>OY856414.1:819878503-821141003 GCA_963693085.1 Alisma plantago-aquatica | reverse complement strand
TGATGGCGCAAAATTGTCAAAATCAAAAGCACCTACTATTTTCTAACAATTGACAATATTTTTTATTTTGACTTCCTACCCACCTTTTGCATGTAAATTATGTTGTACTTTTTTTGTTATTTTTTTAGAAATTTAGTTAGTCACTAATTAATGCACTAGAATTTTATTAAGAGAATACCAGGTTTTACTTATAGAGAGGGTATTTTACTTTATTCAATGTGAAAAAATGTTTTGGCTTCCAAAAAGGAAATTCCTTTACAGCGCAACATTTTGGGTGTTGTGAGAACCAAATCTTTCTAAGGGGGCTAATTTATAATCTACATTATATTAGAAAGCACAATAGGTTCATAGTTATTTTGTGAAATTATAAAGTAATCAATTTTAAATATTATGTTTATGTTTATCTTTTTAAAAATTATGAATTTTTCTTGAGTGTGCTAATAGGAATGTATGCAAAATTGTAGTGTTCTCAAAACGTGCAGCACGTTGTATTTATCAGTGGAGTTGTTACAATAAATTTATTTGTTCGAGTTACAAATTAGTCTGCGTTCCCGTGAGGCCGTCTTGTAAAGATTTATCACTAGTTGCTTTTGGATCCTGGGGACATGTTTATGATTATTAGAAATATAGAGGGCCTGCGTGGGCTTGTGAGGTTAAAAATGTGGTCACTTGTGACGACATGGATTTGCGAAAGTTCGAGGCGGATCCGGAATCCGACTAGGGTCGATGAGGTTGTTTTCCCACGCGGATTGATTGACACGCTGGCTTTCTTGGGAGCTAAGATAGTCTCAGCCAACTTATAAATCTTCCTCGAGGCGGACGATTTCTCCGCGCATTCGGTATTTGTTTTCCCTTTTCCACAGCTGCGAACGCAGAGCCATTCCGAAAGGCTGAGCCTGAAGATCATCCAGGTTGCGATTGATTGCGTCTCAGATAGAGAGAGAGAGAGAGAGAGCTGAAGAGGTGAAAAGTTGTTTTGCTTCGAGGAGAGCCCTTGACGTCCCCGGCGATGGGCGGAGGAACGGAGTTTTTTCCAGATATCGGCAACCACTGCGAGGATGAGGATTGCCACCAGCTCGACTTCCTTCCTTTCAAGTGCGATGGATGCAATAAGGTGCGTGTTTCAGGAAGATCAATTCGTCCTTGTATGCAAGTTCGCGCCTTTTTCTAGATTCCCTGTCCTTCCGGTTAAGGTTGTTTTCTGTTTCTAGGGGTTTTTGCACAACTTGCTTTGGGGGCAAGTTAATGCTCTCTGCGGATGTCTTGTCCAATTAAAATTCTATTTGTTTCCAATCAGCCAATTATCCGCAACACACCTCACAAGCTTTCCCTGTTACCGCAATTGCAGTGGTTCTGCTTAGAACACCGGTCGTACGCGGACCACAACTGCCCCAAAGCATATCAGAACAGCCGCGTCGTGGCAGTCTGCGAGGTCTGCTCCGCTTCGATCGAGAAGAAGGCCGGCGAGACGAACGAGGAGGTTCTGGGCCGGCATGCCAGGTCTGGTAACTGCGACGCCGCCAAGAAGGCTAAACCCAGGTGCCCCGTCAAGCGGTGCAAGGAGCTGCTCACCTTCTCAAACGCCGCAACCTGTAAGGACTGCAGGGTGGAGGTCTGTCTCAAGCACAGGTTCCCATCGGACCACGCGTGCAAGAAGCAGCTCGCTTCCTCTTCCTCATCTGCGGCCGTGCATCCTCTGCTGGCCCGATTGAGCAGGGAACTCCAGGCGTGTGCTGTCGATGTAAAGGAGAATAAGGGCAAGCAGGTCAACACCAAGCCACAGATTGTCAGGGCATTTTGAGCTTGCTGACTGTCTTGGATGTGTGTGGAATTTGGGACTGTAATTGATTGTGCATCATCGTCATCATTATGCTCGACATCATATCCGTGGTGTGATTCTCGTAGCCAAGGGGATGGTTTTTTCTGAACAATCTCTGTGTACTGCAAGATCTTCTCAATCATTTATTGTTGTAATGTATAAATTGCTATACTGTGACTGACAAAATAACTGAAATTCGTGTAATCACCAAATTTGCTGAATGCTTGACTGTATTCGGGTTATATTGGCTGCTCACTAATGTTCGCACATTCTAGTCATTGAGTTGTATCTCCAGTCACCCTAAGGTCCAGCTTGACTGATACCTCCTACTTTAATTGATTTGTGTATGTTTGTGGTGGTTATTTGAGAATTTCTGACTGCGATCGGTATCCTGGCATCCGAAAACATTACGTTCAGCGGGACTCAGATTTTGGAAGCGGTTAATGATCTGATCTGATTAGATCGAATCTGAATTTTTTTTGGTAACTTAGGAGACTCGTAAGGCTGCGTGGAGTCCAATGTGAGGAGCTCAACCCCATCCCGTAAGGAGCGTGGAGAACAATTGCAAACAACATCATCATCTGGGGATTCGAACGCGGCGGATCTGAATTTCACTATCCGGATTTAGTTCCACATAGCCTGAACGCCCAAAAAGACAACAACTGATGCCGTTTAGTTCAATCCAATTCTGATTCAGGCGGGGCCTAAAGAGTCTCCTACTTGTTGGGCATTATTTCTAGCTTCGAGCACAAGTATTATAAGCTTTCTAATCGAGGATAATGGGCGTATTTAGTCGCCATCAATATCCATATATATTCAAAAGTATCTTCATTAACAGTAGATTTTTCATCATATGCGTCTTATGTGGCTTTGTGGTCCACAATCAAAGGCGTCCAGTGCTGAAACAACAAAATCAGGTGGCAATGTTCAGAAAGAGAATAATAACTTCAACATTCCAATGCAAGGCCTAGGGATAAGAAGTTCACTATGTGGATGATTCAACAAGGAAAGTAGATCTATCACAGCTAAGGGTTTGACCACATATTTTTTCAACAACTCTAAAGCAAAACATGGATCAATGAAAACTGCTGCACCAAGAAGATTTACACCCCGCATATGTAGGGACATGTTCAAAAGAAAAGAAGTCATAACATGGGGATCTTAGGTCAAAAAGCTTCGTTGTTGATTATGTTGAGATGAAGGCCATAACATGGGCCCAAAGCTTGCAGAAGCGATAAGGTCTTAGACACTTCTGCAACGTGGCCGATGAGAGTGCCATCATCTAGGTAGAAAGACCACAAGTCAAAATGACATGCATCCTTTGAGTGCAAAATAGGGGGATGAAGAGACAATGAAAAATTAAGTGTTCCAAGTGGATGACCTTGTTGAATCCTAGTTGAAGACATAACTCACTTTAATCCAAGTAAAGATGAGCATGTAAAAATGACAATTCAACCCAATGTGCCATATTCGAGGACCAAACAACAGACTTCTTAAAAGATGGTGGACATGTCGACCAAATTGACAACGTTGGAGAACTCTATAAGAGCCACTATGTGTACATGAACATGTTGCTTGTCATGGGCAAGATGTGTGATGACACGCTGAAGAGATTCAAGATCCAAAAAAATACCAACACCAAATTGGTGATCTTGAAGATAATAAACATTATATGGAATTACTTCCGTAGTTGCGATCTTAGAAACGAGTCAACGTAAAAATAGTAACAACTACATCGGGATGGATGCAATTTCTGGCTTAAGAAGAGGAGTTCATGGGCAATGTCAACGTAAGGTGTCAAATGACAGGACATCGACCAACTATCTAGAGGTTTACAACACTAGATATAACATTCAAGAACACATCCTTTACTGCATAAGTTGCACCCCTCATGGTGCCAAGAAGATGTTGTGCACTTGTCACATGCATAAGTCGTTCCTTTATGAAGGGCAAAATAACATCTTTTAACATACTACGAGAAGCAATGAGTCAAGAAGGTGACAACTTTGAAGTTGATTGCACTATTGGAGGCAGAAGTTGGGAATGTTTGGACTTTATATTTGATTGAGTTGCAATTGCACATGGTGCAACACCGCTTGAAGAGAGATTCCAAATAGTTGCTGCAAAATGGCCATTCTTGAACTTAGATTTAACATATGATGCATTTGCATCTAAGTTATGTACACGATGAATAGGTTGATGGTGTTGTGAAATTTGGATAAAAAGTTGTAGAATAATGTTAGAGCCACAGTTCCAAGTCTGCAAATCTTTAGAATCATTAATTTTTGAATCAAAGCACATTTATGAGAAGATCATTCATTTGTAGACAACAAAGTAAAACAATAAATGACACATAGAGGAAACATTAGTGTATGTTTCCAATCATCAATAAAGGACTGGAAGGATGCACCTTTATTAATTACTACTCATAAAGCATCATAAAAAAGATAACACAGAAGAAAAAAAAGATGTTGCGGAGCGCTCCCTTTGGCACGATGATGGAGTAAGAAAAGGATTATTGCATAACCCTACCCCTACTTTTGAGAAGATAGATCTAACCTCTTGTTCATGGAGTGATCTCTTCAACATGAAAGAATTGGGAGGGACAAGGTTTATATCGAAGTGAGAGGATAAACACTAATTTACCCATAAAAGGACATGACGAAGAACACAAATAGATGGAACTCATATTTGGCTGGTTACGTTTTGGATTTTAAGATTCACATTCCTATCCTTGAATGATATCTCTTTCAAATTTGGATTCTAAAGGGTAAGATGAGATTATGAGTCATGGCCAATGATTTTTTTTTGATACAGTTTTCGAAGCACTCAGATATGGAGAATGTGTATGATGGTGGTGCTTGATACATGAGAGGAAAGCTAGTGATATCAATAATATGGAGACAAGGACAATCCCTTATAAGATTTAAATTGACCAATGTTCTAGTATGGATTAAGATCCAAGATGTTCCTCTAGATTAATGGGAGAAGAAGATTTTTGTGAGGATTGGTTCCTTCTTGGGTATCCCCTTGAGAACTGACATGTTTACTCATGAATATTGTAGGCCTGAATTTTCCAGATTACAAGTGCAATGTCTGTAGATTCAATTTTTGGTGGCCATCTTCAAATCACAAGTGAAATTGTGGTACCACATCAAATTCTATTTGAATACAAATGGAGACCCAAGATTTTTCCTACATGTAAACACTTTGGGTACGATCACTATAAGGCCAAAGATGTTCCTAAATAAAAGAAAATATGGGTGGAAAAAAGCAGTGGACAAGGTGGTTGATATCAGTTCAAATGATGATAAATTAGTTGTAGTAGATAAGGTGCCTGACTCCAATCCTAGTACTGCATAAGTAGTGAATAACTCAATTGATACAAGTAATAGCTCTATTTTGGAGTCTAGAGAAGATGATTATGAGAAGGAAGAGTTTCATGGCACTAGTTACAAATTTGACACAGAGTAAAGTAAGGGGATACAACTATCGAGGTCTCTTATCCTGTAGTTGATCTCATCATGCTTCCAAACTCTACTGTTGTTATTAGACAACCTAAGTCAAATCATACTTTAGAAGAGTTCCATTAGGTGTGAAAGACTAAGAAGATGAAGAATAGAAGTTGTAGTCCAAACAATAACTCTACCACTTCATCCGCATTGTTGAGCAACAAATTTAAGAACTTTAAATCTGAGATTGAGGTTGACGATCCAACTAAAACCAACAAAGAGTTGGGGTGGTATGAAGCCTAATGGATAGAATATGTATTTTAGTATCCTCTCCTAGAATGTTAGATGGATCAACATCAAATCCCCTAAAGGTTTGGAAAGAAATAAAACGAATTAAGCCATGGTTGATTATCCTCAACAAGAATAAAGTCAAGGAAAGGAAAATTCATAAGCTTCTTCGTAGGTTTTTCTTGAATATAGATGGATATCTAATCTAGCTTCCCAAGTATTAGGGAGAGTAGTCATTCTGTAAAAGAGATATATGCGTGAGATCCGTAAGATTGGGGAATTTGATCAACACTTACATTATGAACTCAAGTTTGATGAAAAATTGTTTTGTTTTTCAAATATTTATGGGCATAATTCAAATTATTGCAGGTGTATTATGTGATCTGATCTCAAGCAGACTCATCTATCAATTAATAATTCTTGGATCATTATGGGTGACTATAACACTGTAAGGAAGGAAAATGATAAAATTGGGAGGGAACTCATTCTAAGAAATCTATGGATGATTGGGATAATATTGTGCTTAACTTTGGCCTTTTATATCTTAATCTAAATGGTCATGATTTCTCATTAGATAATCATCAAAAGGATGATAGATTATCTCCTATTGTATTGATAGTATTCTTTATAATGATGATTTCTTAACTAATTTTTCCAATTTCAATGGTTTCTTGATATCCAACACTATTAGTGATCACAAGAAGTTGAGCTTACAATTAGATGAGACGATAAGATTAAATACTCCATTCAGATTCATTAACATGTGAGATTGTGACACCCTTTGTCACACAAAGTGAGATTACTCAAAACTGAACACAAAATTAATACTAAGCAAGCGGATTACCGAAAAACACAAGAAATTAAAATCGATTTCATAACCATGCATCAAGCTAAACTCATTGTATCTGAAGCCATAATCTAGAGCCACTTGTATTTCATTCATATTAAGAGATGTTACTAACATAGTTCACTAGCTAATTAGCCACAACCAACTACATGTGACAACCTGTTCACATACACAAATCACCTCTATACCATCATCATATAGATTCAAAAATTCAAAGCGATGTACAACGTCTATAAAACACTCCCAAGGACCTAAGTGTATAGGGACGACACATAGGACTCTATTACTAAACATTAGCTATATATCCATAATCCAACAACTACACTCCTCAGGATATCTGCCTCAGCAACACAATCTCTATCCCAGCATGCATATCCACCTAAAAGATGTGAAAAACCCACAGGGTGAGACCAAACATCCCAGTGAGAGTTAGAACTCTCCGCCAACATCTATTAAAAGCATAGAAAGCTAACACCAGAGATTATACTATTAAGAGTTAAGCATATTCAGCTAAATGATATAAGCAGTGCAATTGATATTCTAAAAATAAATATGAAGAACATGTATATTCTTTAACCATAGAACTATATAAAAGCAAGGTAAGGCTTTAACCAATGTTGTCGTATTTGATTCTATACAATCCACTACACGGCTAATTATGTATTTTATTATGCCCAGAGGATTTGAGTCATACCACCCAGATCCAAACGACCACTACTAAGTCAAAATCGATGCCATACAAGGTCTATAGAAGAGTCAGAATCTACAACCTCACCAAACCTCGTGGTCAGTACATGAGTTCATAGAAGAGACATACCAATCAACTGCAACCTATGGCATATAGTCACACAGTGAAAGTCCTAGCCCACCTTGGTACAGGTTACGACACTAGTGAAACTAATCTATGACTCAAAGTTGCACTCCTTCTAGGGTATGGCCCATATCCAATCCTGTGAAACCTCATAAGCATCAAATCACCGAGCTACAACACGCAACCACACTCCTGCCAAGGTATGGCCCACAACCAATCCTGTGAATGCATATATTCAACAGTATATGACTCCAGACTTCCACTAAGGGAAAGCCCGTTTCACCATCCATCAAGCACTAACACTGAGATGGATCTATGGAACAGGGCAAAACTACATGATTAGGGTTTCACTTATTAATTATGCCGATTGGGTGAATTAAGTCTTTAGCACACAAGTGGACATACAAAACCCTAGTTCAATCTAGCAAGCATAACTATAAAACAACTTCAGAATATATGAAATGTATAAGGCGTGAACTTGTCACATTATTTTAGGGCATCATTGTCTCATTGCCTTCCACAAGGCTATCATAATTACCACATGTTAACACTGCCATATCAGGCTAATCATCATAGTCACAACACTGGGGATATTAATCCCTCATCTCATCATTGGAGTATAACACTTCTCACTAGGCATCGAGACTCTTCCAGGTCATAGGACCCAATCACATCATTCCTATATATCAACATCACATTATAACTCAACAAGTACAATGTGCATAATCAACTCCCAGTATTACATATAAATCACCATAGCATTCATATAGCAATGGCATTCGTGTCACTTTCAAGGTTAGGAGTCATAAGTAAGAGAGAGAAAACATCATATATTCCTATGTCTCATCATTATCTCAACATGCCACATAACATTCATAGCCATCACCATAGCATACCCAAGTCATGGTATGCATTTCACATGTAAGGTTAGTTGCATATAACTAGGAGAGAGAAAAAATATAATCTACATGTTACTCATCATAAACATTCAACCTGTATAACATACCCTAGGATTAGGGCTAGGTTTCACATACTTAGTTGATTAGGGATTACACCATGATTATAGTACTAGACCATAATTATGTCACCTCCTTCATTCTTAGATTTGATTTAGGATTGAACATCATTAGTTGAAGCATGATTAAATCATTATATGACAACATTTGGGAATTACTTTCATTCACATATGTATACATGTTGTCTCATAGTAGGATGCATGTGTGATGACTTAGAAGCAAGGTAGATGTCTTTTAGCATCAATCAAGTTACAACACACGAACCATAGTATAAATCTATAAGAATGAGGGCATAGTACAACCTCAAAAGGGATAAAGCATGTGAAGTGTGACTTATCACTTCACCACATAACACTGTCATTTTTCAGACCACCCTTACTGTCATACAACCATACAGAACTATCACCAATGTCATTGCCATGGGATAGCAATTCCTCAATCACATCATAACATGGTAACCACTCTGAAAGAGAAACAACACATCACATGGCCCATCAATTATAGTTAGGGTTTCATAAACAGATTCAATCACCAAACCCTAAGTACACCACCTTTCCCTATCATGGAACTAATTAGGTTTAGGAAACATTACTTGATCATGATTGGGTTGTTAATCAACATCCCAAAGGATTAAAGAAAGGTTCAAAGCACATCATCAAGCCAAAGCATACATGGTTAGCCCAATATCCAGGTCAGGGGCCTTACAACCATAAAACCCTAACAAGGATTTTTCCCTCGAAATCATAAGCGAAAGGGGCGCCAGGTACTCCTCATACATCTCTTCTTCAAGCTCCTATGTAGCTTCATGTGCACCTTAGTGATATCACATGACCTATGGGTTATGGGTCCACCATGCTTTTCCTGCACTACTCTGACCCACAGACTCATCCTTGGCTTTAATTTATTATTAGATTACAACCTCATAGGTCCCTTCTTCTCATCACGAACTGAACGAAAACATCTCAAAGAGATGTATTCAGACTGATGAACTCTTTCCTAAGAAGATCTTGCAACTGTATTATCATCTTTATCATCTCTACTAGTACCATTCTATACTATAAGTTGGGCACTGGTAAGAAGATTGTTCCCGAAAGTCAATCCTTCTAAGAGGAAAAACACTTTGGGACTTATCTGAGAACCGTCCTCAACATACGAACACTTGGTACTTCTAGGATTACCATGACTCCTTTTCTTGGTATCCCTCACATGTGTCAAAAACATCACATCCCTATCCCATCAAACCTATCAGCTATCCTTGTCAACACCAAACACGTCAGAAAAGTCTTTATGTAATTTGGAGATCTATGAAACACCATCATACACAAATGTCAACATTTTGGAACTACATTCCAAGATCACCCGATACTTCTTAAAGTATCCAACACCAGGATCACATCAAAATTAAACACATCAAGTGACATAAGATTCACTTGAATGTCGCAAAGGAACATAAAGGGAACACACTTCCCTTGACATCATATCACCACATAGGGATAGCCAAAAGGGAAAAGGGGGTTATCAACTCTCTTTTGTTATTATGTAGTTTTTTAACAACTTTTTCATATGTCATTTTACCCTTTTCACCTTGGCTTCCTTGCTATCAACATAGGAATTATTAGGGTTAAAGCATCTCATTACTTCTTTTCTGGTTATTGTTCATCATTCTCATGTATGTTTTCATGTTTTATCATGTTTTCCACCCTCTCACCAAGAGGTAGACCATCATATTACATATATCATGTATTAAGCAAAGGTCATCCCTCTTTAACTCGTTCATATGCACTGAAGGTTTTCATTTAGTGCTTCCTTACTTATATAGATTGGTATGAGGTTAGCTTCTATTCCACTTTATTAGTTCATCATTATTCTTGTGTGTCACCTTTTTCATACTTTTCTAAAAAATTCTCCTCATATTATATATATTATGCACCTTGACTTGTTTTATTAACACATATTTATCCATCTTTTACTTTAGAAACTTCTTGGAATTACCACTTCAGGGATCTCTTATAGCTTATTTGCATTCAAATTCAGGTTTTATAATGTCATATTCTCCTATTATGATTATCAGTCATTCAAGTTCTGATAGGTTAAGATATAGTTCTTTCCTTCTTTAGGGTGAGATGAAGGTGTTATTATCATGATTTATGTTTTATTTTGCTCTTTAGGTTGTTTCAAAATGACTACTTGAACAGAGTAATCAGAAAGAAAGCAACCTAAGAGTTCCATACTTACCTTTTCTTCAATAGTTGGAGGCCTGACCAGGGCACCCAAGTACTGCGATTAGGTAATATGCACCATGTTTTGGGTCATGTTCTCAACATAGACACCATCCTAATCCTAGTCCTAGTATCATTGTAGACTCACTAAACCTAGATCTCTAATACCATCAAATGTGACACCCTTTGTTGCACAAAGTGAGATTACTCAAAATCGAACACAGAATTAATACTAAGCAAGTGGATGATCGAAAAACACAAGAAATTATAATCGATTTCATAACCATGCATCAAGATGAACTCATCATGTCTAAAGCCATAATCTGAAGCCAATTGTATTTCATTCATATTAAGAGATGTTACTAACATAGTTCACCGGCTAATTAGACACAACTTGTTACAAGTGACAACCTATTCATGTACACAAATCACCTATTTACCATCATCATATAGATTCAAAAATTCAAAGCCACGTACAATGTCTATAAAACACTCCCAAGGACCTGAGTGTATAGGGACAACTCTATTACTAAATACTAGTTGTATATCCATGATCCAACAACTACACTCCTCAGGATATCTGCCTCAGCCACACAATCTCTATCCCAGCAAGAACGTCCACCTAAAAGATGTGGAAAACCCACGGGGTGAGACCAATCATCCCAACGAGAGTTATAAGTCTCTACCAACATCTATTAAAAGCATAGAAAGCTAACACCAGAGATTATACTATTAATAGTTAATAATATTCAGCTAAATGATATAAGGAGAGCAATTGATATTCTAAAAAGAAATATGAAGGACATGTACATTCTCTAACCATAGAACTATATAAAAGCAAGCCAACACTTCAACCAATGTTATCATATTTGATTCTATACAAATCCACTACATGACTGATTACGTATTTTATTATGCCTAGAGGATTTGAGTCATACCACGCAGATCCAACCAACCACTACTAAGTCAAAATTGGTGCCATACAAGGTCTATGGAAGAGCCAAAATCCACAACCTCACCGAACCTCATGGTCAGTACACGAGTGCATAGCAGAGACATACCAGTCAACTACAACCTGTGACATATAGACAAACAGTAAAAGTCCAAGCCCACCTTGGTATAGGTTACGATGCTAGTGAAACAGAGCTATGTCCCGTACCCACACTCCTTCCAGGGTATGACTCGTAGTCAATCCTGTGAAACCTCATAAGCATCAAATCACTGAGGTATGAGGTGCAACCACACTCCTACCAGGGTATGGCTTGTAGACAATCCTGTGAATGCATATACTCAATAGTATATGACTCCAGACTTCCACTAAGGGACAACCCATTTCACCATCCAACAAGTGTTGACATTGAGATGTATCTATGGAATAGGGAAAAAATACACGAATAGGGTTTCACTTTATTAAATATGCCAATTGGGTGAATTAAGGCTTTAATACACAAGTGTACATACAAAACCGTAATTCTATCTAGCAAGAATAACTATAAAACAACTTCAGAAGATATGAAACGTATAAGGTGTGAACTTGTCAAATTATTTCAGGGCATCACTATCTCATTTCCTTCCACAAGGCTATCATAATCACCACCTATTAACATTTTCATATTAGGCTAATCATCATAGTCACAACACTAGGGATATTTCCCCCCCATCTCATCATTGGAGGACAACACTTTTCACTAGGCATCAAGCCTCTTCCTACTCATAGGACTCTATCACATCATTCATGTATATCAACATCACATTATAACTCAACAAGTATAGTGTGCATAATCATCTCCCTGTATTACATATACATCACGATAGAATTCACATATCTATGATATTCATGCCACCTGTAAGGTTAGGACTCATAAACAAGAGAGAGAAAATATTGTAGATTCCTATGTCTCATCATTATCTCAACATATCACATAACATTCATAGCCATCACCATATCATACCCAAGCCATGGTATGCATTTCACCTACAAGGTTAGTTGCATATAACTAGGAGAGAGAAAACATATAATCTATATGTTACTTATCTTAAACATTCAACATGTATAACATACCCTAGGATTACAGTTAGGTTTCACATTCTTAGTTGATTAGGGATTACACCATGATTATAGTACTAGACCATAATTATGTCACCTCCTTCATTCTTGGAATTGATTTAGGATTGAACATCATTAGTTGAAACATGATTAAATCATTATATCACAACATTTGGAAATTACCTTCATTCACATATGTATATGTGTTATCTTATAGTAGGATGTATGTGTCATGACTTAGCAGCAAAGTAGATGTCTTTTAGCATCAATCAAGTTACAACGCACGAACCACAATCTAAACCTACATGAATGAGTGCATAGTACAACCTCATAAGGGATAAAACTTGTGAAGTGTGACTTGTCATTTCACCACATAGCACTGTCATTTTCAGGACCACCCTTATTGTCATACAACCGTACAGAACTACACCAATGTCATTGCCATGGGATAGAAATTCCTCAATCACATCATAACATGGTAACCACTATAAAAGAGAAACAATACATCACATGGCCCATCAATTAGAGTTAGGGTTTCATAAACAGATTCAATCACCAAACCCTGAGTACACCACCTTTTACTATCATGGAACCGATTAGGTTTAGGAAACATTACTTGTTCATGATTGGGTTGTTAATCAACATCCCAAAGGATTAAATCAATGTTCTAAGAACATCATCAAGCCAAAGCAAATAGGGTTAGCCCAAAATCCAGATCAGGGACCTTACAGAGATGATAAACAAGATTTTTCTGATGCATTCATGAAAGGTTGAAATATCACTTGTGATGGTCTTCTGATGTTTGTTGTCTATTTCAAGATGAGAACTCATAGAGGCCTTCGTACTAGATGGAATATAGATATTGTGGGCAATCTTTTTGAGAAATCTCAAGCTCTTAAGAGGAATGCTTTAACTACACAAGTCAATTTTGATAATGATCAATTGAATTTCAACATAAAGCTATTCTTAGCACAAAGGAAGCTCATCAAGCATTGAGGCTAGAGGAATCACTTCTTAAGTAGAAGTTTGGAGTCAAATGGCTTAGTGAAGTATATATTCTAATTCTAAATGTATCTATTCTTCTATTAAGGTCATAAGGCAATTTAGCCATATTAAGTCTCTTGATATCAATGGCAATCACTGCACTAACCAGGAGGATATCAAGAACCATATTCTTGATTTCTACTATAAGCTTTTCAATAATGGCCACAAATGCAATCTAGATGGTCCTAGTTGTCTTGATTTCCTTGAACTTGATGACATTAAGAATCTTGTTCTTTATAAATTCTTCACTATTGCTGAAGTTGAGGAGATCTTTTATCATATTAATAGTGACAAAGGTCCAAGTCCTAACATATTTAATGGCAAGTTCTTCAAGAATTGTTGGGATATCTTTAAGAATGATGTAGTCAAAGTAGTTTTGCACTTCTTTAGAACCGACGTTCTTCATAGGGAAGATAATTGTACTTTCATTACTCTTACTCCCAAGTTTAAGATTCGTGTGACCTTAAATACTAGAGACCTATCACCCTCTATAATGTTTGACTGAAGACTATTACCAAGGTGTTGAGTACTCTCTTTGATTATAAGTTGTAACCAATGTGCTTTTATCAAAGATAGGAGTACCCATGATGTTATTATCTTATTTAATGTACTTATTCATGGTTTCTAATAAGAAGATAGGTAAACATAAACTTTGTCTCAAGATTGATATCTCCAAATCCCAAGATGTAGTTTCTTGTGATTCTGTCTTTCATGTTCTTAAGCTAATGATGTATCCTAATTGTAGGAGTGTTTCGATCAAGGAGATCTTTTACTCTACTTCTTATGAGATTCTTATTAATGATGACCCTTCATCATTTTTTAGTCCTATCAATGGAGTGAGATAGGGTGACCCTTTGGTGCCCTACTTATTTGTCATTATCATGCAAAATTTTACAAAGCTTATCAACTCTACTTATAAGAAGGGTAATTTCAAACCTCTTAGAGATTCTTCTAATATGGAAATATCTCATCTTATATTCACTTATGATCTCATGGTTGTTACCAAAGTTGATGGGGAAAGTGTCCTCAATTTAACATATATTCTGAATGACTTTTGTGATCTTACTAGATTGAAAATTAACATGGAGAAAAGTTCCATTATTTCTAGCGATAGTGCTGATAAAAACAAGTTTTCCAGTATCCTGGGTATTTGTGAAGGCAAGATCCCTCAAAGGTCTCTCTTCATTGTAATCTCTCTAGGAAACACTATACTCCACTACTAGATAACATTAAGTCTAGAATCAAAGGATGGAAATCCAAGTAGCTTTCTATGGCTGCTACAGTTGAGTTAACTTTTTCTACTCTTTCAATTATGCATCTATTTTGGACTTTTACTTCCCCTCTTTCCTGCTCCATTATTAATGACATTGAGAAACTCTATAGAGATTTCATTTGGGGAAAGACTGATACCAAGTAAAATTTAGATCTGGTTAAGTGGGAGAAGATAACTAGATCTAATAAGGAGGGTGGCTTAGTCATTCACAGTGTCATGGACATGAATCAAGTTGCTACTTTGTTTAATGCGTGGAACATTGCCAACAAAAAGATTCCTTATGGATAAAGTGGCTTCGTGAGAAATATTTCATCAAGACACCATTTTGTCACATGAACAAGAATTCAAATTTATCATGGCATTTAAATATAATTGCTAAAGAGACAGATGGTCTTAAGTGTCATGTCAGTTGTGTGTTTGGCAATGATAATAACATCAATGTGGCATGATCCTTAGATCCATGGTTCCTTTCTTCTAGCTGATAATCTTGGTAAGCAAAGCAATATAAATCTTGAATTTTAATATAAGAGTTCTCTTAGAATTTTCATAAAAAATGGTCAATGGTTTCTCAATGATACTAGATTGCACACATATTTTAGTGATCTTACTTCAAGTCTTCATGTCCCAAATAGTTCTAAAGACAATATTATTTAATAATGAGGAGCATATTGAGACTAAGTCTATTTGGAACATGATTAAGAATTGATATAATCAAACTCCTTTCTTTGACTGAATATTGAAGTACATGGTCCCTAGAAGATATAAGATTCACACTTCAAAGATTAGCCATAATCATCTACCCACTACTAGCTATGTTAGGAAACTGTGAATCTCTACCCCTTCTGTGTGTTTCTTATGCAGGGATAGTGATGAGGATGCACTCCATTGCATTTTAAATGTGTGTTTTCAGACTATATTTGGAAGGAATCTACATTTATTCTTCCTTGTGTACCTAAATATCTGGATGACGTTATTATTTTTAATGATAAGAAGAGCCATTTTCTTTCTCTATGTATTATGCACTGCATCTAGAAAGTGAAAAGTTCCAGAGTACAGGATGATAAAGATATTCCTTATGCTGAAGTCTAGGAGTTTATTGTTATTCATTGCAATTTATTGAACCTTCAGTAATGTTTCTTCTTGCCCTGGATGGATGGTGGATCTTGGTCCCTTTTCTGGTTTCCTAGTTCCCCTATAATGTGGCACTCTCTTAAGTGTGATGGAATTCTTCTTCTTGAGGAGGTTTGTTGGGGAGTTGATGGTTGTATAAGATCTCTTAGTCTGCAATCAAATTCTTTCTATGTGTCATCTTGCCTCATGTTGGGTGGTGAAGATGGATCCTCTTATGTACCTTCAGAGTCAAGGTTCTAGTATTGTTCTTCTTCTTATTTCTTAATGATTGATATATATATTATATATTTAGACCTTCTTTTGATCCCTTGTGGAGGACTTTTTCATCTAAGATGATGCTGGAGATCCTTCTGGATTCTTTTTTGAGAACTCTAATATTAGAGAGTCTGCTAACTTTGAAAAAATTCTTAGCTTGCAAACATGTTGTTTGGATGTGTCATCCTATCTTCTTTCATCTAAGTGATGATGGTGGTTTGGTTCAAATACCTTTTTGGCTCATGAAGCTCCTAGACTAGTGTTTGAGAGTGAAGTGATCGGCTATGATTCTTGTCTCTCTTCTATTTTATTTATTTTTCCTAAATTGAGACATGAGCTTATTTTTTCTACATGAGCTTATTTTTTCTTTCTTAGTGAGAGTTTGTTCTCCCAAGTGTATAGAAAGATATTGTACAAACAAAAAGATGACAACAAAGAAGAGTCACTCTCTTGACAGTGGGGGAACACACTTGAGAAACTTTGTCGAGAAGACATGTACAAAATTTCAGTCGAACTAATGATACTAGTGGTCGATCTACATGTTGACAAGGTTTTCAAGTTGTAATCAACAAAAATTAAGAAAAAAATTTTGTATGAGCAAGAAACTAATAATAATGTCTAATGTATCTGAGCAAGAATGACTTGGTAGCATGACCATAACATCATAACCATATGCATTCTTATCAGACGATACTTGAACTAAGGTTTGGTATGGAGACAAAAACCACACACCCACTGAATAGAGGCAACAATATATGAATCCAAACATCAACATATTCTAATGCCTTATGATCTCATCTACATGTGTAGGTGATCACAAATGAAAATTGTGTATTTAGAAGGCAAATTGAATAGTTCTAACAGTTTGCCACAATGTGAATGAAGACTACTAAAAGGAGATCTAACTATATAAGAATCTAAGAATAAATTTGTGTGTTAACCTCATGGCATATCCAGATATCATCTTCTTCTTCCATCTAGGTGCAAAATCAAGACCTCACATCTAAAAAGGGAGGGAGGTATGCCTGATATAATATTTGTGCTCCAATAATCATGATCATTGTCTTGCAAGTATGCACAGTGGTCCATCTTAGAGATGAAGAGTAATAAACTAAGAAACTTCTCATTTTAGTTGATTGTAGTCTACCAATTCAAGTATCTATTTTGAATGATCACACACATGATTCCTTTCTATTATTTGAATGAATGTGTAACACATGGTCCAAGGCCTCCCCGCTCATGTTTCTAGTGTTGTCTTATAATAGAGGAGATAAAAAAACTTCTTGGTACGCTCTAGAGGGACTAGGAGAATGATCCAGAAGGGGAGAAATCAATACAAAGAAATAGGAGCAACAATTGGTTGTTTGTGCCACTGTCTCAACTGGATGGAGATTGTCTGCAATGAGAACAAACAATTTATATGGACATAAATTTGACATTCTGAAATCTAAAAATACTTAACATATTTTGTCTTATTAATTTTTCTTTAGAATTGGTGTTATTCCACTTTAATATGAATCGGATGGTAATACATGTCTTGATATCAAACTATATCCCATATAATATATAATATATTTCACTATACACATTTTTGTTTAAATTGGTTAATAATACATAAATGCAAACAAACGTACAAAATATTGAGTATATGTTCAAATAGGCCTAAAATATATGGATAAATAGTAATTGAATCATTTATATTTTAAATAAATATAGTTGCATTTCTTGAAATAACATCTGGTAATCTTAGTCTAATTACTTATTATAATCAATATTTTTTCTTCTTTTGAAAACAATTAAATTTATTTTGAAATAGTTAACTAGTAGGTTTTCATTATAAGATTAACAATGACTTATATTATAGTTTGTTTACTAAGTTCAATTTACATCTAGAACTATCTTTTTGCCCCTAGTGTTGTTAAGTAGCATAATTATCCTAAAACCATGACATATTATTTATTTGTATTATATAATGGTAAATGTAGTTGCTCATCAATTTTGGTGTCTAAATTATTTGTAGATAATAAAGATGTAAGAAATAGCTTATGTATACACTTCTTCACAAACCATGACCACCCACTAAAGTTCCTTGGAAATACTTTATATGGTTATTACATCTAATATTTTTGCTTTGGTAAAAGTATTAAACAATGAATCAACTGGTATACTCATTCAAAGTCTTGAAAAAAATGGCCATACTCTATTGTGATCTTAACTTATCCAAAATATAAAACTAGCACTTATTTAATAAAGAACACTAAAATATACACCACTCCTCCAAATTTGGTGTCTTTTAGAGCTCCTTTGACCACCTATTCAATTGATTGAAATTATAAGATATGATTTATGTAATAAGTTTCATTGTCTAGCTTTAGAATTTAAAATTTTAATTCCTTCCATGTAACATGTTTATTTGCATCCCTTCACTTGTGAGTCTCTCATGTTGGGAAGAAAGTATCTAATGACTAGAAGCCATAGTTGTTCCCTTCTCCTCTTATTCTTCCCCTCTCTTCCCCTCTCTTATATACATCTTCCTTCCCTCTCTAGTTCCACAACCCCTTAAACCCTATATAGCTTTCTTTCTTCTCCTTCCTAATGCTCACTTGTGGTGATAGAGAGGGGATGTCACCTACCACTTCTATTACAGGAGGAAGCCCTGATGATGGATATAGTTGTATCCTCTCTCCACCACAAGGGGCACTGGCACTTTATACCTAAAATGCCAAAATCTTGCCACCTCATATCAGACCTGATGATGGACATACTTGCTAAACACCATTTCTATACCTTGGTTTCTTCAATATTTTAATCCTCCCTAGAGCAAGCAAACTTTCCGAACCTATATTGCACCTTGGTTGATGCCTAGAAATGGATGATATTATCTATCTAGTATCAATTCTCAATGCTCAATGCATCTTTGGTAGTATAGGATACGATATCTTCTACTTCGATCCAGCCACAACATGATGTATATCGGCCAAGAACTCCAAAGGATCCTCTGTATGATATCATGTAAGTCTTATAACACACTGAAGCTTCAATTACATCTATTGGTCATATTGGTTAAAAATGTAAAAAACTTGTGGGATTCGTTATTACAACCTCGGCCCATCTCAATTCCAAGACCACCTTTAGATCTGTTATATGGGTTCCAAAAAAGTAGTTGGATCTTGTCAGGAATGATCATTGATGATTTTCTCCAGTACATGGTCGATGTGGCAGCCTATGCGGATCACCTCAAGCCATGGTAACATAAAACCATCTTCATATCCACAATAAAGGATGTAGGAGGACAAGGAATGGAGTTTACTTCAATCAAGTTACTAATCAAGATCAATTATGATACACAAGTCCATACATCTTGATTGTTAGCCTTTGATTTTTAGCTACTCAAATATTTCAGTTGATAGAACTTAGTTAATTAGATAATGTGTAGTAATCTTGACATATACATGTAAATAGAACTAACTAGGTTATTCGATGAATTATAGGCTTTGTATCATGTTATATATATATATATATATATTGGTGTTTCAATAAATTAACATGAGTATACACATCAATACATTCATTTTTCTACTATAATCCTACTATTATAATATAATATGACACCAATATTTTAGATAAGATGATTAAGAGTAGCTTATTGTATATTATTATGGTGTTGTTTACATATATTATTATACTAATAGATTTTATATGTTTGCACTTTGAGTATCTCCAAGTTCAGGGCTGAAACTGGCAACGAGGTCTCTGTACAACAAGACAGAGATACTGGTGGCTCGATGTATAACAAGTCTCTGTGAGACGTGGTGGTGGGTGCTGCTAGCAAAGCCGCGTCTAATGATTTCATCCTAGACGAGGACGTTGAACTAGAAGTTGATCCGAAGGATATTGAAGTTATTAATGATCGGGGGTTCCCAGAGATTTTCCTAGCACCAGAAGCCAATGAGATACTAGAGCATCCGTTTCAATTTGCAGTCATCGTCAAGTTGGTGGGCAGAAATATAGGATACCTAACGATGCAAGACAAACTAAAATTACTATGGAGACTAATAGGACGGATATAGGTGTATGAACTTTGCATGGACTACTATACTATCCAGTTATCATGTAAAGAGGATTACGAGAAAGCCCTAACAAGAGGCCCTTGGGTTCTGTTTGGGTGCCCCTTGATGGTATGGAAATGGAATCCCACGTTCCAACCATCATCTGGTATTCCATCAGAAATTGTGACGTGGGTCCGTGTGATGAATCTGCCGATTCACCTATACAACAGACAGATTTTTGAAGTCATTGGAGAAGCGATCGGACATCTATTAAGAGTGGATGATTATACGATGAATAGATCCCGAAGCAAGTTTTCTAGACTTTCAGTGGAGTTAGATACTATAAAGCCCATACAACCAGCGATCTTGATTAATGGTTATGAATACAAACTGGAATATGAGTCCTTACCAGAAATATGTTTGTCGTGTGGGAAGCTAGGTCACATTAACTCGTCATGTAGCACTGCAGACAAACAAAAGGAGGAGGAAGAAAGTCTGGGGAAGGAAGAGGAAGCAGGAGTGAGATGGTTAGAGGCAGAAGAGAAATGGCAAATCTACTATGGGAAGAGTATTCATACAAAGAGGAATAGGGAACAAAGAGAACAATTTTTGAAGAAACAACAGCAAAGGAATGCATCTAACAGATACGGAGTGCTCAATGAAGAGGAAGAAGCTACTGGTAACCAGGAGACTACAAGTGCGGATGACAAGGAGGCACCGATACTTGCAGAAGAGAGACCGTCCATTGCCACACAAAAAGCACATAAAAGGGGAAGAAAGAAAAAGGCTGTCCCTATCGAGAAAGAAGCAGATAAAATGCCATTTGAGGAAGTAACTGAGAAAGTTAACAAATGTGAAAACATGATTTCCAGTAAGAATGAAGGAAGGAGCGGTGAAAAGAAAATGGAAGGTAGCCATACTGTATAGAATCCAAGTGGTGATGAGGTGTTAATAGGAAGACTGAGAAATGAAACAGAACCAACCATTGTAATTGGGGATGGAGATACCACACTGAATGAGAACAACAACCAGAAGGTACCACTAGATATAGCTCAAGAGAGGGATAGACGCAAAGGGAAGGACCCTGGAGGTACAGTGAGGTCAATGAGACTTCGTAGTGATGTTAGGAATGAAGATGAAGCTGGTAAGTAGTAAAGTTAGCGACTTATACTTCTCTTAAATGATTAGTATAATTAGTTGGAATGTAAGGGGTATCGGCAATCGCTGTACCCAGAACAGACTTAAAAGCATGGTAAGAACTCACAAACCAGATATGGTGGCCATTTTAGAACCCATGATTTCTGGAAATCAAGCTGATGATGTTGTGAAAAATCTCAGATTTGCTAACTCTCACAGAGTGGAGGCTCATGGCTTTTCCGGGGGGATTTGGATTCTCTGGAATGAAAATTGTACAGTGGAAGTTCTAATGAATCATCGCCAGTTCATACACTGTCGGGTCAACAGGAAAGAGCTGGTGACTTTCATTTATGGGAGCCCGAATCCTACTCTTAGGAAGCTGTTGTGGAAACACTTACTGAATATTGGGAGTTCTATACAAGGAAGCTGGTTTGTCATTGGTGATTTTAACGCTATGATCTCACCAGAAGAGAAGAACGGAAGTCACCTTTTTAATTTCAGAGAAGCTAATGAATTCAAGGAAACTCTTATCACTGCAGGCCTGTCTGATATAGGTTTTGCTGGGACGCGGTTTACTTATAAAAGTGGGCACCTCTTTGAACGCCTGGATAGGGCCCTTGCTAATGATATATGGATAAGGGAGAATGCCAAATGGTCAGTCTCACATCTCACAAGGTTACAGTCAGATCATAATCCTATTCTGGTAAAGTCACGATCAACTGGATCCAAACACTACGTGTTTCACACCAAAGCTAGTTGGAACTGTAATGAAGATTTCAAGAAGATGTTACAACAAAGCTGGAATGAGAGACTAGATTTTCAGGAAGCTCTATCCCTTACCTTAGTTAATATCCGCAAATGGGATAACCACCAGCATTGAGTGAGTCACAAAGTGAGGAATGACCTACTCAAGGATATAGAAAAACTTCAGTTGGAGATGGAGCATCACTACACAGAGCAAACTGACTATTTATGTACTACTAAGCAGGCCTTGCTGGATGAAATTTTTGATTTTGAGGAAATAGATATACAACAAAAAGCACACATTGAGTGGCTGAAAAGTGGGGACCGAAATACCCGATATTATCATGCATTTGTTCAAAACAGAAGAAGGAGAAACATCATATGCAAGCTCAAAAATGAGGAAGGCGTGTGGATTAGTAGAGACGAGGAAATTAAGAATCTGGTGAGGAGCCATTTTGTTAAGGTTTTTACTATGGAAATGAGACGGAGTACAGAAGCGTTAGATCGGATGCTGGGGAATTTTGTTCATATGAATGATATACAGTCTCGAAGATTCACTGCTATTACAGATGAGACTGAAATTAGAAGCACTTTGAACCATATGAAATCTTATAAAGCTGGGGGACCAGATGGAGTGGATGTCGGGTTTATACAACAACACTGGGAGGTTGTTAAGCCTTCTGTCATTACTACGGTTAGAAGAGCCTTGAGTGGCTTTCCTCTGCCGAATGGAATGTGCAATTCGTTAATTACTCTAATACCTAAGGTTGAGCAACCTACTGATTGCAAGCAGCTCCGTCCCATATCTCTAAGTAACACGATTATGAAGCTGTCGTCTAAAATCTTGGTTGAATGGTTGAAAGGAGTGATGCCGAGGTGGATTTCATCCTCTCAAAGTAGCTTTGTTCCCAGGCAAAATATTACTGATAACATAATCACAGTTCAGGAAATCATACATAATATGGAGAGACAAAGCTCCATAAAGTTTATGGCCATTAAGATTGATCTGTCTAAGGCCTATGACAGAATGTCATGGCCGTTCATTCTTGATACACTCCAAAAAGCAAGTTGGCCTTCACATGTAATTAGATACGTTCTGAACTCTATTATCGGAGGTACGACGATGATTCTTTGGAGGGTAGAGCAACTAAAGCCTTTTAAAGCAAGCAGAGGGCTACATCAGGGTGATCCGCTTAGCCCTTACTTGTTTGTGATGTGTCTGGAGAGGTTATCACAGCTCATAGAGACCAGTGTATAGAACAAATGATGGACTCCTATTAAGATGTCTGGCCAGGGTCCGAAAATATCTCACATGGCCTTTCCTGACGACATCATTGTTTGTGCTAAAGCCGAACCAACAGAAATTCAAGAGATCATAAGGTGCTTTAAGATTTTTGAAGAAGCATCTGGGCAGATGATGTCTATTGATAAAACCCAGATTTTTTTCTCAAAAGGGGTACACAGTTCTTTGAGAAGGCAGATCAGCATGATGGTTGGCATTGTACAGACCAATAACCTGGGTAGATACTTGGGTGTTCCTTTGTTACATGGGCGAGTTACAAAAGACACAAATGGTGAAATTCTACGAAGGATTGAACAACACATTTCAGGTTGGGCAGCACGTACTTTGAGTAGAGCAGGTTGGGTATGTATGATAAAATCAGTTTTATCTACCATACCAACCTACACGATGCAAACCAGTCTTCTGCCAGCTAGTTTGTGTGATAACATTGATAGAATTATCTGAAGATTTCTGTGGAATGGAAACGGCGAGAAAGCTATGTCGTTAGTCAGATGGAAGCAGGTGACGAAGTCAGTAATGGAAGGTGGGTTAGGGATCAAATGAATGCGAGATTGGAACAAAGCCTTGCTTATGAAGAATGCATGGGAGGTCAAAATCGAACGTGGCAGGCCATGGGTATAAGGTGTGCAAAGGAAGTACAAAGGATTCAGGTTGATGAAAGGAGGGCGGGCAACTAATTTTTGGAGAGGAGTGGCTCTGACTCAAGATACAGTTGAAACACATTCTATTAAATCTATTCTGAATGGACAACAGACACAAGTCTGGACGGACCGTTGGTGCCCGACTGGCGATATACTAAAGGACATCACTATCCAGGAGATCCCTGCAGAGCTTTCTGATATGACAGTATCCAGCTTAGTTGATCTGAATGGTGATTGGAATGTGGAATTCATGCACGAGTATCTTCCAGAAAGAGTGATTAGAGCGATCAAAACTATACCACCACCAACTAATTCTGAGGAAGAAGATGAGTGGTATTGGTCTGAGTCTGAGAATGGCAACTTCAGTACTATCTCGGCCTATAAGATCATATCTCGGGATAGTGAAGGAGTTAGAAGTGGCCCTTGGAGGATTATTTGGAATTTATAGATTCCAAATAAGGTAAAGTTCTTCTTGTGGTTGGTGTGGCATCAAGCGATAATGACTAACTACAAAAGAAAATGCAGGAACTTTACAAGTGATGCTACATGTCCTAGATGCCATCAACATAACCAGACCATTGTTCATGCCCTTAGAGACTGCGGACTTGTAAAGGTTGTATGGGATGTAACAATGGGAACACAGTATGATCAAACTGAGAACTTGGAACGCTGGTTTGTGAATGGGATAAAGCTTACTAATACCAAAAAAACCCTTTTTCCCTTAACCTGCTGGCAGATATGGAAGAGTAGAAACAATTACATATTCAATAATAAGGAAGATCTGGTGGCCCGTCAGGTGAATGCAGTTAAATAGTGTGGTATTTTAATGCAGAAGATATATGAAGAACAAAGGACTGGTTCATGTACGCTGCGAAGGATGTCAGATAAGATATGGTGAGCACCTGAAGCTACATGGATGAAAATTAATATTGATGTATCCTGGAGCAGACGGAAAGCTTCACTGGCAGTCATGGCTAGGGATGAGGAGGGCTGATGGCAAGGAGGATGGAGTTGCACCAGGAGAATAAAGTCTGTGCTCATTGGGGAAATGGAGGCTATAGAGCTGGCACTCAAGGTTGCGCATGAAGTAGGATGGAGAAGGGTGGTTATTGAGTCTGATAGTAGCATTGCCGTAAGATGCATTGCTGAGAATGCTAGAGGAAGTCCCAGGTTGCTACCTTGGGTGGCGAAGATAAAGAAGTGGAGCCAGCTTGACTGGTCAGTCTGCATTGGACAAATAAGAAGGGAGGCTAATCAATTAGCGGATGGATTAGCCAAACTCCAACAAAAACATCCTTCTAGATTTTATTTAGAGCAACCACCGGGGGTTTTAGAAAATATTTTTATATTGATAAATGTAAGGGTAGTAGTACTACCTCATTTCCTTTCCTAGATTATAATGTTGTTTTTAAGAATTTTGAAGATTTAGCCCACATGAGGAGAGTGGGATGAATAAAATTGTCTCCTGACTTCACACACAAAAAAGTATCTCCATATGATGAGTATTGAATGACATAATGAACTACTACATATATAGTTAGCAAATCATTAGATACTAATCCTTATATATTCATAGAATGTATCTATAGTAAACATACATATTAGTTGTTCATGTTAGTGCACCTATAAGTATAATGATAGTGTAGATATTTGTATTTGTATAGTTAAACAATGGACTAAAAATATTCAATGTTTTTTTGAAGATGTTTCTATACAATCATGTTGTCCTTTCTAAGAAACTTAAATCTAAGATATGTATATAATTGACATATGCGACCTACAGAGAAAAATTACACTAAAAGTGTGAGATTTTAGGAAATTGGACAAACAACTTAGAGATACTTAGCCGAAGTAGTGGCACCTGAGTGGTAAATTTGATATTGTATGACCTAGAGGTCACAAGTTCGATCCCCCAGTGACGGGATGAATGAGTTTCCATTTTTCAATAAAAAAAACTTAGAGATACTTAAAATTATATTGATAAAGATGAACTTTTAATAAGAGTATAGATCTATTTTGATGAAGATGGTTGTTAGAGATAGAGTAACACTTATGGGACTAAATTATATATACACACACGAGTGTGCAAAATTTGTCATCTATAATGTAGTTACAAAATTTGAAACAGTATGATGGGAACAATACAAACGGGTAATACAATATGGAAAATTGAATCATGAATAACACAAATTGGACAACATTTGATGACAAGCCATATAGTAATCGATATTCTTCTACCTTATATCTCTCTCATCACCAATACTTGGTGACTTTTGAACTATGAATCTCACCCCTATTAATGCATTCAGTTGTGAAGATCAGGTATGTGCAATCTCACTGTTTTGTTTTGACATTAAAATGACTAAGATTATAATTTCCATAATGAGTAATATTCTTAGATATATTCCCGTATTTAAACCTTAATTGAAATCTCTTGATTTGCATTTTGTAATATTGAGATCAATTATGAGAATGTTGAAAATATCTTGTATATTGGCTTTATGACGTGCCTTAGGATATTGGGCTTACAATATACAATTTGGTGGACACACTCCATTACAAAAGATCTGTAAGAGCACATACTAGAAATGTAGTGTCAAGTCGGGATCATATCTGTGATACACCGTTCGAACAAAACGTCATTAACTAAGCGGAAGCGATCGTTTAGCAGCGGATTACTGAAAATCACTAAAATTAAAAACTTTTACAAAAAGATCCAATCAAGGGAAAACCCTTTCATAAAAGACCAAAGTACTTCAGTTACATATTGGTTCACATGTACTTGTATTGTACCCTGTCATCTCAAAATTACATTAACAGTTGCTTTGTTGAACTATACACAAGCAACATAAAACTTTAAGGCATTAAGCAAAAATCTTAGATCATTTCTTTAAAACCAACTACCGACTCCGATGACCTGAGAGTACATAGACGACACATATGACTCTATATACATATGTACAAGACTTCACAGCCAGTGTCTCCACCTAAGATATCACTGTTGTCCCATATGTTGTTGCTGCTCTTCCCTTACTACTGGGTTTCTGCCTCCTCGTCCACGTCTCCCTAAAAAGTGTTGGAAACCAACAAAGTGAGACCCATGTCCTAGCGAGAGATATAACTCTCTACCAAAAATATTATTATTGCAGAATAAACAACAGTAGAAAACTGAGTAGAGGAATTATATATTGAACAGTAGCTAGATTAAATACTAATCAGATTAGGTCAATAAATATTTTCAGCTATAACTTGACTAAACAACATCATACTTATTCAATAAGGAATATGAAGAACATGCGTAAAAACTATCCATCTAGGATCTATTTAAGCAATGTAACATCAATCAATGATTCTCGTATATCAAACTTAAGCAAATATGCTACACGGATGATTACATTTTACAATAAAACTTAAGCCTTGAGGAGATGAAGGTATACCGTTCATACTCCAACCGACAATTGCGAAGTCAAAATCGGTACCACACAAGATCAATGGAAGAGCCAGACTCCATGACCTCATCTCCTCCCAGTCAGTGTGGGCTCAATATGCAGGACATCTCGTGTCTCTGCTACATATAGCTTTCTAGGGTATACTGGCACTTCACTATAGAGTTACAGCGACAGTTGCACTCTCTTCACAAATTGGGAGATTTCATGTTTATCTCACCTCGATTCCGACATTAACATTATTGGGAGATTCGTGATACATCCATCCCAACACATATAATGAAAGATTGAGAGATTTAATGTTTATATACCATCAATCCCACATTAGGGCATAAGGTATTCATGCCCATTACCCCTACATACTCAACAATATGCACTCTAAGAGATCCCGTGGGAAAACCCATTTCACCATCACCAACTACTGACGATGCTGGATCTGTGGACAGGGCTCTACATGATAAGATTTCACTTGATTAATTAAATACATTACCATATTCTTTTTAGCATCAATCAGGTTTCCAAACATAATTTATTATAACCATTGCTTTAAAGAATGTGGAATGCTTTCATCAAATACTGTTCAGATCTTTAATAAAGTATTGGGAACTCAATCCCTCATCTTTTCAGATGCAAACTCGTTTTTCAACAACTCATCATCATGATTATGGAATATGGGCATTCACCCTTAGTTCATCATAGAACACTGGTTACCACTTATTAGGTAACTAATACCTTCAGGTCATCTGACCAAGGTGATCATGATACTTGTTACACAAGCATCTCATATCTTACCAAGCCTATTTCCACTCTTATTACTTTTTTTACTGAGCAATAAAGCATATCATAGCTCACAAAGCCCATTAACATTCTCAATAATAAAACATCATAGCTCATACCTGGCTATGCTTATCATATCATGATACCTGCATGGTTAGTACTTATGATAATAGTTATATCAATTACATATCATCACCATGCAATATAACACCACTAATCCCTTATTAGGGTTAGGGTTTCTCATCTCATGTTAATTAGGGATACACATCCCATTTGCCCAAAATTAGGGTTATGATTAATCATCATACTTCCCAAGATTAGGGTTTCATATAATATAACCTAGAATTAGGTTTTCGCATACCTTCACCCTGTATTAGGTTTACTCCATTACCCTAGATTAGGGTTTCACTTAGCATTAACCTTAATTAGGGTTACATCTACCATTGTCCCAAAATTAGCGTTTCACCCTGTATTGCCTTAATTTAAGGCTCACTAATTTTCTTCATTAGGGTTTCATGATCTCATCATCATGGAGCAATCCCTAATTACATATTTTACTCATAATGAAGGAATTGACGCTTGTATTTACATATAAGCACTACTTACTCTCTCATCCTCTTTGGGAAGTTGAATACCTTAAAGTTGACTCAATTAGGTCAATTATTTATTCTAATACACCCAATTAGTGTTAGTGTAGTGTGTTGAGATTTTACTTCCATAATCTCCAAAGATTAACCCTTCAAGGTTACTAATAACCCTATCTTATTAAGGGTACAACTAATGCAATCACCCTTGATTTACATCATTAATAATCACATAATTACTTGACCTTTAATCAACTTGGGTGTTCAAACAGTTTAGGTTAATTACTCTCCAAATGGTTTTGGTCACCTAGACCCCAAACGGTCTTGACCAACCAAACCCCAAACTGTCTTGCTTGAATGACCTCCAAACGGTCTTAGTCTAACAGTTTGAAACCGTTTAGAAATTTTGTGCTTGAAATCGTTTAGTGCAAAGATACTTGAGATCATTTGAGTCTCAATTGGTTTGGGATCGTTTGGTCCCAAATGGTCTTGAGACCGTTTGGTCCCAAACGGTCTTGAGACCATTTGGTCCAAACCTCCTCAAAACTGATTGGACCAAAAATGGTCTCAACCACTCAATTCCATTTTGGGTTTCAATGATTGATCCTCTCATCAATTGAATCCATTGAACCACTCATCAATTGAACCTATGTGTCATTCATCAATTGAATTAATAAGCCATCCTTCAATTGAATCAACCTTCAGTTGAACATCAGTTAGGGTTTTGAACCCAATTGGATTAGGGTTTGTAATCGATGTACTTTTAATGTTTGTCATTGTGGAACTAATTGCATTGAAATCAGTGAACCGCCATTCAATTTGGACATGACCTGACCTCAAACAGTCTTGAGGTCGTTTGGCCCCAAACGGTCTTGAGACCGTTTGGTGTCAAACGGTCTTGAGACCATTTGACCCAACCAATCATTGGATCTCAATTGAAATTAATTAGATTTTCAATAAATACCCGATTTAGGGTTGATGATTGTTGGACCTTCAATTGTTGAATCATTTGAAACTAACTCAATCAAGGCCTTTGGATCATCATTCATCTCATCCATCATTGAACTCCAAATGGTCTGAGACCATTTGATCCCAAACGGTCTTGAGACCATTTGATCCCAAATGGTCTTGAGACCATTTGATCCCAAATGGTCTTGAGACCGTTTGGTTTCAAACGATCTTGAGATCGTTTGGTCTCAAGTTCATGAAACTGTTTGCAAAGGATATTTGTGGAGGTGTGTGCTTATGATGATATCATCATCATAAAGCTCTAAACCCACGAATCTTACTGTGATTTCCATGGTCATTTCATCAATCAATCAAATAAAATTTGGAGGATAGAGAAAATTTCAACAATAGTTAAAGATATGAAATCAATAACAATATTCAAGGTTTCAAGTTATATAAACCACCTTAAATGAAGCTTCAAAGCTCCAACTTCATGTCCCTAGTGGTGAAAGAATCTTTTTCACTTCACAAGGTTCGTTCTTCAAGCTTTTGAGTGAAAAGGATTGGCTAGAAAGGAAGATTGATGGAAGAAAAGAAGAAATCCATCATTTATTTTCGATTTCCACCATGAAATCATGGTTGAAAGTGATCAAGAAGCTTACCTACAGGTTGGAACTCGTCCTCCTATTGCTCCTTAGTCCCCTTGAGATCGTCCAAGGCAAGCAAGAAAGAAAATCCGAAAAAAGATCTTTGGTTGAGTGGAAAAGAGAGTATATATAAAGGAATTTCTAGGATAGAGAAAGTTGAAAGAAAATCCTTCAACTCACCAAATCATGCCACACACTCCCATCTTTCCCTTGTGAACGAAGGCAACTTCCCTTGCCTTTAATTCCCCTTAATTATCCTCAATTTAAAAGAAAACCAATTTAAGCACCTTAATCATATTATACTAATATCCCACTTTTAGTGGATATTACTCTTCATTAACTTAATGTGAGTGGGGTCTCCACTCACTTAAGATATTTTCGTGCCTTTACAAGGCACAATCTCTTACAACCTTTCACAAAATCATCCCTCACCTTTTGGTTAAAGGGCTCTTCAATTAATATATTTATTTTTGCATTAAATTCAAATAAAGTTCTAATTATGCTTAAATCTTGATTATTTTAATATTAAGATTCTCTCTCCTCCAAAGTGATTCAAATGAGGTGACCCTCTAATTTTCTTGCCTTTACATGATGCCAAGAATAATTAGGGACCCTCTAGAAGTGATATTTTTCATATTGAACCCTAGGTTTTGGGTAAATTGCACATTACACCAAAACTAGGTTTTAATGCACAAACATTGCTCAACAAGCTCTTTCTTGTTATTCGGACTTGTAGGAGCCATACCTCTGCATCATTCTCACTCTTATTATGCTTCAACACTAAAGGAACATTTTTCCATGCACAATTTGCAATTTAACCCCTCAACTTGGGTAATTTACACTTTAGTCCAAAACAAGCAAAATAGTGTTTCAACATTATTCGAAAAGGACTAAAATGAAACATAAGTTCCTCTTGAGCCTTAATTACTTTTCAAAAGATAAGAGCAAGCATATAATCAAATTTCATAACAAAACATCTAGGGTTAAAGAATAACCCAGGTCAGGGATGTTACAATATCCACATGACAGTTAAGACACTAGACCTAGGAGGGTTCTCTAGGTTCTTAGATGAAATTATTAGGTTTTTAGGGTTCAAAGTTGGTTTGGATAATAAAACTAGGGTGTCATGCAAGCACATAAAATCATGAAGAAAACTAAACTAATACTATAAATTAGGGCTAACTATCTAACTAGGACAGTAATTACAAACTAAACTGAATGATACTCTATACTAGAAATCCTATGAAGGCCAAGTAATCAATTAGCTAAACAAGGAAAACATGAACTACACTAAGAAATAAACTAAGGAATAAAACACTAGTAATAACTAATAAGATCTAAGTTATCCTAGCAAGACTAGGGAAGATGTTCAATAACACATCAAGTATTAATGATATTTGAGAGTAACCCCAATTGCTTAGTTGCTTTCTTATATAGATAACTAAGCAAGAAGGCATATCCATATAAGAAAGACACTAAGCAATTGGCTTTAATCAATGAATGTGAGGAGTTGGATGCTTTGGGGTATTGGAAGTTCAACCATTCATTGGGGAGATATTCAATAACAAGTAAAGTAGTAGTGATACCACACCAAACAAAAAGGTGGTGTGTATTGGGATTTCTACCGTACTAGTTGGCCATGGGTGGCATAGAGTGTATTTAGGGGAACTAGCCCCTAAATCACACTCTATCCAACCTTGTGAGACTCACTTGAGTGGGGGTAGATGAACCTAATGAATACTAAACCCTAGTATAGGTTTTTAAGTGTGACACAATAGCCTGACTTGGTGCCAAGAAGTGGTGTAGTGTGTAGGATATGTTTTTTCCACCCCCTATTATGCTCTTTCCAACCACTAGAAGTTCTATTTGCCAATTGACAAGAGAGAAGCACACCTAGATACTTAGATCTCCCACATAGGTTTGGTGTAATACATGGGTAAATGGGTGGAGAGGAGAACTACCTAAGGTTCCACAAGAAGATTAAAGAGTTCTTCTCTCTTTTTCCTCAATATACCTATTTTCTCTATATCGTGAGGTGGTATCATAGCTCAACCACATAAGAAAGAACTACGAGAGAGAACAATCATAAACATGTCACTAATCAATGAATTAAAGTGTTGTACAAGAAAATTCCTAGAAACATGGTTTCACATTCCCCTATTATGTCCCTAAATTGCCCACAAATGTGGGGCTTAGCTACTCATGAATATAGAATAAAGAAAGATAAATAGGAATCTGTGTATATCAATGATGAATCCTCCTTCACCTCTAGTTGGGATAAGCACAAGCTTATTCTACTGAGATGGATGGCATGGAAAGTGGAGTGGAATGGTAGGCAAAACTCCAAAAAACTAGGGTTCTTTGAATTGAATTGAGATATAAGATGGAAAAGTGAGTATGAAAGACTGAGTGGAATCTAGGGTGGACTAAATGAGATAGCCTCCAAACCTAGCCACCTTAAAGACTTTTACAAAGCCTATGGGTAGCTAGGGTTAGGTGAGGGTAAAGTAGAAATACTATGGAACATGCATTAGGGTTAGGTTGTAGAATGAACGTTCTACCCCACATCTCCATTCTTCCTAAGGGAAGAATGACTATTTCAGGGAGAAAAATTGTTTTAGAAATGATAGGTTAGGCAAGGCGTCTTTTGTGGATTTTTGGGTATATAGCCACAATTTTTATTGAGTAAATTGGTTGTAGTCTCTTTATGTATAACAATTGTTACAGAGTAGAACGACCACATTAGGAATTTGGTGGCACAACCGTACTGAGTGGAATGACAATGAGGAAAATGAGTTGGAGTCACATGGATTTTTGGTGAAATGGATAGGTTGTGCATGACCACTATTGTGAAGGAATGGTGGAATGACCATTTTGGTAAGAACGACCATCTTGGTTGTGACATGGAGATAACACGAAAAAGTGAAGACTTGGGGTAGGGAGAACATTATGGAATGGCCATTCCAGGGGGAAATGATCATAGGGAAATTATGTGTACTTTGGTTTTTAGGACGATGATTTGCACTTCATCTCTTCATGGTTTCTCCATGGAGTGATTTGATTCAAAGTAGTTCTTGAGCCCTTAGGTTAGGTTGAATATGATCTTAGTTGCCCATTGGGTTCCTCCATGCATGGTGAAGTCCTTAGATCTATTTCCTTCTTCTCCTTCCATAAGTAGAACTCAAGTACCTATAAAACATGGAAAAAGACTCCATATGTACATTTCAATATAAATGAGAACTGATGGGAACCAAACATGCATTTTGATTATCTTAACATGAATATGAAAAAAAAGACAGATGAAGACCCAAATTTGGGTTTCATCACCACTGAAAGATTAAATCATACTTGCACTTAATTATGCTCCAAATAGATCTCTCTATCAAGATGAATAAAATAATAGAATTTCTCTAAGACATGTTTATTATACAAGCAAGGTCAAGGTTAGTTTCACGTATGCAACACACTAGTCCTCCCACCATTATAGAAAACCTATTGCAAACAAAGAATGAAACCACAAACTTTTCCACACATTGCATAAGAAATTGTTTAAAGTTGTATTCCATTCACATTGTTTTGGGTAAATTATTTCATATTAGAAGAATCAAAATAGTTTAGAAGGTTGTTTCTCTTGCAAGTATTTAACCCTATGCATCCATGCATTCCACTTAGACCTTGGCTATGAAAAAAGGGTTACGGGGCTAGGGTTGATGTTGCTTATCCCAATAGGTTTACAAATGTAAGAAGGGGTTGCAAAATAAGACTGGAGTACTATTACATACTGCAACTCTTATTTTCTTTTTGTTCTCATTATGTAAGTGAACCTTTATTTTATTTTTGCATGTTTTTTATTTTTCTTTGCCATTTTGATGTAAGGTTGTACAATGGTAGGAAGCATGGTGGGTAGCAACTGTTGTCCATCCCAAGCATTTAGAGGATGCCTATGGATTACTCTTTATTGTGACTTTGTAAATTTTGTGAGGCAAATACATTAGAAATGATGGAAGAAGGTGGATGGAGAGAGGGGCCAAGTAACATGGGTTTATTCATTTGGTCTCCTACAAGAGAGGCAGTCCTAACAACTTCACCAACTAAGACACAACCGTTATGAATAAGTAACTTAGTAAACCACATTATTACAAGATTTGAGCAATCCCTAACCTTTTCAATTTGTAATGGTTACAATCATCCATCAAACACACTTTAAAAGGAGAACATAAAAACATATATAAAACCAACAAATGACCATGAGGGCAAGAAGCATATGTAAATGCGGCAAAAATTCAACCAAATATCATCATTGTAATTTCCAAAAGTAGATATATAATCAAAACACCTTTTTAGGGTAAGACATTTCAAATATTAGGAAATTTTGGCAAAATTTCATCAAGTTGATCATCAACATGTCAAGAAATGCCTTCAACAAAATGAAAACAATACATGCCAATCTATCTTAGGAGACACAAGAAAGTAATAAAAATCTACATGCAATAACATGTAAGATGGCAAGGAAAGAAAAATGAACATTTAGAAAAACTATAGATGTATTGCATGGATTTAAACTAAATGACATGTTCATGCATAAAATGCAAAAATATAAAGAAAAATGCACAAGTCAAATCAATTATCAGGAAAAACAATCAAGATAAAATGTAAACAAGGAACAAAAAACAAAGGGTGTACCACCTTACTGCCCAAGATTTTGAATCATGAACTTCTCAACATAAAACTAAGCTTAGAATGACAGAGAATGATCATGGATATGATGGGTGTTGTATTGGATCTTTGTACTAGAAGATTTTATAGGAGTTGGGATATGACTACTGGTATTAGTGGAAGAGGATATCATTTGGGGATACTCAGGTGACCATCTAAACAACCTCCCCCAACTTGGGATCTTGATACAATCGTGCATAGACATAGGAGTAGATGTGATTTTGCTTGTAGTGCACCTACTATTGATCATAGGATGCCGTCCAACTATGCCATCACAATGGACATGTCATAGGTTTTTTTTAAGGTAGTGGTTGCACATCCTCAGTCTCTTTCTGCATCGTCAACTGACATGCTTGACTTTCTTCTTGATGTTGTTGCTTTTAAGTTACACTAGATTCTCCACCTCTATCAATTCAAATGTCTCTTTTGTTCTATCTTTTGTTCATAAGGTGCAATTCGCTCCATGAGATTAGGTTGGGGTCCATCTATCTTTAGAAATACTGAGGCATGGTATGACAATTTATGCATTGATGGGGAGTACTTGAGTTGGAAGTGGTAAAATATTTTACCATCCTTCATTGTGATCATGTGTTTCCTCGCAAGGTAAGCCAAATCAACAAACATGGATTTGGGTCCACTATGAGGTGTCTCAATTCATACCCACACGATATTGCGATAGAAGTCTCCTAAATTTATATTTGGTCTCTCAACATCCAAGTCATGCTATAAATTTCTTCCATGAGGTGCTAACCTTGGTTATCATACCCAGAACATATTATATTGTCGAAGATTGATTAGAAGTGCCTAAGTAAGGGGTTGGGAACCAATCTGGTCCTAGACTTCCTTGTAGTATAATCCTCATGTCTTGTGAACTATTTACATACCACTTGAGGTTTAAATTTTGCACCTATTTTCTCCTTAAGCCCTCATTGAATTTGGCTGCCCACTCTGGGGTGGGGTGCAAATATCACATTAAGCTACTTGGTTGACTTGATATGTAGGTTCTCAAACAACCAACATCATGTATCGAGAGAACTTTTCGAATGGGGAAGCGGCGGCGTGCTTGACCTAGCGGCGGCGTGCCTGCTCTGCGGAGGGCGTCCTTTCGGCGGCAGCGCCGCCCCAATCTCGGTTAGGCACTCCGCCTACCGAGATCTACCCCCTTGGTTCTCTGCGTCGTGATCGGGTGAGATGCTACCCTCTCCGTTCACGAGAAGGCTCACTCGGCAGAGCGCCATGTTGGCGAGACAGGCCATCCAAGACAGAAGAGAGGGATTTGCGACGACTGCTATACCACCGGATACCGTAATCCAGGACATCAGGCACGTCCTTCGATCACCAACCCCGGCGATCAGTCCGATGGAGCCAGAGGACGGCCACGAAGTAGGGGCTGTTGTCGTGCAGGTTCAAGGTTTTGATAGTCCGGCTGTCAACCCTAGCGAGGCAACAGTGCCGACGAGGGCTGCTTCAACCGAGCAGACGGGTTCGGGTAATCACGATGAGGTTGCACGACCTTTGCATGGCGATACGACTTCCGCAAGGTCAGGAGGGCAGATGAACCTGCCGGTGTTTCCCTCTAATAGCAGCCGTCTGGAAGAGGAGGGAGGACAGAGACCCCGGGAGACCCGTAGCAGCGACGACGTGCTGGTCCGAAACCCTAGATCGGCTGTCAAAAATTGCGATCCTAGAAGACCATCTCCAGTGCAATGGGAGATAGGGGTTCCAAAGGACACGTGCTACATATGCTTGGGGAAAGGACATTGGCAGTCCCAATGTCAAAACGCCATTGTTTGTTACAAGTGCAGAAGACCGGGTCATGTTGCTAGGCGATGTACCTTCGTCCCTCGTCCTCAACCACCCAACATCTTTTCCATGGAGGAATTCCCGGCGATGAGAACTGGCGTTCCGGCTCGAGGTGGACCTCAACATGTTCCCAAAAGAGTTGCAGTCAATCTAGGACCTGATACAGAAGAAAGGAAGAATAGAGCCGTGGCTCTTGGTCATGCAGTGGAGATAGCATGGCAGTCTTGTACTACCTGGGAGGCTTTGGGTCCTGTGTTGCAGAAGATGTGGCCGCACGCGACAGATATATATCGTCATGCTCGTAGCAAAGCTGTTGCCTTCTTTGAATCTAAGGAGCTAGCGATGGATGCTTGTAAAAATGGTAGTTTCCAGTTTCAAAACAACAGAGTTACCCTCAAATCCTTGGAGGACGGAGAGCCTTGCTCCAAGAAGGAAGCTTTATGGTTCTGGATCGCCAATCTTCCTATTGTCTGTCGTGACGATGATGCCATTGACAGTATTGTTAACAGCTTTGGCAGACTGGTCCTTGTTTCGGACTGGATGCGTAACCACGAAGACATTTCTGGTATCTTGGTCCTTGTTGAAGCCTTCAGAGAGGATGTACCACAATACGTGGCCCTTACTTATGGCGATCGGAGGTCGGATGTGATGTTGCAGATGGTAGCAAGAGGGAGTCCTAGATCATCCCTTTTCTCACGCACTGAGATTGGCAAGGAGCTAGGTATTCCTATGGAAGCTCTCTCTATCCATAGAACAGCTTACGTAAATGAGGCACTACAAACGGAGGTTCCTGCGAATACAGCCGTTCTTACTGAGCCAGAAAAGAAGGATGAGCAGCCGCTGATTGCCGTTGAAGATGAGCCAGCTAGTGAAGAAGATAGCCAGCAGCAACGTGAGGCACAACACAGTAGAGTCGTGTTCGATGATGAAGGGAATAGGGTCCGTTTACAGATGAGCAGAGTTCAGGACTTCATTCACCTAGGCGATGGGAGTTCAAGGGCAGGCCATAATGGCAGCAGACGTCGACCAAGATTTGCGTGTGAAGAGGGGCCTTCTTCTCAGTTTGATAGTCGAGTACATGGGCAGTGACTACATGGACACAGAAGACGTTTATCAGAAGGCGAGACCCCATTCTCGGATGATGACTGGATTGATAGAGACAGTGATGTTTGCCGTGGTGGCTGCTAGCCGTAGTATCATCCTTGTTTCTTCTCTATGGATTCCAAAATCTTATTCTGGAATATTAGAGGAGCGGCGAACAACAAAACTAGAAGAGTCCTGGGCAGACTTTGTAGAAGACACTCCCCGAAGATTGTTTGCATTGCTGAACCTTTCCTACATGCTCTTGTTGCAGAGGAGCTTCTTGATATTGTTAGGCTTGACTGGACTTCCAGTAATGAGGAGGAAGGTGGTAAGCTCTGGCTTTACGTTGATAATGAGCTAAACCCCACTGTGGTCCGGAAGCATAGACAACATATTACTCTTAAGCTCAATGTGGCGGACAATCCTGTTTTCTTTGTTACTTTGGTTTACGCGAGCTGCAATCATGTGTCTAGAAGGAATCTTTGGGAGGATATCAACGATCTTTCTAATATGATGGGTGATGAGGCATGGCTGATTACAGGTGATTTTAATACCATCAGAGATAATGCTGAAAAGAGAGGGGGCCTTGACAGAAGCTTCCAAGATATCATGGAGTTCAACTCTTTCATTCATGATGTTAATATGAGGGAGGTTCCTTATGAAGGCAGCAAGTACACCTGGGTTGACAAGCAGTACGGTACCCCTTCTATCTGGGAGAGGCTGGACAGATTTTTTCTCAATGAAGCTTGGTGTAATTTTTTTCCTAATGCTTTATCCTCTCACCTTACCCGGTACAGGGTTTCTGATCATTGCCCGATTCTTTACCAGCCTGGGACTATGAGAAACTGCAGAGGCCGTAGATCCTTTTCTTTTATGCAGATGTGGCTGAGCCATGAGAGTTTTCGTAATCTTATCAATGAGACTTGGGATTTGGTTTCGTGGGGGAACCCGTCCGAGTCTTTCTTCTTCAAGCTCAAGATGGTCAGAGAAGCCCTTAAGACGTGGAGCAAGCAGACTTATGGTGATATTGAGTAGAGGAAAAAAGATCTGGAAGACACTGTTCACACTACCCAGATTGCTTATGATGATAATCCCTCGTTAGATAATGAAACAAATCTCAGACAAGCGGAATATGAGTTTCAGGAGGTCCTGGATACTGAGGAAAGCATCTGGAAAGAGAAGTCTCGTATTAGCTGGCTCAATGAAGGCGAAAGGAACACCAGATTCTATCATGCTATCGTGAAGGCTAATAGGAAGCATAACAGTGTTCGTAGCTTGTTGATGGACGACGGTTCGTTTTTGGATGACCCTCGTGAGATTGCAAATCTAGCTGCTGCGCATTACAGAGACTTCTATAGTGACTGTTCCACGTACGATGATGATGTCCTTGATGAGATGTTGCAGGCCATTCCGGAGATGATTTCTATGGATGATAACAGCTCCCTCACTGCTATTCCTATGGAGGATGAGGTCCGTGTTGCTCTTGCACAGATGGACACGCACACTGCCCCAGGCCCTGACGGTTTCACAGTTCCTTTCTACACTGCTATGTGGGATACCATTAAGAAAGACTTCATGTTGTTGACTGAGATGTTCTTTACTGGCCGTGTTTGTCACCGGAGTCTCTATAGCTGCAGAATCCTTCTTGTTCCGAAGGTCGAGAATCCTAAAAAGATTGATAAAGACTTCCGTCCTATCTCCATTGAAAACGTTTCCTTGCGTATTCTTACTAGAGTTGTTAGTAACCGCATGGCCAAGTTGATGCCTTCTATTATTTCTGAGGAGCATGCGGCCTTCATTCATGGCAGGGAGATAACTCATCACATCAGGATGACCAAGGAGTTAATGCATGATATTCACAAGGGCGGACAACAGCCTAACGTCATGATCAAGCTAGATATGTCGAAGGCTTTTGACAGGGTAGAATGGCCAATTCTCAAGAAGATCTTGATGAGATTTGGGTTCTCGGATGATTTCTGCAAGTTGTGTCTTAGTTTCTTCTCTAATGCGTGGGCTACGGTCTCCATCGGGGGTGAGTATGATGGTTTCTTTCCCATGCTCAGAGGCCTCAAACAAGGGAATGCGATCTCCCCCTTCCTGTTTATCATTTATGAAGAGCTTCTTAGTAGATACATCCATCACATTGATCATGTTCACAAGTTGGAAAGATTCCGCACTCGTGGCAACGGCTCTGCTCCTCTGTTTCTTCTCTATGTGGATGATGTGGTGATGTTCCTTAATGCTCATCCTGACACTTTGCAGCGTGTACATCAGATTATGAAGGCTTATGAAGCGGCTTCTGCACAGAAGATCAATCATGCCAAATCCATCTGTACTGTGGGCAGCAAGAGTGATGTTACCATCTCCAACATTGCGCACACTCTTGAGATAGATACTACTGCAGATTCGTTTTTATATCTGGGAGTTAACATAAGAATGGGTAGATATGCTCTTAATGATTTTGAGGGGTTGTTTCAGAAGATCAGACAGAAGGTGGCATCCTGGAAGTCGAGGCTCCTCTCTTTTGCTGGTCGGAAGTTGCTCATTGCACACGTCCTCTCGTCGACGACTGTTCATACTGCTACTGCCATTGGTATTCCTTGTGGAGTCTCGGATCGTATAGACGCTATCCTTGCTCAGTTTCTTTGGGCAGATAGAGAGAATAACCATCGTAAGGCGTGGATTGGCTGGAACAAGATTGCAAAGCCTGTGGAGTATGGTGGTTTGGGCCTTCATAATACGAGAATTGTTGACAAAGCTTTCATGGCTAAAGCGTGCTGGGAGATTTTAGCAAAGAACATGATTTGGGAAAGATTCTGTAGAGAGAAATATGCGAGTAGGGCGCATAGTAGATCTGAGTTTTATCCGCACAATGTTAGATACAGCAGTTCTGCTTCTTCTTACTAGAAACATCTTTGGAATCTGTTCCCTACGATCCTTCCTTTCTGTAGATGGCGAGTTGGGAAAGGTCTCATCTCTTTCTGGGATTCCTTATGGTGTGATGAGAGACTCTTTGATCATGCCTTGCATACCAGTGATCGCAACCATCATTTCCTTGTTTGTGACTTCTGGATCCAAAACGAAGGTTGGGACTGGATTTCTTTGAGGCAGCTTCTCAATGAGGATGGTATTTATCTGATCAAGAAAGCCGACTAGCAGATAAATGATGATGATGATATGCTTGTTTGGTGTCCGGAGGTGACGGGTATGTTCTCTATCAAATCTGTGAAGAAGATCTTGACTATGAATCAAAATGATGCTCCATCTGTCGTTCAGAAGATTTGGCACCTAGATGCACCCAAGGCTTGCACGCTCATTTGGAAGCTTTCCCATAGAGCTCTTCCTACTGATGACAACATTATTAGGTGCCATATTGCTATTTCTTCTAGATGTGATTGCTGCGATGACCCCAATACTGAAGATATGGATCACCTTTTCTTCCATGGTTGCCTTGCTACTGCTTTCTGGAACAAGTTCTCTCTTCTTACTGCTAGAACCCGGCCTCATAATACAGCTGAGCTTTTATCTATCTGTTCGCGGGGGAGATCTTCCATTGTTATGGAGTGGATTGCAGCTTGCCTTGCTACGCTTATTCCTTTTTACATTTGGAGATGGAGATGTCGTGCTAGATATGATGGTTGTAAGGCCCCCATTGCCCATGATATGAACTGCATGATTGCACAGCTCAACACCATGTTGAAAAAGAGATGGTTCCGCGCCCTCGCCCAACCGGAGGAACATAGGCGCCTTAATCATCACGGTATTGATGACCCTAACTATGCTCTTAGGGAGGTTCACCTTTTGAGATGGATGACCCCTGACCTCAATTCCTTGAAGATGAACGTCACGATTGGTAGGAGTAGAGACTCTTCCGGTCACCACAGGTGGTGGATGGCTAGTATCATCAGGAATCACCGGGCTGCTATTTGTCAGATTGCTAGAGCATGGTTAACTGCAAATGATCATCTTTCTGCTTCCCTTCAAGCTTGTGCAGTTGGATTGAAGCTGGCTGAGAACCAATCCTTGCGGATTGCTGTTTTGGAGATTGATGACGAGCATTCTTATCGCATGCTTTGGGGCACTGCTTGTGTTCCTTGGAGGATTTCTCGTATTGTCAGGGAGATAAAGAGCTACATGGAGGACGAAGGTATTGTTGGTTCGCTTGTTCACAGGGCCATCAATTCTATTCCCAGAGAGATTGGTAAATGGGGAGTCCTCAGTCAAGATTTGATTGTGATTTCTGATCCTAGTTGTTTTCCGCCTAGAGTTCGTGGCTTGGCTCTTCTTGAGAGGAACCACACTCCCTACGTGGTTTTGAGGTTTAAGCATCCTTAATGCTCAGGTTGGGTTGCTGCTCGTATATGTCCTGTTGTCGTCTTGGCTGTTCGGGGTTTTTGCTGTGGTCTTTGTGATGTGAGTCAGTCATGTTGGGGTTTGACCTGCATTTTATAAGCAGGAGCTGTACTTGACGATTTTTTAGCTCACACGAGGAGGGTGAGATGAATAGACGACCTCTTGGCTTAACTAAAAAAAAAAAAGGTTCTCAAACTAAGATAATTGGATGGTGTCTTTATCCTTGTAAGTGACTTTCATGGCCATGCTTAAGAACTCTAGTGTGATCTCAACATATGTAGTATGTGCATACAAAGTGTTCTTGTCTAGCCTGGATGACTTCATGTGGTATATGAAAAGTTTATCTAACTTCATAACCTTCAATTATTCCATAAAAGAATACCTTGTGGTAAAACTTATCTTATCATTATTGGTATAGTTAATTTCAATTTCCTTCCTTCATGTTGTGGTGAACACAATCCTCTCAGAACCTTCTTAATTGCATCTTGTCATTTGGTCCTAAAATGGGCCACCAAGTCACTTTACTCCTCTATCTCCTCATCCTTAGAATTATGTTCTTCTTCATATTGATTGTATTCTGACAAAATTGTGTCTAGATTGATAGGCACCCTTCTTGGGGAGTCATTGGATGTAGTTAGGATACATCAGAGGTGGTCTTCATCTTCTTCATATTCATCAACCACCAGACACCTTCTTGTTCTAGCCAACATCATTTGAATTTGAGGTGGTGGTGGAGCATGTGAAGATGTGGCATCTTTCCTTTTTTCTTTTGAGGAAAGAGGGGGCCTATTACCTCAATAAAGTCCACCAACACCTCTATGTCATTCTTGAAATGTTACTCACCTGGCACATTATAGTTGGAATCTTGAATTAAATCATCATTTTTTATGGAGGAGGGTGGAGGGTTAGATGTATATGAAGGGAAAGGGTATGGGGTGTGAGATGGAGGTGGAGGGTTTGAGGCTCTCTTGGATTCTTTTAGGTCATTCTTGCCACACTTCTTCATTTTAGAGAAGAAGCATTAAATTGGTAGATGTGGAGGGGGATTGCTATATCTTACTATATCAACACATTATAAGGTGGATAGGAGGGTAATGGGGCATGGAGGATCTTGGATAAGAGCTATCAGAGGTTAAGGAATCTTGGAGAAAAGTTTCAATTAGACTCTAAGGACCTTCAATGGCCCTTGGAAGTGCTTGGCATCATCTATGGTGGCTATTTGAGGTAGAACTCTTGTGGTAGAAATGTTAGATTTGGGGGATAAGTCATGGCGAACTCTCCCACTTAAGTCCCTTAAGTAGCAATGAGACCAGGCCAGAATAGTCATTACAGAAATTTTCCTTCTTTTCTCAGGGATTTTCTTTGTCTTGCCATGGTCATTCTATCCTATATTAGTTGCTTTTTGTGGAGTGTTGTCATCACTCTTCTAGTGTAGAATAGTCGTTATGAATGGACTTTTCTTTAGTTTCATTACTGAATTCATTCTTCAACATTTTTAGTCACTCTTGTTAGAATGGTTGTATTGGCGTGGAAGTAAAACAATTTTTGTATGGTGAATTTCCATTCTCAATATGAACTTATGATCACATGACTTTGCATAAGATGGTGTCACGATCACCATGACCATTCTAAGAGATGAAGCATTGTTCTCATTATTTCTTCAACACGTTTCAATTCTAAATTTGGAGAATTTTCATTTCAATTTTGATTTTAAAATGATACTGACACTTTGTGGATCATTATCTTTTACATGTTCCTATCCTATCGAAAATGAAAAACAACAAAAACAATCAAGTATCTTTGTGTGTGTATTTTTTGTAATGTATAAAAACAAAGTATAAGTAAAAGCAAGTTGAGTCCAAATCTTGCAAACCAGTTGGTCTGCCTCCCATTAGTGCTAGGCTTTACACCTTCAACCATGCATGTTGCTCCATAAACCTTGAATAATCTCAATAATCATTATTATATAAAAACTTTATATGAATTAGTTGGGGTCATTCTCAACCACTTACTTGACTCTTTGTCCATTCATGACAAATTCTTTATTTTCTTCCTTCTCATGGATCACAATAGATCTAAAAGGGTACATTGTCACTTGGTAGGGTCCTTCCCATCTTGATCTCAGCTTGTCTGGAAAGAACTTCATTCTTGAGTTGTAAATCCAAACCCATTGGCCAACTTTAAATGTTTTCTTCCTAATCAACTTATTGTTAAAGAACTTCATTCCCTCCTTGTACTTCTTTGAAATATCATAGGCTTCATGTCTCATTGTTTCCAATTCATTCAATTGTAACTTACTATACATTCCATCCATCACCATATTAACATAAATGATTCAAATCCCAAAAGACTTTATTTTACAACTCAATTAGCAAGTAACAACTTTTTTCACATACCAGTTTGAATGGGATCATGCCAATTGAGGTTTTGTATTTTGTTTAGTATGCCCAAAAAGATTCATTGAGGTGATGAGACCAATCCCTATGGTTGGGCCTCAACATCTTGTCTAGAATGAGCTTTATCTCTTGATTGGTGAGCTCGACTTCACCCTTATTTGAGGATGATAGGGGGTGACCACTTGACGGTTCACACCATGCCTCTTCAACTTGCTTTCAAAGGCTCAATGAATGAATTGCCTACCTCCATCACTAATCACATCTTGAGGTACCCCAAAGCAGCAAAAGATATTGTATGTCACAAATTCACACACAACCTTGTCATTAGTCCTTGTAGCAATTGCATCAACCCATTTTGATACATAGTCAAACGTCACCAAAATGTACATGAACTTAAAAGAGGAGGAGGGATGGACCCACAAAATATATTCACCATGCATCAAACACATCTACACCAAGATTGATGGAAGAGGCATCATGTCTCTTTTTGAAATTGTACCCACCTTTTGGAAGAGAAGTCCACACTATAGTATCCTGGTTGTAGAAAATTCTTGAAGAAATAACAATTTTATTTAGTATCTCATGTGGCTTTCTCATTTGAGTACGCTTTACAGATGTTCAATATGTGTGCATGAATGTCACATACATGGTGCATCTCCTCACATGGATCAACTTGTTGTATCTAGATGTGGCCTTCCCAAGATGATATGAATTTTTCTTCTATCTTGCTCCATGTAAAGTATAATTAAATCATCCAGGAAAATAACCAAAGTGGTCTCATCAATTTTCACCAATACATCTTCCATTCAACCTCTAGACTTTGTCATAGATCTATCGGCCAGCGAAAGGGTACAATTTTTTGGATCTAGTTGTAAAAGTACAAGCTCAACATAGACACAATTTGACATCAAACTGACACTTGATCCCAAGTCAAGTAGTCTTGGTCAATGCGGTGCCCCCCAATATAATAAGGAATGGTAGGGGAATTTAGATCTTTTCTTTTTGTTGGATTTAAGTGTTGCAAAAATTGAGCTCACTTCTAGATGAATTGGACTTTCTAAAAATTCTTCAAATTGAGTATCTCCTAAAAGTACATATATCCTTAGGGAATTTGTATGATAGCATCAAATAAGGGTATGCAATTCATAATTGATTGATTATTTCAAAAATTTCTACATTGTGCTTCTTCTTCTTCTTCTCAGTTGATGAGATCTCATGTATGACGTTGAAGTATGGTGGCTCTTATAGACTCTCTTTATTAGGAGCATGAGATCACTACTCCGAATCACATTATCATCAACAATCACATAATCACAAATTGGTGTTACATTATCACTATTTAGTATCACAATATCATCTACATGCAGAGTCATAGTATCAACATCACCATTCATCAAATTATCACTATTCATACTTGGGTCTTACAAACCCTAAGAACTACCACAACCTTCAATTTCTCATGAGAGGAGTAAGGAGCTTGTTGTTGCTATCATGGAGGGGGTATTTAGTGCTATTGATGTGGGGGACCTTGAGGCATTTAAGGGTTCTGATGTGACTGCACATTTCCTTGATGAGATGGATGTTCAGGAGTGAGAATTTGATAATTTTAGTGTGTTTGTGGTGCTTGAGTATGCATTTGAGGTGAACCTTGAGGAAAGTGGATAAGTGGTTTTTGATTTAGGGCTCTCCTTGGGGAATTCATTGAGAAAATGGATTTTTTTCAACATTCATTTACCAACTTGAGCTACTATAATTTATCATAGTTTGAGAAGGAAGTTTTCATGCCTCCCTTTGGGCTAGTGATAAGGAAAACTGGTCAAGTCCTTGGTCCAGTCTACTAATTGTTTTCTCACGGTTAGAAACATCCTTCTTTACCTTATTTAGGTTAAAGCATCCCCTCTTAAAATTTAGAGCTAAACTTTTGACCATGGTGTTGTGTTTGAGCATATTCACCTTGTCTCCATGAGAAGTTGGGATGATTCCTCCACTCTCGAGTATATGATTCAGGCATTTGCAAATTGGAGTTCCAGTTCCCAAAGGATCATAGTGCCTTCATCTATTTGGACAAACTATGAATAGCTCAAACCCAATTATTATAGATACTCACACCTTGACTCTTCAAAATTCCCATCATGTAAGTGAGGATTTTTGGGAGTTGCATATTTATTTCATTTGAAGGTGAGTGGGACTAGGAGGCATCACATCAACATTCCTATTGTAATCATCAATTGATGTGGAGGCATGGTGCATTGAATTCTCATGTAGATGTTCAATCAAGGGCCATGCTTCTTCATGCGTCTTCTCCATGGGAGTACAACAACAAGACTTATAAACTATTGTTGGGCTCAATTGTGATTATCCAACATAGAAGCATTAAACAAGCTTCCATTACAGTACTTCATGGTGTGGGCAGTCCCTTAGGAGATTCTAACACCATTCCCAAATATCATGGAACTTCTTGTAGGTCATTTTCCTAAAACATATAAGTGACTAGCACATAGAAGTTAAATTTGGAATAGGGTATAACTTACTAAGGGCACGTTTGTTTAGCTGTATTTCACTGTAAAGGATTGCATTTGTGCACCCAACAATGAAAAGTTTGTGTTTGCTTTGCCATAATGGGAAAAAAGACATCATCCTGCATTTGCAGAATTAATATAAATGCAGTAAACTGCTCTCCAGTTCAAAAGCGAGGGACACCGATATCCATCACCCCTGCTGCGCGTTTCCAACTGACTGTAAGCTACTCCAAAACGTCGGCCCCGTTCCTCTCCACATATCACCAAACGTAAACTATAGTTCTCTGGAACTTTTCAAAACAACTTAATCCGTGTACATGGATTCCCTAACTGTAGGATTCACAGTAATCCGGATGAATCTGGCAACCCAAACATGCCCTTAGACACTCATTCTCATCTTTTCCATGCCATCATCTCTATTCTTGAGGAATACCATTCTTTTACCTTAATTGTCTTTGAGAGAGAAGGGGAATAAGGTCAACTAAAAAACATCATTGGTTGGAGTACGACTACAAAAAGTAGAGCATACTTCCAAGAAAGCATCCGCATGCTTGTAGGAATTTTCCAATTCAAGACTATAAAAATACATTAATAGCTACACTAGAGTGGGCAAACTAGAGAAAGCTTGTCCCAATATATGTCCCACACAAGTATGAATAGTAAAACTATAATTTCTCAAAATGAAGTAGTCTTGATGTGGCCTTGAAGATGGTGGAGGATCTTATACAAGATGATTTTGTTCTTCTTGGTTCTTCCATTCTTCATAGTGCTCATGTTCATGACCATGAGGAGGGGGAACAATATGTGGATTTTCCATCTCAACCTCTCTCTCTCTCTCTCTTGGTTGTGGTTACTTCTTATTCTTTGATGTTGTATCTCGATATCTTCAAAGAAGGTATTCAAATAAGAGGAAAGGTGCCATAAAATGCATTATCACTTGCATGGTCATCACTAATAAAAGGTGAGAGAGTTAACTAACAAAGAATGAAATAGTAACACAAACTAATAATAAATGGTGAGGGAAACTATAAAAGTCAAAGAGAAACAACTATATTCACTACCATCCCTAGATATGATGCCAGAAAGTTTCATGTGTCTTAGAACACTAGGCTTACAATATGTACATGATAGACACACTCTATTACAAAAAAACCACAAGCTTGATGAATCCAAATTCATCACAATTTTTCAATCGCCATTTTGGGCCCAATTCGACTAAATACATTCGATTTCATCTCCTAAAACTGACAATGTGCAATTGTGCCTAATTAGTTGAATTATCGAGTTATTGACTAAATTCCATATTGATTTCATGCAGGTTGCAATTGAGGTTCAACCATCAACTGGAACTCACCTTCACTCAAGATCCTCTCAGCCACGGTCTTGACCAAATGGTCTTCATCCATTCGGTTTCACCTCATTCGGACTTGGGCTTTCTCCTTACCACACGATCACAGATCAATGGCCCCCATCCATCCAACCACACGATCTGCCCTTGCGGCTTACCCTTAACGGTTTTGAGCCCTTCCCCCTCCACACGGTCTCAAGACGGTGTGAAACCTCACGGTCTCAAGACCGTATGAGCAGCCTTCTACCCAAGACCACTAGGAGCTATGGCACAACAACACCACCTACAAACCTTTGGCCACCAAACCTCCATGCTGCCGTCATCGCCGCCCGCTCTGTGACGCAGCAGTTACCCCACTTCCTCTAACATCACCTACCTACAACCACCGCACCTCTTGCTCCCATCGACGACCTCTCACAACATCTGCTCGACCAGCTCCTCAAGGTCTCGAGACCGCGAGGCAGCGACCGGTCTCCAAACCGATCGAAGACAGCAAATCGTGAGAGGCATAAGACCATTTGGATAGACTAACGGTCTGCTAGACCGTGTGGCAGCAAACCAGAAGAACTCAAGATCGTTAAGCCGAGGGATCGCTAGGTCATGAGACCGTTAAGAACTCCAGATCGCAAGGGGCCAAGTATCGTAGACCATGAGAACGTGCTGCATTCTGATGAATCCAAATTCATCACAATTTTCAGTCTCCATTTTGGGCCCAATTCGACTAAATACATTCGATTTTTCATCTCCTAAAACTTACAATGTGCAATTTTGCCTAATTAATTGAATTATCGAGTTATTGACTAAATTCCATATTGATTTCATGCAGGTCATGATTGAGGTTCAACCATCAACTGGAACTCTCCTTCACTCAAGATCCTCTCAGCCACGATCTTGACCAAACAGTCTTGATCCATTCAGTTTCACCTCATTTGGTCTTGGGCTTTCTCCTCACCACACGATCACAGATAGATGACCCCCATCCATCCAACCACACGATCTTCCCTTGCGGCTTACCCTCTATGTTTCCTTAATGGTTTTGAGCCCTTCCCCCCTCCACACGGTCTCAAGACCATGTGATACCTCACAGTCCCAAGACCGTATGAGCAACCTTCTACCCAAGACCACTAGGAGCTACAATACAACAACACCACATGCAAACCCTTGGCCACCAAACCTCCATGCTGCCATCATCGCCACCCACTCTGTGATGCAGCAACACTTCCTGCTTCCTCCGACATCACCTACCTAAAACCGCCCCACCTCTTGCTCCCATTGATGACCTCTCACAGTGTCCGCTTGACCTTCTCCTCACGGTCTTGAGACCGTGAAGAAGTGACCGGTCTCCAAACCGATCAGAGATAGGAAACCGCGAGAGGCATACGACTGTTTGGATCGACTAACGGTCTACAAGACCGTGTGGAAGCAAACCAGAGGAACTCAAGATCTTTAAGTCGAGGGATCGCTAGGTCATGAGACTGTTAAGAACTCCAAATCGCGAGGGGCCAAGGATCATAGACCGCAAGAACGTGCTGCACGTGATCCAAGACCGTGAAGCCAAGTGATAGCAGGACTATTTGGAGAAGAAACTATGAAGGCTGGGTTTGTGAAGACCGATAGAATGCATAAGACCATTTGGATGACAGTAGCAAACTGTAAGAAGACTAAATGGTTTCCAAAACTGTTAAAGAAAAACTGTGAAAATTGCAACTGGGTCCAAATCATGAAGACCCCATCCAAGGCTATAAATAGGACCAGTAAGGTCCTCATTTGGACATCGGATCTGGGATGCCGCCAGGCTGCTCCTTTGTGAGCTTGACCCGTGATCCCTTCGATCTACAACAACAACTCCACCACTAGGCTACACCTAGCGTGATCGACCCCTGGGAAAGCTCCTCCGCCTCTATTTCTCCTCATCCTCCACTCCACCACTAGGTTGTGCCTAAGAAGCACTCGACCCCTAGTGGAGGATGATCTCCACAACCAAGCTGAGCGGCAGGCTTGCACATCTACCCGTCATCCATTCCACCTACGCATCCACAACCTGCTCCTCATGTTGCGAGCAAGGAGGACAAGACGAGAAGGAAGGTGGAGAGAGAAAGACTGCCCAGTCTGTCTTGGTGTCCCTCGCTCCTCATCTAGATTTGCTTCGACACGACGTAGAAGACCGCATCATCTTCACCGAGCTGCGACACTCTTCTGCACCATGCTCATGGCAGAATCTTCCCTCTCTCTTGTTCTTCTTGTTCCTCACATCATGAGCGAGTAGTTCCTTTTTGCTGGGGTGCGGGGACTAGCCCCTCTGCCCATGCTTTCATGTATTTTCATTTTAACTTTCTAAGGCAATGTATATAACTTTTCATTTCGTTGTTAATCGTCGATGATTGCTTGTAGCTTGATCACCTGCTTGCTTTTATCTTGTTCTTTCCTATATTGTGAGAACTTCAATATGTAGGATAGGATGTCAATTAACACGATTGAATCCCTGATTAGAAATAGAAAGGGATTCCTTGAGTTCGTAAGTGTATGATCTGTGAGGGGACGAGCCATCTAACCCACGGTGACACTTCTGTGTGCCTAAACATCCCTCAGGGAGGGCCACAGCTTCAGTTGGATATCTGTATCTTCGAAACCGTAAGTGCATGTCCAGATGGCAACGAGACATCTAATGCCTAAGGTGATGCTTACGCAAACCTAAACATCCCTCCGGGAGGGTTCGCAACAGTTCTATTTGGATAAGTTAGATCTTGTCTGGATGTTGGTGTTTGGACATGTTTGCATGTGTAGTGGCGGTGAAACCTGAGACCACCCCAGTGATTCCATATCATTAATCTAGAACCAACTTTAATTCTACTCTTTACTTTCTTGCAATTAGTTTAATTAACCTCAAATCAATCAATCGTTCTAAATATGTGTCTTACTTGAACTAGAATTGACTAATAGCGATTCTTAAAAACATTGTCCTTTGGGATTTGATCCTCAACTATACTGTGATAAGACTCGTCCGCTTGCGGGTGGTATTATTGCACAAGTTTTTGGTAAAAGCTCAGGGATTTTCAACCCTGGATGAATTTGTTAGTGCGATAATATTCCATGTCAAATTCTGGCGCCGTTGCCGGGGACAACATAATCAGTTAGTCAAATCTAGTTCTTTTGAGGCTAATCTAGGATTTTGCTTTTTCTTTTGATACAATTGATCATCTACTTGAATTCGGTTCTACTCCGTCAATCTCACTTCTGGAAAATCTTTCCATCCTAGGTACCAACAAAGACTAGTGAATGCACTGCTCAAATAGTCTCGGTCTCACTGCTAGCTTTGATCCTAAGATAGACATAACTTTTCATTGCCAGAACAGAGAGAACCAAGAAAGGATGGCTCAAGAGGAGGAAATAGCCCAAAGGGTAGATCAAGCCCTTGATGCACAAAGAGTTACGCAAGAAGCTAGAGCTGTAGTTGAAATAGAGATCCGAGCAGCTCAAGCAGCAGCACAAGCAACAGAACTACAAAAAGACCTTAGGGCGTTCTCAATCCCTAAAGTTGCTAATGTTCATCGCCCAATGCAAGCTCCTCCCATCAATGCTCCAAACTTCGAGATCTGGGCACATTATATCACCTTGCTTCAAAATAGCCCATTCTATGGTAAACAAGGAGAAGATAGTCAGGAACATCTTCTGAGGTTTATTGATCTTTGTGCTATGACAAAGAAAAATGAAGTCTCAGACAATGCCATCCGACTCCATCTCTTCAAGTATTCTCTTGTTGATATAGATATAAGTTGGTACAACTCTTTGCAATGCGAACCCATCACTACCTGGGAACAACTTCAAAATTTCTTTCTGGAAAAATTCTACCCTCCTTCTCTCACCTATGAAATTAGGGGTCAAATAACAATGTTCACTCAGGTCCCTAGAGAATCCCTTGCTAAAGCATGGGAAAGATACAAAGAGCTTCTGCGCAAGTGTCCACACCATGGCATTCCTAAGAATCAACTTATCGAGATCTTCTATAGGGGTGTGGATGATGACATCAAGAGGTTCTTAGACTCCTCATCAGGAGGAAACTTCATGCGTCAAAGCTATGACAGTGCATGGAAGGTTGTTACCCTTGGAGGTTAAAATCAAGCTAATTGGGGTAGATCTGTAGGCAAAGAAGTGTTAAAGGTAGCTATGGCTGAAGCTACTCCTGAATACAAGTCTATTGTTGAATCCCTAAAGCTCTTAGTTGCCAAGCAAGACCATATTGAATAATCTCTTGCTGCCTATGAAAAAAGACACTCACTCCCTCAACAACAAGAACATATCAAGTCAACTTCATTGTTTTGTGAAGGATGTAAAGGCAATGACCACTCTACTTTATCATGCAATGTTCTCTACGATACTGTTTTAAGAAAAATCAATGGACAAAGAGATAATGGCCAGATGGAAATTCTGAATGATGTCAACACTATCCCTGGTTAAGGATATTACAATCCAAGTCAGAATAGGAACCATCTTGGTTTTCCATATGGAAATCCTTCGGGAGAGGTAAACTCACATCAATTTGGTTCAAACAACTAATAATAGAATTTTGAGAATCAAGGGAATTTTAGGGGTAACTTCCAGAACAAAAACTACAACAATTACCAAAACAACCCTTAGTTCCAAGACCCCAATCAAGTCCCTTACCAGAATCAACAACAAGGACAACAAGGTAGACCCATCTCTCCTGATGATAAATTGTTGGCCATTGAGAAGATGTTACAATCGCAACAAACATTGATAGCTAACCAGCAAGCTCATCAGAAGGCCATTGAATCTGAACTAGCTCAACCTGCAGCTAGCCTCAAGCCACCTACTGGAGCTTTAGCTGGGCAACCGGAAGAAAATCTGAGGCACGTGGAACAACTTAAAGCTGTGACAACTCATTCAGGCTTTATCTTACGAGAACCCATGACTCCTGTCACCGTAACAAATGTCCAAGGTGTTGAGCATAGTGCATGTGCCACTCAGAATGATAAGACCTACAAGGCAAGTTCTGAGGAACCTATTGTTGCTAATGCAGAAGACTCGCCTGAGCCAGTTGTTCCAGTGTACAAACCTCGTGTAGAATTTCCAAATAGACTGAATTTTACCCAACTCAATACTAGGTTCAACAAATTCAAGGTATCATGAAAAAGTTGTATGTCAATATCCTGCTCCTAGATGCCATGGCTGAGATGCCCTAGTGGTCAAAGTTTTTCAAACTCGTACTCAGTTGAAAATACAGAACTGAAGAACATCAGACTGTGAAATTGGCAAAAACCTCATCTTATTTAGTTATGGATAGGATGCCTCGCAAACATAAGGATCCACGAACCTTCAGAATTAACTGCTCGATAAGTGATTCCGTCAACCGACCAAGCCTAGCCAATCTCAAAGCTAGCATTTCTATCATTCGTCTCAACCTTTGCAACAAATTGGGCCTCACCAACTTCTTGCCCACTTGAATGTCCATAGAGTTGGCTGACTCTTCAATGATCAAGCCAGTTGGCATTATAGAATATATTCCTGTAAGGCTTGGGGATCTATATGTCCCATGTGATTTCGTAGTTATGGATATCAGGGAAAATCCCAGCTACCCCCTCCTTCTTGGAAGACCTTTCCTCTCAACTGCTAGAGCCCTGATCGATGTGGAAGCTGGAGTTTTAACCCTAAGAGTGGGGAACCAATCTTTTGAATTTTATGCATCCAAAAGTGCAAAGGAACGCACTGCAGAGGAAGAGGCATATTTTGTTGACTGTGTTAACCAATTTGCTAGGATGCAACAGAAATTCCTTTCCTCAAAATCTGATGTTCCCTTAGAAAAAGGCCATGATGAAGAGAAGATTGAGAGTGAACTAGTGTGTGAAGAGACAAAAGAAATACCACCGACTGTGGAGGAGCACCTCTCAACCCTGTTGGTACACATACTAACCTTTCTTGAGGTTCCCATGAACCCCCTCTTCAAGAAACGACTATCCTCTGGAATGCACCGGTAGCCCAACAGACAGAGACTGTTGATTTCATCTTCCCTCTGCAACAAGATTTGGATTGCAGTTTCTACCGAGAACATCCCCCATATCCATATTGGATTGATATCAATGACCAACATTGCTACGGTGAAGTGATTATGCATCAACAAATGAACTTTTCCTCTGCACATCAACTACACTACACCATCAATGATGCAACTCAAATCCCCTATAAATATTCTTCACCTCGAATTGAGCAACAAAGAACAAGTCAACATCACTCATGATGTTTCCCAATATGTTCTGACAATGGTCACTCTTTATGGGGAAGAATACAAGAGGCTAAAATCAAAGCGAGGGCTAATGAATGGCTGAGAAAGAAACCACAAAAAGAATATGTCAGTCCAGCTCAAGTTCCACCTAGAGCCCCACCATGGTGATAGTATCCATGTCGAGCCATCGACATAAAATAAAGGCGCTTGTCTGGAGGCAACCCGATCAATAATTTCATTTATACTTTTAGTTTTGAATTAGAAAATTTCCTTAATTTTGTTTTTGCTTTTTAGAAAATTTTACACTAAATAAAAATCGCATCGCGAGATGCTATCTTAAGTTTTGATTAGAATTCATTTTTTATATTTTTAGATGGAAGACGCGCGCTGATCGGAACACAACCATATCTGGTGGTCCAACCGGCATGAATTTTCCCCTCCATCTCGGATCTAGAGTTTGCTCGGGATGAGCAAATTTCTAAGTTTGGGGTGGAGGGTGGGTGGTACATATTTCACTTTTTACCTACACCCATCATTTTCAGACTTAAGATTTCACCGTTTCATTTTTTATCTAAATTTTCAAAAATTTTAAAGTTTTTCAAAGAAATTGAACAGATACTTGATGAAGTTTTGACACTTTCTATTTCATTAAAAGCCATTACCTAGCTAGCTATGCATTTTGAATCATTATACCCTCCTTATTCGAAGCAGATCCTCAAAAGGACCACTTTTTGAAACTAGCCTATTGAATGAAATCATCTTGTGAAGCTTATGAATCCTAATATCATGATCCTTATGCAAAAATGACAAGTATCTATCGAACTGATAGGGATCAAACACGTCATTCTTCCTAACTGATTAGTGGAACAATAACATGGAACCCCCATCGGATCCTCATCAAGACCTTATTTGAGCAGAGTATGATAAAGAGAATGACTCGATGCACTGAATTGTAAATCAAGTTGCATTCTGATCTGAACTCTCTTTTACACTTCTTCTATCATCTTCTTATCCCTCTGCCCATAAAAAAGAAACAAAAATAACCAAAATAGTGCCAAACCCTAAGTTCGGGGTGGCACGCCACTTCCATCTATATCCGCTTCTTCCATACCCCTCACAAATTAATAGGGGCGTACCACTAAGAAAAGATGCCAAAGAGCACACAAAAAATGCAATCTCAAGTCGAATAGAGGAGAGATTCACACATAAAAAAATGCAATCAATGAAATTGCAATCATATAATAAAAATCTCGAGTCGAATAGAGGAGAGATAATCAAATTCCTTCCATACCACCCTTCACTCCCTTCTCTACCTATAGGCACAATGAATGCCTTCACTGTCCTGAAAAACACCAGTGTTAGATCAGGTGCACACTTGTTGTTCTACGGGTATCTCTGGACTCTTACAAAACTCTTAGAAATGCTTGTTGTTGGAAAAAGTGAGGAGGAAGTGATGTTGGAAAACAAACTCAGGAACGAAGATATGGTAAGATGTGTTCATTGATCTCAGGAAGTTGAGATGCTTAGTCATGCTAAGAAGAGAGGAAACAATCGTGTTGTGAAGAGGAGGCAATCACACGACTTGAAAGTATTCATTTGGCGAATGTTTCATATTTTGTGTCACTCGAAGATGAGCAACGTTTAAGTTTGGGGTATTCTGATGAATCCAAATTCATCACGATTTTCAGTCACCAATTTGGGCCCAATTTGACTAAATACATTCAATTTCATCTCCTAAAACTTACAATGTGCAATTTTGCCTAATTAGTTGAATTATCGAGTTATTGACTAAATTCCATATTGATTTCATGCAGGTCGCGATTGAGGTTCAACCATCAACAGGAACTCACCTTCACTCAAGATCCTCTCAGCCACAGTCTTGACCAAACGGTCTTAATCCATTCGGTTTCACCTCATTTGATCTTGGGCTTTCTCCTCACCACACGATCACGGATCGACAACCCCCATCCATCCAACCACATGATCTGCCCTTGCGGCTTACCCTCTTCGTTGCATTAATAGTTTTGAGCCCTTCCCCCCTCCACACGGTCTTAAGACCATGTGAAGCCTCATGGTATCAAGACCGTATGAGCAACCTTCTACCCAAGACCGCTAGGAGCTACGACACAGCAACACCACCTAGAAACCCTTGGAGACCAAACCTCCCTGTTTCCGTCATCGCTGCCCGTTCTGTGACGCAGCAGCACCGCCAACTTCCTCCGACATCACCTACCTACAAACACCACACCTCTTTCTCCCGTCAATGACCTCTCACAACATCCACTCAACCTGCTCCTCACGGTCTCGAGAGCGTGAGGCAGCGACCAGTCTCCAAACCGATCGGAGACAACAAACCGTGAGAGGCATAAGACCATTTGGATAGACTAACGGTCTGCAAGACCGTGTGGCAGCAAACCAGAGGAACTCAAGATCATTAACCTGAGGGACCGCTAGGTCACGAGACCATTAAGAACTCCAAATCGTGAGGGACCAATGATCGTAGACTGTGAGAACGTGTTGCATGAGATCCAAGACCGTGAAGCCAAGTGATAGCAGGACCGTTTGGAGAAGAAATCGTGAAGGTTGGGTTTGTGAAGACCGATAGAATGCATAAGACCATTTGGATGATAGTAGCAAACCATAAGAAGACTAAATGGTTTCCAAAACTGTTAAAGCAAAATTGTGAAAATTGCAACTGGGTCCAAATCATGAAGACCCCATCCAAGCCTATAAATAGGACCATCATGGTCCTCATTTGGGTATTGGATCTGGGACGCTACTAGGCTGCTCCTTTGCAAGCTCGACCCCTGATCCCTCCAATCTACAACAACAACTCCACCACCAGGCTGCACCTAGTATGCTCGACCCCTGGGAAAGCTCATCTGCCTTCGTTTCTCCTCATCCTCCACTCCACCACCAGGCTGTGCCTAAGAAGCACTCAACCCCTGGTGGAGGACGATCTCCACATCCAAGCTGAGCGGTAGGCTTGGGCATCTGCCTGTCATCCACTCCACCTATGCATCCACAACCTGCTCCTCCTACTACGAGCAAGGAGAACGAGACAAGAAGGAAGGTGGAGAGAGAAAGACTGCCCAGTCTGTCTTGGTGTCCCTCGCTCCTTGTCCAGATCTGCTCCGACATGGCGTAGAAGACCGCATCATCTTCACCGAGATGCAACACTCTTCTGCACCATGCTCATGGTGGAATCTTCCCTCTCTCTTGTTCTTCTTTTTCCTCGCATCATGAGCGAGTAGTTCCTTTTTGTTGGGGTGTGGGGACTAGCCCCGCTGCCTATGCTTTCATGTCTTTTCATTTTAATTTTCCAAAGCAATGTATATAACTTTTCATTTCATTATTAATCATCGATGATTGCTTGTAGCTTGATCACCTACTTGCTTTTATCTTGTTCTTTCCTATGTTGCGAGAACTTCAATATGTAGGATAGGATGTCGATTAACATGGTTGACTCCCTGACTAGAAATAGAAAGGGATTCCTTGAGGTCGTAAGTGTATGATCCGTGAGGGGACAAGCCATCCAGCCCACAGTGACACTTTTGTGTGCCTAAACATCCCTCAGGGAGGACCACAACTTCAGTTGGATATCTGTATCTTTGGGATCGTAAGTGTATGATCTGGATGGCAACGAGACATCTGATGCCTAAGGTGATGCTTATGTGAACCTAAACATCCCTCTGGGAGGGTTCACAACAGTTCTATTTGGATAAGTTAGATATTTCCTGGATGTTGGTGTTTGGACATGTTTGCATGTGTAGTGGTGGTGAAACTCAAGACCACCCTTGTGATTCCATATCATTAATCTAGAACCAACTTTAATTCTACTCTTTACTTTCTTGCAATTAGTTTAATTAACCTCAAATCAATCAATCGTTCTAAATATTAGTCTTACTTGAACTAGACTCAACTAACAATGATTCTTTAAAACGTTATCCTTTGGGATTCGATCCTCAACTATACTACGATAAGACCCGTCCTCTTGTGGGTGGTATTATTGCACAAGGTTTTGGTAAAAGCTTAGGGATTTCAACCCTGGGTGAATTTGTTAGTGCGATAATATTCCACGTCAAAGCTACATGCTCGAGATGCAGTGAAGAAGTGGCAAGTAGGGACTAGATTCACATGGATGACAAAGACACTAGAACTAAGAGTGTTCTCTAGGTTCCTAAAATCAAATGCTTGGGTTTAAAATTGATTTGGGTAATTGAAAAATGGGTAATTCTAGTAACTAAAAAGAAAGAAGGAAGCTAAATTAGAACTATAAACTAGAGCTAACTATCTAACTAAGGTAGCAATTATCAACTAAAATATCGATGGTTATTGACTACTCTAGACTAGCAATCCCAAAAAGACTAAGCAAGAAATTAGCTAAATAAGGAATCACAAACTACACCATCAAATCAATTAAGGAACCAAGCACTAGTAACCAAAAATAAGATTTAAGTTTTCTTAGCAATACTATTCACCACTAAAAAAACAAGTGTTACTTAGCAATAAGGGAGATCTAGACAAGAAAACAACTAAGTAATTAGGGTTTTAATCAATTAATGAGAGGAGTGGGATATTTAGAGGATATGGGAGGTTCAACCATGCACATGGGAGACATTCAATAACACATCTAATAGTAATGATACCAAATCAAAAAACAAAGGGTTGTGTGGATTGGGAACTCAACTCTACTAGTTGACCATGGGTGGCATAGAATATATTTAGGAGAACTAGTCCCTAAATCACACACTATCAAACCTTGCGAGTCTCACTTGGCTAGGGGTAGATGAACCTAATGAAAACCAAACCATATTCTAGGTTTCTAAATGTGACTCTCTAATATCACTTGGTGACAAGGGGTGGTAGGGTGTGGGAGAAGGGTCTTTCACCCCCTATTAGTCCCTATCCAACCACTATGAATAATCGTTTCCAAGTGATATGGGAGAAGAACACCTAAGATTTGTGGAGTGGAGGGGTATAGGGATAGAGAGGAGGACTAGGAAAGCTCCAAAAATGGATTTGGGAGTTTTTCCTCTTTTGAAATTCCTCTTTTCTTTATTCCTTAGGTTGTATCATAGCTAAATCACATTACAAAAATGGTAAGAGATAACAAGCATAAAATATCACTAATAATAAAGATAAAAGTGTTTTATAAGAATATTTCCAACAACATGGCATCTGATGTGGTGATTATCACACAAACCAATTTCCTAGGAGTGAAATCCCTAGGTTTTACCTAAACCAAGTATACGAAAATTTGACCTGCAAGAAAACAAATTTTATCGTAGTATGTATTAGGATCAAACCTAGTTGAGAAAAATATTTAAGAATTTTCTGATCAAAGTAACCACACAAGAACTAGTATCTAATACACAAATTAGATTTTGGGTTATTAACTAAGTTTCCAAAAACAAAAAGGCTATTTTAAGGTTGTGTATATCAAAGGATGGAGACAAAAAGATGGATGGGTTTCACCATTGCTACCCATCATTCACCCTCTCACTATGTTTTAGTATGTATGAACACACATATATTGAGTTAGGTTAAATTCCCCTTTTAATATTAGGATTTAAACCAGACATACTCTAAGTTCATTGTCATGTTACCTAGATATCATTTACCTATCACCTCAAAACCTATCTTAAGTTCTCATCAAGCTTTTAACATGAATCAAATGATAACCTAGATCTTAGGTGTGAAGTCCTCTACATCTAAGATATGATGAACATGTAAAATAGTCAGCCAAATAATATTTGCAAGCATATAATATTTTATCTACAATAAGTGATGTTTATATAGACATAATCAATGGAGAAGAGCAAAAATGGGTAGTGGGGATACTCCCCACTCTAGTGAGAGGACTACCTACTCATGACAATACACCAAGTAGAATATGGAGGAAAAGTCATGGTGTGCAGTAGTCTTTCTTCCGCCTTGAAATGAAGTCATTGATCTCCTTTTATTGTGTGATATATTTGTTTATGGAGGCAAATCAGGTGGAGGATGATGGTAGATCAATGGGTGAAAGTCCTCCCATGCCATTACATTGGTTTTTACTCAAATCCAACCTTCAAATGACTAGAAATCAATGTCAAAAGAACTCGAGTGTCTGTCCCTATCATGGTAACATCAAAGCACGAATGCGGAAGCATTAAAAGATTAGAATATTGAACAAATAACAAGCTAAAAGCACCAACATGATCTCAACAAAATGACAATTGTTATTAATTGCAACATAGTGTATTACAAGATTTTAGTTAAATATTGAAGAGTACAATTGCACAAATCTGGTCATGTACACTAAACTTGGATCTAAAACAAGTACAACTAAACATAGATCACTAAGCTTTAAACTCCCTAGCTATCTTTGAACCTAAAACATAAGTGAAACAAGTGGGCCAACACACAAGGTGTCGAGTACATGGAAGAAAGATACATACCCATATAAGGTTTGCATAATTCGAAAAGAGTTGTAGAAGTAAACAAACAAGAGTTAAGTTCTTAGTAAAATGGGAGCCCATATTTTTTTTTATTTACTCCAATTATACCAACAATATCATGAATCATAAGGCCTTTAACAAACTTCCCATTGGAAGGGTTTGTGAGGGTGCTCAAGATTAGCTAACTTTGTTTCTATGTGAGGGACCTTAATGACCAAAGTCATTAAGGAAAACCTTATTTCAGCATTTGATAATGGAGTCTATACATATATGTGTTCAAGTTATAAAAGCAATGAGACAAAGCATCAATGTACAATACTAGAATACTACATGGAAACATTCGAGCAAGTAAAAAAGCATACATATGTATAATAGTTCAAGAAAGGAAGTCATAGTCATATAATTAATAGCACCTACACCTAATTTAGATATGTATAACCTATCCTAGACCATCTAGATCACAAGTCAAACCTGATTAAGAACAAGATTGTATAAATGCATTAGATTCTCATCATTAACGAGAACTAGTTCCATTTTAGGGTTTTTCCCAACTTAGGTTCAAGGTTGGTTAAATTCATGGTTGATAATCTTATACCAATTTAGAGTTCATCATCAATGTGTGTTTCTAGTTTCATGTCATTTCAAGGTTTTGTCTATTTTCTATGTTTATTACAAGACTTATGTCATAGATGCAAAATTTTGGGCCAAAAGAATCATAATAGGGTATACAAGGTCATGAGATCATTTGAAGCTCGGATTTATCCAGTGTAGATGTGTACACATTATCTACTAAGAATAAAGGATGATTCATATCAATGGTATTAAGACATAAGAATCACATTAAAAGTAGGGTGGATGTCCCCTAGGGTCTAGGCATTACAAACCAATTATTGGTATCAAGATTTCAACATACATGTTGTTATCCCCATTGTTCCTCATCAATAGCGGTAAACATAAGGATTATGTGGGACATACACAACAAGGTGATCATAAGGGAGGATCAATATTAATTTATAGGTGGAGGAAATAAGATAAAGACCTATATTAATAACAGGGAACAAGAAAGGTAAGCAATACATAAATTTCACACTAGCTCATCACTAGTGGATTTAGGGATGTATCACCCATCAAGGCACAAAAGGGATTGGTCCTAGAAATTTAGGTCCCCAACATCACTAGGATTACACATTTCAATAATAGAAATGCATTTGATGCACAATTTAGATCAAAACATCATTTTGTCCAAGGTATATCATGTATTCACATAAAAGGGGCATAAACATACATTAGGTTTCTTATAGAACAAATGTAGTCAAAAGGATCTTAGGGCTGGTATATGTAACATAGAGGGGTAAATAATACTAATTTAGAAGTTAGGGTGAGATTTAAGGTCATTTTAGTGTCAAGATCACTACTTTGGTCAAGATTCATCAATACTACTTAAAAGGTGGTAGAGCCATAAAAAAACCCAAAGTGATCAAAAACTACTGATCTCATGATTAGGAGTGTAGAGGAGCAATAAAGATTCATGCTTTGCCATGATCATGCATCACTATATTCAATATTACTAAGGTTAGTATATTTTAAAGAATATGGGAACACAAAGATTTTTGGGTCTGGGACCATGCCCATTATGTAGGTCTAGCTGAGCTGGTCGATTTTTTATACAATTTTGCTCTATTAATCCTTGATATAAAATATTTATGTATTTTTTAAAAGATTCATTAGGCAGGGTGTTACATGCACATCATTTGATGAATCTGGGCCACAGAGGAGCAATCTAGTGTCCCATACCCCTTGCACCTATGTTTCCTGATTGAGTATCCATCCTTTCCCATGTGAGTTAATGGTTTGCCACCTCCCTCAATTACCACCAGTGTTGGTGAGCAACCAACTAGCGACTGTAGGGGTCTGCAGTAGTGGTCATCCAATCTCAGGTTCCATTGTGGATACAATGGTTCATGCATCTGTTACTATCCACTCAACCTCACGCCATCCTTTCTTGGGTGTGGTGGCACTGTGCTCAAGCTCTCCAGAGCTTGAAAGCAGAACAGGAAAGAGAGGCCCTGGAAGCCATAAAGTATCTGATGAATGCATATTCATACATTTTTATTTCATCTTTTAGGTCATTCCTTAGGACCATTTTGTTGTTATCCCCTAGTTTTAAGATTCAATTGCCTTAGTTTTGATTTCTCTCTTAAATTGGACTTTTTATTATATTTTCTTGTCTATTGTAGGAACACAACTCAATTGTATCCTCCAAAGATCAAGATCTCCCAAAATTACTCTAGGAAGATGTTTGCATAACTTCCCATAGTGCCATATATATATATATATATATATATATATATATATATATATATATATATATATATATATATATATATATATATATATATATATATATATATATATATATATATATATATAGGCTAAATATTCAATGCTCGCACGGGTACAATAAATTAGCTACCCGCCCAAAGTGGCGCGGTGGCACATTTTGCAAATACCTGGAACTAACTAAAAGCTTAAATGAAACCCAAAAAGAGTGGATTCTGCCTTCTTCCTCCACCGACCTGCTCCATTCCTCAATTTGTTAGGATGCACCCGTGGCCAGATCTCCCTTAAGCCCGCACTCCGATGGGTCTGTTGGATCTGACTCATGTATGCGGACATGGTTGAGTTCACCTACGACTAGGAGAGGCTGATATCGTCATCCCCGATGTCGTTTGACTATGTGGAAGGTTCTCTGTTCGTGGGTCAGAGCCCCATCAACAGTTGGAGGTCGTCATTCTTCTCCTAGTCAGACCTTTCACGGATCGGCGTCATGTCTGCTTCCCAGTGTCAAAGGTTGGGTTTGACCATGTCGTTCTTCCAGCTATGAGCCTACCTCACCTTCGGCCAGGTTAGCCACACCCCAATGGGTCCGTTGGAGCGTCCTTATGTTAGCTTAACTATGTCCATCCTTCCGCCGCGTGGACTATTCGATCTACATTGCAGTCTACCATCTAAATCTCTCAATCTACTATTACAGACCCAAACAACAAGAACAGATCTAGATATCCCGGTTGTTTGGAGGAGGACGAAGGTGATTGGACAATGTTTGGATCTCCTTTAACATTCGTCGGAGTATGAATATCATGTATTGATCCTTACCAGGTCACATGAAAGTATTTGCATTCCTCTTCTTCTATAAGTACGCTCCAGATCTCTGCCTGAAACTCATGCCATAGGGGAAGCATTTTTTGATCTTACTGCATTAGGAGCAGCAGTTGTCCAAGTTACAACCAGGTAAATATCATTACTTTTCATCTCTTCCATCAATTCTCCCCGATCTTTCCTTTTCATTACATTGTGCAATCATATCTGTTTTTGTGTGGGAAATCCAACACATTTTATGTAGTAGCAAAGGACTTTTGAGCATCAATTCTCTGATTTCATTTGAAGTTGTAACTGTCATACATGCACTATGTTTTATGTAGTTACGTTTTGTGATACGTGTTTACTTGATGATTCACAGAGTTACTATTTTATATTTCAGGGTTACTATTCTGTCTACAGAGTTACTCTCGCACATTTGTCATGGATCCTAGTCTTGATATAGATGTTGATAATGCCAATGTTGACTGTGATGATGATAATCCACATTCTTCTCCTTCTATTGTTGCTGGCACTTTGTCCCCAGTAGAAGTCCCTAGAATTGGACTTAAATTTGGAAGTTTAGATGAAGGTATCTCCTTCTATTCTAGTTACACTGGCTTGATTGGGTTTAATCTTAGGAAAGACGACAATAGGTATGAACAAGGAACTAAGAATCTATTTGCTAAAGATTTGGTTTGTGACAAGCAAGGTAACATCAGTCGTTCTAAGAGGTCTAAAGGGCTTTTGAGCCCCGTTTGTGATGAATTGGGTAATTTATAGGATAATTTGTCCAAGAAGCACAAGCGTTCTGTGAAGAGGTGTGGGTGTAGAGCCATGATCCAGTTCATACTAGATAAGTCATAATCCATGTGGGCTGTGACTACTTTTGTTGAGGAACACAACCACGATCTTGTTGACAATGCTCACCTGCGTTACTTGAAGTGTAACTCATCTCTTGATGAAACTCAAAAAGAGATGCTTTCTTCCATGAGTCAAGCAAACATACCTATCTCGAGACAACTTGCATTGATAGCAATCGAGTCTGGCGGTTATGTAAATTTGACATTCACAAGTAGAAAAGCTCATGGACACCTCAGTAGCAAGAGGAAAGAGTCAGCTAAATACGACATTGACATGGTGTTGGATCATTTTGCTAGGTTGAAGGTTTTGGATTCAAAATTCTTTTATACTTATCAAAATGATCCCAATTGTTGCTTGACACATTTGTTTTGGTCCGATCATGTCTCTGTCGAAGATTGCAGGTTGTTTGGCGATGCGATTGTGTTTGACACCACTTATTGTACCAACAAGTATTCCATGGTTTTTGGAATGTTTGGTGGTGTGGATAACCATCGCAAGACAATGTTGTTTGCCTCAGCTCTATTGGTGGATGAGAAGTATGACTCCTTTGTTTGAGTTTTCAAGCAATACTTACTCTATTTTGGCAAAGAACCAGTTTCCATCATAACCGATCAAGACCCGACTATGAATGCTGCTATCATTACTATTTTTCCACATTGTAAGCATCGTTTCTGTGGCTGACACATCCTACAGAAGCTTCCATCTAAGCTTGGTAGCGTTCCTAACAAGGATCAAATCATAAGATCTTTGAATGATTGTGTGTGGAACGTAGATGATGGGGACATTTTTTAAGAGAGATGGAACTCTGTAGTTGAAGAGAATGATCTATTTTCCATTAGTTGGCTTTCTGATATGTATGCGATGTGTTGGGATTGGGTTCCGTGTTATATGCAATCTTCTTTCTTTGCTGGCATGAGGACAACTCAAAGAAGTGAGAGCCTGGATGCATTCATTATAAGCCACATCAACAGTAGGAAGACTCTGTTTGAAATTGTATGTTGCTTAGAGACTGCTTACTCTCACGTGTGGGAGATTGAAAATTTCAATGATTTTGATGGCGAGTACAACAATCTTCCCTTGTCATCATTGTGGTCTGTGGAGGATAAAATGAGAGGTATATACACCAAGTCCATTTTAAAGATCTTTCAGTCTAAGGTTCATCAAAGCATGGTGTACAATGTAAAGGAAACATCCGACAAAGGTGTCTTTGAGGTGTATCATCTTAGTGGTTTTAGATCTCCTCGTATCTTGAAGAAAGACTCATCTATTGATATGGTTTCATGCAATTGCTTCATGTTGGAATTCAAAAGTATTCCGTGTAGCCACATTCTGTCTTATTTGAAGAGCCGTGACTATTGCACTCTTCCCAACCATACATATTAAAGAGGTGGACAAAAGGATATAGAGAACACCCTTTGATTTTTGGCAAAGCATCAGTTACACATTCATCCATCGAGAGGACACTTCATCTTATTTCTACTTACAATTCAATTGTCAACATAGCGTGTAGGAACAATGCTATAGATCTTTGTCATGAAAAACTCTTAGCTTTGCAAAAGGAGCTTTTAGAATTAGATCATGTTGATGCTGATGCAGGTGTAACCGCTTCTAACACAACTTCTTCTTCTACTGTCAAGGTCCATATCCCTAGTATTTGCAAAACTAAAAGGAGACCTAGATCGCCTGATGTGAGGTTTAAATCTAGAGTTGAAATTGTTCAGTCTAAAAGAGAGAGGCAGTGTAAGAATTGCTTAGAGTTTGGAGTCAATCATGATAGTAGAAACTTCCCTTTGAAGAAGTAGTTCATTCTTCATAGATACTTTTTTTGGACTTGTGTTGTTGTTGATTGATCCATTATCACACTCAAGGTGGGTCCATCTGTTACATTTTTCTATGAAAAAACCTATGTGGTTGGTTTGATAGAAAATATAATGACTGATGAGATTTTGTCATCAACCAACACAAACTCTAGTCTTTTGTATTATTGTTGTCTATTTAGCTTCCACAATAACATTCGATTAGAGATATAACATGAATGCATGTAATCTTATCATACATATGATCTCATTGCCTAGGTCCTAAACCTGAAGACATATGCCAATGAGTATCGTCATTCTTTTAAAATTTAGTATGTTACATCATTATCTCATAATTGAATAAAACATAATAAATAGAATTGCCTATTGTTATTAATCAAATCAATTACAAGATTTGACATTAAAATCATCATTTAATTGAATCTCTAGTCATACATACCAATAGACTCCCACTTGAACTTAGAGCCAATCATTCATGAATCATTACCTGTGGCCTTACATGTTCAACATGTTTCTTCTATGAAAGTGGTTTTGTCAGTGGATCAACAACATTGCCTTCAGTCATTATCATGCAAATATTCACATCTCCTTGTTGTAAAATATCTCATATGATTTGGAACCACCTTAGTATGTGCTTGGAACGCTGATGCAATATATGTTCCTTAGCTTGTGCAATAGCTCCATTATTATCACAGTACAACTCTATTGCATCGCTAATGCATGGAACCACCCCAAGTTCAGTAATGACCTTTTTGATTCAGACAACTTCTTTTGCTTCATTGTATGCAAATATACTCGACCTCTATTGTAGAATCCAAAAATGTCTCTTAGAACTCTTGCAGATCACAACTCCATTGTTGAGGCAAAACACATGATTGCAATTGATAATCATGCTTGGCAGTTTGGAAGCTTGCATCGGTGTAACCCCTATACCCAACTCTTGATCACCGCCATAAATAATAAATTGATCCTTAGTTCTTTTGAAGTACTTAAGGATGTTCTTTATGGCAATCTAGTGACACTCATCGAGATCTGACCGATATCTACTCATCATGCTCAAGGCATACGAGACATCAGGACGAGTCCATAATATTGCATACATGATAGATCCAATTGCAGATGCATATGCAATATTACTCATGCAGTCATGCTCTTCACAAGAATAGGGACATTGGACTTCAGAGAGGCTAATTATATCAAACATGGGAAAATTCCATCTCTTTGATTCCTACATGCTGAACCTCTTCAGCAATTTGTCAATGTATGTACTCGAGCTTAGTCTAAGAAGCCATCTAGATCTATCTCTATAGATCTTGGTTCCTAAGATATAGGATGCTTCTCTTAAATCCTTCATGAATATGGTACTTCCTAACCAGTCCTTTATCATCTATAAAGTACAAATGTCAATCCCAAAAAATATTATTTCATCTACATACATTATGAGGAATTAAATTATGCTTGCACTCATCTTCTTGTACACACAAAGTTCATATTCATTTTGACTAAAGCCAAGCTCTTTGACTATCTCATAAAAATGAAGATTCCAGTTCATAGATTCTTGATTCAATCCATATATTGACCATTGTAGCTTATAAACTTTATTTGCATCAGGTTGTGCCATGTACACATTCTCAAGAAAATTCCCATTAAGGAAAGTGGTTTTAACATCCATCTTCCAAATCTCATAGTCATAATAAGTTGCAACGACAAGCATGATTCTTATGGACTTAACCATGACAACTGGTGAAAAAAGTTTCATTATAGTCTAACATCCTTGTGAGGTAATAAAATACAAGTGCTTTTAAAATCCCAATTCGAAACAATTGGGTAGTGGACTGACTCCCTTAGTTTTTGCTAAGGGTGGAACCACTCTAAACACCTTTGTCTCCTTCTCTAATATTTTTGTGGTTGCTTGGTTGAATTAATTTTAAAATTATCATAAAATCCTATTCACCCCCTCTAGTGTTTTTCAGTTTATACCCTCTCAAAGTGAATGGGACCTTATTTGGAGATAGAAGGCACCTCCCATAATTATAATGTTTCTATGTCTACTTAAACATGGTTGCATTCTAATGTACCAAAACATTTTTGTCCAGAAGCTATCCTGACTGCCTGTTTGCTGATTAATAGAATGTCATCATATGTTATTGGCAATAAGATACTTGTTCAAGTTCTCCAGCCTGATGTAACGTTGTTTTCTGTACCTCCACGGATTTTTGGCTCTACTTGTTTTCTGCGGTTACTTGGACCAAACTATGATAAATTATCTCCTAGAGTAGAAAAATGTATTTTTTTGGGTTATTCCCGTACTCAAAAAGGGTACCGGTGCTATAGTCCTACGAGAAAAAATGGTTCACAAGTAGTGATATTGTCTTTTTTCAGGATAATTAGTAGTCCGAATCATTTCTCAAACTGATGATGGTCATTGTGGTTCTTAGACTTAAAATATCTACACTCATCACATGTTGTTTGATGTACTTTGACATGATCCATCGTGACCTTGAATAAGGGTTGCCATAAAGGTGGTTCTCGGGTGCATTGTCACACATGGGGATGACATTGAGTGATGTATATGGGATTTGTCCCTTCGATAGGATACCATGGATACTTGATAAGCAAGATTGAGAAATGCATGAACATGCTCATTTGAGTCAATATGTGATAATAAGCTTACATATATCTCAGATAACCTTCTCTAGTTCAATGAACATGGATTGAACATTGAAGAGGATGATGATTCCATACCTCGAGTTCAATCTGGATATCAGTGACATAGAAAATATATGATCATTCTAACACCATTGCCATATTGTAGGTTGAATTTGTTCTCAAACTTTCTATTTACTTAGGTAGAAATGATGTCTTTCTAGATGCCACTTATTTCTTGTGATGTCATAAATTTGTTATGGACATTCACTTCTAACATAACTAAAAAGCTATAGGGTTAGCAACATAGGATACACTTGGAATAGCGTTTTATTCATGAATGTAGTTTAAATAAGATTACTAAGATTTTTTTTTGGGACCCCAACTCATCTATTACTTTTTTAGAATTTGTTGTGGATGTTCAAGTAAAAATGTACCATATTAGGGAACAAACTCCACTAAGAGTACTAATAAAGTAGAAAAAAGGAGAAGAAAACTGTATAAGGTTTTACAAAGAATCGCCATATTAACTACTAAAAAATAGGTCAAAATCATTAAGGATGATTTTCCAAAGCTGAGAAGCATATTTAAAAACTCCCCTATGGACTCGATCATTCCTCCCCTTCCAAATCCAGTAGAAAGCACAAAGAAAAATTGAAGTGAATATTTCTTCCATTTCATCTATAAACATCCTCAATAGAAACTGGCTTTTGAAAATTAAGATGCTCATAGGACATCCTCCCAATATCCTCCAAATAAGCACATTTAAACAAAAAATGTCCCATCTCCTCTTCATCACTTCTGAATAGAAAGCAATAGAATCCACACTGAAACTAAGACACTTGATGTAGAAAGAAGTATTGCCCAATTTTCCATCCTAAAATCTTAAAGATATCAGGACTTTTATGGCTCCAAAGCCAATGGAAGAAAGGAATCGACTCACTCTTATGTCTAAGACTCTCTCAAATAATTCTAAAATTCACTTTTGATCTACCATCAAACAAAATATCATCATTAATGTTCTTAGGACAAGGAAGTTAATTTAGAAGATCAACTAATTTTTTATGAAGCCTCAAACTCTCAAGAAACTAGATGACATTTCTAATAAGGCAACTTAGTTTAGAATCACTTGGAAAAACAAGCTAAATCACACTTTGTCAACCTAATATCTCAACAAGAAATTTAGAGTTGTGAACCCAAGGGTCATTCCAAATGGCAATATAGTTACCATTACCATTGACAAATGTAATTAACCTTATCAGACAACTCCTCTCTATAAGAACTCTTCTGAAATACCAAGAGAAGGGGTCATTAATAGGAAGTGACCAAAAGGAGTTCTTATGTAAATACTTTTCATGGATCCACTTGATTCAAATATTGTCTTTCTTCTTGGCTATGTCCCACCCATTCAAAAGAATAAAAAACTTGATAACATCTCTAATGTACTTGATACCTAATAGGTTTAACAACCTCACTCCATTTGACCAAATGGATGGGATTCCTACTCTCAGTCTTTCCCCATATGAAGTTTCGACACATATACTCGATATCATTACAAACAACATAGGGAATAGGAAAGGAAGAGGTCCAATAATGAAACATGGTCATGTTAATAGATTGAACAAGTTCAACTCTACCCTCCATTGAAAATTGATTAGCTTTCCAACCATCTAGCCTACCTTTCCAAAAGAGGGCTACAATGAACCTTGGTGAGCTTACCAATAACTAGAGGAATGCGAAGATACTTCTATGGTAGAGTCCCTTCATTGATACCCAAAATAGCATCCATTCTTTCTCTATTAGCACCCTGGCTATAGAAAGCCACACTCTTCTCAGTATTCACCTTCAAACCAGTCAAAGCAGACAAATTCTCAAGCACCCTTTTAATAGTGTACGTTATTTGTTCATCTGCTTTAGAGAATACCATAATGTCATTAACAAAGATCAAGTGAGACACATAAAACATGGAAGAGGATCTCAAAGTTTTCACATTTCCCACATTGACTTCCCTATCAAGAAGAAGAGAAACCACCTGCATCACTATAATAAAGATATAGGGAGCCATGGGATCACCCTATCGAACTCCATTACTAGGCATGAAAGCATCAACAACCTCACCATTACTTAGAATATCATAGGTCATTATATTGAAAATCTCTTTGAGCTAGAGTGATCCAACAGTGAGGGAAGTTCATGAGATGAAGAATATGAAAGATAGCCTCCCAAGACACCAAAATATAGGCCTTTTAAATATTGATTTTGAGATATAATTTAGGATTTCCTCCTTTCTTGTTGAAGTCATGAATAAGCTCATTGGAAAGAATAACAACATCCTTAATCGACCTACCTTTCACAAAGGCACATTGGCTACTACTGACAATAGAAGGTATATCACTTTGCAACCTATTAATCAAATGTTTAGAGATAGTCTTGTAAAAAATATTATAGAGGGCAATAGGCCTAAGGTTCTTGAGGTCGTTGGAATTCTTGACTTTAGGGATGAGAGTGATGGAGGTGTGATTTTCTTCTCTAAGCATTCTGTTAGAACTAAAGAACCCATGAATAACTCTAACAATATCATAACAAATGATGCTCTAGCAAGACTTGAAAAACAAAACATTAAACCCATTGGATCCAGGACACTTCTCAGTATTCAAATTTTTTATGATGTCAATAATTTCCTTCACAGAGAAACATCTATCAAGAGACAACTTATTCTAGGAAAGGTAAGAGAATTCAGAATAGACAAATTGACTCTGTGATGATTGTTGAAGATAATAGAACAAAAATCCACCATATGCTTTTTAATAGCAATACTATCTGTACAGATAGGCCCATCAATTGTAAGAACCCTAATTTGAGTCATATTTCTTCTGACTTTGATTGAAGAATAAATTTTTTTGAGTTAGAGTCTCCTTCTTATAACCACTTTACTCTGGACTTCTACCTAAGAAGATATACTTCATGGTTTCTAGCCAAAAGCACCTCTTTTCTTTTAAAACTCACATCAAATTGAAGCTCAATATTAGAAGGATCACAATCTAACTTAGCTTGAGCTTCAATAGCTAAAAACTCTTTCCTTTTAGCTACATCAGTAAAATTTCCTGCTAATGATTTGTTCCACTTTGACAATTCATGCCTCAGTCTTTTAAACTTTGAGTATACTTTGAAAATAGGAAACCCAGAGTCATCGATAGACCAACTCTCCTTAAAAATATCTTTAAAACCATCATTTTTTATCCATACATTAATAAACTTGAATGGAGAAATCACCTTACCCTCTAACCAATGTCTAGAGTTAACATTTTGTGGTCGCTAATGATATTTGAATGCAAAATACCCTTGCGATCAGAGAAGTTAGACACAAACTTGATATTGTAGAGAATACTATCAATTTAAGAAGTGACAAATTTATCCCCACATTGATGGTTATCCCACGAAAATAAAGTACCATTTAGATTGAGTTCAAAAAGCACACAGTTAAGCATGCAATTTTTAAAGTCTTCCATGTATTTCTTTTTAGGAGGATCCTTCTCCATATTTTCATCTTCCTTTCTGACAACATTAAAGTCACCAAGAATGGCCCAGGGCAAAGACATACTAGAATTTATAAGTTCAATCCACAAACTTTCTTTATCACCATCAAGATCATGTCCATAGATAGTTGTAAGATAAAAGCTCCTATAATCTTGAATAACTTCAAAATGAACAAAATGATTGGATTCATGAAGCTTCCTCACAACACAATATCCCTCCTTCCAGAAAATAACCTCTCTTCCAAGTACATGAGAGCAGTGATTGGAAACCTAATTGAAATTAGAAAAAAAAATCTACTGGAAAGTTTGAACACCTTCTTCTCTCTCACTTTAGTTTCATTTAGAATGATAATATGGGGATTGTACTCCCTTATTTTATTCTAGACTGTAGAGGCCTTGAGGTTAAGTCCCCTTACATTCCAAGAAAAGATATTAAGATTGAAACTATCCATTGGAACCAGATGACACCAGTACTTCACTAGTTTGGAGCTCACTCCTGCTAGATTCATCATTTGCAATCTCCAAGTTATCAAATTTATTAAATAGAGAAGCTTGTGCTATGTTATCCGCCTCTTTTGAATTCTTCCTACATTTTCCTTTGGGTTTCTTTCTTCTGTTACCTTTCTGAACAACTTCAAAACCCTCATTCTCATCCCCTTGAATACTACCAATAGGAGGAGTGGACAAGTCCACAATGACCTTAGCCATTCCTTGTGAACTAGAACCATCCCCTTCGGAAATAGTCATGACATTGTCCTCAAAAGTATCAATAGGCACATGAAACTCATCCTCCTCCTAGTTCAATTCAAAAGTAGAAGTCTCAACATGTTGATCTGGCTTCTTAGAACTTGTTTTTGTATCCTCAGATGCATTCTAAGGAACTAAAGTAGTAGTGTCTTCTTAACCCACACCTTCTTCATAGCAGGAACAAAACCATTGACATTCTCTCTACAATAATAATGACCAAACAAGTTGCGTACAACACAAGCTTTTAGGCTCCATTCATACTCAAAACTAATCGTGTGAGTGACTCCCTTATCGTTGGATACCTCGAACCCAAAATGAAACTCAGAAGAAGCTAGCATGAGGATCTCCTGTCCAGCAAATTCAATATTCCTTAGTTCAAAAGTGGATCTATCAGCATGAAGAGGGCTCCCTAAGTATGATCCAATCCTAGAGAACATTTTCATGTCCCATAGTTCCAGAGCTAAGTTATGAGTTTTGACCCAGACAAGCATTTCTGTCAACCTAAACCTCTTTAGAGAGTCACCCGACTTCCATTTCATTAAGACCATGGGTTTGCGTCTGATGAAATAGATACCATTATCTAATACATTCTCCAGATCCAACTCTTCTGGAAATTGGAATAGGAAAAAACCTTGCCCATGGATCATAACTTCAATCACACCATTCAAGATCCATATCTGAGACATGTACTTATCTAGAGTAGGTTAATGAGGTTTGAACCCGACAATGTAGCCTACAATGCATCAATTCCATCTTTCAACATTCTTCTCTACTTCCTTCCCTAGATAGATGAGCTTCTAATCTTGAATCTCTATGTCCACCTTCTCCAACGAGGCATGTAAACCCTTGGCTTCATCAGTTCTGCCCATGACTTAGTATTACTAGAGAGATTTAGATATTTAGAAACTAGAGACGTGCCAGAGTTTAGGTTGAGAGGTGAAGAAGAAGAGGGATTCCCAAAGTCAAGAAAAGGATCACCACCACTTTTAACCTCTATGTCACGCCGCCATCCGTCACTAGAGGCCATCTCCAGAGACCATAATAATTAGAACCATGATTACTAAGATTTTAGGTATTCAGTTTAAAAACCAATGGTTGAAAGTTGACTCACTAGAATGTAAACTGACTATTTCAAGTTTAGAATTGATCGATTCAAGTGTCTAGGAAAATTGAATCAACATTGGCAATCAGAACCATGAGACGACCAGTTTAACAAGTGAAACAATTGGATCAGCTATGTGAACCGACTGTTTGGTTGATCAATTTGATTGGATCAAGGATAGATGTTGATGTCATGTTGTGCATTAATCAAATATAAATTGCCAATATAGTTGTGATTGGAAAACATAGTGAGACGACTTGTTCAAGGGTTGAACTAATCGGTGTACATGCTAATCGATCGGTTCAAGTTTGAAACGAGTGTTCGTTGTTCACATGATATTCCATCTCTTCAACTCCCTATCAGACTAGAAATCCTAACCCTGATCCTCCTATATATAGAGGGGTAGTCAAGGCATTATAGAGACACAACAAAATCTGACAATTGTTTTTTTCTCACAGTTGTGGTAACATCATAACTCAAGCATGTCCTACTCATCAAAGGAAGGCATAGCAAGGGAGAGACAATTGGAAGAACAAGTCAGTGCTAGCACACTGACTAGAACAGACAAATCTTTCTTGTTCATTCATCTATAATAATAGGAGTTTGTGGTGGTGTCTATGGACTTCTATAGATGTGAGGAGGTTGTTCCCTATCTCCAGGAGGACAAAGTCAATTACTGTTTGTGGTGATCAACCAAGAGGCCACTATTGATGATGTACAAGTGCAAATTGAAGAAAGGTGCATGCTACAATAAGGGAATTGTCATTGGACTAGCTCTAGGACTTGGTATAACCTTGAAACCATCTTTCTCATTAACACAATCTATTGTTCAAAGGGGAATATGGAAGTTACAATTTTGTTTTGGCTGCCTTATATGATACCATGTTTCCCTACATGTTACATACGGGGAAAGGTGGCATGGAATAAAAAAATGCATCTATGCCCAACCCGAGGAGGATAGTGATGCAAAAGGAATTGAAAATGTCTATTATGCTAACTTCAAGAGGCTAGATCATCCTAGATTCTCTTATAGAAATAAGGATGCCAGTGAAAGTGTTCATCAGCTAAACAACCCACCTAAAGGACCATTAGGTTTTGAAGAGGTGGATGACCATCAATGTTCACTTGAAACACAAATTATTATCAAAATAGGAACAAATACCAAGGTCAAGTCCAAGGCCAAAACCAAAATAAAAAAATCAAGTGGGCCAGTCAAGACAAAGGTCAAAATCAAAATACCAATCAACAATATATGATGTTGGAACTTTTTGAATTCAAAAAAAGACAAGTATAGGTGAATGAGCAACTAACTCAGAGTGCTATAACCAACACTAAACCCGAGGAGGATTGTGATGCAAAAGGAACTAAAAATGTATCTTATGCTAACTTCAAGAGGCTAGATCATCCTAGATTCTCTTATAGAAATAAGGATGCCAGTGAAAGTGTTCATCAGCTAAACAACCGACCTAAAGGACCGTTAGGTTTTTAAGAGGTGGATGACCATCAATGTTCACTTGAAACACAAATTATTATCAAAATAGGAACAAATACCAAGTTCAAGTCCAAGGCCAAAACCAAAATAAAAAAATCAAGTGAGCCAACTCAAGACAAAGGTCAGAATCAAAATACCAATCAACAATATATGATGTTGGAATTTTTTGAATTCAAAAAAAGACAAGTGTCAGTGAATGAGAAACTAACTCAGAGTGCTATAACCAACATTAGTGTATGAAACACAATGCATACCCAGCTAGAGGGCATAATAGGTTAGATGTCTAACATGCATACCCACCACAAACAAATTGATCAATAGCTGGCACAATTATCAGAATCGATAAAGAACCCACAAGGATGGATACATTTGAATAGTGAAAGTGCAAAAAGTGATACTCTCTACTTTGGGTATGTTCTAGAAGAACAGACAAGAAATACCATCCCAAAAAGTAATCCTACTAATTAATCTCAACCTGAACCTTCCATAGGAGAAGAAGAACCGGAAGTAGAGTTTTCAACTAAAAAGGTAAAGGCAAAAGAATAAGGTATAAGAAAGAAACCAGTTAAGGAGAAGAGACTGGACACAGCTAAAGTAATCTTAATTGGTAAGGATCCTTAGTCACAAGGATTCCCTTCCCCTATATGTTGATCAATAAACTTTGAAGGAAATATACGAGAAGTTCTTGAAAGTCGTCAAGAAGTTGCACCTATGAATCCCCTTTATGGATGTCATTGAAGAGAGGTGGACGTATTCAAAGTTCTTCAAATAATTAATTACCAAGAGAAGGTGAGGAGAATATGTCAAAACTGGCAGGGTCGCAACAATGTCCAGCACCTTCATTCAAGAAAATATGCTTCCTAAACAGAAAGATCGTGGGACCTTCATGATCCCATTCAATGTGGGAGACAACAAAATAAGTCAAGGGATAGCAAATTTTAGAGCAAGCATTATCCTCATGCCTCTTACATTGGCTCATAGGCTAGGAGTGGCCGACATGGTCAAGACAGGAACACAAATCTAGTTAGCAGATCATTATTTCACGAAACTAATAGGGAGAGTAGAGGACGTCCCCATCCGAGTAGGATGCTTTTTATACCATGTGACATAGTCGTGATTGATACTGTGGAAGACCTGACATGCCCAATGATTTTTAGAAGACCATTTCTCTCAAAGGGGAGGATTTCATACATGATGAAGTTGGGATCATTACCATCAAGGTAGGAAATGATCACATCGATTTTCATGGTCAAGACTCAACAAGAGGACCATATCTCTTTGAGTAAGTCTATTTCATGGACAACTACAACTAGTTTTGCAAAGACGTCCCGGAGGAAAATGCTATGGTTGATCCACTCATGAGGGCCTTGACCTATCTTGACCAAAATGTTGACAATCAAGAGGTTTTTTAGATTCTTGATAATTTAAATCAACTAGAGGACTACAGTGATGAAGAAGATGAAAGATATGCGACCATAAAGTATGCCTCATTGGAGTAGAATACAGAGGATAAAGAAGTACCCAAGCCCAAACCGAAAGTGAAGTAGATCCCAGAAGGGTTTAAGTATGAATTCATGGACAATGAAGACATGAATTTAGTGATTATAAATTCTTCCTTGATAGATAGACAATAAGAGAAATTGTTGAATGAACTTAAGCTTTGAAGAATATCCATAGGGTACTATGTTGAACGCATCAAAGGCATGATCCTAGCTATTTGCATGCATAGAATAAATCTAGAAGAAAATGTCAAACCTTTAGCCCAACCTCAAAGGAAGTTGAATCATATGATGAGGAAGGTGTTCAAGAAAGAAGTGATAAAGCTTCAAGATGCAGGTATCATATACCCAATTAGCAATATCAATTGGGTAATCCTAATACACGTAGTCCCTAAAAAGGAGGAATGATAGTGGTGAAAGGAGAAAAAGGAGATGAATTAGCAACATGAATTGTGATCAAGTGTGGATGTGCATAGACAATACAACACTCAACGTCGACACAAAGAAAGATCATTTTCCATTATTGTACATAGATAAAGTCCTGGAATGGTTAGCTCATCACTCATACTTATACTTTCTAGATGGACACTTAGGATTTTATCAGGTCCCTATCCACAACAACAATATAGGAGAAGACTTCCTTCACATGTATTTATGGCACATGCACATTTTGAAGAATGCCATTCGGCCTATGCTGCACATGTACAACATACCAAAAGGTGCATGATTTCAATCTTTTGTTGATTTCCTTAAAGATACCATGGAAGTTTTCATTGACAACTCTCCTATCTTTGGAACTGATTTTGCAACAACTTAAGCAACTTATCCTAACTTCTAAGAAGATGTGAATAAAAACAATTAGTGTTGAATTGGAATAAATTCCACTTTACTGTGTAGGAAGGTATTGTTATTGGAAAGAAAATTTCCTAAAAAGGGATTAAATTCGGTCTGAGAAAGGTAGAAGCCATATATAAACTTCCACCTCATAAATATGTAACTAGGGTGAGAAGTTTTCTGGGGCACACATGGTATTAGAGAAGATTCATCAAAGACCTTTCAAAGATCACAAAACCTTTATACAATTTTCTCATTAAAGATGTTGTGCTCGATTTTATAGACGAATGCCTTTAAGCGTACAAAACTCTAAAGGATTCCCTAATGATAGCTTTGATCCTGCAAAGTGCACATTGGGAACTACCTTTTGAGATAATGTGTGATGCAAGTGATTAGGCTATCAGAGCAGTATTTGGACCAAGAAAGGCTATGAAACGTCGTGCGATCTATTCTAGATGATGCCCAGGTTAAGCACACCACCATAGAAAAAGATATGCTAGCAACAATATTCCCTCAACAAAATCAGGTCCTATCTAATAGGATTGAAAGTCAAAGTATACACAGACAATTGTGCTATGAAGTACTTAATGCAAAAAAAGGACACCATGCCCAGACTACTATGGTGGGATTTTCTTCTACAAGAATTTGATCACAAGATTATCAAAAAAAGAGGCACATAGAATGTTGTTTTTGACCATTTGTCAAGAATAATGGTTATTGAAAAAGACCCCTTCCAATCAATGACAACTATGTCGATGAAGCTTTAGTGATGGCAAGAGCCATTGAACCTATTTTACCATGGTTCATAGACATTTGTAATTATTTAGCATGTCAGAGATACCTCCTGACATCAACTGCAATCAAATAAAGAAGCTCTTTTTGAATGAAAAATAATTGATGGGATAATCCTCTTCCATTTAAGAGATGTGTTGATAATCCGAGTCATCAATGTATTCCAAAAGAAGAAGTGCCTTGGATCCTCTGAGAATGTCACTCTTCACTTTACAGTGGTCACTTAGGAGGATAAAGGACCACAACCAAAGCTATACACTCTCATTTTTATTGGCCCTATCTATTTAAGGACTAACATGCATTTGTAAAGTCGTGCAAGGAGTGCCAACACCAAGGAAACATATCCCAAAGGAATAAAATGCCAATGTTTGACTGGATTGAAGTAGAGATTTTTGATGTATGGGGAATTGATTATATGCGACCTTTCCTATCATCCAAAGGAAATCACTACATTTTAGTCATTGCATACTATGTGTCAAATTGGGTAGAAGCTACAGCTAGCCCATCCTATGATGCAAAACATGTGACCAAATTATTTGAAAAGATCATCTTCCCCGAATTTAGAGTCCCACACAACGTAAATAGTGATGGAAGATCCCATTTTGTTGAAAGATAGTTTGTAGCATTGCTAAAGAAATAAGGTGTTAGGCACAAGGTTGCCACACCTTACCATCTTCAAACCTCCAACCAAGTAGAGGTTTCCAATTTCCAAATCAAGGAAATTTTAGAAAAGGCAGTAGGGAGGACAAAGAAAGATTTATCCATGAAGTTAGGTGATGCTTGTGGGCATACCACACTTCTCAAAACACCCCTATAGGGACCACCCCATAAATACTGATATATGGTAAGGTCAGCCACTTGTCATTTGAATTAGAGAAAAATCTTTTCGGCCAATTAATTTCCTAAATGCAGAACTAGAATTGGCGGGAGAGAAAAGGCTTTTATAGTTATAAGAATTGTAGGAGATTAGGCTCTATTCTTATAAAAATGAAAGAATCTATAAACAAATGACCAAAGTGTGTTAGGATGCTCAGTTAAAGAGGAAGGATGTGTCTGAAGAGGACAAAGTTCTTCTATTCAATTCAAGAATTTTTTGTTTCCCTAGGAAACTAAAATCAAGATGGTCAGGCCCCTTTACTATATCAAAAATATACCCATTAGGGATGATGGAGATTTGCAGTGACAAGATTGGGACTTTCTAGATGAATGGACATAGGGTCAAGAGATATTATGAAGATGAAGCATTTACCAAAAGAGCAGAGGTCCAATTAGAGAAACCACCACCTGTACCACCAGAGAAAATTTGACAAAACCAACCCAACAAAGTCAAGATAAAGACTATATAGTAGCCCTTCTTAGGAGGAAACTCAAGGAACCCTTAATCATATCTCCTCTATTTTCATTACTTTATTTTCAAGTTTCTAGATGTTGATAATTTCAAGTTTAGGTATTATCATAGCTTTTGGTAATTTTGTTGGATCCTAGATGGGTGATTGGATGCTCTAGAGGGGGGGTGAATAGAGCTGAATGCACTTAAACAAAATTCATTAAACCTTCAAGATATATCACAAGATAAGGTTTCTAAATAGGAAATTTGTGTGCAACTAAAACATTCATAGCAAGGGAGAGAGAGATTGAACATACACCAATTGACAAGCTGTTTAGAGTGGTTCCACACTTCAAACTAGAAGTGAGTCAGTCCACTACCTAGAGAGGTCAACCTCTAGGATTTCTTAACCTTGCATCTTCATTATATTCATTATAAGAGATACAATAAATGACCACCAAAGGACTTACCTATCCAATACAAAGAGTCTTCAACCTTACCAAGGACTTACCCACTTTGCAAGGAGTCTTCCACCTTCTTCCAAGGACTTACCTACTCTTACACAAGTCTTCAGCCTTGCAGAGATTACCCACTCTTCTTGGATCTTCCGCCTTTGACTTCACCTTCACTCAGAGAAGCTTCCATCAAGGACTTACCCACTTGAGCAAGGAGTCTTCTACCTTCACCAAGGGCTTACCCACTCTAGCTCCAAGTCTTCAACCTTGATCTTCACCAAGGGATGCCTTCCCTTATTCTTCTTCACCTCTCTTGGCTAAGAGAGAGAACCTTCATCTTCATGATTGAAATGAGAGATAGGGAGGTGGTGGAAGTGAGAGCCTCACAAGATATACATGTAGGACTAGCTCACTTACAAATCTCCTACTCACTCTAATGGATGTATCAAGTGATTAAGCTTGGAGAGAGAGATGAGGCTGTAGGAAGCACTCAACTATAGAATAGGAACCTCACATAGATTTTTACAATGAATGCTCAACCTTGGAATGAAGCCCAAGGGGTCCTATTTATAGTTGGGGATGCCTCTTAGCCTTTGGGAACACTTGAGAATGAAAACTAGGCATTTTGTGGATTGCAACATATATATTTTCACTTGTTGCAACTCCACAACGGCTAGAAGCACTTTTCTGCACTTTTTCGTTCAGTGCAATCGGTCGAGTTTCTATAAGGGTAACTCGACCGATAGCGTAAAAGACAAAGCCGATATTCAGACCATCGGTCAAGTTTCAACTGGGGAAACTCGAACGACCAATGAAAATCGAATTGGTCAGTTACTCCATCGGTCGAGTTCTGTGTAGTGTGAACTCGACTGATCAAAATTCATTTTCAAGATCCAATTAGGATCGGTCGAGTTTGCAACTCACATAACTCGACCGATGAACATCCTGATTTGAATTTTGAAAAATGGCTTTTGAGTGCTTAAACATTCGATCTAAGTGCTCCTGATTTTTTTCTAAGCTTAATTACAAGTCATACAATCATTAAAAGTGATTTCCAACATGATTCTAATGGATTTACATCATATTACAAAAACGTGCACTTGTATTGACTTTGACTTGTCTTTTCTCCAGTTTGATATGTGCAAGTTAGGGCATTTGGAGTGTGTCTATACCTAATATTAAATCACTCAAGTAGAGACATTAGACACAAATATGTGGAATGGTTAGTCATCATTAAAACACAGGTTTAGTCAATTAGATGTGAGTCAACATTGACCTAATTGACCTTGAGTCAACAAATTTGTTTACTTTCTTAATACCTAATATATACAATAAGGATGGAGATGAATTTTAAACGCGTGCCTTGATTGCAGGGACAACCACTTCCAATAGAATCTGCACAATGCCTATCAGTTTTCAGGAATTAGCTTTCCAATAGATAGTCGAGTTCTTCATCAAAAAAGGAACAAATGCCTTGGTGACCGCCAAACAACTATAATTACCACCGATCAATGTACCTCTAAAATTTTCAATGATTATCAATTCTTTTAAAACCTCGATGACCATTTGAGTTCCACTCAATCTCAGTGACCGCTGAACATTGGGGTATATAATCCTACTCATAATTCGATAGACCCAAAATTACTAGACTTCTAGACATCATTGCAACCACTCTGACAGTTCTAATAGTGATTAGTTCCAAACCACTATGACACCTTCACTCTACCATCAAAGACTCCTCCAACACTTTTACTCTATTGAAACACCAATCCATCATCGTCGGCACCAACCCATCTTTAGAACCACCGAGCCATAAACATAGCAGCATTGAAGGAACTAAGCTAGACTAAACTAGGCAAGAGAACGCAAGGGAGTGCTTCTACTTCAATGATGAGGTGTTCATTAACAGATTATACCCCTAAATTTCTCTGCTTCTTTCCATTTTCTCTCTCTTTTATGTTGTAAAACACCTCATTCAGAGGGGATTAGGGTTTCAAAACCTAATTTTCCTCGCATGTTCGATCATTGGTTTCTCTATTGAACACCCACACTACCATAGCTGAGGAATATGGTTGTATTACAAACCCTTATTCTGTCCATCCACCATTGAGTTTGTAGCTTTGACAACCACTGAATATTGAATTTTCTTGGCGACCGTCGGAGTTACAATTTTTTCAATCGATAGAAAATATTCTTGTTTTCATCGACCTCCAAACTTGTAGCTTCCATTGACTACTGACTATTTTTCTAAAATATAGAACTCTTGGCAGGCACTAGAAGTTTTTCATTGCAAACTAGAAATTTTGGCGACCGACAACTTCTCAACTTTCTCCACAACCACCAGGCTTGGATGGGCTGAGTTGATTTCTCCACAATTTATGGGATAGCTTTCCATCAATCATTAGTTTAATTAATCCTTTCACCTCTATGAAGATCTCACATTTCACTTTGGTCCTACCTCATCCTTTTTAGTACGGGTTACTAACTTTCTCGAAACCATGTTTTGATTGATTGCCAACAATTGGTTTTCTACTACTAGTAAGTGCATCTTTTATAAATCAAGATGTCATCCAATTCTTATAATTCATCGAATCGACAAGACACATCTCTAGAAGGGATCAAACAAATGATTAGGGAAATTACAAAAATTATAGACGAAAACCCCGACATGCCCCAAGAAAAATGTTTAAATTAGAATTAAAAAGGGAGAAATTTATAATCCTTTAATGATAGGATGAGTCCACAAAGTTGGAGGAATAAGAAGAGACCTCCATTACAAATATCTCAGACTACCTACCTTCAGTAGAAGAAACTAAGACAAAGGAGAAAAGGAAAGCAACAAGAAGAAACTTCAGATTCTTGATGCATAGAAAGATAAGAGAAGAAAAGAAGGCTAAACTAGAAGCTAGAGGGATTACTTCTTCAACTATGCAAGTATAAATCATAGAAAGCAAAATCATAGCTACTAAGAAAGAGGTGTCATATGAATACGAACGCAGGAATCCAGAAGATGTCTTTCGACCTAGAAACAAGGAACAATAGACCAAGTATGAGTTGTTCTTGAATACTAAGTCCTACAAAGCAACCTGGTACATGGACAAGTAGAACCTACAACAGTTGGGAATCACTGAACGAATCATGGAATTCTTGAAGGAATCCTACCTAGAAATTATTTGAAGATACACTCAACATACTTACACAAACCTCACTGCCAAATTTATGTCATCTTTGACAAATGTGCCACTAGAAGACGCGAAAAGGGAGAGTATAGGCGGGGAATTCAAATTGAGTGTTTGGATGTTCACAAAGAACTACTATCTGACTGAGAGGACACTAAATGTGATACTCTACAAAATAGAGAAACAAGTGACCACCAGCACAAAACTAAGATATGACATAGATGCCATTGGATTTCCTAGTTACAAAATCTAGGAGACCTCAAAGCACAATCTAGGATCTTCAAAAGTAGCATGGGTGCCTTCCTTGTTTATCAGAGTAATCCAAAAGATTGTTGCCAACACTATTTGTGTGAAATCCAAAACTGGAAACATGACCAGAGGAGATCTTTTCATCATCTGGTCCATTCTTGAAAAAGGGCAATTAATATTGGACGACTACTGATCGACAAGTTATCTACCATTTCCATCCCCGAAATTGCCAAAGAATTCTGCATAGGAAGCACATCACCTTTATCACAATTTATTATCTATACCCAACAGTACTAAAGTAGTTTGAGGAGAGTAAAGGAATTAGGGTCATCGGCATCAAATATCTCATTTCAACAAGGGTGATCACACAGAAGGGGGACAAGTAATTCTATTGGCTTGTAAAGAGAGACATTCTACTACCCCTCATAGAGATGAGCCATTATGATGCTAACAAGCTGATCATATCCAGAGATGATTTACACAAGATGATGTTGAGTATGATTACATGACTTGGAGATGTGCACACAACCCCCGTCAAGGACCCAGTATGGGAACAAGGAAAGGATGAGGAACTGGCAATAAGAAAGAAACTACCTCTCATGGGTCGCAAGGCGGTTTCAAAAACACCATAGTCTTCTTTGAAACTAGCCCCTATGCAAGAAGAAAAGCCTGAGATAACAAGGCCAAAAGTAAACAAAATGGCCTTCTGATGGCGTGGAGCAGAATGCTGAAGAGGTCGAAGCCATCACAATTGATCCTTCCATGGATGTTGAACAACCAGAGGTACGTGTTGATGAGTCAAGGGAACAACCTAAAGCCCCATGTGAAGGTGTGGTGATGGAACTACCACAAGACAAGAAGATATAGACACACATGGATCTAGCTAACATAGATGTAGTCCAGCCGATAGATACCAAGCACTCGACACCATATCCACATCAGATGGAGAAAACAAATTTTCAGTGAACAAAACAAGCTACGACTACAACCACGACTCTGACATATGAACGATAGAAATGACAAGGATTGGAGAGGAACTAGGATGTCATTTTGGCATCATGTGTTAGAAAATTCAGCATTTATCTTAAAATGAATTGACTATTAAATCTAGCATGCAAGCACTAACATGTAGATACATAGACTCGATTAAAGAGCAACAAGTTTGCCACATAACATGAAGGACATCCTCACCAGGAAGCAAGTGATAATGTAGGCTATGAACACAATGGTGGCATAAATGATAGGATTCAAAAAGGAGAGGGACGAAATGTGCAAAGAACATGAGGAGTTCCCATGAATAATGGAATAAGAACAACTACATGAACAACTAAAGGTGGGTAAGAAAAAGATCAGAACATATCGCCACCCCTTTCACCCTCATAGGCATCCTCAAGATTGTCCAACCCTATTCTCCACAAAGACAAAGAGGAAGAGAATGTTCCCTCATCACAATATAAGGAAATTCCCCACTGGAAACATTAAAGAAATGAAGAGGGATCCATAGTCAACCCTGAAGCATGAACAATGGATTTTGATTTAAACTCTTAGATAACAAACAAACGACCACATGTTAGAGGTTCAATCTAGTGAAGAGGATCCATCAAGACAAAGGGGGAGAGTCATGTCTACTTCTTGGGTACAATAGATGCCAAAACATCATCCCAATATCTTGATGACATGGGCATCGACATGGATATCTATGATATTTACTAATAGTTCAACAATCAACACGAAGAAGCTCAAATTAACAATGATAAATATTATAAGAAGATAGCTACCAAGTTGGATGAGCTAGGAGCACAAATTCTAGAACCAACACCACCAGAAGCTCCTATAGCTATTGCACCTGAGTGACGCCCATTTGAAGCCTCCGAAGTAAACATATTAGAACCCACACCAATTTTATAGGAAATCACTTGTGGATATGGAACTTTTTAGAAAGATGAAAGTGGGCTAGACTTATTCTTTCTAAACTCAACACCCAAGGAAAATCTACCTCTAATTCTAGATGAGTCACCATGGGGCCCAATGCCTCCTCCCCTCCCCTACAAATTGATTAGGATGGATATGTCATCAGTATCTTGAATCTTATGCAGAGATGTACACATCCTGGCAGACATCTTTGATGACAGCCTACCCGAAACTGATATCAACAAAGAGAGAACTCTATCCAAATAACACTTCTGGGAATCTTGTTAAGAAGGCAAAGGTCCACAGACAATTATTTGCAGTCCTTTGTGCAACCATTTTTTAGGAGTTCTTACATGATAACAAGGCCCATATAATCTTTGATAGTAAATCTATTTTGGCAAAGATGATGTACAAGGATAAGTTCAACTCAGCTCCAGTCAAGGAACTTCAAGTAGTCGTGGCTAGATGAGAAACAAGATTTTTCACCCTCCTAGTCTGAACAATTAAACATTGGGCAGTGGTGGTGGTCAATCTATATAAACAACATATGATCACCTACAACTATTGTAGTGCGGAGATACCTTGCAAATCAATGCTTTTCACAGATAAAGAAGCGCATGACATCAAAAAAGTGCCTATCATATTCCAACACACATTCATGACAAGTGTATGACGTGTTTGTAATACACCAGTGTACGTGTCAAAGTAATATGGGGTTATGAGTCCCAAGTTACCAAACACGGGGAGTTGTGTGGTTAAAGACTACTACTAATTAGGATCAATCATCTAAGCCAAAAGTTTGTATTTGATTATGAACTAATGAAAGAGCTAGAACTAAATTGAAAATCAATCAAAAGTGAATTGTGAGCAGATGGATGGAAGCTCCACAGAACTTACAATTTCACCACAATGCACATTGCAACTAGATTTTCTTTAGTTATAATTAATTATCATTATTCCTAAACTATAGATATGTAGCTAACATGACCCTATCTCACAACATAATGCACTATCTACATTAAGCCAAATCACATTCTCATAGCAATGTAGGAACATAATATAGATGAATAGTAACTATCACTGGATTATTCTCTCATAGATATTATCCCTCTCTCAAAGCACATTATTAGATATGTGAAGTTATGATTTGTCCAACATCTTGCCCCTTGCTCGAAGTAGCTAGAAATATAATACTTAGATTATAGTGATCAAGCATAAACAAATCAATATCAAGATCATAACATCATGTTCAGAATAGAAAAATCATATTATAAATTCATGAATCTAGTTATAATAATACGACAGGCTAATCCCAGGTCCTAGGGATGAAGGAGCTTAGTGGAACATATGAGACATGGTATCACAGTAGATCAAAAGTATGTAAAACATTGAATTTGAGATATTGTAAATAAGAGAAACAGTTAAGTAGGGGATCTGGAGAATATGGAATTGTCACGAAGTCATTTCCTCCAAAAAAATGCCTCTGATATTTATCGGGTAGGATTCCTCCACTTTTCTCCCTCATTTTGCCTCTTGTGTTTTCCCCCTCTTGTAGAGAACTAGATTATGCTTCTAATGGTATATTTTTCAGCTGCCACCCCTCTTTAGGTTAACAGATAATGCACATATTATTTTTTATAATAATAACTATTGTGCTTAACATATTAAATATTGGCCATCAACGTTTGTGTCTGTTCACTAACTTGAAAGTTGGTGGTATCGACTTTTCTCCAGTAAATAATAATTATCCACAACAAAATAATCAATGAATTAAATCAAATAATTAATCTTAATAATTAAAATATATAAAATACATGTAAAGTAACCTTTAAAAAAAATACATGTAAAGTACATGCGAAATGTAAGAACTGATGCACAAGGGATTTACACTCATTTGGTGTATTAAATATCCTCAATAAGATGTTCTAATTTGTTGATAATAAAGACAAACTTTGCTTGGTGATGCTAATGAGTTGTCTATGTATTCCCAGGAAAACCTGCTAAATGGGCTTCTTTATGGAAGCCACCTCTATTGCTAGCTGAGAATTTGATTTTTGATGATGTGGATTTGTGCCTCATGATTTTGCTGCACCCATTTTCTATGGCCCATTAAGGTCTCTTTCTAACTCACTAACCTACCTAACATGTCGTCAATTTTATCTATCTTACTGGGCCCCTTGTCTTGCAGATATTGCTGACGCAGGTACCTACAATCTTCCTCTTCACTTCTTGATGAGGTGCCAGATTTTTGCCCAAGATTTCTTGAGAGGTATCCAACTTCTCACTCAGTGCTGTAATGACTCTGGACTCTCCAAGACTATTGATGGTTGCTGAAGTTTCTCTTTCAGCTCCCCATGACTAATTCTTAGCCATGTTCTTCAGAATTTGATGACACCTAGACACTTTATTGTTGAGGAAAAAATCATGACCATGCTCTATGCAATGAAGTTCTTTCTCCTTTATGTAGCCTATAGTATAAGGTCTTTTCTTGGATGTAAAGATCAATTATGTGGTGAGGAACCTTTATCCACATGTTTTGGAATTATTCCCATGCTTCTGAACACAACTCCTCTGTCGGCTGCTTGAAGTTATAGAATTTTCCAACTAGCTCATTTGTCTTATGGGGTGCAAAGTAGCACTCAAAGAAGACATCTATCATCTGATCCCAAGTGTCTAGGGACTCTTCCTGTAGCCTAAGAAACCATGACTTTGCATTATCTTACAATGAAGAAGGAAGCAACATCAAATATATTATTGTTGCTACAACCCTGTTAATCTTCACCATGTCCCAACTTTCTACAACGTTATTGATGTTTGCCATCCGGTCCTCCATACTATGACCATGATATTCTTGTGATTTAACTAGTGCTACTAAACATGGGTCTATCTTGTTACTACCCACATTTTGATGGTCTACCTTCTAAATTGCCCCTACTGAGCTATAGAAGAAGCTGCCTTTATTTTCTCCTAGATAGTCTTCTCTTCAGCTGATGCATTACCGTAACCCATTTCTGTTTGTTCTGGTTGATTTTCCTGTGGTGATGGCATTGTGAAGATGTTCTCCAATAGAAGCATTGTACTCCCTTGCCCTATGAAAGAGTTCGGATTGGTTGAGCCCCTATGGAGTTGACTCTATATAGTTGTTGGTTCTTGTCTGAACCATACACTAGTACCTAAAAATAATAAGATCTATGTGAGAAACATATACTAGTAATTCGAAGAATAATTAAATTTCATCTTTTAAGAATTCTAGAAGAAAATAACTTTTGTGGCCTAGAGTGGGAGGTCACAACACTCGTAGTGGATACACTGTTTACCTTGGCAATGACACCAAAAACTTGACACACGTATGTCGTGTGTGTAATACGCAAGTGTACGTGTCGAAGTAATATGGGATTATGAGTCCCAAGTTATCAAACACGGGGAGTTGTGAGGTTAAAAACTAATAATAATTAGGATCAATCTTCTAAGCCTAAGGAAATTTTAGATTTTATTACGAACTAATGAAAAAGCTAAAACTAAATTAAAAGTCACTAAAAGTGAATTATGAGCAGATGGATGGAAGCTCCACAGAACTTACAGTTTCACCACAACGCACATTGCAACTAGATTTTCTTTATTTATACTTAATTATAATTATTCATGAACTGGAGATTTGTAGATAACATTACACACTTTCACAACATAATGACTATCTAGATTAAGCCAAATCCCACTCATGTAGAAATTTAGGAACATAATATATATAAATAATAAATATCTCTGGATTATTCTCTCATAGTTGTTAGCCCTCTCTCTAACCAAGTTATTAGCTATGTGAAATTATAATTTTTCCAGCTTCTAACCCCTTTGTTGAAGCAGCTAGAAATCTAATACTTTGATTATGGTGATCAAGCATAAACAAATAAATATCGATGTAAGATCCCTGACATAGCTCAATGCCTAAGTGTGTTTACTTTATACAATTAAATGTTAAACCTTAATCTATGCTCTTGATATGATTTAATATCATGCGACATATTTGTATCTTCATTTTTTATCCAATTTGATTAATATTTGAGTTATTATTTAATATATGTGTGTGTTTTGGACTAGTTTGTAATTTACTCATAAATGAGGGTTAAATTACAAAATATCACATGAAGAGAGAGTATCTTGTGTTTTGATATCATGAGATAGAAAAATATGGCATGGGGTGCTTTGTTTGCATCTTGAAATGGTGTATAGTATCAAATGAAATTAGGGTTTCTAGGGCTTCTAGGGTTTGCATAGTTGACTTAACGTTTAACCTAGGGTTTGATGTTATGACCTCTTCACCACCTACGGTGAAGGTTGCGACCAAGACACATGCTTGAGAAGTATGGTCATGACTGAGACAACCTTGTGAGAAGTGGGTTGAAACACCTTGTCTTTAGTGACTCGACCACGTACATGTGAGAGCTAGGGTTTTCACCTTAGAGTATCTTGACTGAGACAAGATGGTGAAGGTGATTTTGCGATAACAACAAGATGGAAACTGACCTAGTAGGTTGTGATATAGTTGTTGGATAAACATGAACATGGATATTTGCATGCGAGTGAATGAAAGGTTATCTCTGTGTTGGCAAAGTGTCCCTTAATGATCTAATAGGTTGACACCTCAAGATCTTCTACTTCCATCCTTCCTTGAGGTATATAAGCCATCCTCTTCACAAGAAATTAGTCTTTTTCGTCCACCACTCTCTCTTCTACCTTGAGATTGTTCTTGAGAGCTTGAGGAGTAAGGAAGGTCAGAACTCAAACCTTAGGCGGACGATCTACCTTACTTGGGGAAGAACATGTGTTAAATCATCACCTTGGTGGAGATTTCATGGAAGATTACTCATTTGGTAAGTAATCGTATTCTTGATCAGATTTCCTCTCTCTTGAAACACCAACTTATTCCTCCTTCTTGACCATAAGGTGTAAACCTTCCATGTTGGTCGTTTATAAATACAACTCCATCTCCTTCACCTTTCTTCTTTGGTATGGATTAGGCCTAATTTCCTTATTTCCTAACTCCTCGATGACAATGATTCTTTCTTTTTCTTGGAGGTAATCTCTTGATTAAAGTGTTGGAGCTTGGAGAAAGATTTTAGATCTTGAGATCATAGGAGTTGTTTTCTTGAATAATTAGGAGAGCTTTATAACTCTTTCTACCACTATTATGTGCATCTTAACATGATCTCATACTACCTTCTATGTGATTCATTATACTTGTAACAACAGAAGGTTTTGATCTGTTACACATGCACAAGACTTTTTATTTATCTTCTTTTTAACATCTTTGTTTTGATGATCCTCCCTCATCATGGATAAGGTTTGTTAAACACTTAAGAATATGGTGATGGTCATCCTATAACACTTGGTGTTCTGAGTTGATCACTTGTTCTGATCTGGTTCAGATCTATTATGGGATGGGTGCAGGTGGTCAAGACAATCCATTAGCCTTATGCCGTGCTTGAAACTTTTTGGTGGGGTGGTCGTGATACTCCCTTAACCCTAGGATGGTTGCTATGTATTAGACGAATCACCACATAGTGTTGCTACCGTGTTAGACTGGATAGTCGACTATTGTTACAATTTTGATTGGCCAAGTGAACATGTCATAACACCTACACAGAACATGTTAACGGTCGAGATGTTTGTGTTTGGGCTAAGACACTTGATGATCAAGGTAATAACATCATGTTACACAACCTAGTCACAACACTGGGTTTTGGTGGTCGTGACGCACCTTGGAGGTTCGATCACAATGCACTAAGTGTCATGGTCGTGACACATCCCTTGGTGTAGCGGTCGCGACATCCATTGAGTTCCATTTGTGATGTTGTGATGTTGAGCTAACTCGACTCACATGTTGATCAGTCGTGATGTTGCTTGTTGGATGGGTCACGACGACACCATGTCGTGGTCCAGTGTTGTAATGCTTTCCCATTTTGTGACCATAAAATCATATGCAGAAGCATTAATACACATATAATATAAATTTTGAGGGAAAACGTCACATTTCTGTCATACAGTAACATGCAAACTAGCCATAGTAACATAATAAAAAGGTAAAGTCCAACATGACAAAACTGGGAGTCACATCTCCCTACACGAACTAGAAGGAAAAGACAAATAAAATCTTGGTCTGGAAGGATCGCCTAAGATAATGTCCCACCAGTGATAGATATCCTGCTTTCTTGAATCTGAACTCCTTCACGGGCTAGTCCTCATTATCTGCGGACGTCACGTCCCCAACCATGCACAATGAAAATAATTCTAGTTGGAGTAAGTGTCATTGAATTCTATAACACAAAAGAAATAATTGCATTATGAAAACTTGCATCTACAACTATACTAAACATCTGTATGTGCATCTTTTATTTATACATTTTATCTTTTTGTGGCCACTATTATACAATATGTCCTCTTCTGTGGCACTGTGTGCCTTCTATGGTGCAATGCACCTTCTGTGGCACGAAAGCCTTCTAGTGACACCTAGGTGTCTTCTATTCTGTGGCATTAAGTGCCTTCTATGGTACAATGCACCTTCTGTGGCATAATTGCCTTCTATTATGTGTACCGCAACACTTATGTTCTGTGAGGACTTATTATATAATATAAATTATGTTATGGTGTCATTTTCTATTCTTGTTCTATATATGATTCTGATTCTATTTCTATTTTTATTCTGATTCTGCATCTCAACTATTTGAGATAAATTGTGGAGTATGAAATCTATTCTGGCATTCTAAGTTATGAATTCTATTTTGAATTCTAAACTCAACTAGTAAAGAATTGTGATAAGTTTGAAATCTAGATTCTATATATAAATCCGGTGTTCTGAAGTAGATTCTAAATTCTAAATGTTTGTAAGGAATTAACATACTAAAATAAACTCTAATCATATATTGTGAATTCTAATAATTCACATGTCAATCTCTAAGAATTATGCTTGAATAATAACTTGAAACTGATAAATTATATGATCTAAGCACGAGCCATCTGAGATAGAAATTCTATTTTACTGAAAAGTAGACGTATGAATATTAGACCATGCGTCTAATGGATTATTCTGGGAAGGATAACATGAATTCAAAGGACATGGCCCACTTACCTTTAGTAAGCCAAACTCCTATCCACGTCTGCAAACTGGATCTAACTCTCTCCTTAAAAATCCTAACGGTTTTATCAGATCAAATATCCCTTTTTGACCAACATGTTTAGGGTCATTAGGGTGTCCTTTTAATTATTGCCGCACGCACTTTACTTGTGTCAAGGTGTACGAGTATTAAGTCTTTCATATCCATTTAATAAAATATAGTTAGAGGTTAAGGTTATACATATTATAGTGCCTTAGTATTAATGTCTGAACAAATCTTTAGGGCTGGGTAGAATCACGATTTTGACTTTTAGGTTGATACAGTAGAAATTATTTTACAACCATTAGTTGCGTCTTGATTAAAACATTAGTGGGTATATAATAATACACTACTTTAGTACGATACTGATCAGTCATCACTTATGAGAACGGGTATACAATCTGCGAGGTGGATAATTGGATCATGGTTACGGTGATCTAATAGTTTATTCTACAAAATACTCATGAATTCACACAGAATGTTGGATGTATATCAGGTTGAGCAAAGCTCACGCCCACCATGATCCTCAAGGTACTGACTTATCAGGGAACGGACGAGTATTCATGGCCAGAAGCGGCCTCTGATGCAGTGTGTGAATAGCTTTGCGTATAGCTGTGTAATTAACGCTGATGACCTATATTTTCAGAATTATACCAAGGTAAATCAGGCTCCCGTGATTATTATCTAGTATGCATTGAAAAGTACAGTTACGATCATTAGAGCTGGGTCCTTAGCTGCTAACACGCAAGAGTATGTCAAAGAATTATCAACTGCAGTAGCTATATAAAGTGGGTATACAGGTCTGTGTTGGTTTCAATAAGGTAGCAACAACTAAACGTGATGGACAAGGAATTCATATAAGAATTTGTTGTAATCGCTAGTGATGAACTAGTGCGCACCCAGGTAGGAAAACAACCCCACAGAAAAGAAAAATGCCACCAGTAACTTCCGGCTGAGTCAGACATCCACTCACAGTGGTCCACAGACTCGATCACCCACCAAGGAAAAACTGGGGTGAACAGGGACGGATGGATTGGCCTCAGCGAGTCTTTCCAAACCCGACCTGCCTATGGTAGGGCTCACGGCCGGCAAGGAGCAGGGATAGCATCCCGCCCTGCTAATGCGTCGGAGAACAGGGGAAACAGGGGTGGAAGAACGAGGAAGGAGGAAGGGGACCTCACACTCTCAGTTGGTCAGGAACATGTCCACATCGTTCGTTCGTATCTCATCGTATCGGGAAAGCATTGTGCAGGTGAACCCGGAGGCAGGGTGGCACCGACGCCCAAAAAAAAATCCGACGAATCTAAGTATAGATTTGGGAGTTGGCATTAGTTGGGTTACCTTCTCGCGACGACTCAGACGGTACAGGGGGAGCTTCAGCAGGCCTCGCGCTGTGCTTCGGTCGCTCCCAAAAGGTTCACGCCCGCCTGGGTTGAGGTGCTGACTTGCTTTTGCCGAGGAGTTTTGTGGACCGGACAACGCAGGGCGCCGCTCATGAAGGTGGAGCTGGTAGTGGTTTCCGAGAAGCTAGAAGATCGTTCAGACGCCGGGAATTGAGGGGAGACGATGCAAGGGTGAAGAGATTGCACAGGAAGAAGGCCACAGTGGAAAAAGGTTGCTTTTTTATAGCTATTGATATAGGGTTCGAGTATAGGCTTATCTGGTGCGGAACTTTCTCCCCAATCCAACCGTGAAAACGGTTTTGGAAAAGCTTGCTCGTACAGGGAGAAATCCCCAGATTATCGGAACAGTAGAAACCCGCTCCAAGCAGGAGGTTGAAGAGAAGATCGGACGGCTCATAATAGATTGGTTCACCATAGTCCCAGATCTGACGGCGCACAAAAAGTCCGATGAACAAATTTTAAAATAAAAGGGCATTATCTTAGTAAATCTACCATTATCTTATTAAATTTAATTACCTAGCCAAATGAATTTGGATTGAGCCCAAATTTTAACCGGTTGGTCACAAAAGGGTCCAGAAAATTCTCCTAGAGCTAGTTTCCAAATTTGATGATCACATCAATTATTGTGATTAAAGCGAGGCAAATCTTAAATACCTCATAACTAATTATTTAAAAAGAATTAGGGTTTGACATTTTGGGGGTCGTCTTATTTATATCTTTTTTCTTAGTACTAAATTTATAGTGCGTGATAATAACCAAAAATATTTAAAATTGACCCATTTATAATATGTGACCATAAGGATATGATGACAAGAAAATTGCAAACAAGTACTTAAAATTAGGATGTTACAAGCGTAGCATTAGCCAACTCTGGTGTTGCAGACGTGACATCGTTCTTCCTAAGGAGTCGAGACACCCTACGATGGTTCTAAATGAAACGCCTTGTGAGGATGTGTTACGGTTAAGTGTCCAGCCGATTAGGTTGTGACGCTCCATAGCTGGTTGATCTCGACGCCCTTTTCCCTATACCTGACAAGGGTGCGACGTCTCGTTGTTGAATGGTGTTTGACACTCATGTGTTAAGTTGGTTAAGATAACCACATGTAAGTATGAATCTGGTCAGTACCTTGGGTAATAGCCTATCTACAACTAAGATGATTATGAATGGATAACTATCAACAATAATATGTGACTCTCTCATAATATGGAAAGTGATGGAATTAGGGATTTGATGTGGTATGATGTTATTAGTCCCTAATTGGGTACATATATATCCTAATCCTAAGTTGATGATGACAAGATAAGTATTCTCACTATATTTTGAAGGTTGTTATTCATGGATAATATTTTCTCTCTCCTACTTGTGCAACACTAATTTGTAGGTGAAATGAATGGCATAGCTAAGTGAATGTTATGGTGATCCTTATATAATACATAGTGGTGATTGTCAGTAATGTTGAGGATTTTTGTGATATTTGAATGTTGCAGGGGAATATGAATTGGTCTAATGACCTAACAATGAATGAGGGATTGACATTCCATAGTGTTGTGTAGTTAATAATAATATTGAGGAAATAAAAATTGCTACTTTCTCCATAGGCGCTTCAAAAGCCCCGGGACCTGATGGGTTCAATGCTAAATTTTTTCAAAGTTGTTGGCATATTATTTACAGGGATGTCTGTAATGCAGTGAGATGGTTCTTAGTCGGTGGGAGAATGGTGCGCCAAGTCAATCACTCGTTCATCAGGCTGATTCCTAAGAAGTTGGGTGCGGCTGCTATGAATGATTTCAGGCCAATTTCTTGTTGTTTTGTGATTTATAAAATCATATCCAAGCTGTTGGCTAGACGTATGAAGAGTATCCTGCCTGTCATCATATCCCCTAACCAGGATGCCTTTGTGAAGGGCAGAGCTTTACATGATAATGCCCTCCTTGCTACTGAGTTCCTACGTGAGTTCCAAATTAAAGGTAGCACCAAGCAGGTGTGTGTTAAATTAGATATCTCGAAGGCGTATGACCATGTATCTTGGAAGGGTTTGTGGTGCACTATGGAGGCTTTGGGTTTCTCTAACAGATTCATTAATATCCTTATGCAGTGCGTACATACTACTTCTTTCTCTGTGCTCATCAATGGCGTACCCAAAGGCTTGTTCAGAGCCTCTAACGGCCTCAGGCAGGGGGATCCGCTTTCACCCTTGCTTTTCATGATCATTATGGAGAACCTCTCCTATTTTTCCCGCAAAGCCGAAGAGGAGGGGGCTATTAAACCTTATAAGGTGCGGGGTACCAATGTCTTAAACCATATGATCTTTGTTGATGATCTAATGTTCTTCGTTGCTGCTCATGCAAAAATCTTCAGAGGGGTCAGAGCTGTGTTGGAAAGATTTGCGAATATGTCTTGCTTATATATCAGTGACATCAAGTCGCAGGTGTTTTTATCCAAATCTTGTGATTCAAGGAGAGGTCGTCTGAAGGCTGCTATTTAGGTAGATATTGGGTCCTTCCCTACCAGGTACTTAGGTATTCCCATCTCTGGGGGGCTGGGAGGGGATCTAATTTCAACATGTGCTTGTACAATCTTCGGCTTAAGGTGGATAAGTGGGTTGGCCTTAAAATCTCCATGACAGAAGAGCTGTGCTTATTAAAACAATGCTGCAGAATATGATTGGCTTTTGGTGTAGATTGGCTGATATACCAGAGTTTATTCTGGGAAGATTTAGATCTACTATGGCAAGTTTTCTGTGGAGTGGTGGGCACCATGCTATTGCTTGGGCTGATGTTGCTCATCTGAGGCATGGGGGGGGCTTGGTTTGATGGATCCTTCTGACATTATGTGGGAAGCCACTACAAAAAGAATCTATATTTTTTTGATGGAACCGAATAGTTTTTGGAGCACTTGGATGAGAACTCAGTATGGTCCTTGTCTTGATAGTGGAGTTGTTGGTGTGGTAGACTGCTCTAGGATCTGGCGCAGCATGTGCGAGATCTGGGGTAGCTGTAAACATAACTATGAGGTGATTGAGGGGAACTGGATGCTGGTTGCGGGGGGTAAACCTTGGCGGCTGAATCGTAACCAACATCAAGTTCCTTGGGATCAACTGATTTGGAGCAAGATCCACTGCCAAAAGTGGAGTTTCTGCACTTATAGAGCTAATTTTGGTAGGCTCCCTACTAAGGATAGGCTGAATAGATGGGGAGCTGTTATGGAACCTTGTTGTGTTCTTTGCCGGCAGGAAAATGAAACACAGGAGCATATTTTCTTCGAGTGTGTGTACACTAAGTACCTATGGACTCGCTGCTCCCTCAAGATCATGTGGGGTGGTACCCCAATCCCTAACCTTCAATCTTCCATGATGTGGATTTTACAAAGGACTAAAGGTGATAGACATATGAGAAAGTTTGAGGGCCTCGTGTGGTCTAGCCTGATTTTTCTTGTTTGGCAGGAGAGAAACAACAGGATCCATGGAAAAAGGGGTAAGGACAAGTTCCACCTTTTTGATGACATTGTAAATAACTTGGCTTGGTTTTGTAAAGCGAACCCAGGTACCTTGCTTAAGGTCAAACCCAGGGTCAGGTTGATGTGGGGTCTGGCTTGACCTTGTATAGTATACAGAGTGTGTTATACTCCTATACGCTCTTTTGTAGTTCTTTTGATGGTTAGTAATATTTTACCTTATCTAAAAACAAAAAACAAAATATTGAGAATGGAAGTGTTACTCATAGTATTTGATGATGAGACAAGTTCTCACTTAATAAATTTATATCTTCTGAAATTACATCCTACCTTAATCTTGTAGAGTTTGTTTAGGGATAAACATTATAAATTGATTGATGCATTCAAATATACCTAGTTGGCATATCTGATCAAGTAAAACTCTAATCACGTAGTTGCCATGTACCATAGATCCATCTTTAGTGTCAGTATCTAGTTGGATGGTGAAATGGGTAACTCCTACATGAAACTCAGAGCACATATTATTGAATATGCGGGGTTCTAGTGAAGACATCTCCTTGCATCCTCAAATTGTAGATATTAAGAAGTAAATTGTTTATTATAGAATGTTTGTTGTGCCATGTACCAAGGAAGACTAGTTGCTTACAAAACCATAGCTTGGCTATGAGTTGGTGTCTTTACAGGACTGTAGCTATGACTACAAGTTGTTGTCTTTTAGCATCATGACTATATGTCACTGCGTTATAGACTTGAACTAACCAAGTAGTGTTGGTGATGATCATGAAGTTGGTCTCTTTCATAGAACTTGTATGGTATTGATTTTGACTTAGCAATGATCAATTGGATTTGAGTGGTGCACCTAAAATTCCTCATGTCACAATAATAATAATGGTGATAACATAGTTGTGTAGTATATTGCTTAGGGTCAAATACGAATTAAATTGGATGATCCCATGCCTTATTTCTTGTATTGTTTAGTTTATAACAGTTATATGTGTTCTTCATATTCCTTCTAAAATTATAAATTATTCCATTTATCAGTTGGCAATACTTAAATTGTCTAATCAATATTTACTACCTTACTTAAATGCTCCAGTTTCATAATTGTGCTTATAATGGATGTTGGAAACGAGTTGCAACTCTTGATGGGACGTTTGTTCTCACCCCATGGGTTCTACAACACTTTAGGTGTTCATGGATGAGGAGGCCGAGGTTGTGGTGTGGGAGCTGAACAACAAGGAGAACTATAACTTTTTGAAGATTGGACACACTACCAGTGTACTATCATAGTAGAATCCTACGTGTTGTCCTTATACTGTCAGGTCTTGGGGAGAGTTTTTTTTGTTTTGTTTATCAACACAAAGATTCTGATTTTATGCCTTGAATGTATAGAAAGGGCTTGTACATATGACCAGGTTGCAATATGTATCAGATATGGCATATTAGCCTTTGAACTTGATATATAACATCTTTTAGTATATGTGAAATACAGATGGCCGATGTTGAAGGCTTATTTACAAAATACTTTCATTTGAGATATTAAATTGCAATAGGTTTTAATTTACCCTATTTTATGGTAATATTGTGATTAAGTGTTATTTTCACAATTTGTTTTTAGTAATCTCGTTTAGTGTGGTGATGGACGCAATAATCAAGATTTCAGAATAATAAAATCCTATTATAAATTCATGAATCTAGTTACAATAATATGTCGAGCTAATCCCGGGTCCTAGGGATGAAGGAACTTATTTGAACATGCAACACATGGTATCACAATATATCGAAAGTAAGTAAAACATTGAATTTGAGATATTGTAAATAAGAGAAAGAGTTAACGAGGGGATCTAGAGAAGATGGAGTGGTTACTCCATCATTTTTGCTGCCAAAATGCCTCTTAGATTTGTCGGGTAGGATTCCTCCACTTTTCTCCCTCATTTCGCCTCTCGTGTCGTCCCCCTCTCGTAGAGAATGAGACTTGATGAAAAGAAAGAAGTCAAAGGCATGAAATTTTCTGAGGAATCCAACAAGGTGGGGGAAACATACATGGAGGAAAGACAACCACTGTGTCCTAGAATTTGTTAGAAAAAGTGAGAAACATGGGAATCCAAATTGGAGATTGAATTACTATGAGAGGCATGAAAGGAACTCTTTAAAGATAAAAAAATAATTGTGGTCTAGCAACTACTGGGCCACAATTCCCTTGGTTGGAGGGCCTCTGAGGCTCCATGTCTACGAGCTCTAGGGAAGACCTCAACCCCGATTATAGGGTATACTGGATTAGGCAAACCAATGACAAAAAGGAGATTAAAATGATGAAAGAGAACCAATAAAGCGTAATGATGCCTCAATTATGTGGAAGACGATGGAGATGACATGATCACATCAAAGGCCTTTGAAGGTGAAGACCTACTAGGTTAGAGAGTCCAAGGAATATATATGGGAAATTGTTGGATGAATAGAAAAGGGTGAAGGATGAGGGTGGATTACGATCCATAATATATGTGTAAGGAGGGTTGCCATGATATTTTGTAACTAGGGGTCGCAAGAGAGGGAAAGTCCTAGTTTGGGCATTTTGTCCACTCACTGGAGTGAAAGATAGTAATAGATCATATGATTTAGGGATAGAAGACAAAATTTATAGAAGTGTCACTTTCCACACTATGGAGTTTCTTGCACTGACATCCTTCACCATGTTCATGGCTTGTATTTGATGCTCTGGAACACCACATCGGTCAAGCATTGGCTGAATGAGTGCACAAGGTGCCAAATTTTGCGTCTGTGACTCAATTTTCCCCCAAGATATGGTGTTGTGATGACTTTGGTTAGAGTTTGCTCCTTCAGGGAGGGCGTCGAGCACTAGGGCTAGAAGGAAAGAAATCATATATAGGGAATGTTCATGTCAACCCTGTCAGTTTAATCAAGAAAGTGATCTCTCATGAGTATTTTTGAGTTTCTGAATGCAAGTTTTGGTTGTCAACTATGTTATGTTAATGATTCAATGATGTATCTACCCTCGTGCTCTTGATTATAATTGAAATTCTCACCTAGGTTTTTCAATATTTCCTCTTTCTATTTACATTAGTTTTATACTTATAGATAATTAATTTCATGCTATGGTTTTCTATTATCTGATAGATCTATAACATAAATTTATAACAATCGCGTATGAACTCGAAAAATATGGAAAATATTAGTTGGGAAGATATAGTTAAGATCTATTAATTTATCCTATGTTGAAACCCTAGTTTCTATTCCTAAACTACTCAAATAATCAATGGTCAAAATTAGGTTTAATACTATTAAATAATGTACACATCTTACAATTAATCAAATTATAGTTGTTTTAGAGATATATTAAGTCAAGGAGAATTAACTTCGGTGTTCTTAAGGAAAATGGATCATGTTTTTGAGCATATTTATCTTGGTCGATTTGCTTGTTTATTATTCATTGAGCACTTGATTTTTTTATTAATGAAAATTTTAAAGTCATTTCCACTTATGTTCAAAATTATTCATGTCTTCATGGTTTTATTACATTTGATTTAAAATAATTAGATTCACTAAAGTTATATTAATGATCATGCAAGAGAAAGTATTCAATGTACTCATACTTTAGAGGGAGAAATTCCATTATGTGCTAAGAGCGACAAATCACATCACAATTAAAGACTAAAGTTTAAGATCATGCTGATGTCAAAATTAAAATCATATTAAGAGAAAAGATTAAGTTTGTATTGTCTCACAACTACGGACTCCAAGAGGTCCTTATGGGCTTCCTAGAAACCACGAGCTTTCCTAGAATTATGTGCCCTTTAGTGGGCAATTATATAGAGATACATATAATTCTTATTAGTTGTTTATGTTAAGAAAATGCTTCAAGAATGATTAAGTACAAAATGATGTCAGGTTTTCTATATGACAAGTATAGTTACTTTATTTGCTTATAAAATGCTCAATATCACAAAATGATTTAATTTTTTTCTTTCTATGGTTGGGTATGCAATGTCCCTAGGTTTTTAACTAAATGAAGGATACAAGGATAAGAAAGGACAAGGAAATTTTGAAGCTTAACTTGGTGGGGTACCATCAACAGAGACAATCCTATCTTTGAAATATATTTAGTATCATGCCTTAGTTATGTTAGACAAGTTTGGCTTAGTATATAGAGATTTCAAGATGATAAGTTGTAATTTTCCTATCCAAGAACTATGCATGAATTTGCTTCAAACTAATGAAAGTAATTATTTATTTATATGCAATGTTTATCATATTTTTTATGTTCCTCCAAATTTGAGTACCCCATTTTATGGAAAACATGGGGAATGCTTATGCTGCCATTTGTAAACTTAGAGGGAATCACAATATGCTATCAAAGAAAGTAGGTATATGGCCAGTAGGCAAAATATGATTCATATAGTTACCCATAGGATGTAGATATGAAGTTAGGATATAGGAATAATTTCCCAAGGAAAGATACCATACCCTAGAATGACCACAATGTTCACCTGTAGAATAAATAGACATGATGAGTATATATGTTATCTATATCGATATCAAGTACCACCTCAATCCTGGATAATGATATATCCTCTCCATCCTTAGTGTTCATAGTTAACCACTTGATAGTTGAAGAGGGATGTCTTAAGCATAATACTTTTGTGCATTTCTCCTTTCTTACTTGTTCATGTGGTATGGGGCACGTGCACTAGTAGGTTGGTGAGAGGTAGAATGAAAAGATCCCACATCTCTGGGTATGTTCCCGATCACCACCTATCGAGAGATACAGAATATAGCAAAAACTTAACATTGATAGTTATGTAAACGTAATGATAGAAAGCCATGAAAAGGTCAAATTTGTAAGTATAGGGAAAGGATTTATTTCATAGATTAAAAGTATAAGTTGAGAAGAAAATTAAGGTAATATTTAAGCATGTTCAAATAAATCTTTCCTTCATGTAAAATTTTGCGTATCATTAACTAAAGAGGTAAGTGAAACTCTAAGGTGGGTAGTAACCTAAAGGAAATTGTGAGACAAAATTTATTTTAAGGTGGATAGAATTGTAACATCTCAAATTTTTATAACTAATTTGAACCTTTAATATGGTAATTGTAATAAAATTTAACTGAGGGACTTAATGTAAAAATGGTATGAATTGGTATTCCTTTTGGAATAATAAAGTAAGGAAACAAAAGAAACTCGGGATAGCATTTCTCTTTCATATATGTATTAGCATGTTTCACAGACGACAATGGTGACGATGATGGAATCAATACGCAAGAGACAAAGAGAAATCGATTGTCTGTGAGAAGGTATTTTAGAAAAGGTGTGTTACCGCGAGCTACTTCTAATGTGAAACCGCGATTCTGCGTGTACCATGAGAGCTTACTGTCATGGTAACTAATGTAAACACTCGCTCAATCATATAGACAATCATTTTTCTATTTACTACTTTTTTCATTCATTCAGTTGTAGTTTGTGTTTAGTATGTTGTGTTTAAATTATAGGGAGCGATGGAGAAATCAAAAGGATCGTAAGCATGATGATAGTTAAGGGTGAATTTTCCATTGAGAATCTATGGGAAAAATTGGCATATTTTTTGTCCACATGGAAAAGCATGGTGAATGATGATAACAAATTTTCTTCCATAAAATGTTAACTCTTCATTAAATATTTGGAGACATACAAAAAAATCCACAATATTTCTCTAGGTAAACATATTTTCCTTTAAGATTTTTCCGCGAAAAAGTTTTAGTTTTTCACATAAACTAACTTTCTTCTAAATAGTATTTTTCTATCTTACTTTCTAAGAAAATATTTTCTCCTGCTAAAATTTTGTTTATTCTAGAATGGTAAGTATTCTAAACTAAAATTATTGTTTCCCATTAAAAACTCCCTTCTAAGAATAAATTTAACTTCACCAAGAGTTTTTATAAAATCGACTTTCTTCTAAATAGTATTCTTTTATCATACTTTCCAAGAAAATATTTTCTTCCCCTAAAATTTTGTATATTCTAGAATGGTAAGTATTCTCAGCTAAATTATTTGTTTCTCATTAAAAACTCCCTTCTAAGAATAAGTTTAACTTCAACAAGATTTTTTTGTAAAAAAAATCCTCTATGGATGTCGTTCCCTCCTACTAAAGAACCTATTTTCAAATAAATTTCACGTAAAAAGTTTATTTTTTTATCTAAACTTTTATTGCATTCCAAATAAATAATTTTGTTCTAAAAATTATTTCCCTTAGAGAATTGATTCAATAAAAAAATTTAGTTAATTCTAAAAGAATAACTTCTCATCAATTTTTTTCCTCCAAGACAAAATTTCATACAAAATTGTCTCTGCCCAAATAAGTAGTAATATTTTCTCAAACAATTTCAGGCAATAAATTAAATTTGTGTTATATATTATTTTTTTCAAAATATTGTCTTCTCAAAAAATACTTAAAATTACTTTCTGTCTAAGCTAGTAGTGGCATACTTTTATATACAGGTTTACAATAAAACAAATATATGCTGCTATCTGCACTATTTGTAGTGATTGTTGAAAAATAGAACCCACACTATTTACTGTACATCCACAATAAGATTTGATCATAGAATTTTTTTGCTATTTATTTCAAAATAAATATCTTTAAGTTTGTTCAAAATTAATAAATAAAGTTTATATTTGAATGAGGTGTATTTTATAAAAAATTACATATCCCTATCCCTATAATAATGTAACAAATAACACCTTTTTATGTATTTATCCATGTAGATGTTACAAAACAACAATTTTTTATAGTTTATCCTTTGATGTCACATTCTTTATCCCCATCACCATTATTGTCAATATCTATTTGCAACTATGTACTAAGCACAACCTTAGGGGGAAAAAAAAGCACAACCTTAGGGAAATCTTTTTCTTAACCCCTAAAAATGTGATCTCCACAGGAAATCGTTTTTTACAAAAACTTGAAGCAAACGATATTATTAGATATACAGTTGATGAAGTAAAGTAGAAATGCAAAGTAGATCAAAAAATATAATATTCGAAACAAGGTTATCGAGTCAATCATAATTAAAAAAAGTAGAGAATAATCTAAATTAACTTGAGTAGACGGACGGCTGGGGATCGCGGGTGCCACCTATCTTCCTCATCGCTCCGGTTATTGCGTTCTCCAGGTGTGGCTCTGGGATGCTAATGCCAATAATCCACACTCGGTCGTCGACCAATTTGCTTCTGGCAGGTGGGAAAAGATCAAGGAAACCGATCGCTACAAGGGTAAAGGTATTACAAAGCAATATGTATATATTGGAGATGGCAACATCCTAATCACTGGTTTTTTTGGCTACTCGTTGTTGTTGAACATATGGAGAAATACATCTACATCTTGTTGTTTATGGAGTGTAGATGCCATGCCGGCCTTCACATACGATAATGGTGACGATGATGGAATCAATACGCAAGAGACCGAGGAGAAATTGGTTGTCTGTGAGAAGGTATTTTAGAAAAGGTGTGTTACCGCGAGCTACTTCTAACGTGAAACCGTGATTCTGCGTGTACCATGAGAGCTTATTGTCATGGTAACTAATCTAAACACTCGCTCAATCATATAGACAATCATTTTTCTGTTTACTACTTTTTTCATTCATTCAGTTGTAGTTTGTGTTCAGTATGTTGTGTTTAAATTATAGGGAGCGTAGCGATGGAAAAATCAAAAGGATCGTAAGCATGATGATAGTTACGGGGGAATTTTCCATTGTGAGTCTATGGGAAAAATTGGCATATTTTTTGTCCACATGGAAAATCATGGTGAATGATGATAACAAATTTTCTTCCAAAAAATGTTAACTCTTCATTAATTATTTGGAGACATATAAAAAAATCCACAATATTTTTCTAGGTAAACATATTTTCCTTTAAGATTTTTCCGTAAAAAAGTTTTAGTTTTTCACAAAAACTAACTTTCTTCTAAATAGTATTTTTCTATCTTACTTTCTAAGAAAATATATTCTCCTGCTAAAATTGTGTTTATTCTAGAATGGTAAGTATTCTAAACTAAAATTATTTGTTTCCCATTAAAACTCCCTTCTAAGAATAAATTTAACTTCACCAAGAGTTTTATAAAACCAACTTTCTTCTAAATAGTATTCTTTTACCATACTTTCCAAGAAAATATTTTCTTCCCCTAAAATTTTGTATATTCTAAAATGGTAAGTATTCTCAGCTAAATTATTTGTTTCTCATTAAAAACTCCCTTCTAAGAATAAGTTTAACTTCAACAAGATTTTTTGTAAAACAATCCTCTATGGATGTCGTTCTCTCCTACTAAAGAACCTATTTTCAAATAAATTTCACGTAAAAATTTTATTTTTTTATCTAAACTTTTATTGCATTCCAAATAAATAATTTTGTTCTAAAAAATATTTCCCTTAGGGAATTTATTCAATAAAAAATTTAGTTAATTCTAAAAGAATAACTTCTCATCAATTTTTTTCCTCCAAGACAAAGTTTCATACTAAATTGTCTCTGCCCAAGTAAGTAGTAATATTTTCTCAGACAATTTCAGGCAATAAATTAAATTTGTGTTATATTTTATTTTTTTCAAAATATTGTCTTCTCAAAAAATACTTCAAATTACTTTCTGTCTAATCTAGTAGTGGCATACCTTTATGTACAGGTTTACAATAAAACAAATATATGCTGCTATCCGCACTATTTGTAATGATTGTTGAGAAATAGAACACACTATTTACTGTACATCCACAATAAGATTTGATCATAGAATTTTTTTGTTATTTATTTCAAAATAAATATCTTTAAGTTTGTTCAAAATTAATAAATAAAGTTTATATTTGTATGAGGTGTATTTTTATAAAAAAATTCATATCCCTATCCCTATAATAATGTAACAAATAACACCTTTTTATGTATTTATCCATGTAGATGTTACAAAACAACACTTTTTTATAGTTTATCCTTTGATGTCACATTCTTCATCCCCATCACCATTATTTTTAATATCTATTAGCAACTACGTACTAAGCACAACCTTAGGGAAATCTTTCTCTTAACCCCTAAAAATTTGATCTCCACAGGAAATCTCTTTTTACAAAAACTTGAAGCAAACGATATTATTAGATATACATTTGATGAAGTCAAGTAGAAATGCAAAGTAGATCGAAAAATATAATATTCGAAGCAAGGTTATCGAGTCAAGCATAATTAAAATAAGTAGAGAATAATCTAAATTAACTTGAGAAGATCTTATAAATAGATAATTTAAATCTTTACATTTTCATCGGTGTATGACCTATAACACAGCTGGTTGGTAAAAGGGGATCCAAGTAGCGGGACCCAACATGGTTGAGATTGAGGCTTTGATGATGGATATTTTTTCTTAAAACAAAAAGGAAATATTGGTTATACATTACATGTATTATGTCATGTATAATTAAAATTGTTATTTTTCCTTGTTTGCATCTATATCATGATTGTGGGATTTTCAAACTCCGTATATCCAACATGGAACTAATTTTTTACTCAAATAATGTTTACATGATGGAGAGGCCCATTGCTTACCACAACATCTCTTCTCCCATTAGTTACAATTTTGTTCTTTTTTTCTATATTGAATTTGTTAGTCAAGTGCCCAATATGTGGCAGACCCTCTTGAAGACAATTTGGAATATAGTTTTCAAGCGAGAGCCTCTACATGACGTGGCCTCCAATTTTTTTTATTTTTGTTCAATATTTTGATACCAAATAATATGCAAATGTAACTTAAATATGAAATGATTTTCTAGAAATCACTGAATCCAAAAAGAAAATAATACAACAATGTTAATATTGAAGTATATATGAGATATATTATGAAATCTACAGTATATTATATATATTTGTGTTTTTTATTTATACATAAATGATATATTCAATGAGATATGAATACAATTCATGTATTAAGATTCATAAATGGATTTTGCTTATGAAATATATGATATAGGTTTAAAAAATTTATACTTTTTGGTAAGTTCATACACTGTAAATTATTTTATAAATTGTGTTTAGAAAAAATAAATCAGAGTTTATGATATTTTGTGAATAATATACCAAATATGATTATATTAATATAATAAATTAATATTACATACAAAAATATAATTGATATAGGCATATAGTGAACTTGTACCTTTTTTAAATTTCTATTTGTTGTGCATATATATTCATGATTATATATAATATAGATACTAAGTGCTTATATTTTTCTTGATATTTTAAATACAAATTAATACATGTGACTCTTCCTCCAATTGTTGGTGTCGCTTCTCGTGTTAGCTACAATTATTTTTCTCTCTTATGTTGGTCATTCAAGGGCCCACAATGTGACGACTCACCCTTAAAGAAAATTTGGAATTTTGTCTTCAAGGTAGAGTTTTCATGTGACTCTTCCTCCAATTGTTTTTAACTTTATTCAATAATTGGATGCCATATAATACTTACATGTCATTTAAAATATTGTATGAACATAAATTATTATTGAATTAAAAAATAAAATAATAGAATAATGTTAATACAAAGTATATATTAGACATATTACTAAATCTAAAATATATGATATATATTTATATATGTATATTTATATTGTAAGTATTATGTATATCAATATATTCATATAATTGTCATACTAACATTCATTTACAAATTTGTTACAAAAGTATATGAAAAAAGATAAAAAAAATTCCTTCAATTTGAGAGAAACAAATCATATTGCTAAGTTGTAAACAAACAAATTGAGAGTAAGCATTACACAATCACTAAGATGTATTTTTTTATAAATTATTTTTGAAACGTGAACCAAATATTTCTATATTGTATGAAAATTGTATGTGAGGTATGATTAAAATCGTATATTATGAAAATATATTAAATGAACATATAAAAAAAGCATTTAGTGGACACAAAACTATTTTCTAGTTTGTATACATTATTATACGGTTTAATTACATTTAATATTAACAAATTGCTTACCTCTTTCCTAATTATTTTATGTCCAGATGCATATATTATTATCGTATACCTATTATCATTTATATATTTACAATTATTTAGAGTAATATTTGATATCTGACTACCATGAAGCATGGTTAAGCATGTGATTTTAATTGCACAATGAATTTTAACATAACACATGGAGATAGAGTTTGTAATAACATCAACTCATGTGTAATATATACATGTATTTGGTTGTCATTGTTGATTATTAATTTATTATACTTTCTTCATGCTATGTTTTTGCGATGGGAAATTAATATATACATCACGAATTGTATATGGTCATCTTTCTTGCAAGGGATGACTAAGTAATAAAATGTGACATGAAACTTTTAAACTGACCATCAAGATATGGCATAATGTATCAACCATATATCATGATTTCATTTCACTTCATAGGTATATCAGACGTCACAGAACGATGCTATCTATGAACTTAGCATATTGCAAAATAATCATGTCATGATCAGTTCGGGTAGGACAAATTCACAATGTCTTGTGTGTTTATTTGACTTGGAACAAAATAAAAATTGATCTTTAAGCACTAGTGTAATTGAATTATAACATAATAATAAAAAAAGTGTGTAAGTTCAGGTAAAATTAAACTTAGATGGCGTACTTATGAATAGTGTGGAAAGTACCACTTCTATAAATTTGTCTTCTATCCCTAAATCAGATGATCTATTACTATCTTTCTATCTAGTGAGTGGATAAAATGCCCAAACTAGGGCTTTCCCTCTCTTGCGACCCCTAGTTACAAAATATCACGACAACCCTCCTTACACATATATTATGGATCGTAATCCACCCTCATCCTTCACCCTTTTCTATTCATCCAACAATTTCCCTTGTATATCCCTTGGACTCTCTAACCTAGTAGGTCTTCACCTTCAGAGGCCTTTGATGTGATCATGTCCTCTCCATCATCTTCCACACAATTGGTGCATCAGTAAGCTTTATTGGTTCTCTTTCATCATTTTAATCTCCTTTTTGTCATTGGTTTGCCTGATCCAGTATACCCTATAATCGGGGTTGAGGTCTTCCTAGAGCTCGTAGACATGGAGCCTCAAAGGCCCTCCAACCAAGGGAATTGTGGCCCAGTAGTTGCTAGACCACAATTATTTTTTCATCTTTAAAAGTTCCTTTCATGCCTCTCATAGTAATTCAATCTCCAATTAGGATTCCCATGTTTCTCACTTTTTCTAACAAATTCTAGGACACAGTGGTTGTCTTTCCTCCATGTATGTTTCCCTCACCTTGTTGGATTCCTCAGAAAATTTCATGCCTTTGACTTCTTTCTTTTCATCAAGTCATGGAGTTTCTTGCACTGACATGCTTCACCATGTTCATGGCTTGGAATTGATTCTCTAGAACACCACATCGATCAAGCATTGGCTGAATGAGTGCATAAGGTGCCATATTTTGCATTTGTGACTCAATTTTCCCCCAAGATATGGTGTTGTGATGACTTTGGTTAGAGTTTGCTCCTTCAGGGAGGGCGTCGAGCACTAGGGCTACAAGGAAAGAAATCAGATATAGGGAATGTTCATGTTAACCCTATCAGTTTAATCAAGAAAGTGATCTCTCATGAGTATTTTTTAGTTTCTGAATGCAAGTTTTGGTTGTCAGCTATGTTATGTTAATGATTCAATGATGTATCTACCCTCATGCTCTTGATTATAATTGAAATTCTCACTTAGGTTTTTCAATATTTCCTCTTTCTATTTACATTAGTTTTACACTTATAAATAATTAATTTTATGCTATGGTTTTCTATTATATGATTGATCTATAACATATATTTATAACAATCACGTATGAACTCAAAAAATATGGAAAATATTAGTTGGGAAGATATTGTTAAGATCTATTAATGTATCCTATGTTGAAACACTAATTTCTATTCCTAAACTACTCAAATAATCAATGGTCAAAATTAGGTTTAATGACTATTAAATAATGTACACATCTTACAATTTATCAAATTATAGTTGTTTTAGAGACATATTAAGTCAAGGAGAATTAACTATGGTGTTTGTAAGGAAAATGGATCATGTTGTTGAGCATATTTATCTTGGTCGATTTGCTTGTTTATTATTCATTGAGCACTTGATTTTTTTATTAATGAAAATTTTAAAGTCATTTCCACTTATGTTCAAAATTATTCATGTCTTCATGGTTTTATTACATTTGATTTAAAATAATTAGATTCACTAAAGTTATATTAATGACCATGCAAGAGAAAGTATTCAATGTACTCATACTTTAGAGGGAGAAATTCCATTATGTGCTAAGAGGGACAAATCACATCACGATTAAAGACTAAAGTTAAAGATCATGTTGATGTAAAAATTAAAATCATGTTAAGAGAAAAGATTAAGTTTGTATTCTCTCACAACTATGGACTCCAAGAGGTCCTTATGGGCTTCCTAGAAACCACGAGCATTCCTAGAATTATGTGCCCTTTAGTGGGCAATTATATAGAGATACATATAATTCTTATTTAGTTATTTATATTAATAAAATGCTTCAAAAATGATTAAGTTCAAAATGATGTCAGGTTTTCTATATGACAAGTATAGTTACTTTATTTGCTTATAAAATGCTCAATATCACAAAATGATTTAATGTTTTTCTTTCTATGGTTGGGTATGCAATGTCCCTAGGTTTTTAACTAAATGAAGGATACAAGGATAAGAAAGGACTAGGGAATTTTTAAGCTTAACTTGGTGGGGTGCCATCAACAGAGACAATCCTATCTTTGAAATATATTTAATATCATGCCTTAGTTATGTTAGACAAGTTTGGCTTAGTATATAGAAATTTCAAGCTGATAAGTTGTAATTTTCCTATCCAATAACTATGCATGAATTTGCTTCAAACTAATGAAAGTAATTATTTATTTATATGCAATGTTTATCACATTTTTTATGTTCCTCCAAATTTGAGTACCCCATTTTATGGAAAACACGGGGAATGCTTCTGCTGCCATTTGTAAACTTAGAGGGAATCATAATATGCTATCAAAGAAAGTAGGTATATGGCCAGTAGGCAAAATATGATTCATATAGTTACCCATAGGATGTAGATATGAAGTTAGGATATAGGAATAATTTCCCAAGGAAAGATATCATGCCCTAGAATGACCATAATGTTCACATGTAGAATAAATAGACATGATGAGGATATATGTTATCTATATCGATATCAAGTACCACCTCAATCCTAGATAATGATATATGCTCTCCATCCTCAATGTTCATAGTTAACCACTTGACAGTTGAAGAGGGATGTCTTAAGCATAAGACTTTTGTGCATTTCTCCTTTCTTACTTGTTCATGTGGTATGGGACGCATGCACTAGTAGGTTGGTGAGAGGTAGAATGACAAGATCTCACATCTCTGGGTATGTTCCCAATCACCACCTATCGAGAGATATAGAATATAGCAAAAACTTAACATTGATAGTTATGTAAAAGTAATGATAGAAAGCCATGAAAAGGTCAAATTTGTAAGTATAGGGAAAGGATTTATTTCGTAGGCCAAAAGTATAAGTTGAGAAGAAAATTAAGGTAATATTTAAGCATGTTCAAATAAATCTTTCCTTCATGTAAACTTTTGAGTATCATTAACTAAAGAGGTAAGTGAAACTCTAAGGTGGGTAGTAACCTAAAGGAAATTGTGAGACAATTTATTTTAAGGTGGATAGAATTGTAACATCTCAAATTTTTCTAACTAATATGAACCTTTAATATGATAATCGTAATAAAATGTAACTGAGGGACTTAATGTAAAAATGGCATGAATTGGTATTCTTTTTGGAATAATAAAGTAAGGAAACAAAAGAAACTTGGGATAGAATTTCTCTTTCATATATGTATTAACATGTTTCAACTATCTCAAAAGATAGTAATGAATAGTCTCCCTTCCTTTTTTACTCTCTCCTACTCTTTAGAATGTTTTAAAAAGATAAAAGAGAAAGGTGAGAAACTTGGAATTCGAAATTATAAAATACATTACTTGAACAAGAAGTTTTCTTTTTGTTTTAGATAGATTTTAATATAAAAGATACATTAAATTGTTCTCTCTTATTCTCTCTCCTACATGATAATCTCTCATAAAGGTGTAAAAATATATACCAGTGGATAATCTTTGACGATCTTGGAGTTGAACTCAACTAAATAACCAAGAACAGGTATTTCACATTGCTTCACCTGTTAAGTACATAAAAATCAAGATATAGACATATATTGAAATTATGGAAAAAATATATTACAAACTAAAATCTTATAGGCTAGGATGATTCTAGACTACCTATTTAGCTTGTGGTTCAAGTTTAAAGTTGTTTTGATTTAGTTTGACCCTCTAAACTAATAGAAACGTTTCTACATGATTAGATCAATGAATTTTTCAAATATGCTAATAACCAATAATATAACCTATTATACAGTTATTACTTGCTTTCACACATCCTTTCTTTTTCTTCTTTCCTTTTTGCACTACGTTCAATGTCTAGGATTTAATCTCGATGATCTAATAGCTAGTCCATTATTTGGTTCCCCATTTATTTCATAGGTCTGAAACCACTTTCCATGTGATTTCTTTCCCAATTTGATTCTTTCTCATCTCTCAACTTTGTCACTAGATTCTTTCTTCTCTAAATCTTTTACCTTTTCCTAAATTGAATGAGCTATTACTATATTTCTTGAGTCAAACACAATGATCCTCTTTTCTCTGTGTATCTACTTTGCTAGGCTTCCTCAAAATGTTTGATGCCTTCATCTTATATCTTTTCATCAAGTAAAGGAGTTTCCTCCATTGACAACTTTGGTCGTGTTTATGGCTTGAAGATGATGCTTCAAAGAACAAAATCAGTCAGTTGTGACTCAATGAGTGTACAAGGTGTCATACATCGTGTCTGCAACTCCCTTTTCCCTAAAGTAATGGTTCTGTCTTGACTTTGGTTGGAGTTTGCTCCTCTAGGGAGGGTGCCCAACGCCATGGCTCAAAAGGAAGAAACCATGTCAAAAGTAATTGGGATATCCCTGTCAATTTAATTGAGAAATTTATCTCTCATGGATATTTCTAGGTTTTGGCATGCATGTTTTAATAATCAACCACAATATGTTTTAAATGATTGAATGATATTTCTTCCCCTGTGATCTTGATTTAAAGGGTGTCATGTGCCTAGGTTTTTTGCCTTTTTGATTTCTACTTAGTCGATTCTATTTTTTTATTTAATGATATTTACACAATGGACTTCTATTTTATAGTTGGTATATAATATAAATTCATAGAAATTGCATACAACCTAAAAAATATGGAAATTATTAGTTGGAATTTTATGATAAGATCTATTGATCTAGCCTTTTTGAAACCCTGATTTATGTACCTAAACTACTCAAATTTTAAAGATCAAAATTAGGGTTAATAACTATTAAGTAATTTACACATATGGTGATTAATCATATTAAATGTGTTTTGAATCCATCAAGTCAAGGAGAATCAACTTGGGTGTTTTACTTAAGGTAAATGGGTCATGCTGCTAAGCATATCTATCTTGGTAAATTTTCTTATTTATTATTCATTAAGCGCATGAGTATATGTTAATGAAGGTTTAAGTTAGTTGAACTAATTGTCCATATATTCATGTATTGATGGTTTCTATACTTGAGAGTAGATATTATAGTATTCACTAAAGTTATATTTATGATCATGCCAGGGAAAAGATTCATTTTACTCATGCCTAAAAGGGAGAAATCACTGTATGTGCTAAGATGGAGATATCCCATCATGATTAAAGATTAAAGTTTAAGATCATTAGTATATATGTTGTATGTGTTATCTTATGTTGTGTGTTTTTTTATGTGATTTAGGCTTGTCTTGTCTTTAGCTCTTCATTTATCCCATATTGTCTAGTTTTGTGTCTCCCTTCCTCTCTTGTTCCATAAAATAGAATGCATTGTAATCATTTCACTTACAACAAATCAAGGTTTTCTATTTTATATGGAATTAGACATGTTTGATCCTCCCTAAACCAACCCCACCGTTGCCCCCCTTCTACCATCAACCACCACATCCTTTTTCTTTTCCCCACCATGTTCACCACCATCACCCTCCTCCTGTCGACCACCACCCTCCACCCTATCGACCTCCACCCTATCAACCACCACCCTATCGACCTCCACCCTATCAAACAACACCCTATCGACCACCACCGTATTGACCACCACTCTATCAACCACCACCCTATCAACACCACCCACCAAGTATCCCTTCATCTTACACCCGTCGACCACCACCCTATCGACCACCCTACTATCGACCACCTTACTATTGACTACCCTCATGTCGACCACCACCCTATTGACCACCACCTATCAACCACCATCCTATCGACCACCAACTGACGATCACCATTTGTAGACCACCACCCGTCAGCTACTACCTATCGACCACCACCTATCCACCACCATCCTATTGACCACCAACTGATGACCACCATCCGTCAACCACCACCCGTTGACTACCACCTACCGACAACCACCTATCGACCACCACCAATCAACCACCACCTATCGACCACCACCCGTCGACCTCCCTGTTGACCAACCCGTCAACCTCTAGTCTTGAAATTCCAAAATAGCACATTGAAGTCCTAAGGGTCTCACCTCTTCTCCTACCTTTGACACATGGTGGAGTGACTCTCTTTCCATGGTGGTGTATTTCTTCTCTTCTCTCTAGTACCTCTATGAGGGTTTCAAGGATCTTTTAAATCTTCTCTATTGTTCCCATCTACTACTCCTATGCGGGTTCCTTGGATATCTTTAGATCTGACTGGTGATGTCTCTTCCTATATGTGGGTTATCTGAGATCTACTTATCTGGTGTTGATCTCTATTGCTGATCTCTTCTACTGCTGCCTACTACTTCTGCTCCACTGTGAGTTTTCTTTCAGATCTAGTCATCTAGATCTTGATCTTCTTATACCTCTTATGCCTTCTATGGCTACTATAGATCCTTCATGGACCTTGTATGCTAGGATTGTGAAACTTTATGGATCAAAATACCATCTTTGGGAAACATCATTTGATCTCTATGTCAAAGCCCTAATATGTTACTCTCATATCTCTTCTGCTACTAAGGTTCATTCGGATGACTCATCAGATGACAAAGTCAAACATGCATATGACCAATAGACCAATTAGGATTTGAGCATCATGTCGTGGATGGTAAATAGTGTTGGACTAAAAATTAGTAAATATCTACTTTGCCTACAAAATACAAAAGGCATGTGGGATCCACTATCCAATGTGTATTCTCATTAGAAGAAACCCAAAGAAGGTCTTCGAGATCGTCAAAACCCTGGATAAAAAGGAGTATTTCACTGACACTCTGTTGAAGACTATGACAACCAATGTTCAGCACTTTGGGCTGAATTTGAAGTATATCATCCATTATCTATTGATATTAAAGATGTTCACACCGACAAGACAAACTTCAACTAGTTCAATTTCTTCCTATTTTGACTCATTCCTTTGCAGGTGTGGTACATTGAATCTTATTTAGTGACCCCTTACCTACACTAAGGGATGTTCTCAAGCGTGTTCCTTGCCTTCCTTCTATAACTGCTACTTTTAATTATCATTTGATCCTTGCGGTCTACTCCTCTGATTTTGGTCAAGGACGTGGTTGTGGATGTGGCTGTGGTGGACACACCTCTAGACAAGGTCCTCCTCCTAGCCCTAGATGTGGTCAACCTCAACCTACATCTTCCAACTACTTCTACAATTTCTGTGGGTGCACGAACCTCACTGAGGACTACTGTTGGAAAAAGCATGGTGCACCTGCCTGGGCAAATCAGGTGTCCTCTAATATCTGTGATGACTCCATTGCGACTGACTCAAGTTCTACTCAGTCGATGATTGATTGACTTTATACGGAGTTTGACAAACTCCTTCAGGCTCGCTTATCCTGGACAACATCTACTACTGAAGGGGGTTCCTCTGCATTATTTGCATCTCCTACTACTTACGATAAAAATAAATATGTTATTGACTCTGGTGCCATTGCCCAAATTTCTAGATGTTCCAAACTTTTTACTACTAAATCTACACATGTCCCTCCTATGAGTGTTGTGGATGGGACTCTGTCTTCTACCCATGGTGTTGGAACTATATCTTTATCTAATAGTCTGCCCTTAAAATATATCTTATACATTCCATGTTTTCCTCTTAATTTGCTATCTGTCAGTAAAACTGTTAAGAACCTTTAGTGCTTGATTACTTTTGATCTTGAGGGTTGTGTATTTTAGGATCTCCATACGAGGAAGAGGATTGGTTCGAGCAATGAGGGACCATATGGAATATACTATCTTGATGTGCCACAATCTTCTGCCATTCTGCTATTTGCTTCTGTGACTAGCTTGCAATGGAATTACTCTTAGTATGTCTACCCAGAGAGCCAATCATATGATGATTGGAGTGTGGAATTAGATACCTGATTTGATAATAGTGAAAGGTAATTCAGTTTATTATGTTTGTCTCAGTCATGAAATGATGACACATAATGTCTAAAGAATGATATTAATCGATGATATATGCCTTTAGGTTGAGGACCTAAATGATGAGATCATATGTATGATTAGACTTTATACATTTTTGTAATGTCCCTAGTCGGTTATTACTGTGGAAGCAAAATAGATAATAGTAATACATAAGACTAGAGTGTGTGTTGACTGATGACAGAGTCGCATTAGTCATGATATGTGATATCAAGTCAAACACACATATACATGTTAGAGAATAGTGTATTGGGCAGACCCGCCATGAGAGTGATACATGGAAACCATGGAATGGTAGTTAAATTCAGATCTCATAGTGGTAGTGATGATTGTGGTTCTTAGAGCTTAAGTCAATACATTCATCATAGGTTGTTGGGTATACTTTGACATCATCAAACATAATTCTAAAATATGGGTAGCCATAAAGGAGATGATTGGGTACCCATATTTTAGAATTATGTTTGATAATGCCTTAGAATGCAAATAGATAATGCCTTAGAATTTATGCAAAAATATGTTTTTCTTCTTTGTCATTCTTGGGGTACCATTCATCAGACCTCATGCTCTTACACACCACAACAAAATGGTGTGGTAGAAAGGTAGAATCATCATCTACTTGAATTGGCACACATAATTCTCCTTCACTATCATGTTACTAAATGTTTTCAGTCCTGAAGCTATTTCTACAACTTGTTATTTAATCAACTATATGCCATCTCATGTATTACATAATCAGGTCCCTTTTTCTCTTCTTTATCCTGACACATCTGTGTTTTCTGTTCCACCGCACATCTTTTGCAACACCTGTTTTGTTAAAAATCTTTGCCCTAGGATATCTAAATTTGACCCATACTCCATTAAGTGTGTTTTTCTAGGTAATTCCCAAACTCAGAAAGGTTATCAATGTTATGATCCTGTCACTGGTTTGTAAGTGTGGATGTTGTTTTTTTAAAACATGTCGTACTAATCTGATGAAGGGGTTGCATTATCTAGTGATCTGCTGAATCCTACTCCTCTGTCTGAGGTAGTTGAACATGACCAAACTGATGAAGCTGAATAGGTTTTCATGAGAAAACCAATGGTTATAGTCCCCCCTCTGGATCCTCAACAATCAATTCCTCCAACGTCAGAAGGTCAATAAACCCCTCAGGTATTCACTGACCTACATCTTCCTATCAGCCTAAGGAAAGGTGTTCATACTTGTACTCAACATCTGATTAGTAATTTCTTCTCTTCAACTAATCTTGGTGCTAGCTTTTCATGCTCTACTGTTTCTCTATCTGCTATTTCTATGCCAAAGAATGCTACACAAGCTCTTCATAATCATGCTTGGCATCAAGATATGGAAACCAAAATGGCTATCTTATGAATCGCAAGACTTGGGATCTTATTGATCATCCTACAAACTGTCCAACGGTTGATTTTCATTAAACTTTTTCTATTGAATATTGACCAGACAATTCTACTGAATCGTTGAAGGCTAGACTTGTAGCCAAAGGCTACACTCAAACCTATGGAGAAGAACACTTTGAAACTTTATCTCCTATGTCCCATATCAACTCTCTAAGAGTTCTTATCTCTATATTTGTTAACAAAAATTGGCATGTTTATCAAATTGATCTAAAAATGCATTCCTATATGGTGACCTACATGAGGAAGTTTATATGGAGCAACCACCTAATTTTTCTAGTCAGGGTGAGTGTTCAAAAGGCTACTGACTCACAAAAGCAATATATGGCCTAAAACAAAGCCCACGGGCATGGTTTGATAAATTAATCTTGATACTTCTCAAGTTTCATTTTTGGCACTCCCATTTTGATCATTCTATTTTTATTCGAAAAACCATCTCTAGACTTGTACTTATTGTTAATGTGGATGGTATTATTCTGTTTGGTGATTATGTTGAAGGTATTTCATCTACTAAATGATATCTCGAACAACATTTTATTACTAAGGATCTGGGTAAACACAGATACTTCTAGGGAATTAAAGTTTCCATATCATCTTTTGTTGTCTGCCTCTCACAGTGCAAATATGTGTTGAACCTTCTGACTGAAGCAGGTATGCTTAGTTCTAAACCTTCTAGTATTCCTCTCAAATCCAACACCAATTGGGATGATTAATCTTCACCTCCTTATCATGATAAGCAACAATATCGACAAACGGTTGGTAAACTTATCTATCTCACTGTGACAAGAGCTGATATAACTGTTGTTGTTGGACTTGTTAGTAGGTATTTGGAAAAACCTTCACAATGTCATTGGGATGTTGTGTGTCACATTCTTAAATATTTGAAATCTTCTCCAGGAAAAGTTTTATTGTATCACAAACATGGGCACTACAAACTTAGTAGGTATTCAAACTCTGATTATGTCGCTAGTAGTTGTGATAGGAAATATACTTATGGATATCGCTCCTTTGTTGGAGGAATTCTAGTCACATGGCGTAGTAAAAAGTAGATTGTGGTTTCCTGATCGAGTGTTGAAGTTGAATACAGGGCAATGGCCCATACTACTTTTGAAGTAATGTGGGTGCAAAGACTCCTCAAGGAATTTGAGATTTCAAACTCTGATCCCATTCCTATGCTTTGTGATAATAAAGATGTTACTTTTATTTCTAGCAATCCCACTTTTCATGAGCACACAAAGCACATCCAAGTGGATTCCCACTTTGTCCATGATGTAGCTCTCTCTGGATGCATACGCACTCCTTATCTTAGGACATAGGATTAATTTGTTGATATCTTCACCAAGATACTTCCTAAGACATTGTTTGCTACACTAGTTGACAAATTGGGCATGTTTGATATCTATGCTCCAGTTTGAGGGGGAGTATTAGTATATATGTTGTATGCATTATCTTTTGTTGTGTGTTTTGTTATGTGCTTTAGGATAGTCTTATCCTTATCTCTTCCTTTATCCCATATTTCCTAGTTCAATATCTCCCTTCCTCTCTTGTGATGTAAAATATAGTGCATTGTAATCATTTCATTTGCAACAAATAAAGGTTTTTCCATTTTATAGAGATCATTCCAATGTTAATATTAAGAACCATGATTAGATAAATGATTAAGATTTGTATGCTCTCATGACAATGGACCTCAAGAAATCATTATGGGCTTCCTAGAAATTATGAGTTCTCCTAGAATTATATGCCATGAAGTGGACGGTTATATAGAGATGCATATAATTCTTATTTTGTTCTTTATTTTAGGAAAATTCTTCAAGAATGATTAAGTCGAAGATGATATCAAGTATTCTTTATGACAAGTAAAGTTACTTTATTTTCTTATACCATCCTCAATATCATTTACAGATTTAAGGTTTTCCTTTGCATGGTTGGGGAAGAAACATCCCTAGATTTTGGATAAAATGAAGAATAAAATGATAAGCATGGACTAGGAGACTTTGAATCTTAACCTGGTGGGGTTCCATCTACCAAGAGGATCCTATCATTTAAATATACTTCATATCATACCTTACTTATGTTAGCAAAGTTTTGCTTATTCGATTGAGACTTCAAGATGAAAAAGTTGTAATTTTCCCATCCAAGAACTATGCATGAACTAGTTTCATATAAGTGAATAGTGATTATTTGTTTATTTGTAATGTTTATTATATATGTGATGTTCCTCCAACTCCATGTACCCCGTGTTATGGAAAACATGGGGAATATTTCCACTTCCATGTGTAAGCTTGTAGGGGCATCACAGTAAGCATGTTTCCTCCTTCATGTTGCAGACCATCATGATGGATTCTAAGGTATTCGGGAAATCTAATGTCTAGTTGATTTTCTAGTTCCACTGATAGAGATACTGTTATATTGTTTTTAGATTAATTTTTTACAAAATGCTTCTAATTATATTTTATGAACATTGACTTGGTCTAAATCACTGGCATCAATAAAGTGAACTATGTGAACTGATAGATTGAGCATAAAAATATATAATGGAATCAAATACTCTATGGCTCATAAGTATATAGTAGGAAACATGCATATATTAAATCGTAAATTTATAATATGATTCATTATTGAAGAAATTGGGGGGGGGGATGGGGCTTCGGTGTCTCTAATACCACCATTAAGATTCAACATGATTTTATAGCTATATATTCAAGAGTTAAATGCATCTGTAAGACATCACAAATAGGCTAAAATAATCAATAGATCGAATGAAGTCTCATGTTTTGACTTAATAAGCCAGAAACAATATCACCCTACAATGCAATAGATATTCTCTATGATTGTTTGGGAACAGTTTTTTGTAAAATCAAAGGTAAAATACCATTATCCTAAATATGATAAAAGGATACTAATCTGTGTTTAGATTTTGTCCTATTCAGCTTGGATTGAAGTAAAATTCTCTAGAATCACATGAAAATAGCCTAATGTTAGGTACTTTCTCCAAATAGTACCCACTAGAGGAAGAATATGAAAAGAGGTTAAAAATAACCTTCGATGAGTCATACAACATACTTCAAGCAAGGTAGAGAGTAAGAGAGAAGGAACCCATGGATAAAACTAACTTACCATGATCGATTAATGGATAGGTCTTATGCCCCCCTATTCTATACATTCTTTCTCAAAACTTCCCTAGCAATCACCTTCTTCATTTTTGTGTTTAAGGATTTGGTTCTGTGATAAATCAAATACATATCCAACAAAACAATATTTTGTCAATTTTTATATGATTAACAAAAGTTATGTCTTTTTTGTGACTAATGGTGTTGGGCAACAATCATGGATCATTTCCATTGATTGGTGGTCCATCGATTGATGAGACCATCAGTTTATGTCCTATCATATGGTGGGGTCCATATGTTGATGGTTGACAACTGATGACATTTAAGTGTTATTACTAAAAATGTCATAACTCTCTCATTTTAACTCTAATTTTGTTCTTTACTTTTGCATTGGATTCATATTTCAATTTTCTAAAATTATTAATTAATTTTGACATTTTTATGACATGGGAACCCTCCCCGAGAACACGCCACAATTGTGACTTGTCCTTCCAAGGTAAACCCCCGGAGACCCGTAACGCCCGCACGCCAGCATCTCAAACGGTCACATCAGAGGTCGGCTGACGATGCAGGGAGGTAATTGTCGAACAGTGCTATGGGGAGAATCGAACCTGGGACCCTTCATGAGGGGCGCCCGTTCTTGACCACCCGAGCTATTGCTCGCTAGCAATTTGACAATTTTTTTAATGATAATATATTTATTTATCAAATTTCTTTAAAGCTCTTTCCACAACATATCTGAGAAATTATTGCAAAAACTAAGTTTCAAATGTCACAGTATTATAAAATCATGATTCACAACTAACCAAAAAAAATTAAGAAATTAAATAGAAATCAACTAGTTAAAATGTGAAGTATTAACAAAAGTTAAATTAACACCAGTACTATCTTGAAGCCTCATTACTAGTAAATTAAGGTATGGGTTGTAACACAGTTATCATAGCTTAAATCTTGGTTCTTAAAACTTTATAATGTTCTCCATATATGAGAAGAATACATTATATAAAACATGATTCACACACACACACACACACACACAGATATATATATATATATGTATGTATGTATATAGAAATGTATATATATATATATCTATAAATGTATATATATATAGAAATGTATATATATGTATATAAATAAAATAGAAGTACATATGTATATGTATATGTGTATATGTAGAAATATATATTAAATTGGCATTTCATATGTTTTTTTTGTAGAGGTTGTGTTAACCCTAATTTTCCTTGGTACCCTAAATTAGATGAGAAGATAAGAAATCTCTATGGTTTACAAAGATGTACTCTTAGGATTGAAAAAAGCATAGATATGAGAAACTATTGAAGTTTATATGAGATCATGTTGAGGTATGTTATTTTGGACAAATGCTCAGGCATTTGCCATGCAGACATGTGAGTCCTTGTAAAGAAACTAGTGGTGTGGAGGAAAATAATTATTTCCCCCATATTGGGATTCAACCTAGACACCATCATCTCTCATAAATACCTAATAATTATCTCATGGTTTTGTAGAGTTTTTAAATTAATTTTATACAAAAATGTGTCTAAGAAAATATGTATATGATACTAATTGTAACAACCCCCTTATTCCATTATCACCTATAAAGTTGGAACAAAGAGACAAAAACCATTATCCAATACTTCCAAGACCATATTAATAAAATTAATTAATGATAATTAGCAGTTACAAGTACAACTCATTGTTCTATTGCTTGAAAATGATCTACATTATGAAAGAGTGGAAATAAAAACATATTTAATAGGATAACTAAAAGGGAAACTTATTTATCTAATCCTCCATAAAATGTAATAGAACATCAAATATTTTTTTGTTATTAACATGAATCATACTCATCTTCCTTCAAGGGTCATTAGTTTAACCTTAGATTATAATGAACAAAATATATCTCATCATAAACTATTTTATTTACATGGTTGCAACCAAAATGCATGCACATAACTATAACAAGACATATCTCAATAACAATTCAAATAGTTGTAAATAATGAACTCCATAGTATCAATTGTATATTCCACCCTAACTCATATTTCTCACTTAGTGTACCAATATACATTCCCACATGGGACTCTTCACATTCTTGGTGTTCCATCATGGACCCAACCTCAACAATCACTCTGGTAGTTAATTATCTTATTAGATATCATTTTTATAAATTTGGAGCATATTTCTCAATGGAATATTCTCATGAGAACCTAGTTATTAGGTTTGATCATTATTTAGAATAAATGATAAACACAAGATCTTATAGATTTGCATAGTTTAAAGCAACCAATTCATTTGCCTGTAAGAGTTAAATTCCCAAAAAAATCACGTAAACCAATGCATGGTCAAGGAAGTTGTCCATATATTTTCCATGTACCTATGGTTTTAGCTCAAAAAAGGGTACCTAAAGTCCAAGGTTTTGGTAGATTTAGGGTTGAGATCAGACTCTAGGGTTTTCATAGATTAAGTCCCTTCTTTTTAAAAAACCATATTTATCTATGTACTAGACCCTACTTGTCATCACATAACCATCATTGCCGAACTAAGAAACAAGCTTTGGAAAATCAGAATAGATTAACCAAAGTGCACATTTTAAACAAGCCATTCATTACTAAAACTAGACCTTAAAGTAGAGAAATAATTTATATAGTTCACTATCATTAGCAAAGATAACCATTTTGGACTTAAATTATAAGTCTACATTATGTTCCCTATGAACTTTGTCATATCATCATAAAGTAAATAGGTTTTTGCTATGATTTTAAAAGATTGTCTAAGTCATTTGAAGTTACTTTTATTATTGGATCATGGGTCATAGAGTCATAATCATCCATATTAGGTTATTAATAATTTTTAAAAATAAAAAGAGATTATATAGGATAATCATGTAACTAGGATACGAATAGCCTCTATAAGTAATTTTATTGTATTCCCCATGCTTATATGATAAAATTGGTTGTTTAAATTAATTTTTGGCAAAATGAATTGTTTTCTATCAATTTACTATGATATAGATATCTTTTAGAAATATCTATGAGAGGGTGTATATAACTTTATTCTCAAATATTTTAACTATTGAAGTTGTTTATCATTTGACCAAATTTTGATTGTATGGATCTACGTAACCCTCTTCACTCAAAGATGACCTCAAATAATGGAAAGGTGAGGAGGATTTATACCCATTAGAAGGGTGGTCAACCTTGATCTGAATGAAAATCAGATGGCCCAAAATTGTCTTCCTATCACAATGTAACGTTCCTGGATTTCCTCCGTCTCGAGACTTAGAAGGCCCAAGAGGACGAATCTAAAAGTGTTAGGCAATTATTTCAGAGAGTGATGCAGAAGCATAATATGCATACATGAACATACAACCATAGGCATACACCATAACATTTTTCAACATTCGACATATATATATTACAAAGTGAGTTATTTCAACACGATTTACAATTACATATTGAATGATAATTCTCTAGTCTATGAACATGTATGCTAACTAGGATCTTAGACAATAGGTATAACATGTACAACTTGCTCACATTCTATTCTTTTATACCACGCTAGCTCTGAACCTAAAACATACGTGAAACAACGAATTCAACACACAAGGTGTTGTGCATGTGGGTAGAAAGATACATACTAGTATGCTTGCATTATTGAAATAACTTGAGAAAGAAAGAGTAAAAGAAAACATTGTTTAAAGTGATAATCAGGTAAACACATATTTTATACATTTCATTAGATGCAGTTGTACTACAATTTATAAGCGCTTCTCATACATCCAGTATGGGAAAAATTTATTTTACCATACATCTAACATGGGCAATTCATCATACATCCATGTTAGGCAACATACATCCATACTGGGCCATGTGCACTAGTAGATACAACTCATCAAAATGTCCATTTATGTTTCATTAAGTTTTGGTGAAGCATATAATGCTAATACGCATCTAAGAATTTATATGAAAATAAAAGCATACAAAGTACATCATATCATTATGCATCCACAAAAACTAATCATATACTTAATAAAAACCCACATACCTGAGTTTAGAGATTCCTTATACATTCAAGGTCATCTACCACTCTGGTCATCACCTGATTCATAACAATTAATCATCATCAATACAAGGTTCACTGTTATTAATGGTATTTAGGTCCAGTTTACAGTTTAGGCCAAATCTAGGTATAAATAATCTAAAACATGTTTCTATTATTTTTCTACTAATCAGGAGATCATAATAAGGGTCTGGTCCAATTTTCATAATTTTCTTATGCTTTATCTATTTTCTAGAATTAATATGAGGCTAAAAGCATCTAATTATGCATTAATGAGAAAAGACCTAATATTTAGGAATAATATTCGGATCAGAGTCCATAAATTGGTTTTAGTAATCATTAGGCTTCTATAAGAATTAGTAATGATGTCTGAATCCTCAAATTTATTCTACAAAACTTATTGGACTAGAGACCTACACATATTTATAGAAATTATCATGTTGAGAAGTACAACTGCAAAATGTTAGAACAAAATTATCTAGAACATTAAATGATCTCAGATATTGGTACAAAGAATGAAATTAAGGTCACAAATTCATGACCCTTAAACACCTAGCATCGAATATGAAACCCTAAGTTGACCTAGGAGATATGAGTCTTGAGGTTAAGCGATGTTCATGAAATGTTCATGATCTTTTCAGGAATTAGGAGTGAGATTTGAGGATTCAAGAACCAATTTAAGCTGCTACAACAAAGGTAAGTGGTTCATGTACATGGGTATTCATAATTAATAAGTTCAGTACATTTACATATTTCTCATATAAGACATTATGATTTATGTGTTCTAATGTTTTATATTCCAAGTAAGATAAGCAATTAAGGTTTTCATACGTCCATGATAGTGTTCTCACTTATACCCAATATCTCGAGTAGAGATATGTTTGTTAGAATGATTGAGATTCATGAACCTGATTCATGAGAAAATTAAAGGATCATGCTCATATAAGATTTCTTAATAAAGATGCATATTAATGCATAAGACTATTGGATAATATATGCAAGCAATGCAGTCATACTTACTTGATAATGTGGGCTAATGTTTTATTTAAGATTTCAAATAGAAATATGCTATTAAGATTTCTTTGAGAGATTGAGATCTGAGAACTAAGAAGTTATTTAGATTTCTTATAATGATTAAGATTTAAGAGTTAAGTATGATATAAGAATATATGTTTTGAACATATTACGACATGATCAAGTTTTCAAGATAAAGATTCTACTAAGATCAAAATGTATTGAGAATTTTGTCCATGATAATATTATGATATTAGGATGTACTAAGTCATGACTAAGTTCTAAGATAAGATTTTATCAAGATTCATGATTTGAGTCATAATAATAATATGAGAACAGAATGCTTTAATATTTGTGATGTAAGTCCACCAAGATGTATGTTTCAAATTTCATGATAAGACTCTATTAAAATTCATGTATTAAAATTTAAGATATTAGTTCATGATAAGACTATAAGATCAAAATTTATTAAGATCCATGTTAAGATCAGATTTAATAAGATGATATAAGATTATGGAATTAGACCCATGCCTTAGTGCAAGTCAACTCAAGAAAGACATGATTCAGGTCCTCTATGCAAGTCATGTGCTGAGGCACCCTAGTGCAGGCTAATATAAGAGAGACATGACCCATGCCCTTTGTGGAAGTCATGAGGCCCATGCCCTTACTGTAGACCGACTTAGATACATAACACATGCCCTTTGTGTAGGTTATGTGACCCAAACACCTTAGTGTAGATCATGAGACCTAGGTACCAGAGTACAAGTCTCCAGAGAAATATAAGTAAAAAGACAAGAGCTAAGCTAAAGAAATAATAGTTATTTAAGTTTAAGAATTTCTATAGATTGTATATTATTATCATGCATAAGATGTAAGAGTATCTTGTAGTATCCTATTACTCCAATTTTGTACATATAGAAAGTTTATGCCACTTACACTAACAACTATTTTTATAATGCATGGCTAGGGACAAGATGTACGTAGGTGAGAAGTAGGAGAAAAAGTAGCACCTAGGGACTCAGAGCACAAAGATAGAATAAAGATTAAATCTAGTGGGGTGCCAACTATAAGGTGATCCTCAGATTTATAGATTTAGCTTTATGTTTCCATATGTATAACTATAGACTAGAGACTTAGTTTCAAGATGTTAAATTAGTTTCCATGTGATACCATTTAAGTTTCCTTTTGTAAGAACAGTGATGAGAATCTTTATCTGTCAAGTTTGTGTGATTGATTATTGTTGTTATCAATGCCAATTTTGTGTATTGCCCCCATTGAGTACACTGAGTTATGGATAACTCAATGTTGCGTCTTCTATGTGTATCTATGTGCTTTGGGAGGACATTACATATGTAAACCCAGTGGGGTGGGCTATTGGCATCTGTAGAAGGTCTATGTTGATGAAGCACATACCAATGAGAATGTCAACTGATGAAAGGACGGATCAACAAAAATCTGGTCCTTTCATTAAAAAATAATTATTCTCGCTAGTTGATTAGATGGACCACCGTATCTTACGTAGGTGCAAGAATATGAAGCTCAAAGCTACCATAGATTTAGAGGAGTTGGATCAAAATCTTACAAATTAACATAAAATTAAGAAAGCCTAAATGTGAGATACTTATAAAGTAAAATGAGGAATAAGAATGCAATACTGAGCTAAAAATGCAACTAAAACTAGGTCGAAAATGCATTCTACAGTATCACATTTCCATGTTATGTCCAAAAATAGTCCAAAAAGGGGGATTAGCTACTCATAGTCTAACATAGAACAAAAAGGAGGTAGAAAAAAGAGTAGGAAGACATGTATGTCGATGATGAAGCCTCCTCCTCCAACTGGTATCAACATAATCCTTCCTCCAAGATTGATGGCATCAAAAGTGGAGCAAAATTATGTGGAAACCCCCATAAATCTAGGTTTTATGTGGTAGAAGTGAGGTATAAGATGATAAGGGGGTATGTAGGATTGGGTGGCATCTAGGGTTGAGTAAATGAGGTAAACCCCTCACCCTATCCACCCTAAGTGACTTTATAGAGACTTCTAGTAGCCAGAGCTAAGTGGGGGGAAATTGGAAAATGTAGTGGAAAATAAAATTGGGTTAGGGGTAGAGCAGTCAAACTGCCATGAGGGGAGAACGATAGTTGTGGAAATGGTAGGTTGGTTTGGGGTTTTTTGTGTGGATGTTTGGGTATGTGGTCACGATCATTCTGGAGTAGAATGGCCATGTTGGCTTGGTGTAAAACTGCCATTCTATATTTGAGTGACCATTTTGGCAAGTTGGTGACATGACCATTCTGATTAGGATGGCCATGGAAAAAATGGGTTGGAGTCACAAGGATATTTGGGAAATTGAGAAGTTGGACATGTCCATCTTGGGTGTAGAATGACAATTTTTAAGGCATAATGGATTGATCATCTTGGAGAGAATGGACATTTTGTCTATGACATGAGATGATAGGGAATAGTGGAGAATTTGGGGGTAAGGAACTTATTGTGTAATGGTCGTTCCAAGGAGGGAAATGGTTGTTTTTAGAGCAATGTTGTGCACTTAAATTCTTCATGTATTATTCTATGGACTCATTTGCTTCAAAGTAGTTCTTTAGCACTTAGGGTAGACTGGAGATGATCTTGGTGGATATTTGAGATCCTCCATGCATGGTTAGGTCCTAGGATCTATATGCTTCTTCTCCTTCCATCAAGTGCACTCAGGTACCTATAAACATGCATAAAGACTCCATAAGTGCATTTCATTATAAAATTGGAATTGTTAATAGTTAAAAATGGATTACAACAATCTTAACATGAATAAAATATAAAAGAATTCAAATGGATATCCAAATCGGGGATCTGTAATTTTATAACCGCATGCTTTGAGTTCATTACATATTATAAATATATTCCAAATCGGGGATCTGTAATTTAATAACCCCATGTAATTTTATAACCCCATGCCATGAAGTTTTATCTCATCACTCATGGTATTTAGATGATTTATCTATTGTAGTTGCTTATGCATAACCATATAGGACATTCTTTTACAAATGAGGTACACCTTTCCAAGCTTTTATAATTACAAGGGCACACGTTTATTCCTAGGGTGCTTTCCACCCACCTTTTGGCCTAAGATCTTAAGTGTCTTGTCCATACACTAGATAATTTGAGCTTATGTTATATCCAAACACAATCATATTATTTTTGTAAACATGTGGAATCATATAATGACAATCTTCTTTATAATCCCTTACTGCTATAAAGAAATAAATGCCTCATTCTCTTGAATTTAGCTAAATTCTTATACCCATATTTTAATTGAGAACACCACTACTTGTTGCACTTTATCATTTACATGCCTAAATAATTCTTTAGTTTTACTTATACTAGTTTATACTAACTCATACCTTCTTCCCATTTCTTCCCTCCCTAGTTGTTGTTCAAAAACCACTCAAATATAGGTATATTTGAGGAGGATGGTGCATGAAAAATATGTAAAAGGAATATGGACTTTGAGGATATCTCGGGACACCCAAGTTGCCCTTTGCATTTGTCCTTTGAATAAATTAAAAATACCCTTTTCATTTTTGTAATGAACCCTTGTGGTAAGAAAGAATGTAAATGGAATATTCTATGCTAATGTAGTAGTTGAACGGCACTGCTAGAGTCTAGAGTCCCCAACATGGATGGGGCAAGGTAAAGGATGATCTGACAAAGAAAGGATCTCACTCAACATCATGAGTATCAAGAATGAAGAGATGAAATGAGATGCAAGTTTATCACCAATATGTGTTTGGGGTATATTCATAGAAATGTGTGCCCATAACCATTATCACATCAGTTCCAGAGTTGAATTTGCATTTTCTCTAGGGGTTGTTATGGTTCTATATTAGACTCTATGCTCTCTAGAAGATCAAGAGAGGAGATTATAGATGGCTTTCTTTGACATGGGAACCCAAAATATTGTAGTCATCGTATAATTAGGTATCATTTAAAAGTCAATGTTTCTAATTTAAAATCATTAATGTATATTATTAATATCCTATGTTACTCATAACTCTTTTCCTTGCGAATATTGCATTCTAGTTATTACTTTCAAAATTCTTCCTTTTATTTGATATCTTAAATCATACTTTCATGAGTTTATGACATAATTGTAGGATTCTTATGATTTTTAGGGATTTTTTGATGTGTGGGTTGATTATAGTAATTTATCAAAGACTAACTATTTCTTGACCAATTAGGGATAATAGAAAGCATGTATTTTTTGTTGCTAAGGATGGATAATATGAAGCACATTGCCTATCATTATTAAATCACATTAGTATTATGTAGGGAAAAGTCAATAAATCTTCTCATTTGACTATTCTATAGAAAAAAACAATTGTTTCATAGTTGATCACAATTCAGTCTCAAGACCTAAGATATAAATTTTCATGCTAATCTATTACTCACTTTAGAATATCATTCCATGTTGAACATGCTAAGTCGCATTAGTAGAGTCAACTAAAAATTAAATTTGTTCTCTTTAGAAGTATCCATCTCCCAAAATGGGGTACAATGATAAAAAATGCATAATATAATGAGCCAGTGATTCAAGATGTGTCATGGTGTCCTTGCAACAACAATCAATGTTACAAAGATCATGATGGTTATAAAAAATTGGGAATTTGATTTACATATAAAAATGATGGGAAATTAGGGGATGATAATATACTTCATCTATATTGGAATTGAGGGTTGTATAACTCTCTCCGAGGGGAAAGGAAAAGATTGAAATGGTTTATTAAGTAGAGGAAATTGTGGGCAGTAGATGAAAATATTCATCTTGATCAACAAATGTGGTTCTCACTAATATAGATCCTTGATGAATCCAACTAGCTCCTGGGTATTAGGTTATCCTGGTAGTGTCCAAGGGAATGGTTTGGGATGGCCTATGTGGTAAAAATGATATTAGGATTTAGGAAGGTTGAAGATGAGGTTGGTGGTGGTGATATATTAGATCTGGTAGAAATTGGTGACCCTCTATGATGGCAAATACATCATATATGATTTCCTATGGGTTATACAGGGTATGGAATTGGCTCATTTGGCTTGGAATTTGGGAAGGAGAAGGAAATGGGGTGGAAATTAGGATTTTATTCAATTAGCAAAAGTAGGGTTTGTTTCAACAATATATAAATTGAAAAGGACATATTATGAAAATCATACGGAATCATGGAAATATATGTCAAGAGGAGGGAGAAATTGAGAGTTGAAGTGGTTGAGTTAATGTTGTCTTGTCAGCTTAAGATTTGTATGAGGTGTGAGGGGACCGACTAAATTGAATGATCATGTATAATAGAATCAATAGGATCAAGAAATTGGTACATGAAAAAAGTTGGGTTTTCAAAAAAATAGTGGAAACCAATTTATCAACAGACTAAAAGCCAAAATAAAATGTGATATATAATAATAACTAGTTTAGTAGTTGCATCAAGGATTTTGGTATATTCTTTCATGATTTAGTTTAGGCATCAAATCAAATCCATTTAGAATCCAAGTTTGACTATTACTCGATTACATAAATGTAGAAAATTATTATGCAATTGATTTTCATTTTTGAGGATTTGAAACCTATTAATTACCAAACATATATTAAGATTATTATATTATAATAACTTATTGGAGAGAAACTTTTTCTAAGATCTTAGTGTCAATTGGATCTAGTATCTTTCATACTATGAATATTTATTGAAATAACTGATGGTGTTTTATTATCATAATGTTGTACTTGATGTTCTACTCATTAAACGAGAGACACTTTTACTAACATCCTTGACATTTTAGACCAAAATTTATTTTACTCAAGAGATCTAGGTACACTCATGACATTGGTGAACTTGTATATTCTTTATAGTGATTAAAACAATATAAAGTTATGAAGTGATGAATTAATTAATTTTATAATATCATCACTTTACATTTAAATATATCTATTCAAGTGTGTCATTGACATGTTTATAATTCAAAAAAAAAGTTGCAATAAATTATTAGATATGTGTATAATTATATATCTTAGATTTTCAGTGATCGGTACTTCAGTGAGTTTCCATGCCCTCATGAACCGCATCCCAATCTTGTGGAAACTAACGGATGAATTCTGTGCCATTGATCTGGACAAGGGCTACTACATCATTCAACTTGCCAACAATGAAGATTTTGTCTGTGCTCTTACGGGAGGACCGTGGATGATCTTTAACCATTACATCTTGGTGCAATCGTGGTCTAAGGACTTCCGTCCCTCCGATCTGATCCCCCGGAAGCTCGTCGTGTGGGCAAGGATCCCCGACCTCCCGATACACCTCTTCCAGAACCAACTCCTGTCCAGTGTCAGGGATCTAATTGGTAAGACAATCAAGATCGACACCACGACTCAGTCCGGCCACCGGGGCAAATTCGTCCGCATAGCTATTGAAGTCGACACGTCGATGCCGCTCCTGCCCGCGATCATGCTCAATGGCGAGCGTTTCCAACTGGAGTATGAGAACCTTCCGACCCTCTGCTTGAAGTTCGGCCGTCTCGGCCACGCGGAGGGTGATTGTAAGTTTGTCCCCAGCTTCCCGAGTGCCACGGCGCCCTCCTCCTCCACTGTGACGTTGGCCTTGTCCACGTTGTACTCAACTGAGATCCATGCCAAGATGCCTAAACGTAAGGCCCCTAAGGGAAAGAAACCCCCTCCGGCTGCCGACGTGAGCGCGCCTAGCAAATCCAAGGAAGTGGTGGCCGAAAACCCTAAGGCAGCGCCTGTCGCACCCGAGGTTGAAGACGCTGACAACCGCGGATGGGAAACGGTGGTTTCTCGTAAACAAAAAAAGAAGGCTGGGAAGTCGAACCAAGACCCTGCACCTCAGGTGGGGGGTCGGCCGCCACCTGCCCCTACGTCATCCAAGATGGTAGCACCGGGAGGGGGAGACAATTCGGTGATTACTCTGATTGACGACGAGATCAATGAAGGTCGAGTCAGCAACACCTTCATGGACTCCTTTAGGTTTCAAGCATCAGCAGATTACAGGTCCCAGGTAGCAGACCCACAGAGATTCTCTCTGGGTTCACAAAGTGATGGCAGCGGGGTCATCCTGCGCAATCGGCGTGTTGTCTATCTAGCTATAAGCCTCGGGCGGGAGCGCAAAAAAGGAAAACTTGCCCTTCTAGTGGGTAACGTCGACTTCACCAACAATACTAAGCGGTCTCTTAACCTAATTGAGGAGGCTGCAGACACTGATGCGTCGATGGAGGCAGTCACCGATGCGCCAGGACTGCTAGACGCCATCAACTAATCCCACTCTGGCTACCATCCAATTCTCTCTTTGTGTTTTATGTATGACGAACATCATCTGCTGGAACATCCAAGGAGCTTGCTCCAAGGATAAACTAACCCTTATGAAGGAATATAAAAGGCGATATAATCTCCAAATTCTAGTTATTATTGAGCCCCGCTATAGCGGTATTAAAGCTAATGGCATCATTAAGAAACTCGGGTTTTCATCCTCTCATAGAGTTGAAGCGCTGGGTTTCTCTGGGGGCATATGGGTCCTTTGGGACAGTCATCGTTGCACTCTCAACATCTTTCAGAGTCATCGTCAGTACGTGCATTGTTGTATCAATAACTCTTGGTTGCTAACCTTTATATATGGTAGCCCGAATCCACAAAAATGAGACTCCTGTGGCACAGGCTCACAGCTCTGTCATCCCATGTCAATGATGCCTGGGCATTGGTGGGGGATTTCAACACCATGTTGGACATTTCTGAGAAAAGAGGCGGGCATGGATTTGATAGACGTTCAAGCCTTAAATTTCACTCGTTCCTTGCTTCATCTGGTCTGAAAGATATGGCTTCTTCGGGACACCGCTTTACCTATAAGAAAGGCAGGCTTCTTGAGAAACTTGATAGAACCATTGCCAATGAAGAATGGTTATCTGTAGAGGGGGGCATGGACGTTCAAGTCCTTTTGCGTATGTATAGTGACCATAATCCTATCTTATTGTCTGGGCATCAAAGTCATCGGCGTGGCCATTTTTTTAAAACAAAGATGAGTTGGAACCTTATTCCGGATTTCAAAGCTGACCTCCTTCCTACGTGGGACAACACACGCCCATATTTAGAGGCCATGCCTGCCTTCCAAACAGCTGCCATCAAATGGGAAGCTCGTCGTTTAAAGCAACAGCACAAACGGAAGGACACTCTTCTGCGCAAGATTGATAGATGCTAGGTAGCATCCTACTCATCTCCTTCTACTGTTTCAAACCAACTGCGTGCTATTGATCTCCAGGAACAACTAAGTAATATCCTCCTGAGAGAGTAAACGGACTGGCAACAACGCGCGAACATCAACTGGCTTCAATTTGGTGATGGCAACAACAAATTTTTCTACGCCTATGTTAAGTCTAGGCGACAGCATAATAAGATATCCAGACTTCGTGATGCCAATGGAGACTGGATCACCTCCCTGGAACTCATCAATCAGCATGTTCAGGATTTCTTCAGCAGCCTGTTCTGCCCTCCCACTTCTAGGTCCTTGGATCGGGCAGCCATCTGTCACTATGTGGGGCAATTTCGGCCCATTGTCAATGCTCACCTCCTTGGTCGTTTCCCTGAGGCTGAGGAGATCAGGCGTACCATCTTCTTCATGGCCCCAGATAAAGCTTCGGGCCCGGATGGCATTCACAACGGCTTCGTGCAGAATAATTGGTCTCATGCGGGCAGCTCTTTTATCACTATTGTCCAGACTGCTTTTACCTATAGTCGGGTGGATACACGTATTGCAGACTCCTTATTGGTTCTCATTCCAAATGTGGCAAGCCCTCAACGTTGCTCAGATCTTTGTCCCATCTCGCTAAACAACTGTTGTATCAAACTAATATCTAAGATTATTGTGGAGCGTCTCAAACCCTTTCTGAATGATTGGATTTCTGTGCACCAGTCTAGCTTCATTCCTGGTCGCCGTATATGTGACAACATCCTTCTAGTTCAGGAGGTCGTGCACTCTATGAGAAATAAAAAAGGCAAGAAAAAATGGGTGGCCATTAAGCTTGACCTCTCAAAGGTCTTTGATCGTATGAGCTGGCCCTTCATTGCTAACACTCTCTCTAAAACGGGGATCCCTGAAAGCCTCTCCAAGTTAATTATGCAGATTATTTCTCAAGGTAGCACCTCGATTCTCTGGGAAGGTGTACCCTTGGACCCCCATAAAATCCACCCAAGGAGTGAGACAATGCGACCCTATCAGCCCCTACATTTTTCTACTATGTATGGAACGCCTCAGTCAAGCTATCTCAAAGTCAGTAACTCACGGTACTTGGAAGCCGATTATGCTGTCTAAGACTGGTCCCTCCCTCTCTCATGTTATGTTTGCAGACGACATCGTCCTTATGGCTGAGGTGTCCACTTCCCAAGCCTCCAACATCAACAAGATTCTAAAGGAGTTCGCACTCGTATCTGGACAAATTATATCTAAGGAGAAATCTTGCTGCTATTTCTCTTCTAACACATCCATATCTGAACAGCGTGCTTTCTGTCGTCACATGGGAATACCAAGAACTGATGACCTGGGTCACTACTTGGGAGTCCCTATCTTGCACCATCGCATCAACAAGCAGACACACTCGCATATTATCAGCTCCATCAGGGGTCACATGGATAGTTGGGTTGCCCGTATGCTTTCCTTGGTGGGTCGTATCACGTTGGCAAAGTCCTCTCTACAGTCTATTCCCTCATACACCATTCAATCTGTCAAGCTTTCGCCTTCGCTCTGTGATGACATCAATAAACACATCAGGGATTTTATATGGTCGGGTGGCCGAGAACAGAAAAAGATGGCGTTGGTCTCATGGGACAAGCTTACCAAAAGCAAATCGTCAGGTGGGCTTGGTCTCATGGATGCCAGGACTCAGAACGAGGCACTTATGATGAAGAATGTTTGGCAGTTCCTGAACAATTCCCCATCGCTATGGGTGGAGGTAATGAGAAACAAACATGTGCGCAATGGCGTGTTCTCCAAAAAGCCTGGATCCTCGGCATGGACCTACATCAAGGGTCACATTCTAAAACTTGAAGCTATCTGTCATAAAACCATCAACGTAGGCCGGAACACGAATGTCTGGTGAGACAAGTGGCTAATAGGCAAGTATATACTTGACATTTATCCTAATATATCTATCCCCGAGGATCTCCTTGATCTTACTGTGTAATGTATGTCCCCGGGTGTGGGCTAGTGGGACTGGGATTTCATTCATGCATACCTTCCTCCTGAAGTTTGGTCTTTCGTTCAGCATACCGCACCACCTGACCCCGACGTAGGCATGGATTCTTAGTCGTGGCCTTGGGAGCCCAGTGGAGAATTATCGGCCAACACGGCCTATGCATGGATGCAGGGAGGGACGGACCGTCCTACATCCATGTTTTGGAAGGCGCTGTGGGCGCTTCCCCTGCCACCAAAGCACAAAACCTTCCTTTGGTTGTTGGGACACCGTGCCATTCTTACAAATAAGGAGAAGGTACGTCGTCATGTCTGCATGGACGATGTATGCCCAGCTTGCTCACAGGACGTCGACTCGCTCCTTCATTGCCTACGTGACTGCCCCACTAGCCTGGAGGTGTGGCGGCTGCTGGGTATGGGCCCGGATTTCTTCACTTTATTGGAGGAGGTGTGGATTACTAGCATCATCCATGGGTCTGCAAGCATCGGGGACAAGACTCTACGTTGTGTAGGGTGTTGGACCATCTAGTATGCACGTAACGATTTCATTCATGGTGGCAAGCACACACCTCCTAAGGTTCTTGCCTCCAGGATTCGTGGCAGCACCACGACAATACTCAATACCCTGAAGGACGTCTCGCTCGCAGCTGCAGCTCAACGTAGTCATCCCTGTCGGCCGCTCCCGCACCAACAGGTGATCTTCGTTGATGTTGCGTTCCAACTTCACACATTAAAGATGGGTATCGGAGTCCACATCACTCAGGGCAATGGGGCTTTCTTATGGGGTCAAGGCACTTTTGGATATGCCACCTCAGCTCTGGAGGCTGAAATCAAGGGCATCATCCTAGCTATGACCGTTTGTGTCCAAAACAATTGGAGCTCGCCGGTTATCCTTTCCGATTCCTCGACGGCCATTGATATCCTCTTACATGGGAAAAGGCATGCATGCAGGTTCCAACCCTTGAGGAGAAAATACTTTCACATTCTCTCCTTATTACCCAATCTCAAGCTTTCCTTCATCAGCCGGAAGCACAACTCTGTGGCAGATAGTATAGCAAAACACTCCTTGTACTCTGCTTCTCAGTGTATCTTTTCTCATATCAAACTTGTCTGGCTCCCCATGGATATTAATATACGGATATCTATAATTTGGCCCAAACTAGAGATCGGGATGAATAATAACTAATCTCTATGGTTTCAAAAAAAAGATTTATGAAAATTTTCATCTACTTCTTGACTAGGTGATACAATGGAAATGTAGATCTAGTTGTGGGATAAAAGTTCACTATCACTATATAGGATTTTCTATATGTTGATATATATATATATATATATATATATATATATATATATGTGTGTGTGTGTGTGTGTGTGTGTGTGTGTGTGTGTGCATATATACTAAGGAATTATATGTGTGGAATTAACATTATTAATGAGTACACATTATTAAGAAAACTAGACTATAGTGTCATTAGGTGAAATTCCAATTGTTGTAAACATTTATGAGAATTTAGTACCCCAAAAGATGTACAAAATTTTGAAAAAGGCATGGATGTAATTGGATGCTTTATGGTTTTCCAATGATTATGATGTATGAGCACATTGATGCATGCACACAGATACTCTTCTCCACTCCATGAAATAGTCATAATTACTATATATATAGTGACCCTTCACCCATAGTATGGACTAAAATTATCCTTACCGAACAACTATATAGAGACACATGGGTTTATTGAGGTCTTAATTATGCACTAGATTCACCTCAAGATAGAATTAATTACCTTTGATGACTTTTTTTTACCATATGTGACTTCTTGAGTCTTCTACAACTACTAATAACATAACTACCACTTCAATAAACAATAGACCAATGTAATTTATTCCTTTATTACCTTAAATACCCCAACTTAAAAATACATATCACACTGGTGAATGCAATTCAGGGCCACCTGATGCCATGGCTCACCCATTTTGAGTTTCCTTGCTCAACTAGGAGGCCTAATTTTCTTCTAGCATCATCTACCCTTGTGTATGTCTGGTTGTATAGTATAAAAAAATTATATGTGCTCATAGTGTTCTGGGGTCTGGTGAATGAAATGTCTACTTGGCCCTATGCTTGAGAGAAAAGTGATATGAGGGTACATAGAGAATGGGTGGGCCATACACATTATTCATTTAGAGAAAGAGACATGGTTCCGTCGGTTTATAAATGGATGTTGTGAGAGATAGATACATGGTGGAAAGAGGAAATATTTTGAGTTAGGTGGAAACATTAGATGTAAACTTGTGTAGAATTGAAAGGTGGGTGAGGCATTAATTATTGCTTTCCTAATTGAGCACATTAACAAAAAATTAACAATTGGATTGAAATTAATGAACCCAAGTGATAGTGGATAGGAGTCTTCTCTATTACTTTTGAAAACCCCATCACTTATGCATTTTTGTATAAATATGAAGTAATGTTGATTATTTTTGGAGAGCACATGGAATTATGAAGCAATGCAAAAAATGATAAGATACATTATATGTTTATCTTTGCCTATATATAAACATCATGACTTTTAGGAATCTCGTTTTTCATTTTGCATGATAAATAGATGAATAAAATACATACACAGTTTTTGCAACTATCTCATTCTACCATAGTGATGTGAAGCAAGAAAGAAAATCAAGAGTACATATTTTTACACATAAGTGACAAAGAAAAGTTTGTTATGGAGAATTCTTTAATCCAAAAGGCATATACTTTAGTCATCCATTACTAGAGAAGTCAATACCAACATAAGCAATAAACATGTACCGAACACCATAAATGTTTAGATTCCATTTGGAACTACCATCGGCCAAGATAAACTTGAATCAAATTGGAATTTCTTAAGCAAATCTAGGACATCAACCTCCTTCTTCCTAATATGAACCAAATATCCAATACATCATGAAATTGGTCTATCTACAAAGGGGTAATGGTCAAAAAAATTTCCATAACTCCCCTATATATTACAAAATTAGGAGACAACATTCTCAAAGAAAATTATTTTATGGACATTCAAATTTCGTAGAATATAGCATTGCTAGAATACACCAGTTTGTTTGTATTAGTATGTTATTTCTCCATACCATACATATACATAAAAATGACTACAAGTCCTCATGAAGGTTTTTGTAGACTCTTTCATGTAATTTATAAGACAGGTATTTTATATCCATGTAATTTGCTTATTTTTAACAAAAAACAAGAAATTGTGTGATAATAATTCGCCACGATAGAGATTGTGTATGAAAATCATATAAGTTTCATACTACCAAGATTTAGTAGAAAATAATGTCATATATTTTAACCTCACCCACCTCATGTGCACGTGACATATTTTGATTTAACTAGGCTTTATTTTCCTTAAATGCATGATTTGTGTGATTTAATTTGGATTTTTTGGGAACCAATTTTAATATTAAAAAGCATAATGTTTAATAATTCACATATTTGTTATGTATGATGTGAAAAATCTATGGTTAAAATTTGGTTCACTTAGTAAGTTTTCAAGTTTAAAAATCTACTTTGTGTGTTGTATCAATCAAATGGATTGATCTATTTTGTAGGGATTGATCATTTTGGGTTGGTCAAACATGTTAGTTTGGCCACTTCGATTACTAGATTTGGTCAATGTACAATTGGGTAGGGTCGAAGTAGATTCACTAAGGTGTATGTGACCCATCTTGGATTGATGAGGTCCATGTTGGGTTGATGTGTCCTGATTTTGGGTGCTTCAACCATGATTTGTAGCCAAAGTGGGTTGTTGGTGGTCGGAATTGGCCGGATAAGGTCAAGAAGGCTATTTTGACTATCTTTCTTGGTCTAAAATGATTTTTTTCAAGAATCTATATATATATAGATATATATATATATATATATATATATATATATATGTATATATATGTATATATAGATATATATATGTATGTATGTATGTGTATATGTATATGTATATGTATGTATATTCTTTTCCAATAGTGCACCTTTTTTAGACTATTTTAGATCTACTAGAGTTGTTCTTGAGCTAGAAAAGGGTGATTCTAGGTGAAAACCCTTGTATGTTTGTGATTTATCATGTTTTTACAAGATCGAGGCTAGAAATCACCTTTCTAACATTGTAGAGCTTGAATATGTGTAAGATTCTTTTCTTATTTTCATTTTATGTTTTTTCCTCTCATATCTTCCTTCTTTGATGGAGTTTTTCATATCCCTTTATGGAAATATATCATCTCTACCTAAGATCCCTTTGTTTCTCTTTTTTGGCCTAGTTGAAGCTAGTATATGTAAGGTTGGACGTTGGGAATTTATTAGTGGAGCTTTGGAGCTAGGACTGCATACTTCTTCTTAGGGGAAGCTTGTGCTCTAGATGAGCACATTGAGCCATTTTAAGTATTTACACATGGTAAGGTTATAACCAACCACAAATAAAGATTTAATCATGTATTTTCTAATATTATGTTTTGGAATGAATTCAAGAGATTTCTTAGAACCATTAAATATTTGATATCTTATATGTACACTTTTTGTTCTAATGAATGCTCTAATTATACTTATACTACTTAAATTTAAATTTTTGACAATTTCCATCGTGCATTTTTTGAATTTACTGAATGGTCCTATAATTGATCTTTTCTTTCCTAAACTATGTGATTCATGAATGCATGAACTCTTATCCTTTCTCTTATAGAAATCATATATTATACTCATTCTTAGGAAGATCGAAATGGTTATTGATTCTTTAAAAATGGAATAAATTTGTGCAAAATGAAAATGACATGGAATTAGATTTTATACTTAATATAGGGTTTTGTTAACATTAAAAATATTATTTAATAGTAAACAAGCGTGAGCAAGTCTTACTCATGGAATCATAAATTTAAGTATGGGATGGTTACTTAAAAGATGTTGATTATCCAAAAAACTAGTCATTATCAGGGACATTCCCTCCTAAAAGAGAAATATATGCTCCTACTTCTCTTCCTACTACTTCATATGATCTTAAGTGAACTAGCTTAGGGAAAATGATAAAAATCTAGTGTTATGGGATAAATATCCAGTTTATAGTTGATATACAAGCGAGGTCGATGTTATGTGGTTTATGCCTTGAGGTTGATGCCAAGGGTCGATGGTTAGGGTTAATTAAATATTTTTCATATAATAAATAATGAGAATATTGAGTAGTTCAAGGAATGTTTTGGGGTTAATAATATAGTTGTTCTTAAAATTTTAGTACTCTAGTGTTGACATATATCTATGATAGATAAAAAGGCTTTGGGCAAGAAATATAATCCTATAAATTAGTTTTCTACTTTATGATTCTTCAGAGATATACAATACAATGTTATCGTTTGGTAACCCCTTGCAATTGTAACATAAATGGGTATTCTTCTTACATGTATGCCTTTTGGTAAGTGATAATTGATGGAAATAACTATATACGAGTAAGTATTAGCATCATGTATGATTCTTACATGAGTTACAATATGAAATAATACTCAAGTTCTATAATGTCGATGTCTCATTTAAGGCTAATGTTTGAGTATCAATCACATATAGGGAATATGGACAAGATGACAACCCCTAGTTTGTTAATGAGTTGAATGAAGTAAATAACACATGATATTGTGTGTATATAATATGTGGTCTTTGTATTGCATGTTTATAGTTTTTCCTACTTTGTCTTGCCCAACTTCTTATATTATCTTTGTACGATAATGATCAGCTAAATGTATCTAATTGAGTCGGACCAAAAAGGTAATATTCATTTTATTTAAATGGTCATGAAAGATGAGTTATTATACTAAGTAATGAGAGAAATCCTAAATATGTAGTGTATGCCATGTGCATTGTCAAAATCCCTAGTGGTTGAAAGTCAAGGAAGGAAACAAAAGTATTCTTGTTGCAATATGTTGATCGGGAAAAGGTACTCATAGTTGTATATTATTAAATATACATAGGTCACCAACAAAGTATACAAGGTAAGGTCTCCATGGTGCTCACAAATCACCTATTATATGAGTGTATCCAAGGCCATATCTCCTAATGTTATATGACAATGCTTATAGTGTGATCGATATGACATAAATGTGACATGTTTTTATGGAAGTATGGCGCGCTCCCGCCAATGGTGTTACACACTACTCAATTGAAGTTTTGAATAGATGCAACCCTGCAGATGGAAGCACATGGTGGATTCATTTTTGAAATTTATAAAACCTAAACTGGCTACCTACGTCTACCAAAACACTACACCTGCAAGTGTACGGGGTCGTGTCGTAGTATAGGTAAGTGGCAAGTATAGGTTCGATCCACAAGGAGAAGAGGGGGCACTAGAGTTAGGTTTAGTTTCACTAGGTTCCTACTGCAGAGACTAGGGTTAAGGGTTTGAAGGTTGATTTTATTGTTAAACTATTATGGACAAACAAGCAATTAAAGGCAAGAATGAAATCTAAGTTAATCTTAGGCTAGAGTAAGGCTAAATAGGAAAGAAAGGATTAAGCTAGGTATGAAAAGGCAAATTACACTAAGGCAAGAAATAGAGAAGCAAAAGAGCAATTAAAGAGCTAAACTAACATGAACAAGGCAAGAACAAAGCGAGAAGCTAACTAAGCAAGGAACGAACTAACTAAGCTGAACAAGCACAAAACTAGGGTTTTAAGCAATAAAGAGAGGTATGGGATGTTTAGGGGTATGAACTTATCACTTAAGTTGGGGGGTGACATATGAACATTGTAATTCCACTTGGATTATCCAAACCAAACAACAAGTTAGAGTGTAATGAATTAACCTAAGCTACTAACTAATCATGGATATGGTAGGTTGTATATAGGGGAACTAGTCCCTAACACCCCCTATTACCCTTACGAGACTCAATTGGGTTAGGGGTTAGGTTCAATTCAATTAGAGTCTAATCAAGTCTAGGTTTCTAGATTATACATTCCTAGGGAAATTAGGGGCCGAGTGTAGTAATGGGGAGGTGAAATTAGGGCTTTGGACCCCAATTCCCCCACATTCTAGCCTTGAGAAGGCTCCATGCTAATTGCACTAGAATTATCCAATCTAGCTATTTAGATCTCTCACTTAGGTTTAGGGAGATTGATTAGGATGTAGGAAGATGGGAGGCAACCTAGGGATCCAATAATTGGACCTAGGGGCAAATCCCAAAATTCACACATATAAGCAAGTTGCCTAAATTCCTAGGTGATTTCACACACAAACCAACAAACAACCCATGGAGAATGAGATAGAAATAGAATATAATCATTAAAAATGGTATTACAACATTTACATGTCATTTTTCCCCCAACATGGTATCAAAGTAACATAATTTCCCCCAACCAACCCATCCAACGGGCCTAGCTACTCGTAGACATGGAAAATACAAAAATAAAGGAGAAAGAGGTAGAAGTGGCCATGGAGCTCAGTGTAGATGAGGGATATCCTCTCTCCAGCTGTTGTAGGGGTGTCCTCCTTCTTCTCCTTGTATGAAATGGTGTGGAATGATGGAGACGTGGATGGAAGGCTTAGATATGAGGGGTTATGTGGCGGAAATGGTGAAATGGAGTGGATTTGAGGTGGATATGGAGTGGAATGGAGTGGATGGCGATTTGGGGAACTAGGAGGGGGTAGAAGGTAGATAACATGGTGCCCCAGCTGCCACCTAGGTATATATATGTGTGGGGAGGAAGCACTAGGTCAGGTAGGGGCAAAATGGGTAAAGCAGTGAAAACTATGTGGGTTTTGTGAGTAGCACGGCCGTGGTGGACGGGCACGATCATGAGAATTAAAATGTGGAGATCACAGGGAGATGTACATGGATGGCCACGACCATGGGGGTCACCACGGTCATGGTGGGAACCTATGGCCACGGGCATATTGATCACCACGGTCGTTTTGGCCATATTCATCAAATTCTGGGAGTTACAGTGATTTTTTGTGCTTGGGGCATGTCCACCACAGCCGTGGTGGAGTACCATGGCCATTTTGGTGTTCCTCCCATGCACTTGAGCATTGAACTTGATATTGCTTCAAAACATTCTTTGACCACTTGGGGTAGGTTGGGAGTGGTTTTGGCCTCATTTTGGGCTCCTCCAAGCCTGAGGAAACCATAGATTGGACCATCTTCTTTCCATGCCATCAAGTAGTGGACAAAGTACCTATAAAACATGCAAAAAGCCTCCATAAGTACATTTGATAGAAATAAGCATATTGGGGGAAATAACATGTAATCTAACAAGTATAGATGTGGTTGAAATACAATATGACATAAGATGAAGCCCTAAAATAGGGTTGAATCACCACCACAAACTTAAAACATACTTATCCTCAAGTATGCTCCTACTCAATCTCTCTACAAACTTTTCACAGTCAAGACATGACAAATGCAATGTAAAAGGTGATTATTGCTGAATGGGATCAAAAAAATGACTAAGTGCATGCATTCCACCTCTCTCCTATCCTACTTTCACAAACCAATCATGAAAAGAGTACAAAGCATATGAACTTCAAATATAGTGCATTGAATACACAAGCTATCCATATTTCTTTCATGTAGTTCCAGGTAGACCGTTTCATAATGGTGTTAATCAAGGATGATTAGGAGTGTTGTTTCACCTTCGTGCTTTCAACCTTATGTTTCAAATCACACCAAATGACCCACGTGGTTGTAGAAAAGGGAAAGATGAGCTAGGTTTGATGTTTCTTAGCTCATTGGGTATGAAAATGGAAGAAAGTATTGCGGTAAGATTTTGGAGTGTTATTACGTAGAGCACTCATCTTTTCTTTATTTAGATGATCTTAAACATGAGCACCTTTTATTTTCTTTTTGCATTTTGCATTTTTTTTCTTTTTCTTTGCCCTTGGGGTAGGTAGGGCATATGATGATGGAAGCGAAGCGGTGAGATGTAGATGTGGCCAGCCCAAACTTTTGGAGGTGGCCACGGCTAATATGTGCACTTTGGCATCCTTTCATGAGGCGGAGGGGTAAGAAGATGGTGAGTGAATAGTCAGGTCAAAGAGGGGTCATTGGCGTGATTCTTAACATAAGATCTCATGCATGAAAATTAATCCAACACTTCATCCAACAATGTTACACCACATGAATGAACAACTTGAAATTAATACTTCAATCAAGTGATTTCGTAGACACAAAGCACTCCTAGCTTGCTCAAGTCACAAATCAACCAAATCATTCACAAACACAAGAGAGGTGATGCACATGTAAAAAGTCGAGAATGGATGCCATTTAACAATAAACAATGATAAGTCACTTGCATTTGTCAAAGGTCATCATTTTTACTCAAAACAGTAGAGATTGGGTCAAAACACACTTTTTAGACAAGAAATCTCAAATTTGGGCAAAATTGGCCAAAATGGTGCCAAATTGCCTTCAATCACATCTAAGCCTATATTATTGAACTTAAAGTAGTAAACAAGAAAATACTAGCTATCACATGCAATAATTACCAAAAATCTACATGATATGCAATGCATGGCAAAAAGAGCAAAATTTTGAAAATTACGCAAAAATGGCAGGAATGTAAACTACATGGCATGCAAGGATGCAAAGCATTAAAGAACATCCACACTTGATAGATCAAAAGAAAACAGAGATCATGTCAGACATGTAATCAAAATGAGAGAATGAGATAGGTGGTGCATACCGCCCTACCACCCCAAACTTTTGAATCATGTTGTCCTCAGCATGAAACTAGAGCATAGGGATAGCAGGGTGAAGATCATGGCTGGTGGGGAGTGTCAGAATGTAGGTCACCTTGTTGTGAATGGTGGTCGACCCTCACCATGGTTGTGGTGTCCTCCTCTCACCTCGGTCGTGGTGTGTCACCAAGGCTGTGGTCGTTCATGTGTAAAAACTCCTCGATCCCTGTAACTTTCCTCAACATTTGCAATTAAATCACCACGGCCGTGGTGAGCCTTCTTTCTATACTTTGTCAACTCCAAATCGAAATTTTAAAATTCTTACAAGAACTTTGATTTATTGCCACATTTTATTTCACAACCAAGACTTGATATTTCCTTCTCTCTCTCCAACCTGTCACATCTGCATTTCATCAAAACTAAAACAAAAACTATCAAGCACAAGTGTGTGTGTGTGTGTTTAGGTTTGTGTAAAGCAAAAAGCAAAAGTATTAAAATGAGAATTTGGGTGAAAAATTCCCCAAACCTAGGTGGGTTGCCTCCCACAAGCGCTGAGTTTCTTGCCTTCAGCTAGGCTTCTTGGCGATTCTTCAGTCATTTATCCATTTGGAACCCTCATGTGTCCGTTCTTGCAAAACATGCATCCTTTATTTGCACTCAATCTGTTTTCCTCATCCCTTTCATCACCATAATCATCACCAATTTCTTCACCTTGGCATCCTCTCAAATTCCCATTTGGCTTGTGAAGTGATCATGTCCAATATCCCTATCTCGGACTCTCCAGGTTGGGGTCTTGTACATGTTGATGTTGATCTTCATGTCCATGAATGAGACTGTCATAGTGCCACTGCGCACATGAATGTCAGCATCAGCTATAGATAAGAACGGCCTTCCCAAGATGATGGGAATCTTCCTATCCTCTGGCTCAATATCAAGTACAATGAAATCTACCGGGAACACCGCGCCTTTCTCTTTGTCTATCATCACCAAGACATCATCCACTCTACCCCTGGGCACTTTTATGGATCTATCTACCAACTAGAGAGTGCAATGTGTCGGCTTCAACTTGCCTAAGCCCAGCTCAACATATACATTGTATGGAATCAAATTCACACTAGATCCCAAATCAAGTAAGGACCTATCTATGCGATGTCCCCCTATGTAACTAGGTATAAGTGGGGCTCGTGGGTCTTTTCTCTTCACGGGAAAGGAATGTTGTATGATGAAGCTCACTTGTTCAGTCAATCTCACCTTCTTTGGAATCCTCCCCGTTGACCTTCGTTTCATAGTGCATAGGTTCTTAAGGAACTTGGCATATGATGGGATCTGCTTGATAGCATCGAAAAGTGGAATGTTCACCTTCATTTGGCGAAACACCCCAAGAATATCAACATTGTGCTTTTGCCTCCTTTTTACAGTCGGGGGCTCATCTAGTGCTTCGGGAAATGGTGGCTCACTAGATATTGGCCCACTTGACTCAACATGATCTTCTTGTGGTGTCGCATGAGGTGGAGCACTAGGACTCCCAATACCAACATGGGGTGGCAAATGATCATCTTCGGCAATCTCAATCACAACATCACCACTCGACTGCTTTTGCTTAAATTTGTCACTCTTTCTTTGATTTACGGGATGCTCAAGTGTTTTCCCACTCCTTAGAACTGTCATAGAACCACCTTGCTCATGATGGGGAGGGGGAGCATGTTGTGGTTGTGGAGGAGGTGGGGGTGACACTTGGGGTTGAAATTGAGGTGGTGAAGAGAATTGAGGGGGAGGAGAGAATTGGGGTTGGAAGGTGAAGCTTTGGGAAAATTGAGGTGGTGAAGGAGGTGGGGGAGTTTAAGTCTTAATATAGCCTTGACAATGGTATATGGGCTGCACTTGCATGGGAGGTAGATTGTAGAAAATTTGAGAAGAGGACATGGGCCCACTTGCTTCATTGTAACTCAAGATGGGTTTTGAATACAATTTTTCTTCTTGGAGAGCAATAATGGAAGATAGTTGCTCTATATTTTCTTCAAGCCTTGCAACATCTTTTTGGACATCATCAAAGATCTTCAATCTAGAGAGAACCTCTTTCTCAAACCTTGAGTTGTGGCTTGGACTTTGCGGTTCCTAGTAGCTATAGGAGTAAGATCTCTTCACTTCTCCCTCAAACGAATCAATGTAGTTGACCAGATGGCAAGGACCATTTCCTCCTTGACTTTTCATCAGTTTCATCATTTCTCCCATAGCCTTCATCACTTGTGCATTGGGATCATTAGAAATAGAAGGCTCACTAAAGACCTGACCCCCATCACAAACCATGCTAGAATCTCGGTTCCTTGAATTTTCTGCTAATTGCTCAAACAACGGCCATGACTCCTCTGGTGGCTTTGTCATGAAAAAACCTCCACAAGAAGAATCTACTGTAGCTTGATCCCTTGATGACAAACCAGAGTAGAATTCTTGTGCAAGCTGCCACAAAGGTACCTCATGATGCGGGCACTCTTCAACATCTTTTGCAACCTATCCCAAGCATCATGGAATTTTTCATTACCCACTTGGCTGAAATTCACTATTGACTGCCACATTTGTGTCATCTTTGCAATAGAGTAGAACTTCCTCAAGAATGTCATCTTCATCTCACCCCAACTCATTATGTCTCTCCTTGAATCATACCATTCCTTGGCCCTATCTTTGAGTGAAAAGGGGAACAATGTGAGCAGAATTGAGTCATCACTTGACGTCGACGTTTTGAAGGTGGCACACATCTCTAGGAAGGCATCCACATGCTTGTAGGGGTTCTCACTCTCTGAGCCGTATAAGGTGGGAAGGAGCCCAAGAAGACTTGGAGGAATAGAAAATTTCTCCCCTTGCATTTGGGTGACTCTAGATGCAAAAGGTGACTAGTAGTTGTTCGACATGAAGTAATCTTGCAAGGACTTAACAGGTGCATTTTGGCCTTCCATCTTGTTTCCTCCTGAATGGCTTGTCACATGCACAAAGCACAACCAAAAAAAGAAATAAAGTTAGAAAACCAATATACACAAAGAATGCAAAGAATAATGAATAAAGAATAGCAATGATGAGGGCAGTAGGAAAAGTTAAAGAAAAACTAACTAGATAGGTCGAGCGCCTCTAATCCCTGGCAACGGCACCATAAAGCTTGGTGCGCTCCCGCCAATTGTGTTACCCACTACTCAATTGCAGTTTTGAATAGATGCAACCCCGTGGATGGAAGCACACGGTGTATTCACTTTCAAAATTTATAAAACCTAAAATGGCTACCAATGTCTACCAAAACACTACACCCGTGAGTGCACGGGGTCGTGTCGTAGTATAGGTAAGCGGCAAGTATAGGTTCGATCCACAGGGAGAAGAGGGGGAACTAGAGCTAGGTTTAGTTTTGCTAGGTTCCTATGGCGGAGACTAGGGTTAAGGGTTTGAAGGTTGATTTGATTATTAAACTATTATGGACAAACAAGCAATTAAAGGCAAGAATGAAATCTAAGTTAATCTTAGGCTAGAGTAAGGCTAAATAGGAAAGAAAGGATTAAGCTAGGTATGAAAAGGCAAATTACACTAAGGCAAGCAAGAGAGAAGCAAGAGAGCAATTAAAGAGCTAAACTGACATGAACAAGGCAAGAACAAAATGAGAAGCTAACTAAGCAAGGAACGAACTAACTAAGTTGAACAAGCACAAAACTAGGGTTTTAAGCAATAAAGAGAGGTATGGGATGTTTAGGGGTATGAACTTATCACTTAAGTTGGGGGTGACATATGAACATTGTAATTCCACTTGGATTATCCAAACCAAACAACAAGTTAGAGTCTAATAAATTAACCTAAGCAACTAACTAGCCATGGATATGCTAGGTTGTGTATAGTGGGAACTAGTCCCTAAAATCCCCTACTACCCTTACCAGACTCAATTGGGTTAGGGGTTAGGTTCAATTCAATTAGAGTCTAATCAAGTCTAGGTTTCTAGATTAGACATTCCTAGGGCAATTAGGGGCCGAGGGTAGTAATGGGGAGGTGCAATTAGGGCTTTGGACCCCAATTCCCCCACATTCTAGCCTTGAGAAGGCTCCATGCTAATTGCACTAGAATTATCCAATCTAGCTACTTAGATCTCTCACTTAGGTTTAGGGAGATTGATTAGGATGTAGGAATATGGGAGGCAACCTAGGGATCCAAGAATTGGACCTAGGGGAAAATCCCAAAATTCACACATATAAGCAATTTGCCTAAATTCCTAGGTGATTTCACACACAAACCAACACGCAACCCATGGAGAATGAGATAGAAATAGAATATGATCATTAACAAATGGAATTACAACGTTTACATGTCATTTTCCCCCAACATGGTATCAAAGTAACATAATTTCCCCCAAACAGCCCACCCAAGGGGCCTAGCTACTCATAGACATGGAAAATACAAAAAGAAAGGAGAAAGAGCTAGAAGTGGCCATGGATCTCGGTGTATATGAGGTATCTCCTCTCTCCATCTGCTATAGGGGTGTCCTCCTTCTTCTCCTTGTATGAAATGGTGTGAAATAATGGAGAGAAGTGGATGGAAGGCTTAGATATGGGGGGGTTATGTGGTGGAAATGGTGAAATGGAGTGGATTTGAGGTGGATATGGAGTGGATGGTGATTTGGGGAGCTAGGAGGGGTATAAGGCAGCTAACCTGGTGCCCCATCCGTCACCTAGGTATATATAGGTGTGGGGAGGAAGCACTAGGTCAGGTAGGGGCAAAATGGGTAAAGCAGTGAAAACTAGGTGGGTTTTGTGAGTAGCACGGCCGTGGTGGGTAGGGTAGACCACAGACGTGGTGGATGGGCACGTCATGGGAATTAAAATGTGGAGATCATAGGTAGATGTACATTGATGGTCACGGCCGTGGGGGGTCACCACGGTCATGGTGGGAACCTATAACCACGGGCATATTGATCACCACGGTCGTTTTGGCCATATTCATCAAATTATGGCAGTTACAGTGATTTTTTGTGCTTGGGGCATGTCCACCACGGCCGTGGTGGAGTACCACGGACGTTTTGGCATCCCTCCAATGCACTTGAGCATTGAACTTGATCATCCATGGAGGGTATTGCTTCAAAACATTTTTTGACCACTTGGGGAAGGTTGGAAGTGGTTTTGGCCTCATTTTGGGCTCCTCCAAGCCTGAGGAAACCATAGATTGGACCATCTTCTTTCCATGCCATCAAGTAGTAGACAAAGTACCTATAAAACATGCAAAAAGCCTCCATAAGTGCATTTGATAGAAATAAGCATATTGGGGAAAATAACATGTAATATAACATAGATGTGGTTGAAATTCAATATGACACAAGATGAAGCCCTAAAATAGGGTTGAATCAAAGTATTACCAATGTGATATGGTATATATGGAGATCTATGTACCTAGTATGAGCCTTATGTTTATGTATTCTATAAGACAATGGGACTCTACTTATACTCACGTCAAATGGGTAATGACAAGATCTTAGTGTGGTCAGACACTCTTGAGATCATTTAAAGTGGGCTTAAGAACTTTTAGTCATAATTATATAATTTATATGTTATTATCTAATTTAACTAGGACAAAATCAAGAATCAAATACAACCAAATAGAATAGATTATACCTAATCACAATTCACCACAGGATATCGATATGTGTCACTCCAAGCATTGTAAATAATTGCATATTTAGGATATTTGATATGTAGAATTGGCTATTATGGAACAATGAGATGTGATTACTTCATGTGATTAGATGTCTTGTCTCTAAATTATTTATCAAGTTGTCAATTGATGTTAAATAGAGCATTAGTACCTTCTATATTTACTTTAGTTCTTATAAATGCTTCCAGCACATGTTTGTCTATCTTGTAGTAGTTATCCTCTTGGCATAATTTGTTATGAGTCTCGTGGGTTGTTCTACATGTTTTCAAGTCTGATGAAAACAATAAAAAGGTTGATATTGTAAAGAACTAATAGAGAGAAATTTAAATTAGTTTATATGTTCATGTACTCTGACTTTGTGATATGATATAACATATGAGTTTTTTCTTACTGTTCATGTGATTATAATGGTAAACCATATGGTATATGATGTTGTAACATTTTGTATGAGAATTGCATTGTAACCTACATGTTATGATAAATGCAAATGACTTAAATTCTATTAATGTTGTGTCTTCAAGTTTAGTATGATGCAATGTTAATCTTAGGTTCTTTCATGGTGTTATGTGGAGTATTATGTTGTTTTGGCTAGCTAGTGGCATGTCTTGTGGGTCCTAGATTCAAGATATGATCTATTACTAGTCTAACAAGTGGGACATCCTTATATATCTAATATGTTTTAGTATCTTTTTGACTCAAAATTTTGAGATATATGTTTCCTTTAGAATTTTTTTAGTTGATTTCTATTCGCTCCTCGACCAAGTTTTTTTGTATGATAGATTAATATGGTTTGAATTGAAGAATTATCCTAATGATCATGTAAGGGTTTTAATCATAAGGAAGGTTCTCACATTAGTTTTCTGAATCCAACACTGATCTTTCCTGCCCACACTTCTAAAAATAATTTAGAGCAACAAATCCCCTCTTGGTTACTCATATTCCTTAGAATCCAATAACATCTATGGCCCTCAAACCACTACAACTTTTCCCTAATCACTCACTTCCCACATGTCCTCTCTATAGTTTCCAACAACCTAGATAACCTGCTCTTAAGGTTTTCCATTAGTTTTTTAATCCCACCACTAGTCTTAATGAGATCCATGGCATCTCAATGAAAAACTTATATGCTCCAACTCACCTCATAAATTATCTTTATTGAGCCCAAATGAAGACCTTTACGATGAATATGAGACAATTCAACTAGAATTTGGTTCACTTTCTTAAGTTAGGATATGTGGAGCCCAATTACATTTAGGTTTGAAGATCTAAAGATACATGAAATCTCATCTCAACCTACTTGATAGAGGTAAATTATAACCCATGTACTATGATAACTTTTAAATTACAAAAAACCAATCCAAACTCAAATTCCTATAAAAATTTACCTCTAGATTTTTAAGGTGATAACCAAATTGGAAATAAATATTGTTAAGTGCATGTTTAATACTTGTTTTATTCTATTCATGTTTTATATAAAAGACATTTTTAAAGATATTATGATAGTATTTATCTCCAAATTCAAAATTGTACATTTTTAAAGATATTATGATAGTATTTATCTTCAAATTCAAAAATGTATGTACTTGTCTTTTCATGATAAACAAGTCATCATACACAATTCTATAATAGTTTCTTATACATAATTATGGCATCATATTTAGGGGAATACAAAACCTAGTGCACAATATTACTTTTTTTTAGAGCAACTGTTCTGATTCATTACTTGTTGGCCATACGGCATCTACAATTGGGGAGGAAAATACAACCAGAACACACACATATCAAAACCAGTAAACCAAAAACACTACAACTCATATTGGAATGAGAATGGAACATTTCTGCCTTGATTCTTCTTCCCTGAGGCTGACATAAACAGCTTTCTTTGAAGAACTCCTTCAACTTGAGCATCGAGTAGTGGTAGAGAGGCTGGACTAAGACGGTGTTCTCATTGTATATCAACCCAAACAATGCCATAAAACCAAGAAATAAGATCAAACCAGAGCAAAAAAGAGTTCTAGCCATGGCTAGAGAACTCAGCATTCTCCCTAAGGGAGGTCGTAGCATAAGCACAGACAGATAGACGCCGACAAGCGGCGAGAAAACAAAGGCAGATAAACTGCCAGAAAGAAATGAGCACCACCAACTAAGCCTACGGACACAGAACAGAAAACCAGAGACTGAAAATAAAAGGAAACGGAAGGGAAAGGGGGTACAGCCTGGATGCGAGAAACCGGAGAGTAGTAAGGCTATGAACGAAGCCTGTCAACAGCAGGGGAAACTGAGGAGCATCTCAATGTCGCCTGAGCCGCAGCCGCCTCCCCTTATGAGAACCGCCGTCGAGGATCCGGCCTCCGGGACCAGATGTCGCCGCCGCTTGAGCGAAAGGAGAAGGGAAACAAGCCGACCACAGATTACCACCTGACCCCGGGTCCGAGTGAACCAGACGAAGAGAAAGCCCGGGGGGAGCGGCTGGCTCACAACGGCAGCCAGAGCCTCTCCCCCAAGCTTGTCGCCGCACTCAGGAGCCGCGAGCCCTAATCGCCCTTTCGTCGCCAGACCCGGAGACGCGACCAGTGAATGCTTTTTAGTGCACAATATTACTAATATTACATGACATAGTAGTGACTTATGATGTTTCTATGCCATGAAATTTAACTTTTATCATTTTCAATATGAGCCAAATAATTTTACCAAAAGTGCTAACTACATGAAATATATGAAAAAATTAGAATTACTACTACTTACTAAATGAATGTTGAAGTAACCAAAGTTGATACGATGAATTTCTAAATTCTATTGTGACATACCTAATTAATAAATGGAAAACACTACTAGTTTCTTAGGTGGAAAATGTGGAAAAAAAACCAATACTCTCACTTGGTTAAATATTTTTGGATGATGTGGGAACTAACCCTGAGGAGCAGCCACATCGATGATTCCACCTCAACAGTGTAAACTGTTGACTCAAGGTCAATTAGGTCAATGTTGACTCACGTCTAAATTGACTAAACCCTTGTTTTGATGATGACTAACCATTCCACATATTGGTGTCTAATGCTTCTACATTGAGTGATTTCAGATTAGGTTTAGACACACTCCAAATGCCCTAACTTGCGCATATCAAATTGGAGAAAAGACAAGTCAAAATAGCTACAAGTGTGCAATTTGGGATCTCTATGTAAATGACCTTAGAATTGCTTTGTAATCACTTGTAATGATTTTATTACTTGTAATTAAGCTTAGAAAAATTATTGGGACACAAAAATCCATCATTTGTACGGTTAAACGAAAATTCCAAAATACCCATAACAGGGATTTTGTCGGCCGAATTCCAAACTCGGCCGATCCACATATTCTGGGATTTTTGTTGGAATTGGCCGAGTTACAAACTCAGCCGATTCACCATTCGGTCGAGTTTCTAGCTAGGAAACTCGGCCGATCCACTGATCGGTCCAAGATGAAAGTCGACCGATCGGCCGAGTTTCTCCAAAGGAACTCGGCCGACACTCTAGCTTTCAGCCTTGTCTTTTAGTGGTTCGGCCGAGTTACCTTTATAGAAACTCGGCCGATCAGACTGTACTGGAATGCAGAAAAAGTAAATCCAACCATTGGAGACTTTGTTGGGACCCAAAATAGATCCGTTGCAACTTGTAAAATGGCTATTTTTCGTTCCTAAGTGTTCCCAAAGGCTAAGAGGCATCCCCAACTATAAATAGGACCCCTTGGGCTTCATTCCAAGGTTGAGCATTCAATGCAAACTCTATGTGAAGTTCCTATTCTATAGTTGAGTGCTTCCTACAGCCTCCTCTCTCTCTCTATAAGCTTAATCACTTGCTACATCCATTAGAGTGAGTAGGAAATCTGTAAGAGAGCTAGTCATATATGTATATCTTGTGAGGCTCTCACTTCCACCACCTCCCCATCTCTCATTTGCTATCTTGAAGATGAAGGTTCTCTCTCTTGTCCAAGAGAGGTGAAGAAGAACAAGGGAAGGAGTCCCTTGGTGAAGATCAAGGCTGAAGACTTGGAGCTAGAGTGGGTAAGTCCTTGGAGAAGGCAGAAGACTCAAGCTCAAGTGGGTAAGTCCTTGGTGGAAAGCTTCTCCGAGTGAAGGTGAAGTCAAAGGTGGAAGATCCAAGAAGAGTGGGTAATTCCTGCAAGGCCGAAGACTTGTGCAAGAGTGGGTAAGTCCTTGGAGAAGGCCGAAGACTCTTGCAAAGTGGGTAAGTCCTTGGTAAGGTTGAAGACTCTTTGTATTGGATAGGTAAGTCCTTTTTTGGTCATGTATTATATGTCTTATTAAGTGAATAAAAGAGTGCAATTGTTGAAAGTCCTAGAGGTTGACCTCTCTAGGCAAGTGGACTGACACACTTCTAGTTTGAAGTGTGGAACCACTCTAAATAGCTTGTTTAATTGGTGCATGTTCAATCTCTCTTATCCTTGCTATGCATGATTTAGTTGCACTCAAATTACCTATTTAGCAACCTTATCTTGTCATATAATTTGAAGGTTTAATGAATTTTGTTTAAGTGCTTTCAGCTCTATTCCCCCCCTCTAGAGCATCTAATCACCCATCTAGGATCCAACAAGTGGTATCAGAGCGGGTCTTCTCCAAGCATACTTCAACAAGTAGGAGAAGATGGGTGACTACCTAGGAGGGAGACTCTCGACCAGCCTTCCAATCTTCAATGGGAGCAACTTCCTCTATTGGAGAAGAAGACTTCAATTCTTCATCCAAGGATCAAGTCTCGAAATGTGGCAAATGGTGAACAGCCCATACATTCTACCAAAGACAAACAGTGAAGAATGGGATGAAGCCACCTTGATGAAAGCAACCTTGAATGCTAGAGCCATGCACATCCTATATGCCTCCATGACCCCCACCGAGTTCAACCGGATTTCCTCTTGTGAGACGGCCTATGAGGTATGGAGAAAGCTTTGCATCACTTATGAAGGGACAGATCAAGTGAAGGAAAGCAAAGTCTACATGCTCAAAGGGTTGCTTGAGAACTTCAAGATGGGAAAGGAAGAGAGCATAGCCAACATGTACTCAAGGCTCAACACCATCTTGAATGGTCTTGCTATTCTAGGACATCCTATTTCTAGTGGAGAGATCAACTCAAAGATCCTTAGAACTCTCCCCAAGAGATGGGAATCCAAGGTGACTTCCATTGAAGAAGCAAGGTCGCTTAGGGATATTCCTATTGAAGAGCTCATTGGAAATATACAAGCACATGAAGCCACACTTGACAAGAGGGAGGAAGTAGAAAGACAAGAGAAGAAAGAGCTTAAGAGAATGAAGAAGGCTGAAATAAAGGCTCAAATTGAAGCTATCATGGAAAAAGTCTCTCCATCCTCTCAAGCTAAAGAAGATGCCATGTACTCCAAAGGTAGACTCTACAAAGGCAAGTCCTCCTCCATCCGGTGCTTCACATGTGGGAAGAAGGGTCACTACAAGGAAGATTGCCCACAAGGCAAAAAGACCCATCTTCACAAGAAGAAATGGCAATCAAACTCAAGTGGCTCCTCCAACTCAAGCTCAAGTGAAGATTCAAGTGAAGGATCAAGCTCAAGCTCAAGTGATGAAGGAGAATGCCATTTTGCTCTTGTAGCATCAACAAGTGAAGACTCAAGTGAGGTAAATCTAGACTCTTTAGATAAAGAATCTTTAATTGCTATTATTCATGACATTTGTGCCTCTTATAAGTCTTCTAAAAAGAAAAAGAAAAAGCTTGCTAAAATTGTTGATAATTTGCATATAGAACTAGATGATCTTGAATATGCTAATTCTTGCTTGCTTATTGATAAAAATGATTTTCTTAGCCAAGTAGACTCTCTTAAACTTGAAAATGCTAGTTTACTTGATAAGATTAAATTTCTAGAAGCTCAACCTCTCATGCCTAATTCTAATGAAGAACATACTTTAATTGTTGATTCTCTCATGCATGACATTGATGTTCTTAAATCTGAAAACAAAAACAAAGATTTTGTTTTGCATGAGTTAGAACTAGAAAATGCCTCCTTGCTTGCTAAAATCAATGGGCATGAATCTTGTTCTAGTTCTACTAATAGAGAGAATGATGTTGCTGCTCTTCATATTGATAGAGATTCGTATTTAACTAAAACTCTTTGCCTAGAAAATGATCTTCTACATGCTAGAGATAACATTAATCAATTGTCTTCTACTATTGCTTCTCTTAAGCATGATAATGATAGTTTAAGATCTTCTTTGCAAAGATTCTTAGTTGGTAAAAAGAATCTTAATCAAATCCTAGACCATACTACTAAACAAATTGGTAGACATGGTTTAGGGTATGATAGTAGTCAAGGGAACAACAAAGATAAAGGACCTCCAATATTCCATGGAGAATCCTCTAGTTCTAAGACTATGGGCACATGCAACTATTGCAATGAATTAGGTCATTATTCTAATTGTTGTCCTTTTAGGAAAGCACCCAAGAGCAATAGGATTTGGGTTGCTAAACTAACTCCTCCGGACCCAAAAACATGATTGGGGACCATTTCATCCTTCTTCTTGTAGGTACTTGCAAATGGATTGACTTGAGCTATTGAATTGTAAACTGACTTCTCAATCCACATGAAAGAAGAAAGGTGAGATGTGTAGAGGGTGACAACAAGTAGAAAAGCAATGGTAAGCACACAGGTATTGTTTTATTGCTTATAACCTTTTCTAACTTGTTTTTGTCAAGTTAGTGTGCACTATACATATGGTTTTTGAGTCAAAAGTGGCATTTTGTGTTTCTCTTCACACTCTTGCTCAAAAATTGTTCCTAATGCTTCTATAGTGCATTACTAAATTGCTTAGACATGTTTGGATATGGTTTGTATTTTTAGCATGCCTCTAGATATGTTTTATGAAAAATATGTGCTTTTTCTACAGCAGTTTTGTCGGCCGAGTTTTGTCCTGTCTAAAACTCGACCGATAGGCACCAATGGGTGTTGCCAATAGCTGCGATCGGCCGAGTTTCCAATACACAGAACTCGACCGAAAACACTGTTCACAGAGTATACAGTTGGCTTATTGAATGAGAATTTCCCTATCAACTAGATTTTCTCAACCAATAGCCTTATTCTTTGGCACTCCATTTGGTACCTTTATATATGCATATTGCCATGTTATAAATTGCCTATCTTGCTTACAACTCTATCTCTCTAATTGCTCTAAATTGGTATATCTATATGTTGCAATTACTTGCTTTGAGTTGTTTTGCAGGTTTTGATGATGATCTCTTTGGATCTCTTAGTTGTGTCTAAAATCGCTTCCGTTGTGCTCTAACTTGCTACATCTATCTAGGTGTATATCTTGTGTTGATACAACCTTGAGGTTCATAGGGGTAATCATCTTATGGTAAGGATGCATATCTAGTGAGTTATATCCTCTCATGCCTCTAAATTTGCATATCTCTTTGTTTGGATATATCTCTACATCTACTCATAGCTTGCTTTATCTTGCTTATCTCTTGCTATGATCTAGATCCTACTAGTAGTCCTAAACTTGTGATATCATCTACTAGTAGTTCACATACATGTAGTTCTAACCCTGTCAATAATTGCCATCTTTGATCATCTATATGTTATGCTTGTATCTTATCTCATACATACTCAAGTTTGTTTCTTGAATTGCATATCTTCTATCTTGAGCTGCTTGCATAACATTGTGATGCAGGGTACATAGATCTACATGATATGTAGAAATTGGATTATTTTTTGGATTTTATGAAGATTTTGCTCCAGTTTCAGTTTTTGCTGCAAGTATAGTGTTTTTTATGCAGAAACTACCTTCTGAGCAAGGCTCATCGCTTTGCCATGAGCCCTGATGGTTTTTGATCAAATTCCATCATCTTGAGGGTCAAATTTGCGATTTATTGTTTTTCTGCAGCACCCTATCTTGCATGTTTTGGGTTGTTCAAGTATATGCTTTAACTTGCTTTTCTTTCTATGCTTGGACAAGCCCCTATCTGTGCTCTTCCACTCTCCTTATATAACTTTTGTTATCTTCTTTCTCTTAACAAGTGGTGTTTCTTAGTTTCTTCATACCCCCACCTTTTTGAAATGACAAAGGGGGAGAAAGATATGTCTTCTTTTGACAACAGGGAGAAGGCATGTCTTACATGAAGCAAAGAAGTGTGTCCATGTAAAGGGGATAAGGTAAATGGGAGAAGACATATATGTGTAGAACATATATGAGTAGAAGACATAGTTTCTATAAATGTTATGAAAGCTAACCATGCAGGAGAAATAGCATCAATTGAGGGGGAGTATGAGAACTCCATGCGCATCAATTGAGGGGGAGCATATGAGCTCAATCCTATTGAAACCCCTAGGTTTCTCCGAAGGTATGATTTTACGTACAAGCTTTCAATACATTTATGGAATGGTTTGTCATCTTCAAAAAGGGGGAGAATGTTGACTCAAGGTCAATTAGGTCAATGTTGACTCACGTCGAAATTGACTAAACCCTTGTTTTGATGATGACTAACCATTCCACATATTGGTGTCTAATGCTTCTACGTTGAGTGATTTCAGATTAGGTTTAGACACACTCCAAATGCCCTAACTTGCGCATATCAAATTGGAGAAAAGACAAGTCAAAATAGCTACAAGTGTGCAATTTGGGATCTCAATGTAAATGACCTTAGAATTGCTTTGTAATCACTTGTAATGATTGTATGACTTGTAATTAAGCTTAGAAAAATTATTGGGACACAAAAATCCATCATTTGTACGGTTAAACGAAAATTCCAAAATACCCATAACAGGGATTTTGTCGGCCGAATTCCAAACTCGGCCGATCCACATATTCTGGGATTTTTGTTGGAATCGGCCGAGTTACAAACTCAGCCGATTCACCGTTCGGTCGAGTTTCTAGCTAGGAAACTCGGCCGATCCACTGATCGGTCCAAGATGAAAGTCGACCGATCGGCCGAGTTTCTCCAAAGGAACTCGGCCGACAGTCTAGCTTTCAGCCTTGTCTTTTAGTGGTTCGGCCGAGTTACCTTTATAGAAACTCGGCCGATCAGACTGTACTGGAATGCAGAAAAAGCAAATCCAACCATTGGAGACTTTGTTGGGACCCAAAATAGATCCGTTGCAACTTGTAAAACGGCTATTTTTCGTTCCTAAGTGTTCCCAAAGGCTAAGAGGCATCCCCAACTATAAATAGGACCCCTTGGGCTTCATTCCAAGGTTGAGCATTCAATGCAAACTCTATGTGAAGTTCCTATTCTATAGTTGAGTGCTTCCTACAGCCTCCTCTCTCTCTCTAAGCTTAATCACTTGCTACATCCATTAGAGTGAGTAGGAAATCTGTAAGAGAGCTAGTCATATATGTATATCTTGTGAGGCTCTCACTTCCACCACCTCCCCATCTCTCATTTGCTATCTTGAAGATGAAGGTTCTCTCTCTTGTCCAAGAGAGGTGAAGAAGAACAAGGGAAGGAGTCCCTTGGTGAAGATCAAGGCTGAAGACTTGGAGCTAGAGTGGGTAAGTCCTTGGAGAAGGCAGAAGACTCAAGCTCAAGTGGGTAAGTCCTTGGTGGAAAGCTTCTCCGAGTGAAGGTGAAGTCAAAGGCGGAAGATCCAAGAAGAGTGGGTAATTCCTGCAAGGCCGAAGACTTGTGCAAGAGTGGGTAAGTCCTTGGAGAAGGCCGAAGACTCTTGCAAAGTGGGTAAGTCCTTGGTAAGGTTGAAGACTCTTTGTATTGGATAGGTAAGTCCTTTGTTGGTCATGTATTGTATGTCTTATTAAGTGAATATAAGAGTGCAATTGTTGAAAGTCCTAGAGGTTGACCTCTCTAGGCAAGTGGACTGACACACTTCTAGTTTGAAGTGTGGAACCACTCTAAATAGCTTGTTTAATTGGTGCATGTTCAATCTATCTTATCCTTGCTATGCATGATTTAGTTGCACTCAAATTACCTATTTAGCAACCTTATCTTGTCATATAATTTGAAGGTTTAATGAATTTTGTTTAAGTGCTTTCAGCTCTATTCCCCCCCTCTAGAGCATCTAATCACCCATCTAGGATCCAACATAAACCCCACCCCACAACTACCATCTCATTAGGGGGGACAGGTTAAATTAACATAGAGGCTGACTTACGTGTTTGGACAAAGGATTATTAAGGCATTTTCCCAGGGAGTCAAACACAGGTCCTTATTCTGGGAAGCCCAACACATCACCACTTTGCCACCACCCCACTGACTCACTTGGTTAAATAACTCAACATAGTATATGCATGAACTAATTATTACAATGCATTTGAAGTAATTTATAATAATAAAATTGATTAGTTTGTGGTTGAAAATTAATATATAAAATACAAAACAGCATTTATATAGTCAAATTCTAATGGGAATGAAATCAATTGTAAAAAACTTCAATCTAAATATAATTAATCTAGATATATTTTCATTATTTTTATATAGGTAAAAATGGGTACATAGATTCATAAAAAACTAGAGCAGTGTACTATGTTCATGATTTTGATAGAGGATGCTTAGTAAATTACTGATTTGTACATGAAATATGATTTTTTCGATAGAAGTGGTGGAGGGTAGTTATTAATTATTAGGTAACATTGAAACTATGAAATCAATTATATAACCCTTCTTGACTAATAAAATTTTAAGAAAATTATGTTGAACATTTAAGACAAGTTTGATGCAAAATTAAACTGTATCACTCTAGCAAACTCTTTTTCTAACATGTATAGCAAGTGTGTGATTAGAGAAAAATTAATTTTATAAATTATAAAATGAGAGTATGTAAACAAAACTTTAACATGGATCTAAAATTACAAGATAGAGTGAATATTTTAATTGATGATATCTTAAGCTTTGAAATATACACAAACCCAACTAAATTGTGAACATGATAGACGTAAGACATGAAATTTATTGAAAATGGGAGATAGCATAGATAAAACTTAGAAATATGAAATTAAATGATCAGATAGTATTGTGGAAACTGTATACTCATATAGTAACACCAATTTTATGATTTTAATAGAGATGGGCATTTCACATTCTACTTGTAGGAAAAGTTGTACATGTTCACTCTGAGGTACAAACCTCTATTGTCTAAGTTATTAGGGTTGATACCATTTTATTCTGTGAACATTGTAAATACTATATATAGTTTTATATCAATACATTTGAGCATTTAAAACCTTGTTATTTAAATGTATGAGATGCATACTTCTAACCTATTGTGTATGTACTTATTCATCTGCTACTTAAGTAAAAATACAATATGTATATAAGTCCTACGTTTTAGTAGTGGGACAGCCCACATTCTACATAGAATATGCACATTGTTCCTTTGGGGATAAGTATCATGGTAAAAGTCATTTTAGATTCCCCTCTTTGAACCTGGTCCCTGTGGGGATAATAAGGTGATACCAATAAATTCCATCATAATGTTTGGGTCAAATAACTTTTGCAGTTATAAATTTAATCTAAATCATCTAAAATAGTTTATGGTCATTTTCTCCTTAATAAACCTTCCACTTGATAAAGTTATTTTCTTTGAACGATATTTTGCATAGTCTTGAATCTCTTTGAAACATATAGTTGAGGTATATTTTTTCAACCCTAGTAACTTCATAGGCGTACCAACTCTGGCTGAAACACTACCTTTATACCATTTATAACCTTGGTAGACACATAAAATGTAGGTAAGAAGATTCTCAAGACTACCAACCATGAGGAAGGTTGTTATGGGCCAAGAATTTCGTTGAAGATGGGCATGCTATTGATGAAACAAAAGTTTAAATAATGTGCTTTGATGCTAGAATAATACGATGTTTGACATCCATTGTTCTTAATAAATTTTGGTTTTAAAATATATCTGAAACTCACCTGACACAAACTCACTACATATTCTATTAATAAAACAAATTGGTTTTCAAATATTACCCTAGAAAGTACCAATTAATAAATAGGCCTAGTGATGATTGATTTCAAAACCCAATTGTCAAATAATTGATATTATTGTTGGTCCAGATGCAATGGACCAAGAGGTTGGATCACCCTTGTCAATTTTCTAAGTAAGTTTGAGATATGTTCCCCATGGAACTCCATTCTATATTGGATAAAGGTGGACACCCCTATGTAGGGCCCGTATGTGTTGTTGTTGTTTTTGTTGCTAATGATCTATATATAATGAATTATGGAGGTTGTATCATCTATATTTATGCACCATATGAGATTAAGTTGGATGCCATATTATTTGATTATCCATTGGAAATACTAGTGGAAGTCAACCATGTTACTAGAATGACCTCTGACTTAATATATAGAGCTTAGGTTGTTAGTAAAATCTATCTATTATATTTTGAGTATATACATATATCAAATACCTTTTACATGCCACTCAAATTTTAAGTTCATTTCCCAACTTGATCGAGATTCCATAATGAGTTCTAGATAGGAATTTTTGGATAGAGTTAGTCAAATTGGTGACCCTTGTAGTTTGCTAGCCACATGTTGCAGGTTCAAACCCATGTCAGAGCACAAGGGAGGGTAGAAAAATAGCATCTTTGTAATGTGTGATAGGTTGAATCCTGTCCTTGCACTATATAAAGAGTATATACAAACTTAGTCCAAATTTGAAATGTTAGTGTATATTGAAGAATCTTATTGGCTTACTACATAGTATATGGTAAAATAAACATAATCCAAAAATGGTCTGCAAGTAGGTTTTGTGGTTTACTCTCAATTTTAAAAAACTATATACTTAATTTTACATGTAAATAGTATTGATAAAGATTTTATTTATAAGAAGGGATACTTACATTTTAGTTGATTTAGCTTAAAAATGTCATTCTATATTGAATGAGGCAAAATGGATACTATGAACCTTATATTTCTATGAAGGTTGGTGAGACAAGTGTAAAAGATAACATTGAAGTTTGAATGTGTTCTATAAGTTTGAATACATAAAGGATAAATGTGATAATTCCATAATAAATTTGTTATCAATTAGTTGACAAATCTAGTACTTTTGTCAAAAACAAGTCAGAGAATAAAAAATTGGAGAAGTTGCACACGAATTATTTTATTTCATATGATGTTATGTCTAGATATTGTGTGTCCTTAAAAGTGTTTTCTATTATCCTAAAAATCTCTCGATATGAACTTCGTTGATGTGAAGTATATTTTAAGAATGCGTATACATGCATGCAAATCCCATTTTTCCATGAGAAGAGAAAGTGGTGACAGACATAGGGTTCATCTATGAATTTGTAAGGGGTAGGGGTGGATATTTGTGGCATTGATATTATATGTAGCTTGTGTGAATAGGGAGGTAAGAATAAATTGGGAAATGTGGAGATGTCAATGATTACCTCATCCAGGAGCTTGACTAAAAATGGAACATTATTGTAGAGCAAATGAAATTCTATAAGGACAAGTGACGGTGTGTTCCTATTTCACATATGGGTATTAATGTATCCCTCCAAGATGCTTGTGTTTTATGCTGAAATGCTTTAAATAACTATGTGTCAAAATAACACGATTAAGATTGTAGAACTCCCTAATTATCAACATGTAAGGACCTACACGGCACCCAAGGAAATGATCCCTATATTGACTAACTATAAATAATATAATTGCACAACAAATATTAATCTCGGATGAGCATGTATTTAGAGCATAGATGAGTGTTGGGTGAAGAACACAAAAGATGTGACAATTGATTGGTATGCTTGGATAATTATGCTTCTAATAGGATGTGCACTTGTTTGGTTAGGTAGTATGCACAGATGGAATCAATCATAATGTATATATTTTAATGAAAGGGACCATGTCTCGTGTTAGGTATTACCATTAATGCATGACTTGTTGATAATAAACAATTAAAATATAAAGTATAAATAGTGAATTAAAGGAAAACATTAAAGGCTACATCACATGTTAGAAAAGAGAGGGCAGAGAAAACTAAGTCTATACAATAGGAAATAGGGGAAATATGTTAATCAATATCTCTAAGTTGCATATTCAAACCAAAGATGAGGATTCTATAGAAGATACCTACAATGACATCCAACTTTTTAGGATCAACATGTTACCATTGTCAAACACAAAACTGATCTTAAGAAAGGATGTTTAAGCTGGTTAGACATACATAATTCCCCATGAGTAATTTTTATTGGGTTTTAATGGTGAGGAATATTATAGAATGAGGGTTACTATGGAACTACATCTCATAGATGTCATGAGAGTAAATTGACACATAGTTGGATGTGGGATATAGAAATTCAAGCAATGAACTTCCACAAGCAAGATGATATACTTTATCCATGTGTATTTAGAGGGGGATCTACACTAGATTATCGAGATATACATAACACACATACAGTTTAGATCGCACAACTCATGTTTTCTCCATTATTATATTATATGGAAGGATGATTCCTTGCTTTTATTTTCATAGCATGTTACCCCTTTTTTCAAAGAGCAACCCTCATAGTAGGAGCGGGAAACAAACCAAGCCAAACAATTGAACTCAACCAAAACCAAACCAAACCAAATCCATCAATTTGGTTCATTTTAAGAGGGTTAATTGTTTTGGTTCGGTTTCAAAATTATGAAAATCATTAAATTGTTATCTGATTCAGGTTGAGGGTGTAGTTTAACCATATCAAACCGAACCAATACATATGTCTACATATTATAACAATATGTAATTAATAAAAATATATATTAAGAAGAGTAATTTGAATTAGTTTGATAGAGAGTGTAAGGGTCCTTACACACACAAACACACACACAAGCACATACACATATATATGTATATATATATATATAGAGAGAGAGAGCCAAGTTGGAATACAATCAAGTGTACTAAATACACTCAACTTGTTTTCCATCACAGTCTTTATCATGATTCCTAAATATCTTATGAGCATGCTACCTATAAAATTTTAGCTCAGTTGGACACTTTTAGGTCATGTATCTAAAGGCAACACAAATGATGCAATTCAAATTAGTTGTGTGTCAATTTTGTTGCTCATGGAAGAGTCACTTAGAAGAATGCAAATGGGATAAAATTTTACATACACCATATATTTTTTATCAAAATGAATATCAATGGATTGGATTATCTAAAAAATGGTCTAGATATGTAAATACCACTTGGGTGTATGGTTTGATTTGTACACTTGTGTGTATTCTATGCTAACTCTCTATGTCTCCTCTCTCTCTCACTCTCTCTCTCTCTCTCTCTCTCTCTCTCTCTCTCTATATATATATATATATATATATATATATATATATATATATATATATATATATATATATATATATATATATATATATATATAAAGAGGATAAGTAGATTCACTTAAGTGGGAATATGGACCCCTCACACAGAGTGTCAAGAACATTATGAAAGATATGATGATAGCGGAACTCAACCCAATAATTACTACACTAACACATGTATTGTCAAAATAAATATTTAAACTAAATTGCAGAATGCTTTATAAGTTTGTGTAATTTAATGTGCAAAACTAATGCTAAGTAAATGTAACGATGACTTACAAATCCTAGATTGTGGTAAAATCCATACTTATTTTAAGTTTTTTGGACAATGTCTACTTATAGTTACCCATTGCTAAACATCTTTTTAGTCTAGAGTTTGTTTATGAATGCTAGATGAATCAATAAAATGCTAAAAAATGATTGGATTTTTTATTAGTATAAAACCTTATAGTTTCATGGATACGATTTTTATACCAAACTAAACCAAGCCAAATTACAAATTAAGATACTAGCTTGCTCACATACTGCTCCCATGTGGAATGGTCTACTCGACTCTAGGATGAGGCACAAGTTCTTCTTTGAGAATGATTTGTGGTGTTGGATTTCATCTAATATATCTCAGTCACAAAGTACACGCAGACCTCCACACTAGGTTGTTGGCATATCTAGAATAACAGAAATCATGAACTGTTTGAAAAGATTAAATAGGATGTGTCTCTATCAGAAGTTGTGTGGTAGAAGAAAAATCAAAATACTTGTAAGGAATGTATGTGAAGCTGGAGGAAACCACCTGAGGGTCACCTTAAATTCAATACAGATGTGACCTTTAAGAAAAAAAAGTCTGGTGTTGCTATTGCATGTTGAGACAATGTATAAGAATTAGTGGGGGAATGAGAAAGATGAATAAAAGCCAACAACACCTTGGAGGGTGAGGTCTATGCTATTATCATAACACTCAATTTGGTAGAAGAGCAGGAAGTCCAATGCTTGAACATAGAAACAGACTCATCCATAGCTCGCAAAGCTATTGAAGGTAACCTTGAGGACAACCCAAAACTTGTCAAGTGGATCATGAGACCATGTAGATTTTAAGGTAAGTGGTATCGTACAAATATCAAATGGGAAGGAAACCATGTAGCTGATCTGTTAGCAAAGCACCACCAAAAAATCAATAGTGGCTTATGTTTTTACAGAAGGCCACCTAGAGATTTAGTAGAGTTAATGATGTCAGAGTCATGCAATGGTATTAGTACTATCAAATTATATCATAGTTCGAGTAATTGTATATTGCATTGATGTAGATGAATTTACTTGCATGATGAGGGGAAAAAACTATAAAGTAATAGATTGGTTTGTGATTTTTGACTAGTTAATAGTTTGCTTATTCGAGCATTTCACAAACCCATATGTATTGTTTGATTTGTAGTTTTAGTAGTAAATCCAACTATGCCCACCCCTACCTCATAGTTGTCATCTTGTATTCTCTCTGGTTCTAAGGATAGTTGTTTACAAAGTGGTCATTGATCCATGACCTATATTTGCTTGGGTGATGTTGGTGCTTCTTCCCCATCATACATTGCAAGTGTTGAAATCTAAGAATGTGGGGGACAAAGGTTCAAAAATAAGAAATCAATGCAATAACATCCCATTTTGACCTCACTTGATATTTGGGGAGAACCATATGGTTTATCCAAGTTAGTAAATAATATGTTAAACATTTCTAGACAGGAGTCTATGAGCACAAAGATTATTACTCTAACGATGAGGGTAAGAAAACAAGCTCCAACATTTTGTAGTGTCGTTGTAAGGTTGCATATGGTCATTTTACAATAGTCATGAAGGTGTTGTTCTTAGTAGGGGCGATGACATACAATGAAGATACTATGAGGGAGGGGGAGGTTAAGCAATTGTACATGCTCTCTCCTTTAGAGTCATATAATGTTTTTTAAAGCTTGTTTTATAAGAAACTTGATGTGGTAGAGAGATCCTGATAGAATGACATGTATTAGATGACTTTCTATAGAGAAGTATGTTCTATCTATGGATCTCTTATGTCCCATAACCCAGTAGTTAACTTATGGTTGGGGGGTTCCCATGGGCTTCTAAAGACTTTGTAGTTTCAAAACACCTTATGCCTCTACTAAAGTCTGACAATAGGATACATTCCATAGTTGTGGATACTATTCAAAGGTGTCTAGTGTCCAAAATATCCATGACATGAGTGGTTATGGCTAAGTACCTCAATGAATTTCAAATTAGAGTTGGTGTATCTGGCGACTTAGAGGCAATTTATAGTGTCAACAAGTTTTTGGAAAACACCTTGAAGATGACTCTCTCTCCATTCTTATAGTGGATTTTGTGAATGCTTTCAACATTATGTATAGGTTGGTGTTACTACTTGATTTGAGGGTAAGGTGACCATATATTTCTTCGGGATTTTAATTTTTTTATGGACAACCAACAAGGTTGTACCTTGGCAACATACTTATATGTCAGCCACTAGAGTTCAACAAGTAGACTCTTGGAGGCCATGAATTTGTTATCTCTATTTTACATCTACTTCTCCATGATATCAAATAAAACTACAAGATTCTTCTCTGTGCTTGGCATCTTGTATACGTGCATGTATTGAGGAAGCAGAGCAAGTGGACAAGGTACTTGACATTGTTCAACACATAGGTCCAAGTTTGGATCTTGTGAAATTGGGGGACCTTCCTGGTAGTGAAGTCAATTAGAGGAGCTACTAGTAGTGATATATGTTTTATTGAGGGTTGGCCATGAGGTGGGTTTCCAAGTCTATTGATTTGAAACATTTTCATCCATAGTTACATGATCCACAATGTGAAGTTATTTTAGTATGATCTTCCATGGGTATCACCAAGATATTATTCGATCTAAAGACATGTCAACCTCTAAACATGGAGGAGGAAAAAAATTCCTTTAACATAGGTACATGGGTCTATTGAGGACATTATGAGTTGTGGATGTCCACTCTTTTGAGAACTTAGGGATGGGTGGCTTCCTTACTCATTTGAATCTGTGAACTAGGATATGTTGAGGCTTCCTCATATGTTTTCATGGTGTCTAGGGCCGTATATTGGATTATTCGAGATCATATCTTGCTAGCCATCGATATTTGTGGTATGGACTCTATTTTCATTGTGCTTTATATTGTCTTTGTGCCATGGTTCTAAATTTCAACCTTATTAATGTTCTAATAAAAGAATCATCCCCCATAATGCCCGTGCTATAGCAAATTTTCTATTTAGAAAATTAAGGAGATAGAAGTCAAATTTGATATGACTATTAGACAAAAAAAGTTCTTTATTGTGTGAAAGCTAATCATGCTCATGTTTTTCTTGTTATAATGTTAATGATGAGATAGGCATATATATCTCACCAGTAGAGTATCATACTATCCCTAAATATTGTCATTTGATTTCTTAGCTTCCAATTTATGGGGTATCTATACTATATAAGAAAGTTCATGGATGGTTTTCTCTACATTTTTTCTTCAATTTTCATGAATTGCAAAATGGTCATCATATCCTAATCTATATTATACAGATAGAGTATGGGAAGCATTGTATGCATTTTTTATATTTTTAGTAAAAATTGGTCTTTTTCTCTAATAAAGCAGCCATGCAGAAGCATATGAGGATTTAGATACAAATTCTTCTTTTAGCTTTAGAAAATAAATTGGTCCTTATATATTTTTAATAAGTTTGTATGAGAGATTGTAGGAGAAGTTGCATCTAATTTTTTATTTGAATATTTCCAATCACAGATTGTCTCTTGTCTTACTATATATAAAAATGATGTGGATAGTGTTTTATGTAACTTTTTTTTTCAAATTACTAATTAGGCCTTGTACGTAGTGGGATATTCTTATACAGTCTCTACAATCACTTCATCTTTTTATGGTTTTTAGGGTTGAGTGGCACAACCACAATCAGAGGAGGTGGAGGACCTCTAACATGACATGAGAATGATCTGTGTGGTTGCATTGTCAATGCCAAGAAGTTGTTATTATCATTTTTTCAGTTCTTGTAGTTTCAATAATCTTCTTCTTCATTCTTAATATTTTTCTTTTTAAGATTTTAATTGAAGCCCGTGGAGGCTTTTCATGCACTAAGTTGTATTTACCTTTTACAGGCTATGTTTCTATATATTTAGTACATAATTGTTCTTTTTGACATAAGTAATGCATTATTTATCATTATTAACATGTGAATCATTGTTGCATCATATATTGAGTATTTCTACTGAACTATGTTAAAATAACATTTTTTATTTAGACTTATATTATTTCTACCATATTTTAGGTAATTCGAGCATTTACATGGAAACACGGTGCTATCCAAACCTATGACAGTGGTATGGACATGATGAAAAATTCCAATAGGGAATTCCATAAATCTTAGTGTTACCGAGATAGAGCTTAGCATTGTCGAGTATGGAGTCGATGCTACCAAAGAAAGGAGTTGGTAGTACCAAATCACCATCCATAGAGCATCATGAATCAAAATTAAATGCTTCGATGCCATCAACACCCTTGTTGGTGGTACCGACTTTACCACCCAGAGCAAGTCAGAACTCACAAAAAGCAACTTGGTGATATTGACATGCCTGCTGGTAGAACCGAAACTGTTCAAGGTTTTTAGGTCAGCTGACAACTCGATTTCACCAACATCCAGTCGGTGGTATCGACTTTACACAATTAGTGGAGATTGAAAATCACAACAGATTTGACTGTTGTAGATTAATGACGAAAAAAGCCCCACTAATGACCTAAGGGAAGTTCAGACAATTGCGGATAACATGTTCTATCTCATTGTAATGGAGTGTGAAGCATGGAGAGGAGGAGATGAAGGAGTTATCCATGGAAAGTATACTCTGGGCACTTCTAGAAGGCATATTTGTATTTGGAACATTGCAGATCAAGGTATCTACCAGAGGGGATTGTTGGGACTGCTTCTCTGGGGGGTTTGTATTGGGTTTAGCTCATTTCTCCCTCTTCCCCTCCTTGTATGATGATAAAAATCATGTGGGGCTAATCGCCATATTCCTTAGGACCTATAGTAGCCTAATATTTCTCTGTATTTGACTTTTTGAATTCATAATATATTTCCTTTAATTCTGGACATGAATCTATAATGTCTAATTGAATTATTTCTGCCTAATCACCACAACCAACATATTGGACCACTAATTGATTTGAGAGAGGGATTATGGATTGGAAAAGTTATATATTTAAACATCTCATATCACACTTTGGGAGAGGGCTTACGACTATGAAAGAATAACATATAGTTCTCAATAATGTACCTAGTTAATTCCTAAACTGCTATGGAAGTGGGGCTTGTCTTATTTTATATAGTGTATTACACTACGGGTGTGGGTAATACTTGCTACAAGTCTTTAGTCCACAGTTAAGGGTAAATAATTATAGATGAAATGTAAGTTGAATGCAATGCATATCATGGTGAAACTATAATCATAAGGAATCCATCAATTCCTGATCACAACCATTTAATTTAGATTTTATTCCTTGTTCTTAATTACTAAAAAAACCATTTAATTGTTTTTCCTAAACCTAAATGATTAGATTACAATTAGTAGTAGTTTGTGGAAAACATTTCCCTGAGTTTGACATTATGGCATGATAGTCCTATATTACTCGACGTGTACACTTGCATTTTGTACACATAGTTCAGGCATGTTAAGTTTTTGGAATTGTTTTTGGGAAACAGAAAGACCAACACTATGAATGATGTGGCCAAACACCCTATGCCATTTCATTTTTCTTTATTTTATTTATTTCCATCTTTTCATGAGCATAGTTGAAAATTTTAATGTTGGTAACTCACTAGTATTCTACATTCTCACATTGCCATTAAGTTTCAGGTACTAGTGTATGGTTCACACTCCAAACCATTGATTACAAATAGTCTACTCCAACTATTTTAGACTAGGAGGAGATCCTTCATAAGGCAAGAGAGTTTGGATCTTCTATTGAGAAGCTCATCCAAATCCCATCACCATAGGAAGAGCAAGAAAATGTGACGGTCATGTCATAGAATAGTGATGACAATCTAGAGGACATTCTTGAGGGACATACGATTTGGGCACTCATTACCCACAATGCAACATGGGCCGATCAAATGGCAAGTAGTAAATGTGAAAAGTTACAAGATAGATCCTAGGCTAGTGGCACTCATCAAATCGTAGTCATTTCATGACCAAAACATGGAGGACCCGATGGCACACATAAATGACTTGTGAAAAGTTGTAACATGCTAAAGTTGGACAGGGTTCTAGCCATAGTTATATATATGAAGTTGTTCTCCTATTCCCTATCAAATAAATAGAAAGAATGGCTCCTCAGCCTACCACCAGACTCTGTTGAGACCTGGGATGAGATGATTGATGCTTATTTGAGTGATACTTTTCATACTAGAAGATGTATGAACTGGTGGGGAAGATAGACAAGTTTAAGTGGCATGCTGAGGAGCCATATTCAGAAGCTTGGGAGAGATTTTAGAATATTCTCAGGAAGGTCCCTCATCATGGGATCAATTTAAATGAGAAGTCAAAGACATTCTATTACGACCTACAAAAAGGGGAGAGGACTAGTCTTGAAAACACAGGAGAAAGTTTCTTCCTTAACAACAAGGATATAAGATGTCATGAGATTCTTAAGAACATGGCTAAGAACTAGTCTTGGGGGGAGGAGTGAGAAGCACCAACAACATTTAAAAGTGCTATGGAATCAAGGGAGTTCACAAAACTCAACGCTCAAATGGACAGACTTGCAAAGAGGCTTGATCAGAAATCTGGCACCTCATCTGGAGGTGAAGAGGAGGAGTGCATGTACCTGTGCGAGCAATATCAAAAAGATAGAAGTCCTAGTAAAATAGAAAGGATTGAAGACATGTTGGGAAGACTAGTGAGTCAGAATGAGGCCTTACTAGACTAGACAAAAAGGGTGAAGCAAATCAAAGGGATTAAATCTATAATATTGAAAATTAGATCTCTTAGATGACAACAAAGGTGACATCCATAAAGAACCCCACTCAACAGAGATTTCCTAAGAACATTGGGACAGTTCATCAACATATTCAAGTAAATAATGTCTCTGTTTTCAAGGAAGAAGAGAATGTTACTAAGGTGTCACCAGATTAACATACTCTAGAGATGGGTTGGGTGTATGTGTTAGAAGTTCCATTTCCCAATTGGAAAATGGATCGATTGTGATGCCATATGGGATATGCAAGGATGTGTTAGTTAAAGTTGATGAATTCATCTATCCTATCAACTTTGTTGTCATGTATATGCATGACATACGAGGATCTAAGATGCATCTAGGAAGGTCATTCCAAGCTACGAATGATGTGATCATTGCCATGGGTAGAGGCTGCATGACACTCGGGATAAATGATGATAGTTGAGTTCAGACTTCCAGATGATTCTTTACAACCATCATGTGACAATCCACAGTGAAGAAAATCATCTTATCAAGTCTAGGACATTAAACAAGGGTGCTTATGGGAGGCAACCCAATTTTATATCTATTATTTACTTTTTTAGGACTTTTTATTAAATAGTTCACTTATGTTATATTAGATGTTTAGTTGATGAAGTAAAGGTATCTTGATGTGTTTTATGCAATGTGTAAAATTCACAACATTGGTACCACCATCAAACATGTTTATACCATCGACACACTATCAAGAAACTAGTAGGGAGTTGTAAAATATCTCGGTACAACTGACCCACCTGTCGCTGGCACCGAGGCCTTACCGGGTAGAGTGTATATATTTTCAAAGAAAGTTAGTTGCACCGACAACATTGTTGATACCACTGATAATTTTTGCATAGAAAACTAGTGGTATAGAAAATTGATTGTCCATACACCGAGAGTCATCTTGGTGATACCAACACATTTAGCTCAAAGGATATATGATGTCATATATTGGTACTAGGGGCACACATGTCAGTGGAACTGACACAGAAGGACATACACCAATGAAACCTAATTCACAGATGCCACCATGAACTTTCCACCCACCACCACCCTACTCAGAACCTGGTATCATCGTTCCACCTCTTAGTTTAAGTTATGACTATGAGGACATAGTCAAATTCAATATTAGAGGGGTGAGGAACAATTTTATCTTGTTTTTTTTATCTTTGTTTTAGCTTTCCAATTTCTAAGTAGTAGGATCCACAATCTATCTAGTGTAATCGCGAAGCTTAGTTATCCATCTATCATTTAAAATAATGTGTTTCGAGCTTTTGCAATTAATTGAAAAGGATCACATATTTCTAAGATTATTTTGCAAAGTCTAAGGCAATGCCAATTGTAGGCGGTGTTTGGGTTAGTCAGTTTGAGCACACTTAATATAAATGAAAATCTTATGTTATCCAAGACTTGTGTATGATGAGGAGGTTTGAGCCCAAACCAATCAAACAAATAACGAGACCCTAAATGAGATTTTTAGAGAGAAATTCTAAGGTCACCCTATACACAGGTTGATAGGAGAGGGACATATCATAGTTAAGAAAGGCATCGTCTCTTAATCATGTGATTCCACCCACCTTTCATGAAATTTCATCCACCACCACAAGATGTTCAAATAACCCAAATTCTTTCCTGTTGACTACATTACATAATGTGATAGTGATTTTCTATATAGTACACTAGTTTAGAAAAAATAAAAATATATATAGAGATGCACATATGAATTAGTTGCATAACAAGTTTAATTTAGATTGCATTCTATTTTTGCATCATTCTTTGCATATTTTGGCAACATGTATCTATGTATATTTCTCCAAAATTAAATTGAAAGGATAAACATCCATATCCCTCCCAAAGAGACAAAAAAAACATTAATATATGTTGAAGAAAGCCTGAGCATAAATAATAAATCATGATGAAATGAGAAGGGTAGAGGAAAATATGAAGTCAAACAAAGAGGGAGAAAAGGATGCCTTGAAGTCAATTACAATTTTCTTCATGGAGAAAGTGAAAAGAGTTTATATATGTGCATTCTTCCACCCACAACTCATCTTTTAGATGAGACATTCAGTGCATTCATCATTCCACCATGATATTAGGAATTTTTGTTCATCCAATTTTCATTTCCTTTGTTTTGTAGGTTTATCACGTTTTGGTTTGGCATAAATAATTTGGAGGTTACTTGTAATTCTTGCTCATAGACACCTACCTTATTTTCACCCATTGCTCTTTACGGTAGGCCACATTTATGATTGATCCCCTCATTCATTTTTATATGGTGAATTGCTTCCAACATTATTTTGGTAGGTAGACAAGAGCAATGTACATAGGGAATCACATGGTGTAAAGACATGATCCTTATGATGATATTTACAAAATTTCATTAGATAATATAAACAAAACCTTTTACGATCATGCTTTACATCAGAGTTGCAAAATTTTTACATTAAATTTACAAAATTAAGATTAGTCATTGATTCTTAAGTACTCTTCAATAGGGGACAGCACCTGCATGATCTTTGTAGGTCTTCTATGATCCCCTATCCATGAGTTCTCTGAGGGAACAAAAACCACACATGGGCCCCAACAAGGGAAACATGGATCAGTAAAGCCGGTATAAAATAAATATTTGGAAAGCAACACAATATGAAACTATCTACAAAATATTTTCTAAAAAAATGCAAAGGAATGAACAATATAAGTAAGTATCATAAGGTATCAATGGGTTTTCAAATTCAATAAGATTCAGTATCCACTTTTTGAGACTAGTAATTCAATTTTCAAATAGATAGCACATGTCAATGTCTATGTTGTTGAGGAAGCCATATGTTTACTCCAAGGAGAACAACAACACACCAAATATGTTTCCCAATATACTGAGGGACCTCCTATCCTTCTCTTTGTGAAGAATTATGGAAGCATTGTTCCATTAAACTATGAGAACTAGCATGCCCTTCTCAACGTTTAAACAATGTGCTACTATTTTCAAGATTTAATGTGGCGGCTTTCAAGGAGGAGGGCTATGGTTTATAAAAAATTTAAGCCAACTTATCTATTTACTTATGCATGCAATCAATGAGGGAAATAACTTTCTGAATAGAAATAGAAATTTCATATCTTCGAATCAAAAGTATTTAAAGAGAAAAAAATTCTAGTATAGATATATAAACATTTCATGATCAAGATTCAAAAATCTTCAAGAGTTGGTGAACAGAGATATCTACAATTTGGAACAATATGGTTGTTATTGGCTTAGAATAGATTTAATCAATTATGATTTTGTTATTCGTGACTAGAGTTTTCCATCTAGGAGTTCTATTCATATTTCCCAATATTTTCATTTCTAGGGTTACTAGCTAGGTTATATGTATGTATATATAGGCTATTTGAATTGTTTACCCAAGAGGCTATTTGAATTGTTTACCTAAGTACATATATCTTATATGTAGCCATCTTCATTTATGATTATTGCAATACTCAATATAATAGTCCAACCATACGGATGTGATGTGTATTCTTTAGATAAGATGCATATCAAAATCACCTCCACCTGACATTCACAGATCATCTAATGAATGAAGTTATACTTTTCCTAATCGATGGTAAGTTGTAGAGATTGCAAAGACCATTGAATGTTATATTGTTATATCTCATGATCTAAATGAGATATGTTTGTGACTTTTTAAACACCTTTAATCTAGAAAATGTTAATTCAATATGTATGGTTAGATTTGATTAAAAGAAGCTACATATACTATTTTATTGGGAGATACACATAAGTTACATGTATCAAATGGTACACACTTCCAAACCTCATTATATATATATATATATATATATATATACATTAAATATTACATACTCAATTGCATTGTCACTTTTTCTCTAAATTAGATAATATTATTCTCTTTCTTATATAGGATATAACTTTGTTCATTCACTAAGATAATCATGTTTATTTACCAATGTACCCTTACTTGGGATATCTAGGATTATGTTCAAAGCATACTATTTATACAATCTTACCTAGGTCTCAACTATTTATGCTAATCAAAACATGAATTATTAATATATTAATATGAGAATAAAAAAACTTTGCATACAGTCTAACATAATTTTTTTCACTTGTTTTATTTCCAAGTTAGGACCACTCATCATCGAATTGGTTTTTCTTTTATATTTTCTCACTTAACTTTTATTTTAATCATAATATGTTGATTCATAGATGTATTTCGTATATTCTTATGTATTGTGATAGGCCATTAGATATCGATATATATACACATATATCTCATTTGATTAATGAAATTAGTCACATTGGCTTATTCATTTTCATAGTAAGGATTACTAAAACACTAAGCCACCTTTTAACCCTTATCAATGCAATTCCATATATATATATATATATATATATATATATTAATGTTAGTACCAATACGAAACCTATTAGGAAAATAAAACTTGTGTCTTATCTTATTGTTGTTACCTTGACTGCAATCTTGGAGTTTGATTTATTAATACCATTGTATATATATTTATCCTATATAAGACTTAATATTCTAATGTATATATACATAATTATAGCTATACACTAGTGAGATATGTTTATGTACTACTATGACATGATTAGGTTTCGATCATATAACAATCATGTTACTTATACTCATTGGCTCTTAGTATAATACTTTCATATCAGAATCGAAAAACAAGTGAATGGAAAACCAAAATTACAATTGATGGGGTTCATCTTGACTTCCATGAGCATAGCAGTAGGCTGATACTATTATAGATGACCTGAGCAAATCAGCTTCATGTGGATATACTAGATATCCCTCTTGGCCTTCACATTGAATGGCTCAAGAAATGGAGCACCAAAGATGTAGTTTGCTAAACTTGGTTGACATCAAGGGAAGGCGTTCGATGATTCTTGTGTGGTAGGGGATCAATAGGTGAAGGGAGAGGGAGACCTCATGGTTGATTGGTGCCCACAGGTTTCACCCACAACCACCGCTAATGATGGGGATGTTTCTTGTAGTTTGGGTGTCTGGGTTCAAGGAGAACAAGTATGAGACTGAGGAAGAAAACCTAGTCTGCACTGATGAGGTGGGGCAAAGTCACCACAAATCTATCATTGGTGTGGTTGTTGATCTTTGCAACTGTAGGTAGTGGCTCCCTATATTGTGATGGTTAATTGACAACTAGGGTTCCTGGTGTCGTGGGGTTATCAAGGTGATGAGATGTCTCAATCATTAGGGAGATGGAAAGGTAGAGGTTGCATGACTCTACTATAGGAAGGGAAGATGAGGTAGGTTGGGCAGCGTTGAGGTGATCATTAATCATGTCGTCATCACCTAACTTGTAGGTTTTTCTATGATGGAGTTGATATTGTCATCTATGAACTCCTCAACATTGCTACAATTGGTCATTGATCAGGAAGTCTATGTTGAAGAGGCTTGAGAGGATATGGGAGTCTAGTTTATAGGTGGTGGAGACCTGAGATGGTTGAGGTTGGGGGAGCTTTTTACCACGGAAGGGCCTAAACTAGCATATTTTTGGGTCTATGTTAGATATTTGTCCATCATCCATAGGAGGTGATGGAGAGATTACCACTATGATAGTGGTTTGGACTACAGCCATCCTAGGTGCAAAGGTAGAGGTGTACATCTATGGTCAGGGTGACTGTGATAATGACATAAGGCTATGAGATTAGGGGGGAAGGGGTTCTGAGGTTTGAATCTGTGAATCAGCATGTGTCGTGGTGGTCTGTTGTATGTAGGTCTTCAATAATGGCTATTTCTGGGTGAGATTGTAGTCGACAAGGAAGGAGGGGCTATGGGCCATCGTGAAGAATGATAGGCAGCTGCTAATCCCTAATTTTTGATGGGGATGTATTCCTAGGATCTACTAGTAATCGTGTATCTTAGGGCTCAAGGAGGATGATGGAGAAGGGGGATGGACTTGCGGCTTTGTAGTTGGGAGAGGAGTTTGCAGGGGCACTATTGTTGGTTTCCTTGGTTAGGTTTCCTATTTGACTAGGGTTTCAGGTCAGGGGAAGAGGCATCGGGAGGAAATGGACCACACTCTTTCACAACACATGCTTAACAAAGGGAAGATACATAACATAGCCAATTACAAGGGCATTTACTCCTATTTTTATTTACTCCATTATTTTATAACTGCTAAACGGAAACCCAAAAGTTTTTCAAATATTGACCATGGGTTTTATTTGATACATTAAGACCCCCATTCATATCTTTGATGACCTTACAAAGTTAATTTATTTCATAATATCCAAATATTAATACCTCTATCTATGGACCCCACTCAATAGTTATATATAGTTATATATATATATATATATATATATATATATATATATATATATATATACCTTCATTATTAAAATTGATTCCAATTTGTTATGCATAAGGGATAAAATACTACAAATGTGAGTTTTAATAAGGTTTTGAGGCATCATTTATACATATTGCATTATGGATGTCAAAATGATCTCAAGATAAATTGGGGGACTAATTGGAAAACAGTTCTCATGTGTGGGGAATGAATTCATCTTGACACAGGAAAATCACATGGAGACAAATCTTTATCAAACACCATTATATTCAATCAAAATACTATATAAGACTTGGAATGATGGGAAACATTGTAATAATCACAAGATAGGGGTAAATTAGGAATTATATCTCAAAATAGATTTAATACCCAAAATCTAGTATGTTACACACGGTGTATCATGTCTATGACATATTGACTATGATGTGAATTGCTCTTTATTAATAGTGTTTCATTGACTAAGGGTGGACATTTTTAATGAACATTTTTAGTCACTTCAGAGTAGTTATTTGTCTAGTGGTCGGTGAGAGCCAATTTGATACTGTCAGGTGGGGGTATTTAAGAAATATAGTTCATAGAATTTGTCCTTTTGTTGACTTACTCAAACAGACCCAAAGGTAGCATTGGTTGAGGGTGAGAAACATTCAATCTTAGGAGATTTTAATGCACTGAGTTTTAATCACTTTTACTAGCTATTTTTTCATGCATTTAATACATAATTGTTCCTTTTTACATAACTAATGCATTGTTTATCTTTATTAGATTGTAAATCAATGTTTCACCAGATATTGAGTTTTTCTACTGATGTCCCTTTTTATTCAAACATATATTCTTTTCATATTTCTGATAATCTGAGTATCTACTTGAAAGCTTGGTGCTACTGAGACCTATGTCGGTGTTACCAACATCATGCCAAATTCTAATAGGGAATTCCAAAAAATTTAGTGCTACTGAGTATGAAGTTGGTACTATTAAAGAAAGGAGTCAGTGCTACCGACTCACCATCCAAAGAGCATTCGAAACTAGAATTGAATACTTTGGTACCACTTATACCCTTGTAGGTGGTACCAACTTTAGAACCCAGAGCAAGACAGAACTCACAAAAAGCAAATCGATTCTATCGAAATTCTTGTTAGTAGTACTAACATTGTTCACAAGTTTTGAGTCAGTCGACAACTTGATGCCACCAATATCTAGTTGGTGGTACTGACTGTACACATGCAGATTGAAAATCACAATAGATTCAAAAGTTGTGACTTAATGACGGCTAAAGCCCCACTTATGACCAAGGGGAATTCAGTCAATTGAGGATATCAAGTTATATCTCATTACAACGTAGCACGAAGCTGGGAGATGATGATACAAAGGAGATAGCCACAGGTCAGATTCTATAGGCACTTCTAAAAGGAAGATTTGCAGCCAGAATGCTACAGATCAAGGTTTCTACCAGAGAGGGTCGTCAGGATTGCTTCTCTAAGGGGTTTTCATTGGTTTTATAATGTTTATCTCATTTTCTCCCTCTTCCTCTCTTTGTACGATATAGAAATCATGTGTGACTAATCCTCATATCTCTTAGGACCAGAGAGTATCTCGATATTGCTATGTATTCAACTTTTATGAATTCATAATATATTTCTTATAATTATGTACGTGAATCTATAATTTCTTATTGAATTATTTGTTCTTGATCACCACAACCAATATATTAGACCACCAGTTTCTTCAGGAGATGGATTAGGGGTTGGAAAAGTTATAGATTTGCATAGCTCATATCGTGCCTTGAGAGAAGGCTTATGATTATGAAAAAATAACCTAGAGTTATCAATTATACACCTAGCTAATTCCTAAATCGCTATGAAAGTGAGATTTGTCTTGTTTAGGTAGTGCATTACACTACATGAGTAGGTTTAGACTTGCTACATGTCTTTAGTTCAGGGTTAAGGGTAAGTAATTATTGATGATATGATGTGGAATGCAATGCATATCGTGGTGAAACTGTAATCTTAAGAAATCCATCAAAACATGATCACAACCATTTGATTTACATTTAATTCATTGTTCTTAGTCATTAAATAACTATTGAACCACTTCTTTTATGCCTAGATGATTAGGTTATAGTTAGTAGTAGTTTCTGGAGACGTTTCCCTGAGTTCGACACTCAGACCTTATATGCCTATATTACTCGATGTATACATTTGTATTTTTCACGCATAGTTTAGGCGTTTCAGGTTTCTCTATAATTTTTTGTTCACAAACTAGTCCTTATTTCGAATTTATATTACACATGAAGAGTTTGGCGATGTATCATATGTAATTTTTTATTTTTAGTTAGAAATTGATATTTTACTCCAATAAGGCAGTTGTGAAAGAGCATATGAAGATTTTGATTGATTTTTTCTTTAATTCTTTTTAAATAATGAGTTGGTCTTGAGGATTTTAATAAGTCTGTATGATAGATCTTAGGAGAGATTGAATAGAATTTTTCATTTTTCATTTTCAAACTATACATTGACTCGTGTTATAATATGTGAAATGTCGTGGAAAGTATTGAATGCATGTTTAGTTTTTATTTTATATATTACTAATTAAGCCTTGTGTATCCTAATAAAGGGATGCACATACTGCCACTGTTGAAGATGGCATATACACTGTCTGCAATCACGTCATATCCTTTTATTGCTGGGGTTGGAAGTAGCACAATTAAGGTTGGAGGAGGTGGATAACATGATTGCTCTAATGTGACATCAGGAAGGATCTGTACAGTTATATTTCCAATGGTGAGAAGTTGTTATCATTACTTTTATCCCTTATTTCTCTCTTCAATAATATTCTTCTTGCTCCTTAACGTTATGTCCACTAAGTCATTAATTAAAATAAGTTTCAATATATGCCTTTTCTATACATCCTACCTTACTCACAACATAAATTTTTAAATATCTAATTTTAGTATCTTTTACTTTCTTTAGCTAGATGAGGTGATGGAACATTGTATTTATAATATTTAAAGTAATTTCATATTCTCAAATGCATGCAATGCACATTTTATATGCATAGTGTCTAGTTTATCATAAAGTGTGATTGGACAATTTTAGAGAATATGTGGTTCATTGCACATAACTCCTACATTCTAAGTACAAATATAATCATAGTAGGGATGTCTCTATGACGTACTCAGACACACATGAGTTGTTTTTAAAAACATGCATCAATGTACTCTATGACTGATCGACAATATCAGTGATTGGAATTTAGATAGACTGATATTTTGTTTTTATATGAACTGTAGGGAAATATACATGCATGGCTCTAACAGGGGTCACTACAAAGATGGATTATAAGGGTGACACTTTGACTGTAGGACATGTTTATCCTAAAAGATACAACAATCAAATTAGTCAACCATGAGAAAGTACATCAAAAATCAACACATATTAATATGTTTAAGGTTTGATATTTTTTTTAGATTTATAATTGAATTATGCTCTCCCCATAGCGGCGCTCTCCTAGGTGATTGTGACATGAGTAGGGTTCCTCCTAGTTACATGGGTTCCTTTCTCGTGACCAAGTCACCAACTACCTCCTTGCTTTTCTCAAGGGTAGGCACTACATCTCCCTAGAACTTTCTATAGTAGGGTGGTCGATGGGCAAGGAAGGAGGGCATGGAGGAGGAATTGGAAAAAAGGTGTGCATCCATGCACCTAGAGGAAGATGAAGAAATTGTAGACTTCATGCATTTAGCAATGTCAACCAACAAAGACCATATCAAACTGTTTATGGTGGGAAAATTACTGACTAAGAAATCTTATAATTTTCTAGCGCTAGAGAGAACCATGGCTCAAGCTTGGAGGTTGATACAGTGACCAAATTTCAAGAAAGTTGGGTGAAACTTGTTCATAGTCCAATTCTACCACTAAAAAGACAAGGCCACAATCATGGAGGGGGGCGTGGAACTTCGACAACAATCAACTTTTGTTGAAGGAGATTATAGGTGAAGGACAACCCTTAGAAGTAAAATTAACGAAATGTTTTTTTTTGAATTGTACTATATAATCTTCCTTTTGGTTATAGATCTGAATGGATGTGACTAGGATTGTAGAGAAGATAGGAGAGGTGGTGAAGGTGGAGAATGAAAAATTAGGGTGGGATGTGGCGAGGAGGGTAAGGATCAGGCTAGATGTGATGATGTTAAAAATTTGGGGTGACAGTTAAGGAGTTGGAAACAAAAATTAAAGCATGATTCCCTAATCAGTAAGATTATGTCAACAACAATGTATATAGGAAGGAAGGTTTGCAAGGTTATATCTTGTAACACCCCTGACCTGGGTTATGACCTAACCCTGGAAGTTTTGCCTAAATATGTAATTAATATACTTGTGAACACTCCCTGGCATGTAATTAAGTTCCTCAGGAACATTTACTTTCAATTTTGCTCCTTTTTGTATAAAGTTGTAGCATTGTGTTGTATGCAGGGACCTATGTGCAAATTACCCAGTTTAAGGGTTGAACTTGCAAAATTCACAAGATAAGATGTTCCTTTGATGTTGAGACATCATGAGAATGGTTATGGTAAAGTTTGAGGGATTTCCCAAGCTTGAGCACCAAGGTGCAGCTGTGGAAGCAATTCCCATGCTTAGAAACCCTAATTTGGGGTAAAGTGCAATTTACCCAAATTGAGGGGTCCAAGTGTAATTCTTAATATCTAGAACATCTTTTATGACTCTTGTCATCATTTAGAGTAGAAATGATGAAAGGGATACATCATTTAATAATCAGATGAGAAAAATGATCTTTGTGATAGAAATCACCTAAAATGGGTATGAAACCCTTTCATGTATGTACCCTAGTTGAAGGTTGGATTCCTTTACCCCTAGATCTTGAGATTTCATGAGATTTGCATAAGGATAGATAGGTTTGGTCGTGCCTTTGAGCAAGGAGGGACCTAGATGTGATTTCCAATCTTGTGAGGTCCTTAGGGTGTAAAAGAGGCTAAAGTATATAAGCCCTTTTCCCTTGCAATTAAATGAACGAACTTTCTTTCCTTCACTTCTCTTCCTTTCTTGCTCCAACGACCAAGGGTAGCTCTGGAGCTCAGGGGGGGCGACCAACCTGTTCAAGGTAAGAAAACCCCACCTTCTAGCTCGAATTCATGGAGGAATTCACTTTCTAAGGTTGGTTTTATGGTTAGCTTACTTAGTCTTCTTGTTCTAGCTGACCAAAGCAACGTTTCCTTGGAGAATTCACCTCTGACCAAGTTGTGGAAGCTCAAGGACGCCATTAAAGCTTGGATCTTGAAGGCTTGGAGCTCTAAGATCAACCTATAGGCGGGTTTTATAACTCTAAACTTATGCTTTATATGTATGCTCAATTCTCGCAATTTACTTGGTAAATTCTCCTTCTACCACCCTTCTTCCTTGCAAGTTTGCAAGCAAATCAGTGGAGAAACCGACCTTGCTAGAGGTTGAAGATGAGGGGCGTGGTTCCCTATGTTACTTTTTCAAACGACCATGGACCCTTTTTGGTCCAAACGGTTGCAAACCGTTTGGGTTCAAACGGTTTCAAACCGTTTGCTCTCAAACGGTCTTGCAAGACCGTTTGGATTGAAACGGTCTCAAGACCGTTTGAAAGAGTTGACCAAGGGACGACCGTTTGAGGGTCTGTTCCTAACATATTGAATTTCATCTCTGCAAAGAATCAAAGTCTAATTCTTAACCGATTGAGAGTTGAAGGCACTTCAACATGAAACCCTAATCGGGTGAAAAAGTGCTGATTTAACATATAGATCTTGTTAAGTTTTGGGTTGAAGGACCCAAACGGTCTCAAGACCATTTGGGGATTCCTCCAAACGGTCCTAAGACCGTTTGGGCACAACTCAAGACCGTTTTAAGGTCTAGGGTTGAGTTAATCTAATGGTTTGAGGGTCCAATTGTAGGAAATTGATGAATTGATGAAAATTGCTGATTTTGACCTAATTGGACTTCAACCTTAGTCAAAACGACTTGGTTTTTGGTCAAACTTTGGGCAAACGGTCTCAAGACCGTTTGGATGATGTCCAAACGACCTCAAGACCGTTTGGGCCAAGTTTGAGCCCAATTGGAGGTCAATTGATAGGTTCAACCTTGAATTGATTCACATTGTTGAACATTGATGACCAATCGATTTGAAACCCTAATTGAGGAGGATTGAACCCTAATTGGCTTGCAATTGAGGGTCAATTGGATGTCTAAGTGGTTAAGGCTAACCCTAATTGACTCAATGTATAAGTGGTTAGCATAGCTTTAACCAATTGAGGGCTTCAACACACATATCCATGAACATTGGTGACCTTTGAACCCCTTTGGAGGTCCAAACGGTTTGAGCCCATTTGGACCAAACGGTCTCAAGACCGTTTGGATCCAAAAGGTCTCAAGACCGTTTGGGCTCAAACGACCTCAAGATCGTTTGGTCCAATCGATCTCAAGCAAGTTTGATCAAACGGTTTGGAAGTCAACCCTTCCAAACGGTCTTCACCTCCAAACGGTCTCAAGACCGTTTGGGTGGTTGAAACCGTTTGAAGGTTGAAACCGTTTGGAGACTGGTGATGGTTTGTACTTAACCATTTGATGGTGTAATTAGCTCAATGATGATCCAATCTAAACCCTAATGGTAACCTAGGTCATTAAGGGACTAGGTGATTAGTGATTTAACCCATGATGGTAATCATGTGGAAAATTACCAAAATACCCTTGAGGGGTCTAAAGGGGTAAAACCTTGTTCTAATCAAACCCTAATCACATGATGTTGATGTTTTGGATCATGTTAGTCAATGGAGACTTATCTCAACCTGATCTAGAGTGGTGTTGTCACCATCTACTAGTGAGAGGAGAGAGAAAGTATTTCTAGAGAGAGAAAGTATCCTAGAGAGAGAAAGTACCCTTTTTAGGAGGAAACTCTAGTGAGATACATCATTTACACATGAATGTGCATGATTAGGGAATGACCCACCTATGTGAGGTCATGGAAACCCTAAATATGATATCTAATGGATCTTAATCTTAATTAAGAGTCTTAATGATGATGTTTCTCTTACATGATGATGTAATGAGTACCATTCACCATGGTGTGAATAGTAAACCCTAATTTTAGGGTGATGACTTGAAAGACGAATAGTAAACCCTAAATTGTTGAATTGTTTACTATTATCTGTTGAACTAACCATGCAGGTTATTATGAGATAACGGTCATACCCAGGTATGAAATACCATGTTATATTCATTGAAAGCATGTCTTAAGCTTTATGAATAGTGAATCATCTTGATGCACTGCTAAGTGACATATTTTGTGATTTATGGGCTGTAAGAGCCATAAACACCATCAAGGTCATGCTTCACAGATGACTTGTGATGAGATAATTGAGAACTGGTAATTGAAATGAGTTAGGCCTGCTACATTTTAGTATTCTCATATATAGCTGTGATGATAATGTTTTTGTATGATGATATGAATACTGAATGTACCTAACTAATCAAGTGAAATGTAGAGCCCTGATCATAGATCCATCATTGTCAGAGTCTAAATGATGGTGAAACAGGTTTTCCTCAGGGAACTCCTGGATCACATACTTTTGAGTATGTGGGGTACATGGATGTGTAGAACCTTACATCCTAGTGTAGGTATTTGATGTAGATTCTTGTAGTCCGTCATACCTTCACTATAAAAGAAAAGGTGAGAGGATGATGTAGATTCTAGTAGTCCATCAGACCCCACCATTAAGTCCTAAAGGTGAGATGTATATCTACACTCCCTTAAAGACACAAATACCGTATCGGTGAAAGATAAACAAGAAATCTTCCGATAGCGAAGAGAGTACAGAATGCCACTGTAACTCTAAAAATAGCGAAGGACCAGAGTACCCTGGTGAGCTATTACAAAGACATCCCGCCAGATGTCAAACAATCAATCCTCTAACTGACTGAGGAAGATGAGGTCATAAGAATCCGGCTCTTTTAATGACCTAGTATGATACCGAGGCGACTTAATAGTGATCGGTTGGAGTATGAGTGGTATACCTCATCTCCACAGGGCATAACAATAATGTTTGAAAAACATAATCAATAGCGTAGTATATCTGTTAGAGTTATCTACGAGTTATTTGATTGATGTTACCTTCAATAGTATAGATGTTCTCATATTTTAATATTGATTGAACTCTTGCTTATCATCAGAACTGCTAGTGAATATCTTGAAGGCTCTTATTGCTTTAGTTATTCCTTACTTTTCTTATAAAGCCTAGTGGAGAGTTATAACTCTCGCTGGGGCAATTATGTATAATTGTCTCACCCCGTAGACTTCTACTTTTTAGGTGGTCGTCGAAGACGGAGGAACAAGAACTCTGGTGACCAATCCCAGCAACAGCAGCATCAGGAGCAGTAACTATCTCAGGTGGAGATCTAGCCTGCTTCATGGTGTAGATAGAGTCAAGTCCTATATGTCCTCTGTACTCTCAGGTCCTGGAGTGTTTTGGAGTATGAACTCTTGAGAATTTTTGTATCATGTTGTATAAAATTACTCAAGAAGTAATTGTCAGTGATGTAAACAGTTAAATCCTTTTTCTATGGAAAAGGTTTGTGGTTTCAGGCTCTTGTCTCGAAAAGTTTTAATTTCCCGTGATTTTTGTCTTCCGCTGTTTACCGATTGCTTCCGCACATGTTTAACTCGGGATTAATTCATGGTTTAGAGATCGGAGCCCACATATCTGGTCCTAGATCAAGTCCAGTGACAATACCCTTATAGTAGTGTGCACCCATCTTCAAGTAGTAACATGCTTCTTCAAGCCAGACTCAAGTAGTCTTCAGTGGTGACCTCCTGCTGCAATACCATAGACGACGGTTTACGGCGTCCTCTTAGTGACATGTAACAACCTTCCGCCTCTAGATTTGTCCATGCAGACCATTGAGAACTCTATGTTGCGCTATTAGAGCCTACATGAAAGAGTTGTCCCTTCGAACATCAATCTGTTAGGATTGATTCTCTCTCCCACAATTGTCTCTCCCTTGCTATCCCTCCTTTTAACAGGTAGGACTTGATCAGGATCTCTTGGTTACCACAACCCGAGAGGACAACAATTGTTAGAGCTCATTGTTGTCTCTGAGAAGACCCCAATACCTCTCTATTTATAGGAGGTCCAAGGTCAGGGTTTCCAGTCTGTCTAGGAGTCAAAAAGATGGCTTTTCATGAATTTTCCGAAATCTATGAACAGTGAACCAGTCAGTTCACATGTCCAAACGGTCAGTTCATGCATGAACCATTCAGTTCATGCCATGAACTGGTCGATTCATGCATGTTTCCTATTTGGAATCACATTTGTATTCAATGCACGATTAATGCAAAACATGACATCAACAACAATCCGTGATCCAATCAAATTGACCGTTGAACCGGGTGGTTCATCATATGAACTGGTCATTTCACTAGGTGAACTAGTTGGTTCATGTCCTATTTCAGGCATTGTTCAACCAATGTTGGTTCCAATGAACCTGACACTATGAACCGACCGGTTCATAGTCTGGTACATGCATTGTTCAACCAATGTTGATTCTAATGGATCTGACACTCTAACCGATCGGTTCAACACTTGAACAGGTTGGTTCAAAGTCCAGTCAATCAATTTTGTACCTCAGCTTTTTAATTTGTATACCTAAACACTTTTAGTAATCAAGTTAAACATCATTCATGAATAAAATCCTATTAGTGTATCCTATGTGTGTGACCCTATAGGTCCCAAATTACGTTGGAAGTGAATGTCCACAACCAAATTTTGACATCACAATCAATGAGTGGTATCTAGCAACACATCATTGCTACCAAGTAATTTGGAAAGTTAGAGAACAACTTCAACCTACAATCTATGATCAGTGTTACCATGATTGTATAGTTCCTTTTCCTCTGATATCCGTATTAAATTCAAGGCATGGAATCATCATCCTCTCAATGTTCAATCCATATTCTTTGAACTAGAGAAGGCTGATAGAGATGCATGTGAGTTTACATATGACATATTGAGTCACATGAGTATGGACATACATTTTTCAGTCTTGCTTATCAAGTGGCCTGGATATCAAACTCCTGTAGGAGGGACAAATCTCATCTACATCACTCACACTCAGTCCCCATGTGTTAAAGAGTACCCAAGAATCACCTTTATGACAACCCTTATTCAAGGCCACATTGGATGATGTCAAAGTCCCAAAAATGACATGTGATGAGTGTAGTGACTTCAGGTCTAACAACTACAATCACCACTATCACTATGAGAGCTTATTTTGATTACCATTCCATGGTCTTCATGTATCACTCTCATGGCGTGTCTTTCTGTGACACTATTCTCTAACATGTACTTGTGTGCTTGACTTGATATCACATATCATGACTAATGAGACTTTGTCATCAGTCAACACATGCTCTAGTCTTATGTATTATTGTCGTCTATTTTTCTTCCACAATAATATCTGACTAGGGACATAACAAGAACATAAGTACACTTATCATACATATGATCTCATTGTTCAGGTCCTTAACCTAAAGACATGTGTCATCGAGTAATACCATTCTTTAGACATCTATTGTGTTTGTGTCATCATCTCATGATTGAGACAAACATAATAGATGGAATTACCTTTATCATTATCAAATTAGGTATCTAATGCCACATTCCAATCATCATATGATTGTCTCTCTAGGCATGCATACCAACGAACTCCCACTTGCACTTAGAGACAATCACCCACGAATCTTATTCTAAGTGATCTTAACATGTACATCATGCTTCTGTTGTGCAAGCGCTTATGTAGCCAGTTAGCAACATTTGCTTCTAGTCTGTATTTTGCAAGTTTCACATCTCCTCATTGTATGACTTCTCGTATGAGATGGAATTGTTGTAGTATGCTATCTGAGATTCCTTGTCGATCTAATAAGTCTGTTGTTGTGATAATATTTCTCCTATGTCATCAACAGTTGGAACCTCCCACAAGTTCATCTATATGAACTTCTTGATCCATAAAGTATCCTTTGTTGTGTTCACAAGACCAAGATACTCGACTTCTATTGCAGAATTAAACAACTACCTATATCTTGGAACTTTTCAACTTTACAGTTCTCATTTTAAGGTCAAACAAAAATTTCAATTGTGATCATTAATTTTATTTGTCATTTCCTTGCATTAGTGTAACCCTTCACACTTAACTCTTCCTTATTACCATAACCAAGGAATTGATCCTTTTAGTACTTCTCAAGTACTTAAGGATGTTCTTTATGGTAGTCCAGTGAGTTTCACTAGGATTTGACATATATCCACTCGTCATGTGCAATACATACAAGATAACGGGATGAGTTCATAACATTCTGAATGCAATTTGGCATCTTACTCATGTATTCCCATTCTTCATAAGGATTGGGATACTAGACTCTAGGGTGGCCAATTTCACAAATTTTCTCTCATTTAGTGTTGTATACTAAACTTTTCAGCATTTTGCCAATGTATGTGCTCTTTCTTAGGTCAAGAAGCGATTCAAATCTATAGATCTCAATTCCTATCACATAGGATGCTTTGCCTAAACCCTTCTTACAGAAGGTACTTTCCTTGCTAGGTTTAATATATATGTAGCATAAGGATGTTATTCCCCATCATAATGTGGAGTATAATTATGCTCCCACTAAATCTTTTGTAATCACATATTTCATCTTCATTTTGACTCAAGTCAAACTCTTTGACTGTCTTGTATAATAAAAGATTCTAACTCTGAGATGCTTGCTTTAATCCAAAGATTGACCTTTTCTAGCTTACAAAATTTATATGCATTATTGGATTATAAAACCTTTTGGTTGTGTCACCCACACATCATCGTGATTATTCCCATTAATGAATGCAATTTTAACATCCATCTTGCCAAATCTTATAATCTTATTAAGCTACAACAACAAGCATGATCGTGATGGAATTAAACATGAAAACTAGTGAAAATATTTCATCATGTTCAACACCTTAAACTAGTTTGAAACCCTTTACAACCAATATTCCCTACCATGTTGGTCTTCTTCCTGAAGACCCAGTTGCACCCTATGGATTTTACCCCTTCATGTGGATCCATCAAGGTCATACCTTGTTGGTGTTCATGGAGTCCATCTTTGATCCCATAGTCAAGCCATATCTCAGACTCTGGTCCCTCAATATCTTCTAGGTAGGCTGTTGACTCGTCATCTATGATCAACTCACTGCCTTCTTGAGTTATAAGATGTCATAATCTTCCAAACTCAAGGTGTTTTCTACTAGATCTATGAGGTTTTGTGGTACATAAGGAACTTGAGATTCCACAATGATTTATGATTCTCCTTGTTCCTATTGTACCTCTTTATGTTCAATGTTTTCTCATTTGTCTCGAACTTTTTGAATTCTACTTTCACTCCCACTAATTGCTCTGGAATCAAATTCCTTTAGGAATACATCCATCCTAGTCAACAAACAACTTTGTTTTTGGATTGGAATATAAAATTACTATTCAACAAAATACCATTTATGTGATTTGTGGACAAAGATTTTCAATAAACAATTTTTCTTATACAATATTTCAATCATAATCCTTACAAAATACATATTGGGACACTTCCCATTTCATATCTCATATTCTATCTTTTGGACCATTTTACATAGTACATTGTTTAGTGTAAAGCATGTGCCCAAAAGGAAATTGGAAGCTCAACTAGATTTATTGATGATCTCTCCATGACTTAACAAGGTGTAATTCCTTCTAAAAGGTCTTCAAACTTTTGGTTTCAAAGTATTTCCTCATCAATGATATTGAAGTTTATATACTTATACCAAGTGGGTTATGTAGTTTGTTCTTAATCTTCTTGAACACTCCAAGAAATCTAGACTTGTATTTCATTAAATTCAATCTACCATATATACTAAGATCATCAGTAAATATAATGAGGTACTAATAAACACCTCTATAATTTATTCTAAAAGGTATATATACATCGATATGTATGAGCCCTAATAGAATACTCGCTCTCCCACTACATCTAATAAAGATGCTTTTGTCATATTGCCCAATAAATAAGACTTGCATGTCTCCATTGGTTCAATAACCAAAAGAGTCTAGATAACCATCCTATGGATTCTAGAGATGCATTTCTCATTTATGTGCTCTAGATGACAATGCCATAAGTACTCATTGTCTAAGTCATCAAGTCATTCATTATATATAACTGTCTCCAGAACTATCAAATATAAACTATGAGACATTGGGCTATTGCCATAAAAGATCTTATTTTTGAAAGAAAGACATCAAATATATTCATAATATTCTTGTCCATACAAGATACAAGATTTTTAAATGGCAAGTACATAATAGCAATTCATGAATTATATTACATGCCCATTACATGAATGATAGATTCCAACTATAGTGGCAACAACACTTGCTCCGCACAGTTCTAGCTTACTTCTTCTCGGTTCGAGAAGTGGAGATCTCTATCTTCTTCTTCTTCCTGAGATCCTATATATAAAAGGATGATTCCTTTTCCAGTGTGTAGGTTGGTGATAGTGGTGGCACTTTCCTTCCTTATTTGCTCCTCTCTTAGCTTTTAGTGAAGAAGACTTTGACTTCTGACTAGCTTTAGAACACTTCTTAGCTTTGTCTTTGCCCTTGGGTTTCCCTCTACTGAATATAATCACAAGTTTGGGTTTGTCCTTCTTCATTTACTCTCCAGTTGTCCTTAACATGCCAATTAATTCTGACAATGGCTTGCCAAAATCATTCATGTTGTAGTTCATGACAAATTGACTATATAGCTCTGGTAGAGATTGTAGAATCATATTTGTGTCCAACTCTTAACCCAAGGGCAATCCCAGTCTTCTGAGATTCTCTACATACCCAATCAACTTGAGTACATGAGGACCTACTAGATCTCCTTATGCCATGTTGCACTTGAACATCGCCTTAGAGACACCATATCTCTCTTGTCTTGCCTGATCTTAGTACATGTTCTTAAGATGTGTAACCAACTCAATAACATCCATGTTCTCATGTTATCTCTATAACTCATTATTCATTGAGCATAGAATTAGGCACTTGACATGCACATCATCTTCAGAGTGCTTCTTGTAAGCATCCTTGTCAACCTTAGGCACAGTAGGAGGAGGTTCATCTGGTTCTGGTGTCTCGAGGACATAGAGTTTGCACTTTTGAGTGAGAACAATTCACTACTACAGAAAATGTTTTTTACAACGGGAAAAACACAACAGTTTTGTTGGTTGTGTTGTAGTTAGCATATCTTTTACAACAAGTCTATTTGTGTGTTGTGAATTATATATTTTATACAACACAAGTTATATACAACGGGACAAACTCATTGTAGTATATGTGATACTACAACATGTGCTAAATTGTTGTAATAGACTGTAATATCACAACATACTCAAACCCATTGTAAAAGACTATAATTACACAACATGCTCTAACCTGTTGTAATAGTCATATATGCTAACTTTTTGTAATAGATCATCATTACACAACATACTCTAAACTGTTGTAAAAGATCATAATTATACAACATACTCTAACCCATTGTAATAGTCATGTATGTTAACATGTTGTAATAGACAATCATTACACAACATACTCTAACCTATTGTAAAAGATCATTATTACACAACATGCTCTACCTGTTGTAATAGTCACATATGTTAACCCGTTGTAATAGACCATCATTACACAATATACTATAACCCATTGTAGTATGCTATAATTACACAACATGCTTTCACCTATTGTAATAGTTACCCGTTGTAATAGACCACAATCACACAATAGGTATTCATGTCATTTGTTGTATATGTAAAACAAAGAATATATGTGTTGCATAAAATGAAATTGGTTTGGCGGTTTGAGTTGTGCCTTACTTTCAACTGGTTTCAAGTTCAAAACTTTGTGTCTAGATGTATTTTCCTTTTGTCTCAACATGTTATATACAACACCCCTATTACAACATGTGTGTTCAATAAACTACAACATGTATTAACGTTTGTATAAAATACATACATTACAATATGCGCAACACCTATTGTATAAAGAACCCCCCCATAAGACCACGCGATCTAATACAACAGTTGACACCCATTGTAAAATGGAAAAATGAACTGTTGTAAAAGCCATTTTTTGTAGTAGTGATTCTCAACATCTTGAACTAGCTGTGGAAGTTGTCCACATTGAGTTTTTCCTTCTAAAGGACCAATCACAAAGAAAACGTGTTTGTGTTTGCCATTAGATTCTACAAAAGAAAGTTTGCAACTTTTGTCAAAACACTTTTTGATTAATTTTATTTCATAAGTTTGATGATATTAATTAGGATTTTAGTTAATTCTAGCTCCTACTATTTTGTTCAAATTGATAGCCCTCACTACCAATTTGAAAGATTGCAATGTACAACCCTATAGTGAGCCAAGATTCAAAATAATTAAGTTAATACCCAACCAACGATGGCGCTCATAACCAATTATTAAGGTAGGTAACATTTACCAATTGCATCTCATGCAATTCTTTGATAGATAGTATGCAAAACTCCTTGCCATAGTCTATTTGTATGCTTCTAGGTATTTAACCCTATTAAGGTCACCTAGTTAAGCCTAAACCATAAGCCAACATGATAAAATATGCACCCTTCTAGGGAAGACCCACATATCTACCATCACATGTCCACAAGGTAGACGACACACCATGCTAGGGTGTTCCCACACTTGGTCGATCAAGCTTTTTATGTGTTCTTCTTATGGAAAGCATTTTATACTTGGTATATTTTGAGGGATTTTATATAAGTACATATACATATCCAATCGCCATGTACTCATAGTATGTATCATATACATTCTATAACCACAATGAAAACATGCAATTATAAATACAAGTGATGGTTATGGACATACTATTGTAATTCCTTGGAGCCACATGGGATTACTACCACCTAAGGTCTACATCACATGTAGCAATCTATTATTGATGAAGATCCATGCTCAAAGTGATCCTGGTCAATCGGCTCAATACTTGAATCGATCAGTTCGCCTCCTGGTCGCTCAGTTGGGTTCTTGAGATGCTCGTCTAGTCTCATGTTCAACTGATGTCTAGACTCCTCTAGTCAATCAATTGGACCACCATTCGATCAATTCGTCTTCTCCTATTGTATGGCCACCTCGGTCCTGCACTCGATTGGTTTGTCTCACGAGCCAATCCGTTCGTCTGGTACAAACTGTCTTCCCATGATGAAACATAAATTAAAACTATCCTATTTCATATTACATTATAAAATAGAAAACCTTGAGTTACATTTGAGTGCAAATAGGAAGAAGGTTTATTTATATTTGGAAAGGAGGAGAGAGGCTCGGTATGAAAATCGAGATATAAGCATGCATAAACAACCACAACCATGCACACATAGATCTAGGGTTATTGTCCATAACCATGCTAACATCCACCATCAAAACCAACTTTTACGGTGACTCATGTGAATTGAATATATATATAGAGAGAGAGAGGGAGAGGGAGAGAGTGAGATTGTTTTTATTGCCCGTGCGGGTACTGTAGCCTTGCTACCCGTTCCAAAAAATGCAATGGCATCATCATAAATAAAACAAAAATGGAATCCCTAAAGAAGCGGCTATTGGAGGGAAAATGAATTCGTGAAAAAAAAACTCGGCCTAAAGGAACACCAAATCCCAATTCAAAACCCCCGTCTGTCTCATTTCTCCCCACAGAAAAACATCAATTCGTCGTGCTCCTCTACCCACCGAAGTCTGCAACCTATGACTGTGGCGATTGTGGAATACATTGGGCTAGCAGCGACAGTGGTCTTCTTCCTGCAATCGTTGTGTCTCTATCACTGACGACCTTCTCCGCTGCTGGTTCTCTACCGTTCATGAGTGATGGGAAAAAGAAAGCCATCTAAAATGACAGTGAAGAAGCCAAATAACAAGGAGATGGGAATATTAACTGAAGATGATGATTTCATATCAGAGTACTACGACGATGTTCATAGTATAGTAGAAAAAGTATTTGAAGATGTTGCTGACTCAACTCCGAGGAGATCAAAGAGGGACAAGGGTGAAGAAAAACAAAGTGAAACAGTTGTGATGGTGAAAGCTAGAAAGGGAAAGAAGAAGGGAGAAAGTAGTAAGACAATTGCAGAACATGTTGATGCTATTGGACATGAGGAACCAGTGCGAGACCACTCTGAAGAGTGGGAGGTTGGAAAACATTCAGTTGCAGAACGTGAGAATGAAGAAAGGGAAGGTAATCTTCAATGCATGTATAGTTGTATACAAAATCTAACAATGTTGGACTACAATGAAAATAATGTTGAGCGTATCTTGTATGTTAGCAATGAAAAAGTAACTGTGAAGTGAAAAAGTAATTGTGTAGACTAATAAGTAACTTGGTTGAGAGAAAAGTAACTCGGAGAATATGAAAGTAACACTTACAGTTAAAAAGCTATTAGATTAGAAGAAAAGAACCTTTATAAAACTTAAAGAAACTTTGATTGTAGTGCATAACAAGGACGGCTCTGTTGAAGAAATGGAGCTAGATGCAGGTGGGAATGAAAAAGAAAAACCTGGTAACAAAGGATCTAATTCTGAGGACATAAGGAAACTAAAAGGAAAGGAAAAGGATGTGGAAGGTAGTACTATTTATATGAATACTTGAATACAAAGTTTAATTGTATATTTATTCTTCTTACAGAAATATTTCTTTTTGGTAAACATGCAATGATACTAAACTACTACATGCTTTACTTCGTTTACAGAAATATTGAACTATTGCATGGTTTACTTCATTTATAGATATATTTACTTTTGCTAAACTTGTAATGATATCGTTTTCTTCTTCACTTGATACCCTATTACAAATAAATTTATCTTATATCTCCAAAGGGAAGTATGCTTGATTCAGTGTGTTAATTGTAAATTGATGATTAAATGTAACTGTTAAAGGCAAATAGCAACTGTGTGGATAAAAGAGTAACCACACAATAACGAAAATAAGTATTACATTAAGAAAATAACAGGTAGTGACTTTTTAATATATTTGCAGGTACACAAAAGTTGTATCATAGATGCTACATAAAGAGTTACAACAGCATACAGAACAGCATATGCTTTAGCCCAAATCAAATGCAGATGTTGAAGTCAACAGCCTTTGCAAATTTGATAATGATGCCTAATCTTACGGTAGATGTGGCATTTTTAGAAGAACTTATAGAGAGATACATAGAGGATGATAGATTCCTGTTAGCACCGGGATTTGAAGCAAGGATGACAGTTGAGGATGTAGGGATGATACTAGGCTTGCCTAGTACGGGTATGGATATAGTTCCTAGGAAGCAATCCCAGATTGTAAAATCAATATGGGATGTTTTTACTAATGCAACAAAGGGAGGAGGTGAAGATAGTGAAGTTGGAAAGAAACGAAGGGAGAGGGATGTGTTTCACAAAGACAATTTAGGGAAGCTTTGGCAGGAATTTGCCAAGAAAGACACAGAAGAAAACTATCAAAATATGTGTCGTGCATGGATGATGCACTTGTTAGCAACATTCCTCTTACCAGACACGAGTTACTGTGCCCCAATTTTCCTTCTACATTATTTGGACGATGTAACTGCTATAGGGCATTTGAACTGGGCAAAGTTGGTCCACAATTGCATATTCAAGAGAATGAAGGCTTTAAGTGAGAACATAAGAAAGAGGGAAAGAGGGGAAAGCAACAGAAGCACACTATACACCACTGGATGTGTGATGTGCCTGTGTGTAAGTAACACTTTGCATAGTATTTTTGGTTACACAAGAAAGAATATATATGAACGTTATAATTTTGATTTATACTTTTTTGTTGGATGCATGTCTGAGCTTGTGAGATAACTGGGATAGCACAGCCTACTTTCCTTGACGCAAAGCCAAGGATAAAGAGATGGGCAACTCCTGTTAAGAGGATAAAGGAACTTGGAAGTTTGGAAATAGATAATGTGAGAATGAGTGTGTACATTATAACATGCGTATAATATAACATGTGTATGATACATTGCTCAATTTTGTGAACAGGTTTGTACATAGTTGAAAAGGGACCCAACTGATGATTGGGAAGCTGCAAAGTCACTGAAAGATTTGCCATATTACCTTGCAGCAAACAAAGCAAGGAGCAAGGCGGTGAGTAACAGTTTGGTTACATCCCCTAGCACAAGTAGGGGACCATCTACGAGCTTGGAGAATAGGGTGCGGAAGCTTGAAGACGAGCTACGAATGCAAAAAGAATTGTGCACAAGGATAGCATGGAGGCTTTTTCATATTTGAGAAATGAAAATGACAGGTTGAGGAAACATCTAGAAGAAGTGGAGGAAGAGAATATAACTCTGAAGAAGGAAGTTTCAAATGAGATGAATACAGGAGATACTTCTACGCCAACACAAACATTCATTCAGAATGATGTGTTGGATTCGATGGAAGTAGTTAAACTAGGAAAAAGGACTGAGGAACTGCAACAAAACTTATTGGATATGGACCAACAATGCAGTAAGGAAAAAACACCTAGGATTGGCAAACTTCGCCTGAAGAGGAAAGCAGTTGAAGAAGATCCAGCAATAATGGAAGTGGAGATAACAAATAAAGAAGGCCACAACACAGAAAATGTTGGAGGGAATTTAAAGGATGCTAAAGAAGATCTTACTATTAAAGAAGATGTGGGAGAAAATAAAGAAGTGGAAAAGGATGAAAAGAATGATGAAGAAGAAAATCCATCAGAAATAGAAGAATCAAAAGAAAAAAAGAAAGATCGAGCAGATGATGAAGTAAGAGAAGAAGTAGATAGAGATGAAATTGAGAAGGACACTCATAAGTTGATGAAGAAGAGGAACAGAAAGACACAACCAATTATAGGAAGCATTGAAGAAAACGTAAAGATACGAAGGCATGCCAAGGTTAGTTACATGTTCTTTTTCATTTAACTTACTGTGTAGTAACTATCAGAGTATAACAGTAAGAATGTGAAAAGTAAGGTAACAACGAGAATAGAAAAGTAATTGTTATAATAAAAAAAAGTAAATGTGTAGAACAAAAGGTATTACTGTAGATCATAAAGTATATGTTGGACATATAAAGTAGTGTTCGATTGCAGAATAGGCAAAAAAGGTTATAGATTATATTTTCAAGGTAACTATATAAAATCCGTATATCTTCTACAAAAACTACTAACATAAATTACAGTTTATTGACAGCAAAGAAGCTCCACATTCATTGGATTGGAAAACTTCAAAACAAAGAAAAACAAAGAGGATGTAAAGGAATTCATTGACAAAGTGTAAGAAGTAACTTTTTAAAAATCTATCAATCACATGTGTAGAAGAAATTAGTTGCTAAATATATAGACTGAATGTCTGACATCGTTACTAATGTGCAAGTCAAGGAGAGAATCGAGCTTTGGTAAAGACACTTGGTGCATGGGGAAAGATTTTTCAGCACTGTTGTTTAAAGATAAAATGATGCACTCACCTGTAAGAATTAAAAGTAGTAAGTATTAATATCAATGATATGGATTGCTAACTAAATATTGTGGATATTCAGGTTATGGATTGCTTTGTCCAAATGTTAAAAGAAACAACAAGAAAGAGGAGGAGGAGTGGACGGTCATGGCATTGCTTGAGCACCTATGCCCCAGTAAGACATCCAAAGTATTACACTACATTACAACACTTACAGTAGATAAAGACACTACAACTTACAGTTGTGTAAATTACAATTTTGTTTTACAGCAAAAGCTAGATATGATGGTGAATGACATAACACTGAATGAGATTGATATGTTATTGCCTCTCTTCAATGTACCTGAAAAACAATTTATGACAATTGATTCAGTTTTTACAATACTTAATAATGACAACCACTGGCACTTGCTTGAATCAAGCTTTAGAGATGAGGTGCACAGGTCTTACGATTCATTGTCAGGAAATAGCAAATCAAGGAAAGAAGTCACTAGATGGGTAAGCAAAAAAAATAGCTCCACTTGTAATCTATTATTCGTTAACTGCTATTTAATAAACATTTTGTTTTGCATGCAGGTTGGCTTCGTTCATGAGTTCTTCAAGGGAGTGCCAGATCGGGGAAGTCAAATGTCACAATGGACAATAGAGTACCCTAAATTCCCAAATCAAGATGAAGATGATGTTGACTATGGAGTGTATGTGATTGAAGTATCTGGAATGCTTGGTGAATGAAAAGGAGATGAATTTCACTAGTAAAGACATCCATGCAATTAGGGCAGATGTCTTCTAGAGAATAATGAAGAGGGGCAGACTGTAGCCAGTGAAAGTACATGCTGGTAGAGATCAAGAAGAGTCAAAAGAAGGAGAAGGTGACAAACAGGGTGAAGAAAAGTATGATGATGTTGAGTCAAGCCTGAACAGATGGCTTAAGTCAGATTGAGTAGAACTTTTGCAAACTACATGTACTAAAACAATGTGGTTCTAAACTTTTTTTTGTCAGAAAGTGGTTTTGAACTTATGTTTGGGAAATGCTTATGTAGACTCTATAAGATACATATCTAGTCTAAAGTTTTCTTTGGTTTGACAAAAAATTGCACTTCTCCGTATATATACCTTTAGATATCTTGGATGTTCTTAACTGTAACTTTAGATTGCTGGTGATTTTGTATGGATAATGCATGTAATATGCTTCAGCAGGTGCTCAATAACATATGGAAGTAACTCTCTGAACTATAGAGGAATCAAGCGAAATGAAAAGTAATTGTGTGAATATTAAAGTAACTAAGAGAATAACAAAGTAAATAATTTGATTGAAAAGTATTTCTATGTATAATATAAAGTAAATATTGAATATAAAAAGTAACATAATGATCGAAACACAAGAATGATTGTTCCATAATAGGTACGACAATTACATATGCAGAACAACCGTTCCACACAAGGTGCAATCGTTAAAACAAAGGTAAGACGTCCTTTCCATTCTTGCTGAATAACTGTGTGATTACTCTAGCTATAAAGTAACATTTATAAAAAAAAAATTGACAACAAAAAAGTAACCCTTTAAATAAAAAGTAACTATATCATGTATAATGGAACTAATTGATCTGGAAAGTAACTCAACAATCGAAGAAGATGACTGCAAATTGCATCAGAAACTATGGGCCATATTTAAGTAGTTATATGAACAAAAATAAGACAAACAACTCAAACATAACTAATGCACACAAAATGTATCATGTTAACACAAAGGGTAAGGTATACTACAAAGAGAAACCTTTTCTCATAAACCTTTATAATAGTTTTGAATTCTTGATACAATGTCAACTCCATTGAAAGGAGAAATAGTTAAACTGAAGTTCAAACAAAGTGTGAATTACAACTGTCAATGAGCACATCTCAATAATTACATTTACATCAAATTTTGATATGACTAACACACTAATCAGCTCCAACACTAAATGGAGGTCCACGATAGTCAGCTCCAAAAGCAACAGTAGCAGCAGAACGACATTAGGAAGAAAACATCAGAAGATTAGCCAATCAATAAACATATAAATATGGAATCCAACAATCTAACGATGTATCCCAGTGAGCTCCAAACCCAGCAATAGCAGCATTAGCAGCAACAACAATATGGTTGAGCAACACTAATCTTCAATACAGATCATCCAATCAGGTAACATATCAATCTGGAACCCCACAATCTAGAGAAGTGTCACTATGAATACAATAGTAAGCGTTGGAACAAGAAAATTAAGACAATAACAATGTAAATTTGCAAAATAAATCTATATAAAATGTAACACATACATCTATTTCTTCAAAGGACAGTTCCTGCTATCATGGTTAACATTGTGTTGTAAGAAACTTTTACATTGTCTTGATTTAGATAAGGAATTTTCAACCCTAGACTTGTATCACATATCATTCGATCTAGTTCTTCCTTTGGTTTTGGAAACACTGGGAATGTTGACCTTGACAGTAGCAGAAGAAGCAGTATTAGAAGCACTTACACCAACATCAGCAACATCTCATTCCGACAGCTCCTTCTGCAGAGCAATCAACCTATCAAGATAGATATCTATAGCGTTGTTCCTACACGCTATGTTCACAACTGAATTGCAAGAAGAAACCAGTTGAAGTGTACTGAAAAACTACTAGAGGGGGGGTGAATAGAGTTTTTGAATTATTTTAACAATTTATTGAATTCAAACAACCACAATTGAAATTAGAAGAAAGAGACAGGTGTTTAGAGTGGTTCCAACTATAGCAAATACTATAGTTGTCAGTCCACTACCCGGTTGCTTACCCAACCGGGATTTGAAAGTATTTATTTTATTACCTCTCGAGGATTTATACAAAATACAATACTTTCCTTTACACCCTTTGAACAGCCTTCACCCTGAAGTAGGTGCACCAACTTTGAGGTAGCCTTCTATGAAGTAACTCCAAGCTCCCCCTTGAAGTAGCCTTCCTCTCTAGAAGTAACCTCCCGTTGCACCAGCCTTCTGAAGTAGCTCAAAGTCTCCTTCTTCGCCAAGAAGATCTTCACCCTCTCCAATCCGCAACCTCCAACCTAGGAGTAGCAAGGAGAGTACAAACAATAATAGGGAACAAGAAAGGAAATAGAAATTACAACTTATCCTTTAGAGCCCTAGGCTTGATTTGCCTAGATCAAGCGTATAGATCTCCTAACCAAGTATGTGAACTTGTGATTGCAGTGGGTAGGAGATACTAGCCTATAGGACACAAATTATGAGCTAAGGAATGAAATGGCCAATTGTCACAATGCTCAAATTGCTCACAAACAGATTGCACAAAGTATACTCAAAGGTTTCTCAAGTGTAGCAAGTGTAAACAAGTATATTTAGGTGTCCTATGGCTTGTCCTATTTATAGGAATGGCCTAAGGATGCTTAAGGACGTTCTAGACAACTTCTAAGGATTTCTAAGTGCTTAACTAGCCGTTAGGTACAAAGTTGTTGCTTTAAACAACGGCTAATTAATTAATTCTGCAGTTGCTATCAGAGACCATCTCGGTCGACAAATGGTCGACCGAGACACCTACTCGGTCGAACTTTTGTCGATCGACAGGCTCTCTGGAACAAGTGATTTGCAACGTCTTTCATCAACTGCCAACTAACTTGTCTGTTGTGTCTAACGGCTACTTTGAATCTTTCTCGGTCGAGAAGATTGTCGACTGAGAGTGTCTCGGTCGAGGAGTTTGTCGACCGAGATTGATCTTGTTTCAAGGTTTCAATTTAGGCACTAATTATGTGTGTAAGTGTGCATAAGTAATCCTATTTGAATGGGATGACTTGTCTAACTGTGGTGTTTAGCTAGGGAGAATCTAACGCTTGATTTACATGTAATTCTAAGTACTTGTACATTATATTTTTGTACAAGTTTTTACAACAGTGATTACATTGCATGAAATTATAAATATGTAAGCTTGTAGATTTTCCCTTGTTGCTTTGTCATCCTGCACACTCAAGTAGCTCGTTAGATTAATAAGAATGAAATGTTTATCATAATCAAAACAAAGGGATTTATAGATGTCCATTTAGCCAACAATCTCCCCCTTTTTGAAGATGACAAACATTTCCAAAATATAAATAAAGGAAATATAAAACATATGAGTTTCATACCTTTAGATTACCTTTTGTAGCTTTTTCTCTTGTGTATAAAATGTGTGCTTATTATTCCCCATGAATTATGGAACATAAAATCCAGATCATTTGGGAATATAGAAACTTTCAATGTAAAGACAAGAGTTTATTTATGAAACTCATTAATTGAGTTTTACATAATTACTAAGTTTTAGTTTTATATTTATCTCTCCCCCTTTGTCATTTCAAAAAGATAACCGTTAAGAATAAAAACTCCCCCTTAATTAGATATCCCATCAAATCTAATGAAAAAGATGTCCATTTAAAAGCCAAAAATGTAAATAAGAGTTTTTGTTTAAGTAGCACAAATATCAAAGAAAACATCCTCCAAAGGAGTGATAAGCAATTGCTTCCTAATGTTGTTAAATTGATCTAGTGGAAGCGGTTTTGTAAAAATATCAGCCAATTGATCTTCCGTATCAACATGATGAAGGGAAACATGATTTTTGGAGATGTGATCCCTTAAAAAATGATGACGGATTTCAATATGTTTAGCTCGGCTGTGTAAAATAGGATTATGTGCTAAGTTTATGGCGCTTGTGTTGTCACAAAAAATAGGCGTAGATGAAAGATTAAAACCATAATCGCTTAACACTTGTTGCATATAAAGCACTTGAGCACAACAAGACCCAGCTGCCATATATTCAACTTCAGTTGTAGATAGGGCAACCGTATTTTGTTTCTTGCTAAACCAAGATACTAAAGCTCTCCCTAATAAGAAACAGCCACCACTAGTACTCTTGCGATCAAGTCGACAACCAGCATAATCCGCATCAGTATAAGCTTTGAAATCCAAGGATTGTCCTTTTGGATACCATAAACCAAAGCAAGTAGTACCGGCTAGGTAACGAAGAATTCGTTTAACTGCTAGAAAATGAGAATGCATAGGTTGTGATTGAAATTGAGCACAAAGACCAACAGAAAACATAATGTCCGGTCTAGAAGCCGTTAAGTAAAGCAAACTACCAATCATGGCTCTATATAAGGAATCATCAATAGGTTCCCCATTTTCATCCTTATCAATTTTGACATAAGTAGCCATAGGAGTAGTAGCATGTTTGCATTGATCCATCCCAAAACGTTTTAAGAGTTCTTTAGTATATTTTTCTTGGCTTATGAATATTCCGACAGATGTTTGCTTAATTTGAAAACCAAGAAAGAAAGTTAGTTCACCCATGAGGCTCATTTCAAATTCTTTTTGCATAATATCACTAAATTGTGTGCACAATGAATCATTTGAAGCTCCAAAAATAATGTCATCAACATATATTTGCACAACTAGGAAATCAGATGTATATGTTTTGAAAAATAAAGTAGAATCTGAATTTCCAATAGAAAAACCATTATCAAAAAGATATGTTTTGAGCATTTCATACCAATTTCTAGGTGCTTGTTTTAAACCATAAAGTGCTTTCTTAAGTTTATAAACATAGTCACCTTTTTCTGGAATTTCAAAACCAGGTGGTTGGGCAACATAAACTTCTTCTTGAATGATGCCATTTAGAAAAGCACTTTTGACATCCATTTGATAGAGTTTGATGTTTTTATGGGCAGCAATAGCTAGTAACATTCTAATGGCTTCAAGTCTAGCTACGGGTGCATATGTTTCATCAAAATCTATTCCTTCTTGTTGATTATATCCTTGTGCTACTAACCGAGCTTTATTCCTTATTACTTCTCCTGACTCATTTAGCTTGTTCCTAAAAACCCATTTAGTTCCTATTATGGTTTTATCTTGTGGTTTAGGAACTAAATCCCATACATCATTTTTAGTGAATTGATTCAATTCTTCTTGCATGGCTATTATCCAATAGTCATCTTTAAGAGTTTCAGATATCTTTTTAGGTTCAATGATAGAAACAAAAGCCATGTTTGCAACATCTTTAAAGGAAGAACGAGTTTTGACTTTATCATTAGGATCTCCAATAATTAATTCTTGAGGATGATCTTTAATAAGTCTAGGTGTAGGTTGTGGTTCAGTTTGGTGATTATTTGTAGCACCTTTCTCACTATCGTTTGGTATGTTTAAATTTTTGAATTGATTAGTGAGATCTATGATTTCTAGATTTTCAGATGGGGATTCTTCATGAAAATAAACATGAATAGATTCCTCAACTTTTCTAGATATAGTGTTATATACTCTAAAAGCTTTGCTAGAAGTGGAATATCCCAAAAAGAATGCTTTGTGTGATTTTGAGTCAAACTTATCTCTATCGTCTTTGGTATTTAAGATATAACATGTGGAGCCAAAGGTATGAAAATAGTCAACTCTAGGTTTCTTAGAATGTATTAGTTCATATGGAGTTTTCTTTAAATGAGAGTGAACAGTTACTCTATTTAGCACATAGCATGCAGTGTTTACAGCTTCAGCCCAAAAGGTTTTGGGTGTGTTATGTTCAAGCATCATAGTTCTAGCCATTTCTTGTAGTGATCGATTTTTCCTTTCAACTATACCATTTTGCTGTGGGGTGCGTGGAGCAGAAAAATTATGAGTGTATCCTTGAGATGTACAAAACTCTTCAAATGTATGATTTTCAAATTCCCCACCATGATCACTTCTAATGGTACATATTTTATTTTGTAAGAGATTTTCAATCTTGGAACAAAATTGCATAAAAACATGAATAGTATCGTCTTTAGTTGCAATAAAATGTACCCATGTATATCTACTATAATCATCAACAATAACAAAACAGTATCTCTTACCACCGATTGATTGTGTCCTCATTGGTCCAAATAAATCCATATGAATTAATTCTAATGATCTACTGGTGCTAAGTACATGTTTTGATTTGAAAGATGTTTTGGTTTGCTTTCCCATTGTGCATGGTTCACAGTTTTCAACTTGATCAAAAGATAAAGTAGGCAATCCACGAACAAGATCATATTTCACTAACTTTTTTATAACATGTGAACTAGCATGTCCTAGCTTTTTATGCCATATATGTAAGGTATTGTCATTTGCAAGCAAGCATTTTCCCACTACTGTTTTCATAGAGTTAGGTTTAAGAATATAAAGATTTCCAACTCTATTTCCTTCATAAACAACATTTGTAGTATTTTCTATTAATAACTTGCAGCAGGTTTTGTTGAATAAAACATCATAACCACTATCACATAATTGGCTAACACTTATCAAGTTATGGTGCAAACCATCAACAAGTAGAACATTCTTAATTTCGAGGTTTGTACCAACATTACCTATTCCAACGATTTTGCCCTTACCATTGTCTCCAAAAGTGATTGTTCCACTTTTCTTTTCTTCAAAAGTTTGGAATGCATCCTTGTTTCCGGTCATATGTTTGGAACATCCATTGTCAACCACCCATTCCTGCATTAAAATGTAGATTTTGGTACCCATGTGATGGTCCGATATGGTTAGAATCATTTAAATACAGATTTGTATAAAAGTTCTGAATCAGAAGTCCAGTCGGTCGACAATTGTTTGACCGACATATGTCTCGGTCGACAATTTGTCGATCGAGAAGATTACTGTAATACAAAACCAGAAAACACAGAAATGTAGCTCGGTTGAACAATTTTTGACCGAAATAATTGCTGTAAATTTTGATATGTTACAGACATTCGGTCGGTCGACAATACTTCGACCGATTAATGGTTCGGTCGACAATTCTTCGACCGACTAAGTTTCTGTTTTAGTACAATAATGCAGAAAATTACCAATGAGCATAAAATCTTTTGTTTAGTTGAGATAAGACAATATAAATAGCAAGATTGAGCTTTTTGGTCATATCTCAACTAAATTTTATTTGAATCTACTAAGTTTGAGGTCTTGGGACCCAAACTAATTCGGAATCCTTAGTTTTATAAGGGCATGAAAAGGAATAGTGTCCAAGACGTAAACAAAAATGGCAGGTAATAGAGTCAACTTCATTTCTCTTTCTAGCCATTGTGTTCTTGGGTACAAACCTAGTTTGAGTTCTTTTAGGTTGATTTTTCTTTGGAGCATATCCCAAACCTTTTCTACCGTTGAAAACAGTACCAATACTTAGAATGTTATCAAGTATATCTTTTCTTCTTAACTCATGAAGTTCTCTTTGCAGCTGAGCAATATTATTCATTTTCTTGTGTAAATCTTTTCTTGCTTGATCTAAATCAGATAGCAATGAATCTCTTTCTTTTATAACATTTTCATAGTCTAGATGGTTACACAAAATAGGTTGAGTCTGAAAATCTTTTAGTTTAGCTAACAAATCAGTCTTTTCTTTAGAAAGGAGATCAACATTTATTTCTAGAGTGAGTAGCTTTCTAGTGTAATCATCTAAAGATGTTTTTAAAGATAAATTCTCAAGATCAATGTTATTCTTTTCAGAAGAAAGATTATCTAATTTAGCAATTTGCTCATCATTTGATTTTATAGCCTTCTTTAGTTTCTTCTTGACATCAATATACTTGTCATGAATTTCTTGTAGACTAGTGACTAACTCTTCTTTAGAAAGATCAAGTAGGCTTACCTCTTGAGAGTTTTCATCATCTTCTCTTGCCATTAGACAATCCACGGTTTCTTCTCCGCTTTCACTGTCACTTGATTCGTCCCATGCAGCTTTATAGGCTTTTTCTCCCTTCTTCTTGTGTGAGCTTTTCTTTCCTTTCTTTGCTTTAGGACATTCATTCTTGAAATGCCCTTTCTTTCCACATTCAAAGCACCTAGGAGAGGTAGAAGAAGAGCTGGAAATTTTGTTAGATTTAAATCTTTTGTATTTCTTACCATTTACTATCAAGGCTTCTTCTCCCTCTTCTTCACTTGACTCCTCACTTTCTTGTGTGACAGCTTTTGAAGCTTTTAGAGCCACATCCTTCTTTTTTCCTTGCTGAAGTTCACGTGCTCTTCTTTCTTCCTCTTATAGAGTTGCTTCATGAGCTTCTAAGTTGCCAATAAGTTGCTCCATTTTCAGTTGAGTGAGGTCGTTTGCTTCTTCAATGGCTGTCACCTTTGGCTTATATTTTGGAGGAAGTGAACGAAGGATCTTTGATACCTGATCTTCTTCAGGAATAGGTTTTCCTAATGCACTCAAACCATTAACAATAGTAGAGAATTTTGCAAACATTTCACTAATTGACTCATTAGTATCCATACGAAAGTGTTCAAATTTTTGTTTAAACATGCTAATCTTGGAATTTTTGACTTGGACTGTACCTTCATAGGTTATGGACAGTCTATGCCAAATATCATATGCTGTGTCACAATTAGATATTCTATTAAATTCTCCTACCGAAATAGAACAATATAAAATGCTTACAGCTTTTGCATTCATTTGGGCCAGCTTTACCGTGTTTGCATCCCATTCCGCAAATTCATTTTGAGGAAGCATATATGGAGTAGACACCATTCTCCATAAATCCCAGTTGATGCCTTGGAAGTAGAATTGCATCCTTCTCTTCCAATATTGGTAGTTTGTTCCATCGAACGCTGGGGGCCTAGCAACAAGTGTCCCTTCAATGTTGAGGTTGTTTAGTACTCCGTCACCCATTTCTTCAAGACCTTGTAAGGGTTCCTTGAAGCCTTGCTCTGATACCAATTGAAAAACTACTAGAGGGGGGGTGAATAGAGTTTTTGAATTATTTTAACAATTTATTGAATTCAAACAACCACAATTGAAATTAGAAGAAAGAGACAGGTGTTTAGAGTGGTTCCAACTATAGCAAATACTATAGTTGTCAGTCCACTACCCGGTTGCTTACCCAACCGGGATTTGAAAGTATTTATTTTATTACCTCTCGAGGATTTATACAAAATACAATACTTTACTTTACACCCTTTGAACAGCCTTCACCCTGAAGTAGGTGCACCAACTTTGAGGTAGCCTTCTATGAAGTAACTCCAAGCTCCCCCTTGAAGTAGCCTTCCTCTCTAGAAGTAACCTCCCGTTGCACCAGCCTTCTGAAGTAGCTCAAAGTCTCCTTCTTCGCCAAGAAGATCTTCACCCTCTCCAATCCGCAACCTCCAACCTAGGAGTAGCAAGGAGAGTACAAACAATAATAGGGAACAAGAAAGGAAATAGAAATTACAACTTATCCTTTAGAGCCCTAGGCTTGATTTGCCTAGATCAAGCGTATAGATCTCCTAACCAAGTATGTGAACTTGTGATTGCAGTGGGTAGGAGATACTAGCCTATAGGACACGAATTATGAGCTAAGGAATGAAATGGCCAATTGTCACAATGCTCAAATTGCTCACAAACAGATTGCACAAAGTATACTCAAAGGTTTCTCAAGTGTAGCAAGTGTAAACAAGTATATTTAGGTGTCCTATGGCTTGTCCTATTTATAGGAATGGCCTAAGGATGCTTAAGGACGTTCTAGACAACTTCTAAGGGTTTCTAAGTGCTTAACTAGCTGTTAGGTACAAAGTTGTTGCTTTAAACAACGGCTAATTAATTAATTCTGCAGTTGTTGTCAGAGACCATCTCGGTCGACAAATGGTCGACTGAGACACCTACTCGGTTGAACTTTTGTGGATCGACAGGCTCTCTGGAACAAGTGATTTGCAACGTCTTTCATCAACTGCCAACTAACTTGTCTGTTGTGTCTAACGGCTACTTTGGATCTTTCTCGGTTGAGAAGATTGTCGACCGAGAGTGTCTCGGTCGAGGAGTTTGTCGACCGAGATTGATCCTGTTTCAAGGTTTCAATTTAGGCACTAATTATGTGTGTAAGTGTGCATAAGTAATCCTATTTGAATGGGATGACTTGTCTAACTGTGGTGTTTAGCTAGGGAGAATCTAACGCTTGATTTACATGTAATTCTAAGTACTTGTACATTATATTTTTGTACAAGTTTTTACAACAGTGATTACATTGCATGAAATTATAAATATGTAAGCTTGTAGATTTTCCCTTATTGCTTTGTCATCCTGCACACTCAAGTAGCTCATTAGATTAATAAGAATGAAATGTTTGTCATAATCAAAACAAAGGGATTTATAGATGTCCATTTAGCCAACATGTACTTCTAGTGGATGAATGCATCACAGATGCTTTGCCAAAAACCAAAGGGTGATCTTTATATCCCTTGCTCCACCTCATATATATATATATATATATATATATATATATATATATATATATATATATATATATATATATATATATATATATATATATATATATATATATATATATATATATATATATATATATATATATATATATGGTTTGAGAAGAGTCCAAAAGTCACAGCCTCTTCAGATCAGATAGAATGTGCCTGCACGGAATACCTTTGAATTCCAACATGAAGCAATTACATGAAACCATACCAGTGCATGAGTCTTTCTTCAAGATATGAGGAGATGCAGACCCACCAAGACGATACACCTCATAGACACCTTCATCGAAGGTTTCCTTTATATTGTACACCATAATTTGATGAACCTTAGATTGAAATATCTTAAAAATGGACTTGGTGTATATACCTCTCATTTGCTCCTCCAAAGACCACAATGAAGCCAAAGGGAGATTGTTGTACTCGTCATCAAAATCCTTAAAATTTTCTCTCCCGTAAATGAGAATAAGCAGTCTCCAAGCTACAAATAAGTTCAAATAATGTTTTCTACTATTGATGTGGCTTCTAATAAATGCATTAAGGCTCTCACTTCTTTGGGTTGTCCTCATGCCGGTAAAAAAAGAATCATGCATAAAACATGGCACCCATTGCCCCCGCATAGCATACAGATAAGCAAACCAACTAATGGACAATAAGCCATTCTCTTCAACTAAAAAAGTCCATCTCTCTTCAAACTTATCTGTGTCATCTACATTCCAGACACAATCATTCAACACACTGATCATTTGATCCTTGTTAGGTATTCCACCAAGTTTAGAAGGGAGTTCCTGTAGAATGTGCTAGCTACAAAATCGATGATTACTTGACAGAAAAGTAGTAATAATCGTAGCTCTCATTTCTGGATCTTGTTCAGTTATGATGGAGATGGGCTCTTTACTAAAACACAATAAATGTTTCCTAAAAACCCAAAGAAACTATTCATACTTCTCATCCGCCAATAAGGCTGAAGCAAATAACAGTGTCTTTCGATGGTGATCGACACCACCAAACATTCCAAACACCATTGAATACTTGTTGGTATGATAAGTCGTATAAAAAATAATGGCATCACCAAAGAGCACACAGTCGTCAAAGGAAACTAGTTCAAACCAAAACAGATGAGTCAAGAAACCATTAGAATTTTTTGATACGTATAAAAAAATTAGAATCCAATTGTTTGAAGCTTGCAAAATGATCTAACACCATATCCACATCATATTTATATGACTCAATCCTTTTGTTACTTAGATGTCCATGTGCTTGTCTACTTGTAAATGTCAACTTTTTATAACCACCAGACTCAGTTGCTATTAATGCTAGTTGTTTGGATACAGGAATGTTTGCTAGACTCGTAGAAGAAATCATCTCTTTTTGGGTTTGGTCTAAATACGAATTACATTTCAAATAATGCAAATGAGCTTCATCGACAAGATCATGGTTGTGTTCATCAACAAATGCTATGATAACCCATTTGGAAGATTTCTTGTCTAGAGTAAAATGGATCATTGATTTACAACCGCACCATTTCACAGATCTATGCTTCTTAGATAGCTTCTCACTCAAATCATCGACGACGTCACAAATAGGGCTCAAGATCCCTTTGGACCTCTTAGAGCGACTAATATGACCTTGTTTATCACAAACCAAATCTTTAGAAAGCAAAATCTTAGTACCTCGTTCATAACGATTATCATCTTTCCTAACATTAAACCCAATCATACCAGCATATCTGTAATAAAAAGAGATACCAACATCTAAACATTCGAATTCATTTCCAATTCTAGGAATATCAGTTGTAGACATAGTATCAGCAGCAACAGACGAGCAAGATTGAACGTTATGGTCATCACAGTAAATCATATCATTATTAGCATCAGTATTGAGACTATGATCCATAACAGAAACAACCTATGAAGTGAATAATACAGATCAAAACCCATTTCAGAAAACATAAAAAGAGATGAGTTCAGTGAAATGTGACCCAAGTGTGTAAACCACTGGAAAGTATATATCTAATCATCACTGCATATCTAAAAATGATTCTAACAAGAACAAGTAACTACCTGAACTTTACATTCATAGAGTATTAAAAATGTAACTATTTTATAAACAAAGTAAAACTGGGTAATCAAATATAAAAGAGTGTTACATAAAGTAACTACACTGAAAAAAAAGGTAAATATTAACACTAATTGTTAGATTTGATATCTAACAATGCAGCAAGTTACAATAGATATATAGAATTGTCTACAGATTGAGAAAAAACAGACGGAAGTTCAAGAAGAAGCTAGATAGAAAGAGGATAGGTGAATGACATAGTACAGGATGGGGAACCCCCGATCACAAAATTGATTGATAGTCTGACACGTATATAAAGAAGATCTAGGAGAGGAGTGGGATGTCTTACTTGGTTGTCAGTTAAGCAGTGTCATCCTGATCTCTGAGTACAATGACGACCACCTGCTCCACCTCCTCCCAAAACGAACAGTATGCCCGAAACCTGGATCATAACATTTCTATAATCAAGGTATATTATAGGTCCAGCAGAGTGAATAGACGACACCATGAACAAATGTATTCAATTTCAGATTGCTATCAACATGAAAAGAAGAGCTTTATGAGAAGAAAATAGATCAGGCTGGAGACCGAGGAAATCAAAATAATGATCTTTCAAAATAGATAGGGAGAAGGTGTCAGAGAGGTAGAGGATGATTCTTACCTGATAGTCAACTAAGCAACATCGACATCGTCGTCAATGTTACAAACCAAGGCCTCGTCGCCAAACCATGAATAGAAGTTCATAGGCCACCTGCTCTTCATACAAGAACCACAAAAAGACGGTCTTTTTACTAGGATGTGACCAAATTTCGCTAGGAAGAAGACCGATTTCTACAGTGGAAGCGGGACCAGGGATAAGTCTTCGCCTTTGGTGCGAGGTAGTAGTATTGGAGTGTGGGGATCAAACGAAGCAGGAAGCGGAGTGAGAAGATTTGCGGCGGAAATCAAAGGAAGCGGGAGCCGAGATAATAAAGTTAGAATATTTACAAACACTATCACTACATTTTTTGGAACAGGTAGCATCACTACAGTACACGCGTGGGCATCCAATGAACAACCATATATATATATATATATATATATATATATATATATATATATTAGTTTATGGAAACATATGCGGTAATTAATCAGATATGCACATTAAACATATTAATATTCACTACAAAAAATGGTCTTTAAGTACAAAAAAAGTTGTAGCAAAAACCCAAATTTTGTAGCTAAAAGCCTTAGCTACATTTATCCCTACATTTAGAATATGAAGCTAATACCTGTGTAGCTAATTGTTTTTGCCATATTTTTCAAAATTGTAGTTAGATATTTATCTAGCTACAAATGCATATGTAACCCCAATTGTAGGTAAAAGTTTTCATTACACATTAAAATGTAGTTGTAATTGTAGTTAAATATATGGCTACAATTGTATTTGTAGCAACTATATGTAGGGGGAAATGACATTTGCTACAATTGTATATGTAGTTCATGTGTAGCAAAAATTAGCAGTTGCTACACTTATAATTGTAGTTAGTGTGTAGTGAGAGATATCATGTACTACACATACGTGCATATGTTGTTAGATTATGTTTTCAGCCATTAAATTATCAATACAAAGTATTTTTTAGAAAGAAGCTAAAATCAATATTGATTCAGATCAAATTGTCGTTATCATACTTTTATTTACATTGAAACATGAGTACACATGGGGAGGACATAAACCTTTCCCTAGTTTTGTGACATGGAAAGAAGATATATGTATACAATGACCCACATGAGGATACAAGTTTGCATCACTCTAAAAGTTTCATCACATATTGTACCCTAGCTCTCAAAACCTTTTCAAGTAGCTTGAAATCAAAATCATCAAGCATTGTAATTTGGATCGAGACCCATAGGATCATGTTCAAATTTCATATCATCATATCAGATTACCACTGAAGCAAAAAGCAGTGCTAAAACATCTTTAACACAGAGAACAAATATCTTAGGCCATCTAAAGGTAGATAGAGCACATGTATCAATCAATCTTTACAATCAAAAGATAGGAAGGTGAAAAGTTATGATGACCCAAAACACCAAAGAGAATAGAGTAAGTCCACCTGCAAGATTCAACAAATTCAACATTAGGCAAAATGAGTATACAATATGTACAATACAAAGAACAGATAAATATAAAGAGAATATATGATGCATTCTGTATATGGACCTCATCAATCTTACACCAACTTGTTCACCTCTACACAAATGTGTACCGTTATTCACTTGTAACCAAACATATTCCCCACTGAGCGTCTCCATCTCCCTGAAATGTCATGTGAAAGGGACTTGCCGTTGAGATCCATATCCTAGCAGATCATGAAAGGTACATGTCCATAACTCATGAATGAATAATACCTTGCTTAGGACAAAGAAGGGAATAAAATTGGAACATGCCCGTAAGTCGAATAGAAACAAATGATGATGTACCTAAGTGATTGGCTTCAACATTTTTATCTTTTCAGGGAACTGTGCATTAGTGAAAAGGACTATAGAAATCTAGCATCTATGCATCTCATGGATAAGTGTATTTATCTCTAGATACATAATAGGTTCACCAGCAACAGATAAGGCACAAGGTCTTGAAGAGGCAGAGCAAGTGAAGGGAGAGGAAGCGTAGTTGAATATTAGCATGTATGTAATAAAATAAATATGATCATATCAATTTAAATCCATATACATCGTAAATTGACGTGACTCTGATACCATTGTTGCAAAATCAGGGTGACATTTAAGGCAATGGAAACAAAAATTAAATCTAAAGATTGCCTAATAAGCAAGATTGAGTCAACAATAATGTATCTAGGAATGAAGGTTTGAAAGGTTATACCTAGTATTGGAGCAAGTCCAGCGATAATAACCTTGCACTAGCGTGCACCTTTCTTCAAGTAGTAGTGTGCTTCTTCAAGCGACACTCGAGCAGTTTTTAGCGATGACTTCCTATTGCAGTACCACGGACGGCAGTTGATGGCATCCTCCTAGCGATAGGAAACAACCTCCTACCTCTAGAGTGTTCCACGTGGGCCACCAGGGACTCCATGTTATGCTACTAGAGCCAACGGAAAGGAGTTGTCCCTTCGAATGTCAATCTGTTAGGATTGATTATCTCTCGCACAATTGTCTCTCCCTTGTTATCCATTCTTTTGATAGGTAGGACTTACTTGGGCTCTCTTGGTTACCAAAACTAGAGAGGAAAACAATTGTTAGATCTTATTATTAACTCTGGGAAGCCCCCAATACCCCTCTATTTATAGGAGGGCCAGGGTCAGGGTTTCCAGTCTGATTGGGAGTCGAAAAGACGGCTTTTTATGATTTTTCAGAACATGCAAATGGTGAACCAATCAGTTCACATGTCCAACTAGTCAGTGTATGAACAAGTCGGTTTGTTCCATGAACCGGTCGGTTTGTGCCATGAACCGGTCGGTTCGTGTATGTTTCTTATTCTGAATCACATCGGTATTCAATGCAAGATTAATGCAAATCATGACATCAACATCAAACCTTGATCCAATCGAATTGACCATTGTAGCGGGCGATTCATCGTATGAACCGATCGGTTGAGACCATGAACCAATTGATTCATGCATTGGTTCAGGCATTGTTCAATCAATACTTGATTCCAATTGACCTGGCACTCCAACTAATCGGTTTAACACTTGAACCGGTCGATTCAAAGTCCAGTTAGTCAATTTTGAACTTTAGTTGTTTAATTTGAATATCTAAACACTTTTAGTAATCAATTTAAACACCATTCATGAATAAACTCCTATTCCAAGTGTATCCTATGTGTATGACCCTATAGGCCCCAAATTACGTTGGCAGTGAATGTCCATAACCAAATTATGACATCACCAGCAATGAGCGGTATCTAGCAACACATCGTTGCTACCAAAGTAATTTGGAAAGTTGGAGAACAACTTCAACCTATAATTTGTGATCAGTGTTACCGTTATCGTATAGTTACTTTGTCTCTGATATCTAGATTGAACTCGAGGCATGGAATCGTCATCCTCGCAATGTTCAATCCATGTTTCTTGAACTAGAGCAGACTGACTGAGGTGTATGTGAGCTCATATATCACATATTGAGTCAGATGAGTATGGTCATCCATATCTTAGTCTTGCTTATCAAGTGGTCTGGTTATCAAACTCCTATAGGAGGGACAAATCCCATCTACATCACTCGCACTCAATCCCCATGTGTCACAAAGTACCTGAGAATCACCTTTATGGCAACCCTTATTCAAGGTCATGTTGGATGATGTCAATGTCCAACAAATGATATGTGATGAGTGTAGTGACTTTGAGTCTAAGAACCAATCACTACTATCACTACGAGAGTTGATTCTAACTACCATTCCATGGTCTCCATGTATCACTCTCATGGTGGGTATTCTGATATATTATTCTCTAACATGTACCTATGTGCTTGACTTGATATCACATATCATGACTAATGAGACTTTGTCATCAGTCAACATACACTCTAGTCTTATGTATTACAGTTGTATGTTTTTCTTCCACAGTAATATCTAACTAGGGACATAACAAGAATGTATGTACTCTTATCATACATATAATCTCATTGTTCAGGTCTTTAACCTGAAGACATATGTCATCGAGTAATATCATTCTTTAGACATCTACTATGGTTGTGTCATCATCTCATGATTGAGGCAAATATAATATACGGAATTACTTTTATCAATATCAAATCAGTTATCTAACGTAACATTCCAATCATCATATGATTGGATTTCTGGGCATACATCCAGATCAGACATGGTAGGAGGAGAAGCTGAGGGAAAGATGGATGGCTTAGAAGATGGAAAGAAAAGAAGGGGGTCACTAAGCGGGGGTGAAGGTCTACAGGGAGGGGTTGATGGCTTATTAGGAGGGAAGAAGGCACACTTTTATGGGAAGATGAAGGGGAAGGCTTTATCCTCTAAAGTAGAGGTAGGGGTGATAGTTCTCTGCTGCGAACAACAATGAAACTGATCAGCTGGAACTGTCGGGGACTTGACCACCCTCAGACAGTGGGTTCTCTATGACATTGGTGTAGAAAAGAGCAGTTGAATATCATCTTTATAATGGAGAGGATGGTGGAAAGGGGTGTTGGAGGAAGTGATGAGGAAATGTGGATTCGTCAACAGAGTTTGTATTAGTAGTAGGGGAAGATGGGGTTGTGGTGGAGAGGAGTAGAGGTAGACCTGTTTTCTTACTCGCATCACCATATGGCAGCGAAGGTGACATATGGGGAGTTCTCTTGTTTAGCAGCAAGTTTTCACGAGTGGGCAAATCTAGGAGAAAAGCACAAGACTTGGACTTTGATGTGGAAACTAAGGGAGTAATATGAGGGGGAAGCAATTTTTTTGGTCATTTCAAAGAAATTCTATGGGTCATTGTCAAGGAAGGAGGAGGATCTAGAAGGGAAGGAGCCATGCACACTTTTCGGAATGTGTTGGAGGACTGCGGGTTGAAGGATCTAGGTTATGGGGGCGAGAGGTTCACTTGGTAAAAAGTAAGAAACGTGACCATTGTGATACGTGAAAGGTTGGATCATTTTACGACATTTCTAGAATGGAAAGAAATGTACAAGGAGGCGTGAGTTATGCATCTTCTGAGAAGAAGATCAGACCATAATCCAATTGTGGTGAACATAGAGAGTAACTAGTCAGCAAAGCATAGAAGACATGATTTCTTTTTCGAGAGCTTGTGGTTGTCATCTGATAACTATGAAAAGATGGTAAGGGACTTATGTACAGAGAGTGTAGGACAGCGACCACCAAAGAGACTAAAGACATACTTGAGAGTTTTGCGGCAATGGGCAAAAAAAGAGTTTGGGGATCTGGCTAGAAGGATGAGGGAAGTTGCGGCAGAACTGAAATGACTATCAAGAAGACACAATGACAAATAATAATCTTTTAAGGGAAGAGGCACAGAAGCTGCACCAATTGGAAGAATCATATCGGTACAATAGAGCATGAATGACATAACTATGTGATGATGGGGATCATAATTCCAAATACTTTCATCACAAGGCATCAGGGAGGAGGAGAAAATTTGGATAAAGGGTATCTCAAAGGAGGATGGAGCATGAATAGAGGAGGAAAATCAGATTGAGGACACGATGGTTGCTTATTTTACTCAGCTCCTATGAAGACACAGGTTATGTGGACTAGGCTCTTGAAGGGACGCCAATTCTAGTGGACCAGACCAGGAGATGAATGAAGCACTTGATAGAGAGATGTCAACAGAGGAAATCAAAGATGCACTTTTTGAGATGCACCCACATAAGGCACTAGGTATGGATGCATTAAATGCCCTATTTTTCAAAAATTTGGCATATCATAGGAGAGGAGGTGGCCTCTTATATCAAGGGATGGTGGAGGGGTGGAGAGGCACTTATTAGCATACATTATACATTGATTGTCTTGATACTAAAGATTTTTTATCCTAAATCTATGGGGGACTTTAGACCGATTAGTCTATGTAATGTGCTATATAATATCATATCAAAGACTATGGTGAGAAGACTGAAGAGGATCCTTCCAGACATCATCATCGAAAAACAAAGCGCTTTTATAACTGGGAGACAAATCATTGACAATGCATTGGTCGCTTTTGAGGTGTTTCATTCTATGAAAAGGGGGAGGACATGAAAATATGGGGCATTGTCCCTTAAATTGGATATTAGCAAAGCATATGATAGAGTGGAGTGGAATTTCTTAGAAGAAGTTATGAAGACAATGGGTTTTAGTGACTCAGAAGGAAGATTAATAGGTGTGTGAGTAACGTATCTTTCTCTGTCAAAGTCAATGGAGTAAATTGCAGACACATTATTCTGCAAAGACGACTAAGGCAAGGGGATCTAATATCTCTGTACCTTTTCTTGTTATGTGTGGATGCATTTTCAATATCTATTAGCTCAGCGGGACAGGGGAAATGATACATGTTATGATGGTGGGTCAATCAGGACCACATATTTCACATCTCTTCTTTGCATGTGACAATATTATTTTTACAAGGGAAAATCTCCAAGAATGTCCAAGATATGTGATTTGATCGCTAATATGAAGGAGTTTCGGGCATAAGATCAATTTCTCAAAGACATAGGTTACCTTTAGCAAAGGGGTCACGAGGGAGAGAAAGGAAGGGATAATACAACTCTTAGGGGTAAAGGAAGTAGATAAACATGAGAGATACATGGGACTTCCAACTGTTATAGGAAAATCTAAGAAGATAGTTTTTGGCTTATTAAAGGAGAGAGTTATGAAAAAAATGTCTGGGTGGAAAGAGATACTCTTAAGTAGGCCGGGCAAAGAGATTTTTATAAAGGCAGTAGTACAAGGCATACCAACTTATGTGATGAGTATTTTCAGTATTCCAGAGTTTTTGTTGGACAAGATACAAACACAACTAGCAAGGTATTGGTGGGGAAGTACAAAGGAAAAAAGAAAGATACAGTGGCAAAGCTGGGATAAACTCACAAAACCTAAAAGACAAGGAGACATGGGTTTTGACGGCCTGATGATCTTTAATAAAGCTCTATTGGCCAAACATGTATGGCAGCTGATAAATAATACTGATTTCCTGGCAAATCAAGTGTTAAAAGCTAGGTATTATAAACATGGTGAGATTTTGGAGGCACATAGGGGGTATGATCCGAGCTATACATGGAGAAACATATGGGGAGCAAAGGACCTATTACTGGAAGGTAAGAGACGGAGAGTTAGAGATGGTAGGGACATACGTGTTTGGGAAGATAAGTGGTTGCCAATTGCGGACAACAGATGCAAGGCAAGGGCAGGAGGTATTAGATTTAATGTTGGAGGGTAGTAATGGTTGGGATGAGGAGAAGTTGGTGGCTCTGTTCGTGGAAGAGACTGTAGGGCAGATTGGGAGGATCCCGCTAAGTACAAGAATGACTAAGGATGTGTTATTCTAGCCAGTGACAAAGGATGGGGCTTATACGGTGAAATCAGGCTACGGATTAGAGAAAATGGGCCAGGAAATACATACCAACATGGCGCAGGGAGATGAATGGGACATGTGGTGGAAGACAATGTGGAATGCTAATTTACCACCAAAGATCAAACACTATATGTAGCGGGCAGGTACAAACTGTCTATCTGCGAAAAAAAACTTCTACCAGAAAAGAATCACAGTCAGCAAACTACTTATGTGGAGCGGCAGACGAAATGATCATTCACGCGGTGTTCGAATGCAGCTCAGCTAAAGGTATCTGGGGTGACTGCCACTATATCTACTATATCTCATCGGTGATGTAGGCGCCAAAAGGGTCTGTCCTCGAGGTAGCTATGTGGTTGAAGGAGAGGACGACTCTGGAGATTTTCGAGGACTGTTGCGTGAGGATGGCAGTGAGTTGGCAATCCAGAAATGAGAAGTTGTTTGGCCTGAGAGAGAGGTACAGCCGGAATCGCTGATGAGGGGGTATAGGTATAGCATATGGAGGCGGCCTATAAGAAGACATAACAAAACAAATACAATTAAGAATCAAGGAGTCCAGCACTTCGGAGGAAGCAATGGAGCCGCAGGACAACTAAAAGTCAACACTGATGCTGAGGTTGGAGGTTCGAGGGAGGGCGGTATTGGTGTTGCGATAAGGAATGGCGATGGACAGGTGATAGCAGTGAACCCCATCAAGTAGATAGAAAACTGAAAACAGGCATCACTGAAGGTTTGGCAGCAAGAATGGGGCTGGAACTGGCTGTAAAGATGGGAGCAAGAAATATCATCCTGGAGTCGGACGCAAAGAACCTGATTACAGAGCTGGTGAAGGAAAGTCACGGGAGGAACTTAATGGGCCTCATACTAGAGGATATCCAGTGTTTGACCAAGTCTTTCGGTCATGTACTTTTACGCATGTGGGAAGGGAGGGTAATAAGCTGGCTCACGAGGCAGCCCATTGGGGCATAGCTGAAGATAGGGCTATATATGGGTACGGGTAGATCGGTAGACCCGCAAATCCGGACCTTTAAAAAACTCGTCACGGGTCTATTTTTTTATACTCGCATATCCTTGGATCCGCATATAAGCGGGTCCAATAATGGGTATGCTTGGACCCAGACCCGCTAGACCTATATACCTGCTATACATAAGTAACTATTTAAATAATATGTTATATATATCATACTTTACTAGTCTAACTAATATAATTTTTGAGATTATATCTTACTCTAACCACAATATGGTTGAGACTAATCATATAATTAAGAATTAGCTATTCCAGTTACAATAATGAGCATCATATGTAAACTTAAATTCAAAATATCTACTCGTTTATGTTACTTTCTACATAAGTTAAACATTATGATGATGACTATAAATATGTAAACTATTAATCCAATCAATGTTAGTGTATAAAATATAGAATTATCTAATATAACTATGGCATGTTGATATAGTATATAATAACAATATCTTGTTGTATTAAAATATATAGAACATTGTCATTTTTCTTGTCATTTTTCTTACATAAACAATATGATGTTTATAGAACTGCTTATCCGCATATCCACTATTATTGCGGGTACGGATATGATGCCGATCTAGATTTTGAATTATGTGGGTCTAGAACCGGAATCGGAATATGGATATGGATATGATCTGACCTGCACCGTCTACCCTCTTAGTTGAAGATGTATGCGTGTGGGTGGGATCTGAGATCCCGAGTTATATCCTGCATTTTGCAGAACTCGGTTTGATTGAATAATAATAGTACAGACAGTAGTTTAAAAAAAAGGTTTGATACTTTTGATTTCTTAGCATAGCTTCTCGTGAGGGTAAAAAAAATAGTAATGTAATAACGTCCAAGTTTATGGATGTAAGGGTTCATATGATTGGTTTTGGCAGACCAAAAGAGGATTCCATCTCGCAGTAAAACTTAAATATTATTAATAAAAAAAGTTGGGTTAAAATCTCGAATCATATTTTATGTCGTTTTTTCCCACTAAAGAAGACACCTTTAGAAATAACGATAAGATCGGAACTGTGTCCTCGTTCCTCGTCCAGGTGTGACGTATTTAAGCCATAAAAGGTATGGAATTTATAAAAAGTTGGATTACAGGAAACTCTTACTAAGTTGAAACTCCACCAAACCCAAAGCAAAGCTATGGAATTTATAAGAAGTTGGATTACAGGAAACTCTTTTTACCAAGTTTTAAAATACCACCGATCCCAATGGGGGGGCCTTCGCCGTAAAAAAGTTTATGAAATTTCAAATACCGGAAAGGCGCAGGCAATCTTCCCCGTTAGCTGCGATTCTGCGAACCATTCTCCTTTTTATAAACGTCTCCCTTCCCCTCCCTCTTCTAGTCCAGCCTTCCCGGAACTATTTCGTTTGTCTTCGGCCGCTTCCCCCGCAAGAGTAAGGCAAGCGTGCTGGGTGAGGAACGCGTCGTTGCAATATAATAGTCTGTTAGCATTGCAAGGTGGCCGGTGAAGAACACCTAACTTACACATATGCTGCGATCGTTGATCATGTTCTTACACTTGGCTACCTCTGTTAGAATAATTAACTTTTATCTCTCGTCCCTGGTTAAATCCGTCGCGCTTTCACTAAACTATACAGATTAAGACCTGATACAGACAAGTGAAGGAGAAGAGTGCCAAAACTAAAGAGATGGGCAAGAGTAAGAAGGGTCCACTATAGTTTTACTTGGACCAATCTCCCTTTTGGGCTAGTTTGGTTGGGTGTAGTAGGGTGCAGTAGTGTGAGTTCGCAATGTAAAAATGTACATTAAATACGCACTTTGTCATCCGGCTACACCCTACCAAACAGGCCCTTTGTTGATTCGATTCAGTATAGTTTATAAGCTTCGCTGTGAATGATTTGCGAGCAGGTGGCAGACTTCGACGGGGTTGCACTGCAATAAATAATCTGGAAAATTCTAGAGAAAGAATGAAACCCAATGAAGGTATGCGCATGCTAGTTCTGTTCAAATTTTACAGATTTACCGATTGGCACAATGCTTCGCTATGGGTGCAGTTCTATTCTGGTTTCAGAGCTTTCTTCTTCGATTGGCAGCACCCCCTCTGCAACAGTATGGTCTCTCCTCTCTTAAGAGACAGAAACCGGACCCATTGAATCCACCACATACCTGTTTTTCTTTTCCGCAGTATGATCATTCCCAACTAACATTAAAACCCTGTACCAATGTACTAACAAAAATCGTATACAGTGAAACTCACATTGATGAATCTATGTAAACGGAGATATTTTTTTGCCGTTCTGTAACATGTAGGAGGATGTTGTAGTTCAATTTAGAAGGTCTACTCCCAACTTGATCAGCACTCTTACACTTTGTGATTTCCATATGGGTTGATAGCTATCCTGTTTGCATATGCTGTTAGAGGCTTAGGCCGCTTGGCTGAATGATTGGTTAAGAAAAACATATTTTATGCTTATGATAACTTCTATTTTTGCCAAACATTAACTTTATCAATGTATTATTATCTATGGTTCCATTCTCTCCACTGTTTTCCATATCCTTCATTCTTCTCTTTTTTTTCATATAGCAAGTTTTAGGGTAAGATGTTTCATGATTGGTTATAAGAACCCATATTTATGCTTAAAATAGCTTGCACCTTCGCCATGAACGTGAATGGTATCTGTGATTCTGTTCTCTCCTCTGTTTTTCATGTCCCTCGTTTTCCTCTTATTATTTTGCATATAGCAAGTGTTTCCCTCTAGCGTAAGATATCTCAGGATTTCTTCCATTTCCCTTTCTGAATTATTCGTGTTCTTCAATTGTCCCTTTTTCTGATATTTTCTAGTGTTCAACATCTTCTTGAACGCAATCTTATTTGCGTTCAATCTACAAATAAATCAACCTTTTATCCCTTATCAAATCTCTAATTCATGTTACACAAAATAAGTAGCATGAAACCTAGTGAGTTTCTGCTTAGCTGACCTTATACATCTTCACTCATACATCTTATATCGTTATATGCAAGTCCAAGCGTGCACCTTACTAAATTTTGATTGCTTCTTTTGCAGAGAAAATATCAAAACATGTCAACAATTTATATAAGTGCCCCTTCAACAAAGAGAGAAACCATGACATTAGTGAAGAGAATCACTCCTTCAGTAGACGGTCTAGACAGTTCTGGCCATCAGAGAAGCCTGGTGAAGGTCAACTTGCGAAGTATATTGATGAATTGGATTCTAAAAGGTCTCCTTGATCTACTTATACATATGATAGCTAGGAAACAGTGAAGTTTCTTTTTCTTAATTCTATGAAATTATTGATGTTGCTAATCAGTTATATTTATTCTCTGCTTTTCATAGAGAATGTGCAACTTTTCGGTGTTTTGACAAAAAATATGTGATTTAGTAGCAATCAAGTCAGATTTTCATATAATTTACTTACCATTTTGCTCATTATTTTACTATATTATGCGCTACCTCTTAACTTTTCTTCTGAATGAAATAGCATATTTTGGCATGATGTGAAATATGCAGCGTAAAATTGCTACAGAAAATTTCTTTTCTATTTTATTGGCAGTCACTTTTCAAAGTTGAAACAGAAAACATTGCTGTTCTTTGCTAGTAAAAGTTATCTTATGGATGTCATTGCCATGTGCTTTTCTTGAATGTGTCTGTAGATTATATTTTTATATCTTATGAATGGTAAATTTCCCATTACTACTATATAAATTAAATGGGGTATTTCATTCGTTAATTCACAGCTACTGACTAGCAAGAGAGATAAGTTCTCACAAGTACCTAGAGTTCTTAGATCTAGGAAAACTGAATTCTTAGTTCCTTTTGGTATGAATCAGCGATGATGGGTCCTCTCATGTGAAAATATTCCAGCTACTTATTGCATTAAGACACATTTTCTGACTGATTTGATGCATTTTTTTGTCCTTTTTTGAATTAATTTGTTTTAAATCTCAACCAATTCTTCAGTTACTTGTTTGTTATTTTTAACAGGCGGATTCCTGTTACCATGTCATCATCAGGACACTAGTGAATGAGATGGGAGATGCAATTTGCAAATAATCTAGCATAAAACATCGTTAACCCTTGTTTGTCTCCGTTTTCTTAATCAACTAGGTCTTCAATGGTTGCTTTATTTGTCTTTGTTTTCCGTCTCTAGAACCTTTGTCTATGGAGCAAACAAAACCATTTTAATGTTCAGGTGAATGAGCTCGAACCATTTTAAATCTTATGATATATGCTAATGTCTTTTCATTTTAGGGTATCAACAAGGGAATGGGCTTTGCGTGAACTAGTCGATGCATTGGAGGACCATGTACTTTGTAATTTTGTGGAAAACAAGTAGGTCTTTTTTATGTGTCTCGATCTACACTGCTTTCTCTTTTTCCACTTCTCAACAATATCTTTGAGGTATTACAATTAGATATAGGCGGATGAAATTGTGTGATGCCTCTTCAATTGTGAATTTTCTAAGTCTTGTAAGGATAAATTCTCATTTCCGGAATGGTTGAGCTTGTATGTAATTTCTTGAATTATGATATGTAAGAATGAAAATAGAGGAATGTGATATTTTCATTGTACTCCAGCTTATCTTATTTTCGCACCTCATCATTTAAGCCTCAGTCTCAACTGTCTTAGGTTCTCCACATAGATCTTTCTTTTTCATTCAACTCTGTTTGAGCGCTTAAGATTTTCTATAAGATTGAATATAATAATTGGCTTCACCGTCCCCAATTGCAATCTTGTGGCCTAAACTCTATAAACCTATTTCCCATCATAGAAACAAAAGTTTCCTGACTTTTTTTTTTTTGGAAAAAGGCACGATTTTTTGATGTTTTGGCCAGACAAATATCCTACCCCAACAACTGTAGCTCACGGATTTTTCATGACTTTTTGCGACTTAGACGATGTTTCACTATCTTAACAAACTTACACGATTTTTCACATACAATTGCGTTTGTTCATGAATTAATTTTTATGATATAAAAGGTTTTGAAAAGTTAACATCCATGTTGAGCTTTTTCAACGAGTTTAGTGGCCCTCTTATAATTCCGACATAATCCCCCTCTCCTATACTCAAGGATGTAAAGTGTGTGAGGCATAACGAGGCATTTTTCTCTCAATGAGGCGACGAGTAAGCCTCAAGGCGTTCGAGGCATAAGCCTCAAATATGTGTGAGGTGTTCATAAATAAAAGATGTGTACATATTTATTTATATGTTACCAAGGAGATATGTATTTGTGTGTGTGTGTGTATGTATCTACGAATGCGTTTATTTATAATATAACTATGTATGAATAAGAAAAAATAAAACAAAGTAAAAAGCTTTAACCTAAGTTGACAAGGAGAAACATTTATTGAGAGCAATGTAATAACAAGATCACCAAATAATAAAATAAATATGTAGCAATAAATGAGATATCAAAGCAAAGAAAGAGATAGCAATGAAATTCAATGTAATTGTTTAAAATGAAAAAAACTTGATGGTAACATAAGACATAATCATTCATAATTGAGGCTTGCGCCTCAACTAAGCCTCAGAGCCTCAATGTCGTGAGGCGAGCCTCAGACATTTTGAGGCGTAAGCCTTAGTCAAGGACATCGAGGCGTAAACATCGAGGCGCAAATGGGATAGCCTCACCTCAAGGTGTAAGCCTCTAAAGCCTCAAGGCGGGTTTTTCAATACCATGCCTATACTACAACTGTAAAGGCTTCCTCTCTCCATGTTGCAATAGTTTCTTCCATATTAATGGTATCTTCCATGTTGTCACTATGTTTCCCATTACGCTTCTCATTGCATTTCTGTATTTTTTGTGATGATCTGCATTGACATCCACTATGAATATGATTGGTTAAAATGATTTATAAGTCATAATAGAGAAAAACTTTTATGAATCCACAACATTATTTGTAGAATATATAAGTATAATTTGGGAATTCAGTTAAATCAGCTCCCACCAAGACACCAGTCCCTCCTCCCAAAAAGCCCTTGGAACTTCCATGTATGAAATCTCTTTCATTTATGCTTCCATAACCTATTTGATGTAACATGAAACTTTAAAATCCCATACTGGATGCATTTTGCATCTATATAGAAGTTAGCCTTCCTTTTTTTTGTTGAACATCAGTAAGCCTTCCTTCTTAAGTTGCATTTGCATTTATAATTATTCTGCTTTACTTTATGGTTCAGATAACCTATATTTGTATAGTGCAAAATCATAATTCAATCTTTAGTGTGCAATGTTTGGATTCTTTGGAAGGCATAGCTATATCATGGATGATTAACTTAATTGATATAAATTTTGCCTTATTGTGTAGATCCATTACTATGTCCATGAAGTTCACCAACTTGTTGAAAGGGGGATCTCTTCCAGAAGTCTTACTTGCTTCCCGGGCATTAGGTTTTCTTCTTTCTACTCAGCATCTGAAGTCACATTTATTAAGCAAAATATATATTATATGGTGCACTTAGTAAGAACTATTTTACTTCAAATGTTTTGAAACATACAAGATTTTCAAATGTTTTGAAACATACAAGATAAGGAGAAAGGTGAATAACGTAACCGGTCATTTTCTGATCTTTGAACTTGTTTCAATTGCTACTTTTGCACAGACATAGAGGCTTGCATGATTTGTAATTCAATCTATGTGCTTGTAATATTTTTATACCCCCCTCTCAAGCTTGATCATCCTATCATTACATAGCTTGATCACCCTGTCATAACACTCCTAGCTTTTTACATAAAAACTTGCCTTGATACCATTTTAAGGACTTTCTGAATAAGTTTGCAAGATAAATCTATGATTTAAGTTGCAAAATAGTAATGAGCTTATTTTGATGAAGTGACAATTCAACATTACTTTTTTAGGCCAATCATGAATGTTGGATGCAATATGCATATCTTCCTTATTATCACATATAGGCTCCATAACCGCTATTTACGGGTGTTAGAGAGTCTGTTTATTAATTGTTATTAGTGTCTTTGTTATATGGGCCTAAGTGTCTTGGCCCATTAGGGTTTAGTTTGAGTCTGTACGCTTCCCTATGTTCCTATTTATAGGAGCAGGGTTTCTCTTATCTAATACAACTCATAGTCGTCTTTTATTCTCTAAGATGGTATCAGAGCAGTGATCCATAAACCCTAGTCCTAGAGGAGACCAAAAGAAATCGTTACGCCTGCGGGCGGCCGCCGCCTTCTTGGCCTGGCTTGGCTGCCCGCCGGGCATTGCCTTCATCGACTCCTACAAGCGTCAACCGTGCACAACTCTCCTCATCTTTGCGTGCCTGGAGAGTCAACGCTCTCCGAAGTAAAATAGAGGGATCCCCAGCCACTCACACCTAACCCCCGCCCTTGCGCACAACAGGCCAGCCGAAGCCTGCTCAAGACCACCCTCCTACAACCTGATTTCATACCCCGCAACCCGATCTTGTACCCCCCAATCCTTATACCCTGCCGCTATCACACCTGATTCCCTTCCATAACCATTGTCACTTCACAGGATACTCCGACTGGGAGGAGGTGTGATGTTGTTACTCCTGATCCTCCCTGGACTAGAGGGCCTCTGCAAGGGCCTTGTCGTTGTGCTCCAGAATTGCGCTGAAGTTGTTGTTGTCGGTAGTCCTCATCAATATGTACTGGATCGCCATCCTCTTCGCTGTCGCCGACCATCATGCTCTACTGGCTCCTGTCCTCCATCACCTGCCTCGCCCTCCGCCTCCAGCAGTTGACTCAGTAACGAAGATACAACAACAAGTGACTCCTGATGCCCTATCCGCAGGCACTCTCAATGCCCCTTCGCAACTCGCAAGGCTTCCAATGTGACAACTTGATTTGAAGGAGTTGTGCATATCTAATTATTGGTCCCGACCCTAAGCAATCTTTCCATGTGACCGCTTGAGGACAACTGGCACCACAATCCACGCCTAAGAGTGACAACTGCAAGCTTCATCTGTTACTCCGCCAAAAATGGCACAAAATTGCAGGGACGCACACATTAAGTTAGATGTTTTGACTTTATTTTTCTTCTTCAATCTGCCTGGTCTAATAAATGGCTTCTTTATGAAGATTTGTGCTTGATTTCTCTTTGAAAATCTTTGTAGATCTTTTTTTCGGGGGCGCTTCCCCCGAGCCCCCGCGAGGGGCGGCCTCCCCTCGACCCCTACCCGCTGAGGAGCAGCGGGACCCCCTAATTGAGGGGTCGCGCCCCCCAAACCCCCCCGGCAGTTCTGTGACTTATTTTTCTGGGGAGTTTCTTTACCATTGTCCACCCCAACCACTCCTTTACTGTTTCTGTGCTTGGCATGAGGGGGAAAATAGAGGAGAAAGAGTAGAGGGAGAGATGAGGAGGAAAGATGAAGAAGAAGAATTTTATTCTGCTGTTCTATTGGACTTCATGCCACATTTACTGCTAATACATGGATTCTTCTGGTGCTATTTGGTGTTTTTGTTGTTATATTGCTTATTTATCATCTACCCCGACTGCAGCTATGAAGTCACATATTCGGACGTCGTTCTTGCTACTTGTGTTGTGATTAACACTTTACCTGTTGCTTTGTGCTTTTGCACTTTCTAATGTCCGTGCTTTATTTGCACGTGACTATCTATTGTGGACCAGCACTCTCTGGACTTTGACATCTGCTATTGTGATGGATACCTTATGAAGAGGGAAGATGATGAAGACATTTGTTGCTGATTTTACATGGAGCTTTGTCTACTGGAGTTATGTGCTTGCTACTCTGCCTACTAGTCTTTTATCTGACTACGTCGCCGACTACTGCTACTGTGTGCCAGCACTCTCTGGCTCGTCCGTGCTCTGTTTTGCACGTTGACTCGTCCATACATTATTTGTACGTGACTACTACTGCTACTGTGACCCAACACTCTCTGGCTACTACGACGACGACTTTAATGAAGACCTTGGTGCCTGTCAACTATTCTATCTTTTGCTCCAGATGATTGTGATGTTGCCTATTTCTGCTGCTCTAGATGATCAAGAAGCTTCTGCGACCTGCTGCCTACTATGGAGTATCTACTTGAGGGGGAGTTTCTGAGTGTTTGAGTGCTTTAATGTAAAATTGAGGGGGAGAAATTTCTTGTATGGGCTTGGTTTATCTTTTTTATTTTTGTCTCTTTGTTTTTAGTCTGACTCTCTATTTGAAAGCTGATTTGGGATTCTCCCAACTTCAGCTTGAGGGGGAGTGTTAGAGAGTCTGTTTATTAATTGTTATTAGTGTCTTTGTTATATGGGCCTAAGTGTCTTGGCCCAGTAGGGTTTAGTTTGAGTCTGTACGCTTCCCTGTGTTCCTATTTATAGGAGCAGGGTTTCTCTTATCTAATACAACTCATAGCCATCTTTTATTCTCTAAGAACGGGAAAGTTCAACTCATGGAGAAAACCATGGACAAAAATCAACTGACATGTCGTATTTGTGTCATACTTTTATAATATAAAAATATCACTCCCATTAGATATTCTGATTTAAAGCATGTTGTATGAATTTAAAATGAGACAGAAAATAGGCGGGAAACTATTTGTTTTGTACTCTTCTGAGGGACTATATTACCTCCAAGAGCACACTACACGATGCCCATCTCTTTAAAACAGAAACCTTTATATTTCTTAACCATTATTCCTAAAGATGGCACCTATTCCAAGTGTTCTTCAAATACCGTACAACCCCTTATGACAATGTCTAGCTGACTAGTTTGTGGGTTCTTGATAAACTGACTCGTAGCACCAAATAGTTCATGACTACCAGACAGATCATGGCTGGTGATGTGTGTTTTATCACGGGTGATGCCAAAGATGAAGGGTAAAGATACCGACAAGTATGGAATAATGCTGATCAAGTTTAAATACACCCAAATATAACTGTAAGTGCATGCACTGTAGTAGTATTTAAGGGTCCATTTGACATATAATGTCATCACAAACTACTAGTGTTGCTGCAGTTAACAAGAAATGTATTATGTTGAATACTGTGGAAATAGTAAAAAAAGTGAAAAAGAAAATAGAATAAAAGACATTAGTTCTCTTGGGAAACTATTTCAATGTTGAAAAATACAAAATATAATATCACCAAAATGGTTTGTTTAGGATGAGTACATATTTGTTGGTGCTTCATTCCTGGATTTATTGGGTTGCTACCATTGCGTTTCGGCGCCCTAGCTACCTACCTAGCACACATCAATATCCCTTTAGGTATTGTCGATTAACTAGGCACACAAAAGTATGGATAGATATAAGCCCACCAAAAGCTCATCAAATTCCCATGATACAATAAACTTGTAACTTGCTACTATCGGTCCAGCTTGATGATTTCAAAGTCCAATGCCTACCGTCTTGCTTAATAGGTTCAAATAAATCACCGTGATAAAAGGAAATGTTTAATATTCAGATGATAATACATGAGACGCCAAACTATATATAAAAAATAAAATGCAAATATCGTGCATAACTACCAATTTACCTCAACCTTAAAAAGAATTTCGCCTCTCATGAAGTGTTGCCATAACCTGATTGAACTATGTAGTATGACCCGTTGGATGGGGAACTGGTGGGAGAACCAGTCCGTGTTGCCCCCCCAAAATTGCTTTTTCTTTCTTTCTGAAAACTATAAACCTGGTGAAATGCTAAATTGGGAACTGGTCACGGCTCCCTCAAACTGTCCGTTTGTCTCCTTTAGCTAAACTATTGACCTTTCCTCTCAAACCTCATGTAAGGGAGGTTGGAATTTGGTGTATATAGGTGGATTTGATTGTTAATTAGCTATAGCCATGACATTATGATATTTGATAGAGAAAAATCTTGTTATGTGTCAATGACCTCTTCTTTTTTCAATTCTATAAATTTGTAGATTGATTTGTAGCTACGCTAGTGCCTGTAATAACACAGTTTGTTGTTTATTAGTTTGATATAGAGGGTTGTCCTGTTTTAGTCAATTGTCAATATTTTATCGCATTTCAGATACCAAAGTACTTTCCATGTCACTTTCGGATATACTAGCTGAATTGGTTGAGGCACTGGCTGGCAGGCTGGGTCGATTAAATGGGAACCGGTAGCCTAGCCAATTCACTCACCAGTCCAATCACGACAATCTTTCTCTCATGACTATGTGATACATCATAGGAACAAAAAATCTAAAAAGTACAAGGATTGCAAGAAGACGAAATAGCGTCCATATGGTGCAATAGTAAATAACTGAACAAAGATTTTGACCAAATTAAACCAAATAAGTGTGAATGAGGGCTCAAATAGCCTTTTATGAAGTTGTGACAGAGTCAGGGTTTTCAGAAAGCTCAGAGTTGCACAATGTGTGCACCCTCATATATATAATACTGAGAGAATTACAGAGAGGTCCATATATAAAAGAGAAATAACAAAACAAATAACAGGCTATGTAAAACAGGAAATATATAATGTAACACTCCCCCTCAAGTTGGAGCATAGATGTCAATCATGCCCAACTTGTCCATCAGTGTGCAGAACTGTTTCTTAGCCAGCAGCTTGGTGAACATATCAGCAACTTGATCTTCTGACCTCGTGAATGGAGTGCATATCTTGCCAGTCAACTTCAATGTGTTTGGTGCGCTCATGATAGACAGGATTATTTGCAATGAAGATGGCAACTCTGTTATCACAGTGCATAGGAATGGCCGAAGAAGACTCAATCCCAAACTCTTTCAGAAGAGAACGCACCCACAGTAACTCACAGGCAGTATGGGCCATGGCCCTGTACTCAGCTTCAGCACTAGATCTAGCAACGACATTCTATTTCTTGCTCCTCCAGGTAACAAGATTGCCACCTACAAACGTACAGTAACCGGAGGTAGATTTTCTATCAACTTTGCTGCCAGCATAATCAGAATCAGAATACCCTTCAAGTACACAGTGCCCATTCTTTTTATAATGAAGTCCCTTGCCATGCGACTTTTTTAAGTATCTCAGAATGTTACATACAGCATCCCAGTGACACTGTTTGGGTTTTTCAAGGTACCTGCTAAGAAGACACACTGCAGTAGCAATATCAGGACGAGTAACAATCAAATAAATCAATTTACCAATCAACCTCCTGAATTTTTTATGATCAGCAAACACAGAAGAGGAATCATCATCCCAATTCACATTGGGATCTAGAGGAGTATCCGTAGGTCTTGCTCCAAGCATACCAGTCTCCTGCAGAATATCAAGAACATACTTTCTCTGAGAAAGCACCGGGGCATTAGAGTTTCTAGAGACCTCTATGCCAAGAAAATACCGAAGTCTGCCCAAATTTTTTGTAGCAAAGTGCTTGCCCAGATGATCTTTGGTAGCCTGAATACCAAGAGAGTCACTGCCAGAGATAATAATGTCATCAACATATACAATCAGAACAGTAATACATGTTGAAGTCTTTTTTGTGAACATAAAGTGATCAACCTGTGACCTCAGAAAACCAAAATCAATCATGATCGTGCTCAGCTTATCAAACCAGGCATGAGGACTCTGCTTGAGCCCATAGATAGATTTCTTAAGCCTGCATACTTTGTGAGACTCCCCCTGAGCAACAAACCCAGGAGGTTGCTCCATATACACCTCTTCCTGCAAGTCATCATACAAAAAAACATTTTTCACATCAAGCTGCAGAAGTGGCCAATTCAGATTCACAGCAACAGATAGGAGAATCCTGACAGAGTTAAGGCGAGCAACAGGAGAAAAAGTCTCAAAATAATCAATGCCATATGTTTGAGTATAGCCCTTTGCAACTAACCGTGCTTTCAACCTCTCAACCGTACCATCAGGTTGATATTTTACGGCATATACCCACCTGCAGCCCACAGGCCTACACTGAGGAGGTGGATCCACCAGCTTCCAAGTGTTTCTGTCAGTCAGAGCAATCATTTCTTCTTTCATAGCCGATGTCCAGGCAGTACTTTTCAATGCATCCTAAACATTCTTAGGTACAGCCACATCAGATAAAGCATATACAAAATTGCTAGATTGAGTATTCAGATGAGCAGTAGATACAAACTGAGCAATGCTATGAGAAGTGCAGGAACGAGTACCCTTTCTGAGTGCAATATGTATGTCAAGGTCAAAATGTACCTCAGGTGCAGCAAAACCTTCTAGAGGAGAAGATTGGTTGTCTGGGGGGTACTTGTGTAGAAGGTGCTCTATTCCTACGTTGATAAACAATAAGTGGAAGATCTTGATTTTCAGTGTTCACAGTGTCAGTAATGTCAGGCACACAGTCAGAAATAACAGGCAAAGGAGAGGCAAGAATGTCTGTCTGCAAACTGTCTCCTGCTGAAGAATAATATGGTGTATCTTCAAAGAAGACAACATCACTACTAGTAAACCATTTTCTCGTACTGGGATTATAACACCTGTAACCCTTTTGAGTTCTAGAATAGCCCAGAAAAATGCATTTAGCAGCTCGAGGAGACAACTTATCAGAAGTGGGTCCAAGTAATCTGACAAAGCAGGTACACCCAAAAATTCTCGGAGGCACAACATACAAAGAAGTCTCAGGTTGCAGAACCTGTATAGGAATCTTATTTCCAATAACAGACGATGACATTCTATTAATCAGAAAACATGCAGTCAAAATAGCCTCAGGCCAATAGGAGCGGGGCACATGAGAATGCATCAGGATAGTCCTGGCGACTTCTAATAAGTGTCTATTTTTCCGCTCAGTGACACCATTTTGTTGTGGGGTAGAGGCACATGAAGTCTGGTGTAGCGTACCAACAGATCTACAGAAAACCTCCACTTCTTGCTTAACAAATTCTAAAGCATTATCGGTGTGGAAAACTTTAACAGGCAAACCAAACTGCGTTTTTATTTCAACAAAAAAATACTTGATAGTAGACAACACTTCAGACCTACTTTTTAATAGAAACAACCAAGTAGTCCTAGAAAAGTCATCAATAAATAGAATGAAATACTTGTAACTAGACAAACTCGGTACATGGCATGGGCCCCATACATCAGAGTGAATTAAATCAAAAATGTTTTTACTGCTCACAGTACTACGTCTAGGATACACAGTACGAGTTTGTTTTCCCAGCTGACAAGATTCACACTGAAAATTACAACTGCCAACATCAGAAACTAAATGACGCAACTTCTCTGACGATGGATGTCCCAGCCTGTAGTGCCACTGCAGTGCAGAAACAGAAGCCGATAAAGCAGATACCACAACAGCTTTCTCTGATCTCGGTAACTGGTCCAAGTAATATAGTCCATCAGCACCTTCATACCCCCCACCAATCTTCGTTCTCGTGCGAAGGTCCTGAAAAACGCATAAACCAGGAACAAATGCCAGGCTACATTTTAAACTTCGTAAAATTTTGTTGACTGATAACAAATTCAGAGGAAATCTAGGCACATATAAGACAGACTTGAGCCAAAACTGAGAAATAATGTCGCCTACTCCAAAAACCGAAGACTTTGAGCCATCAGCAAGCATAACAGATGAGTTACGAGCAGGTTTAGATAGAGTTTTAAACAGAGATCTATTGCCAGATATATGTGTGGAGGCACCAGAATCTATCACCCATTTTGTATTACCAGAAGTAGAAGGTGAGGAGGAACTCAGGAATGTAGTATCATAACCAGAGTATGCAGCATGTGCTCCACTAGTAGAAGCAGCAGACGAAGAGCCAGCACGCTCAAGAAAAAGGCGTTCCACCTCAGCACGAATGTAGTCTGTTTTCGCTCCCGCAGTCTCTGGCGCAGGCGTCTGAGTAACACCCTCAGAAGCAGTAGAAGATGAATCTGCAGCAGCATTGGCCCAAGTTGGTTTACCATACTTTTCCCAGCACTTTTCTTCAATATGGTTAGACCGGCCACAGAAGGTACACACGCGTTGTCCTTGTTGAGGACGCGCAGCAACTAGAGATGGAGCAGCAGGAGGGGCTCCTTGTCCAGCAACAGGTCCACGTCCCCGTCCTGCACCCAGGGGAGGACGGCCATTAGTGGAACGGCCACGGCCACGGCCACGGCCACGACCACGGCCACGCCCGGCCCAAGCAGCCAGGGCAGTCGAATCTCCAGTCTCAGGATGAGGAGGCGGTGTCGATGAAGAAAGGCGTTGGAGACGCTTGTAGGCACTCTGTAGAGTAGGGAGAGGATCACTCGCCAAGATCTGATCCACAACACCAGTATAGGACTCTGGAAAGCCACTCAGAAACTGTATCAGCTGTAGTTCCGCCCACTGTTTCTGCATAGTCGCCAGATCAGTAGACAGCGGGTGGTAAGTCTCCAACTCACCCCACAGGCCGGTGAAGGTGGAGAAGTAGTCTGAGATGTCAGATCCCGTGAATTGGAGTCACCCCAGTTGCTTGGTTATGTCGAAGACCTTCTTGGGATTCTGACTGTGAGAGTAGGTACCGGTGAGCTGATCCCACATCTGCTTCGCCATAGGTAGCCGAAGTAAAGTTACACTGATCTTCTCAACGACGCTGTTGAGAATCCATGTCATCACAATCGATTCGTCACAGACCCAATCATCAAAAGCTTTGACGTCCTTTGCATCCGCGTTCTCTGCAGGCTGAGGCGGACCAGTGTGAATCAGATGAGAGTACTTCCCTTGTGATTTGGCATATATCACAAAGGAGCATACCCAAAGCTGGTAATTGCGCCCGTCAAGTTTTAACAGTGGTAACTTGACGGCGCGAGTCTCTCCAAAAGTCATCTCCTGAAGACGCCATGAGGACAGGAAGGAAGGTAGGCACAGGCAGGCAGGTACAGGCAGGAGACGGACTATGTCGTCAGACAGGCAGAAGCAGGCACAAAACTACCACGGACCTCTCACATACGAACTACGCCTAAGCGTAGCAGGAAACCCGGAGGTCGAAGCCTACACGGGCAGGCAAGCACAGACAAACACGAACTGAAAGTTGTCCCTCAGACGAACAACTCTCCGATCTCCCCCTGAAGACGAAACTAGTCCAGATCTACAGGCGGCTCAGTGGTCCCGTAGAAGACGACCACCCGGCAGTGCACCTGTTGTGCGAACAACTACCAAAAAATTGGTTATGTTGCTCAAGCACTAGCGGTACACCGAGCCAGGAGGCTAGACGGAGCCACGAGCGGCGGGCGGCGGCCCTGCCGGCGGCGCTAGGCGGCGGCGGCCAGCAGTGCAGCCGACGAGCTGCTGCTGCGTCGCACGCACGTGCGCGGCGCGCGGGGCAGTTGGAGGGAGGGGCTGCTGCGGCGCGGCCGGGGGGGGGGGGGGGGGGGGGGGGCGGAGAGAAAGGAAAGAGAGAGGGAAGGGATGGAGGGAGGGAGAGACAACTAGGTGTCGACCTGCTCTGATACCATGTGACAGAGTCAAGGTTTTCAGAAAGCTCAGAGTTGCACAATGTGTGCACCCTCATATATATAATACTGAGAGAATTACAGAGAGGTCCATATATAAAAGAGAAATAACAAAACAAATAACAAGCTATGTAAAACAGGAAATATATAATGTAACAGAAGTAAAAGTTCAATTTTCAAGAAATATCAGAACTCTGCAGTGCCAAAACATATCTAATTCTGTATAACCGATCGTGCCAAACTAATTTTAAAAGTACCTATGTGCAATGAATTTGCAGCGAAAGTGGGTAAACCCATGCTGTCCCACAGGTCACACAATAGCGAGCTAATTTTTTTTTCTTTTCTGTGTGAGGGTGGGGGGGTACGCAGGGATCAACCCACGCCACTTTTATTGTGGACCCAACTCCTATTCACTGAGCTAGCTGCGTTGGTTGAATGTGTATGTGTATATGTATGTATGTGGGAAGTATACATATACACATATTTCTATACATGTAAGAATGGTAGAAAAGAATCTGCACCTACATCATGTGAAGGAACCTTCTAAAGCCAATCTTTATTTGGCATTGATATGAAGGTATTTTAAAATTCCGAAGAAGCTTCTAATTGAGCTTGTCTTTTAAAACTCATTAAACTTCAATATTTCCAGCATGTCCATCATTACAAATAAATAATTTATATGCAAATCAGCAGTGAAGTTGCAAGCTACATTCACTGTTCAATTTTTTTTATGGCATCTCAATACGACCCCAGGAATTCTTCTGATATTTAAGTCGGATATGTAATCTTAACCATATTCTTCAAATCGGCATGATTGGAAGAAGATAAGTGTGAAGGCAAGAAAGCATAAATAGGGTATTATTGGAACTTTCAGCCCACAAAATGTTCTACTTATTGATTTGTCGTCTTAAGCATGTCTGAGTAATTTACAATTTTGTGATAGATCTGAGTCAGTTACTTGTAGATAGTACACACTATTAACCTATATACTCATGCTGAAAATCATCGTTTGGTGAGTTTTACAAGAAATAACTCTGATTTCCGAACTTTTTGTCCTTGAATCTCATAATATATCAAAAGAATTTATTTACATATTTAACGTCCACTAAAGCACCTTCAGCCAGATTTTATCTCGATTTTCTTCCTGAAAGTATTGGGTTTTCGTTAGATGCTTCTCTTTCTTTTAATCAGAAACAATCCCAGAATAACTATCATCTTATTTATCTAAAAGTGGAAGAGATTGAGGATAATAATGTAACAAAACCGGCTAACATTATCGATCTACAGAGAATGATTATCCTAACAGCATCATTGTCCACTGTGTACTTAACTATTGATGAATAAAATGAGGATTGTCCTAACATTCAATTTTTTGTCCTATCTTACAAGGATTGTTGGTTCTTACCGATGGTTGCACGAGGAATGCTCATGAAATCATGGAGTATGCGATTCCACACCTTTCACAAGCTGTAAGGCATAAATCAGAAGCTGTTGTGGCAATGGTACATTTGATTGCCCAGTTAATAGACTGCATAAATGTCATTTCGCTGGTGTTATTACCCTGTTACATTTGTAACTAGAATAGATTATTTTCAATATTTCTTCGCAGGCATTACGTACTATATCCATTCTTACATTTGTTGGTGGCGATAATATCATAGAGACTGAAAGGTCAATGAAACTTATTTGGGACATTATCAATCTGAGTTCAAATTCCGAGGTACGGTGCCTGTCTGGTAGTCCTGATGTTTAACTTGGTCGCTGAAGTTGGTAAATTGTTAACTAGAATGTGCACATTTCTAGTTAGTTTACCTGCATCTAGATAATATTTCTCATGTCTATTTCCTTCAGAATGAGCAGGCAAAAATTCACCATACTGTCTTAGTATCTGGTGTTTCTTCATGGTCATTATTGCTGAGCACTATAGATGGATGGATAATCAGATCTAAATATTCCAAAGGGCACGTTAAACTGCTTTCATGTTGCTTCTGTGTGGTAAATTTCACTTTATTTGTGGATTCTGACTCGTTTTGTATTATAATGCAGGGCAATTGACTTCTTGCTCCATTTGTCATGCATGTATGGTCAGACTGTTGGTATTGCAGCTGGAAAGGCAATTGCTCTTATTTTAGATGCAGACAAGCTATATAAGTTTACCATGGAAGATAACACTACTTCCTCCGATCCTGGTAACTCAGATACTTGCTCTGATCCTGGTAACCCAGATGCCTGCTCCTGTCCTGGTAACCAAGATGCCTCACATATTGAGGCCTCCTTAAAGGATAAAATACTAAATCAAGTCAAGAACAATCTGATAGAATCTGAGGTAAAAAATAAATGTTACACAAGTACGAATTATATGAATTTATCTAGAACATGTTAAGCAATATGAAATGACGTCTCAATTTCTAAAACAAGGCTCAATACAATATTGTGGTTTCTTAATTACATCTTGAAATAATCAGAAAAAGGAACTTACTAAAGTACCTGCAAGGCTCCTAAAAAGGTTTAGTCACCTGAAAACTACTACACAATGTCAAAAAATTCAGGTTTGGATTTAGTACCTAATGTTTTCTTGTCAACTTTGTCCAAAATTGCTTTAATGTTTAAATAGTATTATTACTTATGTGGACATCCTTGTAACAGTTTTCTTTTCTGAGGGATTACCTTGGGGATACCTATGTCAAGCATATGCTGGTTTGTTCTTGATCATCTGTTGTGTTTAACATAAAATTAATTTCCAATATGTCCGACTCTGATCTGTTTCCCTTTATTTTCCGTTTTTCAGGAAAATGAACTATATAATGACATCTTCTATTATGTGGCTCCAAAGACAACGGAGAGTTTACCAACAGAAGAAAAGGTGAGTTTATATGCTATTTGCTTTGTGTTTTTGTGGGGGATCAGACATTTTATTGTTATGGTTTACAATCAAGAATTCACGGATATCATCTATTGTTTTCCTTTTGACATAGGGTTTAGTTAAGAATATATGAGAAAATTTAGGGAGAGAGCAAAAACTCATCATCATCATCATCTAAGCCTCAATCCCAACTATGTTGGGGTCGGCTACATGGATCCTTCGTTTCCATTCAGCTCTATCATGGGCCATATTCTGATTGAGAGAGAGCAAAAACTGAATCGTGAATTTGCTGCCCAATAATGAGAACCCAAATTACAATATATAGTTGCAGTGGAAATTCTATCTTCTAATAATAAGATCTAAAAAAAAGAAAGAATATCGAAATAGTCTAAATAAATAGGAAATAATAGAGATATTCCTAGAATATCGTAACACTCCCCCTCAAGTTGGAGCATGCGGATCAATGATGCCCAACTTGCCCAGAAGAAGATGAAACTGTGCATAACCGAGAACCTTAGTGAATAGGTTTGTCGGCTGATCAGTGGTAGGAATATGGCGCATAGTGATGGCGCCAGACTGAACGTGATCACGGACAAGGTGACAATCGATCTCAATGTGCTTCGTCCGCTCATGGAATACCGGGTTTGCAGCAATATGAAGAGTTGCCTGATTATCACAGAAAAATGACATTGGTGTGTCATGACAAACACCAAGAGAACGAAGCAATGACTTCAACCAAACCAGCTCACAACAAGTCAAAGCCATAGAGCGATACTCAGCCTCCGTCAGCTGCTTCTTGGTCTTCCAAGATATCGGAGAGTGACCCAACATGACAAAGTAACCAGTCACTGAGCGACGAGAAATCGGACATGATGCCCAGTCCGAGTCACAGTAGGCAATAAGCTGTAGAGAGCTCGTGGCAGACAGGAATAAGCCTTGACCTGGATGGCCCTTCAGGTAGTGTAAGACGCGTATCGCCGCATTCCAATGATCGACCTTAGGTGCCTGCATAAACTGTGCTAAAGTATGCACAAAATAGGACGACTCAGGACGAGTAATAGTGAGATAGATCAGCCTCCCGACAAGGCGACGATAACGATCCGGCGAATCATACAGAGGACTGATCGACGCAGCAAGACGATGATTTTGCTCCATCGGAAGTCCAGACGGCCGTGCAGCTAATAGACCCGCCTCGGAGAGTATGTCCAACGTATACTTACGCTGAGTAAGGAACAGACCGGTGGAATTGCGTGCAATCTCGATACCCAAAAATTACTTCAGTAAGCCCAAATCCTTCATATGAAAGCACGAGCTGAGATAGGCCTTGAAGCGAGAGATAGTAGCCGGATCATTATCGGAAATAATAAGATCGTCGACGTACACATGCACATGTAAGACAGCAGATGGACTCGTGTAAGAGAACAAAGAATAGTCGGCCTTGCTCTGTTGAAAGCTGAATCGTCGAAGAGCCTGAGAGAGCTTGGAAAACCAGTTGTGCGGCGCTTGTTTAAGTCCATAGAGAGACTTCTGCAAGCGACAAACATGACCTGGTGGAACATTCTGAAGGCCGAGAGGAGGTTGCATATAGACTTCTTCAGCTAAATCACCATGTAAGAAAGCGTTATGAACATCCATCTGATGGAGCTCCCAATGCCGAATGGCAGCAATAGAGAGAAAGACGTGAACTGTGGTCATCTTGGCCACAGGTGCGAAAGTTTCCCCATAGTCAAGCCCTTCTACTTGACAGTTCCCAAGAACAACCAGTCGCGCCTTATAGTGCTCTACTGTCCCATTGGAGTGATGATCCGATAAACCCATTTGCTCCCAATGGGTTTCTTGCCAGCAGGAAGCTAAGTCAGCGTCCATGTGTCGTTGCAATCTAGAGCAGCGAGTTCGGCCTGCATAGCGTCACGCCAGACCGAATGCTGAACGGAAGAATGATAGGAAGAAGGCTCATCTGTAGTGGTCACTGCTGCTAAAAATCGAACATGGGAAGGCAAAAAATTAGCGCAATTGACATAATTGGCTAGCGGATGAGATGTACTTGAGAACGATGATTGTGGCGTGGGTGAAGGTGACAGAGCATGGGGGTTTACCAAGAGCACTGTACTACAGATGTAATCTCGGTATCTAGAAGGAGGATGTCGAACACGGTGACTCTGACGGATCGAGGTCGATGGATTTGGTGGTGTCGATAATGAGGAGACCGCAGGAGTATCGGGGGAGGATGTCTGAAACCAGCAGAGTGTCAGACGACGAACCAGAATGAGGAGGTGAAGATGGAAGAGAATCATCGAGACTCCCCCTAACTGGCGAAGATGTGTCATCATAAATAGACGGAGACGGAGCTGGTGGAGAGTCCGTAGGAGACGACTGAGCCAGAGTCGGGGCTTGAAATGGGAAGAAGTCCTCAAAGAAAACAACATCCCGACTAGCAAAACGCTCCTTAGTTTCAAGATCATAGAGGAGCCAGGCGTGTTTTCCGGGCGGATATCCAATAAACAAGCACTTCCTACTGCGAGAAGCAAACTTGTCTTTAAACTTGGGCGTTTGAGCTGTAAAACACCAACAGCCAAAGACTCGGATGTGGTTGTAGGGAGGCGGCCGATGCTACAGGAGCTCATAGGCCGAACAATTGTTGAGAAGTGGAGATGGAGTACGATTAATCAAGTAAGTAACGGTAGAGACACATTCACCCCAGAAGTCAATAGAGAGATCGGACTGAAAGCGCAAAACGCGAGCCACATTCAGCAGGTGGCGGTGCTTGTGTTCTACGCGGCCATTCTGTTGCGGAGTAGCCACACATGAGGTCTCATAAATAATGTCGTGATCAGCAAGATACAGCCGCAGAGGCAAGAATTCTGTCCCATTATCCGCTCTCATTTGGCAGACTTGAGAGCGAAATTGTGTCTGCACAAACACACAAAACTGACGGAAACATTGAGCAACATCTGACTTAGCACGAAGAAAATAGATCCAAACAACACGTGAGTAGTCATCAACAATGGTCAAGAAAGAGCGAGCACCAGAATAAGATGGAGTATTGTAAGGCCCCCAAACATCACAATGAACTAATTCAAACAATGCAGTAGTTTTGTTAGAACTTTCCAGAAAAGACAATCTAGTCGGTTTTGCTTTGAAACAAGGACTACAAGGTGCAATGTTGTCTAATGACTGTTTATCTATGTTAAAATCAGAAATAGAAGACAAAATAGAAGCAGAAGGATGCCCAAGACGACAATGCCAAGTCAAAGCCGAAACACCTGCAGACTGAGCAGCAGACGCGCGTGCAGTAACAGACATCGCTTGAAGCCAGTAAACCCCGCCATGCTCTTTACCCACGCCAATCACCGTCCTCGAACTGATTTCCTGTAGAACACAGAGTCTAGGACTGAGAAGAACAAGCAATTGCAAACTCCGAGATGGTTGAGCACTAGATATCAAATTGCAGTCAAGATTAGGCACATATAAAACAGAATTGATATAATAAGTGCCAAACAGAATGCGGCCCTGCTGAGATGCCGTCGATATACTGTCATTCGGCAGCTTAACCGAGACCGGTGGGACGGGTAACACGTTGCTGAGAAGAGAGAAATCACCCGTCATGTGGAGCGAAGCACCTGAATCCAGGATCCAATCAAGAAACTCACCGGACTTACTGGGTTGAGTTTGCAGAGAAGAAAACATATTCATCACTGCAATCCATTGCTCGTTGGACAAAGCGGGACCGAAGGCAGCGCGATCAGTGACAGAGATGGGCGCAGATGAGGGCTGCGCAGAAACCAATTGAGTAGCATTCGCTGAAGCCGATTGCCGCTGAATTTTGTTGGCTTTGCCGCGTTCCCTGGCTGCCAACTTCTCCTTTAGCCAAACGGGATAACCGATAAGTTTGTAACAAGAGCTTTTATCATGACCTGAGCGCCCACAGTGCGAACAAAGCACAGAGCTTTTATCAGTAGGCGCCGAGTGGGACGAAGAGGCAGACGACGGTGGTGCAGAACTGGGCGTAGATGGTTGATGACGCGCAGCAAATGCAACCATCTCTGAGGGTTGTTCACGGATGGAGACGACGGTCTTTAAACGTTCTTCCTGAACAGCGAGAACGTACACATGATTTAAGGGTGGGAGAGGGTTTTGAGCCAGGAGATTGGAACGCAGAGAGCCAAATAACGAGTCATCCAAGCCGATCAAAAATCGATGAACACGTTCCTCTACGAATTCATTGATCCAATCTTTGTTACATGAGCACTTCCCGCAAGAGCAATTCCGGGACGGAACATAGTTCTCGAGTTCCTCCCAAAATTTCTTGAGCGTATTGAAATAATCCGCAACGGTTCGACCAGATTGACGACAACTTCCGATCTGAGCGCGAAGTTGAAGTTTTCTCGGACCGTTACCAATGTTAAATCGTTGACGAAGATCGTCCCAAAGTTGCTTGACGTCGGGAAAGTATGTGATAGAGGGTCGAAGGGAGGATCAATCGATTGAATTACCCACCCGACGAGAATAGCATTAACGACATGCCAGTCTTCAAGCGTCGGATGATCTTGAGCGTCAGCAGCCGGCATAGGGACGGTGCCATCCAAAAATCCGAGCTTTCTTTTGGCGGCGACTGAGTTACGAAAGGCTAGGACCCAATCATCATAATTATCACCTTTGAACGATACTGGGCAAAGAGATAGACCATCCTGAGTAGACGTTGATCGAAGAATCCTTGGGCGGAGCCATGGCGAACCAACGGTGAAGAGGACGGCAGCAACCTGGGCGGCGGCGGCGGTATTAGGACGTGTTTAGGTCTAGGTTTTGTAACCTAGCTTTGATACATGAGAAAATTTAGGGAGAGAGCAAAAACTGAATCGTGAATTTGCTGCCCAATAATGAGAACCCAAATTACAATATATAGTCGCAGCAGAAATTCTATCTTCTAATAATAAGATCTATAAAAAAAAATCGAAATAATCTAAATCAATAGGAAATAATAAAGATATTCCTAGAATATCGTAACAATATAAGACGGATGATGCCCTTTGTTACATTGCTAGGCCATATGCATTTATGTTTAGATTTTCTGCTTACAAATCAAGTTCCTTGCCATTCTTGATCACATCATAAGATTGAAATGAGGCAACTTGAGTGATACAGCACTTTGATTAGTATATCTGAAAATTTCTGTTTAGATTGATGAGTTTTTCCATTACGGAGCAGAAATCTTACTCCATCATTACTCATTCAAACTGTTCCATATGTATATGGCACTTTCTTCACGTCTTTCTTACAAAAAAGAGTTTATTATGGTATATTACACATGAAACTTCATGAATGCATATATCTGTTGTCTTTTAGTTTTGACCTGTCTCTAACTTTTTTCCGTTTTTAGTTGCATCTGAATCCTTTCTTCGACACAACTAAAGAAAGGACGCTATACCGTAATAAGCAACGCTGTGTAGCTAAGGTATGCACTAGTATGGCGGTTGAAGTACATGTTTCTTATAACTTAGCAAATCATACTATTCACCAGAGATTTGTGTGCTTTCGTTTTGATTCACGAGTTCATGAGCATTGAAATCCTGCTAATATCCATGTAATGTGTTTAAAAGTTTGGTAACTTCCAATATATTGCTGATATTATGATATTCTTCAGCCGATTTTATTGCTTTATCGACTCATTCCTGTCCCTGCTTCTGTTTACCGACATTATAATATTTTTCACTGTAATTTCTTTGTTCGGAATAGCATTGTACACTAATATTGATGAATGGTATTGTTGCAGGCTAAACGTGAAGGGCATTTTGCTGTGGGTGTCGACGCGAGAGTTTGATCAACAAAGCACCTGCTTTTCCTTGACAGTTCATGTTATAGTGGATGATTAGAGTTTAATGTTTTGAAGTCCCTTTTGAGGGCGAGGCTTGAGACGCATTACAGAAAACAAAATACAGATGGCTGATTCTTTCCCCGTCTTTGCTGCTACTTTTGGTCTACACATGTAATTCTATGATAGATAATATCTCCTGTGACCTTCGTTCAGTTTTTTATTTTATTGTTCAGTTCGAATTCAAACCATTGTATGCTAATTCATAATGATGGTTAGGTCTTGTTCACGATATTCAACCTCCTAGGTTTGTAATATTCTCCAGGACAGTAAAGGCAACTGGCAGGCGTCTGTCGAACGCGGACAAATCTGACTGTCCATTCGTTTCATTTCTATAATTTTTATATAGAACGGCTCTACAATGAAATTGATAGAGATCATCGATTTAAATACAACAACAGTGAATGCAACTTCTCCGTGTATATTTCCCTTGTATACTGATTTCTTGAATTTTTGTGGACCTGCGCAACCCCAGGAGTAAGTAGCTTTTGCTCACTGCTCGAATTTCAGCTTACCCGTCAAAATAAAACTGAACCGTTTTTTCCTTTGGAACTTGATAATTTTTACATCGTGAAGTAGTGGAAGTAAGCGACTCCCAGTATTAGACGGCAGCCATGTGAGGTGAGAGAGGGTAGGCTAAACCACAAAAGAATGATGGGGTCTTGTTTGTTCTGTCCCACCTCTGTCGATCTTTCCCCATGGCACTTTAGGTAAGGAAGGCGTCGTATGTAAAAGAAACATTAAACCTTCTTCCCTCCATTACGAGATTCCCTGCTCTTTTCCCTAATCAGCCGAAACCGAGCTAGGAAAGAAAATAGGAAAGCTGCTACATAAAACCTCATTTTCTTCTCACCACCTATCAATAATCAATGTCCTTCCTACGAATAATCCTCAAATTTTGGTCCCCCCGACTTCAACATGATTTTCTTTTACAAAAAACTTTGTTTCTCATCCCATTATCAAATATGGCATTTTAACGATCCACAAGACCAATTACTCACACTTCTCCATCTCCCTTGGTCATGATGCCCACTTCTCCCACCACATCATTCCTTCCTCCTGTTGCATTTTGCAAAACCCGACCTTTCTATCTCGTTGCCCCTCTCCTCTACTAGGTGGGTGATTGGTTTGTCACGTCCTTTAAAACAAAGTTTTCAACATACTTTCCTTCCACCAAATTTGGAAAAGACATATTCTTGACTAGCTACTCATGCATCACACAACTTGTTACCATGAGAACTTATGCTCTCGTTAGTGGTGAGTCCCATTTGTGTTCTATGGCAGATACGAATAGATCTGCGGATCTGTAAATGCGGGCCCTTTAAAAATCTTTCACATGTCTAAATTTTTAGACCCACAGAAACGTGGACCAGCATAAACATAGAACCGCATATAAGCAGGTCCACTAATGGATATGCTTGGAACTAGATCTCTAGACCCATATTTTTGAATAATAACTACTTAAATAATATGTTATTATATCGTGCTTTACTAGTCTAATTAATATAATACTTGAGCTTACATATTACTATAATTATAATAAAGTTAAGACTAGTCATCTAATTAAGAACTAACTATTCTAGTTACAATCGTTGAGCAAAATATGTAAATTTAAAATTAAGACTGTTACATAATATGCTACATAATTAATATGATATGATGATGACTACAAATATATAAATTATTAACCCAACAATCTTCAATCTATAAAGTATTATATTATTTAATATAACTATTGCATGTTTATATCCTATATAATAGCAATATCGTGTTGTATTAGAATATATATAATATTATTGTAATCTTTCTTATATAAACAATATGACGTTTATAAAGAACTGCTTACATGTATACCCTACTGCAAACCTGCTATTATTGCAAGTATGTGTATGTTGTGGCTCTAGATTTTTATTTTGTGGATCTAGAACTGGAATCAGATCTTACACCACTGTTGCGTTCTCTTGGTTGCAAACCTCCTTGTGTCCCATAGCAAGATTCTCTCGCATAAACCCACAACCATCACTGTAGCAATGGTAGATACGACCTCAACTTCTTATTTCTTTTGCCTCTGTTGTGCTCTATTGGATGACATCATGTCATGCTTATACGCTTATATTTTTCTAAATAGCATTTTCTTCTTGTTTGTTTAAATGTCTGATGCGGTGGCATTTAATTGTAATTTTTCTGATCTTTATGGGCCTTAGTACTAGACATCTTTGGTCGTGCCTTGTATAAAAGACGATCGTTTCTTTTCTTTCAATAACATAGTATGGATTTCCGCCCAATTTTGTTACGAATTCCCTCTCTCTCATTTTTCGTTGTTCTCTTCTCATCTGCCTTACTTCTCAAGTCTCTCTCTATGTTCACCTCCAATCTCTAGGGTTTCTCTCTTTCTAGGATTCTCACTTGGTATCAGAGTTTCTGTCTTCATCCATGGCTTCCGCATCTTCATCAGACGCTAAGGGAGAAGTGCACGTAAAGAAGACAGTATCATCTGTCGGAGATCAGAAGAAGTACCCCTATCCCGTCGGAATTAATGTCTCCAACTTCCTCTCTCTCAAGCTCACCAACTCCAACTATCTCTACTGGGAGGTACAGGTGAGAGCCCTGATCGAGAGCAGTTCTCTAGAAGGATTCATTGATGGAACTGAGAAGACTCACTGAAGATCTTCATGGATGATGAAGGTAATGTTACACAAAACCCTAACTATTCGGCATGGATTTGCACTGATCGACTTGTTAAGGGTGGATTATGGGATCGCTTTCTGAAGATGTTCTGGTAGTAGTTGTCAGACTTTCCTCTTCTGCTCAGATCTGGTCTGCTTTAGAGAAGAATTTCTGTGTTTCTACTCAATCTCGAGGTTTTGAACTTCTGTCTAAGCTCCCCCGAATCAACACAGGATCGAAGAGTGTCACTGAGTATCTTCACGAATTTAAGATGATATGTGACAGTTGCATGCTATTGGTAAAACGATCACTGATGATGATAAGGTATACTTTCTTCTGAGCGGACTTGGTCTTGAGTTTGAGAATTTTACGATTTCAATGGTGCAACCTCCTCTTCCTTATTTTGATGAGGTTAGTTCTTTACTCAAGGATCATGATATGAGAAAATCCACATCGGACAATTACTCGGTGCCAAATCTTGCCTTTGTTGGTCAGAAATTCAACTATAATCACAGAAATACATGAAGAGGTGGTGGTTTCAGACCTCAAAACTATCCACGGTATCATGTCCCAAACTTCTCAGCACTGCAATCTCAGACTCTACCTATTACACAACATCCTTATCCTCAACAATCACCTGGTGTTTTAGGTGCTCATCCAGATCAGTCTTTCACCTCCTTTGGTCGAGGTTTCAATCTGAGTACATGAATTACCAGCACTCGGTTTCAAGCACGACCTCCTATCTACTGTCAGATATGTGGAAAATGAGGTCATGAGGCCTTTCACTGTTGGCACAGGTTTGACAATAATTACCAATCTCCTGAGATACCAAAGCCTCACAGATGATACTGTTACTAATCGGGAAAAGGCCCTTGCTGCCATGCACATTGGAGAACAGAACACACCTAATCTCACTGAATGGCATGTTGACTCATGAGCAACAAATCAAATAGTTCAAGACCAAGGTATACTAAAGAATATTATCTCCTATAAGGGCAATGATTATATTATGATTGGTGATGGTTCCTTTCTTCTAATTACTCATTGCGGTGATACTTTTGTTATACAACATACTCCTATTCCGCTTGCAAAAGTGCTTGTTGCCCCTGCAATGAAACACAATCTCTTATCTGTTGCTCAACTTACTAAAGATTTTCCCTGTTATTTTCTATTCTTCAAGGACACCTTTCTAATTAATCATTTGCAGACTCATCAAACCCTGGCAAAGGGAATGCTTAGAGATGGAATGTACAAGATGAAGTCTAACTGTCATCAAGCGTTCGTTGCTATAGGAAGGAATAAAGTGATGTCTGTCACTTGGCACAAGCGGTTAGGACATATTAATGTTGAAACTCAGAAGTACATGGAGCATAGTAATCTGATTTCTTCTTCGAATAAATAGTTAGAATTTTGTACTAGTTGTGCACTAGGAAAGAGCCATAGACTTTCCTTTGCAAATAAGCATGTAAAAAGTACAATTCCATTTGGACAAATTTATTGTGATCAATGGGGCAAGTCTCCTGTAACTTCTAAACATGGATTTCTTTATTATGTGTTGTTTGTTGATGAATACACTGGGTATAGTTGATTATATCCATTAAAGAAGAAATCTGAATTACTTGATCACTTTATTTTCTTTTGCAAAATGGTTGAGAATCAGTTTAAAACAAAGATTCGGGTTCTTTTCACTGATGGAGGTGGTGAATTTATTAGCACCGCTTTGAAAGCATATCTAGCATCACAGTGAATTATTCATCATTTTGCTTGTCCCTATATACATGAGCAGGTTGGCTAGGTTGAAAGGAAACATCGTCATGTAGTAGAAATAGGTCTTACTATGATGTTTGACTCTGGTGTTCCTACACATTTTGGGTTGAAGCTTTTTCAAGTGTTTTTTATGTTATTAATCGCTTACCTACTAAAACTCTTCAACAACAATCCCCCTTGGTCAAATTATATGATCGTCATCCTGACTACAATGCTTTGCGCTATTTTGGATGTCTATGTTTTCCTTGTATGTGTGACTATAATAAACATAAACTTGAGCCTCGTGCTATTCCTTGTGTGTTTCTGGGGTACAGTGATATCTACAAAGGCTACATATGCTTTCACATTCCTTCAGGCAGAACCTATTTCTCTAGACATGTCATTTTTAATGAACAAGTTTTTCCTTTTAAACAAAAAATCATTTCTCAAGTAGATTTGGGAGAACTTGTTGTCTTTTCTGATTTTCTGAATGCAAGTGATGATACATCTATCTCATTCTGCTCTTCTGACAAGTTTGATCCTTGCTCTGAGTTTTGTCAATATTTTGAAGATGTTGGAATCACTACTAAGCTCTCTGATAGTGATACTCAAAATAATTATCCTACTCACGATTTGGCTCAAGATCAAACTGCTTCTGATGATCTTAGCAGCTACACTGAGCCAGATTCTCCTACTGCAGACAACAACTCCTTACTTAATACAGATACTATGTATGTTACATCTGTAGAATCATCCTCATTTTCTACTCACTCTATGGATATTATCTCAATGCCTTCATCTCCTCAAAACAACAATAGTCATGGTATGGTCACACGTGCAAAGTCTGGCATTATTAAACCTAACCCCAAATATGCTTTGTTGACTCAGATACTACCATCTGTACCTAAATCCATTAAAGTGGCAATTGCATATCCTGGTTGGTTAGCTGCTATGCAAGTTGAGCTTCTGGCTCTTGAAGCAAATAATACATGGTCTCTAGTTCCTAAACCTCCTAATGTAAACATTATCAGCTGCAAATGGGTGTATAAACCTAAACTCAAGGTTGATGGATCGCTTGAAAGGTTGAAAGCAAGGCTAGTGGCCAAGGGTTTTAGTCAAAAAGAGGGAGTTGACTACTTTGAGACATTCAGCCCTGTAGTAAAGGCAGCAACTGTCCGTGTTGTTATTACCTTGGTTGTCTCTTTCAAATGGCAAATACTTCAAATAGACATTTGTAATGCCTTTCTAAATAGTGAGTGTTTGAACCTATCTACATGTCACAGCCTCCTGGTTTTGTCTGTGCTAACCATCCAAAGATCATTTGCAAGTTACACAAGGCCTTATATGGTTTGAAGCAAGCTCCATGAGCTTGGTTCAATAAACTAAGTGATTTTCTTTTGCATCTGGCTTCTTATGCAGCTCTGATGATCCTTCTCTATTTGTTCTTTGTTAGAATTCTATCATCATCTATTTGTTACTATATGTTGATGATATAATTATCACTGGTAATGATTCTGTTACTTTAGCACGGTTTCAAGATTCTTTGAGCAAAGCTTTCAACCTAAGGACTTTGGGCTCGTTGAATTATTTTCTTGGCATACAAGTTATTCCTCATCTCGATGGTGTTCTGTTATCTCAAGAAAAGTACATCATTGATATTCTCAGCCAAGCAAATATGGGTGATTGCAAGCCTATTTCGACTCCCATTGCTCTTAACTACACCACTACTATTGATTCTCAGTCACATGCTCTTCCCAATCCACAAGTCTACAGAAGCATAGGTGGTTGTCTACAGTATGCTACTATCACATGACCAGATATCTCCTATGTTGTTAACACAGCATGTCAATTCTTATCTAATCCAACAGAATCCCATATGACTCTTGTCAAGATGATACTCAGATATCTCAAAGGAATGGTGACCATGGGTCTTCACATTGCTCCCTCTCATTTACTACATCTCTCATCCTTTAGTGATTCTGACTAGGATGGTTGCCCATCTACTAGATGTTCAACCACAGGCTACTGTATTTTCCTTGGTTCTACTTGTGTCTCATGGAGTGCAAAGAAACAAAGTATAGTTGCTAGATCTAGTTGTGAGGCTGAATATAGAACTTTAGCTTCTACTGTTGTGGAGTTGACATGGTTGTCCTTTCTTCTTCGTGACTTATGCATTCCTCTCTATCGACCTTCTGCTCTATTCTGTGATAACACTAGTTCCTTACATCTGATTGTTAATCCTGTGTTTCATGCTCGGACTAAACACATAGAAACTGATTACCATTTTATCTATGAAAAAGTTGCTCTTGGACATATCCTTACAGCTCACATTTCCTCTGATCAGCAACCTGCAGATATCTTCACAAAGGCTCTTTCAAAGCTTCAGTTCAGAAAACTTCAAGCCAAACTTCGGATGGACAGTCTCACCCTCAGTTTGCAGGGGGTATTGGATGACATCATGTCATGCTTATACGCTTATGTTTTTCTAAATAGCATTTTCTTCATGTTTGTTTAAATGTCTGACGTGGTGGCATTTAATTGTAGTTCTTATGATCTTTATGGGCCTTAGTACTAGACATCTTTGGTCGTGCCTTGTATAAAAGACGATCGTTTCTTTTCTTTCAATAACATAGTAAGGATTTCCACCCAATTCTGTTACGAATTCCCTCTCTCTCATTTTCCGTTATTCTCTTCTCATCTGCCTTGCTGCTCAAGTCTCTCTCTATGTTCACCTCCAATCTCTAGGGTTTCTCTCTTTCTAGGATTCTCACTTGCTCAACTCCTTCCCTTCCTATACAGGTGTTATCTATCTACATGTGATCACAGTGGCCCCTGTCTCTCATAGCTGGCTAAGAGGCAGCCATTCCCAAGGCCATGCTATGATCATATCTACCAATGGACTTTGCGGTAGTTCCCAACCGTTGCTTGCACAATAGGCATCCATGGAGAGTAATTGGTTGCAGTGGCAGGGCTAGACTTTATAGGTAGGAGGGGCATTGTTAATGGACAAATATTGGGGGGGGGGGATATAAGATCAGGCACCGCACTCATTTTCCTTCTAAACTTTAAATATCCAACATGAAATTCATGTGTAAATAACATATCGGGGTAGGGCATGTGCCCACCCAGCCTGAATCTCACTCTGTCACTGGTCGTCAGTGTCACCCCTTCTATTGTGGTCCAACAAAGGCCTACACACCACCATATAACTAGGCACCTATTGCTATAACAACTGTGTTGCCCCCTCATGGTTCACTACCACCATCATTTCCTTGACAAGAGAGAGAGAATCATGGGCAATGACAATGAGGAAATATAAAAAAGAGAAGAAAGATGTTATACTTAAAGTGAGCCTAGACACATGTAGTACCACCCCCTCCCCTTAGGATGAGCATTGGGTCAGGTCACCTGGGTCTTGGCAAGTGTATGCCCAAATACCCTTATTAATTGGGTTTCGGGTCCAGTTTAGGTTTTGATAAGGTTTGAAAAGCTCGGCTTATTTCTGGCCTACATAATAGAATTGGATTTCAAGTTGGGTTCTTGTCGGATTCTGATCGGCCCATATGATATAGTAAATGAAGATATTTCAACGTACTAAGATAAATTGTTAATATAATCTTGAACATGTGTATCCAAAAGTATATGTAATATCTACATATGATCATCTATAAAACTAACACACTTAAACCTTGTAGGTTATACAAGTTCTTCTCAAAGTCACTTTTTGAATGACGAACAAGAAGAAGTTAACTCAGAAGATATTTCTATGCTAAATGATCGGGGATCTCGAGAACTCTTCATAGCACCTGAGGCTTATATGATCCTTCACAAATCATGAAAATATGCAGTGATTGTCAGGTTAATTGGAAAGTCAATCAGATACCTTACACTATGTGACAGTATGAAACTGCTTTGGTGTCCGATGGCTCAATGACAAGTATATGAAATCAACATGAACCATTTTGTGGTTCAGTTATCTTGTGAACATGACTATCTAAAGGCAATTATTGGAGGACCATGGTCCATGTTTTGGTCTTGCTTAATGGTATGGAAGCGGGATGGTGCCTTCATTCTATCACCAGGTCTTCCAAAGAAAATTATTTCTTAGGTACGCATATGTGATTTGCCACTGCACCTGTCACTAGTACATAACCAGCCTTTAGTGTCGATTATTTAAGGCCTTTAGTGTCGGTTTTTAAACGAAACCTATGTGGGTGCCTCTAAAAGCCCAACCGTTACGCGACGGTTCTCAAACTGACGCCACAACCCTTCGTGCGCCACTGAAAACGTGCCAGTAAGGGGGTATAGGCGTCGGTTATTAGCTTTGAAACCGACGCCATATACCTTCGCGCCACAGAAAGGGCACCATCTGGGGCACTATCGGCATCAGTTTATTAGTGATAACCGACACCATCTCACCCGCTGCCACGGTCATGCTGGCCAGCACGACTGTGGTGTCTGGCCCGCTGCCATGACTGTGCTGGCCAGCACGGCCATGGTGTCTGGCCTCATTAGGGAAATCGACGTCAGTTACTAGTAGGGAAATCGACACTGTAACCATTTGTCGTCGAATTTATATAAATAGTTGACGCCTATTTTATGTTTTTTTTCTATCAATCTACAGACCTGTTGTGGCTGGTCACAGAATGAGAAACATGTAGTTCAGTTATGAACTGTAGGTTTTACGACATCCATTGATATCAGCCAACAACAAGTCACAAACCTGCAAAATTAACAACATAAATGTTCACACATTTAGCAACTTGCAGTTCCATTCGATTTTCACACATGTAGAAACATTCATGTAGTAATCTAAGTTCCATTCATTTTCACATTCGCACATGTAGAAACATTAATATAGCAACCAGCAGTTTCATTCATTTTCACTCAGACACATGTAGAAACATTCACACATATTATAATTCAGAAATTCATTTACAAAATATCATTCTTTAGTCATTATTCTCTATCAACATCCCAATTATATGTTAAAACCCCCACTACTTGTATGGTTGTTGCCCATTCTTCTCTTACTTCATTTAATTCTCCCGTCGTATAGGGAGCATGTACATCTGGTAAGGCCTTTCCTGTAGTGTGGTCAGTTTTAAACACCTGCAAAGAGAATGATGTATATATATAATTAATGAGCTATAAATAAGAGTGATATATTTCATATTATCTAATGAGACTATATATAATACCTCAGGAATGGTATCGATGTCCATTGCGGCATATTTGATAATCAGGTGCATAAATCGCATCACATAGTATGTACATGCCCATCCATTGTCTTGTGTAGTTCACTATAAATTGAAACATACAAATATTAAAAAATACAACTAATTAAGCATTGTTCACATAAATAATATATACATTGCAGTCGAGAACTTACTTTCACGTTTGTCCAAATTATTTGCTGGTTCTTTTTCCTGGGGACCTTTCCTCCAGCCTTTTTGAACTCATCTAAACCCCTACATGTTAATGTAACACAGTACATTGCATAATTAAATAGTAATGTAATAACATATGTTAACGGATATGAAAATGAAATATTTCTCACCGGAATAATGTCATTTTCATTTTGTGTCCATATCTTGAATTCAATTTAGTCCCCTTAGGATCTAGATAATAGACAGTGAACGTCTCGGGGACAATAACTAGTAACTCCCAATGCATACCACTAGAGGTAAAAAAAAGTTAAAAATTAATAACTCAAAATACACAATAAAAATGTAATTTTCTTAAGTCCAAATTATAAGCAAAGTAAACTTACTCCACATTGAATGGAGCTATTATCAATGACTTCTTATTTTGAGCAAAACTTGTAAAAGCATCACAGCAGTATTGTTGAACTGACGGAGGGTCTTTAGCTACTAGACTAATCAAAGATGGAATCAAAATTCCTACATGTTCGAATGAAAAATCTGCACATATCTTGTCTAAGTAGCTGCAAAACATGTATTATGTATGCATCAATAAATAAGAAACCAGATCACCATATCCTACACAAGGTATATGGATATATAAAGAAGATCTCACCTTATCCACAGCTCTATCACAGATGTATTCAGCCAATCATATCGAAACAACTCCAAAATATCGTGTATAAATAGGATGCTTTTGTATGATTGACTTGCAGCATCTGTATCTATAGAAATAGTTATAGGGTAATTTATATCATGTTCGCCTAACCATATTGCCATACCCCTACAATCAGGACCTAACGGGACAGGTAGGTCCTGTGGAACCCAACTTGGTGATGTAGGAGGTGGAGGCCTAGATGTTGTGGGTGTCTTCTTTTTAACCTGTATATATATATATATATATATATATATATATATATATATATATATATATATATATATATATATATATATATATATATAATTTCAGATCAACTGACATCATATACACACACTAACAATTTAACATAATATAAATTTACCATACAGTTTCAGTATAGGGGACATTCGCTTTTGGCCACAATATCACTCCGCCTTCTACCTCACCAAGCATTTCACAATCTGGGTGGGCATATGGCAATGGAAGATCCATCCAGTTGGGGAATATACGTAGAGGGCTCACACAAACCCAACTAGCTGGTAATGGAGACCCATGAAACATTTTCCCTGGTAGGGATGGGTAAGCTGACGCCTCTGTAATGACAAATTCTTTACTTTTTATACGGCATGGCTTCAACCCCTACAAATTTTTGTGTAAAGAATGTTATATACATATCATCTTGAAAACATATCATCTTAAAAAGACTAGTTATTATGTCATAAAAATACTTACATTGGATGTGCTAGGTGGTGGATCTACAGGATTACTCCCAACCTCTACAGTAGGAGTAGAGCGGGACGCCATAGGTACTGTCTGCTGAGTGGCAGTCTGAGATGCCTGCCACTTGCTCAGTGCTTCTTTGAGTTTCCTATCAACTAGCTTATCTACCTATACATGGATAAAAGAAACGTTAGCTTCTGATTATTGAATTCTCTTTTACAGTAACATTATAAAGAAAGAATATGTTACTTCTTCTTGTGAAAGTCCCACTTTTGGGACATGTTTGCGCTGGGATGGCCCAAAGAACGCTTTGATGCCCACACCTGCGCCTGCAGCCCTAACACGTCCAGGATGCTCTGGGTTACCCAGAGAAACTATCAATTCATCTCTTGTGCCCTCAGAGATGAACTTTCCTTGTTTCCTTGTTTCAATATTTGCTGGTGTTGGCAACCCAACTGAGAATGTACTGGAGTCATCATACTTATCATATTACTCTTCTTCATCTATAGGATCTTCAATGAACTGTCTTTTACCATGAAGAACAACCGACCATTTATCATTTGCAGGATCATCGATATAAAATACTTGTTTCGTCTGTAATGCCAATATGAATGGTTCACCCTTCTCGCCAATATTTTCAAAGTTCACTAAAGTGAAACCCAATTCAACCATTATAACTCCTTTGGTGTTATCAACCCAATTACATTTGAAGAGAGGAATTCTAAAATCTATGTAGTCAAACTCCCATATGTCTTCAATGACACCGTAATATGACATTTTAGCTTCACATGGACTCTTATTCTTTGCACTTGCAAAAAACATAGTCGACGCTTGAAGGGTGACCCCACTATTTTGGACGACACTCTTATCATCTTGGCACTTTGTGTAATATGTGAATCCATTAATGTCATACCCTTCATAGACATAACAGTCAATTTTGGTTTAAAGGTGAGGCATTTGATAGTTTCAGTAATATCATCTGGTGTTTGAGATAGTTGATGTAAGACTTTCTCTTCAAACCGCTTAATAAATGTCTTGTTATGCTCTCTAGCAAGCCACATTATATTGGCTCGAGGATATTGTCTCTTGATGCAATTGGTATGCTTCTCGATATAAACACCCACTTCGTCCATGTTGTGTAAAATATACAAGTGACCTTGTTCCAACTACTCACGGCTGATTACTTTCACCCGTGATCCCAAAATTCCTTTGCCAAATTGCTCATATTCATATTCTCTGCCAACCCTTGTCTTCCATGCCTTTATATGCTAGGCTCCCTTTTAATAACAATGACCAATTAGGTAAATAACAAAACATATTAGCTAACTAATTAACAAAGATTTTGATATAATTACTAGAATTTTATAGTAAACACTAAAATATTATTTTGAACACAAAAAATGTCTGGAAGGATATCAGTGCAAGATCATCCTACATGTTTCACTGGAGCTGACTTATAGAAATATAGGGGCATCCCATATGTATCCATGTCTTGATCAGTCCGCCATACCTCATGACTCCTCATGTTAACAACCTCAAACATGCTTTACTTGACTCAAACAAAAAGCTTCTCAACACCACCAAATCCGTCTACAAAATATCAAACACAGTGCACTACTTACAGAGATTGAGGGAAATACCAAGTCTAAGTCAAGTTCCCTAAAAAGGCCTATTAAAAACAAGTTTTCTAGATTTATTTTAAACAAGAAATAGTCCAACTAGTTAAGAACACAACAAAGCACCTGATAAGCTCATCTACACTAGCCTTTCTCAGAAGTAAGCTCAAAAGCTCAACAAAACTTGTAAGATACCTAATACATCCTTCACATGCTTATTGTACATGTTACTAGATGGACATGTAATTATCTAAACGAATGAAAACAAATACATTTATGCTTTCCATGTAGTTGACCTAAAGTTAGCATGAATATAAGTATTGAAACCTGTCATGGATATACAACAATTTATTCAATTTTCAGGTTAAGGACAAGTATTCAAAGTATTTGGTCAAGTATTAGGACACTGATATTGGACAGCAACCATGTCAAATCAACAAATAATTAAATCGAGCCTAAACAGAGCCCAAACATCAATTCCATGAAGGTATACTCTCAAGCACAAACAGAGCTCAAACATCAAATCTGAGTTGAACAATAAACTTAGAAAAATAGCATTCCAATAAGAATGAACTACATAATCATGAATATTTTTGTCAACTAATTCCAATAAACTTAATGTTAATTAAATTTATAATTTAATATCTAATTTTCAAAAAGATTAGGATTGTGCTTTAAATGTGCTAAACTAAGCATGAAAGGAACAAGCAAAAGTAGTTTATGAGAAAGCAGATATCAAGCACCTGAGAGTAAAAATATTCTTGTCATTACCAGGAGTGTCATTATCACTGAGAAAGTCATTGCAAAAATCCATAACCTCTCTCGCCACATAACCCTCAATAATACTCCCTTTAGGCCGATAACGGTTTCGAACATCACTTTTAAAAATGCTCATGTATCGTTCAAAGGGATACATCCAATGCAAGAAAACTGGTCCCAACATTTTCACTTCCCTAGTCAAGTAGACAACAAGATGTACCATGATATCAAAGAACGACATAGGAAAATACATCTCAAGCTGACATAGGGTAACAACCACTTCTCTTTTCAAATTATCGAGAGTATCAGGGTCAATAACTTTACTGCACAGACTGTTGAAAAAAGAAATAAAGTCTGGTGATTGCAAACCTTACATGCTTCGGCAATATAGATCGAATTGCTACAAGCAATATTTGTTGCATTAGAGTGTGACAATCATGAGATTTAAGACCTATCAACTTCAGATCTTTCATTGATACCAATCTACGGATGTTGGATGAGTAACCCTGTGGCACCTTAACATTTACCAAACATTCACAAAAATCTTTCTTCTCCTTTCTAGACAATGTGTAACAAGCGGGAGGTAAGTATGTTCTCTGATTTCCCATTTCACATAATTCTGTTAATTCTGACCTTATTCCCATTTCACGTAGGTCCAGTCTGGATTTTAGCCCATCTTTAGTCTTACCTGGTATATTCAACAAAGTACCAATGACACTATCACATACATTTTTCTCAACATGCATGACATTGATACAATGCCTGACTGTCAAAGAACTCCAATAAGGAAGATCCCAAAATATTGACTTCTTCTTGAATAAAGATTTGTCACTCTGTGTGGCCATAGTACATTGTCATCTCTTACCAAATTCATTGACAAAGTCTTTTACTCTTTCATAAATAACCTCCCCTGGTATAGGTTTAGGTGCACTTTGTTCCTCATTCAATCCATTGAATGCTTTGCGCTTCCTACCATACAGATGGAATTTTGTAAGAAACCTTCGATGACCGAGATATACAGTCTTACCACCATGTTTTAGTCTTGTTGAATCAGTGTTCTCTTCACATATAGGACACGCTTTAGCTCCTTTGACACTATATCCAGACAAATTCCCATATGCTGGAAAGTCATTAATAGTGCAAAACAACATAGCATGCAAACGAAATGTCTCTTTTCGTGAAGCATCATAGGTCATCACACCTTCATCCCAGAGTTTCTTTAAGTCATCAATCAGATGTTCAAGATAAACATCGATATCATTTCCAGGTTGTTTAGGGCCCGATATCAACAACGACAGCATTACGTACTTATTTTTCATACACAGCCAGGGAGGAAGATTGTATATAACAAGCATCACTGGCCAAGTGCTATGTTGGCTGCTCAATATCCTGTACAGATTCATCCCATCTGTAAAAAGCCCAAGTCTTAGATTCCTGACTTCTTCACCAAATTCAGGATATAATAGATCAATCTTCTTCCACGGTGGGGAATTAGATGCATGTCGTAAGATTCCATCATTATTTTTCTTAACATCTGCATGCCACCTCAAATTCTTTGCATCTATCAGATTGGCAAACAAGCGTTGAAACTGTGATATTATAGGTAGATACCACATCACCTTCGCAGGAGAACAAGTTTTGGACTCCCCCGAAGTCATCAATTTATATCGTGACGCACCACATTTTGGACAATCTTTCAAATCCACATAGTCCTTTTGAAATAATACACAATCATTCGGGCATGTGTGTATCTTCTTGGCATCCATTCCCATTGGACACAACAATTTTTTTACCTGGTATGTTGAGATTGGCAGCTCGTTTCCTTCAGAAAGCATTTCTTTCAACAAAGACAACAATGACGTGAAGCTTTTGTCGCTCCATCTATTATTACCTTTCAGCTTATACAATCTCAACATAGCGCTAAGCTTCGTAAACTTAGTACAACCTGTGTATAACGATATCTTAGCATCATGCACAATGTTTCTAAAAATGGGAGGTGGATCGGTGTGCTCTACCCCAAAACTATCCAGCATCGCATCAACGATGTCTACTGGAACTGGTTCATTCACATCTACCTCATCGGAGGCAATTTCTTCTTCCACACAAGCACTGCTATCGACATCTACTAGTTTTGAGTTTGAAATCTCTCCATGCCAGTGCCATTCTGTATAGCCTTGTATAATCCCGTTGCACATGACATGACTTTTGATTTCGTCACCAGTGCTGACTTTCAAGTTGTTACCACAATGCCTACATGGACAGTAGAACCTATCTCCAGGTTGTTTCCTATGTTCCTCGACAAATCTAATAAAATGGTCAAGACCATATATAAACTCTGGGGTGCAATGATTGCAAATGGACATCCATGATCTATCCATTCTATGATCAAAGAGAAAACAAGTATATATTACAACAAGATTAGGGGTCTAGGGACATGTGTTGTCATTCTTATATATAATAAATGTATACCACCTATCCCATTCTTGAACACCTAATCTCACCAGTAAGTGTATAATGTGTATTGGGTTTTCAAGAAAATTTCAGCAGTATTTCCCCGCTGTTCTCTAAGTACATATGTACTTAGAGAACAAACGGGGAAATGCTGCTAAAATTTTCTTAAAAACTAAATACACATTATACACTTACATCCTAAGTGATATTAGGTGTTCAAGAACAGTCCCAAACTGGGGACTATCTAAGATTTACTCCTAATGAGTAAATCTTGGATAGGTTTCTAGGCCAAAAAATACATGTGTTGTCATTCTATAACATTGATTTCAACATTTTGAGTGTCCATGCATGTTCATCATCAAGATAAAGATTACACATAAATTACTATGACCTAGGGATGGAGAGATTCATAATTGATTTCAAAATTTCAAACTAGCTCATGCATTATCATCAATCTACATCATACAATATGGATTCATGTAGATGTTAGGGTGACACATCACTACAAAATTAGAGATTTAACATTAGGGTTTTAATATCTTAAATAGATTGATCACAAGATTTCAGCAATATAGTTAATTCAAGATTATGGTGGAATGTGTATTAGGGTTTTAATATCTTAATTCAACATGCATAAAAATTTACAGAATTAGGTCAAGCATTAGTATTCAATTATAAATGTATCTTCTTCCTTCTGCTCCCTCTCCTTACCAAATGGCCAAAAAAACAAGGCCACGGCCGTGGCTGTGTTGGCCTACTACAGTCATGCTGGCCAACACGGTCGTGGTAGGCCAACACAGCCACGGCCATGGCCAGCCCACACGGTCGTGGCCTTGCTTTAATGGCCATTTGGTAAGGAGAAGGAGCAGGAGGAAGAAGAGGTGGAGGAAGAAGAAGGGCAGCGGCCTACCTGGGTAGAAAAGCAGCGGCATAGAGAGCAGGGGCAGGTGTCGGAGCAACAAAGCACGGCATAGGAGAAGGCAAGCACCGGAGCAACGAACCACGGGCAGGAGAAGGTCGGCGCACAGGGAGAAGGCCAGTGAGAAGGAGAAGGCCGGCGAGCAGGAGAGCAGGAGAAGGCCTGCGAGGAGAGCAGCAGTAGCAGCGACGTCGGTGAGGAGAGCAGCAGAAGCAACAGCAACAGCAGGAGGCGGGTGGCGATGCAACAACAAATTTGATCGATGAAACAGAAGAAAGGGGAAGATTCTGTTGTTGCGGGGCTATTAAGTTACTCAAAGGAGTCAGTTATCCATACAAACTGACACCTTTATTATTAAGCGTCGGTTATCCAAGACAACCGACGTCCAATTGGACATTCCTTTACCCTAATTTTTTTGGCACGGACGGCATGCACACCGTTATAACGTCGGTTATGCTAAGACAACCGACGCCCATATTAGAACTTTTGGTGCAAATTTTATCTTCATTCAGTGTCGGTTATTAGGTAAAACACCGACGTTGTATCTGATACTTTGGCGCAATTTTTTTTGCTCGAAAAAATTGGATTTCACGGGCTACTTTAGGCGTCGGTTTGATTTCTTCAACCGACACTGAATGAAAAGTGATACCCGTGTCTGATTGGTCTTCAAATATAGATGTCAGATGTCCTTATTAACTGACGTTTACTGTTAACAGTGTCGGTTTTACTAAAAAACTGAGGCCTCTAAAAGCGACGTTGAACGTTGTTTCTGTACTAGTGTGTATAACCGAGCTATTCTTGAAAAAATTGGTCAGTCGTTGGGTAAGTTAGTGCGAGTGAATAATTATACTCTAAATTGCATGAGAAGCAGGTATGCTAGACTAGCAGTGGAGATTGATACCTCTGAACAAATTCATCTTGTTGTCATCATAAATGGCACTGATATTAAGGTGGAATATGAAGCACTCCTTGAGATTTTTGGTAGTTGCGGCCTATGGGACATGTTTTGAAGATTTCTCATTAGTTTATACTAATGCAAGGACTTATGAATCCTATGAATTTTCAGTAGAGGCAGGTGCCAGGTGGGTACTGAATGAGGATCATTGGCAAAAGTTTTATGGGTAGAACATTCATACTCGAAGGCAGTAATGGCATAGGCCCAGAGATGTACCACAACATAAAAATAGATTTGCAATCCTTCGAGACAACAAAGTACACAACATGCAAGTGGAAGACAACATTAATGAGCATCCTGCAATGGTTCGTAGATACTCAAAATTGATTAATACTAAAAGTTGGACGAGGAAGAGGAAATAGAAATCATTGGACAAAACAAATGATCAACATGTAGAAGTCTCCAAGCATGTTGATGGTGATCTACACCAAGAAACTTCTAGTACTGAAGCACAACAACACTCAATAGTTGATCTTAAAGGGGATACAGTAATTGTTCACACTATGCTAAATAAGGATTCAAGCGATATGAACCAGGAAGATAATAGTTATACAGTGATTCTCCAAGAACTTCCCCTCCAATTTGAGCTACTAACAACTAATCCTATTTTGACATTAATGAGAAAAATTGGGAGGGAGACTAGGAGAAGCTCTGGGAAGCTGAAGGTGGTTCCCTATCATACTAGGAGTCAGGCGAGAAAGATTGTTTATGATCATCTTCACCCTGATCCAACACAAGGCTAAGGAGGTGTAGATCTATGATGGCCTAAGTTGCAGTACTATTGTAGTTGATGCATACACTTCACCTTGGTGACCAGGGTGGTATGTTTATTTGGTGCAATAACGAAGTAAATTACTTATATATGTATGGGGTTTTTAGCCCATGATGTATTATGACATTTATGATCTCTACTCAATTTGAGTAGGTCTAATAAAAGGAAGCTTCATCCTTTTCTGGAAAAAAATCACAATCATATACCATTTATTTATGAGATATAATTAAAAATAATCCAACCATTAGAAGATTTTCTACAATTACAAATAATGAGTAAATGCATATTTATATTTCAATATTGGTCTACTAATGTTGTGATTGAAATGATTTGTGTAACACATCTAACATAAGTAGAATACATCCAATCTACAAGATTGTATTATATTATAAATTATTGTAAACATGTTTAATATAAAATTAGTCCACAAAATAACATAAATTTTCTTTAGTGCATATCTTTTTAGTCTTATTAATATAGTTAACTCATTATTTTTAGGTCAAATGTAATTTTGAAATCTTATAGTCAAATGTATCTTATAAAATATACAATATGTGTATGTAGTTAATATAGGTATCTAGGTTCTTGTGTCTACTTTACCTTGGCCCTATCCCAACCCATATAAAATTTGAGACAAAATTTTAAGTCGTCACTCACCTATGTAAATTATATGCGTCAGGCATGGGTCGGGTTATTTGGGTTGAGACATGGGTTGGATCAGATCGGTCCAGTTTGATGCCCATTCATACTCTTAAGCATTCATGTAACGATACTGGTATGTGAAAAACAACATGTCCCACTAAGATATATGATATGCAAATAATCACTTATTCTCACTCCTAGATCCTTTAAACTGAGAGAAATCCATTCTTGTCTCCTCTAATAAAGATATCATCGCTCTCTTAAAAGAATGGTACTATTGTACTACTAAATGGCATGAAGAGATTGGTGAAGTAAAACATGATTTTCTATTGTAAATAGTGATAGACGGATTTTATTTACTAAGAAAAGAGCCATTACATTCCCATTACTCATTCTTTTAGTACAAGTGTGGAACCTTATACCCAAAGAAAATGTATTTTAGTGTCCTTATCTTGGCAACTTTTCTTATGTATGTTGTATGAGGGTTATGACCCTTATGATCCCTCCTTTATGATCTAAATCATAAAAAAATAAAGTGGTTCTTTACTTACTATACCACATACTTTATATTGATTCTAGAAACCCTAATTACACTATTGGATATCTTTGAGCACATATGCCAAAATCCACCATAAAAGTTTTGTATAACTTCAAATTTCACTTATGAGGGATAAACACTCAATGACACACGCCACCCTCCCCTTTGCGTTGTCACTTGAAAGCCTCTTGATCTCTTGTTTCAAGGGTTTCTATGAGAGAAGGTCTCAAATATTGCCATCAACCCTTCATTATAGTTTACCATAATCACATTATCTTCTTCATCTAAGGAAACTAAGGGAACATAATTTTTTACCTCTCTAAAGGACCCACAACTTATGAATCATCTCTTTACTTCTTCTTACCTTTCTAAGAAGAACATATCTCCAACATAGTAATTTCACTTCAAATCGATGCCAAGTCACTTCATGTCTCCCTCTCCATGTAGACCCTTTGATGGACCACAATTGCACTCTACCATCATTTATGTTGTCCCCACTACTAGTTGTGTCATGAAGCCATTATTACCTAAATCTCAATCCCACTTCCTGGGTGGAAATGCTCAAGCAATTCAAGCATCGGTCCCAAAATGTATCAAATCACACAACATATGTGTTAATAACATCTTTCTTTATAAAATGAAACATAAGGCTTATGCATCACATTTTGTAGGTAACAAAAAAGAAAGATGTGTGTTCAAAAGGAAACTAGTTAATACACTAAGATCAAAGTCCTACTCCCTTGATGGAACCTATTCAAAGTTCTTAACATATATCAGAATAGTGGAAGCGCGTTCTTGGGAAGTTTTCATTGTATACATGTTATAACCTGAAATCGTAAAATTAGACAATAAAAAAATGCATTGGTACAATGTGCAAAAGATATAAAATCATAGGTTTAGCGTTACATATATGCTTGGCTAGAATTTATTTGGAGGAAAGAAATTAAAACAATAACCTTGAAGTCATTCTTTTTAACACAAAATCATAGTTTTAAGTACATTCCTATTATAAAAAAAATTATCATGATAAGGCCTTTGACCAACTTCCCAATGGAAAGGTCTTTGAGGGATCTCAAGGCTAAAAGCCAAGAGATAATGTTGTTTCAAGTTTGTGAGGGACTTCAGGGCTAAAATCTAAGATCTAATATCATTTCATGTTGTACCCTTGATTGATGAAACAAGTAGGTGATCGAGCCTTGTGCCCTTCCCTGAGAATACAGGTTGGAACAATAAGGATTGTGTAGTGGACATATATGATTATGTTTGTAGTTTAGTCAACATAAGATCAGCAAGGTAAAAGACACTAGTCATAGGGAATGCGTAGATAAAACAATACATATATCCAAGCATTTGAAGAGTGATACATACAAGCAATACTTTCATACTATTAGTATGGTCAATAAGAGGTGAAGTGTACCTTGAGACAGGAGAACTAGATTAATGAGCTTGAGTAGATCTTAGCTAAGAACTCAACTGATTAAACTTGGGATATGAGTAAGTATGATTTGATTAAAACTAGTAACATCTAGTCATATAAGTATTTCAGGAAGGTTGTATGTTTACCAAAGTCTAAGTATTGTCTCTCTTTGATAATTAATTTCATCATCTCAAAATTGCATGCAAGTTCATCATCATGGTTTCATATCACATCATAGGTTATACATGACTTTGGGTGAAACATACTAAATGTAACCAGGGAATTCAAGATCAGGGTTCCTTTATTTAGATAGAAAAATAATAATTTTGATAACATAAATAGATTAAGCACAAAAATACATATCATTACTACATTTCATGCCACGATATAATCACTAGTACATAAGAGTAACCATGGTTGGATTTAGTTTCACTAGCCATAAGAAGTTACTTATCTAGAGTCAAGATATCATTTTGGTCATTCTTAGATAAAGGATTGAGATAATATTACATTAAGCATGTCAAGAAGGTCATAAATGATAAATACAAGAAAATCACTACAATATTGAGGAGTTTCATGTCCAAAAACCATTTTAATGCATTCTTTTGAAGTTTTCTGATAAATTTGGTGTATTTACATGTTATATTAGATAAAGATCAGTTTTATATTATTTTGTGATGATAAAGGCATTTCGAGTATTTTCTATAGAGAGAGAGAGAGGAAATACCAAAAATGCAAAAGAAAAAGGTTGTTGGATGCTTGTTCACCAATGGGCGTGCTCAATCTAGTGGTGTGTGGTTATATACTCCACTACACACATTGTTAGTAGGTTGGCCATCTCTCATTTGCTGAATCTTTAGTCCACGTTGATCTGGGTGGCATCTAGGCCACTGATCATGGGTGAAGGTGAGCAAGAGGTAGGTTGGATGCCAAGCTTCTAGCCACTCAATCTGGGTTAAGGTCTAACTACAAGGAAGAATGAGCGGTGGGGAGAGATCCTCTTCACTCATGCTTGTGAGAGATAAAGAGAGAACTGGAGGGAGAGAATGGGGGACATATGGCATGATCCATCCATTGGCCTAGGGTTGTGGCTTGACTGAGCCTTGGTCTCACAACTCACCATTGTTGTCCACCTCGAGCTAGGGCAGAAGCAACAACCACTTCTCTACTCTGGTGAGCTCAAGGAGAGGGATTTGAGGGAAACAAGGCTTGATATTTGTGGGGGAACAAAGGAAAGTAGCATCATGGAGGTGGACGTCCTATTTTTAGGTGAAAAGGAGGTTGAGTGGGGGGTTTAGGTTTTGGCCATGCCATGGTGCCATGAATCAGTGGAGGTGATGGACAGTCCCCTTCACGGGCCCAAGGTATGAGGAGTCTTAGAGAGGTGTGAGGAGGACATACAAAGTGTCAATTAGGTACAAGGAGGCTTTTTGAGGAATGATGCATAATCGTCGTCTGGCATGGTCCTCATGGTGGTGTATAGAGGTAGGAGACAATCTCTAAATTGTCTGATAGGGTGTGGATATACAATTGTTCGATTGGGAAATCGGGGGCGTCCCTCGGCCAAGCACACAGATCGGTCCCTCCCATGCCCCAGACTGGCCTTGCAATCATGATCTAATTTCTATGAAAAAAAGGATGGATCGAGGAAATGAAAGAAATAAATAAAAAGAATTTGAAAAGGATGGAATTTAAAAAAGTCATAGATTCCAAACTATAAGGTCAAAAACCATTCAACTTTGATTGTAGGCTTAGAGAATTTCCCTATCCTTTTTTTTTAAGTTTGGGATCAAAAGGATGATTTTAAAAGGGTTAGAAAATTCAGATGTTTCCAATAGTAATTAATGAATATAAGATTATTCAAAAAGAGCCAGAAAGGCATTTTATCAAACATGAGATGTTCATTGAGAAATATGTGGTAGAAAAATTATTCAAGAGATGAAATTAGACATCATATAGTGAAATTGAACGGGTTATGAGAAAATATGTGCATGTAAGGAGGATAGAAGAAATTTTAATTAATCACATCCTCCCTCACATCCTCCCTCCTAAAAGGGAACTTTTCCCCTCAAAATTCAAACAAATTCCTCAACCAGGCTAGGACGTCATATTCCATTCACAATATCTATGTACCTGACATTTAGCATTATTGCCACCTGATCATAATTATCCCTCACCCTCATCATCATCATCATATTCATCATCATCCAAGCCTTAGTCCCAACTATGTTGGGGTCGGCTACATGGATCATACATTTCCATTTAGCTCTATCATGGGTCATATTCTGGTCAAGATGCAGAGATTCAAAATCTCTCTTTATAAGCTCATCCCATATTAACTTAGGCCTTACTCTTATTATATTAATCTTTCTTGACTCAATAGCATTGATTCGTATAGGCGCATTGGCCGATCTGTGTTGCACATGTCCATACCATATGAGTCATCCCTCACGCAACTTGTCCTCATTGCTTGCCACCCCCAACTTTATTCCTGATATAGTCATTTCTCAAGCGATCTTTTCTTACCTTCCCACACGTCCATCTCAACATACACATTTTAGTCATGTTCATCTTGTTGAGACCTTGTTTCTTCACCATCCAACATTCACTCTCATAGAGCATGGTTGGTTGTATAGTTGCTCTATAAAACTTACTTTTTTTAACCTAAGAGGGATCTTTCGATCACATAATACTCTAGTTTCTCTCCTCCAGTTCAACCATCCTGCAGTGATCCTATGACTAACGTTAATTTGAACATTCCCATCTATTTGAATGGTAGAACCCAAGTAACAAAATTTATCACATTTTGGTAAATCTACTCCGTCCAACTTGGTTCCACCATTCAAACTACGAGATTGGCTGAAATTGCAATGCATATGCTCAATTTTTCTCCTACTAATCATCAATCCATTTTATTTCAATGCCTTTCTCCAAAGTTCACTTTATCATTCAATCCATCTTTATTTTCATCAATTAATACAATATCATCAGCAAATAACCTACATGAAGGAATATCATCCTAAACATTCTTGCATCCATAACAAGAAAGAAGATATATGGGTTTAATGTGGATCATTGTTGTACCCCAAGTGTGATAGAAAAGTTGGTGTCTCTCCTCCAGGAATCTTCACGCTTGTAGTTGAGTTATCATACATGTCTTTAATCAAGTCAATGTATTGGATTGGCACACCCTTTTTCTTTAATATCATCCACAACACTTCCTTGTGTGCTAGATCATAAGCCTTTTCCAAATCAATAAATACTATATGAATATCTCTTTTGCTTGTCTATACTTCTCCATAAGTCTCCTTATAAGAAAAAATAGCATTTGTTTTTGAACTTTTAGGCATGAAACCAAATTGGTTGTTTGATATATGTGTTATAGATCTTATTCTCTACTCAATAATCCTCTCCAAAAGCTTCATTGTGTGACTCAACAACTTTATACCTATGTAGTTTGTGTAGCTATGAACATCAGCTTTGCTCTTGTAGATGGGGACTGTAATACTATTTCTCCATAGATCGACATCTTCTTGGTCTTCATAATCTTGTTAAAGAACTTTGTTAACCATATAACTCCTTCATCCCCCATACTCTTCCATAAATCAATGGGAATATCATCTGGTCCTCATGCCTTTCTCATTTTCATCTTTTTCAAAGCATTGTTAACCTCAAATAGTAAAACTCATCATGTGTAAATGATATCTCTTATATTTATGTCACGCGGTTTTCTAACAGTATATGCAGTATCTCCATTGAAAAACTTATGGAATTAATTTGTCCATTGATTCTTGGTACCATCATCCTTCAACAACACTCTACCATCTTCATTCTTGATACATTTTACTTGACTCAAGTCTCTTCCTTTCCTTTCTCTTATACGAGCCATTTCGTATATATCTTTTCCCCTTCTCTTATATCTAGCTTCTTATAAATAACATCAAATTATCTAGACCTTTCCTTTAGAGCAACCTTTTTAGATTCTTTGGTTGCTTGCATGCATCTCTGGAACGTTGCATCATCTTGATATTAGGGATAGCTCCTATAGATCTCCCTTTTCAATTTAATAGCCTTAGGTACTTCATCTTTCCACCACCAAGTTTCTTTCTATGGAGGCACACAATCTTTGGACTCCACCAAAACCTCTTTGGCAATATTTGTAATATAGGAGATCATGTTATGCTACATAGTGTTAACATCAGGTTCCAAGTTCCAACTTCCCTCCTTGATGAGTTTATAATGAAAAATCAATTTCTTTTCTCCTTTAGGATTCCACCACTTGATCCTTCTATCTTAGTTTCTATTATGCTTGACTTCATTGATCTTCATGTTAATATTCAAAACCACCAACCTATGTTGGGTCATGAGTTCTTCATCAGGAATCACCTTAAAATCCTTGCATATTTTATGATACACCTACCTCCTAAGGAGGTAATAAATTTGGCTATAGTTGTGACCACTCTTGAAAGTAATCTTATGAGATTCTCTTTTCTTGAAATGGACATTTTCTAAAATCATATCATATGCAACTGCACAATCTAATATCCTCTCACCTTCTCCATTTATGTTGCCATATCTAAAACCACCATGAACTCTCTCATATCTAGCATTGCTACTCCCCACATGGCCATTTAAATCACTCCCAATAATGATCTTCTCCTCTATCGGTATCCCCTACATCCGTTCATCCATGTCATCCCAAAAATCATTCTTAGCTTCCTCACTAAGGCCAACTTGGGATGCATAAGCACTAATAATGTTAAAAATATTTCCCCTAAGAACAACCTTGATATCTATGATTCAATAACCCATCCTAGTGATCTTGACAACATCATCCTTCAACATCTATCAACAATAATACCTATTCCATTTCTATGTTTATCAATACATGTATACTATATTTTGTATCTTGTATCTCCAATCTATCTACAACATTCCCATGTCCACTTGGTTTCCTGCAAGCAAGCTATATCGAATTTTCTTCTCATCATGGTATCCACCATCCCCAAATATTTTCCAATCAAAGAGCCAATATTCTAAGATCCAACTCCAATCCTTTTTTGTGAACTTGCTTCTTTACCTGCCTTGGTCGAAAATGTTGCCCTTGTACATTTTTCACTACATTTGGGCAATGATGCAGCAGGACTAGCTTCTTTACCCACATCCATCCAAGATTTGGAAACCCTTACACATTTTTCACTACATCTGGGAAATGATGCAGCAGTACTAGCTTCTTTACCCATACTCATCTAAGATGTGGAAACCCTTGTCTGTCAATCAACATAACTGGGCGCCGCTGTGTTGAAACCCCTTGCATATTTCTCACTGCACCAGGGTGTCGATGCGGCATGTTGCTAGGTAGGGATGCTCCAATGAAATTTTTATAAGAATCCATGTCATAGAAAGAGTGATAAAGTTTGTATGGTTGGATGCCAACCTGCCACCAACGCTCCTCCTTTACTCAGGCTTGGGACCAACTACATTTGCATAAAATGTATGAAAACATAGGCATAGTCATCATGATTATCCCTATGTATTGAAAATCCTCAAACATATCCATAATGATTATTCTTAGGTCACATTGGCAAGATCATTTTGTAGGTCAAGAGATTGTGTTTCTTTGATCCAAATAAAGGCTTGACTATCAAGTCCAACACTTGGGTTTTAAGTTCCCACATTAGCCATAGGTATGGTTTCGTTTCATGATTGAGATTTTAAGTATTTAGGTATTAAAGAGTATTATCGTGTTCAACAACATAACAAAATCAAAATATGGCTCCACTCATAGTCCGTATTAGAGCTTAACCCTAAATCATTCTCAAAGAGGTCAACATTTTTATTATCTAGGTTTTAAAGACTAGAATATGAATGTCATAATAAATATTTCAAGGATGACCTCAAGGTCTAAATAGGGGAATCATAGGATTTGAGTGGATGTCACAATCAATAATCAAAATGTGGGATTAGAAATCAACTTCAAGGGTGAAGATTTGAATACAAATGTCATTTCTCTCAACAATTTCAAAATTATGGTATAAATTCCTATTTATAATGCATGTTTTATCATTCATCAATAAACAACAATCTAGGAGCACTCAAGTTTTGTCCTGAGGACTTGATGATTCAAACCCTCTGAGCCATTTGGATTGAAAGAAATAATATGAAATTCAACAACAACTATAATCACGTTCAAATCTTGATAAATGATATTAACCATGCATTAGCTATACAAAATACTCTACAAGATAGACCTCAACTTCAACCCAGGTGATTCATGTTGAAGTTGATCTGGGGAATTTCTTTGGAGATCAAATTGGTGTTGGATGCTACTCTCTGGAGGACATCATTGCAGGTGACATGGGTTTATGAAGATCCATTCCTAATGAAGTTGATTGCTTACATCTCTATTTTTTTTATTTTCATCTGCTCTCAGCACTTTGATTAGAGGCAATGTTTAAGGGGTGCCTCCCCCATGAACAATACATTTATATCTACTTCACCCCACTATTTTTTTCTCATCACTAGTTGTTCCTATGTCTGTGAGGCCTCAGATGGCCTTTTCTATATTTAGTTCAACTTGTAGACGTCATGTGTTTACACGCTCTGTATCCTGGTTTCTTTTCATTAATGCATGGATTCTTATCAAGAAAACAATCTCAGAGCATTTCATGATATGTAAATCAATTTCATTATTAAAGTATTCAATGTCTATAAATCATGTAGACCTAGTTTCTAGGGACTTTAGTCCTAATGTTGCAATCAACGTTATCATGTTAAACATCATCACCAATTTAAGATTTAGGATTTAAGTTTCAATAATACTATAAGATCTGACATATTAGAATTTAGACGATAATGATCAAAAGTGTAAGAAAGGATTATTTTTCAAGTATCAAAATGATCAAAAGATGAAAATTTAGAAGAAGTCATGACAGGGATGTGACGTAGGTAAGGGGAGTCATGAATCAAACTACCCTCAACCCAACACAGTTTCCCTTCAAGAATTGGCAGGTGCACACCAATATCATTAAGTATTAGAAGGAAAGATTGAGATTTAACCCTAAGCTTGCAATCAAAATTATCATGTTGAACATTATCATCAATTCAAAATTCAAAATCTGAGTTTCAACAATATTTCAAGAATTGGCCTACTAGAGTTTTCAATGAGAGCTATCAAAATTGTAAGAAAGGGTCACGTTTCAAGTATCAAAATAATCAAGAAATGAAAATTCGGATAAAGTTATATTAAGGATGTGATTCAGTAAGGGGAATCATGAATCATACTACCCTCAAGCCATAATATTTTCCTTTGAGAATATTGCATTAGCATATTTGTACCCATATCATTGAAATTTTTTAAGGAGAAACTTAAGAGATTGATATTATCAATTTGTTCTTTCAAAAATTCATAGAATAAAAGATCAATTTTCATCATAGTTCAACCACGATGAAAGTTCCTATCAAATTCTAAATCACAATCTCATTCTCTTCCTCTCATGGATAAAAGCTAGGGGATACATTTAGGAATAGACATTGTATTTGTTATTGCACAGAGACCACATCTCCATGTAACGTTGACAAAGTTGAAAGCTACAAATGATAGGAACACGTGCATCCCCCATTAATCATCAACTAGTCATAGTGAAATATAATTGGAATAGTAATGTAGGTCTTTGGAAGATGGCCACATCCCTATATCCAAGAAGGAAGCTATCGACATTGTCATCCTCATTGGCCTATTAATGAAAGTTGATGGAGGTGACCACTGTGGAACCAACTACCTCCTCTCCCTCATCATTAATTCTCTAGACTTCCTCACTCCCTTAGTCACTAAGAATTCACCAAGCCATCATATAAAATCCTCAAAACTATATCATAGATGAATACACATGGAGATAGGAAAAAAACCACTTCCATGGACCTACAATTAGGATTAATGTCACCACCACCAAGTACTCATGAATGAACTCTATCCCTATGAAATCCCACCACATCTACCTCTAACCTTGCCCAATATTGAGAAACTTAAGCATACCAATCTTCCCTCAAGTTACCTTCCTCAATGTAGGAAATCAAAGTCTAAAAATAGAGAATTTTTAGACTGGATTATCAATCACAATTGAATTTCATTTCCACAAGTCATCAGACCTTGGTAGAATCTATTAAGAAGAAATCAATAGTTGGAGAACCATCTCTAGGAACCCATCAACCACTAACGATACGACCTGAGATTTTGGTCCTTGCTATACTCACTATGATAGTCCTAAGTATGCTTACTACTATCCACAACAACCTCACCATAACCACACTCCTCATCCCCATACTCACCCTAGTTCTACCCTCACTAAGACAAAAGGATACCAAGGGGTAAGAAGGTTTCCCCTATTGGCATTGCCTTATAAAACTACCACTAGATATGGAAGTCTAGCATGTGGTCATGTTCTACATGTTGGCGGCAAGCCTCTGGCCTAGATGAAGAGGCATAATGCTTCCATATTTTGAGTTTTGTGCATCATATATCCTAGGAAAGCTGACGGTGTATGTGGATCTTGCCTTTCTTGGAAAGACCACTATAGACCAGTTCAACATATAGCTAGTGTAACGTTTGATGAGGATATGTAGGACTTCCTCGATCCACTCTACCATGGAGTCTTAACTCCAGGATGTATGTGTTGGTATGTATGCCCTGAGAGCCAATCATAGGATGATTGGATTGGGATACATTAAGATTGATTTGATAAATGTCAAAGGCAAGCTTCCAATTTATTCTGGTTCAATCAATTATGAGATAATGATAGAACAGAATGAATGTCTAGAGAATGACAGTACTCAATGATGTATGTATTTAGGTTGAGGACCTGAACAATGAGATCATACAGATGCTAAAAGTTTGTACATTCTTGTTTTGTCCCTAGTCGGATGTCATTGTAGAAGGTTGATAGACAACTATGACATGACAAGACTAGAGTGTGTGTTGGTTGATGACAGAGTCTCATTAGTCATGATATGTGATATCAAACCAAGCACATAGATACATGTTGGAGAAAAGTTTATCAGACAGACCTACCGTGAGAGTGACACATGGAACCATTACATGGTAGTCACATTCATCTCTCACAGTGATGGTGGTGATTGTGATTCTTAGACCTAAAATCACTGCACTCATCACATGTTGTTGGGTACACTTTTACATCATCAAATGTGGTTCTAAAATATGGATTGTTATAAAGGTGATGATTGGGTGACTTTGACACATGGGGTTTTGACTGTGAGTGACAGATATGCGATTTTCCCTCCTGAGGGAGTATGATGTCCATGGACACTTGATAAGCGAGACTGAGAAAGGCATGCGCATGTACGTGTGAGTCAATATGTGATATTTATGGCACACATATCTCAAACAATCTGCTCTAGATCAAGGAACATGAATGAATGTTGAAAGGATGACAGCTCCATGCCTTGAGTTCATTCAGGATATCAAAGACAAAGGAATTATACATTCACTAGAACACCAATCACAGAATGTAGGATTGAAAGTTGTTCTCCAACTTTCCTTTTCACTTGGGTAGCACTGATGTGTGACTAGGCACCACTCTTTGCTTGTGATGTCATAAGCTAGTTATGGACAGTCACTACAAATGTGAAATGGGACCTATAGGGTCACACACAAAGGATTTACATAGAAGAAGATTTTATCCATGAACGATGTTTAGAATGATTACTAAAGGTGTTTAGGTACTCAATCAAACATTCAATCAATTGACTTGACTCAAAATCATCAAGTTCAAGTGTTGAACTAACTGATTTGAGTGTCAGATTGATTGAGAACTGCATTTACTATGTTCTGTACAATATAGACCACCAACCGATCGGTTCACTGGGTTAACCGATAGGCTCATGGTCAGTGAGAGGACTAGTTCACTTGGTGAACCGATCAGTTCGAATGGACCAAACGAGCAAGGTTGGGTTGTCACGATTTGTGAGAAAAGTTTTTTCATTTCACTTGTACAATTTGATTGGGACAAGAATTGATCTTTGTATTAATTAGAAACGAACAAGGAAGTCAATTGGAGGCAAGTCTGGGAAGCGATCCGACCGGCTCACACTCCCAACCGACTGGTTCGTTTATGAAATGACTAGTTTGGCTGTCGCAGTGCAATCAATTTATGGAAATTTTGGACCCTTCTACTCCCACTTTAGTCCCACTTTGCCCGGGGCTCAGAACCCTGACCCTGACCCCTCCTATATATAGAGGGGTAATGGGGGCTTCTCAGATAGCACAACTCAGAACATCAGTTGCTCTACAAAGTTGTCCTCTCTGGTTGTGGTAATTGAGAGAGCCCAAGCAAGTTCTACCCATCCAGGGAGGAATAGCGAGGGAAAGACAACTACAGGACAGCAACTGGTTGTGGGAGAGTGTGTCGGTGACTAGTACGCCGACAGAGGGGGACGACTCCTTCTAGTGTCTTATAGGACATGATGACTAGAGTTCCTGGTGGTCCGTGTGGACTATCTATAGAGGCAGGAGGTTTTTGCCGCTCAGGAGGACGACTGTCAACCGCAGTTTGGGTCAACACCAGAATCTGTATAGACATCATCGAAGACACGTGATTGAAGACCACACTAGCTGTGAGGTATTATCACTGAGCAAGCCTTAGGACCAGGTATATCTTGCTAAAACCATCCTTCCTGTTTCATAGTCTTTGATGTGATCCGTGGTTATGGTTTTGTGGTGAGAGAAAAATTTTGTTTTTGCTACCTTCTCCCTCACCTAAAATCCAACAGTGTTATCAGAGCCACGTCAATATACTATGTTGTAGGATAATCAATATGATCATTTTTTGGTTTTACTGCCTTTTATTTATTGCATATGATGCGAATATTTAATTGGATAAATGTGGATACCCGATTAATACCACATTATCCCAAACTAAATATATACATATATGATATGGTATATATATGCAAACGATACGCGTCGCTCAAAATGGTTTTAATGGTCGATGTGTAGCGTGGTTATAGCCTATAAACCCCTATGTGTGCTTGGTTGGTTGTGTTTGTTTGCATCTTGATTTGCACACCAAGCATTCTTCTTCTTTTCCTGATGTAACTCGAGATAACTCAAGATTCTCTTTTACCTTTGCTCCCCCAAAATGTAACTTGGGGTTTCCCAATGAGATATGTAAAAGTAAGATAGTTTATTACCTATTACATCAAAGACTAGAGGGAACCCATATGAGTGGCTAGATGTGCAAGACGATCGGCTGGAGGCACCAAACCGATCGGTTGGTGGACCGAGACGACCGACTGATGGTGCAGTTGGAGGCCTAACAAGAAGCAGACAACCTAATGAACTGATTGTCTGGAGGAGCCAGACGATCAATTGGAGACAACCAACCGACCGGCCAAGAGGCGAGCCAATTAGTCGTGTGACGAGCTGATCAAACCTGGAACGACCTAAGCATAAGATCTTCATCAACAACAGGTTGCATGTGATGTAGACCTATATGACTGTAATTCCTTGTGGCTCAAGGAATTATAATAGGATGGTCATAATCATCGCTTTATCGTTATTGCATATTTTCAATTGTGGGATATCACATGTATATGATGCGTACTATATATGTGGTGATTGGATACTTATATGCATATATAAGCATATTAAAACCTCTCAATATAATATTAAGTCTTAGATGATTTCCATTAGTGGCACACATGAAAATCTTGATCGACGAGCATAGGCATCCCAGGGATGGTGCTCTATCTATCTCGTGGAAGTTTGATTGTAGTTGTGTGGGCCCTCCAAGTGGGGTGCACTTCTATCGTGTTGGCTTTTGGGTCAGGCTTAACTAAGTGATCTTAATTGGATTAAGCACTTAGAGGCATGGAGATGTTCATGGAAAAGAGTTTTGCATGTCATCTATCCAAGAGTTTCATATAATGCAATTGGTAAGTGTTACCTACCTTAATAATTGATTATGGATGCTGGCATTGGCCGGGTAATAATTCAATTGTTTTGGATCTTGGCTCACTAGAAGGTTGTACACTGCAATCTTCCAAATTGATGGTGAGGGCTATCAATTTGAACAAAATAGTGTGAGCGATAATTAATTAAAGGCCTAATTATATTGTCAAAATTTTCAAATCAATCAAATTAAGTCAAAAAGAGTTTTGGACTAAAATTGCATATTTCCTTTTTGTAGAACAAATGGTTGTCAACAATAATCACTTTTCTTTGCGATCAGTCCTTGAGAAAGACAAGCTAAATGGGACTAATTTCCACAACTAGTTTAGGACATTGAGAATTGTTCTCACTCAAGAGCAAAAGCTCTATGTCCTAGATACACCAGTGTCATAAGAACCCACTCCCACCACACCAAAGGTTGAAAGGGATGCTTACTGGAAGCATGTTGAGGATGCTAATGATGTGGAGCACTTGATGTTGTGTTCTCTAAACTATGAGTTGCAGAGACAACATGAGAGATATGATGTCTCCAAAGTACTGCCCTAGTATGTCATGACAAGAGGAGACCCAGTAGGTCCTCACACACTCAATGAGATTGGGTATGTGGAGAACCTGACTAGACTGGGATTCCCTCTGAGCCAAGAGTTGGCTACTGATGTGATACTGCAATCGTTGCCAAAATCTTATGATCAATTTATGATGAACTACAACATGAACAACTTTAACAAACCATTAATAGAGTTGTTGGGCATGTTGAAGATAGCTGAGGCACAGATGAAGAAAGACAAACCCAAATCTATGATGTTGATTAGCAGAAAGAAGGGTAAGTCTAAAGGCAAGGGCAATGGCAAAGCAAAGAAGGGTTCTGATGCTAGCCAACAACCCAAGTCATCTTTAGCTCTCAAGGCCAAAGGAGGGGTGAAAAAGGGAGGCAAATGTCACCATTGTCAAGAGCCAGGACATTGGAGGAGAAATTTCCATCTCTATCTGGATGAAAAAAAGAAGAATAAGGAGGGGATGGAAGTCTCCACCTCAGGTATCTTGAAATAAACTTGAAACACTTCTTTATCTGAGGTATATGATACCAAGATAGGGATCTGACATATATGATATGCAGAATCTGAAAAGAAGTGATGGCCTTTATGAAAGGACCAAGAAGGAGCACTCATCATTGAATCAAGTGTTGCTGCCATAGATAGTAGTACCTTTTAGTTTATTTCATCCCAAAGGGCATGTAATAGAGTTATGAACTGCTATTTCATTTTGCTAATAAATAGAAACACTTTATTTATGCATCTTGTAATGACAAGGATGTCTATCAATAAAGTTGATGTTTCAATTTCAAAGATATGATCTTTTGTGGCAATGCCGTATTTATCTTGTGGTACTTGGTATGCATAAGATAAAATGATACGTAAAAGTTATTGATGACTCAAACAATTAATTAGAATTATCATGAGAAATTCATTTCTAGCTTCCATGTTGATGGATAGGCCAGACTCTTTTGGTTGGGAATCATTAAGAGATATGAATGTCTTGGGCATGATGACAAGTCAATCTTCACTAGAAGTAGTGGGAGAATGACTATTCTATTAGGTATAATACATTTTGATGTATATACATGCCTATTGGAATAAATGTTAATGCTTCAGATGGTGTTTAGTGAAATACCAATATGAATATCTTGAAGTGTTCAAGAATATCATAAATGAAGTACAAACTTGGTAAAAGTGATAATTCTTTGATGAGATCAATGAATGGGATACTTAAACCACATGTTTGAGGACCGTGTAAGTAATTATGATAATGTATCATAGAGAACTCATGATTAAGGCATAGTGATGTCTAAATCAAATAAGGAATCATACTCTAAAGAGTTAGAGCATGATCATCAAATAAACAACCTTCTAGAATTCTTCTAAAGAACATACTTTACACTAAATAAAGGAGATTAAGAATCACAAGTGTTGTGGGTTCTCAAATTCCTTATATAATAGATACACCTCATATATCTAGGTAATGAATTGGTCATGTGATGAGCCAATAATCTAGATGATGTTGAGGGACCATATTTTGAGTCATGGCTTGAGGCCATAAGATCCAAAATGACTTCCATATGAACCAATTAAGGTATGACCTTATGGTAGCACTTGATTGGGATAAAACTCATAAGTGCAATTGGGTCTTAAGAGTTAAGATTGACATGGATGACATTTAGAGAAAGGATCATGCTTGATGTTGGAACTTGAAAGACTATGAAATTTGGTATATGGATATTAAAACCACATTCCTAGCAGGAATAAGATAAGGTTGTGTATGTCACACAACCTGAAGGGTTTTATGAATCCAATAATGCAAACGCAGTCTATAAGTTACAAGGGATTAATCAATATGATTGATTAAATACAAGCAACTCAGAACTGGAAGTTTTTACTCTGATTATATAGTCAAAAGGTTTGACTGATATATCAAAATAAAGAAGGATATGTGATTACAAAGATTTAGTGGGAGCGTATGCACATTCCACATGATGATGAGGAATGAAATGTTCTAAAATGGAAACTGGTGTGGAAATACCTTCTTTAAGGGAAGTCAGAGAAATGTCCTATGTGTCAGGAATAGAGATCTATAGAGATAGTTCTCAAAAAACCTCTTGACCTAGTAAAGAGAGAGCATACATTGGCAATCTGTACTGAAGGGTTCAGTATGCACGGATTTAGTGGGAGAAAATTTGTCCATGTTACATGGAATTAGTATCTCAGATGCTAAGTGTCCCAAATTCTTACGAAAAATAGGAACACATAGATAGATATGGATATGTCATGTATGTAATCATCCCATTATCTTGTATGTATTAGACATGATAAAAAAATATACATTCATTGTCTTGTATGTATTGGACATGACAATATGATATATGATCATCCTGTTAACTCGTGTGATGAGTGGATGTTTGTCTACTTCCAGTGAGGGTTACTAGAATACCATGAAGAACTTGTTTGGTACTTATGAAGTACTAGTTATATGGTAATAAAAGTAAGAGTTGAATGTAAAGAGTTACACTAATGCAAGCTTTTGAAATGACAGAAAATGATAGCAAAATATAAAATATAAAAGTAAATATGAGTTGATAAATGGAAATGTTCCGATTTAAAAGTTGTTTAATTCTAAAAGGGAATGTCGAGTATACTTGTGTTATGAACAACATAGGATACTATATAAATCTAGAAGTTCATAAAGATGAACTTATAGATATTCTAACCATTGATGACAAGTAGTAATATTGAGTCAAACAATGGAGCTAAGTGTTAGGCAAGGAATATCAAATTGCATATTACGGTAACTCCATCTCATACGATATGTCGTACAGTGAAGGGATGTGAAACATGCAATATACCGACTAAAGCAAAGTGTTGCTAAATCACTATGTTAGCACTGGAACAACAGAAACATGTGGGACATGTTTGGAGATCACTAAGAATATGATTCAAAGGTGATTGGCTCACAGTGCAAGTGGGAGTCTATTGGTATGTATGCCCTGAGAGCCAATCATAGGATGATTGGATTAGGATACATTAAGATTTATTTGATAAACATCAAAGGCAAGCTTCCAATTTATTCTGGTTCAATCAGTTATGAGATAATGATAGAATGGAATGAATGTCTAGAGAATGACAGTACTCAATGATGTATGTATTTAGGTTGAGGACCTGAATAATGAGATCATGCGCATGATAAGAGTTTGTACATTCTTGTTTTGTCCCTAGTCGGATGTCATTGTGGAACGTTGATAGACAACAATGACACAACAAGACTAGAGTGTGCATTGTTTGATGACATGTCTCATTAGTCATGATATGTGATATCAAACCAAGCACATAGATACATGTTAGAGAACAGTGTATCAAACAGACTGACCGTGAGAGTGATACATGGAACCATGTCATGGTAGTCACAGTCAGCTCTCACAGCTCATGATTCTTAGACATGAAATCACTGCACTCATCACATGTCATTGGGTACACTTTGACATCATCAAATGTGGTTCTGAAATATGGATTGTTATAAAGGTGATGATTGGGTGACTTTGACACATGAGGTTTTGACTGTTAGTGATAGATATAGGATTTGTCCCTCCTAAGGGAGTATGATATACATGGGTACTTGATAAGCAAGACTGAGAGAGGCATGCACATGCACGTGTGAGTCAATATGTGATATTGATGGTACACATATCTCAGACAGTCTACTTTGGATCAAGGAACATGAATGAACGTTGAAAGGATGACATCTCCATGCCTTGAGTTCATTCAGGATATCAGAGATAAAGGAATTATACATTCACTGGAACACCAATCACAGACTGTAGGATTGAAAGTTGTTCTCCAACTTTTCTTTTCACTTGGTTAGCAGTGATGTGCAATTAGGCACCGTTCTTTGCTTGTGATGTCATAAGCTAGTTATGGACGATCACTACCAATGTGAAATGGGACCTATAGGGTCACACACAAAGGATTTACGTGGAAGAGGAGTTTATCCGTGAATGATGTTTGGATTGATTACTAAAGGTGTTAAGGTACTCAGTCAAACATTCAACCAATTGACTTGACTCAAAATCATTAAGTTCAAAGTGTTGAACTAACTGGTTTGAGTGCCAGATTGATTGAAAACTACATTGATTGTGTTCTACACAATCTGGACCACCAACTGATCAGTTCATTGGGTGAACCGATCGACTCATGGTCAGTGAGACGACTAGTTCACTTGGTGAACCATCAGTTCGACTAGACCAAATGAGCAAGATTGGGTTGTCACGATTTATGAGAAAAGTTTTTTTTGTTTCACTTGTACAATTTAACTGGGACAAGAATTGATCTTAGTATTAATTAGAAACGAACAAGGAAAGTCAATTGGAGGCAAGTCTGGGAAGCAAACCGATCGGTTCACTAAGTGAACTGACCAGCTCACACTCCCAACTGACCGGTTTGTTTGTGAAATGACTGGTTCGGCTGCCGCAGTGCAATCAGTTAATGGAAATTCCAGACCCTTCTACTCCCACTGTAGTTTCGCATTGCTCGGGGCTGAGAACCTTGACCCTGGCCCCTCCTATATATAGAGGGGTACTGGGGGCTTTTCAGATAGCACAACTCATAACATCAGTTGCTCTATAAATTTGTACTCTCTGGTTGTGGTAACCGAGAGAGCCCAAGCAAGTTCTACCCATCCAGGGAGGAACTGCGAGGGAAAGACAACTGCAGAATGACAACTTGTTGTGGGAGAGTGTGTCGGTGACTAGTACACCGATAGAGGGGGATGACTCCTTCTAGTGTCCTGTAAGACAGGATGACTAGAGTTCTCAGTGGTCTGTGTGGACTATCTATAGAGGCGGGAGGTTTTTTCCACTCAGGAGGATGACTGTCAACTGCAGTCTGGGTCAAGACCAGGAGTTGCACAGACACCGTCGAAGATATGTGGTTGAAGACCGCACTAACTGTGAGGTATTTTCGCTGAGCAAGCCTCAGGACCAGGTATATCTTGCTAAAACCATCCTTCCTATTTCATAGTCCTTGATGCGATCTGTGGTTATGGTTTTGTGGTGAGAGAAAATTTTTGTTTCCATTGCCTTCTCCCTCACCTAAAACCCAACAGTATGAGGGATAGAATGAAGTCTAATTGATTGAGGAACATATCATGGATTTATTATGGGTAAATAAATCCATATACATTGGCTGATAGGCAGTGTTTCTGAGTTACTCCTTTAATTCTGTATAGTCATATCCCAATAGTAAATAATGTATAAAAATGAAAGAATGCATGATAATCTTATAATATGGCTATAAGTGTAACTGGTTAGGTTAAACAATCCAATGCATACCTTTTGTATGATGTTAGTATACATATATTTTAGTGTATAATATTTAACAACATGCATATCAGTAGGTACCTTTTTTATAGTCCTACTATTATGAAACTAGTTCATAATAAACCATAGATGATAGGGTTGACGATAATTAAGATACTTTGGATACAAAACTTGCTTATATTGATATAAACATATGAAATCAGCCTATTATATGCATAGTTGGCTTCATACTAGTATTAGTATACCAATATTACTATTTTTTGTAATTTACATGGTAATGCTAACATAAATCTATGTACATGTTTATGTATATTATAAGCCTCAAGAAACTAACACATGAAACCATTTTATATGAATTTTGACATATTGATAAATGTTGGTATACTATGAACAATAATGATCATTCATAGCTTTTAACATATGCTTTTGAATTTATTTCATGACTTTCATAAAAATCAAATCCCTAAGAATATTATAGGGATATATTTGAAAATACTATATTAATAAGTGTTTTAATTTGATGAACCTATATTTAATGAAAAATGGAAAGTATGGTATAGTAATTCCATATGGAAAAATAGAATTCTATATAAGTGAAATTGAACTAAATTTGATTCCAAGATAATTAGTAACAATATTGTCCTAATATGTAACTTTGTCTTTATCAATTTGTGTAGTCACTCAAATTTTGGTTTGGACTATAGTGTAACATACTACATCTCGGACCCTACCCTGGAAGTTGGCATTTTAGACTTAGCCAAAAAAAGTTGAAGGTTAGACCTAAATAGATGTTTAGTATAACCCCAATGAGATAATTCATGTATAGATCACCTTAATGTAACCTAATGTTCTAACATTAATCTTAAGTTTATAATGGATACATAAAATATGCCACATAACTCATTTTGGTGGTAATATGAAGATAAGAAACTTAATTGGATGAATAATTTATATAATGGGTTGTTAATGGGCCATATGACATATCTCATAAAAAAGTCTCAAAAGTGGAAACAAACTTCAAATTCGAAATCTACATATCAAAATTAGCCTACATGTCAAATTTCATATAATTTGGACAACCTTGAAATATTAGGATAAGTTTATGAGAGAGAAAATGAGTAAAGGCATAATTAATGAATAATGTGATTATATAACTTCAAAATATGTAAACATTAACAAATTCATATTCAACACATCAAAGATAACTTGTGGATGAAGTTTGGTCCAATTTGGATGTTGTTTGTGCAAGTTATATAATTTTAGGTACATTTTGGACTTTTCTATAATTTACCCAATTGGGAGGTTTTCTTTGCAAATTGTCACATGAATTATAATCATTATATATACCCTTACCATTCTCGAGTTTTTGAACCATAGGGAACCTGGTTGCACCTTGGTTTGAAGGTGTTTCTTTCCAAGGGCATTTTAGGGATTACTCTCTTTATAAATGAGCTTATCTTTAGAAGTTATCAACCAATGGGGTTATTTCTTTGATTGGAGGTCGGTTGGAATGTCCTATAATTGTCCATTAACCAATATTTGATATTCAATAAGCCTCTATGAGCTATCCTCTTGCATGGCCATGAAATCCCTAGGCTAAGGACACATGGAAAGCTCCATGGACACCTCGTGCTTGACTTCTTCCTTATCCATAAAGGTTTGCATGTCCATAGGCACACGTAGCATTGGACACATGGAAAGTAACTTGACACCTCATTCTTGACTTCTTCCTTATCCATAAAGGCTTGCATGTCCATGTACACCCTTAAACATGACACATGGAAAGTCTCATAGACACCTCATACTTGACCTCTTTCTTTATATAGCTATATCTACCCCTTCCCAACTCCCAATTCAAAAACTCTTACTCTCCTTTATTTACTCTAGCTTAGAACATCATTCCTACTATATTTTTCCATTAAGGTTGTGTCTCAATGTAAAATACCTTGGTGAAGAAGGCTCCTAGGGTTCCAAATTTCTCTATTTCGGATTTCTTAAGCTCCTCCTTGGTGATTTTGACCAAAACTAGTAAGTATCCTCCTTTCCTTCCCTATTTTCATGTTTTTAGTCTTCCTTCCACCTTCTTCCAGGTCGTAGCCATGGCCTTCCATGGTGAAACCCCACCTAGAGCCTTTAAACACCCCATCTCCATGTTCTTTTGTTATGGTTTTTCACCTCTAAAGTGGAGAAGGTACTTCTTGCTCAAGATAGGAGCTTTGTTGGAGAAATCAGCCTCTCTAAGCTTGGTAACCTTACTTATTGGACATGTCCACCTTCCCTATAGGTTCTTTGTAGGCCTAGTCTTGACTTGGACTATTTAGACTCTGAAGTTGAGGTATGATTGCATCACACATTATTTCTATATTGAGCAATTTCTAATTCTTCACTCTAAATGTATGATGTATCCCCTATTCTTCAATGTTGAGCAACTCACCTATGCTTATTCATTATCTTTGCCATATGGACATTAGCCTATACACAATGTCTTTTCTTTTAAAAATCATGGTTCATGTGAACTACCTTATTTGATATTGATCATGTGATCATGGATATTCTTTTGAACTCTTCTCTTATGCTTTGTTCAGGATGGAACTCTAAAATATGATAGGTGATGTCTTTTGCCCACTTATGAGGTGGATGTATATGTTGGTCACTTATGTGGTGACTAGCTGACTATACTTTCTACTTGCCTCTACATTTAACATGCTATGTGATTCAGTAGCACTAGAGTAGTGTAAATGCATTGGTTTTTATGGCAGATGTGTTATTTCCTGCCGAGCAGATGTGATATTTCCTGCTCTTTTGGGATGGAAATGAACCTCATACCTAGGGTAAGATGTGTGATTCTTGGCCCATGTTTTATATATTTGGGAGATTGTCACTATTCCTTTCTCTATCAGGTTTCGAGTTTATGATACTTGGTTGCCTTTGTGTTTATATTGTTCTAGGGCTATGTTTATCTCACATGCATGCAGGTTGATCATATGGGGTGTGTGCCCTAATTCTTTACATGTGCTTGTGTGGCCCAATATTTATATTTTATTAGTGGCAAGTATTCTTTTGTTATCATATGATTTCAATTCCTTTTCTCCTGATACCCATTTGGGTGGTCCTTATCCTTTCTATGGGAAGCCTTTTATATTTGATGTCCTTTATTCCATATATTGCTCAATTTCCTATTTAGTATGCACATACCAGCCTTTACTGATGTCATATATTTTCTCTTTTTGCTGGGGTATGCTTCCAACCCTAGGTGAAGGACTTGGATGATAAGGCATGAAGTTTTGGACTAGCTTAAGGAGTTAAAGCTTGGAGACAAAGTTGTTATTGTTTAGATTTCCCTCTACTTAGATCCTTATGTTGTATCATACATGTAAACCCTTATGGGATATTATGATTTACTTTTGTAATCTTTTGTGAAAATTGAATATAGTCATTATTTTTATTCTGCTGCTATACTTTGGTTGTTTTAAATACCATTTCTTCAAATTTTTAGTAAGGGGTTGATCCCACATTCCTTACATATAGAGTCTTGAGTTACTGGATTCTGTATTTTGATTATTGTTCTATTTTATCCTTCTTAGATTGCATTTATAGAATCTTATCAATCGGTGGACCTAGTTTGTTTATTCTCTTTTTCTTTCCTATTTTAAGGTCCCACAACTTTCTTGAATCTTTAATGTTGTGGAATGTTGAATAAATTTGTAATTTTACATTGGCACAAAATTTGAATATTTTCTAGAACTACAACTCCATGATTTGGTCAGTCATATCCCCCAACCCTGCATAGTATATAATAGACATAGAGGTTCCCTAGTACTAGTTACCCTCACAGGAGAAACTGTCATTCTCACATAGAGTGGAGAACCTAGCACCTAGCCCTAGAGAATTTAACACAATAGATTGAATGTGTGAATGGATAAATCATTAAATTTTGGATACTTTTATATCTTGATATTTAGATTTTTGATACTCTTGAGTACATCTAGTTTTGTGAATAATCTTACGTATTCGGTATTCTGAATACTTTTGTGAATTTTATCTTACAAACTTGCATCCTTAAATCCTTAACTTGTTGACCTTAGTCTGTTAAATATTCTTTACCTAATTTGTAAATGTATTGAAAATCCTCTTGTATAATTTCTTTTAAATAGCTTAATATAGAAGATTTAGTAGCATCTTTTTTTATCCAAACCTTTCTTTTGGTCCATATGTTGATTTTATTCCCTATTAGAATTCATAAATAGGTGATACAAAGCATACATAGTAGATACATACATGAGATGTCCTCTGTGAATTGAAGAGTATATAGGATCCATGTATGTTTTGGTTTTGTAGTTTTTCTATATAGGATTCTTGAACTCTATGAGAAAAATGAATCTAAACATACTTGTTTATATACTCTAATATAATTTTGTAAAAGTTTGGTCATAATTATCATTCATTAACAAGAATGAATATTGCATGTGCATGGATGTTAGAGATCTGGTCTTTGTTAGTGGATGCAAAGAATTGTAACTTCAATTTAGGAGTAAACCATGTATGATCATCCTTTATCCTATCTTTCTTGTTTCTTAATGATGTGGTATATATTGTACTAACAAAATCATGACATAAGTAATTCCCTAGTTTTTACTAAAACAATATACAATAATATCATCTGTAAGTGAAAGGGTCTAAATCGTAGTACAGTTGAGGATCGAAACACAAGGGAAAACCTTTTTAAGAACTTTTGTAGCTTGTATCCACTTGGACCAGGAGTAATATTTTAAAAAATAGTTGATTGGTTTGAGTTAAACTAATTGTAAAGGAAAGTAAAAGTACATGATTACAATTGATTCTAGATTAATGATGGAAGTCACAAGGGTGGAATTGAGTCTCACCACCTCTACATGCACAAATACATCCATAAATATCTAGAGTTGATACAACCATTCAATTGGGGCAAAAGAAAGTTTACATTCATTAGGTTTGGGAAAATTGCATAGATATCTCCATCATCACAATGTCTTGTTACTCATAGATCATGTATCTACTTCTCTGAAGACATACCTTTAGAAGTTATCATCTGGGAATCAATCAAGTTAATCGATATTCAAAATCTAGGAATTAAAGTTACAACATATTATTATAACAGATTATGAAAAGTGAGAGATCAAGCTACTAAACATGCAATGAAATGATTAACATTGAATTGAAGGAGTTATATATAAGCCATAGAACAACAAAAATGGATATATAAGTATGGGTAGCAGGGATAATCCCCACACCCTAGCTAAAAGTATTATTCGCTCTTCATGACAAGATCAAAATAAGTAAGGTGGAAGGAAGAATTAGCCTTCATCTTTGGTCGCAAGGGAGACAAAGGTCCTTGTGAACAATAACAACCCTCGAACTTGATGGGATGGTTATTACCAATTGGGGGAGGGGGGAACACTGAGTACAAGCGTCAAGTGTGCTCCCTCTTCCTTGATCCTTCTTTCCTTAAACTCTGATTCCTAAAAAAAGAAGCACCACGTGGATGTATGGCAATGGTGTCATGGATTGAACCACTTTCCTGGCTAGATGACAAGCCTCGGAAAAGTGGACGCAGAGCAAAGACATCATATAGGCATCCGATGGAGGAGATTCAGAAGTAGTTTTCTTCTTGTCTCACTGGAGCATAAGACTTGCGACGTCCTGGGAAAGAAGAGATGCCTCTAGTGGAGGCAGGAGTTGGCTATTTATAGACTATGACCAAGTAAATAAAGTCTCCATCGATCACTAGAGCTAGTAATTCTTTGATAGATAGGGTAGAGTTTCCATCAGTGTGATCTCCCGCTGGTCTTCGAAGGTTTGATCTTTGTTGGAGCTTTGTGCAGGGATCCTATCGGGGTCAATTGAACGTGAACCATTGGGATCGATTCTTCACAACCATCAGGTACATTGAATATTCTTTGTCGATCTGTGTAGTAGGAGCTCCATCAGGGTGTAGTTGTAGGAGTGTTGTGAGTCGATAGGTCTACCTGATTGTTAGAGTAATTTGTTGAGTCTACAAAGACTCATCAATTGATAGGTGTAGAGATCCCATTGTTTTTGGCCATTGGCTCAAGTCTGTGTGCTCGTCGATTGGGGTGCTTTGTTAGGAAGCAGATCTGCCAGCACTTCGAGTAGAATCCCCATTTGGCAAAGAGCTATGATTCATCAGATCTTGAATTTATGTTAGTCGACGACTTTAATGCCTATCCACTGTGGCTGATCTTTTCGGACCTTACTAGGAATAGATCCCACGATTATTCAGGATAAGAACAAACCCACCTAAGGGGCTATTGGCATTGGGGTGAGGTTCAACACCAATGAAGGCTCTGGTCAATGAAGACATGCACCAACGAGGGAATTGGGTGCTATAAATAAAGTGAAAATTTTCAAAAAGTTCTTGGGCCTGCTACTTGGTTAGTGGTACCACCATGGCCTTAGATGGTGTGCATCTTTTGAAGCTCATTCTACCATGAAAATGGGTAAATTTGATCAAAATTCTACATATTCACATAAAACTAAGAAACAATTATATAAAGGTAAAATTAAAGGTAAATCAAATGATCTAAGTGTAAAATTGAACTAAAAACTAAGATGAATATGCACACATCACTTATATCCCTCTTTTTTTCTTCCTTATATGAGATCCATGGTCATTAGTGGTGGTTTTATCTTACTAAAGCTAGAAATTGCATATTTTCTCTCTCTTTGACTAGGCGATGCTAGTTTTTACTAGATGGAGCCTAGGTCAAGATTTATAGGGATGATGGTGGTGTTTAGAAGGCCGATCCATTTTATATATTGAAGAGGAGGCCTTTCTTGCATTCTTTAAGGCATGCTTCTTACTCCTTCCTTGATTAAATTTGCATTTAGGCCTTAATTAAATTAAATTAAATATGGTTGAATCTTTGATTATGTGCCTAAAAGTACAATCCTTCTGGATTTTTTTGATAATATGATGTGATTACGAATTTTCGTGGTTACCTATTCTTCTATTGATAATCAATAATGTTAATATCATGCTTTGTTAGTGGCTTAAGAGCTAAAATTTTGGAATGAATTTAGCCCAAAATATGCTCTTTTTAAGGCTTTTTTATACCATTTTTTGGAAAACGAATTATGCAACATTCCTTAGTATTTCAAAGGTGATTTTAAGATGTTATTGGGGTGATTTCTGAATTGTCAAAAATGCTAAGATTTCATTGGACTTAATTTCAATACCTAATGGTATCCCATCTATGTTTAAAAATGGCCTTATTAAGCCTAATCTTGCCTTAAGTGTAACTTCCTGATACTTGGGAATTTAATTTGAAGTTGTCATGATCAGTTGTTACTTTCATGATATTATGATTTTATCCTTTAATTTGAATGTGTAATCACTATATGAACTAGGCCTTATTGTGGTCTAAAATGGAGAATCGTGCCAAAGTAGTGGCACCTGAGCGGTTAAGAGAGTTGATTGTAAGAGCAATATTTCTATTTTTGTTCCCCATGGGGATGGATTGAATCGATTCCCCAATCTTTTCTAAAATATGGATAATTGAGACCTAATGGGTATATTTTATATCTTTTGAACTTTTTTATACTCAAATTGTGTTATTAGTGGATGCATCACATGGTCAATTAATGTAAGAATGAATTGATTCACGAGCAAAATCAATTCCATGTGGGTTTCAATATAATATAGAAGACTTATATGTAAAAGAATATTAATGGAATTGTTCTATTCCACAAATGAAGATCTATGTATTTCATCTCTCCTCTATCTATAGATTTGGCTAAGTGGGCTATAAAATGTGATATTATAAGATATATCTTGGAAAAGGTATATGCAAGTAGGCTTGATTATGTGAGGTTGGTGTCTTGAGGGCAATGATATGGGTTCCATCAATGAAATGATGACTCACCCAATGAATCCATGTTTTTACATGTATAAAACATACAATTATGATGATAAATATTGTGAAAAAGTTAAGGTTGAAAATTGCATGGTATCATGTATTTTATCTACTTACCTGGAGATAGGACCATACATTTTATAATAATCTAGTAGACATTGGAGAGAAATGTAAAGATGATTAATTGCCTTGAAATTTATGTGATAATCATCCATAATAACCCATACATTGTATTAGTGATGGTTAATTGTTGCATGATTAAGTGTTAACCTAGTTGGTAATGTTAAGAATCCTTAAACATGATGTAATGGCCTAGATCATGTGATCTCTATATTCACATTAAATATGAACAGTGGAAAGAGAAATACATCTAGCTTGTTGATGCCTTGTTAAGGTGATGTTGAATATTTATGTGGAATAACATAGAATATTTCCTCTTTATTTCAATATGGATTTTTCATTTAATTCTCATATTACATTCTACTTAGTATTGTCGTACTTCTATTTTTTACTTTTGCATTATAACGATAAACAAAAAAAGCTCTAATTAAGTCAGATTAAGCTAGATAATTAGTATTGAATGACATGGAAATGAAAAACAAATCATTGGATTAAGTAATAAAATGGAACCTTAATCATGTAGTGTATGCCATGGCACCATAGGAGCTATCCCAATCTTTGAAATTTAGGACAGAGAAATGTGTATCCTTATAGAAATATAAGGATTCTAAATATTTGCTCAAATTTGTATGCCATTCAGTATATGTGGGTAATCCGAGCTTATTTTCTTATACATTTTAATGTAGTTATGTGAATGAATGCAAACAAGGATGTACCCAATGACTTGTAATAATGTGAATAAAATGGTGATTGGAGCTTGGTTTCTTTGACATCTTGATATGATAGGTGGCATGTCCTAAGTTCCCAAGACGGACCTAGTTATGTAGACTAACCTTTCACCACTCCACGAGTAGGTTTGGCTGTTGTCCCATCACTCTTTTTATGAAGACCACTAATCTTAAGACCTTATATTGTGGGCTCTAGGATTTCATACTCATAAGCTTGTAATTTTGGATTGGTACATTCCAAGTTAACCATAGCAAGAGTCTAATATATTATACAATTGGGTGGGTTACAAGTTATAATTCTAACAATGATATTTACAGTACGTTCATGTTGATCATCTAAAACATTGTAATTGGTGTTATTTCCTCTAAAGATGATTGCTATATGCATAAATACTATTTCAAGAAATGAAATGTGTTATACTTTGTGCTAAAGATATCATGTTCTAAGATATGGAAATAAGTAGATAATTGGAAATTGAATTGACTAGTAAGTATCTCTATTGCTTTATAATTTATCTTGATACTCCTTTCATACATGTTTATATCATGATAGGAGTAGTCCTCCCTCTTGGACTCTTTATGAGCCCCACCTGGTTCTCTTGCAATGTTTCAGGTATGCTGACATAGTAGAAAGGATGTACTAATCAAGACATAACAAGTGATAATATATTTGTATCTAGAGTGTCCATGTACTCTTATTTTTTGGAGTAACGTGTAGTTTTTTTATTGGTGTATGTGATACATTGTTATCTTTGGTGTTTCGTTATGATTATTAGTTGTGAACTAGATCAATATCTTATGTTGTTGTACCTTAGTGAATATGCACAATATTAGAATCTTATTTGATCAGATTAATAAAGAAGTTTTGATTTTTTTTATATATCGTCTCTTATCTCAGACTGATCCATTTACTTGTAGTATATTTTATATGATGTTATGAGAGGTTTTGACTATTTTTTGCAATCATGTATAATGTAAGTTCTCCTTATTCATTTTTTATTCAATTTTTTATGGTTTCTAGTTTAAGGTTGAGTTTTATTCGGGGATCATCCAAATGATTAGTTGGGTTTTGATCAGGTGATGGGTCCTCATAGTTATGTAGTCTAGCTTCTGTGTCATTTTCCATTAAAATATTATATTTGGGAAATATATATCAAAGAAAACATTATTTTTGTGAAAATATAATATATTTGGGAGAAGATTATATCAATAAGATTGACTACAAATCCATAAGTTCAACTTGCATAAAAGAAGTAATGAAAATTAATGACCATCAAAACATGTGAGGAGTAAGCGTATTTTCTACAAGCTTTTGATCATTGTAGTAATAAATACCCCATATGTAATAGAAATCATTCATGAATTATTTCCTATTATTACTATTTAGACACATTAGAGAGAAAAAACATAGAATATAAATATTACCTAAAAATAGAATATAAATATGAGATAAATGCATATACACCTATTAGACTGATTATTTATGAATATGTAATATGTCTCGCATGATGTAACTTCAAATATTATAGCAATAATAAATTTATGGTTTGGTCATCTCTCTAATTTTAAGAAATAAGAATTTAACCACTATAAAACCATGAATTTTGTTCACGTCCAACTAAATATTGGCTTGGTCCTTTTGGCCCCACAATGGGTTAAACTATACACTTCCACTACTACTTGTTATTATTTTTATTGCTACTATCAAGTAATACATAGAAGAGATAATTTCAAGCCGAGTTGATCTCATTAGGACTGGCATTAGAAAAAGAAATTATGGATGTCTTAACCAAAATAGCATGCTAATACTTTTCATATTAGCAAGTGGCAAGCACAATTACCCATTTACATTTAAGAGAAGTTCACTTAAGATATGAAAACAAATACATGGTTGAGAATAATAATTGGGTAGTTTATTTGTGTAATTCGATATCAAACATCCAAAATATACTGTGGAGTCAACTACTAACTCAGCTAATTTTTACCAAATAACTAAAAAGCTTCATGGAATTTGAATACAATCAACACATACAAGAGAAATAAACTTGTAAATTTCAAATCTTGTACAAAGGTTTCTTCTTCTAAGCACAATACTATACTAAAACACATGACGTATCAGTGAAATCTAGTTTACAAGATATCCATAGGAAATTCAAACCCATTGAATTTCAAATTTCAAGAACAAGTCATGATCTATATTCACTATCTGAATCAATGTTTTCATTTTATTATATGTTTTGTTTTATAATACAATATGGGAAAAACCCACTCACCTAATTTTGTTTTCATTATTAGCCTTTTTATTGTTTTAGAAATAAAAAATAAAAATTGTCCTTCGTATTCCCATGGTTTTGTCTAATCTTACATTCCCCTTTCTCTTTTTAGACTCTATCAACACATAGTAAGGTGGTGTGATGAGGTTGAAAGAGAAAGGATATATAAATTTGTCAATCTTGATATTGTCATGGATAGAAGGGAGGAAGAATATAAGAAGAAAGGGGAACATATAAGATTTCATAGGATTTTAGGAAGGTTCTTCTCTAAAACATGTGGAGGGAAAAGTTGGGTTATCCCCTATATTCACCATTAAATAAACCAGATTATCTTATCATGAGAGCTAAGTTTACATGAAGTATGAGTGAATGATGTAGAATACAAAATCTAGGAAGACATAATGAAGTTTGGTTAGGGTTTTACTTTTTACCCTCAACTCTAAAGAATTGAGAATGTTGTAGGTTAACCACTTGACTTGCCTGGTTTATACTTGAATGCATCACTTTCATAATCACCCATTCAAGTGAGAAGATGATCATTTGAGGGGATTAATTCTCATTTGAGTGGTGAGTTGGCCAAGTGATTTTATTCCATCACCACTCTATAACATTATATACCTAGCTCTTTCAAGTCCAACATAATTTCTGTGTATTTTCTTGTTAACTAAAGACATCCCATTAATGCCCAACCATTACAATGTATTTATTTTACATCAATCAAACATTCTTGTACCCACTTATTGAGAATTCATTTCCCAAATTAAGCAATTATAAGTTACTTGAATCTGTTCCATCAAAAACATTGTGTACCTTATACACACACTGTAGTATTTCAGTTATTTTTAAATGGTGACTAATCATTAGTTCTGAAATTAAGTTCAAAATTGCATATGAATCTATTACACTTAGTATATATAATACACGAACATATCGATCTGAACAAAATTATTATGAAAAAACTTGATTTTTCCCCCAAATAAAATATCATGTACTAAAAAATCTATTGCCATTGTTTATCTCATATACATCCATCATATGACAAATCTCACATAATCATGCAAACCTGTGACAATGAAAATTGCCATTACTTACCCAAACATCAATCCACTCATTTTAAACTTCATTTGACTTCATGATCAAGAATATTATTCTCAAACACCATTTCCCACTTGGGGTAAGATTTCATGATATACCAACTTCTACTTATACATTTCTTTCCTCAATACACTTGCTTTCTTCGATCATCAACACTTCATAGGGATTTTTCTAATTCTCCCTTTCTCTTGTAATGGATTTTAAGTAAGAAATATTTAGTAAATCGAAGTTACCTACAAGAAGTTGAAAATTATTATTTATCCAATCTCTAGGCATCACATGGTTCCCTGCTACAATTTCAACTAAAATATTTTTTAATGCATATCAAGATACAATAACCACATTTCTCTTCATTAGAGGATTAAGGAAATAAGAAACTTGCAAAAATATCCTATGTGGCCTTGAGTATCATCCAATCCTTTTATGGATCAAAACTTATTTGCTACAAGATGCAAGAGACCACCCAACTTCGAGAAGACTACTAGTGTTAATATTCACACAAGAATGTTGTAGACTAAGAGAAAAATTGGTTAGGGGAAGTTGTAGCAACTAGATGAAGATATGACATAGTAGTGGCTAATTGGATATGAATATAGATGTAAATTATAAATTGAGTAAGCCTAGACACCTTCATGTAGCACCTTGGTGAAGATAACCAATGAGATGGCAACTAAAATTTCAATTCCTATGAAAACTTTAAGCATAATATTAATTATCCTAATGGATAAAGAAAATAACATTCATCAAGGTCATTTTCTTAATAGTACATGACTTTAAGGGATCTTTCTCAAAGTAGGATTAGGCTAAAATGAATTTTCCAATGAGAAACCTTAGTAGAATGTCAATACTTTTAGTATGAGGGTTCTATACTTTAATTTTGATGCTTACCTTTCGTATACATATATTGTAATTGTGAGACTTGTGGATTCTAATCGGACCCCCCAACACACATTCACACACATATACTATATAAGAAAGCCCAAATATGTTTTTCTCTGTAATGTTTCTTTCATTTTCCAAAAGTACAAAGCGGTTCTTGTATGCTAATGTAAATTATATAGAAAAGAGTGTGACATGCATCACACAATATTTTTACATCTTTAGTTATAAATTTGTCTTTTATTCTAATAAGTAAGTGTGCGAGAGCGCACAAGTATTTGGCTGAAATATATCTTTTAGTTTATGAATTACATATTGGTCCTTATATTCTAATCTATATTATATATCAAAGAGTGTAGAAGGTGTTATATGCGACTTTTTGACATTTTTAATTACAAATCAGTCTTTATTCTAAATCAGACACCCATGCAAGTGCAAATAAGGGCTAGGATGTAATTTTTTCATTAAATTTTTTAAATTATGAATTGGTCCTTGTGTATAATAATGAGTCTATATGAAAGGTCGCATGAGGGGTTGAATATGAATTTATACATTAGTTTCTCAAATTATAGATTGGTCCTTGTCTTACTATAAGAGAAAGATCATTCAGAGGTTGCATGCCTATATTTTTTGAATCATTGATTCATCTTTGTGTATTCTAAGAACTTGTATGTATTGTCGTAGTGGGAACTGATTCTACCCAAATTCGCACTTGCACTGTATTTTAATTGATGAAGTTGATAGTGTGGTACAACCAAGTTGGATGAGGTGGACCATGTGATCGCTCTGACTTGGCATCAACAAGGATCTATTTTGTGCTACTATCAAAACAAAATTTTCATTGTTACTTTTATCCTGCTTCTCTTTAGCAATCTTCTTCTTCCTTGATTTTTTTTGGTACGACATTAATTGAAAAGAGTTTAAATAGATGTCTTTTCCTTTCTACTGAATATTACTCACAATGTAACTGTCTATATATTCTAATCTCATATCATTCATGATATTCAATCTAATCTAATATTCTCAAATGAGTATAATGCACGAGATGTACCTAATGTCATATGACATTAGACATTTTACTCATGTGATACACATGATTGAGAATATCTAAACTATTATAAGAAAACTAGCACAAGGTTTTTTACATAATTTTTTTCTTCTAATTCTTTGAATTACATAAAAAGCTCTTATATTTTATTCATTGTTATATAGGAAAGAATGTGGGAGGTATTGTGACGCCCTTCGCCACACATTACTCAAAACAAAGTGAGGAATTATCACTAGTAACAATATTACCACAAAATAGGGTAAATTAAAACCATTTTCAATTCAATATCTCAAGCAGAAGTATTTCATAAACAGGCCTTCAACTCAGGCCATCTTCCAAATAGGCCAAAAGATGTCACATATCATGTTCAAAGGCTATCACGCCACATCTATTACATATTACAACATGTTTATATGTACATGCCATTTCTATACACTCATGGCACAAATCCAAAATCTACGTGTCGATATTTAAAACGATAAAATCTCCCCAAAGACCTGAGAGTACAAGGACGACACATAGGACTCTACTATAAAACTTTGGCAGCATATCCAACCTCTAACGATTACTTCTCTCCTTGCTGCTCATCACCTACACCATGGCGTCGACCTCCTCGTCCACAACCACCTAAAACATTGTGGAACCCATGGGGTGAGACCAAACACCCCAGCGTGAGATATAACTCTTCGACGACACCTATTATAAGCATAGTAAGATAATAGAGCAATTAAGAAATAAAGACTGGTTAAGCAGTTTATGCACTTGCAATTGAGTAGTGAAATGTCTTATGTTTTTTAGAAGAGATATAAAGAACGTGTATAACTCTTATAAACTAAACAATACAAGAAATAAGGAATGGGGTCATTCAATGTGATTCATATTTGACCCTAAGCAAGTATACTACATGGTTGTATTATCAGTTTTTTATTATGCCCCTGAGGATTTGAGGCGTACCACTCAAATCCAACTGACCACTGTTAGGTTGAAATTAGTAGCATACACGATCTATGAAAGATCTGTACTCCATGGTCATCACCACCACTACTCGGTCAGTTTGAGTCTGCAATACAGTGACATAATAGTCAAATTGCTAAGCAACAACTTATAGTCAAAGCTATAGTCTTGTAGAGACAACAACTCATAGTCAAAGCTACAGTCCTGTAAAACAACTAGCATGCCTTGATACATGGCACAACACTAGAGAATAGGCTCACACATGGCCATTCTTTAATTAACAATATATCAATATTTCAACAATTTAAGGATACAAGAAAGTAATTCAATTTGCACCCCACATATTCAATAATATGCGCTTTGAGTTTCCCATAGGAGTTACCCGTTTCGCCATACAACTATATATTGATGTTGAAGATGGAACTATGGTACATGGAAACTACATTATTAGGGTTTCACTTGATTATATATTCCAATTGAGCATATTTTAATACATCAATCAAGTTACAACATAGAAAACCTAGACAAATTTTATAAAATTAAGGATAAGATACAACTTCAGAAGATAGAAAATGTACAAGGTGAGAACTTGTCACATAATCTCATAACACTTGTATCACAACCATTACAAGGTCATTAACCATACTACATCACTATGGTATATCAATCCCTTAATCATATCTCAAGAGGATTTCACTTCAAACTGTGCTCAACGTACTTGCTAGGTCATTAGACCCATTCATATAATTCATGCACAATTGATAGCATGTATAACTCACTATTGCTCATAATCACCACCCTGTAATTTACAAGTTTCACCATGGCACTTACATAGCCATGCCATTTATCTCACCTGAAAGGTTAGGGTTACATAAACATGAGAGAGAAAACACTATCATGAAATACAAATCTTCAAGTAGAGTGAAAACATATATCACATGATCAGGGTTAGGGTTTGTATATAGCCATTTAGGGTTTCATAATGTTATTCAACCATTATACCCTAATTCCATCACCTTCCAAATATTTGGAGAGCACTAGGATTAATCACCATCATTAATGATTAATCATTTATAATTACCTCATCAATTATAGATCATTACACTATGTAGTGTCCATGTACATAATTATGTGTATCAACATTGCTCACTCCATCAAGGTGTTACAACCTACAATGTGTGCAATAGTTGTCTTGACATAAAAAGTATGTAGCCTCTATCTCGGATGGCAACACGTGTAAGGTGTGTCTCGCCGGCAATGTATGCATGGTGTGTTTTGCCCATAACATGTGCATGGTGTGTTTTGCCCGCAACGCATGCAAGGTTTCGACAGCAACACGTGTAGAGTCTCGATCGCAATGCGTGTAGGGTATCTGGATCACAACGTGTGTAGGGTGACTTGACTGTGATGCGTGCTTCATGTCTTGACCCATGACGCTACATTGCGACCAGGCTAGCAAGTAGTGACTATCCCCTAGGGTTGTTGATGTTGAAACAACAATCTATGCATGGTATCGACCTAAGGGAAGACCAAGGGTCATGTCGACCTCATGCTAGCCCTATGCCCAACATCTGAACATATCCAAATAGGTCGATAAAGTTGATTAACATCAGGGAATACCAAATGTAAATAGGGTGAATAACACCCTAAACCATGGTATATATCAAACCCTAGAGCTTGTTCATGAAGTGTTATCAAAAGAGTTATGTATGGAGAGAGAAAATCAAGATTCTTACGCATATAACCAAACCCAAACTTTCTATTATTCCAGTATAAATGCACTAAATAGAAGCAACAAAGCTCCATGGATAAAGATCCCAAGTTATATATCAATATTTCAACCACCACCAAAATCAGATATTGAGATTTAGGGTTCTAATAGAAAGAGTAGCGTTCTTGAGTATACCACAAAATCTAAGCCCTAAATCATTATCTTTCCCTCTACCATAATGATCACATTTTTAAGATATAAAACAGTAGTATATGATCAAATTTAATATGCACATAATAGATGGGGGAAAAGTTATATAACCCACAAGTTTTTTGAGAGAGCCAATCTCCCAAGATCTCAAGCTCCAAGAAATCCCACCAAGCTTCAACACTTCAACCAAAGGATCACCTCAAGAAGAGAAGGAAACGCCATGGTCAAATAGGAGCTTAAGAAAAGAGAAATCTCATACCCTAGGTCGAACCAAATAAGAAGAAAGAAGAGGTCTTCTTCTCACTCGGGTACCATCATGTCAAAACATGATCTATGACCCTTGTGAAGAAGAGATCTCCAACAAAAGCCACCATGGATGATCCACGGTCTATGCCCAAGGAGGAAGAATAAGATGATGGGGATTTTGTAGAGGGAAAATGTGGTCAAGAGTTAAGATTACTTACCAAGAGAAGAATCTCCAAGAAACCACCACTAAATAGTTGATCTAGCACAAGATCTTCAACATGCAAGATGGATCGATCACCCGAGCTTCAAGATCTAACCTCTCTTGATCTTGAATCTCCAAGGAAAATCCAAAGGAAGAAGAAAGAGTGTAGGGCTGAAAAGGTTGCTCATATGTGAAGAGAAGGGGTTATATACCCAAAGGAGGAGAGAAGTAGAGATTTATGAGGTGTCAACAATATAGGGTACTAAAAGACACATTTCCCCCAAAGAAATAACCTTTCCTCCACTCACATGAAAATTATGAAATGTTTATGTTTATCCAGCAAAAGCGTAATGACCTCCAAGGTCGACTACTACCTTGTCTCGGTCGAGACATATCTCATGCACCCTTAGTATCAAACAAAATCCTAAGCACCGTATACATGGCTGAGACACTCCACTAGAGGACAAGGTGTTTTGATCCACTCCTCTCTAGGCCATATTAGTTGAGACCACAACATCCAAAGCATGTGTTTTTGTCGCTACCCTCACCAAAAGTGGTGTAGTGGTCACAACATTTCCAACTCTAACATAGTCACTCTATTCAAGTTAAGTAAACCCTAGAATCACCATGAAATGTCACATCACCAACCATGATTCAAACAAGGTGTCCCATTGCATTATATTCTCTCTCATGATGATAAAGATCAAGAAACATTCTCAACAGGTGACAATTTGCAAGATAACCCTCACTTATGGGGAAATTGCAATCTAGCTCAAAATAAGCACATATATAGCAAAGGTAGTTCAAACATTAATCAAATTGGAACAAAATGAAAATATAATCATGTCACATGATATTAAGACACCTCACATGATTAAATTAAGGTTAAGCATATCATTATACAAAGTAATTACAATTAAGTATTAAGTTAGGTCAGAAGTCTTACAACCAGAAATCCCTAACAAGGATTTCGCCCCCAAAATCCTACGCAAAAAGAGACAGATACTTATTCCACATCTCATCTTCAAGATCCCACATGGCTTCCTCTACACTACGATGATGTCGCAAAACTTTGACTAACACAATGTCATTTTTCTTCAATTTCTTAATCCTTCTATCTAGGATCAGAACATGACCTTCCATATAAGATATGTCATCATCTATTTCCACCTCAACAGGCTGAAGAGTCAACTTCGTATCAAGGTGACACTTCCTTAGCATCAAGACATGAAACATAAGATGTAACTTATGCAAATCAGGTGGCAACTCTATCTTATAGGCCAGCTTCCCAACTCGTGCAACCATAGGATAAGGTCCCATATATATGGGAGCTAACTTATCCTTTTTCCCAAACCTTAGAACACCTTTTCAAGGAGAAACTTTGAGGTACACCATGTCCCCCACTTGGAGCACTAATTGTCTATGATGATTATCAGCATACGACTTATGTTTGTCATGTGTTGCATTCAGTTGTTGTTGAATCACTTTGATCTTTTTTGTTATTTGTTGTACAAACTTAGGACCCAGAAGTTGATATTCTCCCATCTCATGCCAACACAACGGAGATCTGCAATGTCTCCCATACAACACTTCATATGGTGCCATGTCGATGCTTCTTTGATAGCTATCATTGTAGGAAAACTCTATCAAACTAAGGTGTATATCCCAACTGCCCAAAAATTACGATACACAGGCTCTCAACAGATCTTCCAAGGTCTGTGACTACTCCAAGCTGAGCACGCTTAACTATGGAGTTCTTTAGTGATGGGCTCCCAGAAAAGGAGGTGCACCTTGGTGATATGGGTAGTCCAATCATTCCTTTTAAGATCATGTTATCTGAGGCCTTAATTCCTGGGATGTTACAATCTCCCCCACTTAGACTCTTGACGTTTTCGTCAAGGCTCAACTATAAGGCCTCATAATCTCTTCCCCATTTCAGTGCAGACCCACAATGGCCCATGGACACCCAACTCCTGATCACGGAATACCAGCGCAAGGGTGGCTACGTCAACCATGGACAACCCTTTCCTACATGCCTGGACCGCACGGCTCAAGATTGGCATGCCATGCCCATGTGGGCCCCACCTACTAGAGGGGAATTGGCTCTGATACCATTTGTAACGTCTGGGCCCACTGTCCAAGGCTCTAGCAAGGTTTCAGGAATGATGACTGGCCCCACAAACCATCACTAGCCTTAACTGCGCACTTTGTCCTCACTGACGCGCAAGCCAGGATCAACTTCCCGAATGGTCACCCATCCTAGTACTACTCCAAGATGAGCATGCTTAACTATGGAGTTCTTTAGTGATGGGCTCCCAGAAAAGAAGGTGCACCTTGGTGATATGGGTAGTCCAATCATTCCTTTTAAGATCATGTTATCCGAGGCCTCAATTCCTGGGATGTTACATGTACTATCCATCTATCTGTGGATGGAACACAATGCTATACCTCAACTGTGTACCAATTGTTGTATGCAAATGTTCCCAAAAGTGACTAGTAAATTTTCGACCTCTGTCTGACATTATAGTAATTGGGGTACCATGTAAATGTACTATCTCATCGACATATACATGTGCAAGCTTCTCATCCGTATATGTCATCTTTACTAGCAAAAAGTGTGCTGACTTAATCAATATGTTCACTATTACCCAAATGGAATCATGACCTTTGGATTTCCTTGGAAGTCTAGCCACAAAGTCCATCGTGATATGATCATGTTTCTATTGTGGTATAGTAAATGGTTGCAAAGTTCTTGTAGGCTTATGATGCTCAGCTTTAACCTACTAACATACTGCACACTTATCCACGAACTCGGCTACATCACACTTTAATCCTGGCCACCAATACAAATCTTTCAGATTTGGATACATCTTGGTGTTGCCTCGATGCATAGCATACATAGAAGAGTGATCCTCTTCTATAACTAATGTTCTCAGTTTATCTACATCTGTAACAACTGTCCTGCCATGATAACACACTGTCCCATCATCAGATTCATGGAAGCCATCAAGTTTCTCACTGCCCAACTCTGAATCTGTTGTACTACAATATCATTCTTTTGCGCATCACTAATTTGTTGAGTCAACGTAAGCTTCACTTGTAACTGTGCCAACAGACCTACTAACATGGACATTTCTAACTGAACATTCATCTGTCGTAAGGAGACCAACATGTCTCTTTTATGGCACATGAAAGCACTCAATTGTGCCAGCTCAGCGGATGATGTTGAAGAAGACTTTCTGCTCAAAGCATTTGCCACCACATTTCCCTTCCCTGGATGGTAATCTATGGTACAATCATAATCCTTAATTAATTCCATCCAACGTCATTGTCTCATATTCAACTCCTACTTTGAAAAGATATATTGTAGGTTCTTATGGTCGGTGAAGATAAGACTTCTCAGTGTACAAGTAGTGTCTCCATTTCTTCAAGGAATGGACCACGACTGTCAACTCTAGATCATGCGTCAGGTAGTTCTCCTCGTGTTTCTTAAGTTGTCATGAAGTGAAAGAAATCACATTCTTATCTTGCATCAACACACAACCTAAACCATTATTAGATGCATCATAGAAGACAGTTTAACCTTTTCTTTGCACTGGTCAACCTCTCCTTCAGGATCATAAAAGATCAACAATCGTAATCCCAAACAAATGCAACGTCTTTCCTTGTTAACTTTATTAGGGGTAAGCTACCACATTAAAGTTCTTAATGAACCTCTTGTAATATCCTACCAAACCTAGAAAGCTACAAACCTTCATAGGTGTCTTTGGATGATCCCATTCAGCACCGACTCTACTTTCTTTGGGTCTACACAAACTCCTTTAGAAGATATTACATTCCCTAGAAAAGCCACTTCCTTTAACCAGACATCGCACTTACTGAATTTTGCATACAGCTGGTGTTGCCTCAACATAAGTCAACGCCTGAAGTAGGTGTTGCTCATGTTGCTGACTATCACTAGAGTAGATAGGGATGCCATCTATAAATACAACTACAAACTGATCTAGATGAGGTTAGCATACTCTATTAATCATGTCCATAAACGCTTCGGGTGCATTGGTTAGCCCAAACGACATAACCACGAACTCATAATGACCATACCTTGTCCTAAAGGTTGACTTAGATATGTCATTAGCCTTGATCCACAACTGGTGATAACTTGACCTTAGGTCTATCTTAGAGAAGACTATGGCACCTCATAACTAATCAAAAAAATCATCTATATGTGGCAATGAATACTTATTCTTAATCGTAATCTTATTGAACTGTCTGTAATCAATACACAACCTCATTGACCCATCCTTCTTCTTTGTAAATAGAATGAGAGCACCCCATGGAGACGTGCTCGGTCTAATGCAACCTTTCTCAAGTAGTTCTTGCAATGGTTTATTCAATTCTTGCATCTCAACTGGTGCCATCCTATATGATGTTTGTGTTGACTCAAGGTCAATTAGGTCAATGTTGACTCACGTCTAAATTGACTAAACCCATGTTTTGATGATGACTAACCATTCCACATTTTGGTGTCTAATGTCTCTACTTGAGTAATTTCAGATTAGGTATAGACACACTCCAAATGCTCTAACTTGCGCATCTCAAATTGGAGAAAAGACAAGTCAAAAGTCATACAAGTGCACATTTTTGTAATATGATGTATATCCATTAGAATCATGTTGTAAATCACTTGTAATGATTGTATGACTTGTAATTAAGCTTAGAAAAATATCAAGAGCACTTAGATCGAATATTAGAGCACTTTAAATGCATCTTTGAAAATCAATTACAGGCACTTGGTCGGTCCGGTTTCCCACCCTGAAACTCGACCGATCAACCTTGATCGATTTTCTGAAGATTGCATCTGTCGAGTTGTGCACTCACAGAACTCGACCGATTGGGTAGTAGGCCATTTCCAGTTGAAATGGTCGGTCGAGTTTCCTCAGGACAAACTCGACCGGTCCTTTGAACATCAGTTTGCCTCCTACTTTATCGATCGAGTTACACCCATAGAAACTCAACCGATTGCACTGTACGGAAAAGTGCAGAAAAGTGTTTCTAGCCATTGTGGAGTTGCAACAAGTGAAAATAGATCTGTTGTAAGCCACAAAACGGCTAGTTTTCATTCATAAGTGTTCCCAAAGGCTAAGAGGCATCCCCAGCTATAAATAGGACCCCTTGGGCTTCATTCCAAGGTTGAGCATTCATTGCAAACTCTTTGTGAGGTTCCTATTCTATAGTTGAGTGCTTCCTATAGCCTCCTCTCTCTCTCTCTCTAAGTTTAATCACTTGCTACATCCATTAGAGTGAGTAGGAAATCTATAAGAGAGCTAGTCCTACATGTATATCTTGTGAGGCTCTCACTTCCACCACCTCCACTTCTCTCATTTGCAATCATGAAGATGAAGGTTCTCTCTCTTATCCAAGAGAGATGAAGAAGAACAAGGGAAGGCGTCCCTTGGTGATGATCAAGGCTAAATACTTGGAGCTAGAGTGGGTAAGCCCTTGGAGAAGGCAGAAGACTCAAGTTCAAGTGGGTAAGACCTTGGTGGAAGCTTCTCCGAGTGAAGGTGAAGTCAAAGGCAGAAGATCCAAGAAGAGTGGGTAATTCCTACAAGGCTGAAGACTTGGGCAAGAGTAGGTAAGTCCTTGGAAGAAAGGCGGAAGACTCTTGCAAAGTGGGTAAGTCCTTGGTAAGGTTGAAGACTCTTTGTATTGGATAGGTAAGTCCTTTGTTGGTCATGTATTGTAAGTCTTATAAGTGAATATAAGAGTGCAATTGTTGGAAGTCCTAGAGGTTGACCTCTCTAGGCAAGTGGACTGACACACTTCTAGTTTGAAGTGTGGAACCACTCTAAATAGCTTGTCTAATTGGTGCATGTTCAATCTCTCTCATCCTTGCTGTGTATGTTTTAGTTGCACACAAATTGCCTATTTAGCAACCTTATCTTGTCATATATTTTGAAGGTTTGATGAGTTTTGTTTAAGTGCTTTCAGCTCTATTCACCCCCCCCCTCTAGAGCATCTAATCACCCATGTAGGATCCAACAGTTTGTGCTATAGGTTGGGTACCTGGATCTAGATTTATCTCAAAAATCAATCTCTCTAGGAGGAGGTACACCTAGAAACTCATCGGGAAATGCATCCTCAAACTCCTATATAACTAGCACTTCCTGAATACTAGGACTCTTTGCCTTTATATCCACCACATGTGCCAAGAACGCATTACAACCTCTACTTTTCTATTGTCATAGATGAAACTAGACATGTCGGACGAATCTTCTTGTCACCCTGGAAGACCCACAAAACATCACTATCCACAAACGTCTCCACCTTGGCACTACAATCCAATATCAACTGATACTTTTCCAAAGTATCCATCCAAAGGATCACATCAAATCTATGCATATTAAGTGGTAGGAGATCCACTTAAATGCTACATCCTGAAAAGGAAAGAATGTAGGATGGACACACTTCCCGCAGCTCTGCGGAGCCAACTAGAGGAGTTTCTAGATGAAGACTATCTTGTTTACGACTAACAGGTAAAGAAAAACTAGCAATTACTTCTCTCGTGATAAAAGAATGTGTCACACCCAAGTCATTCAAAATAGATATGAAACATGAAGAAGACAAGTCAGAATGAAATAATTCTATCTAACCTATCATGACTCGAGGGTTAATGACTCCTTTCGGTTGAATTATCACATAGAATCGAGTCGTCTCCTGGTGTCTTCCCCTTCCTCTGCCAGCGTTTCCTAAAGAATCAGCCTATGATGCCTATCTGTGTCCTCTTCCACTGTGTTGTTGTCACTGTTTGTGACCCTTGCTAACTCTGTCTTGACTACTGAGTCACCTCTTCATCCTTTACAGGGAAGTACCACTTAGTATGCCCCACATGTTCACACTTGAAATAGGTTTTGCCATCGTACCATGGCCTAGACGGCCTTGTCATAGACATTGATGTTGCATTGTGAGCACCTGTAGATGGAAAACTATAGCCTCTGCCTTTGCTCTATGTCCACTGCGAGTGAGTTACTGACCTTTTCTAATACTAAGGTACTGAGGATCTAGGTTTCTTAAAGCCTCCAGAAGATTGTCCTTGGTACTGTGCAAGCCTCTTCTTGGCCTTCGTCTCATGCTTCTCTATCACAGATCTCTCTACTCTCCTAACTAATTCCAAAAAATGGCAAACCTCTCTCTGTTCTCTAAATATGACATTGGAGTTGTCATCTCATTACTCAGACCCTTCTAAAAGTGCCTAATCCTATCCTTGTCTGTTGCAGCCATATGCAGACCAAACCTTAGAAGATCCATAAACTTAGCTTCATAAGCACTAATTGACATATATCCTTGCCGGATATTCTCAAATTGTACAATATTCTCATCCAAAAAAGTCCCCAGAAAGTACCGACTTACGAACTCCCATCGGAATTCTTCCCAAGTAATCACAACACCTGATCTTTTCTCTTCCTCTATGCCCCACCAGTGGCCAACACTCCCCTTCAATAGATATACAACATGTTTCACCTTATCCTCTTTAGGGATGTTGATGATCTTAAAGGCCTTTTCCAGTTTAGTCAACCACATATCTACATCAGCTGGGTCAGATGCTCCCACATACTCGAACGCTCCTACACGTTAAAGTCTTTCCAAAGTCTTCTCGGATCCATGAGTTTCAGCACCGGGGATTGTTGCCCTAGGTTGGGTTACAGACATCCTATCCACCATGTGTGTCATTGTAGACATGAATTGTCCAAACATGGACTAGAATGTATGGTTGGTTACATTGGCTTGTCAACTTGAGGCACTTCTGGCATGACATCAACCCTCTCTTGCCTCCTTGCACCACCTCTTGGTGCAACAACACTGCTCTCAGGAACATGTTCTTCATGTTCTCCAGACACCTTCTCTTCTTCTTCTTCTTTTTCTGCATAAGCAGAAGTGACCATAAGATATACAAGAGGACACTAGAATAGACACAACCATAGTCCTATGTCCCTGTAGACTCGACAAACCTATACCTTAGATACCAACCAAAATGTGATACCCTTCGCCACACAAAGCGATATTACTCAAAACACAAAGTATCACTAATAACAATATTACCACAAAATAGGGTAAATTAAAACCATTTGTAATTCAATATTTCAAGCGAAAGTATTTCATAAACAAGTCTTCAACTCAGGCCATCTATATTCCATATATGCTAAAAGATGTTACATATCATGTTAAAAGGCTATCATGCCACATCTGTTACATATTACAACCTGTTTATATGTACATGACATTTATATACACTCAAGGCACAAATCCAAAATCTACATATTGATATTTAAAACAACAAAATCTCCCCAAAGATATGAGCATACATGGATGAGACATAGGACTCTACTACAAAACTTTGGCAACATATCCAACCTCTAACAGTTACTACTCTCCTTGTTGCTTATCACTTGCACCACAACCTCAACCTCCTCGTCCACACCACCTAAAAAGTTGTGTAACCCACGGGGTGAGACCAAACATCCCAGTGAGAGATATAACTCTTTGCCGGTATCTATTATAAGCATAGTAAGATAATAGAGTAGTTAAGTAAAGCAGTAAAGATCGGTTAAGCAGTTTATGCACTTGCAACTGAGCAGTAGAACATCTTATGCTTTTTAGAAGAAATATGAAGAATGTGTATAACTGCTAGTATAAGAAATAAGGCATGGGGTCATTCAATGTGATTCTTATTTAACCCTAAGAAAGTATACTATGTGGCTGTATTATCACTTTTATTATTATGCCTTGAGGATTTTAGGCATACCACTCAAATCTAAATGACCACTACTAAGTCAAAATCAATAGCATATAAGATCTATGGAAGAGTCAGACTCCATGATCATCACCCGCACTACTCGTCCAGTTCGAGTCTGCAATGCAGTGACATAACAGTCAAACTGCTAAACAACTACTTATAGTCAAAGCTATAGTCCTGTAGAGATAGCAACTCATAGTCAAAGATATGGTCCTGTAAAACAACTAGCCTGCCTTGGTACATGACAACACTAAAGAACAGGCTCCCGCATGGCTGTTTTATAATAAACAATATACCACTATTTCAACAATTTAAGGATACAAGAAGGTAATTCAACTTGCACCCCACATATTCAATAATATGCACTCTGAGTTTCTTGAAGGAGTTACTCGTTTCACCATCTAGCTAGATATTGACACTGAAGATGGATCTATGGTATAGGGAAACTACGTGATTAGGGTTTCACTTGATTAGATATTCCAATTGGGTATCTTTTAATACATCAATCAAGTTACAACGTATAAACCCTAAACAAATTCTATAAAATTAAGGATACGATACAACTTCATAAGATATAAAATGTACAAGGTGAGAACTTGTCACTTCATCTCATAACACTTGTATCATAGCTATTAAAAGGTCATTAACCATATTACATCACTATGGGATATCAATCCCTCAATCATATCTCAAGAGGATTTCGCCTCAAACTGTGCTCAAGGCATGTGCTAGGTCATTAGACCCATTCATATAATTCCTACACAATTGATAGCACATATAACACATATTGCTCATAATCACCACCCTGTATTTTACAAAGTTCACCATAGCACTTACATAGATATGCCATTTATCTCACCTGTAAGGTTAGGGTTACATAAATAGGAGAGAGAAAACACTCTCATGAAATGCAAACCTTTAAGTAGAGTGAACACATATATCACATTATCACATGATTAGGATTAGGGTTTCTATATAGTGATTTAGGGTTTCATAACCTTATTCAACCACTATACCCTAATTCCATCACCTTCTGCATATTTGGAGAGCACTAGGATTAAGCACCATAATTAATGATTAATCATTTACAATTACCTCATCAATTATAGATCATTACACTATGTAATGTCCATGTACATAATTATGTGTATCAACATTGCTCACTCAATCAAGGTGTCACAACCTACAACATGTGCATCAGTTGTCTCGGCCTGCAATGCGTGCAACCTCTATCTCGGGCCGCAACGTGTGTAGGGTGTGTCTCGCCCAGAACGCGTGCATGGTGTGTTTCACCCATAATGCATGCATGGTGTGTTTCGCCCACAATGCGTGCAAGGCTTCAACCACAACGTGTAGAGTCTCGATCACAACATGTGCACAATGTCTCGAGCATAATGTGTGCAGGGTGTCTCGACCGCAATGCGTGCAACATGTCTTAACCACGCAACACTGTGTTGTGACCTGGCTAGCGAGTGGCGACCATCCCCTAGAGTTGTTGAGGTTGAAACAACCATCTATGCATGGTATCGACCTAAGGGAAGACCAAGGGTCGTCTCGACCTCATGCTAGCCCTATGCCCAACATCTGAACAGATCCAAATAGGTCGTGACTACTGATTAACATCAGGGAATACCTAACATCAACATAGTGAATCACACCCTAAACCATGGTATGTATCAAACCCCATAGCTCATTCATGAAGCATTATCAAAAGAGCTATGTCTGGAGAGAGAAAATCAAGATTCTTATGCATATAACCAGACCCAAACTTCCTATTATTCAAGTATAAATGCACCAAACATAAATAACAAAGTTCCATGGATAAAGATCCCAATTTATATATCAATATTTCAATCACCACCAAAATCTAATATAAATATTTAGGGTTTTAATAGAAACAGTAGCTTTCTTGAGTCTACCAAGAAATCCAAACCCTATATCATTATCTTTCCCTATACCATAAAGATCACCTTTTTATGATATAAAATAACACTATATGATCATGTTTAAGATTCACATAATAGATGGGGGAAAAGTTATATAACCCCCTATTTTTGGAGAGAGCCAATCTTCTAAGATCTCAAGCTCCAAGAACTCCCACCAAGCTTCAACACTTCCACCAAAGGATCACCTCAAGAAGAAAAAGAAATGCCATGGTCAAAGAAGAGCTTAAGAAAATAGAAAGCTCGTACCCTACATTGAACCAAAGATGAAGAAAGAAGAGGTCTTCTTCTCACTCAGGTACCATCATGTAAGAACATGACCTATGGCCCTTGTAAAGAAGAGATCTCCAAGAAAAGCCACCATGGATGATCCACTGTCTAGCCCAAGGAGGAATAAGAAGATGATGGGGATTTCTGAGAGGGAAAACATGGTCAAAAGCTAAGGTTACTTACCAAGAGACGAATCTCCAAGAAATCACCACTAAAGAGTTGATCTTGCACAAGATCTTCAACATGCAAGATGGATCGACCACCCAAGATTCAAGATCTGACCTCTCTTTCTCCTGAAGCTCCAAGGACGATCCAAATGAAGAAGAAAGATCGTAGGGCTAAAAAGGTTTCTCATATGTGCAGAGAAGGGGTTATCTTCACAAGATCTTCAGGAGAAGCGTAGGACTAAAGAGTTGATCTTGCACAAAATCTTCAACATGAAAGATGGATCGGCCACCCAAGATTCAAGATCTGACCTATCTTTCTCCTGAAGCTCCAAGGACGATCCAAATGAAGAAGAAAGAGCGTAGGGCTAAAAAGGTTGCTCATATGTGAAGAGAAGGGGTTATATACCCAAAGGAGGAGGGAAGTAGAGATTTATAAGGTGTCAACAATATAGGGTTTTAAAAGACACATGTACCCCAAAGAAATAAACTTTCCTCCATTGACATGAAAATTATGAAATGTTTATGTTTATCCAACAAAAGTGTAGCAAACTCCAAGGTCGGCTACTACCTTGTCTCGATCAAGACATATCTCATGCACCTTTGGTATCGACCAAAACCCTAAGCACCATATACATGGTCGAGACACTCTACTAGAGGACAAGGTATTTCGACCCACTACTCTCTAGGTCATCTCAGTCGAGACCAAAACATCCAAAGCATGTGTTTCGGTTGCTACCCTCACCAAAAGTGGTGTAGTAGTTGCAACACTTCCAACTCTAACATAGTCACTCTATTCAACTTAAGCAAACCATAGAATCACCATGAAATGTCACATCACCAACCATGATTCAAACAAGGTGCCCCAGTGCACCATCTTCTCTCTCATGATGCTAAAGCACAAGAAACATTCTCAACTTATGATAATTTGTAAGATAACCCTCACCTTATGGGTAAATTGCAATCTGGCCCAAAACAAGCACATATATAGCAAAGGTAGTTCAAACATTAATCAAATTTGACCAAAATGAAAATATAAGCCTGTCACATGATATTAAGACATATCATAAGATTAAATTAAGGTTTAAGCATCTCATTATACAAATTAATGATAATTAAGCATAAAGCTAGGCCAGGGGTGTTACATTTATTGTATGCACTTTGTTTTCATATTTTTAGTTATTAATTAGTATTTTATCCTAACAAGAAAGACATGTGAGAGAATAAAAGGGTTTCCATATATTTTTCATTTAGTTTTTAAATAAAAAATTGATCGTTATGTATTTTAATAAGGCTATATGATAGGTCGTAAGAGGGGATGATGTAACTTTGTTTATAATTTTTGAAATTATAGATTGGACCTTACCTTACTAAATATGTTAGATCATGAGAAGGAATGCATGTATTTAGTTTTTTTAATTATTAATTGGACTTTAGTGTATTTTAATAAAGTTGTATGTACTTGTCAATTTTAGTAGTTTATACGGTTGAGAGTGTGGTGCAACCATGGTTAGAGGAGGTGGAGTAAGTTGTTGCTTTGACTTGACATTAGGATGGATCCACATAGTGGCATGTTGACACTGTGAATAGAGTCATCAAGTCCTGTCCTAGCCTGCAAACCCTACTTTGCTTGACTCAGGAAAAATTAATTTTGGTTTTGAATTTTGTTAATCCGGGTTGGTTCCAGATTTGGAGTTTGATGTTAGAATTGAAATCAGGTTGCATTGAGTAGTGATTTTTTCAATCTGGGATGATTCTAGATTGGCAAATTAGGAAAGTTCAAGTTCCAATTTGGAAATAAAGTATTATATATCATGATTAATTAATAAAATTATAGAATCCATGTTTGGTTTTGGGTCATACATTATGAAACATGGTCCAATTCCAAGTATATTACTTTGTAAACGTTGGTTCCTAGTCAGTTCAGGGTTGAGTTATTTGCATCAACCGGGTTGTTGTTCGATCCAGAACATACTTGAAAATGATTTTTTGACACCTCTAACTAGGAATCATTTATTATTAATTTTATCCCTTTTTATCTCATTTTTATAATATTTTTCTTCCTTAATAGTATATCTGATTCCATATTCGACAAAATAAGTTTTAACATATGTCTTTTTCTTTCTGTTAAATTAGTCACACTATAATTTCCTATCTAATCTTATCTTTATGATCTTGACTTTTTTTTAACTACATAAAATTATACATCACAGTCGTGTTTACAGTAGCTATAGTAATGTACTATTCTCAAGGCACGCACTATACACAAGATACACCTAGCATATATGTATATTGCTTGAAGCAAATTAATGCTAAAACTAGATACCTTCTCAAAAAAAGAAAACACAGCTCAATAGAGTTCGATTGACTAGTTGAGCACTTACAGTTTTCTGATAAAAATTCCCTCACTTTAACTATAGTCCGACACGACCTATTGTACTAGCATTTTATAGGATTAAGAGGGATCAATTTGTAAATCCAAAAAATAATGTAGAAAATTGTATTCAACCCCCTCTAGGGATATTGTCATATAGTGAGATGAGTCTCCTTACACAATATAAAATTTTGAAAAGAAAAGACAAAAATGTAGTGTACAAACATAGAGACCAGTTTGTAATTCTAAAAAATAATAGAAAAATTACATTCAACCCCTCCGTGGGCTTTCTTATATAGTGTAGATGAGTCTCCTTATATAATATAAACTTTTGAGAGGAACAACAAAAGTGTAGTGTACACACACAAGGACTAATTTGTAATTATGAAAAATAATGGAGAGAATTGCATTTAGTCCATCCATATACTTTTTTGTATAGTATAGATGAGTCATCTTATATAATATATAGTTTTTAAAAGAAAAGACAAAAGTATAGTGTACATAGACAAAGACTTATTCATAATTACAAAAAATAATGGCGAAAATTGCGTTCAACGCCCTCTGCAAACTTTCTTCTATAATATAGACGAGTCTCATCAAAGAATATAAAATTTTAAAAAGAAGAGAAAAAAGTGTAATGTACACATACATTGACCTTCATGTAACTCTAAAAAATAATAGAGAAAATAACATTTAGCCTCATCCATGAGTTTCTTATATACTGTAGATGAGCCTCCTTATACAATATAAAATTTTAAAAAGAAAAGACAAAAGTGTAGTGTACACACAGAAACCATTTTGTAATTCTAAAAATAATGGAGATAATTTCATTCAGCCCTGGCAACATTTCTTATATAGTATTGATGAATCTCACTATATAATATAAAATTTTAAAAAGAAAAAGATAAAAGGGTAGTTACAAACGCATGGACCAATTTGCAATTTTAAAAAATAATAATTTTTTTCTTATATAATATATATGGTGACACATTTAAGACGCGGCACACATAATTTTCCATCAAATAATGCCCCCTCAGCTTACTATTTCCTAATAAACAATTAAAATAACAAAATATGTGATAATTATTACATATATTAGAAATGTAAAAAGAAAAAAAATTGAGTTGTGCCAAGTAGGCACCCTAGTTGCTGGAAAAGCAAACACACATACTTGTGCTTTTTTGTATAGTATAGATGAGTCATCTTATACAATATATAGTTTTGAAAAGAAAAGATAAAAGTGTAGTGTGCAGACACATAGACTTGTTTGTAATTACAAAAAACAATGGAGAAACTTGCATTCAACGCTCTTTGCAGACTTTCTTCTATGATATAGAAGAGTTTCATATAAGAATATAAAATAAAAAAAACACACAAAAGTGTAATGTGAATCTATATGTAACTCTAAAAAGTAATAGAGAAAAGTGCATTTAGCCTCCTCCTTGGATTTCTTATATACTGTAGACAAGCCTCCTTATACAATACAAACTTTTAAAAAGAAAAGACAAAAGTGCAGTGTACACACAGACCGATTTGTAATTCTAAAAAATAATGGAGAAAATTTCATTCAGCCCCAAGACCTTTCTCATATAGTATTGATGAGTATCATTACACAATATAAATTGTTTAAAAGAAAAGATAAAAAGATTGTTACAAATGCAAGGACCGAATTGTAATTTTAAAAAATAATGAAAATTTTCTTATATAATATAGTGACATATCACATTTTAGATGTGGCACACACAATTTACCGTCAAATCATGCCCCCTTAGCCTATTATTTCCTAATAAACAATTAAAAATAACAAAATATGTAACAGTTATTATATAAATTAGAAATGTAAAAAGAAAAAAATCCGAACTGCGTGCCAAATAGGACCCTAGCTGTGGGAAAAGCAAGCACAAAGAGATGTTAGTTGTCTTATTAGAATGTCAAAAGAAAAAATCTAAATTACGTTCCAAATAGGCACCATAACTGCTAGAAAAGCAAGTATACAAACACGTGAAAAGCAAGCGTACAACTAAATTCTTGCAACAGGAAACATGTTTATCTGCGACAGGTGTAAATTTTCACAATACCCTTGTCCATACATACAACACTATAACCTACATACACGCGTTCCAAATGGCGGACATCTTGTCCATAAATTTATGTGATCTAAGATCATCTTACACAAGATTAAAATATCACTCGAGTAAATAGAGCAAACAAAACGAGGTCCAAGTTTTGAATTGAATATAGGAAATGTGCAAGCTAGGCGGTGAACATTCTCGTTTGTCTAAACGCCTCTCTTCGCTTCCTTCCCCTCCCCTCAGACTCCTGGCGTCCCGAGCTATTTTGTATTTCTTCGGCAACCGTAGCCATAGGAGGCGTCCTGGCAAGAGCAAGACCAGTGTAAGTATTGAGAGAGGAGGTGGGGGGGGGGGTGGGGGCGGGGCTAGGACGACTATAGCTTTCAGGTAGCAGTTTTCATGTCCAGCGCAAGGCATATTTTCGGGATTAGTAGTCTTGTAGTCGCTGAACAGTGGCGGGTGAAGAGCACCTGATCCACATGTCATCCTTTCTGAAATTTCTTGCTGTATGGGAGGAAATTAGAGAAGCCCACACATATTTGCTGCTATCACTGGTCATATTCTGAACACTGAACATGCCATGACCAACTGTGTTATAATAATTAACTTGTATCAGTATGTGCAGATTTAATCCGCATGCTTCCACCGACTCACGCAAATTAAGGCGCGATACAGGCAAGTGAAGGAGAAGGGTACCAAAACTAAAGAAATGGGCAAGAGTAAGTGGCACAGTGGTCCGTGATAGTTTAACTTGGATCAATCTTATGTTTCGATTCAGTTCTATGTAATTTATAAGCTTCCCTGTCACAAAATATTGGTGGGCAGGTGGCAGACTTCGAACGGGTTGCAATGCAATCAAGCGATTGGAAAATTCTAAAGTGGGAATGAACTTCAACGAAGGTGCGCACTAGTTATTCCTGTTTAGTACTGCGGACTTATAATTGATTTAATGCTTCATTGTCCGTGTTTCTGTTTCAATGTTTTCTTCTTCAATTGACAGCCCCCTGCAACAGTATGCTTTCTCTTCAGAGACAGATCAGACAAATTGGACCCACCACATGCCTTTTTTCTTTCCCACAGATCATTCTAGACGAACATTAAAACTCTAGATCTGTACCAAATTCAATAACACAACTGGGATATTGATGCAAGACAAAAGTAGTCTCATTTTGCTCTTGTTCTCGCTAAAGCATGATTAGTGAATTGACATGAATTTGCAATTTTTCCATATTAGGACTTATTTTCGAGATGTACTATTTGTTACAAGTAATTTAATCATTATGGTCATTCCCGCTATAACCTATAGCTATTAGGATTTGAGTTTTTGTTATGTACCCGGTCACTGGGGATTGTTTGGGCAAATAAATTTGATTTGAAATAAAGTAAGTTTCTATTTTGCCTAACATTCTTCTACCTCTTGATGCGGGCCACACTAGTTAGTATACTCGGCCTCCCTCCCATCGCATAACTTTCTCTCTCGCTCTCCATTCTCCATTACTCCACATTTCCTACTGCGTTGTTATTGATCACGTCTGAACGACCTCCTTCCCCAATCCCCATTTCATGTGACTACCATCTATATCAACCAACCACATCCTTCTCCTTGTGTCTAGGAGCAACATTGTCCCCCTTTCTTGATCGCAGTAGTGAAAAAAGCTCGCCATACCATACCCGATTAGGGCCACAATCCTCATCGCCAGGGGCTAGGCCCTCTATCGTTTCAGTTTGTCTTATGGGGTCCCTCTGTATAACTGTTTCCGTTGGTCTTTGGTGTTGTTGCCGCTATATTTATGAAGAGTCACTGTTGCATGGTTGCGTCGTTCCATATCCGTCATCATGGTGAATAAAGACGAGTTTAATATTTGTACAACCACTATAGAGACACAACTCACATGATTTATTTAGTGGCTGGACTTGATACTTAAATATTAAGCCGACCTCGATGCCCATTTGTTAAACGTTGAACATCGGTAAGAAAGTCATCAACATAATCAACAATAGAACCTGAATAACTGCCACCACCAGCATGGGAATCATCCCCGACGTCACGTCATCAAGCTAGAATTTCCCTGGATTATACAACGGTGACTGTCATATGAAAGTGTTACTTGATTGGTTTTAGAGCATCAACAAGTACTTCCGTCTGCAACATCCATTGATAGAGGTTGGTAAGATGCTCTTTCTACCACAAAGTTGAAAGGAGGTGCCCCAATTTGATCAACATCCATGCTGCACAAATCTAACTCTTGGATTGTTCTATAATACACCATCTAGGAATATTGTTTGCATGTGAGTAGAATCAATACTCCTACGTCGAGTTCACTGAGTTGATGTAGAGCTGGATTCTGAATCTGAATGTAGTCATAAAAAGTATGAGTTATTCCATCTCTTAGATTACACGGTGAAGAAGCCATCATGATCACCAACTTCTGCCACGACATCATGAATTTTTTTGAAGAAGTTAGCTTCTTCAGTCTTCACTTGCCTTTAGGATGCGGTTCAAGTGGCGATGTAAATAAAGATGAGCTATGCTATCACAAACCTACTAAGAACGAGTCATCTATGCATTGCTTACCGTAGTTGACCGTACACGTCAGCTCCATAGTCTACCCCTGGCTTAAAGACTCACGCGTCGTCTCCGTAGACCCCCAATAGCTCCAAAGTTCATGCAATAGTGTTCATAACCAAACCAAACTTCGAATCAATGAGGCTAGTATGCCTTTTTCCCATAGTTGTCAAGGTGGCTACGTGCTAGGCATTTCTTAGGGGATCATAGGGTAGTTAGGTGGGTAGGTGGGCGCCCGGGCATTTCCAGCCGTTTTACTTTTTTGGTAATGCCGATATTCGGATATTTACATCTGTAATTTCGTATTTGTAAATATGTAATTGTGAAAGTGTTAGGCCAAAGTGATACCCTGCCGTAGCGGGCTAGCCTTTACTATATAGGAATAGAATATTTACATAATAGACCCAACAAGAAATAGAAATAGTAAAGAGATACATAAACACAGAAACTATTTCTAACACTCCCCCTCGAGCTGGAGCATACACATCATACATGCCCAGCTTGGAATTCATATACTTGAATGCTGAAGATGGAAGTGGCTTGGTGAAGATATCTGCCACTTGTTGTCTAGTCCGAACATGAGGAGTTTGAATCTTCTTGGAGATCACTAAATCACGGGTGAAGTGGCAGTCCACTTCAATATGCTTGGTCCGCTCGTGAAACACCGGATTGCTAGCAATATGAATGGCTGCCTGATTATCACACATGAGAGAAATTGGTGTCTCAATAGACACTCCCATTTCTGACAAAACAGACATAACCCACTGTAGCTCACAACAATCATGTACCATAGCTCGATATTTAGCCTTTGTGGTGGATCGTGCTACTACATTTTGTTTCTTGCTCCTCCAAGTCACCAAATGTGACCCAAGAAACACACAATAGCCAGAAGTAGAGCGTTTATCTCCAACATCACCTGCCCAATCAGCATCAGTGAACCCAATGAGTTTCAAGGATGTGTGTAAGATTTTGCCCTGTAAAGTAAGACCCTTCCCTGGCGATCCTTTAACATAGCGAAGAATCTGGGTGACTACCATCCAGTGTGACATCTTAGGCGCACTCATAAATTGGCTGACAACTCCTACAACATAAGAAATATCAGGGCGAGTAACTGTCAAACAAATCGATTTTCCTACAATCCTTCTATACTTCGCTGGATCAGAAAAGTCATCGTCATCAGACACAGACGTTTTGGTATGATAATCCATAGGCGTGGAGACGGGTTTGCACTGTGCCATGCCTGTCTCTGCAAGGAGGTCAAGGACATATTTTCGCTAAAAGAGGTTTGTGCCCTTCTGAGAGCATAGAACTTCTATTCCAAGGAAATAGCGGAGATTACCCAGATCTTTTATTGGAAATTGTGTTTGCTGCCATTCCTTGAGTTGTAGAATGCCAGTAGAATCGTCACCTGTGATGACAATATCATCTACATAAACAGCTTGGATAATAGTGCCACTGGAAGACTTGTACACAAATAATGAGTGATCAGTAGAAGACCAAGTGAACCCAAACTGTATAAGTGCTACACTAAATTTATCAAACCATGCCCGTGGTGACTGCTTCAGACCATACAAGGATTTCTTCAACTTGCAAACCTTCTGACACTCCCCCTGAGCAACATACCCAGGAGGTTGCTCCATGTATACCTCCTCAAGTAGATCACCATGAAGAAAGACATTCTTGACGTCCAGCTGAAGTAGAGGCCAATCAAAATGAGTAGCAACAGAGATAAGGATGCGCATAGAATTAAGCAGAGCGACTGGAGAGAAAGTCTCAAAGTAGTCTACTCCATGTATTTGAGTGTACCCCTTTGCCACCAAACGAGCCTTCAAACGATCAATAGACCCACTTGTTTCTATTTCACAGTATACACCCAATGGCAACCGACAACCGACTTGCCAGGAGGAAGGTCCACCAAGTCCAAGGTAGAGTTTTCATGAAGGGCTGCCATCTCAGTATCCATAGCCTGGATCCAACCATCATGTCGTGCTGCTTCCTTATAGGAACGAGGAATAGGTGTAGAATCAAGCTGAAGAGCAAACGTGCGGGTTGACGGTGACAAATGAGATAAGTAACAAACATTCGCCAATGGGTGGCGTATAGTGCAAGAGCGAACACCTTTCTCGGGTTGCAATTGAGAGGTGTAAGTCTGAAATGAATGCATTAAGAGAACTCTCAGTAGGAACAATACCTCGGGAGTGTCTGACGATGAGGAGGCATTCTGTTGGATTGATGATGCTACATCCTCTTGGTGATGTCGTGCTCGCCTGGTGTAAACCAGTAGAAAAGGTGGAATCAGTGGAGTAGGTTGTGGTGGTGTGGTGGTAGTATCTAGAACAATCTCATCACAAGGCACAAGAAGAGGTGGCTCTTTCTCATGCTCAAAGATGTGGTCTCTCTCAGGATTGTTCCCCCCCTCACGCTGGACAGTTACTAAAGAATGTAGTAGACTCATGAAAAGTAATGTCAGCCGACACAAACATACGACGAAGACGAGGACAATAACATTTGTACCCCTTCTGTGTGGGAGAATATCCCAAAAAGACAGTGCGAACTGTGCGAGGAGATAGCTTATCTGCATGTGGATCAAAGTTTGATGATCAACTACAATTTTGATGATCCTCTTCTTCAACTTCCTCATCTTCAACTTCCTCATCATCTTGATGATCAACTACAATTTTGCTCTTTCCTTTCTCTGCTTTTGCCAAGACCTCCTTTTTTTGTGCCTTTGCATGTATTGGTGTGCTTGTAGAAGCATGTACAACCTTTCTCTTAACACGTCGGGAATAAGTTGCAACTTGTTCGGTTGTAGCATCTTCCCCTTTTTCAGCATCTTCCCCTTTTTCAGCAGCAATAGATGACCTTGCAGTTGCAGCTCCTTTTCTCTTGTGTCTACTCTCTTCTTCAACCCCCATTGCCTCATCAACAAGTCTCCAAGTTAGGCCATCATGATCAGGAACGGTTGCCTCATCCGGAATCCCAGTCATCCACTCACTACTCCAATTCAGTTCTTCTATCTGAATTGGATCAAAATCTGTGTTTTCATCCATGAGTTTTTCCCTACGTTCTGCTAGTCTGCGGTTGTATTGAATATAGACCAATTTGTCTAATCTCTTTTGCACCAACCGATTCCTCCTCTTTGTGTGAATCTAACATTGACAAAAAAGATGACTTAGCAAATATTTGTTAATATTTAAAAATTAAAATATTGATTATTGAAGCATATGTATTATGTATATTGTATAGACATGTAAACAGCTGAACATGTACTTACAAATTCAAAAGTACTCCAATTTCTTTCACAACTGGAGGCAGTACAACACAAACTAAGTATACGTAGGGCTACCCTCTTTAAAGAGGGAGTCCCGACTCCATATATCTCCCACCAATTCACTATACATGATTAACAAATAACAAGTAAATTTAATCAGACACGTAATGAAATACGGAAAAATTAGAATCTCTAATTCTAAATTACGTATTCGGTTCGGTAACTTACATGCCATCTTCTGTGATCTATGGCGAATAGCAGCCTCTTGTCCAAACAGACCACGACACAGAATGTATGACTCCATCTCTGAAATAACCTTGTCAACCTCGTCAGCGTCACTTTCCATCTGCAAAAAGCAATCCAAGAAAGCAGCCTCTGCATTGTCGCATTGCTCTTGTAGGTTGCCACTTTCTTTAGCTTTAAAAAACCCATCAGGGTTTAGGAAAAAACCCGCACCATGCAAATCTGTGTTCATCTGGCCCAAATAGCGATTGTTCAAGATCTCGATAATCGGCCTATACTCTCTCTCATTTTTCCCAAAGTTTTCTTTGATCTTGCGTCTTGCATGTGTAAGCGCCATCATTAGGTATCCCATACACGGCTTCTCATCTGAATCAACTAACCTGAGAAGTTGTACAAGTGGCATTGTGGCCCTCAAGTACGAATCAACTGTCTCATAGAACTTGTGAGACAATGCGATGCGTACAATCCTCTCACCTGGTGTAGACCTTGACCAACTGCTTGTCCTCCATAAATCAGAAACAAAAAGCTGGGCAATGGGATTCCTCAAATCATGGATACTCTGAAGTGTCAGAAATGCTGTGGCAAACCTTGTAATGGAACATCTAGAAAGCTCTTTCCCATCTGATAGTTGTAAGAAATGGTGGTGCAACAGTGTATGAGAATAGACAAACGACGTCAACATCCGTGCCTTTTTAATCACACCAGCATAATGTGGCAAGCTTGCAATGTCCTCGAGCATTAGGTCAATGCAATGAGCTGCACAAGGTGTCCAGAACAAATGCGGCCATTTTTGCTTAAGAAGTTTGGATGCCAATACAAAATTTGAAGCGTTGTCTGTAACCACCTGTGTCACTAATTTTGGACCTATCTTCTCAATAGCCTCAGATAGAAGACCAAATAGAAAGTCACCTGTGTGACTATGGCCAGAGATATCAACTGAATAGAGAAAGAAAGTTCCATGAGGTGAGTTTACGAGGAAGTTGATGAGACTTCTTCCTCGCCTATCAGACCAACCGTCAGACATCAAACTGCAACCGTACTTTTTCCATGCAGAAATGTGTTCCCGCTGTAACTCACCTGTAGAGTTATACTCCTCATCCAACAACCTGGTCCTCAACGACTGATACTTGGGTGGCACATATCCTCTGCCTGCTTGAGCAATTGCCTCCACCATAACTTCATATTGTGCGTTGTTTGCGGCATTGAATGGTATCCCTGCTTGATAAAACCATCTAGCTAACTCCCTATCGGCTCTAGCAGCGGCCTCCTTCTTGAATGCAGTATCAATTGTCCTGGGTGCTCGTCCAACCTTTCTAAGTGCTACAACTTCGTGTGGTAGTAGAGAAATGTGTGCATCCATTGGTCCTCTTTCAGTGACCCCCTGCTTTTTTGTCATTCCTCCTGTTGATCGACTGACTTTCTTCACGTTCTGAGCCTGGCCTTCAACCTCTGTGTCTTCAATGTCGTCATCATCAGCAGAAGTAGGGAACAAATGTATGTCACCACTGAGAACAGGTGTCTTCCTCTTGTTCTTTTGCATATGCTCTAAAATCTCATGCCTAATCTGTGCTGTGGTATTGTTGCATTTTACCACATTTGACCCTTTACCAGTAAGGTGTTCTTTCAACCTCTTGATCCCTGCATTACTGATGTGGCCGCACAAACCACATTGAACTTTGTTCTTGTCAGACATATCAGGCCAGAAACCGAACTTCCAACCAGGATCAGTAGACTTAGCCTTTCTCTTAGGGTCATTAACCAAGACTGAAAAATGATTATTTCCAATACCACTATCACCATCCGGGACAGCAGAAGTTGAAGCATTCATGTCATTGTCAGACTCCATCCTAGATGTAAAACAATTACAATTAGATAACAATCACTATATATATTTCGAACTTTGGATTTTGCAATGAATAAGTTACACGATTTAAATAAAAAAGGTGTTGCAAATTTAATTAAGAGATGTGTTTGACTGTTTGCAGTTGCACTAGTATAATTGTATTTCAGTGTTTAAGTTTTATTAACTTGCAATGTTTACGTTAAATTTTATTCAAATATTCATCTATTACTGCATAATAAGTTAATAACCGTTATTTGTGTATATCTTACACAGGAATCACAAAGAAGAATGCATGTGAAGTTCCGTAACTTCCGTTGTGAACTGTGAAAGTGAATAATGAATTGAGAGAATACCCCGTTTGTTTGCTTTTTATTGGAAAAAAAGGCTGGCAATAGTATTACTCTGATGCTACGAACTGCTGCAAATAACAAATTGCAAATTGAAAAATGAAAACAGGACTGTAACAGGGCTGTTTGATGATGAATACGAAAAGAAGAGTAGGACGCCAATAATACCAAGGTTGCTTTAGCCTTTAGACGATGTACAGGTCCTACAGGTTGCTTTAGCCCGAGTAAGGGGACTGCTCACAGCTGTTGTAACTTGTAAACTGAAAAAAAACAACAAACAGAGGTTACGTTGCCGTATGAGGGGAAGAAGAAGAAGAGCAGTGGAGGGGAAGAAGAAGAAGAGCAGTGGAGGGGGCGGGAGAAAAGATGGTGGAAGGACAGGAGAAGGAGAAGGAGAAGGAGAAGATAGGGGAGTCGTGGACATACCTTACTTTGGCGCCAAGCTCCAGCCTCCAGCCCGACGGTCGTTTGCCGTAAAGCAGAGTGCTACGGCCACTGCTCTTATAAACTGAAAAAAAAAGGAAGATGAACAACAGCAACGGAGGGGGCGGGAGAAGAGGAGGGGAAGGAGAGAAGAAGACAGGGAACGAGAGAAGTCGTGGACATACCTGCGTCACTGCGTGGCTGCGACCTGCGTCAAGGTTCCTGCCGTCTGCAAAAGCAGAGTGCTGCGCGGCTGCTACCTGTGATGATCACACGTGATCAAGCAAGAAGGAACAAGAGAGGGAGAGGGGAGGAGGAGGAGGAGTGGGGGGGAGGCAGAGAACATACCTGTGAGAACGACCACACGCCAAAGAAGGCCGGCGGCACTGCAGGGAGACGAGCCGTTTCTGTTCGTCGCGCGGAACAGAGTGTGTGCGTGCGTAAGTGTATTAGCGGCTGGGCTGGGTGGTTAGAATTGTTAGATTAGGGTATTATTTTATAGAGGGTGGGTTGAACGGTTCACATTCCATTTAGATTTTAGAATAATATTAATGTTAGTTTTAATTACAAATATATTTAAAATAGGATTGTATTTTGTGCAACCAATTAATGGGCCTTAATTGGGCCGACGCATTGGGCCAACGCCTAGGCGGCTCGCCTAGCCCGCCTTGGCCGCCTAGCCCGCATGTCCGCCTAGTTTTTAAAGGAAACCCTGGGCGCCTGATTTTTTTAGACACATCGACCGCCCAGCCCGCCTAGGCGCGCCTAGGCGCCGCCTAGGCGGCCGCCTTGACAACACTGGATCAAACACATGAACAAACGCAGTGCAACCGAAGACATGGAGGGGTACAGAAAATGCTTGCTCGTCTGGTCGTAAAACAGAAAAGGGGGTGGCCCCATGTAAGACAGAAGATGGCTAACGATCAATCAAGAAACAAGCAATGAGAATAACATTGGACCAGAACTTCTGTAGCATAGAAATATGAAAAAGTAGCGTACAGGCTACATCAAGCAAGTGAGAATTTTTGCGCTCAGCTACCCCATTTTGTTGAGGTGTATGAGGACTAGTCGTTTGGTGAATCATGCCAACAATATCACAAAAACAAAAAACAACCTTTTGAACATACTCTAAGGCATTATTGGCATGAAGAGTTTTTATATGAGTATCAAACTGAACTTCTATCAATTTATGAAATGTTTGGATGACCGACAAAACTTCATCTCGAGACTTAAGTATACCGAAGTCATTCGGGAGAAATCATCAATGAAAGAAAGAAAGTAACGAAAACCATTACAACTTGGTTCTTTCATGGGGCCCCAAACATCACTATGAATAAGATCAAAAGGACACTTAGAGCGTTTGATAGTGCCACTAGGAAAAGAAACACGATGATGCTTGCCCAGTTGACAAGACTGACATTCAATAGACTTTACCAAAGATAAGTTGGGAACAAGTTTTTGAAGGCTCTGTTAGGAGGGATGTCCATAGTGACAATGCCATTGTAAGGGAGAGCAGCTGAAAACGGTAGATACGAGAGATGGAATCGGACGAGCTGGGTGACTATTTTCGAAGTAGAGATTACCTTTCCTAGATCCCCCACCAATCGTCTTCCAACTCATGGGATCCTGTAACACAAAGAAAGAGTCTCCAAATATTACCAAGCATTTTAAAGAACCAACTTAGCAACAAACATTAAGTGAAAAGGAAAATCTGGTACATAATGTACAATCTATAAAGTCAAATCAGATGAAGCTTGTACTATCCCACAAGCCTGGACTTGCCTGATAGATCCATCAACAAGTTTCATAGAGGAATGTTGGATACGAGTCAGAAGAGGGCAACACGATCTTCCCGTCATATGCTGAGAGGCCCCTGAATCCACCACCCATGTTGTTGATGGATGGGAGGCAATAAGCGAAGTTCCTTGGTTGCCTATATCTGAAACAAGATTGACGGAGGATCCAAGAGAAGCTTGTTGAGTTGCCTGAAGAAGATGGTCACATCCCTCCTTGGAAATGGTAAGATCTATGCTCCTGCCAGATTCAAGAACAATATAGATTGCATTCATCAAAAAAGAATAATTTTGTGAGGTGAGCTTCACAGAGATTGATTGATCATTGTAGATTATTGTAGCAGAAGTCATTGGCTTTGTGTCTCCCATATTGAGATTGAATCAAGAGAACTGCAGCAGACATGGCAAAGAACACGCCGTGTCGAGGACGTAACTCGCCGTGTCTGGGAGTTGCATGACGTGTGAAATATTAGACACGTGTGAGTTGCCAGAGACAGAAAGCAGGCTCCATGACAATAGTGACACGCCGTGTCAGATTCAGCACACGTTGTGTTGATGGAAGATGCAAGACTCTTGACTGATTTGCACACGCCGTGTAGATTGGAGACACGACGTGTCTGATTTCGGAGGCGCAACCTTCAACAGCTGTGACACGCCGTGTCTCATTGCGAATAGTGTCGTCAGAACGGAGATACCTGAACGACAACACGTTGTGTCTCCTTGCCAAAACAGAAGACAAAAATGTTGACAACCTTGCACACGACGTGTCTTATATTAGACACGCCGTGTCTGGAGAGAAGTGTTGACAAAACCTTTCACACACCGTTTCTTTAATGGGACACGCCGTGTCTAGACGGAGGCATAAACAACAATAGCTAGGACACGTCGTGTCTTTAATGAGACACGCCGTGTGCAGTGGCGGCAGATGTAGACCTTGACGGGAATTAACTCCGTCAACAAGGTAAAGAACTCCGGGAAGACGCACCGGAGAGAAGGATGACCCTGGGAAGACGCGTGGGGGGCGTGACGGGAATTAGCACCGTCACTTGTCAATTGAGGATGCGAATCTATCGCATCAACAACCCCTAAAGACTTAGGCAACTCATCCACGTACGGGGACTATGTGGAAAGGAAAGAAATAGAGAAGGGAGTTGTTCCTCCTCTCTCCGGGATAGAACGAGCGGTTCTCCTCTCCTTCAAGCAGCCACCGTGATGGAAACGGAGGGAGACCGGCCAACGAGAACCGTGACCGACAACATCAACGACGACATCCAACGGGGGTGAAGGCGATGGTGACGAGCGGAGCGGAGCTGAGAGGAGATGGGGAGAGAGAGAGGAGGGAGGCCGACGACTAGGGTTATTATTAGTATATAAACTTTCCTGCGTTTTTACTTAGTCTATTTTTTTTCTTTTCTTTGTTATTCTTATGTCTTGTTTTATCCCACATGGGTTATATCTAAACCCTGTGGCTTTCTCTTGTCTTATAAAAGAGAACCCTGTACTCCTTTTTTAATTATCTCAATAATAAGACAATTAGCCGCAACTTCTAGATGGTATCAGAGCCTCTCGATCCTCCCTAACCCTAACCCTAACCCTTCTTTTCCTCCCATCAACCCTAGCCGCCACCGTTCCCCTTCTTCCCTGTTGCGCCGCCCAGCAGCAACCCCCTGGTCTGCCGCCGTCGCCTAGCACCAACCTTGGTGCCGCTGCCACCACAACAGGCCTCTTCAGCCACCGCCAACCCCTTCCCTGCCTTCCTCCCTCACCTCCCACTACTTCTCTTCTTCTCCTCTCCACCGCAACCCCCCCTTCTTCTCCTTTTTCCAGCAGCTATCTCTGCTGTCCGCCGCTAACAGACCCCTCCATCTTCTTGCCGCCACCACCATAGCCCCACCACCATCAATTTCCGCACCCCAAGCACCCACCCTATCCTCCCTTCTCTTCTTCCCATCTTCTCTAGTCCTTCGCTCACCATATCGTCCGGCTAAAGACTCCTTTTCGGCCTCCATACATTTTCCGAAAAAGTTACGTACAGCCCGGTCGTTTTTCAGATCTGGCACGTTGAAGGCGTAAATCAATTTTTCGCATCTGACTGCCTGCGCCTCATGGTGGAGTACTCTTTCCTCCATGTTGGCGTAGGTTCTTTTCTTCCTTTCTGCCCCGTGTGGGTCTTCTGAGGTCCATGATTGGATCTCCTGCCTACTACTACTGCTAGTCCATGTGTTGGACTCCTGCTACTGACTTCTGCTAATACTGACACCTGTTGTTATCTGCGTCCGTGCTACTGCTTATTCGACTTTGGTCCGATGGCGACTCTAGATCTCCCTCGACCTCTCTGTGTTACTACGGTGAAGTTGGATAATTCCAACTATCACCTCTGGGCGGCCTCCTTTGAGTTGTATGTCAAAGCACAAGGGCGCTACTCTCACCTGACTACCAAAGGCCCTGCTCTTCCTACTGCAGACGCTGACGAGAAGACGAAGCAAGCCTATGATCTCTGGTCCAAAGAGGATTATGGGGTCATGACATGGATGGTCAACAGTGTTGAGGCCAAGATCAACCAGTCCTTGCTCCGCCTCCAGACTGCCAAAGAAATGTGGGACCAACTTTCCCATGTTTACTCTCACCAGCAAAACCCGAAGAAGGTCTTCGAGATATTCAAACAGCTTGCCAAACATGAGTTTTCGGCTACCGACTCCGTTGAGGACTACTACAACTCCTGCTGTGCTCTCTGGGATGAGTTCCAGGTGTATCATCCCCTGATTGCTGATATTGATGAAGTGCACCGATAGCGGAATGAACTTATGTTAGTTCAGTTCCTCGCTGGCTTACCTGCTTCTTTCGCTGGTGTTGTGGACCAGATTCTCTCCAGCGATCCCCTACCTACCCTTCGAGATGTGCTCAAAAGGGTCCAACGCCTACCTTCTGTGTCTCAGTCCGCGCCCGATTCTTCTGATGGGGCAGCCCTCGCTGTCCGTTCTGGTGATTCCTTTTGTGGCCGTGGTCGTGGCCGCGGAGGACGTTTTACTGCACCTGGTCGTGGATCTGGAGCTGAGCCCGTAGAGTCTCGTTACTGCACTCACTGCAAGCGCACCAACCATACTGAAGATCGTTGCTGGATCAAATATGGCAAACCTGACTGGGCTAATAAAGTGACATTCGAACAAAGTGAACCTGCTCTACCAACAGTTGACTGGATTCGCTCGGAATTTGAAAAACTGCTACAAGCTCGTCTGGCGTCTTCTACTGAGGATTCAAATGCTGGTAGTGCCGCCCTTCTGACCAAGACTGGTAAAAATTCCTGGGTGATTGACTATGGTGCGACTTCTCATATATCTGGCAATCCTGATTTATTCTCTAAACTGCACAAGACTTCTTTTATATCTCCTGTTACTTTAGCTGATGGTTCTAAATCACCTGTTACTGGCATTGGTGATATTTGCTCCATTGGTAGTCTGCCTCTGCGATCCACTCTTTATGTCCCAAAATTTCCTCTTAATTTACTATCTGTCAGTAAAACTGTGAAGAGCCTTCGTTGCTCAATTACGTTTGACCCGGATGGTGTTTTGTTTCAGGATCTGCGCACGAGGATGACGATTGGTTCAGTCCATGAGGGACCGGATGGACTCTACTACTTGGACGAGCCAAAGACAGCTGCATATTTGACATCATCTGTAGCAGGCATCCAGTGGCATTATAGATTGGGCCACCCTTATGTTGCGAAGTTAAAAGCATTGTTACCTGATGTAGTTAGTTCTGATTTTCATTGTGAGACATGTCAGCTTGGCAAGCAGACTCGTGCTACTTTTTCCCCAAAATTTTGTATAAGTTCTAAAGCACCTTTTGATATTATACATGCTGACGTTTGGGGTCCATGTTCTGTGTCGAGCAGATCTGGTTTTAAATATTTTCTGAGCTTCATTGATGATTTTTCTAAAACAACATGGCTATTTTTGCTTAAAGATAGATCTACTATTCTTGAAAAAATTACTGACTTCTTTGTTGAGATCCACACTCAATTTGCTAAGCCTATAAAGATTTTTCGCACTGATAATGCGTTGGAATTCATGCAAGCCTCTGTTAGCTCCTTTTGTCGTCGTCAGGGCACCATCCACCAAACTTCCTGTGCTTATACCCCACAACAAAACGGTGTCGCTGAACGTAAGAATCGTTATCTTCTCGAAGTTGCTCGTACCCTTCTTTTTCACTACCATGTTCCCCAGTCTTTTTGGCCCGAGGCGATATCCACTGCCTGTTATCTTATTAACCGAATGCCATCCTCTGTGCTAGGAAATCAGATTCCATATCAGGTTTTGTTTCCCGATGCGCCTCTTTTTTCTGTCCCGCCTCGCATATTTGGGAGCACATGTTTTGTTAAGAACCTTCGGCCATGCCTTACTAAATTGGATCCTAGAGCGACTAAATGTGTTTTCCTAGGGTACTCTCGCACTCAAAAGGGGTACCGATGCTATGATCCTGTTTCTAAAAAGTGGTTTGTATCTACGGATGTGGTATTTTTTGAGCATATGCCTTTCTATTCTTCGGCTGGCTCTGCACTCACTTTGGATTTACTAGTGGACACGCCTTTACCTGTGGTGGATGATCTGACTGATACTTCTGATGCTCCGATTGAAAAGCCACCTCTGAAAGTTTATCACAGAACACCAAAGCCGACAACTCCCTCTGTGGCCTCTCCATCGTGCTCATCCTCTGTGCCAGATCAAACACCTCCGCAGGTATTTTCTGATCTTGATATTCCTATCAGTTTGAGGAAAGGGACAAGAACTTGTACTATGCATCCGATTGACAATTTTTGTTCTACTGATCATTTGGGTGCTAATTTTGCTAACTTCACTGCGGCTCTTTCTGCTATATCTGTTCCTACAAATGCTACTCAGGCTCTTAGACATCCTGCATGGCGTCCGACTATGGAAGAAGAAATGAAGGCCGTTACAGAACGTAATACATGGACCCTTGTTGATCCACCTACTGATTGCTCTCCAGTTGGTTGCCGCTGGGTCTTCACAGTCAAATACCAGCCAGACGGTACTGTTGAACGACTTAAGGCGAGACTTGTGGCAAAGGGGTATACACAGACCTATGGGGTCGACTACTTCGAGACTTTTTCTCCAGTAGCGCGCCTAAACTCTGTGAGAATTCTGATTTCTGTTGCTATAAATTCTGACTGGCCTCTGTATCAGCTTGATGTCAAGAATGCTTTCCTGTATGGTGATCTTCATGAAGAAGTATACATGTCACAGCCCCCCGGTTTTGTGTGTCAGGGGGAGTCCTCTAAAGTTTGCAGGTTGAAAAAGGCAATTTATGGCTTGAAACAGAGCCCCAGAGCTTGGTTTGACAAGCTAAGCACTATTCTTCAGAAATTCTCTTTCCGGCGCTCCCAGTCAGGTCATTCTATTTTTGTGAAAAATACTATTGCTGGCATTGTTGCCCTTATTGTTTATGTTGACGACATTATTCTTTCCGGAAGTGATCTTGCTGGTATTCAGTCAACAAAGTGCTATCTGGAGAAACACTTCGTCACCAAGGATCTCGGCTCGCTACGGTATTTTCTTGGGATAGAGGTGTCCCAGTCTTCTTCTGGTCTCTGCTTATCTCAGCGAAAGTATGTTCTGGACCTACTATCTGAAACTGGTCTTCTAGGTGCTAAACCTGCTAGCACACCTTTGGATCCGAACACCGACTGGGATGATGAGAATTCTCCTGCTTATCCTGACAATCATCAGTATCGAAGAATGGTTGGTAAACTCATCTATCTTACTGTTACACAGGCTGATATTACTGTTGCGGTTGGACTGGTTAGTCGTTACTTGGATAAACCTCGGCAATGCCATTGGGATGATGTCTGCCATATTCTGAAATATTTGAAAAGTTCTCCTGGAAAAGGCCTGCTTTACAAGAAACATGGGCACTGCAAACTTCTTGGCTATTCTGACTCTGATTATGCTGGTAGCAAGGTTGACCGTCGCTCTACTTCTGGCTACTGTACCTTTGTGGGAGGCAACCTTGTCACTTGGCGAAGCAAGAAGCAGTCTGTTGTTGCTCGCTCTAGTGCTGAAGCTGAGTATCGTGCCATGACGCACACTACCTGTGAACTGTTCTGGATTAGGAACTTGCTGAAGGACTTTGGTATTTCTGATACGTCTCCTATTCCAATGTATTGTGACAACAAAGCAGCTACTTTCATTGCTAGTAACCCTACTTTCCATGAGCGGACCAAGCACATTGAGGTGGATTGTCATTTCGTCCGTGAAGCTGTTCTATCGGGCCAAATCTCTACTCCCTACATTCATACGTCTGATCAGGTGGCTGACATCTTCACAAAGATTCTACCAAAGACGAGGTTCACTGCTATGACATTCAAGCTGGGCATGATAGACATCTACGCTCCAGCTTGAGGGGGAGTATTAGTATATAGACTTTCCTACGTTTTTACTTAGTCTTTTTTTTTCTTTTCTTTGTTATTCTTATGTCTTGTTTTATCCCACATGGGTTATATCTAAACCCTGTGGCTTTCTCTTGTCTTATAAAAGAGAACCCTGTACTCCTTTTTTAATTATCTAAATAATAAGACAATTAGTCGCAACTTCTAGAGTTATAATCCCAGAACTTGCTCTGATACCATGTAAAAGTGTTGGGCCAAAGCGATACCCTGCCGTAGCGGGCTAGCCTTTATTATTTAGGAAGAGAATATTTACATAATATACCCAACAAGAGACAGAAATAGTAAAGAGATACATAAATACGGAAACTATTTCTAACATTAATAATGACATAATAATGAGGAACCTAGTGGTTAAATCTAAACTAATTATCAAAATCTAAACTAATCGATAAAACTAATCAAAAAATATAATTTGTCAATAGATTTCAATCATCAAGTTTGTAATCTAAAGAGCCTTACAAAGCCTATATATAGGCTATAGAGAAAGTGGGAATTGCTTATTGAATGAATTAACCAGCGTACAATATAGTCTCTTATATAACAGAAGGGAATAGAGACTAAAGTAGGGATGAGCAATATGGGACTAAACTACTAAAGTAAAAACATAAGTGAGGCACATGCTATGCACATGACACTCAACAAAACACAACATAACATAACATATCTCTAAACTCCCCCTCAAGCTGGAGTGTAGATGTCGAATATGCCCAGCTTGTCAACTAGAGTTTGAAAACGAGCTTTAGGAAGTATCTCGGTGAAGATGTCCATAACTTGCTTTTCAGTGCTGAGATATGGAGTGCAAATTTGACCATAAAGGACTTTTTCTCGAACAAAGTGACAGTCGAGCTCAATATGTTTTGTCCGCTCATGAAAAGTGGGATTGCTTGCAATAAAAATGGAGGTCTTATTGTCACAAAACATTGGTATAGGGCTGGAATATGAGATATCAAACTCCTGGAGGAGACTCTGGACCCACAGAAGTTCGCATGCAGTATGAGCCATAGCTCGATATTCTGCCTCTGCACTGGATCTGGCGACAACAGTCTGCTTTTTGCTTCACCAGGTAACAAAATTTCCGCCCACAAATGTACAATATCCTGATGTTGACTTACGATCAGAACGACTTCCTGCATAGTCTGAGTCTGAGAAACCAGATAGATTGCAGTGACCATGCTTCTTATACAACAAGCCTTTTCCTGGAGAACTTTTAAGATACCACAGAATGTGACATATAGCATCCCATTGACACTGCCGGGGTTTATCAAGATACCTGGTGATGAATCCAACAACAACAGTGAGGTCATCTCTTGTGACCGTCAGATAGATAAGCTTGCCTACTGGCCTTCTGAACTGGTGATGATCAACATATGGAGGAGAATTTTCATCGTCCCAATGCATATTTGGATTAAGGGGAGTGTTAGCTGGTTTGCAGCCCGCATACCAGTTTCCTGCTAGAGATCAGGTACATATTTTCTTTGAGAGAGACATAGCCCTGCGGATGATCTGGAAACCTCAATGCCTAAGAAATACCTCAACTTTCTGAGATCTTTAGTGACAAAATATTTTTCTAAGTAGGTTTTAGTTCCATGTATACCCACGGTATCACTGCCAGATAAAATAATATCGTCAACATAAACAATAAGAATGACAAGTCCAGCCATTGTTTTGCGGATAAAGACTGAATGATCAGAGTGAGAGCGACGGAAGCCAAAAGTGACTAAGATCTGACTTAGCTTGTCGAACTAAGCACGTGGGCTCTGTTTGAAACTGTAGATGGCCTTTTTCAGTTTACAGACTTTGAAGGCAGACTCCCCCTAAGCAACAAAATCGGGTGGTTGCTCCATGTATACTTCCTCCTGTAGATCTCCATAAAAAATGCATTTTTAATATCTTTCTGAAAGAGAGACCAGTCTTTATTAACAACAACAGAAATCAGAATTCAAACAAAATTTTATTGTGCAATAGGAGAGAAGGTCTCAAAAAAGGTCTCAAAATAGTCAACACCATATGTCTGCGTGTAGCCTTTTGCAACAAGTCGAGCTTTCAGGCGTTCAATTGTACCATCAAGTTGATACTTAATGGTGAAGACCCAACGACAGCCAACAGTAGGGCATGAAGAAGGGCGATCCACAAGTTTCCATGTCTTGCGATCACAGAGCGCCTACATTTCCTGATCCATTGCCTGTTTCCATGCAGGAATAACTAGAGCCTCTGCAGCAGTCTTTGGAATAGTGACAACAGAAATCACAGAAGTAAAGCATGCAAAACTGTTATGCCGATTGGCAGAAGAGCAATAGTGACTGATAGGATATTTAGTGCAGGAGCGAACAACTTTGCGCAGGCTGATATGAAGGTGCAAGTCAGAAGTTACGTCAATGTTTATTTGATCATCTACAGACAGAGGAATTGGTTGGGGAGGGGCCACAGAAGGAGTGCTTGTCTTTGGCCGGCGTTTGTACACTTGCAAAGGACGATCTTCAGGCTGGTTAGAAGAAGGCAAATCCTCAACAATATCTGGTAGAGGCGTGGGAGCTAACATATCACTGGATAGTGTTGCTCCATCATCAGAAAAATAGGGCATATGCTAAAAAAAGATCACATCCGCATTGACAAACCATTGTTTGAGTACCAGATCAAAGTAGTGGTAACCTTTTTGGGTTCTAGAATAACCCAAAAAAATGCATTTAGTGGAGCGAGGGTTAAATTTCGTCATTCCTGGGCGTAAATTTTTCCAAAGCAAGTACATCCAAAAATGCGAGGAGGGACAGAGAACAGAGGTGCATCAAGAAACATAATGGAGTAAGGGATACGATTGTGTAAAACAGAAGATGGCATACGGTTTATAAGATAGCATGCCGTAGAAACTGCCTCAGGTCAAAAACGGTGAGGGACTTTGTAAGGAATAAGAAGAGTGCGAGCAACCTCTAATAAGTGGCGATTTTTCCGTTCAGCAACACCATTATGTTGTGGAGTATAAGGGCAAAGTGGTTTGATGGATAGTGCCACGATCAGAACAAAAGGATATGACTGACTTTTGCATAAATTCTAGGGCATTATCGGTACGGAAAATTTTAATGGATTTATTGAACTGGGTCTGTATTTCAGAAAAGAAGATACAAATATTGTCCAAAACAGTGCCATGATCTTTGAGCAAAAACAATTAGTACGGGAATAATCATCAATAAAAGTCAGAAAATATTTAACACCAGATTGACTCGGAACAGAGCATGAACCCCAGATGTCTGCATGAACAATATCAAAAATAGCCTTAGAACCAATTTCCTTTTTAGCGGGAAAAACAGACCGCGTTTGTTTTCCCAAAACACAAGGTGCACAAGAAAAATTGTTTTCAGATAATGCAGGAAATAAATGCTTCAATTCTGTAGCCAGACAGATGACCCAGCCGGAAGTGCCACTGAAGTCCTGTGACTGATGTAGACAGAAGAGCAGAAGCTGCAGGCGGTCCATCCAAATAGTATAGTCCATCTGGTCCTTCATGGCCCGAACCAATCCTCGTCTTCGTGCAGAGATCCTTCAAAACACAACCAGAGGGATCAAATTTAATGGAGTACTGAAACTGTTTTATAGTTTTACTGACAGATAATAAGTTAACAGGAAATTGTAGTATGTATAAAACAGATTGGAGATTCAGCTTTCGAGATAGAGGAACAATGCCAATGCCATGAACATGAGTCTTAGAGCCATTTGCAACAGTGATAGATGGAATATTAAAGGTTTTAGTCAGAGCAGAAGATAATTGGATGTCGCCAGCCATATGGACAGACGCACCAGAATCAATGCATCATTTATTGTTACCAACAGAAGGAGAAGCAAGCATGGCGGAGGAACCAACAACAGATGTCAAAGGTAGCTGAGTCATGCGCTCCTGGAAAAACTTCTCGAACTTTGAGCGAAGCCATTCAATAGTCGACGGAGCAGCCGGTTGGTCGGATGCAGCATCAGTGGTAGGTTCTGTAGAGGCCTGGTTAGCCTAGGCTGGCTTTCCGTGCTTGATCCAGCACCTATCTTCATTGTAATTATCACGACAACACCAGTTGCAGAAGAGAGGGCCAGTAGCTTGACCTCGTCTAGGAGCAGTAGAGGAGCCTCATCCACCAGTGGGAGGTAGACGTTCGCCACGACCACAACCACGTTCAGAGTTAGCAGTGCGAGCAACTAGAGCAACATGCTCAATAACAAGATTGGAGGTCACGGATGGTAGTCTTTGAACTCGCTTGAGGACATCTCGAAGAGTAGGCAGAGGGTCACTCGACAGAATCTGATCGACCACGCCGGAAAAGAAAGTAGGAAGGGCAACCAGAAATTGAACCAGTTGTAGTTCATTGCACTGCTTCTGGGCTTCTTTTATGTCAGTTGTCAAAGGATGGTAGATTTCATACTCATTCCAGAGAGTAGAGCACTGGTTGTAGAAGTCCTCGATGGAAGCATAAGAAGAAAACTCCTTGGCCAAGTTTTTGAAAATTTCAAAAACACGTTTAGGATTTTGCTGATGGGAGTAGACATGGGAAAGTTGGTCCCACATTGCCTTAGCATTATGAAGGCATAACAAGGACTGACTGATCCTCGACTCGATGCTATTAAGAAGCCAAGACATAACACCAGAGTCGTCTTTAGACCATTGTGCATAAGTTTGCATTTTTTTTTCATCAACAGTAGCAGCAGGGGCAGTAGGAGGATCAGTAGTAAGATTTGAGTACCGGCCTTGGGCCTTGACATAGAGGACGAAGGACGCTGACCACAGATGGTAATTGGAGCCATCGAGCTTGACGGTGGTAACACACAGAGAGCGAGGAGGCTCAACTGAGGCCATGATGAGCAGAGGTAGGCCAGTAGTGCAGAGGCGACACATCAACAACAGATAGTGGATAAAGAACCCGCTATGGGGCAGTAGTAGTAGCAGGAATCTGACGCATCAGATCAGAAGAGACCCGTGTCGAGCAAGATAGATTGATAAAGGAACCTACGCCGTCATGAGGAAGATCAATATTCCATCATGAGGCGCAGGCAGAAAACCAACCAGAGAGATAGGTGTAACGTCCCCAGATTCTTCCGTCTCGAGACTTAGAAGGCCCGAGAGGACAAATCCGAAAACGTTACGCAATTGTATCAAAGTGCGTTGCGGAAGCAATTTTGCGCATACATGAACATACAACCATAGACATACACTATAACATTTCTTAACATTCAACTTGTAATTTATTACAAATGAATTATTACAAAACGATTTACAATTACATATTGAATGAAAATTCTATAGTCTATGAACATGTATGCTAACTAGGATCTACACAAATAGGTACAACCTGTACAACTGCTCACTCCCATCTTTTTTTCCCATCTTATCTCTGAACCTAAAACATACGTGAAACAACGAATCAACATAAACTTGGTACGTGGTTGAAAGATACTATACTATGCTGGCATATTTAAAATACTTGAAGAAGAAGAAGAAAGAAAATGAAAACATTATTTAAGGCAGAGAATCAGGTAAACCCAAGTTATTAATCATATTTCAATGGACATGTATTACTATGGTGGACTTAGCACAAACATATATTATTGGGCCCTATCCCCGCGTACCTTGTACCATTAGGGATCTCCATGCGTACCTTGTACCATTAAGGAGGTGCTAGTCATCATTAATACTTTCCCTCTCTAATAGGGAGATTAATGAACCATCAATAACTACATTCCATTATATTTCCTTAGTGTTCTTGATGTTCAAGGCGGAAAAGAGACAATATTTATAGATATACATCCAACAAGATTATACAACTACATGCAAGCATTTACTCATAATAAAATCATCCAGCAAGACTAGTCTTATACTTATATCCACGTACCTGAGTTTAGAGATTCCTTATACATCCATGATCATCTACAACTTTGTCCATGACCTGATTAATAACAATTATTCATCATTAACACATGGTTCATACATTCTTGATATATTAGGTCCAAATTAGGGTTTTGGTCAAACCTAGGTCAATGTGCTGTTAGGATGGTGTCTAGTATTTTTAGTCTGACCTATGTCATTAAAAAGTTATGGTACGATTTTCATATTTTTCTGATAACTGGTCTATTTTCTAGAATTAAAATGATGTTACAAACATGGAATTGAGTTTTAATGAGAAATGGCCTATTATTTTGACATAATAGACAAATCTGAGTTCATATTTGGTTTCCACATTATACTAGGGTTCAGTAATATTTTTCTCAGATTTAATTTCCATGATATGCTAATTATACCAATATATGATCTCAAAAAGAAGCATTATCATCTACATTAAATATCATCATTATTTGTTCGTCAAAGGTCTGATCTAAGGGTCCAGTAATGTAAAGGACATTTTTTTGAGTGTAAGGGTATTTTTGGGGGGGATTTATTGGACATGGGAGCTATTTATAGTGCATTTTCTAAGATAAGGAAATGTTCTGGAAATTGTGAGAGTATCTTACCTTGTAGGAAAATCTAGGGTCGTTGGATCCATGCGGTCAGGGCCGCTGATGGGCGCCACTTCATAATCAAGGGTCTCGTGGTCCTTTGCTGGTTTTTCCCTGAGCCAGGCGGCTGCTAGAGTGAACCGTCCCGACTATATTGGTTGTGAATTGACCCGGCTCGCCATCCCTTTTCTCGCGTTCCTCGCGCCAACGCCGCCTGGGGTCTTCCTCGCATGCGAGACAGAGAACACGGCCGCAGGGTGGACCTCCGACAAGCTCCAAGGTTGCTCTTTGTTGATTTGGTGACCGCGGATATCAAAGGTCGGCGCGACTCCCCCTTTCTCCTCTCGCAGGTGTTCTCCATCACGCATGGGAGTCACTCCAGAGCAGGGCACCGCTGCACAGGAAGGAAGAAGCAAGGAATCATGGCAGCAACAGACATACTCGCCGACCAATGATGGTTCCTCATAGCTTGGATAGGCCTTCCACATGATTCTGACCAATCATGCCGCTAGATCGAGATCTGGGTTAGGTGGCTAGCCCTAGCGATGCAGCTCCTCATGATCTCCAATCTGCCGCAAAGGGGAAGAAGACGGGAGGTGGCAGATCGAGGCTACAACGTGAGGTTTATGGGGATGAGTTCCAGAGATTGGTCCCTAGAGACCCAGGCCATCTCGTCCGGTGCTGGCCGCCGCAATGGGATCCTCCGGTGATCTTTCATGGCGTGGGAGGCGATTCTTGCTCATTGGCGTACTCTAGGATGGAGGTCGCGGCAGAGCAGGTGGTCGATTCTGAGGTGCAAGGCCTCAAGGAGGAAGCCTTCTCCAGAACATGGAAATGGCATTGGCAAGTGGGCAGGACAAGCTGGGATCCTCCTTGAGATCGTCATCTTCCTCTATCTAGACTACAACTTGCGGAGGAGAACACTGGTAGAAGGCAGTTCGTTCTCTTCGTGATGTGGGTCTCCAGTGCCAAGTGAAGTTCAATCTGCTCCGAGTGTTCTGTAGGTCATGGGTTTGCCAACGAATTCACTTAGACCGCTCCACCTTCATCGGATCTAGAGGACGCCTCGGCTGCGTTCTGTTCCTCCATATGCGGAGGTTAGAGATGACTTGGTCCTGGGTCTGTGTGGACAGTCAGGATTGTGAGCATGACCAAAGCATTACGAATGAATGGGCTGTGTGACGCATATAATAACCTGCCATTTTGGACTTTGTTCGAGTGGTATATGGCCAAGTGTCAAGATACTCATTTAATCATAATCTTTCATAACTCAAACTCTTATATTTCCTAATAGGAAGCCCCGATTTAGATGGAATTTTAATCCACGTGTTCCTCGTCACATGAATCCTTGTATTTCCAAGGTTGAACCCATGCTTACAACATTTGATCATCTAACTTAATTCCTTAGATAACCTCATGAATAAGTATATAAGCCTTGAATTCAAATTAGGCAATCATCAAATCTTGGTTCAACAAGTCCAACAACACATGTTATGATCCTAAAATACCTCAAGGCTCATCAATTTGCCACTTGAGTTTGTTATGACGGCTAAATGGACCTCTTGACCTGTTAGGTACCCAAAGTGACTAATAAAAAGCTATACATATCATAGTTGAACTCAATTCAATATCACAATCACTAATCACATATCTAACCACAATATTTAAGGTAAAGATGATTCCAAAATAGATCGATTCCTCAACTGAATTCAACCACCTAAAGTACACTCTTAGCCCACAAGTATCATATTGGGTATCAAAACCCTAAAATTGGGGTCATCACATTCAACCCACCTTAAATGGAATTTCGTCCTCAAAATTCAACTAAGCTTATATTCCCAGTGATAACAAGGAGATTTTTTTGTTTTTTACATCTAGGCCACCACTTATGGTGCCAAGGCTATCATACTAATGGATATACCCTAAGTTTTCATCTTAGGATTGTAGATCATCAATTGTGTACACACCTAACCTTATATGGATTGAAGCATCATTTTTTTTATATAGGAAAAGAAGCATTATTTAAATACTCAATCACAACTTGACCTTCTTTTATTTTGGTATTTGAATCCTTTAGTCCCCTAAGAGTTAGTTTTTTTTAATACTTACATGCGAATTTAGGAAGGTGTTACCAGAGTTTCATCTTTCACCCTACTCACCCATGTAAGGTGATATTAAGATTTCATGTCTTTTAGTAACAAATTTCCACACTTAACATCATTATTGTGATTGATGATAAACATCATACTAGATATTCATTAGAGAAGGGGTTTATCTCCATCTTTAATATAGGAGTTTGTTACTTGTGAAGGGCTTACTTAACATGCTCAAATATTAAGGTTTCACCCTATTGTGTGAGAGTTATCATTAAACTAGAAGCTTATAATCAGACATTTGAGATTAAGAACTATAATTTGTGATCATCTCATATATGATGCAAACATATCTTTATTTCAAACTCATGATTTAAAACCAATATATTTCATCTATGATATGAAAGGAAAGAGAATATACTAAATCAATCTTATCATGTTTTCAAACTTGGATATTGCATGTATAATTTAGGAAGGGAATATAGAATATGTCGAGCTTATATGAGTGACTCTTCATACATGATCATCCAAATAACTCAAGTGAGGTTTCCAACATCATATATAGAGAAAGAGAAGGAGAAGTGCAGGGAATAACATTTATGAGTATCTCATGCACAAGGCATCTTACTCTCAGAACCAAAGTTTTTTTTTTGTATCAGCTCACTTGTAGCTAATGATGAGTTTCACAATATAAGTCACTCAAGCTAGGACCTAACTCAGTCAAAGGATGGACTTCCACAATGAGTCATCTACCCAACTTTTTTTGTTCTACCCAACTCTCACATATAAGGATTGAATCATGCAAAAGGACTCAACTCATCTACTTAGGAGTAACCCAACTTAGGACACATCATTTCACATATATCTCATATTTTTCATATATTGTAGGATAGGTCCTATGACCCTCTCCTTGTGGGTCTCACTCTCTCTGGGGTTCACCACATATCTTGTCCTAACACTAGCGGTCCTCCTTTGTAAAAGAGCTCGAGGCTCATGCATATTTAACTTTATCTTAACTTAGCTTATCTTAAATAAGAAAAGGGAATGTACTTTCATCATCAAGAATTATCTTAGAATCTTCAAAATTGGATTCAACGCATATACAACTTAGATCCATATAAAACAACTTATATTGTTAGAGGTAGAACTTAGATAAGATCATCCATGCTTATACCAACTATCATTCTATAATCTACTTTATTTATCACATATCTTGATAAGGCTCTAGACATCTAATCTAGATGTACTCTCTCTTCTAGACTGATGTCACTCCCTTTCACTTAGGTTGCATGAACATTAACTACTCTACAGTGTGAGGGACACATTTTTATATTTACATATATATAATAAAATACTATATAGTTTTTCTCTGAAAAAGAAGATATTAGAGAAAACACTCGAGGCTCAAGCCGATTGGAAAACAAAACCAAATCAGCAAAACCGAGTGTCCCACACACAGTATATAGTCTAGTGCCCTATAACCTAGTGAAATGGTGAGAGCAAGGTGTATACCAGTGCAGAAACCTTATACATACGAGCTCTATATGGATAGGGTTTCACACACTTGTCTAAACCTAGTTCTCGAACGTCTAGGTTCTAACCTAGAGGCTAGGTCAAACCTTATTCCTATAGAACAACTTACTAAGTTTCTAGGGTTTCAAGTGAAAGGTGAAATTTAGTTTTATGTTTCATGGTGAGCAACTATCAGGTGTAGCTATTGTTCATGCTCTGATACCAACTGTAACGTCCCCGGATTCTTCCGTCTCGAGACTTAGAAGGCCCAAGAGGACAAATCCGAAAACGTTACACAATTGTATCAAAGTGCGTTGCGGAAGCAATTTGCGCATACATGAACATACAACCATAGACATACACCATAACATTTCTTAACATTCAACTTGTAATTTATTACAAATGAATTATTACAAAACGATTTACAATTACATATTGAATGAAAATTCTATAGTCTATGAACATGTATGCTAACTAGGATCTACACACAATAGGTACAACCTGTACAACTGCTCACTCCCATCTTTTTTTCCCATCTTATCTCTGAACCTAAAACATACGTGAAACAACGAATCAACATAAAGTTGATATGTGGTTGAAAGATACTATACTATGCTGGCATATTTAAAATACTTGAAGAAGAAGAAAGAAAATGAAAACATTATTTAAGGCAGAGAATCAGGTAAACCCAAGTTATTAATCATATTTCAATGGACATGTATTACTATGGTGGACTTAGCACAAACATATATTATTGGGCCCTATCCCCGCGTACCTTGTACCATTAGGGATCTCCCTGCGTACCTTGTACCATTAAGGAGGTGCTATTCATCATTAATACTTTCCCTCTCTAATAGTGAGATTAATGAACCATCAGTAACTACATTCCATTATATTTCCTTAGTGTTCTTGATGTTCAAGGCGGAAAAGAGACAATATTTATAGATATACATCCCATAAGATTATACAACTACATGCAAGCATTTACTCATAATTAAATCATCCAGCAAAACTAGTCTTATACTTATATCCACGTACCTGAGTTTAGAGATTCCTTATACATCCATGATCATCTACAACTTTGTCCATGACCTGATTAATAACAATTATTCATCATTAACGCATGGCTCATACATTCTTGGTATATTAGGTCCAAATTAGGGTTTTGGTCAAACCTAGGTCAATGTGATGTTAGAATGGTGTCTAGTATTTTTAGTCTGATCTATATGTCATTAAAAAGTTATGGTACGATTTTCATATTTTTCTGATAACTTGTCTATTTTTTAGAATTAAAATGATGTTACAAACATGGAATTGGGTTTTAATGAGAAATGGCCTATTATTTTGACATAATAGACAAATCTGAGTTCATATTTGGTTTCCACATTATACTAGGGTTCAGTAATATTTTTCTCAAATTTAATTTCCATGATATGCTAATTATACCAATAATATGATCTCAAAAAGAAGCATTATCATCTACATTAAATATCATCATTATTTGTTTGTCAAAGGTCTGATCTAAGGGTCCAATAATGTAGAGGACATTTTTCTGAGTGTAGGGGTATTTTTTTGGGGGATTTATTGGCCAACTATTTATAGTGCATTTTCTAAGAGACGGAAATGTTCTGGAAATTGTGAGAGCATCTTACCTTGTAGGAAAATCTAGGGTCGTTGGATCCATGCGGTCAGGGCCGCTGATGGGCGCCACTTCATAATCAAGGGTCTCGTGGTCCTTTGCTGGTTTTTCCCTGAGCCAGGTGGCTGCTAGAGTGAACCGTCCCGACTATATTGGTTGTGAATTGACCCGACTCGCCATCCCTTTTCTCGCGTTCCTCGCCCCAACGCCGCCTGGGGTCTTCCTCGCATGCGAGACAGAGAACACGGCCGCAGGGTGGACCTCCGACAAGCTCCAAGGTTGCTCTTTGTTGATTTGGTGACCACGGATATCAAAGGTGGGCGCGACTCCCCCTTTATCCTCTCGCAGGTGTTCTCCATCACGCATGGGAGTCACTCCAGAGCAGGGCACCGCTGCACAGGAAGGAAGAAGCAAGGAATCATGGCAGCAACAGACATACTCGCCGACCAATGATGGTTCCTCACAGCTTGGATAGGCCTTCCACATGATTCTGACCAATCATGCCGCTAGATCGAGATCTGGGTTAGGTGGCTAACCCTAGCGATGCAGCTCCTTATGATCTCCAATCTGCCGCAAAGGGGAAGAAGACGGGAGGTGGCAGATCGAGGCTACAACGTGAGGTTTATGGGGATGAGTTCCAGAGATTGGTCCCTAGAGACCCAGGCCATCTCGTCCGGTGCTGGCCGCCGCAATGGGATCCTCCGGTGATCTTTCATGGCGTGGGAGGCGATTCTTGCTCATTGGCGTACTCTAGGATGGAGGTCGCGGCAGAGCAGGTGGTCGATTCTGAGGTGCAAGGCCTCAAGGAGGAAGCCTCCTCCAGAACATGGAAATGGCATTGGCAAGTGGGCAGGACAAGCTGGGATCCTCCCTGAGATCGTCATCTTCCTCTATCTAGACTACAACTTGCAGAGGAGAACACTGGTAGAAGGCAGTTCGTTCTCTTCGTGATGTGGGTCTCCAATGCCAAGTGAAGTTCAATCTGCTCCGAGTGTTTTGTAGGTCATGGGTTTGCCAACGAATTCACTTAGACCGCTCCACCTTCATCGGATCTAGAGGACGCCTCGGCTGCGTTCTGGTTCCTCCATATGCGGAGGTTAGAGATGACTTGGTCCTGGGTCTGTGTGGACAGTCAGGATTGTGAGCATGACCAAAGCATTACGAATGAATGGGCTGTGTGACGCATATAATAACCTGCCATTTTGGACTTTGTTCGAGTGGTATATGGCCAAGTGTCAAGATACTCATTTAATCATAATCTTTCATAACTCAAACTCTTATATTTCCTAATAGGAAGCCCCGATTTAGATGGAATTTTAATCCACGTGTTCCTCGTCACATGAATCCTTGTATTTCCAAGGTTGAACCCATGCTTACAACATTTGGTCATCTAACTTAATTCCTTAGATAACCTCATGAATAAGTATATAAGCCTTGAATTCAAATTAGGCAATCATCAAATCTTGGTTCAACAAGTCCAACAACACATGTTATGATCCTAAAATACCTCAAGGCTCATCAATTTGCCACTTGAGTTTGTTATGACTGCTAATTGGACCTGTTGACCTGATAGGTACCCAAAGTGACTAATAAAAAGCTATACATATCATAGTCGAACTCAATTCAATATCACAATCACTAATCACATATCTAACCACAATATTTAAGGTAAAGATGATTCCAAAATAGATCGATTCCTTAATTGAGTTCAACCACCTAAAGTACACTCGTAGTCCACAAGTATCATATTTGGTATCAAAACCCTAAACTTGGGGTCATCATAATAGGAGACTGTCAACGTGGGGTGGCTATGGCTGTCCGGAAGGTTGCACGTACGAAAAAAGAGCAGGAGGAAGCACGAGGGGAGAAGGATAACAGTGCGGTGGTGGAGGGGCGACGGCTGGTGGAGGGAAGAGGAGGGGGCGGCAGCTGGTGGAGGAAGGAGAGGTGGCGGCTGGGGGAGGGAGGAGGAGGGGCGGCGACGGGGTGAGAGGGTGGTGTGGGCGGTGGCAGAAAGGGAGGGTGGAGGGGCTGCCGACGACGGGGGGGGGTGGGCGGCTGGGGGGGGGGAGGGAGGCCTAGGGCATAGGGGCAGGGTGGGAGAAGAAACTCAGGGAACCAGACCTGCTCTTGATACCATATAGAGAAACTGTGAATCACTTATTGAATGAATAAACCTGTGTACCATACAATCTCTTATATAACAAAAGGGAATAGAGAGTAAAGCAGAGATGAACAATATGGGACTAAACTACTGAAGTAAAAATATAAGTGAGGCACATGCTATGCACATGACACTCAACAAAGCACAACATAACGTAACATATCTCTATATAGGCATTTAAACCCAACTAACTAGACAAGTAGCCAATATGGGAGAAAACCGCAGTCTTCACAAAACTAACTCGAAAAATATCAAATGACCCTAAGACACAAGGAGACTAATGAAACGTTATAAAATACTATTCAAATGACTATTTCAAAGGCTGCGATTGTCCTACATCAACTCTCCTCCACTTCAAAATAATATAAGGCTCGAAGTAGAGGAAGTCTTTGAAGTTTGTTGTTTGTGAGTCATGTAGCATCACACCAAGGAACAAGGTAATGGCACAAAAGATTAGGAAAGAACCCCATGGTTGTCTGTAAATTAGCCACAATGATGTTTGAAGGTTGTGGACGAGGAGAAAACTCATAAATGTCTGGAGGTTGTGGAGGAGGCCTGAGAAAAATGAGGTCATTCTTGTCTTCACTTTGAGTAGAGGAAGTCTTTGTGTTTGGAGGTTGTCGAGAAGGAACAAGCTCACAAACTGTGTCAACAGGTTGTGGAGGGGGCATGAGAAGAATGAGGTCATGACAATCTTTAGTGTTAATATATTTCATATATTCAAATATTTATTCTATTTTGTAATTTATATATCTTTGTTGGACCTCTATGTAAATTCTCCAACTTCTCTTATATTAATAAAAAGGGAGAAGGCTCATTGCCTCTCCTCACGCTGCATTGCACGCAGCAGGCAACTCTGTTTACATGGTATCGGAGTAGGTGACCTAACCGTACTCTCACGTAGCAGCCGCCAACAGCCACCAGAGCCGCCGCTGGCAGCCACCAGCCAACGCCGCCGGGAAACCAGCCGCCGCCGGCTAGCAGCAGCCACAGCAGGCGCCGTCGGCATCAATAGCCACCGGCCAGCAACCGCCAGCCGTCCCAGGCCCGCCGCGTCGCCGACCCAAGGCAAGGACAGCCGCTGCCAGCCTAAGGCGGGCGCAACAGCCGCTGCTCGGAGCAGGCACATCGTAGCCCCTCTCTCCGGATCGTCGGGTCCTTCAGTTGATCCAACAGATTTCAAAATCCCAAACCGAAGGGTCTGTCGTTACGTAGGAAATACCTAATCACATTTCCTCCATGTGTGATTAAGGAACTTCCGTTTTGGGACTGTGGATGCGTCAGATACACATCTAATTCCTGACGTGACATGTATGCCTCTGTCACTCAAATCTTCCTGTGACGCGTATCAATCCGTCACTCTTCTTCTCGTTAAATCATGGAGGATACCAAGACATCTACAATCTATAGTGAGATGTCACCTATTCCCTTTATCAAGCTGAACGAGAAGAATTATCTCTTATGGATGATTGCTGTCCATACAGTGTTGGAGTCACGAGACAAGGCGAGACATGTTGATTCTGATCCTCCTGCGTCCACTGACAAAGGCTATGCTGAATGGAAGCGTCATAATAGTCGGGTGAAGACATGGCTGTGGGGGAGCATGGAACCTGGGATTGCCTCTAGGTTCATGTTCTACACTACTGCCAAAGAGATATATGATGCAGTAAAGAAATATTATTCTCAAGAAAAGAATGCGCTTCGTCAGTTCATGATATATGACCGCCTCTTTGCAGAACGACAGGGAGACAAGCCTTTAGAAGAATACTTTAGAGTGATCCAAGGTATTGCACTAGAGCTGAGTTTCTATCATCCAGTGACTGTACAGGAACAAGTCAAAGAGAGAGATGACTTGATTACAACAAAGTTCTTATCTGGTCTGAGTTCTTCATGCAGTTCAGCTGCAACGTCATCTAACTTCTGACAAACTTCCCAACTTGGAAGAAGCTTACTCAAGGATTTTACAGACAAGTTTTGAACCTGTTGATCCTACAACAGTCTTATCTCCTGGAGATTCCCATGCTTCTGTTGCTGCTGCAGTGAGAGGAGGACAGACAAGTATGGGCCGAGGACGTGGCACTCGCCCTAAGTGCACTTTTTGTGACAAACTTGGACACAGTTGAGAAGTGTTGGAAGAAGCATGGTAGACCTGCTGTACCACCTGTGGGAGCATCAAACTATGCTACCGCTACTGAGTCTACTGGGCCTCCTGCTTCGAGTTCTGAGTCTTCTGGCATCGCACTCACCAAGGAGGAATATGATAGATTTATTCTGGCTACCCAGCATCTGAGTTTGGGGTCATCTTCTTCAGCCAACTTGGCGTCAACCACTGGTAATCAAGCTACCTCTTTATTGGCTTCTGGTTCTACTTCTTCATGGGTGGTTGACTCTGGAGTGTCACAACATATGACTGGTATGAGGAGACTACTTCATTCCATTGACTCACATATTCCTCACACATCTGTAACAATAGCAGATGGTTCAGTGAGGAGAGTGTTAGCCAGTGGATCTATTTCCCTGACTCCTAAAATTGATTTTAAATCCGTACATTATGTGCCTGCATTTCCTTTTAATCTTCTCTCTGTTGCTAAATTGATTGATACTGTGAAATGTACGGTAACTTTTAGACCTTCTTGTTTTGTATTACATGATCTCTAGAGTATGATGAAGATTGGTGGGGGGCCTAGGAAAGGTGATCTCTACCTCTTCCATGGTGACAGTCTGCCTCGCCAAGTATCTGCTCTTGCTCTAGCTATCCTTTTGAGTGGTTCTCCCTTACTGTGGCACTACAGATATGGACATCCTTCGTTAGAGAGCCTGAGGAAGTTAGAACCAGAGTTGTCTCAATTGTCTTCTCTAGAGTGTTAGTCCTGTCAACTGGGGAAACATCATAGAATGTCTTATCCCGGTTGTGTCAATAAACGAACATCTTCTCCTTTTGAGTTGGTCCACAATGATGTTTGTGTTGGATCTAGGGCTCTAGAGGGGGGGGTGAATAGAGCTTCAAAAATTCTTACAAGATAGATTAGACCTTCAAATTATATCAAATTAAAACCAATAGCTTAAGTGCAATTTGAAGTCCTAACTAACAAGCATAGCGAGGATGAGAGGAATTGATAGCAAGCACTTGACAAGGTCATGTAGAGTGGTTCCACTCTCCAAACTAGGAGAGAGTCAGTCCACTACCTAGAGAGGTCAGCCTCTAGGACTGTGCAAGTGTTTTTTTCTATATTATCACCAATAAGAGTTACAATACAAGACCACCAAAGGACTTACCCATCCAAGCACAAAGAGTACTCCACCTTACCAAAGACTTACCCACTTTGCCAAAAGTCTTCAGCCTTCTCCAAGGTCTTACCCACTCTAGCACAAGTCTTCCGCCTTCAAGGACTTTTCTACTCTTCTTGGATCTTCAGTCTTTGCCTTCTCCTTCTCCTGGAGAAGCGCTTCACCTTTTCTTCAAACTTGAAGAAGACCAACAACAACTCCACTTTCATTCAGAGTAGCTTGCTTCACCTTTTCTTCATGGAGGAAAGGGGGCATGGAAGATGGAGAAGATGAGAGCTTTACATGCACAAGAGAGTAGCTCTCTTACAACAAGCCTATCTCACTCATAATTACAAAATGAAGTGTAAACTAGAGAGAGAAAGGGGCTCAAGAAGTTACAACACACTCAACTATAGCAAAGACTTAAAATAGCATGAATGAGCAAACTTGGAATGAACTCCAAGGGGTCCTATTTATAGCTGGGGGTGTTCCCTTGAGTGTGGGATCACTTAGGATCGAAATATTGTCGTTTTCTTCAATGCAACAGATATATTTTCACCCAAAACAACTCACCAACGGTTATAATCACTTTTTCTGCGTTTTTCGTACAGTACATTCGGTCGAGTTTCAATAAAGGTAACTCGACCGATCAACTAAAAGACAGCCAATTTTCAAACTATCGGTCGAGTTTGTTCTGGTAAACTCGACCGATGAGCTAAAATTAGATTTGTTCAGTGAGTCGGTCGGTCGAGTTCTGTGAGTGTACAACTCGACCGATGGGTCATCTTCAGAAAATCCATCATAGGATCGGTCGAGTTTCCAACTCGACCGATGAACAACCTGTGACAAATTTTCTAAATTGACTTTTGAGTGATTAAACCTTGGTATAAAGTGTCCCTAATATTTTTCTCATCTTAGTTACAAGTCATATCATCAATACAAGTGATTACAAAAATCATCTAAGGTCATTTGGAGTGATTTCCCAAATTGCACACTTGCATTGCATTGGAATTGAACGTGAACAAGCTAGGACTTGTGTAATTTGATCATTTTCATGTACCTAAAGCCTGAAATCATTCTTGAACAAACACATTAGATACATAGGAATGGAATGGTTGTCATTATCAAAATATGGGCAATGTATAACTCTTAAGTCAACAGTTTGGGGTCCTGTAAAAGACCATGGCTATAATGGTTTTCGTTATTTTATTTCCTTTGTGGATGATTTTTCACATATGACATGGATTTATTTGTTGAAGAGTCCAGAGTCTGTGCTATCCATTGTCAAGCATTTTCATCAAGAAATAAAAGTTCAATTTGATTGCAATATTAAAATTCTTCAATCTGATAATGCCTCGGAGTATGTTCAAAATGCTATGGCTGATTTTTATAGTTCTGTTGGGATGATACATCGTACATCCTGTCCTCACACCCCTCAGCAAAATGGGGTAGCAGAGAGGAAAAATCGTCACCTTCTTGATATTAGTAGGACAATCACGTTTCAATCTAATGTTCCTAAGAGATTCTGGTCTGACGCTTTACTTACTGCCTGTTTCCTTATCAACAGGAAACCATCTTCTGTGCTCCAAGGACATACTCCATTCTCTATCTTACGTCCCAAAGATCAACCTTTCCTTGTTCCCCTCAGAGTGTTTGGTTGTACTTCATTTGTCCACAATTTTGATCCTAAGGCTGATAAGTTATCTCCTAGGTCAATTAGGACTCTTTTTCTTGGGTACTCCAACACTAGCAAATGGTACAAGTGTTATTGTCCAAGTCTCCGTCGTATGTTTGTGTCTAGGGATGTGACATTTCATGAATCCACTCCATATTTCTCTAGTGTTCCCAGTAAGGAGGAGCAATTAAGTGAGAGTGCCACCATCAGATTCCAGTGAGAGAGTGACACCACCACATCAAAGTGAGAGAGTGCCACCTATCATTTCAGACTATACTTTAATTCAGGAAGAGCAGCCAGCAGATGGTCTGCTAATTCAATAATATTCACATGTTTACAGCAGACGAGGCAGACAAGATCTAGAGGAGGTAGCGACTCCAGTCTCTGGGCCTCCCCCGTCTTCCTCTACTCAAGGGATTCCTAAAGAACCATCTGACCTTGATGTTCCCATTGCTGTTCGCAAAGGTACCTGTTCCTGTACTATTCGACATCCTATTGCAAATGTGTGTTGTTTGTCCAAATTATCTCAGCAGGCTCGCTCGTTTGCTCTTGGGATTGATTCTGTGGTCATTTCAAGAAATCATCTTGATGCTATGAAGGATATTGGCTGGAAATGGGCGGTGAATGTTGAAATGTCTGCTCTTTTACAGAACAACACCTGGGAACTTGTTGACTTACCTCCAGATAAAAATGCAGTGGGATGCAGATGGGTATTTACAGTAAAACATAATCCAGATGGTTCGGTGGAGAGATTGAAAGCTAGACTGGTGGAAAAGGGGTACACTCAGACATATGGGGTTGATTTCTTTGAGACCTTTTCACCAGTGGCTCGTTTGAATTCTGTGCGTATTCTTATTTCTCTGGCTACTACCTTTGACTGGCCTCTATTTCAGCTTGATGTCAAAAATGCCTTTCTTCGTGGTGATCTACAAGAGGAGGTATACATGGAGCAACCACCTGATTTTTTTGCTCAGGGGGAGTGTCAGAAGGTGTGTAGATTGAAGAAAGCCATTTATGGATTGAAACAATCTCCGAGAGCTTGGTTTGACAAGTTTAGTGATGTTGTGCTAAAGATGGGCTTTTCTCGTTCTGTGACTGATCACTCCTTATTTTATTCTAGTTCTTTTGGTGGATCTGTTATTATTGCTGTGTAAGTTGATGATATAATTATCACTGGCAGTGATTCTACAGGCATATCTCGTGTGAAAGAAGGCTTGCAGGGACACTTTCATACAAAGGATCTGGGAAAACTGAGATACTTTCTGGGCATTGAAGTACTCAGATCTCATGTAGGTACCGATTTTTCTCAGAGAAAATATGTGCTGGATTTACTACATGAAGCAGGTATGAGTGAGTCCAAGCTTGTGTCTACTCCTATGGACTATCATGTGAAGGAGATGACTGATGATACTGATTATCCAGATCCAGGATATTACTGGAAAATTATTGATAAATTGATATATCTGGCAGTTACATGTCCTGACATTTCCTTTGCTGTAGGAGTGGTGAGTCAGCATATGAGCTCACCACAACAGTCTCATTGGACATCAATCTATTGTATTCTGAGATATCTGAAAGGTGCACCTGGTAAGGGAATCACCTATTATAGGCCGAAGACTCCTGTATCCACACTTTCTCTTACTGGTTATGCATATGCAGATTGAGCTGGTTATCTGAATGACAGGAGGTCTACGTCTGGATGTTGCACGTTTCTAGGAAATCATCTTATTACCTGGAAAAGCAAAAAGCAAAATGTTGTGGCAAGATCTAGCACGGAAGTTGAGTATAGAGCAATGGCACATGCATGTTGCGAGTTGCAGTGGGTTCGATCCTGAATTAAAGATTCCTGTTTTGTCTCCTATATAACTCAGATGTGACAATCAAGCTGCTATCTACATTGCCAAGAACCCAGTCTTCCATGAACGCACTAAGCACATAGAGGTTGACTGCCACTTTATTAGAGATTAGATCAAGAATGGAATTGTTGTGACTCCGCATGTCAAATCTGAAGATCAACTTGCAGATGTTCTCACAAAGCCATTGAGTCCAGCAACATTTCAGAGTTTTTGCAACAAGATGGGCATACACGATGTGTATGCTCCAGCTTGAGGGGGAGTGGTAATATATTTCATATATTTAGCTATTTATTCTGTTTTGTAATTTATATATCCTACTGGACCTCTATGTAAATTCTCCAACTTCTCTTATTAATAAAAAGGGAGAAGGCTCATTGCCTCTCCTCACGCTACATCGCACGCAGCAGGCAACTCTGTTTACATTCAGTTTGAGTAGAGGATCCTTGATATTTGGAGGTTGTCGAGGAGGAACAAGCTCACAAATTCCTTCAGGAGGTTGCGGAGGGGGCCTGGGAAGAACGAGGTCAAGAAAATCCTCAGATTCATCAAGTGGTAGAATAGTTCTATAAGCGATCAATGAAGTATCAACCTTTTCAATAAGTACTTGAGAATCATAGTTGACCAAAGGGGATTCACTCTCATCATTTTCATCAGATGACTGGATTTTCCTATGAAAGTTGATCACAGAGGTATCCAGATGAATTGTCATTGCATGATTTGTCGGTGAGTGTAGAGAGAACTTCTACTTGTGATTCACTATGATCCAAATTTTCAGTCTTGGTAAAATCCTCACAATTTTGTATTCACTCTTAGTGTTGTTTGCAGGTCTTGCTCCCTATCAATTTTTGCAAAAGAAAATTCCTCACACATTGGTGTAGCCGTGTTGGCATCCTTGGTGTAGTTTGTAGGTCTTGCTCTATATCATTTATTACAAAAGGAAATTCTTCAACATAAGGAGAATATATACAAACTTGTACAATATCCAGCTCAATAGTTGTAAATGAAGCCACGGGCATCTGAAGCTGCAAATATCTGACTATTGAGTTGTCATGGAAGCCATGTGCATTTGAAGTTGCAAAATATTAGGCTCTAGAGCTATAAATGAAGCCACATGCATCTGAGGTTGAATAATGCCAGACTCTAGAGTTGTAACTGAAGCCACATGCATCTGAAGCTTGATATTTCATAGTTAGAGGAGATTCTACGTGAGGAGCAGTGTTAAGAGGGGTTTGTTAGCATTTTCGGGTTGTGGTGGTATCCCATACTCCATGTAAGGTGCTGAGGGTTGACTAGTTGTATTGTGTTTGCTTGGCGAATGGCGCGAAGCTCAGTCATGATGTTATTGACCGCTTGACCAAGAGTGTCAAAGGTAAACACATGTTCTGAAGATTCAAGAGTGGCATTCACATTTGGTTCAATAGTTATGTTCCGTTTATGTCGAAGACAGTCCCAGAACATGAGATTGCTTTTCATCATCATATAAAATTTCATGACATCTTAGGCAACAGAGATACTCATTGAAGTAGATTTTTAGATATTCATATTGCAATTTGCAGTGAAAATAAGTAGTTCAGAATGTATAAAGATAATAGTGATGGTATTGTGGTACAATATCCATTTGAGAATAATACATATAACAATTAAGGTTGTGGCATTGCTTGTCCTTCGCTCTCTAAGGAGAGAATTGTTCAAGCAAATGTTTTCCAAACAGAGAAGCGTCAGTTCGCAGTTCAAGTGCAGCCGTTGCAAGCAGCCCAATACTTTGTTCAAATTCATAGTTCAAGTTCACAATTCAAGTGTCACCATTTCAAGAGAATTGCAAGTTCGTAGTTTGATACTGTTTTCAAGTTGCCAGTTTGCTGTTCGATACTGCCTTCATAAATGGTTCAATAGTTCACAGTTCGGTATTGCCATCAAGTTGGTAGTTTGTAGTTCAATACTGCCTTCATGCACATTTCAGTAGTTCACATTTTGCTCTTCGGTTGGATTATTGGATCGACTCAAATTGGGGAAGTAGTAGCGGCTGTTGAAAAACTAGACAAATATTAGTGATGATTAGAAGTTGACAGGATTCACGGAGGAGAAAGGAGGCGCACGATGAATTTTGTAGGGAAAGGTGAGTTGGTGGAATCCGAATCAAGGAGTGTTGTGAATCTAAGAAGTTTTTAGAGAAGTGAAGTCGTTTGACGGGGTTTCTAATGGCCTCATGGATGAAGGTGGATTAGCAGTACTACGGGGAGTGGGATTGCGAGAGGGGGGATAGTGCGAAGTTGATGCGGGGATTGAGGTGAAGGTAGGGGATTTGTGTGATATACGTGGACCAGAGGTGAAAGCAGAGGGCGAGGGATCAGGGATGAGAGCGGGGTTTTGGTGTTCTCGGTGAGGCGGAAGGCATAATGGGATGGCGTGCAAGTTGCGGAGGTGGAGATCATGGACAGAGGCCACGGTTGACGGCGAAAAGTAGAACGTGATTAGCGGGCGGCTGGGTGTGTTGGTTGTCAAGAGCAAAAGGTTTTTTTTGGGGGTTGCTGGTGTGGGGCATGCAGGGTGAGGATGAGCGGGGGGTTAGGCGAGCCGGATTTGCATGAAGTGGACTCATGAGAGGGGATTGTGGAGTGGATGGATGCGGGGGTTGAAGGGCAGAAGGTTTGTGTGTGCGGTTAGAGCGGGAGCGGGGGAAAGCTAAGATGACATCCGTCAGAGGGACATGACTTAACCCTGAATAGATTAGGGTTAGGCTCTGATACCACTTAATGAGGAACCTAATGATCAAAATCTAAACTGATTATCAAAATCTAAACTAATTGATAAAATTAATCAAAAGGGAATATAATTCATCAATAGATTTTAATCATCAATTTTGTTTTCTAAAGAGCCTTAGAAAGCCTATATATAGGCGTTTAAACCCACTTACTAGATAAGTAGCCAACGTGGGACTAAACCACACACTTTATAAAGCTAATTGGAAAAATATCAAATAACCCCTAAAACACAAGGAAACTAACAAGGCATTATCATTACTATTTAAATGACTATTTCAAAGGCTATGACCGTCCTGCATCACATTATTACATAGTATTTAGGCTGAGTCACACCTAACATGTTACAACCTAGACCTAGTCAGCTCTACTTTGAACTAACTTGATTTGAATTTGATCTAATGTGGCATACTGTGCCCTAGTTTGGCCTAAATCCGACCTAATTTTTTATAACATGACCTAATCAGACCTAAGCTCCCCAAATTTTCCCTATATGACCTAAATGAGACCTAATCTGGCCAAATCAGAATGGATGTCCTCAAACTAGACCTATTTATGCCAAATTAGATTTGTATTCCTAAACCAGACCTAATCTACCCAAATTTGACATGAATTTATGGAAATCAAACCTAATTTTAAAATAACATGACCGAATGAGGACCTAACTTCCCTAAAGTTTCCCTATATTGACATGAACGAGAGCTAATTTGGCCGAATAAGATCTTTTGTCCCAAAATCAGACCTATTTCCCCCAAATCAAACATGTTTTCCCCAAACCAGACGTAATGTGCTCAAATTTGACACAATTTGGTCTAAATTAAACCTAATTTTGCATGACATGACTTAATTAAACCTAACTACACCAATTTTCCCTATATTGATATGTTGGGATATGGTGGTGATGAGAGACCCCAAAAACAAGGCCCAACGAGCTTGTTGCGGAGATGCGGAAGCGTGAGATCGAGCAATCCAAACCGAATACGTATGACGAAGATCAACAACGAACAAGCAAGCAACCACAAAGACGAGATTTATAGTGGTTCGACAAATTCTCAATGTGGGAGCCTACATACACTGGCGGAGATGATATTATTGATTAAGAGATTACATAGATGATGATTACAAAGGAGAGGTGAAGAATCCAATCCCCTTTTACACCCAAAAGCCAACCATAGAAGAAGACGGTAGCTTGGAGAGGAGCTCTTGGAGGCGTTACCCTAAGCAAAGCCCTAGGTCTGTCCGTGGATTTAGGTCTTCGAAAAACGACGTCTCTTGATGTCTCTTCGTTGCTCTTCATGTTTGGGACGAGTTGAGGGGGTCTATTTATAAGAATAAAACCGATATTCAAAGTCCCGGAGTGAGTAGGTTGTTTTCCAGCCGCATTTGCGGTCCGACGGGACTTTACACAGTCCGTAACACTGACTATATTTTCATTTCAGCAACATTTACAGTCCAATGCTGAACTGTATACGGTCCGGATGGATCGTAAATACAAATACAATCTAGGCAGATCATATATGGTCTGAAGTAATGACCGTAAATACACCTGTAGGTGCCCAAAACACATCCCGATGATGTCGAGGCTTGGTGTAGACGTTTGGTTCATCAAGGAAGCTTTTCTAGAGAGTTTAAGAGACCTATTTCCCCCAAATCAGATATGTTTTCCCCAAACTAGGCATAATAATTTGACATAATTTGGTCTAAATCAAACCTAATTTTACATGACATGACTTAATTAAACCTAACTACACCAATTTGCCCTATATTGATCTAAATGAGACCTAATATGGTTTAATTAAACCGATTTTCCCCGACCAGACCTATTTCCCCCAAATCTGACCATTCCCCCATATCAGAACTATTTTACTCAAATTTGACTTTATTTTGGCTAAAATCATACATATTGATCTAATTTGACCAAATATAGACCTAACTTTTGCTAAATCAGCCTTTAAATGGCTTGATTTTGGCTCTAAAAGGCCTTAGGCGGCCACTTAAGTCATCGAGGGGCTAGGCATCTAGTTTGAGGCAGCCTACCCAGAGTCTAGGGCGCGCCTAGGCGGGCACCTTGATAACTAAGCCTGTTCTTTGCGACTAGTCTGTTTGAAGGAGGGAGAGGAGAAAGGATATGCAACAAAACAAAGGACCAAAATAGAAGAAGAGGAAGAGGAGGAAAACGAGACAAAACAAGGGAATAGGAGGACATCGTGGAAGGGGAGACTATGAGTGGATGTTGTGAAGGAGGGTAATTGGAAGATGATGATGCTCAATAGGAGGAAGAGGAGGATGTAGAGCAGGGGGAGGAGGGAGTAGGAGGAGGAACATGAGGATAGAGGAGGAAGAACATGAGGAATAGGAGGATGTGGGGAGGGGGAGGAGGGAGTAGGAGGAGGAACATGAGGATAGAGGAGGAAGAACATGAGGAATAGGAGCAGACGAAGGAGGGAGCAACAATACCAATGAGAGGGCAAGGGGAGCAGAAGTTGGGTGGACTAGGAAGGCAAGAGCAACAAGCTATCTGGATGGTTGGAACAACTAGCCAGCCAATCCACCAGTTTTCAGCTAGTTGGATATTATTTTTAAGTTTGACGGCTGACCAAATTGTGTTGGTCAATGGTTCCCGTTCCGGTTTGGTTTGGTTCGATTCTAAGAATGCCGTGTCCAATGCTTTAGTTGCTAGGGTTTTGGATATAGATCTTCACAATGTCCCACTCGCACCACGAATACTAGCAACCAATCAGGAAGAAGATGAAAACATTGATGATAGTGAGGACTACCTATGAGCAAACCCAATGATAATGAGGACTACACCATGAAATTACACATTGTTCTCTTCAACTATAGGTGCACGGGTTTACACCTATGCATGTTACTTATCGCTCTTCATCTTATTATAGGTGTTAGACCGGATGTCCATGTTCATTGATAGTATAGCATATCTGACATCAATTCTGCATCCGCCTAGAGGACTTGGGTTTTAGACTAAGAAACTTCCTTGACCTTACTGTCTCTAATAGATTGATCACACATGCAATAGGTGAAAAAATATGATGCTTAGTGTATTAGTACACTACTCTTATCATGCTGTGTACAAGGAAGCGGTGTACTACGAAATCACTCCTCTCAATGTGGCCCATGTAGCGTTAGGACATTTGTCGCAGTTCGACCACCACACTCAACATGATAACTACTGTAACACATATCAATTTCACATTATGAGGACAATGTCAGATGGCATCCAACTTTACTTACACAACTTTGGTCGGTGCTTGCGATCTCTCTTGTGGCCTTAGAGTGGCCTTTTGGGGCCATTATTTGGCTCACATATGACTAGTCTTTTGAAGGCCACGATTATGATTAATCATTTGATATATCAGTATGTGGGCATACATATTCTATTACGTATATAAGGTAATACCCTCCTTTATGTAATTTTGTTTCTATAGAAAGATTCCTATTGCCAACGTAATCCAACCAACCCCATTCGTTAGAACAACTCCCATTGAGTTTTTGCATCTATCCTTATTTGATTATTTTGATATTCCTTTTCTATATAAATATAGATAGAAAATCTAGGGGCAGTTGATACAGGTAAAGAGCCTCATTTGGCTTATGTTCATATTCATTCCAAGTGTAGAAAGCCTGATTAGTTTATTGAGAATATCAATTCATAACTTTTCCAATTCAGGATTTAATTTATAAATTTAAAGTTTTCTAGGTTTGTTTATAGCTATTTAAGCAGATTTTCAATTCTCACAATTACGTAGGATATTTAGGTTTTTGTACTTATGCACTTCTGTTATACATACCCAACCATGAGGGATTCTCTGAACATATAATCTAAATATTTGAAATTTTGAAATATTGAAACAAAGTTTCTTTCCCTGACCTTTCTCCCTCGTGATGCGGGTCACACCACATACATTGACTCCACGTGAACGAGTCTATGTAAATTGATAGCTCCTTGTCCTATTTGAAAACCAATAGAAAGACGTTTTGTTTAGTTTCACATGTCTACTCCCAATTATATGGAGGTTTAGCGACTAGCCAATACTAACTTCTTAAGCATCTTACACAATGTATCTATCCGAAAGCAAATATAGGCTGCCTTATGCTATTCTGCATTAGTGAAACCCTACTCCTATATATAGTAGACATGACACAATCATAGACTTGGACACAACCATAATGGCCACACAGGTAATAGGGAACCTGATGATTAAAATCTAAACTAATTGCATAAAACTAAGCAAAAAGAATATACTTATATTTAAAAGATTTCAATCAGCAAGTCTTCTTTCTAAAGAGCCTTACAAAGCCTAGATATAGGCGTTTAGGACCGATTTTAGACGGGAAACCAATGTGGGACTAAACCATAGTCTTTACAAAACCAAACTGTGAAAATATTAAATAGCACCTAAAGCACATAGAAACTGATAAAACATGATAAATGCTACTGAAATGAGTATGCCAATGGCTAGGATCGTCCTACATCAACAGTAGGCCCATTTACTATATAGATAATGAATCCAACAACTTAATAAGTCTCAACACTCTCCCTCAAGGTGGAGCATGGGTGAAACACATGTCCAGGTTGGACTAAAAAGAATAACACCTACGATAACAAAAGACCATACACAAATTTGATCTCCTCATGAATCACATAATAAAAAACTTGAAATCCCCCCATGAGAGAATAAAGTTGCAAGCAAGTCTTATTGTCCTTGAAGTGGATACTGTGATGGTAGTAGCAGATAAGTTGACTTCTCTTGAAGCACATAGTGGTGAATCAGGTAGTATGAAGCAAACAGTGCCAAGGTAGATAGCTGAATTGCCTCCCAAATAAATAAACTAGCATCTGGAGCAGTTATCAACACGTGCGGAGTGGTCCTCATCTTAGTCGTTGCAAGTTAAGGTGCAGAGTCATAGACATACAATAGTCAACATGCATACAAGACGCAAACAAGAAGAGAGTCAACATGCAAAGAAAGCACATACGTACGGTCAGAAAGTATATATTGGCCTATTTAGTTAATAGGTTAATTAGTTAGTGGGCCTTAGTGTCTCGACCCGTTTAGATTACTTGAGTCCCAAGTCTCAGGGTTTCTCCCTTGCTCCTATATATAGGACAAGGCTGTACGTCTTTTATTCACCGAATCAATTCAATACATTCATTATTATTTCTCACATGGTATCAGAGCGTGTTCCATCCTAGGGAACCCTAACCTAGTCGCCGCCCCTCTTCCCTCTTCTCTCTGACGCACACACAACAACAACCGCCACTGCCTCTCTCTTGTAGAGAGAACAACAGAGGGGGCGCCTCCGCCTGCGAGCGGCTGCCGCCATCTCCATGGTTTAGGCCGACCTCCCGCTAAGCATATCCCAATCTCCATGGTTCATCCTCCTCTCTCTTAATTGATCTAATCTTTTTTATGTACACCGACGTCATCCTTCCCGGCTATCTTCAATCTTCCTCCATCCATCACCGTAGCAGCAAACACATCCAGCCGTAGAGTAGTCATAGCCGCCGATCCCCGACTGCTAGCCACAGTCGCCGCCGTCCAAGACAACAGTCGACCAGCAGTAGCAACAACCACCGCGACCAACAACAAGCAACACCACCATCTCCTATAACAACCGTCGCCATCCCGTCGCACAGCAGACGCCGTCTCCAATAGCGCCATCAACAACAGCCATCGCCTCTACCGCTGCGCCGCCGGGTCGGTACTACTACTACCGACATGATGTCGGTACCACTGCCTCCCTCAATGGCTGCAGCCTATGACCTCGTCGGTACTACCGACATACAGGTCGATAGTACCAAGATGTGCCATCTCGTCGCACAGCAAACACCGTCGCCAATCTGCGCCATCAACAACAGCTGTCGCCTCTATCGCTGTGCCGCCGGGTCGGTACTATCGACAGGATGTCGGTACCACCGGCTCCCTCGATGGCTACAACCTATGAACTTGTCGGTACTACTGACAGACAGGCCGATAGTATCGAGATATGCAGTCTTTAGTGTATCAACAACAATCGCTGACCATCAACAACAACCATCGTCTCTATCGCTGCATTGCCCTGACATCCTCAACACCAACTATTGCTGTCTCTCATGGAGAGGCTCCGCATGCAGCTTCATGGCATGCAATATCTTCGGAGTCGTGCAGGAGATGGGTATCATCTCCTCTGTTGCTGCCAAGTGCTACATCAGCCAAGCGACATAATCCACCATCTTCTGCTACATCCTGCACTGCTGCCCTAGCGCCATCACCCGTCTTCCTTGGCCGTCATCCTTGCTATTGCCAAGTTCTACTGTTGCCGCCTTGATCCCGCAAGCTAATGTTCTTCATCATTCCACCATATTCAACCATGCCACCACCTCCAATTGTTCTATCTTCTCCCAAGTTACTGACGTCCTCTAAAATTTCAAGATTAAATAAAATGCGGGTCTCCGCCCCCGCACCCTCACATTTGTCGGCCTAAGGGCCGGACAAATGTCGTTTCGGCTTGGGATTAGATCCTTTTAATATTTCTACTCGGATCTTACATTGACCCATTTAGCATCTTCTCTCCATTTGTCGGTTTCCAAACTCCACATACTGCACTTCTCAATTTCACAGTTCCTCTCAATCCCACCAATTCCTTTCCCACTCTTCCACCCATCATGTGCGTATCCTCTTTTCCACGTATGGGGGGGGTTCTATATCCATTTCTCCACACCATATACTCACTCTCGTCATATTTGATGTGCGGGGTGATAGAGAGGAGAGGAAGAGTATGAGAAGAGAGAGAGCATGAGTGTATATGAGAGAGAGTATGAGAGAGAGATGAGGGTGATCACATATATATATTCTAGGCTACTATCTTCAAGGAGCTTCCTTCTTCAACACATCTGTTCTCTACTTCTAGACAACAATCAAGGATCTCCATTGCAACGCTGACACCGAGCTTATCGCGTTCGTACCGCATTATGTACGTCAGGACAAGAGTTGCTGCTCACATTCGAACCTTATGTTTCCTCCTCATCCGATGTTAATGGTGTTCCAGTTGATCATCCTCCCTGCATTCACATGAGACAGATGGGTGCTTTTTCAAATTCTCAGAAGCTTAGCAATTTCTAGCCTGCCAAATCTACATATGCAAGGTTGATTCATCCAACTGTATCTTCACCGAGCTGTTTCATCATGTCTTCTCCGAGCTGCATCTGTTGTATTACCATCACCTTATGCTGATCTACTTGGGGCTTTCCTTGATGGACGATCTCCTTTCCTGTCAAGCCCCAAGGTTCATGCGCCAGAGTTATGGTACCTGCATCGTATCATCAACACATCATCCGTTTGTGTTCTTGCCACGTTATGCACGTTTGTCAGACGATTTGAAGATCCCGCTACTGCTATATCATCATTGTGTATCCGCGTTTGTGCCACGTTAAGTACGTATTCCAGTAAAGATGGCGTAGTTGTGGTATTGGTGATTGTCTGCTTCAAAGTGGCGAATTACTGCTATAGTATTCAGGTTCCATCTATCAGATGTTCTTCATTCCAAATGCACTCCAAAAGACCTTCTTCGAAGCTCGAGGATTTCCAGCCTGCAGAATACAAGTTAAGGAGAGAGGCGTCGTCATCATATGATTTAGGGGGATTATTGTTTAAGGGGGAAGTATCAATCTTTTGTATGGGGAGTGATATTTACCTTTCTTTCATTTATCATTTCTTTTATCTTTTTAATAAAGTCCTGTAACTCCAAGCTTGGACATGTGTTTCTCCCATGATCCAGCTTGAGGGAGAGTGTTAGAGAGTATATATTTGCCTATTTAGTTAATAGGTTAATTAGTTAGTGGGCCTTTAGTGTCTCGGCCCGTTTAGATTACTTGAGTCCCAAGTCTCAGGGTTTCTCCTTTGCTCCTATATATAGGACAGGGCTATACGTCTTTTATTCATCGAATTAATTCAATACATTCATTATTATTTCTCACACGTACAAATAGTGCAAATGCAAAAATTTATAGGTAAAATGTGCTAGAATAGCACAAGTAGCAATAACGACATTCCTCAAAGAAGATCATGAACAATATGCAGATATACCAGAAAACTCCATGATGCATAGACATATATACGAGAAGCACTTTAAAAAATAAGAGAACCTGCAGAAGTTAAGTCAGAAATATTTTCTCCATTCTCTTTGCTAATTCTCATCTTCTTCCCTACAACTCCCTGTCATCCCAATGAGAACAAAATCAAGAGTAGTTGGGTGGATTTCAAAAGGTACGTGTGAAAAGAGAAACAGGGTTATAGCAATACGGACCATTAAAATAAGAGTGGATATTGAGAAGTTGCTGCCAAAATAGGAGCCAATACATAGCAGTGTTAGAGGCTGGCAACAAAAGAGAGGGTGGGTTGATTTTTAAATGAAAAGAAATCAGGAGCAGTATGAGAACAAACGACCCATTACACATTAGCAGAACATGTTGATATAAAAAATATGTAAATGCAAGACGTGAAGCAAACAGCTGTAAAACACTGACATATGGGCTGCACATATCGTTTGTTAATCAGGAAAAAAATGTTGTCTTTAAGATTTAAAGAATGAAAACAGTTTATATCCATTTTCATCTATCATATGAGGATGTGCTGCTGTCATGCATTTAATGGAGCATGAATATACTATCAGACAAAAAAGGCGAACAACCATTACAGACGATAGGTAGGATACTGATAGCGTTCTTGAAGTGGATCTTGGACTAATGCCGACACAAGGAAGAAAAAAAAAGGACCAAAGGCTAGCGGCTGTATCATAGGATGACAATTGATAGAAATAAAAAGGGGACTCATGTCAGTCTGTATGCACTACTTTTTTGTATTAAAGAAAAAGTAGGAGTTAGCCCGTTTGAGCAGCACAGAAAGAAAAGGAAAGGGGAGGGGCAATTGTTGCTGCTGAAGATGGGCACAATGCACACAGGCGTCCTTGAGGCATGACTTTTTGCTCGGAGTGAAGTTATTGACAGGTACAATGCAGTAGGCAACTCAAATAACCGTTGCTCATCAGCCGTCTAGCAACAGAGCAGTAAAGGAAGACAAGTAGCACCAGTGGCATGTCCGAATTGAGGGCTCAGCTCCAAGAGGCAGATCGGGTAACATGGGCTAAAACATTTCTAAGAGGCAGTTAGGGAAGCAGTACATTCTGGAGGATCTTTCTCCATCTCCCTTTCTCTGAGGAGCTTTCTCCTTCTCCTCTTTTCTGTTATGTGCATGTAACAGCATGATCTTGCACAAGTAGTAGAGCTGGAAAAATGCTGAAGCATCTCCTTTCAAGGAGATAGAAATATAACGGTAGACGGCCAGCAAAGCAGTATGAAAGGAAGAAGATCAAAATGTATGGCACTTGCAGTATGCTGGCGGCCGGCCAACCAAGGAACATGGACAACCGCTGCAGGCGCGACTTCTTTTCTATTTCTCTCTCTTTTAGAGGTTAGGTCCCTATAACGGCTGCTCTGATAGCTGATTCCATGCTAGAAAGCAAATTTACGTGGCTTATAGATCTTCTGCATTAGTGGAACACCCTACTCCTATATTTAGGAGAGGGAAAGCAATTACAGACTTAGACACAACCCAATGGGCTAGCACACTTGGGCCATTTACTAGATAGATAATAATCCCGTTAACTAAATAACTCTCAATAGTGTATTTCATAGGAACTGTTAGCTATCCTGACTGTCTATCCTATCAGAGGCTTGCCTGAATTGAATGGTTACTAAAGTCATATATCATACTTGTAATAACTTTATATTCGACACAAACATCGATGTTACCCATCTATCATCTATGATTCAACTGTTTTCTTCGTTTTCCTCTCATTATTTGCTTGTTGTCAGTTTCTTCCTTCTATTGTAAGTTTCATGATTTCTCTTGTTTCCCTCTCTTAATTACTCATATTAATTCCTGTTTATTTTAACATTCAACATTTAATTAACTACAAACTCAACTTCGCATTCAATCTACAAATCAGTCAACCCTCCATTCCTGTGAAAACTCTGTTTCATGTTAATAGAAAACTAAGTAGAATAAAATCTAGTTAGTTTCCATTTAATTGACCTTATATCTCTTTACTCATACATCTTATATCGGTATAAGCAAGCCCAAGTATACACACCTTATCAAGTTCTGGTTGCTTCTTTAGCAGAGAAAAGGTCACAACATTTCAACAATGTATACAAGTCCACTTACATCAAAGACAGAAAGGAAGACGATGATCAACACACATGCTCCTTGAGTAAATCGTCTGGGGAGTTCTGCGCATCAAAGAAACCTGCTAAAGGTCAACTCACAGAGTATATGGAAGATTTGGATTCTAAAAGGTTTACTTGTTCACCTTATACATAGGATAGTGAGGAAAAAGTGAAGTTTCTTTTTATGAAATTCTATCAGAATGATGGATGCTGTAACCAGTAGTATCTATTTTCTGCTTTTCATGTTGCTTGGCAACCTTATTATATTTTGATCAAGAATTTGTGATTTAGCAATCAAGTCAGATATTCATTTATCTTGTTATTTTTCTGAGCATTATTTATCAAAATATGCATATCTTCTTTCCTTTTCTTCTGAATAAAATAGCAAAAATTGGTATGTGTATTTTAATCTCTCTCAAGACTAATTCTTAAGCCACTTATTAGATGTATAAGAACAAAACATTTCTTTTATTAAATGGATGGAATGATAAGCAAGTTAAACTTTGGAGAAATGGTTAAATCAAATGGATTCATGATTAGTAGTAGCAAAACTGAGCATATGCATGGCAATTAGCCAATCTAGAATTGTGAATAGTGGGGTCAAGTTGGACGGAGTGAATGTGACAATATGTGATAAATTTCGTGACTTGGGTTTATTATTTATAAAGATGGTGATGTTCAGGATGGTTGAAATGGAGCGTAATTGGAGTAATTGTGACTGAAAGATCCCTCTCAGATTAAAAAGTAAGTTTTTTAGAACAGCCATATGATCAGCCATGCTATATGGGAGTGAATATTAGGCAGTGAAGAAACAAGGTTTCAATAAAATGAAAGTGGCCGAAATGCTTATGCTGAGATGGATGTATGGGAAGACGAAAAACGATTGCTTCAGATTTGACTATATTAGGAGCAAAGTGGGGGTGGCGAGCATTGAGGACAAGTTGCATGAGGACCGACTAAGATGATATCAGTGTTTCAAAAAGCGGTTTTGTGCGGGGCATATGCGTCTGCATATGCGGTGCTCCCCACTTGTCAGACCGCATATGGATATGCGGCCCAGTATGCGGTCATGGCCGCTTATGCAGTTCTGTGCGGGGTATAAGCGGCATTAGAACTTCTGCAGACTTTTCTTTCAATTTAATTTGTTTTAATTTAAATTTAAACTATGTACTTACCCACACACCTACATGTACATACGTATATATATGTATATGTATCAATATCTTTCAATATCTATCTATATCTATATATATTGTAATAATACATTAATGGTATACTTACATATAATACACAAACATCTTCAAATGTGTAATACTCTATGTTATGTGTATCAGTGTATGCATTTTGATATATATGGACATGCATATATGATATATATCGACATCTACATACACACATTTCCACATATATGCATATATTGTATATACATTTACATGTCAATATGTATATATCTACATACTATACACACACATATTTCACATATGTTATTTATGTGTACACATATATGAATATTTAAATATATTGTACATATATATTTGAATGGACACTTATAAATATACATAATTTTGTGTTCTACAAATGAAATTATAATTATTATGCTTCATATATATTTTTTATAGTATATATAATTAATTTATTAAAAAAAATCCAAAAACGCATATACTCCCGCATGCCGCATATACTCTATAAGGTGACCTCTCCGCACGCATAACACATCACTTTTTAAAACTATGGATGGTATGGACATGAGCGACGTAGACCAACTAACATGCCTATACGAAGCAATGCTATTGAGTCAATCACAATTAAAATAATAAGAGACATGCCTAAATTAACTTGGGAAGAGCTTATAAAGAGAGATTTTGAATCTTTACATCTTGATCAGAATATGACCCATAACAAAGCTTTTTATGATTGGAAAAAAAGGATCCATGTAGCCAACCTCAACATGGTTGGGATTGAGGCTTAGGAGATGATGAGATGATGATTAAATCTATACTATTGGATTGCTAGATCAATTTGTTATTCCATTGAATTGTCCTGAATGGCAGTTAATTGTCTAAAGCAAAACGAAAAACAATGCTGTTAGTTTCAAGTAAAAGTTATGTCTAGGATGTCATTGCCACGTGTTTTCCTTGAATATGTCTGTAGAATATATATTTATATCATATAAATAGTTAATTGATTATCACCGTTATATAAATTGAACTTAGAAATGTAACTTGTTGCTGCATATCTACTGATTAGCAAGAGAGATAGGGGTCCAATGCTCTTAGGCAAAACAATTTTTTGATCAAATCAAACAGAATTCTTAGACCAATTTTGGTATGTCTATTTCGTATGCATTGATTATAATGGGTCCTCTCATGTAAAATTTTCCAGCAAGTTATCATATAACCAAGACAAACATATCTGATTGATGTGATGACATCATTAATTCTTATTTCCTGCAGTTTTCTTAATCAACAAAGTTTTGTGGAAAATAAGATATGAGGGGATGTGATGATTTTATTAGACAAAACCCTACTATATATAGGAGAGGGGGACACTTAAAACTTGGACTCAAACACTAATTAGTAGAACATGCTTAGGCTCATATATATAACAAACTCAATAAAGAATAACTCTTAACTAGTGTTTTAAAAATCGTACTGAGCGGCCACTTAATCGCCAACAGGTGCTTGCCGATTAAAACCCCCCTAAAGCGCTGTGAAGCGGATTGAAGAAAACAGCTGCTTTTTGCCCGCTTTTTTCCCGCTTTTGCCCCTTTTTTTCCGCTTTTTGCCCGCTTTTTCTAAAAAACTGCTGTAAGCATGTAACATTAAGTACATTATATGGTCCAATTAGTATTGAATATAATATATTAAACTTGCATACATTGAAATTTTCTATGATATACCTAGTTCTAATTTAGAATGCATACTTTTTATGTAAGTTGTAATTATAGGGAACTGCTGTAATGTATCCAAGTAAATTTTATGTAACTATTATCTAATTTAGAATGCATACTTTGATTAAATGTACTGCTGTAATGCATAACTAATTGACGATGTGCAAATGTAGCAATATGCTTGTAAGGTATCTGTGATAAGTGTATTGTTTACTGTTTAGCTATGTAAACATGTGATATAAAATTGTTGTTGTATCATTTATATACACCTATTATTTAATAGGTGTATGGTGCTTTGTTTATGACAAGTATATTATTTACTGCATTATAGAGCTATAATGATTGTTTTATATGTGTTATAAACGTTTTGGGTGTTTTATATTGTTGTGTACAATGGTTAGATATGTATAATATTTCCAAAAATAGAGTATTTATATACATATGTATGTAATTTTGCATAAAAGTTTATTAGAAATTAAAATCCGCTTTTTTGAAAAGCGCCCGCTTAATCGCTCGTATGGCGATTAATCGGCTACAAGGTCCCGTCCTCAGCTTTCCCGCTTTGCGCTTTTTAAAACATTGCTCTTAACACTCTCCCTCAAGCTGGAGCATGGATGAAACACATGCCCATTTGCCAAAACACTTACAACTTGGACTCAAACACTAATGAGTCGAACATGCTTAGGCCCGTATATAACAAACTTAATAACTAATGACTCGTAACACCCCCTCAAGCTGGAGCTTGGGTGAAAGACATGCCTAGCTTGCCAAAAGATACTTAAAAGAAAAACATACTACATAAGAGATAACAATAGCCCATACAGAAATGGGATGCTCTTGGATTTTACTTGATCTACGGAGACGAGTCATTTGACGAAGGATCTCCCCTTAAAATATTGCAATCCAATAACCAAAGCACTCAAGACACCCTCTGAAGAAAATAACACACAACAAACACATCTTTTCCTCCAACATGTGCAATAAAAAACAAACATAAGGAGTTTAGTATGCATCTAGGGCAGTAGATGGTGGAAGACATTTGTAGAATTTATTTGAATTGCCAACTCAATCACCATTGTTATTGAAGTAGTTTCCTACAAGAAGCACCAGCCATAATGATGCATGATAGGCGGGATAAAAATAATGATACAAAATTATTGCACTGTAGCACGTGGTCATTGTGCTTGAGACATATGTATTACTGGAAAGACACCATGCAATAGGTGTCAACATAGAATGTACGAAGAAGCAAGAACTGAACAACATGGTGGAATGAATCGTCTTCTTTTTTTGTCCTCTATCTCCCCTTCACACCAACCACGAAGAACAAAAGTTGGTTAGGGGTGGACAATGGTAAAGGGGAATCCCCCTCAATTTTAAAAACTTGATAACCGTCCAATAATTATCATGGATTGAGGGAATCACATTGAAAGTAGGACGCACAGAGGAAATAACTCAAAAAAAGAAGCATATCATTACAACTCCATAGATAATTGACTGGAGTAGTGCTGGCGGTCTGGGAGGTGCTGCCCTCCAACGGGGGGTCGTGCTGATGTATAGAATACAAAGATCAAGTATAAATATTGATATACTCCATTGAGTATAAGAACTAAATGATTAATACCATGTGTGGGAGCCTTGCGCTAGAGGAAGAATACAAAGGTGGATCATAGATACACTAGTTTTAGCGGGTAGAAACTACTGATAGGTTGTTGGGGTGAGGCACAGAGAAAACATGCATGAGAAAATAAAAGAGAACATGGTTATTGGAGCATTAATGCGAGTTGTAGGGTATGACCATGTTGGGTCTGAGATCCAACGACATAGCAGAAGCAGGGGTGAAGCAGGCCCACTACGAGACAATGAAGAGAGCAGAGAAGTTGCGCTATATGAAGGGATGGAGAATCTGCACTCTAGGGAGTCCGTTGATGGATGCAGGTGCCTAAGGAGTGTTGGTGATGCTACAACCCACATGGCTGGAATTGGAACAAGTGTAAGGTTTTTGCACAATAAAATAAGAAGTCACCTAGATCGGAACTAGTGCAGGGCGTTAACTCTGGCGCGCATAGGAGCGGAGGTTGACAACTGTAAATGTGGCCATCGTGTCCCCTTTGCTCTCCACAAATTGGATGGATCTAGCACTCCCTTTCACAATTGAAGTTATAAGGAACTGGGGATTTCTAAAATCAACGCTCCTCTGATGCTTCTGGGACGAATATTGCTAGAGGATGGCCATTTGGATGTGTCTAAGGCTGATGTTGAATATGATTAAAATGACACCCTAGGCTATGAATAGGGTATGAACAGAGTGTGATGTTGACATATGAGATAGCTTGATCCAAAAATCTCATTTCTTAAAGGACACATGGGTCAAAGCTGAGTCATTGGTAATGTACGCCCTACATATGGACGTGAAGTAGAAGCTGTGATGAGGATCTAATTGTCAGTGCATTAGCCGCCGTTGTTTTTTCCCAAAGAAGTTGGTGGTCGTGGTATACATAATCCTATATGTTGAGGGCCGCAAAAGTCAGATCAAGGTCAAGTCTTTCTTTTGGGTCAAATGGTTATGGACAAGAACCACACTAGCTATTATGTTGCTAAGTAGGACAAACGGGCGAGTAAGAGAGCAACAAAGAAGAGCTATGTAGAAGGGCCTAGGAACAACACACCAAAGAAGAACGGGCAGCCAGTCACTGGCTACAATTCTCTCTTCTTTTCTCCCTTTAACTTCACGGCTAGGATTTTGGATCTTTGCTCTGATACCATCCAGAAAATAATATATGAGGGATTACAATAATTCTATCAGACAAAACCTTACTCCTATATATAGGATAGGGGGACACTAACAACTTGGACTCAAACACTAACGGGCCAAAGATGCTTAGGCCCATATACACAAACATTAGGCCCTTATACATAACAAACTCAATAAGTAATAACTCTAATAGTTTTCAATGCTTGCTTATTTGTCTTTGTTTGCTGTCTCTAGACCTATTATCTATGAGCAAACAAAAAACATAGTAACATTCAAGTACATGGGCTTAAACTTTGTTAATATCAAGAAAATAGGCTAATGCATTTTCTGTTTAGGGTATCATCAAGAGAATGGGCCTTGCGTGGACTAGTCAGAGCGTTTGAGAACCATTTACTGTATGATTTTGTGGAAAACAAGTAGGTATTATATATGTGTTTCTGTCTATGCTTCTTCTCTCTTTTGTATTTGTTAATACTGTCTATGGGCCCACATCATAATGATGCATTCTTCTTGGAAATAAGTAAATTCTTTTCAATGGCTTAATAATTATTCACTATATAATTTGAAAATCGTTTCTTTACTTATGTTATATAGCATATTACAATTAGATATAACTGCTAAAATTGTGTATCTTTAATTGTTGAACATTTTAGTCTTGTAAGCATAGTCACAAATTCAGTATTCGCGATACGTACGGTCGAGCTGAAAAATTTGGAAAACAGGAATTATGCGGAAAAATCGGATAAAAAACGGTCAACGTACGGTAGAAGTACGGTCAACTATTCGGAAAAATTGTCGGGAAAAAAGGGTTATATATATATATATATATATATATATATATATATATATATATATATATATGCACACACACACACACACACACTTATATACACATGCACACACATAATTCAGTGATGGAGAGTAAGTCAAGTTGCTACAAGTGAAAATCAAAGTTGAAGATCAAATCGATGACCCCTAATATTTGCAATGTGCAAGTCAAACATAACAAATCAATATTCATTGAAAATCTAAAACAGGTGAAAAAATTCATAACTAATGAATTAATTGCAGATTTCAATTGCAAATAAGAACAAAAAAGAAATATCGGAAGAAGGGTACAGACTTACAGTGGTCACAATGGGTGATTTCAAAGGAGGGGAATTAAAAGAACTGAATAAGGATGATGGAGAGAGGATAAGAGGATACAGATTAAATGGGAAGTTGGAAAATCTGGAGAAGGGTCTAAAAGGATGTAACTAGCAAGGGGAAATAGTGGTGGGGAGAGAAATGAAAGCAAAGCAATTAAAAGAAGGAAAAAGGTGGAGCTAGGAGGATGAAGGGGGTAACACAGAAGTAGAGGGGGAAGAAGAAAAGTAAGCAGAAAGAAGATGACGAAGAAATGATAATGGAGGAAGAGGAAGGGGAAGCAACAATGAGAGAAGATGGAGGCAGATGGGCAGAATATAACAACAAGCATAAACAGGGAGAAGAGGGGAAACAAGGAACCAGAGAGGAAGAAATGTAGCAGCAAGAAGAACAGGAAGATGAGGGAACGATGGAGGAGCAAAGGGAAGAAGGGGCAGCACAATAGGAGGACGATAGATGTTTTGTCCTTTGAGGGATTGAGGGTTGCACAGAAAAAAATCCTATGAAAAAGGGGAAGCACGCAAACAGAACCCCTAGAGATAGACGTACAGAACTGCAAAAAATGGGAAAAGAACGTATAAAACGTGTTTAAAACCGTATACGGGTATAAAATGCGAATAAAACGTATTAAACGGTTTGGAGTTTTAAACGGGCGTCACATACGGCAGGGAAAAAACGCGTTTTAAACGCTTTTTTTTTAATAAAACAGCGAATATTGTGACTATGCTTGTAAGGATAAGATTTCATTTGTGGAATAGACTTTCTAGAATTATGATCTGTAATAACAGTAACAGAGGACTACGATTTCTCACTATGAAACCATACAAAGCAACAATTACACCAATTAACCTCCACCCGAAGTTGAAGTTGTATTAGTTCCAGCTTATCTTATTTTCTCACCTCTATATCTACGCTTCAGTCTTAAACTATCTTGGGTAGGACACATGGATCCTTCTTTTCCATTCATCTCTTATTCGAAAGCTTGTTATATTCTATAATGTTAAATCTCAATAAACTGGCTTCACCGTCCCCAATAGCATTGTCGCTAGTCAAATTTTCCTGCCTAACTCTTTAACCTGTTATTCATCCCTTCTCAATGTATTTCTGTATTTTTCAAAGATGGTCTGCATTAGTACTGCCATGCATCCATTGATGTCTATCATTGTTCATTAAAATGATCCTGTAAATTCATAGGAGCGAAAACCTTGTGTGGATCCATGACGTTGTCTATTATGCATAAGTATAAACTGTAGAAATCCGGTGACATATACTCCCACCATAGATATAAATGTCCGATTTTGATGTCGTGTCCGATGGCTTAGAAACAGTTTTTTTTTGAAATTTCGCACGAAATTTTGATATTTACGGCCCTAACGATTTCGAAGACCAAATAAGCAAATTAAATCATGAAAATTTACTAGGACGATCAAAACGCCAAGATCTACTCAAATATGCAATAATATTTCATATTGGATATGTGTGTGTGGGGGGTCTCCCACGTTTGTAAGTGAAGGAAGTTGAACAATTTCGACAGAATTTCGATGGCAATTTTGATGGCAAAATGAAGGAATTAACTTATGAAATTTTGCAAACTCAAAGTTGAGACATAAACACACTAGACTATATAATACATTTATATGTTTAGAGGTTAGGGTGGGATACATGTCTTGATGAGTGAGTGCACAAATGAACAAAAATGTCAAGTCTGCTAGACAATTAGTATGTTAAAAGCTTCAAGTTGCAATTTAGAATTTAAAATTTACAGTTACAAGTTCCAAACTTACCAACTACAACTTGTATAAGTCTAATGTTAGCATTTAACTAGGTTACATGGGACATTTATGCATAGATCCAAGAAAGAACTTTGTTGTTTTCGGAGTATTTCTCCATATTTCTATAGAAGAGTGTAGAAATTGATGAAGGTAATGTATATGGTCAAGGGATAGGGGAAACATACCATAGAATTAAGAAAGATAGCCTTTGGAAGCAAGAGATTAATTTTTTTTTGCCAAAATACCCAAGATGTAGCATTATCAGCTTTTGGAACAAATTTCTCGAAATTTAATTTGTGTTTCTGTACCATTTCGCAAAATTATGGCCCAAACTGGGCTTTTTGTTGCAAAATTTCACCATTTTTGTCGAAATTTCGCACCTAGGGTCGAAATTTTTGCGAAATTACGTTCCATTCCTTGCATTTGTGTGTTTCGCATGTCCGATCGTAGGTTTTGATGTCCGATTGCAAAAAAAAAGAAATTTCGAGCGAAATTTTGCAATTTCGATCGAAATTTTGTTCCATGACTCCCACCAAGTCACCAATGCTCTCCTCCCCAAGAACCCTTGCAACTTCCATCCATGTAACATCTCTATTATGCCTCTATGACCTATTATCTATATGATAAACTTAAAGATCCTATACTGAATGTGTTTTGAACAGGAGCAGTAAACCTCCCTTCTCAAGTTGCATTTGCATGTATGTCGATTCGGCTTTACTTTATGGTTCAGCATCAGTGTGAAGTCATAATACAACTTGTCAGTGTGCAAATTTTGGATTCTTTAGAAAGCTTGGGTATATCATGGATGTTCAATCTGATGAATCAAAATTTATCTTATCTTATTGTAGATCCATTACATTGTCCATGAAGTTCACCCACTTATTGAAGAAAGGATCTCTTGCTGAAGTTTTACTTGCTTGCCGGGCATTAGGTTTTCTTCTTTCTATGCACCATTTGATTTCATATTTACAAAACAAAAAAATCATAAATTATGTAAAAATAAATTTTAGTTGTAATGTTTTATGTTTTGATACATACAAGTTTGGGGAGAAATGTGAATGACATAAGTGGCCATTTTCTGATCTTTGGACTTCTATAAATTGTTACATTTGCAGAGCGACTTGCATGATTTATAGTCACACCTCTGCGTTTATATATCTTAACACCCCTTCAAGCTTGATCATCCTATCATAGCTCTTCGGGAATTTTACATAACAATTTGCTTCCATTCTTATTTACTGTTTTTTTGAACAAGTTTGCAACTTAAATTGTTGGTTGGACTTTCAAAATGGTAATGACTTCATCTAATGAAGTGAGAATTCTACTATGTTTTTTTAGTCCAATCATATATCATAGGATATTAGGATGCAATACACATATCTTATTATCACATATAGGCTCCATTGCCTTTATTTGAAGGAAACACTAAACTAGTAAAAAGGGATGAGCAAAAAGCAACTCGCAGCATGTACGTGTCACATTAATAAAAAGATCACTTCACACTAAATCTTTTTGCAACTTTTGTTTTTTTACTATCCCAAGGGACTTCATCACCTTCAACAATACGCAACAGGTAATGCATCTCTTTACAATGGAAACCTTTGTATTTCTTAAGTAACCATTATTCCTAAAGATGACACCTTTTCCAAGCGTGCTTCAAATGTCGTACAATGTCATATCTGGTTTACTAGTTTGTGGGATCTTGATAAACTGTCTCGCAATAGCAATGACGACCAAAGTTACCAAGGCTGGTGATGCATGTTTTTCTCTAGGAGTGGTGCAAAAGATAAATGATGAATATGTCGACAATGACAGGGCTGGAATGATGCTGACAAAGTTTGAATACACCTAAATCTGCTAAGTGTAAATGCATGAATCATTATTTTAGTATTTAAGAGTTGAAAACCTGGGCAACTAATTTCATGAAGAATTGTTAGAGTTGCTGTAATCAACAAGAGGAATATTGAGATTAATATTCTCGAGTAAAAGACAAAATTGTAAGGAAATGTAAAGAAAGAGAACAAAAGATATTACTTCACTTGGAAAACTATCTCAGCGTTGAAAACTCTTAAGGTACAACTTCACGAAGTAATTTGCCTAGGTAGTAAGTTTTATTGGTGCTTCACTCCTGATTTATAGGGGTCTAAACACTCCCTCCGCATACTAGCGACCTACGTAGACCTCATCAATATTCCTCTAGGTAATATTGTCAATAAAGTTGGCACACATAAGTTTAAATTAGATAAGTCCACTAGGCACTAGAAGCTCTTAAAGTTTTTCACACAATCCTAGTATTAAAGAACCCGCATTGAGGCTTACTCCTTGACGCGAGGCTGTCCTATTTCCTCAGTGTCCTTGGTGACTTGAGGCTTATGCTTCAAAATATCTGAGGCTCCTTAAGGCGTTGAGGCGGAGCTCGGTTACAAGCCTCAATTTCTGGATGATAACGTATAAAGTTAACCATCGAGCTTTTTGTTGCTTTTGAGGTTGTTATATACACTTTCTTAAATAATATACTCAATTTGTTGTAGTTGATTATTATTATCTCGTTAATGTATTTACATAATTTTTATCTGTTCAAATGCACTAGCTTAGTTTTTCTAGATTTAGATTAAACCATGCAATGGGACGTTGACTTTGAGTCCACTTCGACGCTTTTGACTAGGATTTTGACACAAATTAAGCTAATAATAGAGAAATTGTGATAAAATTAGATAAAATTTGTCAAATCTAGCCAATAAACTTATTATATATGTAACTTCATCAATAATTATGTTTCCGAATGCACGTCTGAACACTCTTCACATACAATTTTCAAAATGTTGTCATTGATGTTTTTCTCAATAGAGAGGCAAAGTTGATGACAACTAATAAGAAATAAGTTACAAGCTTACAATATCAAACAATATAGTTATAAATACAAGGCAAACATATATCACAACTTCCACTTGAATCCTAAATCTTTGCCTATTTTGTTTATTACATTTTTCGACGTTGAATTGAATTATCTATTCAAAGAATCACAATGAATAATATCATGATATCAAATTTGTGTTGGTATACAAAACTTTGGTGGTTGGTATAGCACGTCTACTTAAATTATTATAGCATTAGATAATAGACTCCCCAACACATGAATATATTTTAAAGAAATTGCATTTAAGTAAACATGGTGACATAGGAGAGATGAAATGGTGTTAGAGGACTTGGAATTAGTTTGATCCAGTAGAGGACGACTAAATGTAGTAATTTTAGCTTGAAAAAAAATCCCATGAAGATACTTATCTATAGTTCCAATGGGTTTCATCCCAAGATAACAACAACAACATTGTCATCCCATCGTAATACTAACAACGTCCCAAAGAATCAAATTATGTTGTCCCACAAGCATGTGAGATTTTGATATTTATCAGGCGATGCAGGGGTGCCTAGTGCCTTCCCCATAACAAGATGGCCTTACCTAATCTCTCATGACGATTTTCTATGTATCCTCCTTTAGATGGAGTTAGTCTCAGGTTTTCCCCTTTTTTGTTGACTTTTCGCCTTATAGCACAATACTTAGGCATTAAGAGCATAATTAGAAATGCAAAATTCTTTCAGAAGACCATAAACCCACATATGTTCACAAAAAGTGTGAGCAATAGGTCTATATTCAACTTTTCACTAGATCGTGCTACAACATTCTTCCTTTTGCTTGTCCTAATAAATAGGTTTCCTATGAAAAAAGAGTAATATCCATATGTTGATTTTTGTGAGATCCATTGCTAACATGGTCAAAATCGGAGTACCTAGTGATATTGCAATGCCCATTTTTCTTATAGAAATCCCCTTTCTTGGAGAGCCTTTTAGATATTTCAGAATATGGCAAACAACTTCCTAGTGACGTTATCATGATTTATGTAGATATCTACTGAAAAGTCCAACAACGGAAGTGATATCACAGTCAAATATCTTGATTTACCACCAAGTCTTGTGTGTTGTTTATTGTCAAAATAAGGAGAGGATTCATCCATAGAATTAAATACCCGATTTTGATTAGTGTCCGATGGCTCAGAAACAAAAAATTTTCAAAATTTCGGCCGAATTTTTGATATTTACGACCCTAACGATTTCGACGACCAAATAAGCAAATTAAATCATGAAAATTTACCAGGACGATCTAAACGCCAAGATCTACTCAAATGCAATAATATTTTTATATCAGATATGTGGGGGGGGGGGTTCTCCCACATCTGTAAGTAAAGGAAGCTGAACAATTTAGACAAAATTTCGATGGCAATTTCAATGACAAAATGAAGGAATTAAGTTGTAAAATTTTGCAAACAAAATGTTTAAACATAGACATACTAGATTATATAATAAATTTATATGTTAGAGGTTAGGGTGTGACCCATGTCTTGATGAGTAAGTGCACAAATGAACAGAAATGTCAAGTCTGTTAGACTGTTACAAACTTGCAAACTTCCAAGTTAAAACAACAAGAGTATTAGACCTTAAAACTTTGAGTTACAACTTACAAGTTACAATATTGTAGGTTAATATATTTATTGTATAAGTCTACTATTATAATATATTTAGGGTTACATAAGTGAAAAATAAAAAATTGTATATAGGGTTACAAGTTACAACTTACACTTAACATTTTGTATAAGGCTACTATTACAATATATTTAAGGTTACATAAGTGAAAAATACAAAAATATAAGAACTTTCATTAAAAAAAGCCTTTTAGCCATTCTGGGTATAAATACAAAATATATTAATTAGATTTTCAAATAAGTATAGGTATATGTATTTCACACTATTGTTTCTTAGATTTACAAATTCACTTCTAGATCTTGGGTTTTTTAAGAGATATGTCACTTAGAAATTTAAGATTTTTGGAGTATTTATTCAGGATGTCTAAAAGGGAGTAGAGATAGAAGGAGGAGTAGATGGGCTAGGCAGAGGGGTTACATACCTTAGAATCAAGTAGAGCAGCCTTCGAGAGAAAGATATCACAAAAAAATCGCCAAAAGATCAAAGTCACAATAAATCCAGTCGGTGGAACACTGTTCCGCGAAACAGGTGCTGCATTTCATAGTGATTTTGCAATATTAAGGCTCAAACTGGACTTTTTGCACCGAAATACACCCTTTTTAGCGAAATTTTGACTGCAGCTGTGAAATTTTTGCGAAATTACGAACAAATTCCTGCATACTGATGTTTCGATGTCCGATTGCAAAAAAAAAACGAAATTTCGAGCAAAATTTTGCAATTTCAATCAAAAATTTGTTCCATGGATTCATCTTTTCCATCTGTGTTGGGATCAAATGGAGTGCTAACTACTTTTGTTCCCAACATAGCAATTTCTTGTAAGAGATCGGGGACATTCACGCCGAGATAGACACATGGTTTAGAATTTCGCTCAAAATGTTTAAATTTTGATTTCGACAACCACCAGATATACAAGTCTACTTACTTGACTACTGCTGAAATTTTTGGTATGTAATTTTGCTAAAAAATGAAAAATAATAAAACAATTGAAATTGAGAATCATTATGTATTATTAAATTGAATGCAAGATATAAGATTGAACATATTATTGCATAAGAATAGATATATGTACATATTCATCATCATCATCATCATCATCATCATCTAAGCCTCAATCCCAACCATGCTTGGTTCGGCTACATGAATCCTTCTTTTGCAATCAGCTCTGTTATGGGTCATACTCTGATCAAGATGTAAAGATTCAAAATCTCTCTTTCTAAGCTCTTCCTAACTCCCTTGTTAATTTAGGTCTGAATCTGCTTCTTTTAATGCTTGACTCAATAACCTTGCTCCGAATAGGTGCATTTTTCGGTCTGCGTTGAACATGTCCATACCATCTTAGACGACCCTCACACAACTTGTCCTTAATGCTCACCACCCTACTTTGTTTTTGATAGTCATTCGTCAAACAGTCTTTTCTTGTCTTCGCACACATCCATCTCAACATATGCATTTCGACTACATTCATCTTGTTGAGATCATGTTTCTTCACAACGCAACATTCATTCCCATATAGATGGTTGTCTGTATAGTTGTTCTACAAAACTTGCTTTTTAATATGACAGGGATCTTCTGATTACATACTACTCCAGTTGTTTTCCTCCATTTCATCCATCTTGCTGTAATCCTGTGACAAACATCATCTTGAACATCATCCTCTATTTCAATAATAGGCCCCAAGTAACGAAACTTATCATATTGTGGTACATCCATTCCATCCAACTTGACTCCACCATATGCAATTCTAGATTGGCTAAACTTGCAATGCATATATTTGGTTTTTCTCTACTAATCATAAATCCATTAGATTCAATACATTTATGCAAAGTTCAACTTTATCATTCAATTTATCTTTTCTTTCATCAATCAACACAATATCATCAACAAATAACATGCACCAAGAAATATCTTCCTGAACATGCTTTGTCAACTCATCCATAGAAAGAACGAATAAATATGGGCTGAGTGTCGATCCTTGATGTACCCCAACGGTGACGGGAAAAGTTGATGTCTCTTCTCTAGGAGTCTTAATACTTGCAGTTGAGCTATCATACATGTCTTAATCATGTCAATGTATTGGACTGGCACCCCCTTTTTATGCAAAACCCTCCATAACACTTTCCTGGATAATCGATCATATGCCTTTTCTAGATCAATAAAAACCATAAGATCTCTTTTGTTTTCTCTATACTTTTTCATAAGTCTACTTATCAGAAAAAATGACATCTGTTGTTGATCATCCTGACATAAAAGCAAATTGGTTGTCTGATATCTACGTTATCGATCTTGGTCTTTACTCAATAATCCTCTCCCAAAGCTTCATAGCGTGACTCATCAACTTGCTACCTCTGTAGTTTGTGCAACTCTGAACATCTCCTTTATATTTGTAGTTCGAGACTATAGTGCAATTTCTCCACTCATCTGACATCTTCTTTGTCTTCATTACCTTGTTAAAAAAATTCATTAACCACTTAACTCCTACTCTTCCATACATTAAGGGAATACCGTATGGACCACATGCCTTTCTCATTTTCATCTTTTTCAAAGCATTCTTGACCTCAGACAGTGAAACTCATCGTGTGTAAGTGATATCTCTTGCCTTCATGTCACCCAAGTCTCTTACATTATTCACAATATCTACATTGAAAAGCTTATGAAAGTAGTTTCTCCATTGATTCTTAATATCATCATCCTTCACCAACACTCTTCCATCTTCATTCTTGATGCACTTTACTTGACTCAAGTCTCTTCCTTTCTTTTCTATTATACAAGCCTTTTTATATGTATCTTTTTCCCCTTATCCAGTGTCCAACTTCTTATATATCTCATCAAAGTATCTGGACCTTGCCTCTTGAATTGCCTTCTTAGCATCTTTCTTTGCTTGTTTGCATCTCTGAAAAGTTGCATCATCTCTAGATTTGGGCAAGCTCCTATATATCTCCGTTTTGAGTATAAAAACCTTTTGTATTTCATCATCTTACCACCAAGTCTCTTTTGTGAAGGCCCAAACCCTTTGGACTCACCCAAAACCTCTTTAGCAAATCTTTTATGCAGGAGCTCATATTGCCATAGAGTTATTAACATTAGACTCCAAGTTCCTCGTTCTCTCACTGATAAGTTCATCATAAAATGTCAATTTCTTTTCTCCTTTAAGATTCCACCACATAACCCTTCTATCTTGTCATTTGTTATGCTTACATTTGTTGATTTTTATGTTAACATCCAAAACCACCAACCTATGTTGGGTGGCGAGTTCTTTGCTAGGGATCACTTTACAATCTTTGCATACTTTTCAATCCAACCGCCTTGTAAGGAAGTATTCTATTTGGCTACGATTGTCCCAAAATCTTGAAAGTAATCAAATGAGGATCTCTTTTCTTTAATGTGTGTATTTTTCAAAATCATATCACAAGCAACTGCAAAATTATTATCCTCTCTCCTTCTCCATTTCTATTGTGTGAACGTAAGTTGCAAGGTTGCTTGCAATGCAGCTTGTGTGAGGGTCCAAGACCACTCACCCTTTTATTAATAGAACTGGAGAAATTACATAGAGGTCCAGCAATATATAGAAATTACAAATAACAAAATATAAGAAGATATATTAACACTCCCCCTCAAGCTGGAGCATACTTGTTAAGGCAGCAAGGCGACACAGCGTTGGGGCTGGACGCCTTGCGCCAAGGCGCAACTAGGTGCGCCTAGGCGTCGCCTAAGCGACCTTTAAAAATAATAATTTATGTATATATTTTATGTATATATACATGTGTCATGGTTTTTCCCCACTCATATACACATTGTAAAGTTATATATGTAGTTATCTACATATATATAGTCGATCTCCCCATATATATATATTTTTGTTAATATATATTCCTGTTTTATATATTCTGTTAGTTGTTTTTTGTTATTTCCATATTATATGTGGACCTCTCTGTAAATGTTTCAGTGTTATATATATGAGGGTGCACACATTGTGCAACCCTACGCTTCCCAAAACTGCTTTGTGTTTCACATGGTACCAGAGCAGTAGATCCAGCCGCCACCCTCCCACCCTTCTCTCTCTTCTTCGGTCGGCCGCCCCCCCCCTCCCGCCCGCGCCGCCCAGCAGCCGCCGGCCGCCGCCCAGCCGCCGGGGCGCCGCGCCGCGCCGGGCGCCCACTCCGCCGCAGGGGGCCGGTGCGCCTCCGCGGTCCTAGCCGCCGGTACGTTGGCTCCGTGAAGTCCTACAGCGATCCGGTGGCTTGAAGTTGGTGTGACGTAGACCTTTTTTTTCGGTCTCTTGCCTGCCTGCCCGTGTAGGCCGTTGTGCCACCGGGTTCTGTTCTGCGCTTCGGCGTAGACCGTATGTGAGAGGTCTTCTCCGTGTTTTTTGTGCTTGCTGTGCCTGTCTGACGGCGTAGACCGTCTCCTGCCTGATCGTGCCTGTTCCTGCTGTGCCTACTGCTCCCATGGTGTCCTCGCATGATGACTTCCGCCGTCAGGTTACCACTGTGAAGCTTGATGGGCGCAACTATCCGCATTGGGTCTGCTCCATGACGATCTATGCCAGATCCCAGGGCAAGTACTCACATCTTACCCGTGCTGGTCCGCCAGCACCCGCAGAGGACGCTGATGCTAAAGATGTGAAGGCGTATGACGACTGGGTTCGTGACGACTCCACTGTGATGACCTGGATTCTCAACAGCAGCATTGAGAAGATTTGCGTCACACTTCTTCACCTACCTACGGCGAAGCAGATGTGGGATCAGCTCGCCGGTACTTACTCGCATAGTCAGAACCCCAAGAAGGTGTTTGACATCACCAAGCAGCTGGGACGTCTACAGTTCACGGGGACGGACATTGCGGATTACTTCTCTGACTTCACTGGATTATGGGGTGAACTGGAATCCTATCACCCTCTCTCCACGGATCTGGCTACCATGCAGCGTCAGTGCCAGGAGCTTCAGTTGGTCCAGTTTCTATGTGGATTGCCCGAGTCCTACGTTGGAGTTGTGGACCAGATCTTAGCCAGTGACCCTCTGCCGTCACTACAGAGTGCCTACAAACGCCTTCAGCGTTTGCCTTCGTCTTCCTCGTCTCTGACTACTGATGTTGGGGACTCTTCGGCTCTAGCTGCAGCTTCTGGTCGTGGCTGTGGTCGTGGCCGTGGTCGCTTTACTGATAGTCGTCCTCCCCTGGGTGGAGGACGAGGACGGGCTGCTCCTGGTCGTGGAGCCTCTTCTACTGCCCCTACTGCTGGTGCGCGTCCTCAGTCAGGACAACGCCTTTGTACCTTCTGTGGCCGGTCCAACCATATTGAAGAAAAATGCTGGGAGAAATATGGTAAGCCGGCGTGGGCCAATGCAGCTGCTGACTCCACTACTACTGCATCAGAAGGAACGACTCAGCCTACTGACTCTGCCTCCTCGGGTGCGACTGCTGACTACATCCGTGCTGAGGTGGAGCGTCTTCTTCTTGAGCGAGCCGGTGCGTCGTCTCAAGCTTCGACTAGTGGAGCTCATGCCGCCACTTATTCTGGTTATGACACTGCCTTCCTGAGCTCCTCTTCTACTCCTGGTAATACTAAGTGGGTCATCGACTCCGGTGCCTCTTCACATATTTCTGGAAATCGATCACTGTTTCACAAATTATTTAAACCTGCTAGACCCTCATCTGTTATGTTGGCTGATGGTTCCAAGTCTGCGGTGTCTGGAGTAGGGGATATTGTTTCTGACTTTCTGCTGAAATCTGCCTTATATGTGCCTAGATTTCCTTTGAATCTGTTGTCTGTCAGCAAGATATTGCGAAGCCTATAGTGCAGTCTGACTTTTATTCCTGGTTCATGTGTTTTTCAGGACCTTCGCACGAGGATGAAGATTGGTGGGGGGTATGAAGGTGCTGATGGACTCTTCTATCTGGATCATTTGCCAAAAGCAGCTAAAGCATCTGTGACTCCTGCATTATCTACCTCAGTTTCTGCATTACAGTGGCACTACCGGCTGGGCCATCCATCATCTGAAAAGCTTCGACATTTAGTGTCTGATCTTGGCATTTGTAGTTTTCATTGCGAGTCATGTCAACTGGGAAAGCAGACTAGAGCTGTTTATCCTAGACGCAGTCAGATTAGCAGTAAAAATATGTTTGATATAGTGCATTCTGATGTATGGGGACCCTGTCATGTGCCAAGTCTATCTGGTCATAAGTATTTTATTCTTTTTATTGATGATTTTTCAAGGACTACTTGGTTGTTTATGATGAAAAGTAGGTCCGAAGTTTTGTCTGTTATCAAGTTCTTTTTTGCTGAAATAAAAACACAATATGGTATGCCTGTCAAAATTTTTCGTACTGATAATGCATTGGAATTTGTTAAAAAAGATGTGGATGTTTTTTGTAAATCTGTGGGTACAATACATCAGACCTCCTGTGCTTATACACCTCAGCAAAATGGTGTGGCTGAGCGTAAAAATAGACATGTGTTAGAGGTTGCTAGAACTATTATGATGCATGCACATGTTCCTCGCTCGTTTTGGCCTGAGGCTATATTGACTGCTTGTTTTCTGATAAATCGAATGCCATCATCTGTGATTGGAAACAAAATACCTATTCAAGTTCTTCAACCCGATATTCAGCTATTTACTGTGCCTCCTCGGATCTTTGGATGTACCTGTTTTGTACGGTTAGTTGGACCTACTTCTGATAAACTGTCTCCTCGTGCTGAGAAGTGCATTTTTTTGGGATATTCTCGTACCCAGAAGGGATACAGGTGTTACAGTCCTACTGCAAGAAAATGGTATACTAGCAGTGATGTAGTTTTCTTTGAGGATACTCCTTATTATTCGACTCGTGGTGACAGTTTACAGTCTGATCTTATTGCCTCACCTCTACCTGTTACTTCTGATTGTGTGCCTGATACTACTGACAAAGTCACTACTGAGGCTGATAAGCCTCCTCTTATAGTTTATCAACGCAGGAACAGAGCACCTTCTACTCAAGAAACCCCCCATGAAAACCAATCTTCACCTCCAGAAGGTTCTACTACACCTGAGGTACATTCTGATCTTGATTTACCCATTGCTCTTAGAAAGGGTACTCGTTCCTGCACATCACACAGTATTGCTCAGTTTGTTTCTACTGATCATTTGAATGTTCATTCTAGCAATTTTGTATATGCCTTATCTGCTGTTGCTGTTCCAAAGAATATCCAGGATGCTCTACAGAGTACTGGATGGTTGTCTGCTATGAAGGAGGAGATGTTGGCCCTTGCTGAACGAGATACTTGGGAGCTGGTGGATCCACCTCCTCAGTGTAAACCTGTAGGTTGCAGATGGGTGTATGCTGTGAAATATCAACCTGACGGCACTGTTGAAAGGCTGAAGGCACGGTTAGTTGCTAAAGGCTACACCCAAACGTATGGTATTGACTATTTTGAGACTTTCTCTCCTGTTGCTCGTCTTAATTCTGTCTGTTGCTGTTAACCTTGACTGGCCACTGTTGCAACTAGATGTGAAAAATGCCTTCTTGTATGGTGATTTACAAGAAGAAGTTTATATGGAGCAACCTCCTGGGTTTGTTGCTCAGGGGGAGTCTCACAAAGTTTGCAGGTTAAAGAAGTCTATTTATGGGCTGAAGCAGAGTCCCCGTGCCTGGTTTGATAAATTGAGCAAAATTATGATTGATTTTGGGTTTCTGCGTTCTCAGGTGGATCATTCTGTTTTCACCAAGAAGACTTCAGCTGGTATTATTATTCTGATTGTCTATGTTGATGATATTATTATATCTGGCAGTGATTCTCTTGGTATTCAGGCTACTAAATCTCATCTAGGCAAACACTTTGCTACCAAAGATTTGGGCAAGCTTAGATATTTTCTGGGCATAGAAGTTTCTAGAAATTCTAATGCTCTTGTGTTGTCTTAGCGAAAATATGTCCTAGACATACTGTAGGAGACTGGTATGCTGGGGGCGAGACCTGCTGATATTCCTCTAGATCCTAATGTAAATTGGGATGATGACTCTTCTCCTCTCTTTGCTGATCATAAAAAGTACAGGAGGCTGATTGGTAAACTCATTTATTTGACTGTCACCAGAGATGACATTTCTACTGCAGTGGGTCTTCTTAGCAGGTACCTTGATAAACCCAGACAGTGTCACTGGGATGCTCTTTGTCAGATTCTACGATATTTGAAGAAGTCTCCTGGCAAGGGACTTCACTATAGGAAGCATGGACACTGTTCTCTTGAAGGGTACTCTGATTCTGATTATGCAGGCAGCAGAGTTGACAGAAAATCTACTTCTGGGTATTGTACGTATGTTGGAGGTAATCTAGTTACCTGGAGGAGTAAAAAACAAAATGTTGTGGCCAGGTCCAGTGCTGAAGCTGAATATAGGGCCATGGCCCATACTGCCTGTGAATTGTTGTGGGTGCGCTCTCTGTTAAAGGAGTTCGGGGTTGATTCTTCTTCTGCTATACCTATGCACTGTGATAATAAAGCTGCTATCTTCATTGCGAATAATCCAGTTTATCATGAGCGCACTAAACACATTGAAGTAGATTGTCATTTTATTCGGGAATCCATTCTGACTGGCAAGATATGCACTCCCTTCACTCGTTCTGAAGACCAAGTTGCTGACATCTTCACCAAGCTACTGGCGAAGAAGCAATTCTGCACACTGACAGACAAGTTGGGCATGATTGATATCTATGCTCCAACTTGAGGGGGAGTGTTAATATATATTCCTGTTTTATATATTCTGTTAGTTGTTTTTTGTTATTTCCATATTATATGTTGACCTCTCTGTAAATGTTTCAGTGTTATATATATGAGGGTGCACACATTGTGCAACCCTACTCTTCCCAAAACTGCTTTGTGTTTCACAATTTTATTGTATGAAAAAATAACCAATTACATTTGTAATATATTATCATTGACAATAATGTCAAGGACACGAAACGAATTATTGTAAAGAATGTAAGAGAGTGATGAACAAATAAATATATATTTATTGCCATACATAGCTACAAGTATTAAGCAATGTAATCACTATCCTTCATAGCATAGCTACTTAGTACAATCTGAATTGAAGGTGCAAACTAAGAAAAATCAAATGTGTACTAAGAGTATTAGATCCAGTCAAACAAAAAAAGAGTATTAGATCCAGTCAAACCAAAAAAGAATATCAGATCCAATTAAAAGTGATATTTGGCTCATAAAATAGGCAACACTATTAATTTTGAACATTGGTGTAGCCATATCAAACATTAAAATAAGTGAATATACAACCAGACCCACAAAACTAGGTCACTGTAGCATTATAAATAAAGCGCCCTTGCCTAGGCGCAGCCTTGGGACGCCTTGCCGCTTAGGCGGCCTAGAGCGCCTTGACAAGTATGAGCTGGAGTGTATACATTGTATATGCCCAACTTGTTGCAAAAGCTCTGAAATGTTGCTGGACTCAATGGCTTTGTGAGGACATCTGCAAGTTGATCTTTAGATTTGACATGCGGAGTCACCACCTTGCCATTCTTGATATGATCTCTGATGAAGTGGTAGTCAACCTCTATATGTTTAGTGCGCTCATGGAAGATTGGATTCTTGGCAATGTAGATAGCAGCCTGATTGTCATCTGAGCTCTATGGGAGACGAGACATAAATCTTTAACTCAGAAAGTACAAATTGAACCCACTGCAACTCGCAACAGGCATGAGCCATTGCTCGATACTCAACTTCCGTGCGTGGTTTAGCCACAACATTCTGCTTTTTACTTTTCCAGGTGATGAGATGATTTCCTAGAAACGCGCAATACCCAAAAGTAGACCTCCTGTCATTCAGATTACCAGCCCAGTCTTCATCTGCATGACTAGTAAGAACAAGAGTAGACACATGAGTCTTGGGTCTATAGTAGGTGATCCCCTTACCGGGTGCACCCTTCAGATATCTCAGAATACGAAAAACTGCCATCCAATGTGACTGTTGTGGTGAGCTCATATGCTGACTAACCACACCTACAACAAAAGAAATATCTGGGCGAGTAACTGTCAGGTATATCAACTTCCCAGCAATTTTCCTGTAGTAACCTGCATCTGGATGGTCAGTATCATCAGTCATCTCCTTCACATGATAGTCCATAGGAGTAGACACCGACTTGGATTCACTTATGCCAGCTTCATGCAATAGATCCAATACATATTTCCTCTGAGACAAATTAGTACCTGCATGAGATCTAAGCAAGGAATAAGGTATCCGATTTCGATGCCGTTTCAACAGCATAGAAATCGAAATTTACTGAAATTTTAACAAAAAATTGATAAATGCAACAGTGCTCGTTTCGACGCCAAAAGCAACGAATTAAGCCATGAAATTTCACAGACATGATCTTTACACCTAAATGCATCGATTTATGCAATAAAATTTGATATGGGGATAGGTGGGGGTTCCTTCATGTGGGAGGAAAGGAGATTTTCCTGTTCCCTGAGAAAATTTCGAATTTTGTGCAAAAAATTTCGACGATTTCGACATAGCGGTATGGTTGCATGGTTTCGTATCAGGTGTTGCCGAAATCGGTATTTTAGGGTGAAATTTCGGTGGTTTCGCCGAAACCTTATTCCTTGGATCTAAGTACTTCAATGTCCAGAAAATATCTCAGTTTGCCCAGATCCTTTGTATAAAAGTGTCCCTGCAGTCCTTCCTTCACACATGATATGCCTGTAGAATCGCTGCCAGTGATAACTATATCATCAACATATACATCAATAATGATGGATCCAACAGAAGAGCTAGAATAAAATAAGGAGTGATCAGTCACAGAATGAGAGAAGCCTATCTTTAGCACATCACTGAACTTGTCAAACCAAGCTCTAGGAGATTGTTTCAACCCTAGATGGCTTTCTTCAATCTACACACCTTCTGACACTCCCCCTGAGCAGCAAAACCAGGTGGTTGCCCCATGTATACCTTTTCTTGTAGATCACCATGGAGAAAGACATTCTTGACATCAAGCTAAAATAGAGGCCAGTCAAAGGTAGTAGCCAGAGAAATAAGAATCCACACTGAATTCAGACGAGCCACTGGTGAAAAGGTCTCAAAGAAATCAACTCTATATGTCTGAGTATAACCCTTTGCCACCAGTCTAGCCTTCGACCTCTCAACTGAACCATCTGGATTATGTTTTACTGTGAATACCCATCTGCAACCCACAACATTTTTCCCTGGAGGTAAGTCAATACGATCCCAAGTGTTGTTTTGTAGAAGAGCAGACATTTCCATGTGCATCCCCTGTTTCCAGCCAGCATCCTTCATAGCATCAAGATGAGTTCTTGGAATAACCACAAAATCAATCCCAAGAGCAAATGACTGGGCCTGCTTGGATAATTTCGACAAACAACACACATTTGCAATAGGATGTCGAATAGTACATGAACGAGTACCTTTGCAAACAACAATGAGAACATTAAAGTCAGATGTTTCTGCAGAAATCTCTTGAGTAGAGGAAGATGGGGAAGGCTCAGAGACTGGAGTCGCTACCTCCTCTGGATCCTGCCTGCCTCATTTGCTATAAACATGTTGATATTGTTGAATTGATGTATCACCTGCTGACTGCTCTTCCTGAATAACAATATAGTTAGGAATGATAGGTGGCACCAGTGATTAAAAAAGCGGCCCGCTTCACGCTTAAGCGCCCGCTTCACGCTTATGGAAGGGGCATCCGCTTTTTTTAGGCTGAAGCGGGTGTTGAGGCGTTTTGAACCGAAGCGGCCGCTTTTTTACAAAAATTCCCGCCTCGACCCGCTTAATTAGGCCCGCTTTAGCGGCCGCTTCAGCCGCTTTCTGGAAAGTATGGATCTATTGTAAATGTAATTACATGATTACATAGCCCCTTAAACCCCAACACCCCATCGACTTCCCGATAGAAAATGTAAGAAGCCGACAACAATAATGTCACTAGGAAATGGTATTTACGGGCCTTTTGGCTACCGATTGGGAGTGGGAATCCATCCCTAGCCTTGGCGTCGTTGTCTGTTCATAAAGGAGAAGCAATAACTGCACAAAACACACCAACAATGACAATCACTTGGAGTTAAACAAGTCGATCCTTGGCGACTGAAGGGAAAGTATCTCGAAAGGAGGAGGAGATGCATCCCTGGAGTCCGCCTATAGTTTGACAAGCGCTCGGTCACCCCTCATTAAGACGACAAAGCTAACGAAGGGGAAGCAAGGACCAAGAATAGAGCTTACAAAGCTTTCTCTACGTCAACAAGTTAGTATTTCAACTGGTCGCTTCTCTAAGTTAATCATCTAGCTTCGGATTTTTATATGAAACGACGTCTTATGTGTACTAGTTCTATGTTAGTGATTAATAATCAATGTTTGTGACTAATGTAATTGACTTAACACGCTTCATTTTAGTACACATGCACCACACTCCATTACTTCTTCTGGTTGTAATAATTCTGGTTGTAATAATTCTCATTGTGTTGTAACAAACTGTCTATGTGCCTAGTGCCTACATATTCTCATTTCTTCTGAATTTTGTAATGAATTCGTATGTTCTAAATTAGTGATTAAAACTAATTATTAATTGAAGGTAATATGATTCATACCTATTCAATGCATCTGTACATGATGATTCTATTTTTACTCGTTTTGGGAGTGAGGACTATGAGTTTTGTTTGATGTTTGAGTATATTTTTAACTTGTAATAATTTATTTTTATAATTAGGGCCCTTTTTAATATGTGAAAGTCATTTTATGCAATGAAATATCATTCATAGTGCTTGATTGTTGAGTAATGGTTCTTTCTGTTAATAGTATGAAGGTTACTCAATTTTTAACAATTTTAAAACAATGCAAACCGTTTTTTCAAAAAGCGCCCACTTTAGTCCGCTTTAAAATCCGCTTCCCGCTTTCCGCTTCAAGCGGGTCAATCCGCACGCTTCCCGCTTTCAAAAACCTAGGGTGGCACTCTCTAACCGATGTCTGATGGTGGCACTCTCTCACTTCCACACAATTGCTCCCCCTTACTGAGAACACTAGAGAAATATGGTGTGGATTCATGGAAAGTTACATCCCGAGACACAAACATACGGCAGAGACTGGGACAATAGCACTTGTATCCTTTGATAGTGTTGGAGTACCCAAGAAAAAGAGTCCTAATAGTCCCAGGGGATAATTTATCAGCCTTAGGATCAAAATTGTGGACAACTGAAGTACACCCAAACACTCTGAGAGGAACAAGGAAAGACTGATCTTTTGGACGTAAGATAGAAAAAGGAGTACGTCCTTGAAGCACCGAAGAGGGTTGCCTGTTGATAAGGAAACATGCAGTAAGTGAAGCATCAGACCAGAACATGTTAGGGACATTGGATTGAAACATAATAGTCCTGGTAATATCAAGAAGATGACGATTTTTACGCTCAGCTACTCTATTTTGTTGAGGAGTGTGAGGATAAGACGTACGATGAATCATCCCAACAGAGCTACAAAAATCAGCCATAGCAGTTTGAACATATTCCTAAGGCATTATCAGATTGAAGAATTTCAATATTGCAATCAAATTGAACTTTTATTTCTTGATAAAAATGCTTGACAATGGATAACACAAACTCTCTACTTTTTAATAAATAAATCCATGTCATGCGAAAAAAATCATTCACAAAGGAAATAAAATAGCAAAAACCATTATAACTATTGGTCTTTACAGGACCCCAAACATCATTGTGGACTAACTCAAAGGGACAAGATGCCCGTTTATTGACACGACTGTGATAAGACAGTCTATGATGCTTTCCCAATTGACAGGACTAACACTCTAATGAAGACACTTGGGATAACTCAGGTTCTAACTTTCTCAAGCTCTCCAACGACGGATGTCCATATCTGTAGTGCCTCAGTAAGGGAGAACCGCTCAAAGGGATAGCCGAAGCAGGAACAGATACTTGGCGAGGTAAACTGTCACCATGGAAGAGGTAGAGATCACCTTTCCTAGGCCCCCCACCAATCGTCCTTATACTCTTGAGATCCTGTAATACAAAACAAGAAGGCCCAAACGTCACTGTACAGTTCACAATATCAACTAATTTTGCAACAGAGAGAAGATTAAAAGGAAATGCAGGCACATAATGAACCGATTTAAGATTAATTTTATGAGTCAGAGAAACAGATCCACTTGCTAACACTCTCCTCACTGAACCATCTGCTATGGTCACAGATTTGTGAGGAATATGTGAGTCAATGAAGTAATCTCCTCATACCGGTCATATGTTGTGATGCTCCAGAATCAACCACCCATGAAGAAGTTGAACCAGAAGCTAGTAGAGAGGTAGCCTGACTACCAGTGGTAGAAGCCAGATTTGCAGAGGAAGAGGAAGAGGAAGATCCCACACTCAAATGCTGTGTAGCCATAATACATCTATCATATTCTTCCTTTGTGAGTGTGATGCCAGAAGAACCAGAACTTGATGCAGATGGCTCAGAAGACTCAACAGTACTTGCATAGGTTTGTCACAGAAGGTGCACTTGGGACGTGCTCCACGTCCTCGTCCCATACCTGTACGACCTCCTCGAATTGCAGCGGCTATAGATGCATGAGAATCTCCACAAGGCGAGAATGTTGTAGAATCAACTTGTTCAAAATTTGATTGTAGAATTCTCGAGTAGGCTTCTTCCAGGCTAGGAAGTTTGTCAGAAGCGAGGATGGCACTACGGGCCGAACTGCAAGATGAATTCAGACCCGATAGAAACTTTGCAGTAATCAAGTCATCTCTGCCTTTGACCTGCTCTTGGACAATCACTGGATGATAGAAGCTCAACTCCTGAGCAATCCCTTGGATGACTCCAAAATATTCTTCTAAAGGCTTGTCTCCTTGTCGTTCAGCGAAGAGTCTATCATATATCATAAACTGACGAACAACATTCTTTTCCTGAGAGTAATGCTTCTTTACAACATCCCATATGTCTTTGGCAGTAGTATAGAACATGAACCTAGCAGCAATAGCTGGTTCCATGCCCTCCCATAGCCAGGTCTTCACTATGCTATTATGATGTTTCCATTCAACATAGCCTTTATTAGTAGAAGTAGGAGGATCAGAATCAACATGCCATGCTTTATCTCGAGATTCTAACACTTTATGGACAACATTCATCCATAACAGATAATTTTTCCCGTTAAGCTTGATGGAGGGGATAGGTGACATCTCATTGTAGATAGTAGATGCCTTGGTGTCCTCCATGATTTAACGGATAGATAGAGTGACAGTGAGATACACGTCACAAAAGAGTAGAGAGTGACAGGGAGATAAACGTCACGTCAAAAGATTAGATGCGTGTTTGACGCATCCACAACCCCCAATCAAAAGTTCCCCAATCACACATGAAGGAGATGGATTAGGAATTTGCTGCGTACGGACGGAGCCTCCGGTATGAGTTTTAACGAGCCGTCTTACGTAGACTCTATCTTCAGATTCAACTGGAGGAACTAGAGGCTGCTTACGGGCGGTGGGCTTGCCCGAAGTCGGCGGCTACGTTGCTGCCCTAGCCGGTGGCTGGTGCGGCCGCAAGATCGGCGGCGGCGACCGCCCTCCTAGGCGGCGGCTGCTGCCAGCGGGGCTCCGCGGTGCGGCCGGGCGGTGCTGCGGTGTTGCTGTGCGGCGGATGACGACACTACTATGTTGCTGCCCGGCGGCGACGACGTGAGGGAGAGAGGGGGGGGGAAGGCGGCGTCCTAGATGGAACCAATGAGCAACCTTGCTCTAGTACCATGTGAACGTAAGTTGCAAGGCTGCTTGCAATGCAGCTTGTGTGAGGGTCCAAGACCACTCACCCTTTTATTAATAGAACTGGAGAAATTACATAGAGGTCCATCAATATATAGAAATTACAAATAATAGAATATAAAGAGATATATCAACATATTGCAGATCCAAAACCTCTATGAACTCTGTTATATCCAACTTTGCTACTCTCCACATGGCCATTTTGGTCATCCCCAGTAATGATCTTCTCCTCTATCGATATTCCTTGCATCGGTCCATCCATGTTATCCCAAAAATCCTTCTTAGCCTCCTCACTAAGGCCAACTTGTGGGGCATAAGAGCTAATAATATTTAAAATCTTTCCTCCGAGAACAACCTTTATAGCTATGATTCTATCACCCATCCTTGTGATCTTGATGACATAAACCTTCAACATGCAATCAAAAATAATTCCAAAGCCATTTCAATGTCTAACAATACATGTAGACCAAAATTTGTACTCCATGTCTCCAATTTCTCTACATTGTTCCCCTGTCAACTTGGTTTCCTGCAAGCAAACAATGTTAACTTTTCTCCTAATCATGGATCCAATATCCACTATTTCTAAAGACATTCCTGTTAAAGAGCCAATATTCCAAGATTCCACCCTAATCCATTATTGTTTAACTTTCTTCTTTCCTTGTCTCCATAAAAATGTTGTCCTTGCACATTTTTCACTACATCTGGGCAATGATGCAGCGAAACTAGCTTCTTCACCCACACCCATCGAAGGTGTGGAAACCTTTGCATTTCTTTCAACACAGCCAGGCATCACTATGTGTGCCGATGCAACACATCGCTAGGTACGGACGCTCCAACAAAAGATGTGTATACAATGCATAATCGAAATCCTTACCGAGACAAATCTATATCTTTCCACTCACACATGTAGGAGGCCCCACCCAATATCAACATATGATATTGTTGTGTAATAGGTGTATTTATGTATGTACATCATCACGGTAAAATTTTGTGACTTAATTCCATTATCCGGTCGTCACTTTTTTTTAATCAAAATCTTGCGTTGATAGAAATGGATTGTCGAAATTTCTATAGAAATCTTTTTTTAGACACATTGAAAATGGTGTTGAAATCTCACATTTCAACATGTAGATAGACAAATACCAAAAGAAGACTAGGATACTTCAATCCCTCAGAAATAACAAAGTTTGCCAAGACCTTTTATGATAGAATATTTTTTTAAATATTCCTTGGTAGTTTGAAGACCGCCATAGTCACTTTTAGACATGATAATATCATCAACATGATTTATTAGAATGATGATCCCAAAATCCATATATTTAACAAAGACATAACAAGCAGAGTGTGATTGCTTGAAGCCAATCTAATAAAAAGTTGACTTACTTTATCAAGCCACGCCCTAGGGCTCTGCTTTAGGCTGTATATAGCTTTCCTAAAGGTTTATCGATTATAGAACACTCCCTCTGAGCACCAAACCTAGGATGTAGCTCCTTGAAGACCTTCTTATATTCTAAGAGCTTCGATTAATTGAAAAGAGAATACAACATGTCCTTTATATAGCGTAGGACCAAGATAAGTTGTTCATGAGTGACATAATATAAAGTACACCATTAGTAATGGCTTAAGTAAAGGATGCCCAATAACTCTGATATTATTTCTAATGCTCTAACACTCCCCCTCAAGTTGGAGAGTACAAATCATGTATTCCTGGCTTGCTACACAATTGAAAGTAGAAGGGGGAAGAGGCTTGGCGAAATGTCCACAACCTGTTCTCCAAACTTCACATAAGGAGTGATAATCTTCCTGGCACTGATCTAAACTTGTCCAAAAATGACAATCCACCTCGGCACATTCGGTGTGTTCATGGAAAACAAGATTATTGGCAATATGTATCAACACTTTATTGTTGCATTCTAGGGTGGTTGTAGTAGTACTAGGGAGACCAAGTTCTTGAAGAATGGATGTCATCATTGAATATTGCAACAAGCATGAGCCATTGCTTGGTATTATGCTTAAATGCTTGAGGGAGAACATACAACTTGTTTTTTGCTTCTCTAACTAATAGGTGGACACATGTCCTTGGATAAGCTTCGGGTTCTCCACCCCTAGCTATCTAAACTTAACACATTCCAGTATGAGTCATGTCAATTAGGAAAGCATCATCGACCCACCTTTAAATCTAGGGATTGGATGACTGCTCAGTCAAGTTTCGAAATTACTCATTCTGATGTTTAGGGCCCATGTCAGGTTCCATCAAACTTGGTTAAAAATATTTTGTCACTTTCATTGATTTCTCTAGAGTCACTTGGTTGTATTTGATGAAAGATCGTTATGAGATTTTATTAGCAATACACATTTTTTTTAATGAGATGAAAGCCCAATTCTCTCGGTGTATTCGTATTTTTCGGACAGATCCAAAGAATATTTCAGTAATGCTCTTACTCAATTCTTATCTTCCAAAGGAGTTATACAGTAGTCATCGTGTCCTCACACACCTCAACAAAATGGGGTAGCTGAGAGGAAGAACCGTCATGTAGTCAAAACTTCCCGTACTCTTCTTTTACATACGAGCGTTCCCAAGGAATTCTGGGGTGATGTTGTCCTCACCGCCACATATCTCATCAATTGCATGCATCGTCCACCTTAAACAAACACATCCCCTTTCAACTTTTATGTCCTGGTCAACTCATTTGTACTGTACCTCCTAAAGTTTTTGGATGTGTCTGTTTTGTTCATAGTGTATCTTCCTAGATTATTCTAAGACTCAGAAGGGATATCGATGTTATGATCCAGTTGATTATCGCCTTGGTTTCAACTAATGTCACCTTCTTTGAAGACACTCCATACTTTGGAGATCCCCAGTTAGTGAGGGATCTTGAAGAAGCTCTTCCACATCTAGTTGTCATTGAGATCTCGTCACCTGCACCCATGGTTATCAGAACCGAACTGGACCGGCCGGTTGAACCGAGAACCGGTCACTCTACCATGTCGGTTCTCTCCCAAAGCCGGAAATGAAGTTTGACCGGCATCAAACCGGTGAACCGACCGGTTGAACCGGTGAACCGGTCCGGTTTTAACCCAACCCGCCGGTTCTCTCACTTTACAAGTAAATATATTTTTGCTACTAGAATTTGTTAATCAATATCGAATACAATATAAATGTTGGTATATAAATGTCCACGAATAGAATAATATTTGTTATTTGGTCTATTTATCAAGTTATTGTGAGCAACTATGCTATTATTCATGTTTCATAACTTTTGCTGGGATATTTTCTATGAGTATCAAAGACATTTATATATTTTTTAACTATTAGTGATGTCATGCTGACGTCACCGGTATTACTGGGGATATTTTCCATGAGTATCAAAGACACTTATATATTCATGTTTCAGTAAGCTACTGTAGCATGACGGGATTTTGTGAGCTTCCAACCATCTCCTTCATGGTTTCTGCATGCCTCCAGCAGCTACCTTCTCTTCCTCGACCCCTTAGCAGCTTCTAGCAGAGGGATAGAGTCTTTCTCATGCCTTGAAGCAGCTACAGTACCGTTTTGACTTCAGGACCACCATTGTTGTATCAACTCCTTCCATCATCAAATATCATTTATTCCTCCCCTCAAACATAACTTTACTCAAGCAACCGGCCTTCATATCTAATTTTGTAATACTTGCTGCTCCCTTCGCATGTTTACTGCGGTTCATAATGTTTTCCCTCTTATAGAAGCCATTGCAACTCTCTACCTTGCTGCTGAAATTCCTGCTAGCTTCTATATCTTTTGGTCTAATATTCTTTATCTAATGTAGTTCATCCCATTTGTCCAGTTCAATGAAACAATAACATGCCTCTTCTTCATCCTATATATCATTCTTTAATCTGAAATTGATTGTAAATCTGTTACTTTCATCTCTTCTCACATCTGGTTGTTCCACTTATTGATTCCATATGAATTTCTTTTTTCCACTCCACTTGCACCATTTTGTTTGTTTCCCTGTATGATTTCTACGGAACTTGTGTTATATCCACCCCAACCACTCTTTGACTCCTTCGTGCTTGGTGTGAGGGGGAGAATAGGAGGAAGAGAAGATGAGTAGAGGAGAGAGATGAGGAGCAGAGAAGAGGAAGTTTATTTCTGCTGCCATTACTACATGCTTCTTGAAGAGACTGGTTTCTGGAGATGTATTTCTGTTGCCTACTTGTTTGTGTTGAGGGTCTTCTATCCGACTACGTCATCTACTTTTCTGTTGTGTCTGTGTTATGACACGTTGACTCTCTATTTGTGTTTTATTTGCACGTTGACTATTGTGACCCAACACTCTTTGGGACTCTGACCACCTGTGCACCAACACTCTCTAGCTTGTCCATGCTGTGTGCATGTTGACTTTTTTTTACTTGTTCGTGCTTTCTTTGCACATCGACTTTCTGCTTCTGTGTGCCAACATTCTCTGGCTCGTCCGTGCTCTGCTTCGCTCGTTGACCCGTCCGCACTTTATTTGTACGTTGACTACTGCTGCTGCTGTGACCCAACACACTCTGGGCTACGACGTTAGCGACTGTGATGAAGACCATGAAGCACTGTTGTTTCTGCTTATTTACTCTCCAGATGATCATGTTGCTGCTTACTTCTTCTCCAGATGATCATGAAGCTTCTGCAATTGCTACCTGCTTGCTTGGAGTACCTACTTGAGGGGGATAGTCTTAGTGTTTTGAGTGATTAAATTGTAATATTGAGGGGGAGAATTCTTGTATGGACTGGTTTATCATTTTATTTTTGGTTCTTTGTTTTTTAGTCCGACTCTCTGTTTGCAAGCTGACTTGGGATTCTCCCAACTTGACCTTGAGGGGGAGTGTTGAGAGTTATTTAGTTATTGTTTTTATTAATAGTTTGTAATATGGGCCTACGTGTTTTGGCCCATTAGGGTTGGTCTTATGTCTGTACGCTTCCCTGCCCTCCTATATATAGGAGCAGGGTTTCTCTTATCTAATATAACAACTAGCCGTCTTTTACTCTCTAAGAGATGTCGAGTGAAATTTTTATGTAGCATGCTTGGTGCCTATGATATCTACACACCAGCTTGAGGGGAGTGTTAGAATAATAAGCATTTATTATTCCCTTTATTCATTATTCTTTATGTTCCTGTATATTCCCTGTGTATTTGGATTAGTCCCATATTGTGTAAATGGGTATTGGCAACCACCCACATCCATATATATAGGTATGCCCTGTCAATACTAAAGGAATCTCATTCCGCAATTTGCTTTTCTCATTTACAAGATGAAAATGTGATTTTAGGGAGAATATTGACACAAATTCCTATTGCATCACTACCGATGATGATGATATCGTCGACGTAAGAGTGCTAGGATGATGATGCCACAGGTGGTCTTGAAGAAGAATAGTTTGTGATCAGAGCACCTAGATAATCCCAAAGTGTTAAGTACGCCATTGAGTTCGTTGAACCATGCACTTGGAGATTGCTTATGGTTATTAAGGGATTAAATGAGTTTATAGACTCAAGAATACCACCCCTTAGCATCGAGGGAACAAATATTTCTGCTCCTGCTGGACGACACTGCTGTCCTCCTTCAGGGTGGGTGAGTGCTATTGCTGGTCCTAGACGTCGCTGAGTAGGTTTTTGGTTAGACTTGCTGATACCATGTGTTATTCCAGGAGCTTTAATTGATAGAAAGAGAATACTGTGGGTCCTATATAAAGTAGGATTGGTATAAGTTTTTATGAGAGTAATGTAAGATAAGCTAAACAATTAGTAATGCGCTTAAGTAAAGCTAATATGAATTCTAATACTCTAACTTTCTTCTTCCTATAGATATCCATACAAGAAAGCATTCATCAATCTGATCTAATGGCCATTCAAGATTAAAAACACGTATAAGCACATAAACAGAGTTAAGGGGGGCAACATGGCAATAAGTTTCAAAATAATCAACCCCAAAAGTATGGGTATAGCCTTTGGCTACAAGGTGGACTTTCAGTTTCTTAACAATGCCATCATGTGGATATTCAATTGTTAATACCCAATGACAACCTACAGGTTGGCAATCAACAGAGGGATCACCATATCCCAAGTGTGTTGCTCAAAAAGGGCACCCATTACAGCCTGCATCGCCTAATGCCAAGCACGATGTTTTAGAGCCTCATTTGCAGTGTTAGGAATAGAGATACAACAAAAAGAATAATACTGAAACATGCAAAGCTAGGGCTAAGACTTGTAGTAGAATATAAATTATTAATAGAAGGCAAAGTGCAAGGCAAACTCCGTTGCCTAAGCCAATAGAAAGATCTAAACTAGACTGGACAATGTTTACCTAAGGAGTACTTGGATTACTAGACGAAAAATGAAGACTAGGTGTTGGATGGGCCACAAGGGGACCATGTGTGTGACGACCTCAATTCCTATATACTTTCCAAGATGACATTCCCTAGATATGCATGCACTCTATCTATAAGATGTCAAGAGGGAAAATATAAGGAATTGTGATTGTCATCTAGAATATACGGAAGCCAATCTTGTTCATGAAACATCATATAAGTTGCCACACAAACCATCATTCATAAAGGTAATATGTCAGTACATTATTCAATGGAAATGACTAGTTCTTAGGAAATGAAAAGTACATAGGACATAGACATCCTATACATCATCTAGAAGAAAGAAATGGAACTATCTGAAATCAGAAATAGAGATGAACATCCCTCTAGCTAAATATCCTCTAAGGACTTTATATAATCTCTTCAGGTACTTTTAAGTGCATTATTTGTTCTTTGTACCTAGAAAATATGTGAAACAGGCGAATAAAAAAAAGTTGTGTACGTGGGTAAAATACTTGTATAGTAACTTGCATAATGAAATATTTGAGAAAGAAAGAAAAAGAAAACATTATATTAGGGCGAAGAATCGGGTAAACATTTCTTTTATACATATCTTCAGATGCAGTTGTACTACTAAGTGTGTCAACACCTTGTCTTACATACATGCTGGGCCCTCCCCGCCCCTAGGGCTATGGGGATCCCCGCCCCTTGGGCTATGGGGATGTGCTTGACATTAGTATATAGAAGAGAGAGGGAATACTATCCCACTTCAGTAGTTACAACCCACCTTAATCTCTTATGTTCTTTTATGTTTGGCGAAGCATATACTACTAATATGCATTCAAGAATTTATATGCAAATAAAAGCATCCAAAGTACATCATATCATTATGCATCCATGAAAACTAGTCTTATACTTAATAAAACCCACGTACCTGTTGTTATCAGATCTGGATTCCAAGAGTCTAGAGAAATAGTAAAAAGATCACCCTGGTGAGAAATCAAGGGTGTATGTCACTATGAGTCGATATGACCCAAGACTAAGGTTTGATCTTTAATTAGGGTTACTTTCATCTTCTTATGATTAGATCAGGGATTATCTATGGATTTTATCTCGTTTTGGAGTCACAACATCATATCTCGAAATTAGGGTTTCATCTAGTTTATAGTATCCTTTACATTTAAGAAGGAATCATTCAATATTAGGGTTTCTATAGGGACTAGGTCATTAATAGTTCCCCTTTAGGGTTCACATGATCCAAAAAGATCAGAGTTGGATCTAGGGTTTTGGGGAGTCGTACATGATTAGTAGATCATTACTTAGTTAGGGTTTGACAAAAATGCATAAAAGTCCATTTTATATGGAGAGAAGCTACAATTAGGGTTTCCATAATCTTTTGATTTACAAACCATCCTTGACTAGGGTTTCGAGATATATGAAGGCCAAGGTCCCTATTAGGGTTTGGGTGTCACGAAAAATCAGATTTCATCATTAATAACCATTATTACATAATAAAATGACATAAGTATGATCATTAGGCTTTAGGCTAGTATTTTTGAAACATGATAAGGTTTCAGGCTACGAAAGTATTATAATCAGGTTCCTTAAATATTTGTGATAAAAATCATATATAGGCTTGTTATTATCCGATATTCCTAGCATATTCTAGGATTTCCCTAAGATAAATAGATTTCTATTTAATAAAATAAAAAGGGTCAAGAATAAATACCTTGATCAATGACCAGATCCGATTGGATCAACGACCAGGATTGATCATGTCTTCGCGAGGCTAAGTGTGGCTTGACCGCTGACCAGCAACTTCCTTTTGTTGACGTGGCGGTAACCGATTGGTCCACCTTAGGTACGCGTGGCTCCTCGCTCCCTCTCTCTCCTCAACTGCCTTGCAATCAGCTTTGAGGTGGCGGCCCAGGAGTGGTCCACCTGGCGCCATGTATTCCTCCTCCTTTGTTGCGTGCTCGAGCAACTTGCTCTCCTCGACTCCGGCGAGGATCGGCTCACGCTGCAGACCTCCTCTCGGCCGAACGGAGGCAAATTCACCTTCAGGGAGGCGAGTCGACGCGGGGTGACACCCTTGTGGTGTGTAGCTTCCTCAGAGTCGTCACACCGCTGACTCACAGCGAGGAGGTTGCCAGAGTAGGTGGTGGAAAGGGTGAAGAAAGGATCTGGGACCTCGGGTCCTAGCCAGGAAACTTCACGTGAGGATGGCGAAAGTGATGGTGATGAGGGATTGATGGGAGATGATCCTTGATAGTGGGGCGGTGAAGGTTTCAGAGTTTGAAGATGGTGGTGGTGGCGAGGAGTGGTCGGGGTGTTCGAGCGGTGTTCAGAGGAGGTTGAGGGTGCGAATGGGTAAAGGAAGGAGTGGCGAAGCTTGTGGGTTAGTTTTATAGGCATACGGGGGGCTAGGGTTGGAGATGCCCAATTTGGTGTGCGCCGCTAGTGAGAGAAGAGAAGAAGGGGGAGTTTGTTTTCCCATATCCGTGTGCGAGGAACTATGTGGAAGGGGTCGTTGAGAGCGTCTCAGAGAGGAACATGTCCTCCAAATATCTCACGTAGATATGGTCAGGGTGGTTGATTTGGTTTGATCGAAATCTGATCAGAGACGACCGAGGAAAGCAGGAGGTAAATGACGGGGCCTCCATCGTTGGATCTCCCTTGATTCGCGATCAGTCTGATCCATCGACTGGGATCCACGACTAGACCATAGCCTGCATGCAGGCCGCACGCTTGACATAAATATCACACATTAAAGGTCAATTAACCCGAAACTTAGGTCACATGATTCAATAAATGGTATAAAGTACATTAATTTCAATTACGATAACTCTTAAACGGTTTAACCAATTAAAGTGAAATTTTAAATGGAGCTTCTTTAGGATGTCATCTAGCTATGGTGCAAATTTGAGGGTCAAACTCGAATGTTGATAAGAGTTATTGGCTAGGTACATTAATACTATTGCTTTATTTCATAATATGTGTGTCCATATGATCATAATAATAGAGGGAGATGGTTGAGGGTATTTTAGACAATAATTTTAAGTAATTATCAATGTCATTAACTTTGCAAGAGAGAGAAAAATAAATGATACAAAGACTCACTTTCTCACAATGTGATTTTGTTCAGAGGTTTATGTTGTGATTGTATCAACACATATGGCTGTCAATCTGACGCATCAGGAACAAAGATTGGCAATGGTGTATCATCCAAAATAGTAGTAGACATGGAAGAGACATGGAAGAGTCTTCTCTCAAAGAAGACTACATCAGCACTGATGAACCGTCGTTTAGCATTATTGTCAAAACCCTTGTACCCTTTCTGTGTTCTAGAATATCCCAATAAAATACACTTTGCAGATCGAGGATCCAATTTATTAGTTGTTGGGGAGAAGATCAAGAACAAAGCTTGTGCTCCCAAATATTTTTGGCGGCATGGCAAAGAGAGAGGCTTCGAGATAAAGTATGTGATATGGAATTTTATATCGAAGAATAGTGGAGGGAATGCAGTTAATGAGAAAACATGATGTGGAGATTGCTTTAGGCCAAAAGTGTTTGGGCACGTTATAATGAAACATCGTGGTTCTTGCCACTTCGAAAAGATGTCTGTTCTTTCGTCCAACGAAAACAACCTATTGAGGAGTATAGGTACAAAAGGTCTGATGAAGAGTACCCTAAAATTTGGAAAATTCCTAAACCAGACATTGCACAGACTTTAGGGAATTGTTAGTTCTAAGGACTTGCATGGGTTCAGAGAATTGAGTTTTTATTTCTTGAAAGAATTTTTTAATGGTATCCAAACGTGTGCAAAATATGCAAAATTCCTAAACCAGACATTGCACAGACTTTAGAGAATTGTTAGTTCTAAGGACTCACATGGGTTCAGAGAATTGAGTTTTTATTTCTTGAAAGAGTTTTTTAATGGTATCCAAACGTGTTCAAAATGTTTCAACGAAAACAACAAAATAGCTCTAGAATAATAATCAATGAATGTTATAAGGTATCAGAAACCAGATAAACCAGCAATAGGACATGGTCCCCATAGATCAACTGACACAATACAAAACCGAAAAGAATCCAATAGTAGTCTTTGTTAAAGAGTATATATTAGCATATTTAGTTAATAGGTTAATTAGTTATTGCGCTTTTGTATTTCATCCCGTTTAGGTTACTTGCGTCCTAAGTCTTAGGGCGTCTCCCCTCTCCTATATAAAGGAGAGGGCGTCCAGTCTTGTATTCATCCCATCCCATTGCATTCAATCTAATCTTATTCTTTACATGGTATCAGAGCGGTGAACAGTAACGACGGCGTGAACAATAACTCCGGCGGTGAACAGTACACGACGTGAATAGTAACTCTGACGTGAACAGTACGCGGCGTGAACAGTAACTCCTGCGTGAACAGAGCGCGTTCGCTCTTGAGGGAAACCTAGCCGCCGCCCCTCCTCCCTCTCCTTTCCGGCGCGCACGCAGCCCTAGCCGCCGCCGCTCGTCTTTTCCAGAGCAACCGAGGGGAAGAACCTCCGCTCGCTGGCGGCCGCCACCGTTGCCATGGCTTAGGCCGGCTGCCCGCTAGGCAATTCCGGCCTCCACGGCTCTCCTACTTTTACGTAGATCAGTACGTCGACGCTAATTCCCGACCTGCGATCTATGTTTTCCAAATCCAAACGTTACCGCCGGTGATCTCCTTTTCGGCCATCGCATATCCACTGCCATCGCTGCATCATTACTCGTCGCCTCCCACCTCTATTTGCCCGTATCCCACAAACAACAACAATGTCGTTATATTCCCAACGCCTCCAAGCAACCATCTCCGTGCCTTCGCCGCCTATCGACGCCACTATCACCATCTAGGAACAGCATCATAAGCGCCGCCAACTGCAGAAGCAACAACCATCATCACCATCAAGCAGCAATCAGTCGCCGCCAACCTGCTACTCGCCGTCCAGAAATATCTCAATACTACCGACATCAACTTGGTAGTACCGAGTTATGCACATGCTATCTTCTGACGTCCTCAACATCAACCTTTATCGTTGCTCGTGGAGAGGCTCCGCCCTTAGCTCTGCATGCATCCTCTTGGCATGCAATATCTCCTGAGCCGTGCAGGAGACCCTTTGTCATCTCCTCTATTACGACCAAGTGTTACATCAACTGAGTGACATAATTCGGCCATTTTTTTTTGCTACATCCTGCAAGTTGCTGCTATTCATCACCTTTCCGGCTATCTTCATCACTCCACCATCACCTCCCATCTATGTCTACTCCCAGTTATTAATTCCCCCCATATTCATTATGCCTATTTGGATCCTTAATCGGTCATATCTTTGCTAATTGGATTCCATTTTAAGCCTATTCGGATTTTTTCTACCCGGATCTTACATTGACTCATTTAGCATATTCTCTCCTGTTATCGGTTTCATTCTCCACATATTACACATCTCCATATATACAAATTTCTCTCAAATCCACCAATTCCTTTCCCACCCACCCATATCATGTGTGTATCCCTTTCCACAATGCAGGGGGGTCGTATGTCCATTTCTCCACACCAAACACTCACTCTCGTCGTATTTGGTGTGCAGGGGGGGATAGAGAGGAGAGGAAGAGATGAGAAGAGAGAGAGAGAGTGAGAGAATATGTATGAGAGAGAGTATGAGAAGAGATGATATATGTATTCAGGCTATATATGTTCCAGGCTATTATCTTCATGGAGCTTCGCATTGTTCAACACATCCGTTCTCTACTTCCAGACAACATTGAAGGATCTTCATTCAACACTGAGCTATCCATGTTCGTACTGCGTTATGTACGTCAGGTGTTGATGGTGTACTTCAACTGCATTCACATAAGACAGAGGATGCTTCTTCAAATTTTCAGAAGCTCAGCAAGCCTGCCAATCTACTTCTGCAAGGTTGATTCATCCAGTTTATCTTCACCGAACTGCTTCATCACATCTTCTCCGAGCCGCATCTGCTATTTTGACATCACATGTTGCTGATCTTCTTGGGACTTTCCTTGATGGATGATATCTCCATTCCTGTCAAGCCTCCAAGGTTCATGCATCAAAGTTTTATGGTACTTGCATTGTATCATCAACACATCGTCTGTTCGTGTTCGTGTCACGTTATGCACGTCTTCTCAGACAATTCAAAGATTCTGCTACTGCTGCATCAACATTGGGCATCCACGTTCGTGCCGCGTTAAGTACGCAATCCAATGAAGATGACGTAGCGATGGTGTTGAGGATCGTCTGCTCCAAGTGGCGAATTACTGCTGTAGTATCAGGTTCCATTCTTCAGATGCTCTTCATTCCAGATGCATTTCAAAGACCTTCAAAGCTCAAGGATCTCCAGCCTGCAGAATACAATTTCAAAGAAGAGAGGCATTGTCACCACATGGTTCAGGGGGAGAATTAATTAAGGGGGAGTATCAATTTTTGTATGGGGAGTGATATTTATCTTTTATGTTTCATCTATCATTTCTTTTATCGTTTTATCGAGTCTTGTAGCTCCAAGCTTTGGATATGTGTTTCACCCATAATCCAGCTTGAGGGGGAGTGTTAAAGAGTATATATTAGCCTATTTAGTTAATAGGTTAATTAGTTATTGGGCTTTTGTATTTCAGCCCGTTTAGATTACTTGCGTCCTAAGTCTTAGGGCGTCTCCCCTCTCCTATATAAAGGAGAGGGCGTCTAGTCTTGTATTCATCCCATCCCATTGCATTCAATCTAATCTTATTCTTTACAGTCTTATTTGTTTGTCAAGTTGACGTGCTTCATATTGAAAACAAGAAATTGACACAACAAGAAGTAAATGTGTAGGTTTTTCAGAAGATAGGTGCCCTAATATGTAAAGCCATTGTACATCAAACACAATAGTAGATAGCATACCAGCAATAAGCGTCTTTGGCTTATCCGTATAATGCTTACCATTTGGTCCCTTATGGCTCGAACTAATCCTCATCTTCATATGGAGATCTTAAAAAATATTTCCATCACAATAAAAAATGAGCAATTAAGGCTTTTCACAGTTTTACTAACAGTCACAGAGAGAAGATTAACGGTAATTTAGGGATGTAAAGGGATGATTTGACAGACAGATAAGACATCCATATGTCCCCAATTCCTTTCACATCAGATCTCGACCCATCAACTAGCATACTGGAGGAATAGCAATAGTGTTTCTAAGACCAGAAATAAAGATGGGTTTCCAGAAATATGTGGCGAGGCCCTGACTCTATTGCCCATTTATTTTTGCCATGGGCAGCATGAGTAGCAAGAAAGGCTAAACCTCCATCCCGACAAGCCTTAACAGTGCCATTCTTGTATAATCTTCTCGAGTTCAGATTGAAGCCAGTCGATGTTGTTCATGTAAAAATGAACTCATGATTTGCTTGTTCAGTTGTCACTGGAGTTGCCATGTAGGTGTGCCATGATTTGCCCAACATTGATCTTCAATATGATTGTTTCGTCCATATCTTTTATAGTGGTGATTGCCAGGGGTTACTTGTCCTGTGCCACGACCTGCTTCCCCTGAAGTACGTCTATGCCCATGATGACCTCTATCACTGGAGCAGACAACTAGTATAGATGTATAATGTGTCTCTATAGTAGAGGAATAAACCGAGGGAATGCACTGGATCCTTTGGAGAACATCTTCTAAGGTAGATGATTACTTACAAGAATTCAATCAACAACACCTGAGAAAGATGATGCTACAAACACAAGAAACTGAACTAGGTGAAGTTCCTTACACTGACATTAAATCGCAGTGACATCTCCAATTATTTGATGGTAAATTTTATGATGCTTCTTAGAGCACCTTAGATTGATTATAGTAATACTCCATGGATGATTCTTAGCAAGAGACTTGAAGATCTCAAAAACGTTCTTTGGGTTGTGTTGATGAGAACATATATGTGAGAGTTGATTCCACATATCCTTGGCAGTTGTAGGCGAAATAGAGAAATGATAATCTTTGCATCTGTGTTGTTCACTATTCACGTCATGCCACGGGAGTTATCCTTTACCCGTTTAACTTTATCATAGGTTTGTTTAGCCTTAGCATGATTTTGTGTGGTTTCCCTTCAGCACCAGAGTCAGATGAAGCAGTGGGCAGAGAAGGCTTTTATGGAGCAGGATTGAGATGATAATATTTTCCTTTAGTTTTCACATACAACTCAAAGGAAGCAAACCAAGTGTGAAAAATGGTCCTGTCCAATTTCACCATTGTAACTTGTACTTAGAAGGTGTCAGATGAGGTGGCCATAGTGCAAAAGCAAGAGTGGAAGTAGAAGTCCCGTAGCAAATAGAGAAGGCAGGAAGCGTGGCTTAAGTGCACTCGGCCGTAGTAGAGATGAAGGCCTTGAACATGACCAACACGGAGGTCATGCTGCAGTTCTCATGTGCAGATGATGTATTAGATGGGGAAACTCCCCTTACACACTAATAGAGAATTTTCTTTTAGGGAGGTATGTGATAGAAGAGGTGGTACCCCTTAAGTATCTTTCAGCAGGAAGGCTAGTCCTTGTTGAAGAAGATTTAACCCGGAATCTCTAGTGGGAAACAGAAATCACGGTAGAGACCCCTAGAGCTGTTGGTGTAGCGGGACTTCCAAGAGAGAGTTGCAGACCCTTAAGATGGTCAACAGAAACCACACTAGGTGGCAGCAGTTACAACTCCTAGAATAGGGGTGGCGCTAGCAGCCATAACCCACTAGAGTGCTGGCGGCGCCTGCAACACCCCTAGGGGGGGCCGCTGGTGCCTGCTGCAGCCCTTGAGGGGCAGGCCACGACAGCTGTAGCCCCTGGAGGGGCTGGTAACTGCTTCCCTTAGAGGGCCTGACAGCCACAACAGATACTTGGGAGTTCTCCCTCCTAGGGATACTCGACGAGGTGCCCTTGTTAGGGACGGCAGGAAATAGAGAGGGTGGGAAGGAGGGAGAAAGCAAAAGGCTACAAAGTACAAAATAGATTAACTGGCATTGGATGAGTTAAACTAAGATTTGTGGAACAGAGAGATAACCGATATAAGAATAAAAACATAAAGGAAATAATAGCAGCAGAACATATTTCAACCATAGGTAGGAATTTCCTATGTACCCAATCTTCATTTGATTTGTTACAAAGCAGTTTCACAAGATCCAACATTATGAACAAGCTGTGCCCGATATCCATCATAAGAAATCTGTCATATGTAAATTGGTGGTTGAGCTAGCAACTACATTTAATGCTATTTTTGATGATACCTCTGTACTACATATGAAATTCTTATAATATTTGAATCCCCACATTTAGTCTAAATCATATTTTTCAATCGACATGGTAGGTTAGGAGTAGGTATAAAAAATTTCATGTACCCTTTACGTGTAGGCTAAAATTACATATAAAGAAAGGCTATATTGCACTGCTGCCTAGCCCATATAGTATAGGAGTTGTAGCCGCTCTTCGCCATGTGAAACCAACTTGTAGCTGGGTTGCTGGTTGAACAAGTAGTCTGTGAGGGTTGGAAAAGCAACAACATTGATGCTAGGTGGGGAACGCATGGCTTTAAGGGGTTGTAGCTCATACATTGGTAGCAGCATTGGGTGGTGGTACGGTGCGGCTTGCACAATATGACTCACTATGGTGGTCGGCGAGTAGTGGTTCAAAGAGACAAGGATGAACACAAGAAAGCAGAAAAATGGTATTATTGGGATTTTCAGCACACAAACATTCCCTGTATTGATTTCTGTCTTAAGTATATGTAACATTGAAAATTTGCGACAGATTTGAGTCAGTGTACTTGCGGATAACACACACTATTGACCTGCACACTCCTTATTGCAGAAAAGTATTACCTAGTGAGTTTAATAGAAGAAAACTCTGATCAATTTGTATTTTTTCCTTGAATACAATTCCTAAAAGATAATACTTTCAAATATCGAAAACTTGACTTGAGCACTTTTCAGCCAGTTTTTTTTTCAGGCTTTATTTCTTATATTTGCAAGTATCGAGTTATCTTTGGTGCTGCTCTTATCAGAAATAATCTAAAAATGATAATTTATATTTCTTCAAACCTGGAAGAGTTGAAATACAATGTAATTAAGATCAGCTAGTATTATCTGTCAAAAAGAGAATGGTAACCTGAAACGCCATTACATATGCACTGTGTACTGTAAACTACCATTATAAATATAAAAATTTCGTGTACTGTAAACTATGCAGCACATGAAATGAGGGCTGTCCTAACATTCGGTTTTGTTGTGCTATATTGTAAGGACTGTTGATTTTAACTGATGGTTGCACGAGGAATGCTCATGAAATCATGGAGTATGCAACTCCACACCTTTCACAAGCTTTAAAGCATAAATCAGAAGCTGTGGTGGCATTGGTACATTTTATGGCCCCAGTTATTGATCAGTACAGAATATTATTTTGGTTGGTTGTGGTTCTGTTGCATTCATGATTTAAAACTGTTTGTTTTCAATTAACTGTTGCAGGCATTACGTACTATATCCATTCTTACATTTGTTGGTAGCCATGATGCCCTAGAGACTGAAAGGTCAATGAAACTTATCTGGGATATTATCAATGCAAGTTTGAGTTCCAAGGTATGCTGCCTGTAGTCGTTACATTTCACTCAGCCACTGAAGTTGGTAAATTGTTGACAAGAATGTGCATATTTTCTAATTAGTTTAATTGCGTCTAGGTATTAGTTCTCATCTCATTTTCCTTTGGAATGCACAGGCAAAAATTCATCCTATTGTCTTAGCATCTGCTGTTTCTTCTTGGTCGTTACTGCTGAGCACTATAGATGGATGGCGAATCAGTTCTACATATTGGAAAGGGCAAGTTAAACTGCTTTCATGTTGCTTCTGCGTGGTAGCCATCATTTCTGTTGGTATTATTGCTTAACTATAATAACACAATGGGGTCTCTTATATATGTGTGCATGTGATATGGTGTACCACATGTACAAGATAAAGATATAAAAGAGAGAGAGAGAGAGGCCCATTGGGCCCATTTAGCCTATTAATCTAAAATTCGTCCTCAAGATGGAGAATACATATCTCATAGACCCAGCTCGGTACTCATATAAGAAAATAGTTAACAATACAAAGATAGATGGGAGAGTTGTTGTATGTAATATAGACAGGAGGGGCAGCCTTTATATAGGACTTATGGGTGGCTGCCAATACCCATTTACATGGCGTGGGACTAATCCCAGTGTACAGGAATATACCTAATATACTTAACACTCCCCCTCAAACTGGTGCTTAGATATCGTAAGCAGCTAGTTTGTTACATAAAAATGTAACTCGACATCCATTTAAGGATTTAGTAAATAGATCTGCAAGTTGATCTTCTGAGCGGATTGGCGCGAGTTTGATCAACTTGTCTTGAACTTTTTTTCGAATGAAATGGCAGTCAACTTCTATGTGTTTTGTATGTTCATGGAAGACGGGATTGGAAGCAATGTGAACTACAGCTTGATAATCACAATGTAATTCCATAGCTTCAGTCTGTGGAAATCCCAGTTCTTCCATGAAATTCCTTACCCATAGAAGTTCATTGGTGATATGGGCCATAGCCAGATATTCACTCATCACTAAAACGGGAGACAGCAATCTGCTTCTTGCTCTTCTAGCCTTTGACCAGATTATCACCTACAAAGACACAATATCCTGTCACTAATCGTTAGTCAACGACAGAGCCTGCCCAATTTGCATCAGAAAAGCCATGTGTCAATTAATAAGAGACGACTAATTGTTGTATTGATAAGAGGAAACCCTGCTCCTATAAATAGGAGACCAGGGAAGCGTACCAACACAACCTAACCCTAATGGGCCAAGACAAACTTGGGCCCATATTTCAAAACACTTAATAGCATAAATAAACATACTCTCTAAATCTAATACTCCCCCTTAAGCTGAAGTTGGGAGAATCCCAAATCATCTTGCAAATAGAGTCAGACTAAAAACAAAGAGACAGAAATAAAAAGATAAACTGAGCACATACAAGAATTTTTCTCCCTTTCAATATTACAACTAAGCACTCAAAACACTCAGATACTCCCCCTCACGTAGATACTCCATAGTAGGCAAGTAGGTCGCAGTCGCAGTTGTAGTCGCAGAAGCTTCCTGATCATCTGGAGGGTAAATAAGCAGAAACAACAATGCTTCATGGTCTTCATCACAGTCTCTAACGTCATAGCCCAAAGAGTGTTGGGTCACAACAACAATAGTAGGCAACGTACAAATACAGTACGGACGAGTCAATGTGCGAAACAGAACACATACGAGCTAGAGAGTGTTGGCACACAACAACAGAATGTCGACGTGTAAACAAGGCACAGACAAGTAAAAAGGTCAACATGCGCAAAGCATGACAATGTTAACGTGCAAAACACAGCACAGACAAACCAGAGAGTGCTGGCACACAGCAAAAAAGTTCAGAGAGTGCTGGTTCACAGTAGAAAAGGCCAGAGAGTGCTGGTTCACAATCACAGTAGTACTCAACGTGCAAAGAAAGCACGAACAAAAAGTAGAAAGTAGAGTTGACGTAGCCTGATAGAAGACCATCAGAGCTTGAAAAAGCAAGCAGTAGACAAGAATCTCTAGATAATAAGCTCTCAAAGAAGCATATAGCAGTAAATATCAATAGTAGAAGTCTACAAGTTCTTCAAGAAGTGCATTAAGATCCACAAAAATATAAAGCACCAGAATATAATCTTCCTCTCCTCCATCGGAACTTTCCTCTATTTCTCCCCCTCACACCAACCAGGGAAGGAAACAAGAGTGGTTGTAGTGGAGAGTCAATAACAATGGTAGAGGTGGGATTGTGTAGCCAAATATGTGGAGGACGTAACCCATAATTCGAGTCAAGCTGCAAAATGACCTGATTAGGTAGATCCGGGTAGAAAAATAAGCGGATCTTTCTATGACCCGAAAAGGGGATTTGTTTAGCCCGTAGGGTAAAAAATGGATTTGATTAGGCTAAAAATGGATCTGATTAGGCTAGAAATGGTTCCTATTAGCACAAATATGAAGAGTGTATATTGGGGGCAGTAAAAATATATATATATATATTGAGGGACAAAACGTATAGGTATAGGGCTGTTTGGCAGCATAGTGGCAGGTGGCCGTGGTTGGGTAGGAAGCAGTGGGCAGCGACCGGGGGGAGGGGGGCTGAGCAAAGGCAGCAACACAGGCGTGGGGCGCTGACAGTGCAAGCCAGGTTGGCGACGACGGGCTGGTGGGCGTAGGGTGCAACAGACCAATCAGGTGGAGCGGAGGCGGGCGTAGGGGGAGCGTAGGTTGGCAGCAGTAGAGGCGGGTGATTGGCGGTGACTAGACAACAATTGCAGTGGTAAGATGGCGGTAATGAAGGGTAACAGTAGGGTGGCCGCACAGAGCGTAGGGGGTGAAGCATGCGAGCAGAGGAAAAGCACTAGCGGCGGGGTACATGAGATGACGCAGGCAGGGAAAGATTAGAAAATTTCCCTGCGGGTAGCCAATCTCCACCAACGGCGGCAGCGACCCATAAGGGGGAACTCCAATTTTCTCTCTCACATATGGAGGCTCAGGGTTGCTGCTCTAATACCATGTCAAATAATAAGAGACGGCTAATTGTTGTATTGATAAGAGGAAACCCTACTCCTATAAATAGGAGACTAGGGAAGCGTACAAACACAACCTAACCGTAATGGGCCAAGACAAACTTGGGCCCATATTACAAAACACTTGATAACATACATAAACAAACTCTCTAATACCATGCACCTTGAGGTGCCCATGACTAGTATAGAGGCGACCTTTCTTGGGAGTTCTCTTGAGGTAGCGGAGGATGTGAATGGCTGCAGCCCAATGACCTGTATGTGACTTTTCCATAAATTGACTAACCACACTAGTATCAAACGAGATGTCTGACTGAGTAACTGTGAGATAATTCAGTTTCCCCACCAATCTTCTATATTGTCATGGATCTTTAAGAGGCTTTCCCTGATCTTTATACAATTCATAGTTGTTAAGGCGGCCAGGCGCCAAGCGTTTTTGAGGGGGCGCCTAGGCGTTTCTAGGCATTTTGCCTTTTTTTTAATGAAAAATCATGATTTTTATATTTACATTCATATTTTCATATATGTAAATATTAAATAATGACATTATTACATAGTATTGTGTAGAACTTAGTCTAAATGACACCTAACCTGACCTAAACTAGAACTGATTGGCCCTAATTTGAACTCATTTGATTCAAATTTGACCTAGTTTGCCCTAATTTGGCCTAAACCATACCTAATTTTGTATAAAGACCTAATCAGACCCCATTTCTCTAAAATTTTCATATATTCACCTAAATGAAACCAAATTTGGCTAAATCAGTTCTAAACGTCCCAAATTAGAACCATCTCCCCAAATCATACTTGTTTTCCTCAAATTAGACCTATGTGTCCAAATTTGACATAAATTTTCCTAAATAAAACCTAATCTTGAATATTATGACCTAATCAGACCTAACTTCCCCAAAGTTTCCCCATCTTGACCTAAACAAGATATAATTTGGCCAAATCAAATCTAATCTCACCAAATCAGACCCAATTCCCCCAAAATACTGGTTTTCTCCAAACCAGACCTAATCAACTTAAATTTTACATAATTTGTCCTAAAACCAAACCTAATTTTGCATCACATAACTTAATCAAACCTAACTAGCCCTAATTTTCCTTATATTGATCTAAATGAAGCTTTACTTGACCAAATCAGACCTAATTCCCCCAAATCAGACCTAATTCTCATAAATTAGACCTCTCTCCCCCAAATCAGGCCTATTTTCCCCAAATTAGACCTAATTTGACCGCATTTGGGATAAATCAGACCCTTTTCAACCATACAATGACTCAACTTGATCAAATTCAGACCTAATTTATGCTAAATTAGCCTTGAAGTGGCTTAATTTGGGCCTAAAAGGCCTTAGGCAGCCGCTTAGGTCACCTAGGGGGTTGGGCACCCGGTTTGTGGCAGGCTACCTTGCGCCTAGGCGTCGCCTTGATAACTAAGATAAAATTTAACTTTAGGGTCCATAGTTGACTCTACAGGTTTTGATCCCAACATGCCAGTTTCCTCAAGGAGATCTGGTACATACTTGTGCCGAGTGATAACAATTGCATCCTTGGACCTGGCCACTTCAATACCAAGGAAGTATTTGAGAAGGCCAAGATCCTTGGTCTGAATTTTTCTTTAAAGTATTGTTTTAGACATGTAATTTCATGTTGATCATCACTTGTAATGACAATGTCATCAACATAGACGACTAGAAGAATATAACCAGAGGGTCCATGCTGATAGAAGACATAATGATCTAGGTTGGACTGTTGTAGACCAAAGGCTTCAACAGATTGGCTGAACTTTCCAAACCATGATCGTGGTGACCGCTTCAGGCCATACAGGGATTTATGAAGCCGACAGACAAGATGAGACTCCCTATGAGCAACAAACCCAGGCGGTTGCTCCATAAATATATATCCTCAAAAAGGTCACCATGGAGGAAGGCATTCTTGATGTCTAGTTGATGCAATGGCCAATAGAAGTGAGCAACTAATGAGATGAATAAGCGAACATATGCTATTTTGGCCACATGAGAGAACGTCTCTAAGTAATCTTCCCCATAGACGTGTGTAGCCTTTTGCTACAATTCATGCTTTTAGTCGGTTAATAGTTCCATCTGGACCAACTTTAACAGAGAAGACCCATCTGCAACCAGCGACTGCTTTATCTAGAGGAGCAGGCACAAGAGTCCATGTGCATTTTCTAGACAAAGCAGCCATCTCGTCCTCCATAGCTTGCCGCCAACTTGGGTGATTTAGGACAACATATATACTATGAGGCAATGGGAAAGTAGATAGATTGGAAATAAAGGCAGCGTATGAAGGTGGCAGACAATCATATGAAACAAAGTTAGATATGGGATGTGAAGTGCATGAACGTTTCCCTTTTGTCAAGGCAATGGGCAAGTCGTCGGGATTTGGTGGAATTGTAGAATCTTCAGAGCTAGCCGTGATTGGAGAAAGATTGAGAGACACCCTGTCATCTTGTACCTGTATCGAGTCATCCAGAGGACTTGCATGATTCTGAGGGGTAGAGATAGGTGATGACCTGGGTGCATGATACAACATAATCTTGTACCTGTACTAAGTCATCTAGAGGACTTGCATGATTATGAGGGGTAGAGATAGGTGATGAACTGGGTGCAGGATTAATGAAAACATAATTAGGTGTGAAGTCCTCAATGTGTTGAGTGGTCTGTGAAGTATCTATGGACTTGCTAAGTATGGGGTGTTTTCAAATAACATAACCTCAACAGACATCGGGAAGCGATGTTCAATAGGGATATAACAGCGATACCCCTTTTGAGTTTTAGGATACCCAAGAAAAACACACTTCATTGCACGAGGACTTAGCTTATCACGACCACTACGTAAGTGATGAACAAAACTAGTACACCCATTTTTTTTGGAGGAACACAATGTAGTGGGCGGTTATGATATACAATCTAAAAAGGGATTTTATTGTTTAAAACTGAGGAAGGCATGGGATTAATTAGATAAGTAGTGGTGAGGACAATGTCTCCTCAAAAGATGTAAGGACATTCATATGGTGAAGAAGGATTCTTGCCGTTTTGATAATATGCTTATTTTTTTCTTTCTGCTATCCGGTTTTACTGACTATGAGGACAAGACGATTGATGAATAATGTCTTTGTTGGAAAGAAATGAGGTGAGCGCATAACTAAAATATTCTGATGCGTTGTTACTTTGAAAAATGCGTATATTTTGTGAAAATTGCATTTCAACCTCAAGATAAAAATTTTGCACAACTGATAAAATTTCATATGATCCTTCATGAGATACATCCAAGTCTAGAATATTCATCGATAAAGGTAACAAGATATCAAAATCCTAGTTTGGAACTTTGGAGGAGACCCGACTGGGTCCTCAAACATCCGAGTGAATAATATGAAAAATAGAGTTTGCACACATAAAATCTACAGGTTGAAAACTAGATCTATGGTGCTTTCATAGTTGGCAAGCTTCACTGTCGAGTTTTTCCAAATGGGAAAGTCGAGGATGCAAAATAGGAAGCTTCTCAAGAGATAAGTATCTTAGGCGACTATGGATGTGTAAAGGAGATGCAACCATACAAGCCTTTGGAGCGTTGTCCAGATAGTAAAGACCATATTCCTCATATCTGCCACCAATCACAACCTTCATTTGAAGATCCTGTATCACACAAAGATCAGGGTCGTCTTCTACCCCCAACAGAGTGTCCTCCCTCTCTTCCACCAAGACCATGCCCTCTAGTAGATAGATTGTTGGTATTTTGGGAGACAAGGGCAGATGAGTTGGCAATAGGATTGGCTGGAGAGTTTTGCTTGAGGAAGGCTCTTGAGATGCGTTGATAGGTTTCTCCCAAGGATGGGAGCTCCGCCCGTGATAAAATCTGACTTTTGACTCCGTCGTATTCCTTGTGAAGGCCAACAAGGAACTTGATGACAGCCATCTGGTCTCGTTGTCTGGATCTTGACAGGGTCAGTGGAGATGGAAGGAAATTGTTTAGGTCTTCTGTGATGCGAGTGACCTCTTCGAAATATTGTTGTAGACTCTTTTCCTCTTGATGAAGATCGTACATCTCAACTGTCATTTTGTACATCCGTGAGATGTTGTTGGAGTATGTGAGTTGAAGATGATCCCAAACTACCTTACAACCAGTGAGGTGGTCGATGATCTCCGCAACTTGGGGCTCCATGGAATTCCATAAAGCAGATAGAAGGTTGGCGTCACGTTGGTCCCATTGGGAGAAGGAATCATCCTTCGGTGGACCATCTGTCAGATGCTTGTCTTTCCTCTGACCTTTGAACCAAACTTTTACTTTGCGACTCCACTGAATGAAGTTGTGCTCGTTGAGTTTACAAGACGTGATGACATAGTTCTGAGCAAGAAGGGAAGACTCTGGAGGTGTATCAACAACTTCTTTCTTCTTGTCTGCCATAACTGGGCATGAACACGTTGTGTGAGGTACGACGTTGTGAAGATGGCGGAGGCTGATTCCTGATCTGTATCTAAGACTGGAATTTGAATGGAAGACGTAGAAGTTAAGATAAAAGATTTCCCTTTTAGGCCATATTCTAGAGCGACACTCATGGATCTTTGATGATTTGATTAATAGAGAAAAGAAAGATCAAAATCACGATGCCGGAGAATTGTATCAACCGCCGTAATATGAATGGCCAATTGATTGGGTCCGTTCAAACCGTGAATAATGATTCATGTGAAGCAAACATGGACGGCCGACAATACTAAAAAAAGGTGAATCGGCAATCACAAAGAATCAGAAAGGATGATATATTGTTATTTCATGACTGTGATGCATACAAGCATACCGAGTCGCAATGAGAGACGAACAAGAAGCAAAATGCTGCCGTGATGAATGGACTAGTTGCGCCGCCGAACAAGGATGAGGCTACCGTAGCTTACATGAGAGATATTAGGGTTTGATTCCCAAGGCTCTGGTACCAAATTAACAATAAAAAGATAGATGGGAGAATTATTGTATGTATTATAGATAGGAGGGGCAGCCTTAATATAGGACTTATGGGTGGCTGTCAATACCCATTTACATGGTGTGGGACTAATCTCAGTGTACATGAATATAGACAGAATGTACTTAATATACTTAACAAAAATAATTTAGGAGGTAGAGCTTTGGTGAGGATGTGGAAGATAAGATGTAGGCTAATGAGATATCTATTATTGATAGACAGAAAACTTCTCTCCTATATATATGAAAGGAGACAAGTACAAGGAAGTGAAACTTAACCCTAATGGGCAAAGACAACTAGGCCCATATAACATAATAAACTAAATAGCAATAACTCTAACATTAGATACCACACATTTCATATGATATAAGAGCGAACCCCACGAAACAAGTGTGAGGACCACACCCTACCTCAAATAACAAGTGCAAGTACACAAAAAAGGTTGTTGAGCTTGAAGGGAGATGTGCAAATAATTGTCCCACACAAAGTTTTGGGGTAGTCCTTGGGTATATAAGGTGTGTGGTCCCTTCACTCATTGCCAATTGGTTTTGAGTTGAATACCACACATTCTCATAGAAGAGATCTGCAATTTGTTCTCTGGTCTTCACATGTGGAATAATTATCTTCTTAGCCTTTATAAGATCTCAAATAAAGTGGCAGTCAACCTCATAGTGCTTTGTTCATTCATGGAAGACATGATTGTTGGCAATGTGGATGGAAGCCTGATTGTCATAATGCAAGCTGGCTGGAGACAAAATTGGAATGCCAATTTCTTCATGAACAGAATCAACCTATTGTATATCACACTAGGCATATACCGTGGCTTGATATTCTGCTTTGCCGCTAGAGAAGGCAACTCATTTCTTGCTTCTCTAGGTCATTGGGTGATTTCCTAGAATAATGCATAATCTCGAGGTCATCCATCAGTTAGTGGCATATCCGAAGCCAATTTGCATCACATACCCAGCGACAACGATATCCTTGGATATGCACCACTTGTAAAAAAGTCCTTTCCCCAAAGCATGCTATAGGAATATGAGAATCCATTATTCACTGAACCAGTGCATTTATAGAGGTGCACTCGTGTGTTGATTGACACCAATATTAATAGGCGAGTGAACATTAGGTAGATTAGTTGCCCACAACTCTGCAATACTAGTCTGGGTCAAAAAATACCTCCCCCTCATTTTGGAGTTTTGTATGATAATGCATGGGAGTTGAAACTGGTTTTGCATTTGTCATATCCTTTTCTTTGAAGAGGTCCAAGACACACTTTGAGATAGATTAATGTCTGCCTTGGATAAAAAAATGTCAACCTCTAGGAACTATCATAGTACCCCCGAATCGTTTGTATAGAAGTAGATTGGAGTGCCTTCTTCAGATCAACGGTGCCCTAATTGTCGTTGTGGGTGATGACAATATCATCAACAAACTGCAAGAATGACATGACCTCTAGTGATTGGTGGTTTTGGAGTAGAATGAAGAGTGGTTGCTTCTTGATATCTTGAAGCGAAGACAAACCAAGCCTGAGACATTGTTTGAGGCCATAGAGAGTGTTATACATGAAAAACTTTCTTAGGGTACTGCCTCTCAACAACAAAGTCAGGAGATTGCTGCCTATAGACCTCTCTGTAAGGTCCCTGTGTAAGAAGACGTTCTTCATAGGTATAATTTCTATACTGGGTGAATAAAAAAGGGAGATGAGAATCTAGATAGATGCAATTCAAGTGACGAGAGAGGTCTCAAAGAAGTCAACTCCAAATGTATGGGTGTATTATTTTTCCAGAAGAGGGGATTTTAAGGGGTTCAAAAGAGCAGTTGGACTGATGCTTCACGTAGACTACCCATTGGCAGTCGATTTTTTACTTGAAAGCGTATCCACCAGGTTTCACATTTGATTGTCTCTGAGAGCAGCCATCTAGTCAGCCAATGCAAGGTTCCTTCCCTAGTGTGTAAGGGCTTCCTACTAATGCTTGGGGATGATAGTGGAATCTAAGGCTGAGGCAAAAGCTCAAGCAGAAGGAGAAAGTTGGGCAATGCAACGTGTATTCACAATCAAATGACTAATGAACCAAGAGAAAATACCTTTCCGTAGTGACATTGGTTTTGAGGATCCTAACAAAGTTGATCTAGATGGTTGGGGCCCCAAGCTGGCATCCAAAAACTTCCTTTGAGGATCAATTGGATAGGCTTAGGAGATTGATGGATGGTGAATGGGGTACCTCAATGTCCAAAAAGGAGGAAGCATTGGGTGTCGTAGAGGTTGTGGGAGCAAGATTGCCGATGTAAGGCAAATGGGATTCTCGAAAGGTGATGTCGGCAGAGATAATGATGCATTTATGAGAAGGTCATTATACTTATATCCTTTTGGCGCCTAAGAATACTCAAAAAGACCATTTTGAAAGCTCGAGTATCGAGTTTATCAGTTTTTGGATTGAAGTTGTGAACAAAGGTTATGCACTCAAAACTTAAAGCATAAGATGAAATAGTTTGATATTGGGTTTAACGAAGGAAAACATGTATGGAAAATCATGTTGCTTTAGTTAACTAAAAATGTGATACAAATGGCTCAATACATAAGAGAGAGTAACAAGGTATGTTACAAGTAGGGAACAATATAAAATAAGCAACAATCTTAGTTATCAAGGCACCCTTCTGGCCGCCCTAGGCTCCGAGTAGGTGACCTAGTCTTTAAACTAGGCGCCTAGGCTCTCAGGTGTATGCAGTGAGTGTCTCAGTCCTTTTAGGCCCAAAGTAAGCTACTTAAAGGCCAAATTAGGATGAAACATGTTTTAAGTTGGTCAAATTAGATCAAGTTTTGTGCAAATCAGGGTCTTAATTACTATAGAAGTAGGTCTGATTTAGGCTAAATCCAACCTGTTTTCGGCAAATTAGGTCTGTTTTGGGGAAGTTCAGCCTAATTTGAGGAAATTAGGTCTGATCTTGCCAAATTAGGGCTCATTTAGGTCAATGTTGGGACAAATAGGGGAAGTTAGGTCTTCTTAGGTCATAAGGTCAGAGTTAGATCAAATTAGGGCTAATTAGGTCTACTTTAAGTCATGTTAGCTGTGATGTAGGTCAAGTTATAAAAGATTAAGATTTAAGAATAAGTGGATATCCAATATAAATCTACATAGTAATGTATATATTTGAATATAACTAAATATATGAATGTATATTTCACTATATATATGTTAAAACAAGTGACACTTAGAAATGCCTGGGCTTCATAGGTGACCCTAAGGGGGAAAGGACCGCCTATCCGGTTAGAGAAGTATGAGCAGTACCACAGCTAATGGCCTTAGTTAAGCTAGCCCATTAACTCTAATACTCCCCCTTAAGCTGGAGAGTACACATCATGTACTCCCACTTGCAACTTGTTACACATGTTAAACAAGCAAGGAGGAAGAGGCTTATTGAAAATTATTTGATATATATTCACCGGTCCTCACATACATTGTGATGACCTTCTTTGCATGAATTAGGTTCCGTAAAAAATGACAATCAATTCATATGTGTTTGACGTGCTCATGGAAGACCAGAGTATTTGCAATGCTATTGTTGCTTGGTTGTTACATCTGAGACTGGCTAGAGTTGTAGCCCATTGGATATTACAACATACATGAGCACTGATTCTTTATTCTGCTTCAATGCTTGAGCTGGGGACGACATACCACTTTTTGCCTTACCATCTTACAGAGTGATCACTGATCACCAAAAAAGTCACAAAACTCAGAGGTAGATTGGCGATCATTGACATCCTTTGCCTAATTGAGGTTAGCATGTGTTACTACAAACAAACGATGCTAGCATAGCAAGTTAGGCTGATGTCCTTACTTTGGGGCTTTTTATAAAAGAGACTTTATCCAGTGCACTCAAAATATTGTAGGATTCTCTATACATGTATCCAGTAACATTTGTGGTTGTTAACTGACCACACTAACCACAAGGTAAAAATTAGTCCTGGTAATTGTTAGATGAGCTTTTTAACTACTCGTCGATATTTCTCGAGATCCTCAAAGGAACCCCCTCAAACACAACCTTTGTGTGATAACATCCATAGGAAAATGTCACATGTTTGGAGTTGATCATCCCATATCATGTAAGAGGTCCATGACATATCTCTACCGAAAGAGGTAAATGTTGCTGCATCTAAAAACTTCAATGCCCAAGAAATGCCATCGTCGCCCGAGAGCTTTGGTGTGTAAGTGAGACTTCAAAGCTTCTTTAGAGTAGAGATCTCAACTGTTGTTGGTGATGATGATATCATCCACACGTTGCCAAGATGACAGTTTCAGAAGTAGCTTTGGAGAAGATTAGACTATGGTCTCTAGATGATCTAGAGAAACCCAAGATTATTAAGGGCCTCACTAAGTTGCTTGAACCATGCTCTTGTTGATTTCTTTAGGCCATAAATGGAACATTTGAGTTTGCAAATACATGACTCCCCCTCTGTAGTGAAACTTAAGAGGTTGTTGTTTATAGATTTCCTTCTCCATATGACCATGAAGGAATTCTTGATGTCTACCTTAGTTATCAATGCGCCCGCCTAGGCACCTCAAAGTAGGCGCCCATCCTATTATGTGCTTTATTTGGGCATGTAAGGCCTTTTAGACCCAAATAAAGCCATTTAAAGGCTAAATTAGCATGAATCGAGTCTAGATTTGGTCAAATTAGATCACCTTGAGTCATTATATGGTTGAATTAGGTCTGATTTATACCTAATTAGGTCAAGTTTTGGCAAATTAGGTCTGATCTGGGGGAAAATAGGTCTGATTTGAGGAAATGAGGTCTGATTTGGGCCAAATTGGTAAGTCCTCATAGTGTTGTTTGTTGTATTTTTTCTACTTCCTCATATGAAGTGGTCGACTATTTATATACACGACCATTGAGGCAACCAACTTAAGCTCCGCGGTCGCTGAGACTGTTGTCGGTTAGTTGGTCGCCGAAGTAATTGCCCCTAGCGGTCGCTGAGGTGATTGATGCAAGCGACCGCTGAAGTAGCGCAGGTCCCTGATGCTGATCATGTCATCATCGGTCGCTGAGGGTGGCTGATGCAAGCGACCGCTAAAGTGGTGTTTTCATAGGTCACCAGGGTGATCTTGTCTGGCAGTCGCAGAGACATCAATGCTAGTGACCGCTAATGTGATTTAGCTCTCATCGGTCGCCAAGGCATAGTAAGGTCAGTGACCGCTAGAAGTTGTGGGTCCAACGACCACTAAGGTAGCATCCTGGTAATCGCTTGCCTTAGGCTTGGTGACCGCTTAAATGTGGTATTCTTAGCGGTCGCCCAGATCCAAGTCCACTTTTGGACCAGAAGTGGACTTGGATCTGGGCGACCGCTAAGAATACCACATTTAAGCGGTCACCAAGCCTATGAGCTGGTAGTACTCTATGCAAATCAAGGAAGAGGAAATAAGATTAGGTGGTTATATCAAAACTTGCCAAAACAATTATATTTATCTAAGTAAAACATCATTAAGATGACAATATGAAGATAAAACATGCACTCAAATATCCACAAAATTGAAGGTTATCAACCCCCCACCAAACTTAAGCCTGTCCTCAGGCTAAGAAGTAGAGTTAAAGCATCGAACGACTTCAGTGGGCTTTATTGAAATGTTGTTTTTGTGAGTGTGAAGAATGTCATTACGTCAGCCTTAAGTCGAGACATATGTATCATGACTAGATGTTGTCAATTCCAAGACTCTCTTAGACCGGGAGTTGTGATAATCTTATTTCTTGACACGACCTCCTTCCGCGGAAGGATTTCTCCATTGTGATACACCAATGTTCCTTTTCTAGGCCGTACTTGTACAGGGTTCTGGATGAGGTAGCTTTCCCACCCAACTTTTATTTTTTTAGAGATCCTAGCTATTGTGCTGGGGTAGGCTAATGCTACAGTGTTTCCTGCCTTTCTCAGGTTCACTCAACCACGTTTACTGTTGTAATGGTAGGTTAGCTCAACCATGTTTACTGTTGTAATGGTAATGTTACCCAAATGAGTCCTGATGTAATGTCAAGTGGTTGTCTGAGGTTCCCATCGAAAGGTAGGTGTATAAAAGTTTGGCTTCTAGTCCCCACTACCGGGCACGATATATTTGCATTCTTGAGTGCAACAATACTCTGGCCAGGTGAAGACTTTCGACATCTTACCAGGTACAACTCATGATTTTATTCCACTCAACTTTTATTCTTGCTCGCAGGCTTGAAGATGATAGGATTTCAAGGAAGTTTTGGGCCACAAGCCTCTTTTGGTCCCAAAGCGGCAATTTTTGAACTAGAAGGGGTAGTCGTTTCCTCCTTGTCAGAGTTATGTACTTTCCCTACATGTACTTGAGAACAGGGTGGTCAATCGGGTGCGCATTAGGAAAAGTCCTCCTTACCTCGAGGATTCATCTTGGGAAGATTACATTGCATTTTTGTGCATTTTACATGATCTTGAGGTAAGGCTAACGTTAAAACATTACCACACTTTAACTTTTAGGTGAATTAAATAGCCCAAATCCGTCATTCTTGAAATAATTATGCTAAGAGTTAGCCTGAAGACAAGTATGTCTAAGAATCAGAGTTATAATTATTTCTAAGAAAATTGGATCCAAAATTTGCATGTGGCGCTAAATTCTAATGACACTAGTTTATTTTGTTCAACTTTTTGCAAAATTTCCCATAAAAAGTGGTTTATGTGCATTAAAATTGTAAGATAAAAAGATTTAGGCAGACGAATTTAAATGAGGAGAGGGCATAAGAGTAGTACCTCCCACACCCGTATATCCCCCCCCCAAACTTATCATGCACTCCGTCCCAGAGTGTCAAAGATGGAGATTGGTAATAAACGAGCGGGATTTATTCTTCATGCGTGTGTCTTAATAGCCCAGCGGGAGCGCACCAACATGTCGACGTTGAATCCTTGGAGCATGTGGTAGCGCTCCTGCTGTAGACTTTCTACTTTCATACCACAGTTTGCCAAGGCTGTCATCTAGTAAAGGCAGTGGAAACCACAATTGTTGGATTGCTGGATCTGTTGAGGCTTCTATGGCAGAATTGTGGTTTCTTAAAGTCTTTAGTGGAGTTGTACTTGTATCCTCTTGCATGGTCTTATATCGTTGCAATTATTGTTTTTGCACAAGTTTGTGCTTTCTCTTCCTTGACGCTCCTTGGTATGGTTGTGTTTGTACACTTCTTCAAGAAGAAGGCCGCGCCGGAGCTTTTGTAGAGGACTACAGTCTTCACCTTGATGTTTATTGCCAGGAGCGATCAATGATTGTCATGCAGGAATGGCAGAAAGATGAACTCTGGCAGTGAACTTTGTAGGCATTTTGCAGTCGCTCTTTTTCGCCAGAGTCTTTGTTTTTGATAATATCCTCCGCTAACATGTAGTATGCCATGTAAGTATTGGGCATCTGTCTCTGAGTAGAGATTGGTAGGCCGTCATTACACTCACATTTACGTAACCATTTGATCGCAGTGTGTCATGGAGGTCTTCTTTAAGAACGCATATACCATCTCTTTCAAAAGTCACTTCACCCAGCTCATCATCTTGTTTCAAACTCTTCATTACTATCTACAACGACTCTAGAGATAGGTCTTCACATGATCATCTGTTGAAGTCTGATAAGCTAGCTTCTATTGTCCTAGTTGGCCCTTTAGGCCGTGCTTCTTGCAGTTCTTCTTCTTCTATCTCCCCTTCCTCTGGCATTGTTGTTTCTGGTTGTACAGCTGACTGTGGGATGGCTAAGGGGGTTGAAGTCACTGAGACTGGCCGAGTCTGGGCTACATGTGGATCTGTATTCGCCTGCTCTTTTGGCTTACCCTTGTTGTGACTTTGTTTCTTTGTTCGCGATCCTTCATGCCGTTGCGCGTTCAGGTTCAGAAGGATCCTCCCATAGGGTTCGCAGCTGCTCACGCCATGGCTGCTTCTCAGGTAATGGCTTTCCTGTATAGAGTCTACGAGGCACCGTGTCAGGAGGCATCGCTGGGCCGTTGAAGAACAACAGTCGTAGATGAAGTCTATTGCATACATACCGCATAGTCCGTATAGATCTTCAAGGAATAGATCCTCGAAGGGATGCCTTTATTTACTACTTCCATAAGTCGAATTACGATGAAGGCACAGTCCCCTGACCCTGGTTCTTCTTGTGGGACCTTTGTATTGATTTTGAAGTTTTTCTAGTAAGCGATATGGCGGGGTCCTGCCTTCTGGATGGCGCGTTGGCGACGTATTGACACCTTCAGGATGTTACATATCTCTTTGTTTTTTAACACAAGGGATGTGCTGGGCAGCTCGACACTACAACAGTTGTAAATCATCATATACCGGTTGTATCTACTACTATCGATGCCCAATGTTTAAAACTATTCTGTGGGCAAGGTGACAAATCATGTTTCGTCTCTTGTAACGGCCTTTTGAAGCTCTTTGATTTGTTCTGAATCAAAATTGTCTTTGTGTAGTTTCCTTGCTAGGATAGAGGTCCCGTTGAATACAAGTTGAACTTTATCAGGGTGAAGGAACTCTTCCAGAGTTGTTGCGCAGAGTACCTTGAATAATCTTTTACGCACTCTTGCTTTCTTTGAGAAGATTCCTCTAAAGTGGTCTCTAGTAAGGACTCTCCCATGGTTGTTATATACTACGTCCGTTCCTATGAGACCGTCATCCAATTCATCTGTAAGGACATGGACGTCTCTGCACGATATACGAGACATAGAAGTCATGTTGATGCTTATCATGTTACATGGAAGCGGGGGAGGCATCGATCCTCTTGGTGCTTCTTCTGGTAGTGGCCTTTGTTGTGCATTAATGAAGAAGGAAGCAAGACTGCCTTCATCTTCATCTGATGTCCCTTCCCCTGGCTGTTGTTCTTGCTGTCAGCACTTGGTCCTATGCATTTATCATTGGAATTTCTGGTGATGGTGGGATTATTGTTGTCGCTGCAGCGTCTGTTGGTGGCATTGACCCTTTTGGCATTGTTCGAGCATTGCTGTGTCTAGGGAGGCAAGAGTGGCAACCATCTTCCCATCATATATGACGTTCTGTTCGTTGTGGTCTGGGGTTTGTAAGTAGACGTGCGGATGTCCATCCCTATCTTCATCTTGTCCAGATATCTGTTAAGCGTTGCGTCGTCATATGTCACATACTTGTCCATGCTAGCTTCCTCCTGCTTGAGTCGTTCTTCTATAGGTTGGTTTTCTTGGACTGGGTTGCCATTTGTGGGCCTAGAGTTTAAATCAAACTCATGCACCGTGGTGTTGATGTTGGCTGCATATGCCTTTTCATGTTTGGTTGTTCCTCTTCCTATGCTGGCTCCTCTTTAGGCTTCTCGAGTATGCTTGCAACGTCTTCATCTTCGTGTTCATCTGGGTTTGAAGGACTCGAAGATGGTTGTGATGGTGAAGGGCTAGCTATCTGCTTTGACCTTTTTCTGGATTGCCTCTCCTCCATGTATTTCCATTCTTCTTCTATTTCCGGTAGACATTCTTCGTGATGCGTGTGCATGGCTTCCACATCTCTTCACATCCCTTCCCTTTCCTTCCGGAGTTCCTCCATCTCTTCCGCCATAGCTTGCATTGTCTGCATCATCATCCTTTGGCTGGCCAGGGCGTCCTGCATAAACTGGGGGAGGGTTGTGCTCCTCTCATCTAGGCACTCTACCTGCGTGGCTACCTGCGTGGCTAGTGTTTGCAGGCTAGAAGAAATAAGTATTGAATTGGAAGAAGAGTTTTGCACTTGCTCATAGATGGCGACGAATTGACACCCTAATTCTTCTCCAAGACTTGTTGACCGTTGTTGCTCGCGCGGGGGTATCGTTGCTGCGTCCGCTGCAACACCCGACAGTGGTGCTGCAACAGCCGACAGTGGTGACATTACTTTCCTCTCTTGTTGAGGCGAGGCCGATTGCTCTGGCTCCATTAGTTGTTCTGCACCTGCTCCACCTGTAGATGATGGTGCCTTCATTTGTTTCTTTGATGTTGTTTCCTTTGCTTGGATATCACCCAAGGTCTTTGGCTATTCGTCTGACATTGGGGCCGATACTTCTGGCTCTCCTCTATTCAAGGGTGAGGTGGTATGGGTGTTGCCATCAATGTCGACCTTCTTTATTTAACACAACCTGTTCTGTTGAAATTTGCTGCTCTATACTTGATACTTACTTCGTTTGTGGTTGAATTAGTTTTCGTGCTGATGTTGGCGCTTTGTAGACCACTTTGCGGACCTTGTCTGGGAGTTTCTCCCTTTTTGCTGGTGTTGTTGCTTCTTCTTTTGGTTCTAGTAGTATGACGGGTGGTGAGTCTCCAGGTCTTCTCATAGTGCCCGATAACATCTTATCGACGTCTTCTCTGGATATGAGCAGTTTATGAGCATCGTAGTGGCTCATTTCTGGCAGAGGAAGTAGGATATTCGATTTGGCTTGTTTATAAAAGCACTTCCCCTTTTGTGAAAGTATTCCAACTGTTACGAGGTACTTGATATCGATGAGGTTGTTCCCTTCAGTCACCTCATGCTTTCTTACTTCTTCTAGGCTCGCAAAGTAGAATGCTATTGATGTGATTTAGCCTTCCATGCAATAATCCTTTGTCCCGTCTGGCCCGACAACCATGGATAACTTATCAATTAGTAGCCTGCCGTTGTTGACCGGTCTTTTCTCAAGCATTGATCAGATCGGGAAAAGGTCCCCTCTAGAGACGTTTCCAATTCCAGATCTTGTGAACATTGTGTTGACAACGATCTTCTGGATCACCCTTATAAAGAAGGATGGCGTTTGTGCGGACTTCCTCGGGCTGTGCTTGGACTCTCTTGTCAGCCTTTCCCATGTTTTGTGGCTGCTGATCCGATTGCATCCCTGTCATATCTCGCCTCCATGCTGGCTCTGGCTTGTTACTTAGTCTCAGTAAATATGCCATTCAATATCTTCCCCGTTATGAAGTAGTCCGTCCCCTTTAGTCGTACTTATAGTTTAAATTCCCCACCCGCCTCATCATTTTCTTTGTCCGTGAGCGGTATCTTTATCAGAGAGGACATGAACTCTGCGGTAAGGACTGTGTAGGAGCTTTGGACCTCCGTACATATGATGTGGAGGTTTGCCGCCTTCATGAATCCCATGACCCATTCGTGGAGCCCCAGTTGTCTGAAGTCGTACTTGTCCATATATCTAGTTGGCTTGAACGTTTTTATCTTTACGAACAGATTGTACTTGTTGAGGTGCTCCTACTCCCTAGGTTGGAGTGCGGTCGGCAGTTGTTCATGGCCGTCGCCAATTGGTCGTTTTGTCTCACTGATGGATGTGTCTGCTGGTGTGTTTGATGACACTATCCCTGTATTCTGTGTTTTTGCTTTCACAACTACTCTCTTATTCTTCATCACTGGGGCTTCTCGACTTGTAGTTGTCGCCTTCACTTCCCTTTTACCTTTGTATCATCTTCAGAGGGCACGTATTCAGAGGTATTTGTCGCTGCAGACGACTTCCATTCATCTTTTGATTCTGGGGACTCGTGCCCTAGTAGGATCTCATATTGTTCCTTGCGCAATTGTAGTTGTATCTTTTTGTCTCTTAGGGACACGCCATGTAACGGCGGCAGACTTAGACCTTGACGGGAAGCGGCTCCATCAACAAGGTAAAGAACTTTGGAAAGATGCACCGGAGAGAAGGATGGCCCTGGGAAGACACACTGGGGGCGTGATGGGAATTAGCGTCGTTACTTGTCAGTTGAGGATGCGAATCTGACGCATCAACAACCCCTAAAGACTTAGGCACTCATCCACGTACGGGGACTACGTGGAGAGGAATGAAGGTGGGAAGGAATTTGCTCCTCTTTCTCTCTGCTGGATAGAACTAGGGTCTTCTCTTTCTCTCTTTCAAGCGGCCACCGTGCTTCTGACAAAGAGGAGGGAAGACCGGACCGGTGAGAGGCGACATCGAAGGTGGAGGCGGCGGCGGTTGGTGCTAACGGAGAGGAGAAGAGAGAAGGATGAGAGAGAGAGAGAGGGTGGCGGCTAGGGTTACAACCGTCGGACACGCTATGATACCATGTGAATGGATTTGGGTCAAAGCGATACACGGTTAGAGCGGGCTCTCCTTTATTATATAGAGTGAAAACATTACATAATAGACCCAACATAAAAAGGAAATAGTAATGAGATACATAAATAAGGAAAACTATTTTCTAAGATATAATATTATAAATAAAAATAAAATTATTTGATTTCACTCACAATAAAGATAAAGAATTGTTCAAATGGTTTATTAAAATTAAACTGAGTTTATAAGTAATTTGCATCAATTTATCATCACTCAACTTAACCAAAATTTCATATATAGTTTGAAATTACATTTAAAAGCCATAGTTTAATGTACATTTAAAATTAAAAGTGGACATTATATCAAGAACAATTTATTAGAAGTATTTTTGAATCTATATACAAGTATATGAAACAACAAGAGAGTGAGACAAATTGATAGAGTTAGAAAAAGAAATGGTAAAAAAGATTAGGCTAAGGAGACAAAATACTGAGGATGCGATGATTATCTTAAAAAGAGATGAAATGGATATAGTCAAGATAGAAATCCAAAATAAACCCCAATGGATGTAGTCACCAGAACAAGAGGTACATTAACCAACAGTACCAAATTGAATTTCTTTAGAGAATGCCGAGGACATCAATGTGCATAAAACGTGCACCTCAGAAGGGAAAGCACCCCATGTACCATGTAATGGTGAATGAATTGGTTTTCAGTAAAGAACCAATGAAAATACATGATTAGGTAGGAAAATTCATTTAAAAAGAGAAATCTCGGAATATGGAGGCAGAAACAATAAAGAGGAGACGAAAGGGCATTTAGCAAGGGTAATGGTGGCTAACCTCGTCTTAACTTCAGGGGAGCAGCTGCAATGGCCTTGCCGCTAGTTGCTACTTAGAGAGGGTTGTAGAGGAGCTGGTGTTATGCGTGCTATTTTTTTATTTTTATTAGCTGAATGCGACCCATATATGACTTAGATACGGCTCAGAAGTATCCAGTACGTACCCCGGAGTATCCACAAAGTATTAGTATCCAATATGTACAACACCTATTTTGGAGGATCCATGCTTGATAGATTACGGGTTGCATGGGGAGGAAATATACAACGGAGGGGAATGCTACTACTCACACTTTTTATAGAAATTTGTTCCCCGTGAAGGAATGGGCAGCCAACCAGTTAGGGGCTTGCTGGAAGCCGACTGCAGTACCAAGGTGAAGAAGGTCAGTGTTACGGTGAGTGGTTATTGTAGTTGGTTGAGATGAAACTAGACTAGCAACATATGTTGTTGTAGTTGGTTGATACGGCTTGGATGGCAAGTGGTTGTTGTTGGCCACACTAGTGCTGTTCTGCTTGGCCTAAAATGGGTAGCTGCGGTGCTGTTTGTGGTGCGACTATCATTGGAGCCGCTAGGGTGGAGGTATGTTGCGTTGTAATACAGAGGTGGTGTTGGGTGCAAGCGATGGCAGAGAGGGAGAGGTGGTGGCAGGTAAGGGAAGGAGTGAATAGATCAATGTTAGGTTTACTGAGGACTCTGATACCATGTTGGTAATTAGATCAGATATCATGTTTGTAATTAGATCATCATCATCGTCGTCATCATCATCATCATCTAAGCCTCAATCCCAACCATGTTGAGTCGGCTACATTGCCTACATGGATCCTTATTTTTCAATCAACTGTGTTATGGGTAATATTCTGATGAAGATGTAAAGATTCAAAATATCTCTTGATAAACTCTTCCCAAGTTAATTTTGCCTTAGCTTTTCTTCTTACAATTGTGCTCAACTCAATAACATTGCTTCAAATAGGGGCGTTGGTCGATTTGGTGTTGATTGTCTCTTCTTCTTTTAACTAAGCTCGACTTAAAAACATTGCTTCAAATAGGTATGTTAGTCGGTTTGCATTGCATTCCCCCTCACACTTTTCAACATGTATCAGAGCACTTACCATAACCTAGAGAGAAAAGAAAGAGAGCCTCCGCCTTCAGGCGGCCGCCGTCTCTCCATGGCTTAGGCCGGTCACCCGCAGGTGTCCTCTTGGCCTCCATGGTTGTTTCTCTTCTTTCATAGAGATCTTCATCTATACGCCGACTCTATCCTTCCCAGCCATCATCTTGTTCCATCTACGCTTCCCCGATTAATAGTCAAAGGTAGCCACCGAGTCTCTGTACGATGCTAAGTCATGTTTAGATCTGTTCGTCGTCTCTTCCTCGAGGTTGTTCTCCTAGTCATGTGCATACATTGTTCACCCCACCCTAGCCATCATCTACCGCCGTTTGCCCCAGAGATCTACTCCGCCATCACAAACAAAGAAAGACATAGCAACAAGGGAGATCCTGTCATCCCCCTCTTGACAAGGTTTACTGTAAGGGTTAGGGTGCACAATGTGTACACCGTATATTTATAAAAAGAACAATTACATATAGGTCCACATAGAATAGGAAAATAACAAGTGAATATAAAGAACTAAATAAGACACTATTTAACACTCCCCCTCAAGTTGGAGCATAGATATCAATCTTGCCCAACTTGTCCACAAGAGAGCCGAAATGTTTCTTGGCCAATAGCTTTGTGAAGATATCAACAACTTGATCCTCTGAGCGAGTAAAAGGAGTGCAAATATGACCGGTCAGAATAGCTTCTCTGATGAAGTGGCAGTCTTGATTGGTTCGGTTCGTAACGACTATGCTATAAAGAATGGATCTTTCTCCTCGTGAAAGGCTATTGGGATCGATCCCTTCAACCCTGCTTGGCATGGAAGGTCGCAAGAGAAGAAAAATGATGATTGGCAAACTGAGATATTAGGTATTCCAGTTCAATTCTTCAATTCTTATACCTCTTTTTCGGTTCTGTTCGTGCCCTAAGCATAACTCACTTTTCTTTTATGAAAATAAAAAAGAGTGTAATGAAGTTCAGTCGACTTTGACTTTTGGGGCCTTGGAATACAAGTTTCGAAAGGCAGTATGGAACTGCTCTATTTACAGGATGGGCGGGGGCAAGGACAGGACTACTGACTTGTAGTACGAAGTACTCTCTCAATCTCAATCTAAAGAAGGGGATTTCGATGAAAGCCAGGTAGGGCCTGCCGAGAGAGTTTGGCTTCAAAGTCAAGGTCCGCTCATGAAAAATAGGATTATTTGCAATAAAGATGGCTGCTTTATTATCACAATGCATGGGAATTGGAGCAGAGGACCCCACACCAAATTCTTTTAAAAGCGACTGTACCTACAGAAGTTCATAAGCTGTGTGAGCCATGGCCCTATACTCGGCCTCAACACTAGATCTAGCAACAAAATTCTGCTTTTTGCTCCTCCAGGTGACAAGATTTCCACCAATAAATGTACATTAACCAGAAGTAGATTTTCTGTCTATCTTACTTCCAGCATAGTAAGAATTAGAGTATCCTTCAAGAGAGCAATGACCATGTTTTCTATAGAAAAGGCCTTTACCAGGGGATTTCTTCAGATACCTCAGGATATGATACAATGCTTCCCAATGACACTTTCTAGGCTTGTCAAACTACATGCTAACAAGACCAACAACAGTAGAAATATCAGCTCTAGTAACAGTCAAATAGATTAGTTTGCCAACCAGTTTTCTATTTCTTACTGTCAGGATCAAGGATGTCAGAACCGAATCGGTGAGTGAACCGGTGAGGCTTCTGGTTCTCGGTTCAACCAGTGGTCAAACCGGTTCAACCGGTGACGTCAGCATGACACCATAAATTATTTTTTCTAACTTTATAATATATGAAAAGTCAAGGAAAAAGTAAGCAAATCTAGGAGTATATCAAAAACTAGCATGGAAATGACAACAATTCAATTTGAAAGTGCATTTCCCGTGTCGAACTATCAAGTAATCAAATAAACTTTCATTAACATGAGGAGATACCACGATATAATTGGCATAAGGATATTGGGAACCTTATAGACAGTAGTACTAGGCTTTTGTATAGTCACTGACCTGGCAGGACGGTAGGAATATGTTAAAGAATGAGAAAAGGTAGGTAGAATATTTTAACTATATGGAAATTACTAGGGGACTAGATGAAGAAGAAGAGAGGTATCAAAGCAATTGCAAGAGAATCAATACAACAAAAGAAGGCAGCAACAACCAACAAGTAGCAACAAAAACAGAAGCAAATGCTATAGCAAACTATTGAACTAACATGAAAAGGAGGATAAGGAGGAAGATAAGGAAGAGGAGGAATATGGAAAAGGGAGGAGGGTATAGCATGTACCTTCTGAAACAACAAAATTCAGCAAAAAATACAACTAATCATTGGTTAGTCAGAGTCGGCCGGTTCAGTTTAAACCGAACCGGTTCACAGTTAACTGGTTCGACCGGTCGGTTCACCGATTCTTGACCGGTTCAAAGGGACTTCCGGGTTTGGGGAAAAACCGAACCGGTGTAGGCACCAGTTCGCTGTTCAATCGGTTGAACCGGCCGGTTCGGTTCGGTTCTGATAACTATGGTCAGGATACATGGGAGATTCATCATCATCCCAATTTGCATTGGGATCTACGGGCGTATCACTGGTCCGAGCTCTAAGCATCCCAGTCTCCTGTAGAAGATCTAGAACATACTTCTTTTGAGATAAAACAAGAGCATTAGCAGTCCTGGAAACTTCAATTCCTAGAAAGTATCTCAGCTTTCCCAAATCTTTAGTGACAAAGTGCTTGCATAAGTAGGCTTTAGTAGCATGAATTTCAGAAAGATCACTGCCAGATAAAATAATATCATTAACATACACAATTAGAACCAAAATATCAGAGGAAGTCTTTTTAATAAAGACAGAGTGATCAACATGAGATCTGAGGAAGCCATAGGTAGACAAAATCTTGCTCAGTTTATCAAACCAGGCACGTGGACTCTGCTTGAGTCCGTAAATAGACTTTTTGAGGCGACAGACTTTGTGTTACTCCCCCTGAGCACCAAACCCAGGTGGTTGCTCCATATAGACTTCCTCTTGGAGATCACCATAAAGAAAGACATTCTTGACATCTAGCTGTATAAGGGGCCAATCTAGATTGATTTCCACAGAGAGAAGAACCCGCACATAATTTAGCCTGGCAACAGGAGAAAAAGTTTCAAAGTAATCAATACCATAGGTTTGAGTGTACCCTTTAGCCACTAGGCGGGCCTTCAGGCGTTCAACAGTCCCATCGGGATGATACTTTGCAGTGTACACCCAACGACATCCAACAGACTTGCAATCAGATGGAGGATCAACCAAATCCCAGGTAGCTCTGTCAGTAAGAGCAATCATCTCCTCAGTCATGGCATGTGTCCAGTCCGTACTTTGTAAAGCATCATGAACATTGGGAATAGAAAAAGCAGAAAATGCAGCAACAAAATTACTAACGTGGACACTAAGGTGTGCAGTAGAAACTTAGTTAGCAATACAATGAGAGATACATGAGCAATCCATTTCCTGAGAGCAATAGGTAAATCCAAATCAGAAGTTACCTCGGCAGGTGCAGGACCTTCTGAAGGAGAAGATTGGTTTTCTGTTTGGGGGGGGGTCTTGGGCAGGAGTAGACTGTGACGGCCGATTCCTGCGTTGGTAAACAATACGTGGAGGAGACATAGTCTCAGTAGGCTGAAAAGCAGAAGGGGAATCACTGATAACAGGCAGAGGTGCTGAAATAATATCTGAACTCAAGGTGTTCCCTTTAGTAGAGTAGTACAGAGTGTCCTCAAAGAAAACCACATCACTGCTCGTGAACCACTTCTTAGTAACATGATTATAACAAAGATATCCTTTCTGAGTGCGTGAATATCCCAGAAAAATACATTTTTAGCTCTAGGAGACTTGTCCTGAGTCGGTCCAAGCAAACGAACAAAACAAGTTGACCCAAAATTCCTTGGAGGGATAGAAAAAAGAGGAAGGTGGGGTTGTAGCACTTGGACAAGAATTTTATTCCCAATAACAGACGAGAGCATGCGATTAATCAAAAAACAGGCAGTGAGAACCGCTTCCAGCCAAAAATGTTTTGGAACATTAGAGTGCAACACGATAGTTCTAGTAACTTCAAGTAAATGCCTATTTTTCCTTTCAACAACTCCATTCTGTTGGGGTGTGTAAGCACATGATGTATGATGAATGGTACCCACAGAATGAAAAAACAATTCAACATTTTTTTGAACAAATTCCAAGGCATTATCAGTGCTCAGAATTTTAATGGGCATAGAAAACTGGGTTTTACTTTCAGCAAAGAAGAACTTAATAGTAGGCAAGACTTGTGACCTTTCTTTCATCAAAAACAACCAAGTAGCACTGGAGTAATCATCAATGAATAGAATAAAATATTTTATTGCCTGACAAACTTGGAACATGACAAGGACCCCATACATCAGCATGAACTAAATCAAAAATGTTTTACTACCAATATGAGATTTTTTGGGAAAGACATTTTGGACTGTTTGTCTAACTGACATGACTCGCACTGAAAATTGTGTTCCTACACCCGAAATAACATGTTTTATTTTATCAGTCGATGGATGCCCAAGTCAATAGTTCCACTGTAAACAGAAGAAGACAATGTTGCAGCTAGAGTTGCAGTGTTGATCCGTTTCAAATCATCCAGATAGTAGACTCCGTCAGGTCCTTCATGCGCCCCACCAATCTTCATCCTCGTGCGAAGGTCCTGAAAAACACAAGCATCCCGTATAAAGGTCAGACTGCAGTTCAGGTTACGTACAATTTTACTGACAAATAACAGATTTAACGGAAATTGGGAACATATAGAGAAGATCTCAGAAGAACTTGAGCGTAAATATCACCAATCCCTAGACAACGCTAATTCTCGTCCAGTCCAGATTGGGTCGTGGTCTAGCAACTGTTCTCTGTGACTATTGTCGTCCTAGAAGCCTCCACTGATTCTTGAAACATCTTTCCATGGACGACGCTAATTCCTGTGCAGATCGGTTTGTTCCCTTGAAAGGGTTGTTGCTGCCTCAGATTCGCGTGATCCATTGCCACAAGTGACTATGCTAATTCCCATCACCCCTCCATGTGTCTTCCTGGGGTTGTGTTCTCTTGGGAAGCATCAATTCTCATCCATATTGTGCATTAGCGGCCGTAAAACACGACGTTTTGTCCAATCAACATGGCGTGTCGTAGTCCAGAAATCTTCCTGACGGCACAATGCTTCACTCATATCACAACTTACATGGTGTGTTGATAGAAACCCGTTTCATTCCTACACGACGTGTTAGATATCCAACACAGCGTGTTAACATAAATTGGTTTTACGTCTTCGACATTCTACAACTCATGTCAGAATCTCCACATGATTTAATGTTGGGAACCTGTCCTCTTTGACCAACAAACTTACACGGCTTGTTAGGACTCCGCTTGGCGTGTCAAAAACAGTCTGTCTACTTCCAGTTCAAGTTATCACGTCCTCCAAAAGTCTTTCTCTCCTCCAATACCTAATGATAATCATATCCTATTTTTTGACCTAGTCTAAAAATATTTTTTTGCAGGGCTCCACCCGCACACTCCCAGATTTGTCGGCCTAAGGGCCGGGCAAATCTCCTTTTAAAGAAAAGATCCATTTAATTTCTCTATTCGTATCTTATAATTGAGCCATTTTGCATATTGATTCCAGTTATCAGTTTCTTTTCTCTACATACTACACCTTTCCCGCCCCACCATTATGTGTGCGTCTCTTTCCATGTGGGGGGGTCAGGTTGTCTCTTTCCCACACCACCTACTCATTCTCTTCGTATCTGGTGTACGAGGAGATATAGAGGAGACACAGGTGATTCTAAAACGGTCGTGTTGGGCAGCATGATCGTGCTACTAGCTGACTTGTGGCGTCGGTTGAGGTGCGAAACCGACAACATAGTTGGTATGCATCGAAAGTTATGACATTTACACCGACGACACAACTGTACATAACATCAATGTTTTTTAGAATTGACGACGCATAAACTTTATCAGTTAGAAATGTTACCTGGTATGTAGCACGTCGGTCGTTTAACCGAAACCGATGACAACCACTTATGTGTGTCAGTTTCTTTAATCATAGCAACTGAGGCTGAGTCTGTTTCGTCGGTTTACGTGTCCCCGAGAAACAAACATTATAGGTGCTTAACTGTAATGCCGCCCACTTAGGTGTTAGTACAAAACTAACGTTAGAGGGCTATTTTAACTGGCGATAGAGATGGTATATGTACTTGTGAGAGAGTATGAGGAGAGTATGATAAGAGAGTATGAGAGAGCATACGAGGAGAGAGATGAGAGTGATATATTCCAGGTTATCTTCGTGGAGCTTCGTATTCTTCAACACATCTATTTTTTTGACGTCTTTGTGGTGCATCATTCCCACTAATCATCGCTTTCATGTGAGTTAGCTATCTGCGCTAATTTCAGTTGGCCACTGTTTTTAGATGGCGTTGAAGGATCTTAAATGCATGATGGACACCAAGCTTTTCGCGTTTGTACCACATTATGTACGTCAGGACAAGAGATTGTTGCGCTATCTTGTTCCCTCTGGTGTTAATGACGTTTCAGTCGATCATTCCCGCTGCATTCCTATTAGACAGATGCTTGCTTCTTCGCATTAGAAGCTCGTCAACTTCTAGTCTATGCATTCTGTATCTACAAGGATTCATCCAGATTTATCTTCACCGAGCTACTTTCATTTTGTCTTCTTTGAGTTACATCTATTGATATGGAATTTCTACTGATCTACTTGGGCTTCTCCTTGATGGTGCCCTTCATTTTCTATCAAACCCCAAGATTCATATGCCAAATTTACGGAACTAGTATGACAACCATCAACACCTTGTCTCTCTCGTGTTTGTGCCACGTTATGCACGTCTATGGTCTTATGTGCTAATACTGTTAGCTACACTTTTTAGACGATTTGAAGATACCTCTACTGCTACATTGACATTGCATCTGCGATCGTGCCGCATTATTTACGTGGGATGTGTTGACTGTGTGCTTATACCTCTCACACATTTCTTTCCAGTGAAGATGGCGTAGTTGGGTACTTCTGATCACCTGCTCCAGTTTGATTGTAGTGAGTTGAATTCCATTTATCAAATGTTCTTCATTCCAAATGTACTTCAAAAGACCTTCTCCAAAGCTTGAGCATTTCCAGCCTGTAGAACACAACTCAAAAGAGGCGTCATCATATGTTTTAAGTTAGGAAGTATCGTTTATGGGGGAGTAACAATTTTTGTATGGGGAGTGAATTTTATTTTATCATCTAATGAATCCTATAAGTCCAAGCTTGGACATGAGTTTCATCAATGCTCCAACTTGTAGGGAGGTGTTATAAAGTATTATAGGCCTATTTAGTTAATAGATTAATTAATTAATGAGTTGAAGTGTTTTAACTCATATAGCCTGCCTTGAATCCAAAGTCTGCAATGTGTCCACCCTTTCTCCTGCCATCTAATGTAACACATCACAAGTGAGTTTTCCCCTCACACTTTTCAGCACAAACATTCACTTCCATATAGCATGGTTGGCAGTATAATGCTATGTAAAACTTACTTTTTATATGAGAGACATCTTTTGGTCGTGTACTACTCCAGTTGCACTCCATTTCAATTATCCTACTGTGATCCTGTGACAAACATCATCTTGAACAACACCAAGCAACAAAACATATTACACTTTTGTACATCTACCATTCACAATGCCGGATTGGTTGAAATTGCAATGCATATACTCGATCTTTCTTGTACCGATCTTAAATTCATTAGATTCCAATGCATTTCTCCAAAGTTATCATTCGATCTTTCTTTAGTTTCATACATAATGTCATCATCAAATAATATGCACCAACGAATTTCATCTCGAACATGCTTTCTCAACTCATCGGTAACAAGAACAAAAAGATATGAATTCAATGCAAATCCTTGATGTACGCCAACTGTGATATGAAATGTTGGTCTCTAGGAATCATAAACTTTGCAGGCACTTGTGCTATAATACATGTTTTTAATCAAGTCCATGTATTGAATTAGCACACTTTTTCTCCATAGCCCTCTACAACACCCGTGTGTATTTGATCATAAACTTCTAAAAACCACATCAAACCGGATGAAGATCTTTTTTGTATGCTAGTACTTCACCATAAGCCTCCTTATAAAAAAAATAGCATCTATTTTTAATCTTTTAGGCATGAAGCCAAACTGATTGTTTGAAATTTGCATTATAGATCTTAGCCTTTGCTCAATAATTCTCTACCAAAGCTTCATAGTGTGACTCACTAACTTGATATCTCGGTAGTTTGTGCAACTATGAGCATCTCATTTGTTCTTGTAAATGGGGACTATAGTTCTATATCTCCACTTATCTAACATCTTCGTGATCTTCATAATCTTAATTAAAGAAATTAGTTAACCTCATAGTTCCTTCATCCTTCATACTCTTCCATACATAATAGGAGTACCGTTTGACCCACATGTATTTCTCATTTTTATCTTTTTCATTTTTCAAATGATGAAAGTATCTTAATTGAAAATCTTAAGCAATAGTTTCTCCATTGGTTCTTTAGAACAACATCCTTCAACAACACTAACATCTTCATTCTTGATGCATTTTACTGGACTCAAGTCTCTTCTTTTCCTTTCTCTTATATGAGCCATTTTGTATGCATCTTTTTCCACTTATCTTGTGTCCAACTTATATATCTCTTTAAAGTATCCAAACCCTACTCCTAGCTTCTTTCTTTGCTTTCATGTATCTCTGAAAAGTTTTGTTCTCAAAATTTAGACAAGCTCGTATAAGTCTCCTTTTTTAGTTCAATAGAAAGTTGTATGTTCTCAAAATTTGGACAAGCTCGTATAAATCTCCTTTTTAAGTTCAATAGCTTCTATACTTCATTTCACCACTAAACCCCCTTCCGCGGAGACACACACCCTTCAGACTCCCCTAAAACCTCTTTGGAAAATTTTGTTGCGCATGAGATCATATTACGCCACATGTATTAACATCAGGCTCCGAGTTTCAAGTGCCATCCTTAATTAGTTTATATAAAATGTGATTTCTTTTCTCCTTTAATATTCCACCGCTTGCTCCTTCAATCATGGTTTTGTTATATTTCATTTGTTGATCTTCATGTTGATTTCCAAAATCACCGACATAGGTTGATTTCTGTTATGTTTTTCTTACACATTTTTCATTAACCGGTGGGGCTATTTTTTTTACACACTCATCCACAGTGTGGAACGCCTTGTTTGTCTTCAACGCAACCGAGTGTTGTTGTGTCCAAAATCCCTTGCATATTTATCAGTTATCCATGCACCCGGAGGCCGATGCAACAAGTTGCTAGGCAGGATGCTCCAATGAAATTCTTATAAGGATCCATCTCATAAAAAACTGACAGTTCTAGGGCTGACTGTCAACCTACCACCAACCCTCCTTTACCCCGGCTTAGGACGGCTGTATCAGATCTTATTGCTTAATCACAAACTAATGAACTATTATAATGGAGTCTGATTACATAAGAGAGCATATGGCATGGTGTACCATAGGTACAAGATAAAATATGAAAAGAGAGAGAGGCCCATTTAGCCTATTACTTAACAACACCAATTGTATAATCTGACTCCTTTTTTTTTATATAATGCAGGGCAATTCATATTTTTCTCCATTTGTCATGCATGGATGACCAGCCCATCAGTACTGCAACGGGAAAGGCAATTGGTCTTATTTTGGATACAGACAAGATATATAAGTTTACCACAGGAGATGATACCGGCTGCTCTGATCCTGATAACTCAGGTGCCTCACATATTGAGTCCTCCTTGAAAGATAAAATACAAAATCAAGTCAAAAACCATCTGATAGAACCTGAGGTAAATAATTTGTGTAGTATATGTGTGAATACTCAATACAATGCTGTCCAGCAAAGTGTTAAGCAGTTTTAAAAAATGTCTCGTTTTTTTAAAGTAAGGCTCGGTAAGAATATTATGCTTGCTAAATTTTCTCTTCTACTATTTAGAAAAAGGAATTCAATGAAGTTCCTGCAAAGCTTCTAAAAAGGTTTAGTCGTCTGAAAATTGCAACACAAAGTCAAAAGTTTCAGGTTTGGATATAGTACCTAATATTTTATTGCGACCTTTGTCCAAACTGGCTTTTAAAGCTGTTCAATCAGTATTTTTACTTAGCCAGATGTCCTTTTTTACAGTTTGCTTTTCTAAGAGATTACCTTGGGGATGCCTATGTCAAGCATATGCTGGTTTGGTTTTTGATCATCTGTTACATTTAGCAAATAATTCATTTCCGTTGTCTCTGAGTCTGAATAGTTTCTCATTCTTTTCTATTTCTCAGGAAAATAAACTATTTCATGACATTTTTGATTATGTTGCTCCAGAGACAACGAACAATATACCATTAGAAGAAAAGGTGACTGTAAATGCTATTTAATTTATTTTTTGGTGGGATCAGACATTTCATTGTTGTGGTTTTCCATCACCAATTCACCACTATTGCCTAATATTTTGCTTTTGGCATAGGGTTAAGTTGGAATTTAAGATGGTTATCTGACCTTTGTCACATTGTTGAGCTGTATGCATTGTCTGTATATTTTCTGCTTATAAACTAGGAAGTATGGACACTTCTCGGAGGCTGCCGTATCCGTGTCCACACCTTGGACACGCCTGGACGCGTGGCGGACACGCCTCCGGTGTGTCCACCTTGTGTTTTTTTTATTGCAGCGCCGGACACCTCTTGGACACTCCGTGGACACATCTAGGACACTGCATTCCAAACCTACTTAAACCTAAGTGTATGAAAAAAAACCCAAGCCTTTTCCAAATTCCCACCTCATGTCCTCCACTACTCCTTGCACCACTTACATCAGGTGGTTAGGCTTCAGCTGCTACAGGCAAGCCGTCAATGCCGTTCTTTAGCAACTATAACAACCACCATCAGTTTTTTTTTTTTGATAAAAGTCCATGCATTAATAGAAAGTGCAAATACAGTGCTACAAACACATGACGTCTGCAAGCAAGTACTGAAAAGAAAAGGAAATAAAAGCTAGGAGGTCATCCGATGTGATGAGGCCTCACGACCACAGTAAGCTGAAAGAAAACAAATAGGGTGAAGCAGATCTAAAGATATTGTTCGTGGGGGAGACACCCCTTAACATGGCCTCTGATCATAAGTGCAGAAAGTAGAGGAAAAATAATGGCTGAGAGGTAACTCCAAGCCCCACCAACATCAGATCATCAGAAATCCGTGTCGTCTGCAATGATGTCCTCCAGGGAGTAGCATCTGCCTCAATTCTGATCACAAAAAATGTTACCCGGATCGACTTCAGCAGGTATCACCTGAGTTGAAGTAGAGACTTGTCCTGCAGTATAATTTGTAAAACTAAGGCATGGTTAATATCAGTATTCAAGATTTGGGCGTGGTTAGAGATGTTGAATTTTCTATTGTTTCTTTCTAGCCAAATGGTCCAGAGGGTATAGACAATCAAGTCCTCTGGACGATATCTAGAGTGTTGTGGTAGGGGTTTTAATCTAGGTATAATCATTGGTACGAGGAGGCTTTTAAGGTCTATAGAAAGTGGGAAGAAGAAGAGCAGAATGTGCATAGTGACTGTGCAGTTTGTGAAGAGATGAGGTGTAGTTTCTTCTTCTTTTTTGCATAGATAACATCTAGTTGATCCCAAGAAACCTCTGCGGGTGAGGTTATGATCAATAAGGATTTTGTTATTTGTGAGCAGCCAAAAAAAGATTTTAAGTTTTTGTGGCCATTTTGTTTTCTAGAAATGTACCATATTTGATATATGGCCTCTATAAGAGAGGTGAGTGTAAGCTGCTTTGGGTGTGTAGAGTGAACCCCATTTCCAAAAAATCTTGCCGTTGATGTTGTATTCAAGTTCATGAATTATCTCTCATAGTATTGTTGTCAACTTGGTTTTGAAGATTTCTTTTGAGTGAATTTTGCCTAGTGCCGGTTAGGTATTTGAGTGCTTTGGCGACGTTGAGATTTTTCAGAGATGATGAGATTTGCATGTAGGAGTTTAGGTTTTTGATGGTGTTGTGATGGAACCAAGGGTCCTCCCAAAAATTAATATTTTGATGTGCATGTGGGGGGTACTGATGAGGTTCTTGATTGTATCTAGGTTTCTGTTGATGTATTTTCATAGAGGGGAGTAGATGTTATGTGAGGTCTTATGCCATGGTGGTTTCTTTTTGTAATACTTCTGTAGGATAAGGTTTTTCAAAATCTTGTTTGTGTTGTTAAAAAGGATGTATATGATTTTTGTTACAAGGCAAATGGCATGAATTTTGATGTTTATGATGCACCATCAGTTGTATCATCTCCAACAACTATAGCAGCATTCAGGAATCTGCCACATCAACTCGAGTAGGAAAGCAGTTGGATTCACCGTCTTCTCTTCCGGTTCCATGTATCTCTTCCCCCTTTGCTTCTCTCCCCTCCTCTTCCTACTTCTTGTTGTCCCCCTCTTCCTTTTCCTACTCTAGAGCTGCAGTAGCTGCAAAAATGTACACGCACCTCCTCTTTTTACTACTCTTCTGAGTCGGCTTTCCCCTCATCTACTTTTCCTTCTCCCCCTCTTATTCCTCTTCTCATTCCTGCCCCTCCTCTTTTTCAATTTGAAAGTGGCAGCAGCTGGAACATTGCTCCCCATCCCCATCCTCTTATTTCACGTTGGTCCTCCATGCCTCCTTCTACCTTCTCTTGACACTCCCCATACTCTTCTTGCGCCTCCTCCAGGCAAAAGTAATTGAGTATTGTCCTCCCTATCCCTGTTCTTTTTCTTGCTTATCCCCCATCTCCTCTCCTCTTCTCTTGCCTCTCTATCTAAGTAGCTCTCAAATGTATCCCCCTTCTTTTCCCTCTCAACCTCCAAGACACCTTCATTTTCTATCTCCTCCACCACCACCAACAACATATTTCCTCATCCTCTCACCATCTTCCTCTTGTTACATGTTCACCAATACTTCCACCAACAATAAAAAAACTATTGTCCCCAAAATTTTATGACACTTAATTTTTTTACAATTCCATATATATACTGCAACAATTTTATAATCAAACATCTTATATATTGTACTTAATGTGGATATGATGATATATGTTGACCACTTTTTGGATTTCATGGTGATTGCCCCAATCTGTTTAAATCATTTTGTGTTTATACATATAGCATATTATATTTCAAAATATGTGCTATACATATATATATATTTACATACATATATATAAATATGTATGTCGTATCCGGTGCCGTGTCCGTGTCCTATATTTTTGAAAATTGCCGTGTCCCGTGTCCGTGCTTCCTAGCTTATAAAGCAAGTTCCTTATCATATTATCCCACCATAATATTGAATCGAGGCAATTAAAATTATGTAGCACTTTCATGGATATAGTTTGACAATGTGCTTTTTGCTGCTCATTTTGTCCGTTACTAAGCTAAAATCGTACTCCTCTATGATGTTATGATCACACAAATATAAATAATTATAAATGCATTATAAGTTATTTTTTCTTTCATTGTTCACACATGATGACATGATCGGACATGGCTTTGGCTCATTGTTCACGGTTTTCACATTTTAAAATGTTTTTTCATGGTTTTACACATGAACTTCATGAATACATATAACTGTTCTTTTGGTCTTGATTTGTTCCTAACTTTTTTTTTGTCTAGTTGCATGTGAATCCTTATTTCAGCACAACTAAAGAAAGGACGCAATACCGTAATAAGCAACGCTGTGCAGCTAAGGTATGCTCTAATATGATCTTTGCCGTACATGTTTCTTATTCTTTAGCAAAACAATGCAATCCATTAGGGTATCACGTGCATTGTGTTCCAGGACTCCATAAGTATCATATCCTTCTGATATTCATTTTATTTGTTTCAAAAGTTTGATAATTTCTGATATATGGTTGATATTCTGATATTCATCACTCAAAACAATTGTGACGTTGACTCCTTCCTGTACCTGCTTCAAATCAGTGATATTATGATATTTTTCCCTCGGCTTTTTGACTTGGATTGTCACTGTACACTAATTAGAGAATTCTTTGTTGTAGGCTAAACGTGAAGGACACTTTTCTGTCAGTGTGGATGTAAGAGTTTGATCAACAAAGCATCTGCTATTACTTGGCAGTTTTTGTGATTATGGAAGATGAGAGTTTAAACTTTCCTCCCTTGCGGGAGACGAGCGGCCTTTTCTTTATTTAATTTATTTGTATTATGAGTGTGAGGCTAGGATGCATACCACAAAACTTCAAAACCGAGCTGAAAGAAGAGTGGTCTTTTGTATACTTATTTTGTTGCTTCCTTTTAGTTTGCACATGTAATTGTGTAACGATAAAACCCCATGTGGCATTGGTGCAATTTTTAAATTTATTCTTATTACAATCCAAACCATTACATGCTGACTCTTGCATGCACTTGGGTCTTGTCGTCAAATATTAACCTCCTGAATTTCAACCTCATGAGTTTCGAACCGTGAATATTAGAAACTGAGATGTTGATATCTTTCGCATTATTGGAAAGTGACATCTGTTATAGACCATATCCACATAGGTTAGAGAGATGGTTTATCTATAAAAAAAATTGGTTAGAGAGATGGCAGGGAAAGAATGGGGATTTTCTTGTTTTGACCCTTGCCACCTTCCTTTTCCATCCTACTTCAGGTAAGGAAGGCACATTAGTCAAAAGCTTAAAATCAGTATTTTCTCAAAGCTATGAGATTTTCTCCCTTCTCTTTTAGAGTCTCTTTCAGCCTAATGTATGGATAACATCCCATGTCAAGTGAGTTATTGGTCCATTCACTACCCCAAAACTCCTCCAGATAAAGTAGATATGGTGAAAAAAGAGCTTGAAATGATGGAGGGATGGATGCATGATAAAAATGGATGTCAATAGGTATGGTGGTGAATGGGAGAAATAGAGTGAGTTCAAGGTCGGTATCAATTTTTCAATTAGAACTCATCGAATTGATTCCAATAACCTTGGGATGGATGGAGAGAAGGGGAGAAGGTTGGAGACCCTAGCAGACAAACAATGTTGTAGGAGACTTGCTTCTCTATTTTTATCAACCTGAACATGCTCTTTATATATCCCCTCCTTTTAGAGCAAGAGACAGAGATATTTGTCTTTGAATCATTCCCCAAGGCACTCAAAAGAGGCGGGGGAGGGGTATGTGAATCACTTTGGGGGTTGTGTTAATGATTGACATGTGATGGGCCACAAATGTCTGCAAGACATATTTGACTCTAGAGCAACCGTGATTGGGTGTGTTCTTTGGCGAAGCAGTGCAACCACATTTGCACTCTAGGTGATCAAACTTGGGTGTGCAAAGTGCCTATTTTAACCAATCAAGCATGTCATCTTGTTTGGTCTACAACCAAATATCGTGTGCTCACTTTGAGTGTCCTTGAATACCTACAAAAATATTAAACCATAATCTATATCATGTTAATATCAAATTTGATAAAATGATTACGAACATGCTAGGAAATGCATATAAGTTGATTCATTTATGTAGATTAACCCTAAAAAGTGGTGATAGGAGATCATCCACAATTGTCCCATGGTTATTGCGGATATATGGTTAAGGGATGTCAATATATTTCTCATTGGCTGGCATCAAACAATGTTGGCGACCTTATTGGGAACTACAGATATAGGGTGAGAGGGGCCATTAAACTCCTAACCACTTCTAATGACTTCCCTAATGATGAAGTTATGTAAAAAACTAGCCAAATAAAAACATATCAAAGTCTTGTGAGAAGTTGAGGAAGAAAAGAACCTTGCTAAAAGCTCGAGCCCTTTGGCTGAAACATGATGATTATAATACAAAATTTTCTTATGCAATCTTGAAATCTATAACACACACTAATGCTTTCCAATCTATTCTAGTGGACAGTGGAGATTTGGTAATGATATAATTACTGGTCATTCTATATACTATTATGGTTTTACAATTGATGGTACTACTCACATATGTATTGGAAGTAGGACAAGTGTCTCAGACGACTAAAAATTAATCAAATTAGTTAATGTGTTTCTACTTACCTCTATAGATATGAAAGATAAGAAAATGGCCACCACTTCTAAAAATTCAAGGCACACACAAAAGAATAGAGCCTTAAGCGCACATGTCTTCTTTAAAAGTGGTGAGTAGGAGTTGATCCATATGAATTTGGCTTGCTCTCGTCTCGCGTCTCGCGTCTAGGGTTTCGCTGCGGTGACTCTTTGGACGTGTGACGACGCTGTACGAGCCTCCTCCGCGGTCACTGCGGCTCTGATCTCTGTTAGTTTTGCAGGTTCCCTCCGCCCGTGATGGCGGACGAGTTGAGTGTGAGATGTGCGAGACTCTCGGTGGAAGACGAAACGGAGGAGGACGTGATCGACTTCCGGAGAATGCAAGTGCAGACGAATGGAGAACATATCGAACTAGCCCTGGTAGGGCGATTGATGACAGAAAGGCCATATAACTTCCCGACGATGACTAGAACGCTCATTGGAGCGTGGGGGCTTAGGCGAGAGGCAACGTTCCGCCAAATCGCAAGCAACGTGTTCATAATCCAGTTTGTTCATTGGAAGGACCGTGAGAAGGTGATGAAGGAAGGACCGTGGAACTTCGATAACAACCTGCTGGTGACGAAGGAGATCTGCGCTGAAGATACACCGCTGGAAGTAGAGTTGAAAATGTGCCTTTTTTGGGTCCGACTGTATAACCTGCCGCTAGGGTACAGGTCGGAAGAAGCGGTGTGTTTGATCACCGCAAAGATAGGAGAGGTCCAAGAGGTCGACCAATCCAACTGGGAGTGGGACTCCTATTGTCGAGTTCGAGTACAGGTCGACGTCACAAAGCCAATTCGCCAGAGCTAGAAGATCAGGAACAAAGATGGGAAGATGATACAGGTGGAAATCAAATACGAAAGACTACCAACATATTGCTTCTTGTGCGGGATCATAGGGCACGCCGATAAAGACTGCAGTATCGAAGAGGAAGAACCGAATCAACCAAGAATATGGGGGCCATGGGTGAAGGCGTCACCGGTGAAAAGGTGGATCAAACCTATCATGGAGGAACTCAGGGGGACGGTGGACCCCAAACGACCCATTGTCTTTGTGAGGAAGCCGACCGAGAAACCAGGAACGGCGGGCCAGGCGGGGAGTGGACAATCTAAACATCCGACTCTCGCAGAAGGAGGAGAACTGGGGGTGACACAGAGACATTTGGGAACCAACGCAGTGCACTCGAGGGAGGTAACTGACAGATCAGCTGCGGCGGAGGCGACCGGACCCAACGATGAAGATGATGGACGAGTGGACAACAGGCAGGTGCTCGAAGAAGAGGCATGGAGGGAATTCGTGGGGCCTGAATACTTGAATAAGATAAAGGTAAAGGAGAAGGTGAAGGAGCCGAGCAGAGCTAGCAGTAAGAAGAGGGCGACCCAAAAGTTGCAGCTGATTCCAGAGACACCGCCGGAGATGGAACCACCACCGCAGACAGCCACTGAGATCCATGAAGGGGGGAGCCACATACGATCTTTGTTCGAGGAAGATACCACGATAGAACCGGAGTCTGAAACCATTACAACATAATTACAACAGAAGGAGGGTGAGGGCAGAAACAGTAGCGAGGTAATGCAAGAACAACAGCAACAAACAAACTTGCCCACATTCCATGCGGGGTTGGGAAACGTGGGGAGCAGAGGACAGAGACTCCGCCAGCGTAGGGAGCATGGTGCTTGTACGAGAGGACCGACGTCACAGAAGAGCAATGAAGAAAGGAGAAATCGATGGACAACAGGAGGCAAACGAAATAGGGAGGATTCATTGGGGGATATGGAAGTGGACTCAGAGGAACATGCGGGGTAGCAAGAAAGGTAGAGGAAACGAAGACACTACAGTGGAAGCTGAATTCCAAGTAGCAGACCTTGGCGCAGACCGGGTCTGTGAAGAGCAATGAAAATCTTATGTTGGAATGTCCAGGGGCTGGGCATCCTTGGACTGGATTCGTCTATCCGGGATAGATGCTGGAGGGAAATGCCCGATTTGGTCTTCATATCGGAAACAATGACAAGAAGCCGAGAACAAGAGAAACTAAGGAGGAGTTGTGGGTTTGAAAATGGGTTTGGAGTGGACAACGTGGGGAAAGCAGGTGGTCTGGGCCTGTGGTGGAGGGGGGATGCGGTGAAGGTGGTATCTTTCTCTGACCACCATATTTATGCAGAGGTGGGTGGTGATGGGGATTCTAACAGATTTGGTTTCATGGGTATCTATGGATGGGCAGCGGTACAGGAAAAGCAAACCACGTGGAATCTTATGAGAAATATATGTGGTTCATCTCAGCTTCCCAAAATTATAGGAGGAGATTTTAACGAAATAATAAGAGATGAGGAAAAGCAGGGCGGACAAAACAGAGCTGAATGGTAGATGCGGAACTTTAGGGAAGCCATAGAAGACTGTCAGCTGAAGGATATGGGCTACCAAGGAAACATCTTCACATGGCACCGAGGCAAGAAGAAGGAAACCAGATTGAAGGCGCGTCTGGACAAATTTTTGGCAGATCAGCAGTGGTGCAATATTTACCATGTCAGAAGGGTACGTCACTTCCCGATACAGTTTTCGGATCACGCCCCCATCCTTATTACGGCTACGCAATCAAGGCAGGAGGAAAAATATGAGAAAAAATTTAGATTTGAAACTATGTGGTTGTCGGCCCCGGACTGTAGACAGGTGATTGAGAAATTCTGGAACGAGGCACTGGGATGCGACTTACATGAGAGGACGACATACTGTGGGGAGAAACTAGAAAAATGGGCGATGGTAAATTCAACAATATTAAGAAAAGGCTGCAGAAGGCGGAAAAAAATATACAGGAAGCACAAAACAGACCGCCCGATGATGTGATGTTGAGGGATTGTAAACGGTTTTCAGATGAGGTGCATGAACTGCTCAGATTACAGGAAAGCTATTGGCACGCGAGAGCTAGAGCTAATGAGATGTGGGATGGGGACAAAAACACTAGCTATTTCCACCATAAGGCGAGCCAAAGGAGAAAGAGGAATCACATTACAGGGTTGATGGATGGCCAAGGGAATTGGAAGCAAGAACCAAAGGAGGTAAAAAGATCAAGGTGGATTATTTTGAAGACATGTTTAAGACATCAAATCCAGTGATAGACGACCACATTTTTGATGGGTTGGAGAGCGTTCTCACGACTGATGAAGCCGCGACGTTGGACAACATGCCTACAGAGGAGGAGATATGGGGTGCTATCAAACAAATGCACCCTAACAAGGCACCAGGGCCTGATGGAATGAAGGCGGTCTTTTATCAAAATTTCTGGGATATTGTCAAAAGATCAGTCATTAATTTTGTCCAGGATTGGTGGAAAGGGAAGAAAAGGTTGGATAATATCAATAAGACAGACATCGTGCTCATACCAAAAGTACAACAACCAAAGAAAATTTTAGAGTTCCGCCCGATAAGTCTTTGCAATGTCTCTTATATAATCATTACTAAGGTGCTTGCTAATCGCATAAAACCTCTTCTAAATAAGATGATCTCTGAAAACCAAAGCGCCTTTGTTCATGGGAGGCTGATTACAAACAATGCCTTGGTAGCCTACGAGCTGTTCCACATGATGAAGAAGAAAAAGAAAGGAAAGGAAGGAATATGGCACTCAAACTGGACATGAGCAAAGCATATGATAGAATTGAATGGGTTTTCTTGGACAAAGCTATGGAGAAGATGGGTATCCCGGTCCTATGGAGGTCAAAAGTACAAGAATGCGTCTCAAGCGTCTCACACTCAATCGTCATCAACGGGAAGAGGACGGGAACTGTAAAACCAACAAGAGGTCTACGCCAAGGTGATCCTATATCCCCATATCTTTTTCTCTTTTGCGCTGAAATTTTCTCTTTTTCCCTTCTCAAAGAAAACAGGGACAGATGGTTACATGGAGCAAGGGCCAATAGAAATGGGCCAAGAGTGTCACATCTTTTCTTTGCAGACAACATCATCCTGTTCACAAGGGCGACCCAAGAGGAGTGCTCTATTCTAGATGAGATTACCAACCATTATGAAAGAGTGTCGGGACAAAAGATCAACTACGAGAAATCTGAAGTCGCCTTTAGTACTAACGTGAGCCAAGATAGACGGGATCACATCAAAAGGAAGCTGCAGGTGAAAGAAGTAGACCGCCATGCCAAGTACTTGGGACTACCTACAGCGATGGGGAGGTCCAAGAAACAGGTCTTCAACTCAACCAAGGATAGGATTTGGAAGAAACTACAAGGCTGGAAAGAAAAGCTTCTATCAAAGCCGGGAAGGGAGGTCCTCATAAAAGCGATTATCCAAGCCATACCCACCTACTATATGAGTGTGTTTAAAATTCCAGATGGATTACTAGATGAGATTTGCAGGATGATTGCAAGATTCTGGTGGGGGGTTAAAGAGGGGGAGCGAAAAATACACTAGATCAGCTGGGAGGCGCTATGTGAGCCGAAAGGCAACGGGGGATTGGGATTTCGTAATATGAAGGCCTTCAATCTAGCTTTATTGGCAAAGTAAGGGTGGAGACTAGCTACAAATCCAGATTCTCTAGCTGCACGGGTCCTCAAGTCTAAGTACTTCCCAAGGAAAGACATCCTCGAGGCTGACGTGGGTCATGGACCGAGCTACACATGGTGGAGTATCCAAGGGTCCATGCAAAACATTAGGGAGGGCTTCATTTGGCGCATTGGCAGGGGGACGACAATTCGAACATTCAGCGACAGATGGGTACCGGGTCACTATGGAAGGCTTCATGCATGGAATATTGAGGAAGGGGAGGACCATACCGGCGAAGGACACTATGTTCAGTTCTTTATCAAGCACACAGAAGGTTCATGGGATGAAGAGCGTGTCCGAATGATACTACCGCCTGCACTAAACGAGAGGATTCTTAGCATCCCGATCAGCGCATCCGCGGAAGAAGACCAGCTTGCATGGGAACCCGATTCAAGAGGAGAACTCACCACTCGATCGGTGTACCAGTACATCACAAAGGGCACGGTTGGCGCACCGGTGACGGAAGGAAAAGAATGGGAAAAGCTCTAGAAGAAGAAGTGGCCACCCAAACTTGTACATTTTGTGTGGCGGCTATGCAAGCAAGCACTCCCAACAATGAGCAGGCTCTACCGAAGGCAGGTGACGGAAACAAATGTCTGTCAATGTTGCAAACAACTGGAGGAAGACGATCTCCATGCGGTCCTCCGATGCGACTACGCGAAGAGGGTATGGGCATGCGGTGGGGAGGAGGTGAACGACGTCACCGAGCTGGTGGCAAACACGACGGACCTGCTGCAAGTCCTTACTAGTCACGCCAAGGAGGAGGTGGTTGACGAGCTAGCGACGATGTTGTGGATAGCGTGGACGGCAAGGAACAAGTCTCTATTTGAAGAGAAGCCAGTTTACGAGGCGACGTTGGTGGCTAGCTTCACCAGTCTAGTCTGTGATTACCAAGACCACCAGACACGGAAGATGCACACGGTGGGGCTGCGACTCTCGGCACCGAGAAACACACTGTGGACACCGCCGAGGGGAGAGGTTCTGAAGTTAAATGTGGACGCAAGCTGGCAGTATGGGACTGCTGCTCACGGAGGTGCTATCATACGTGATGGTCAAGGGTCGATCAAGACCACCATCCAACAACATCTTGGACACGCTACTTCGGCTTTCATGGCGGAAGCAATGGCGTTGAGAGGGGCGCTAAAGGAAGCATGCAAGCTGGGGTTTACGAATCTGTTGGTGGAAACAGATTGCATGAATCTAGTACGAGCCATCAAGGTGGGTCACTACGGCAGAGGATACGTAGACCGTGTCGTCATGCAGATTGTGGAAGCTACCTTAGATTTGTACGCCATGAACCTGAACCATGTGTACCGTGAGGAAAATAGAGTTAGTCATCTGTTAGCCAATAAGGCACGCATGTTAGATTTTTCTCTTTCCCGTCTAGATAACTTTGATGATGAAGTCATTGTACTAGCACAAAAAGATGTGAGTTAATAAAATGACTTCGGTCCCACCTTAAAAAAAAAGGAGTTGATCCATATGCTATAAGGTAACTCAATCCAATATTTGCTACTTTGTCTAAAAATTAGTATAAAGATCAAACTTTGTTAATTGTGTGCAAAGTCAACCATATCGAATTTGGATTGATTTGAGTCACAAGCAACCAAGGAGAAAAATTAAGAAACAAACTCCACTTAGGGGTCCAACCATTTAAGCAACAAAACAAGTCAAAAGCAAAGGTATCAACAAGTTCAAGATGAGTTTACACCACCTAATTCCTTTAATATTTATTCTCACTATGATAACTGCATTTTTATCTTGGGATGTTTACAATGCAAGGTCATTTACTAGCTAGTTACTACCATGCATGGAGATACACTTGAGCACTTTTAGTATGTGGGATGTTAGGCATTCTTGAGCATGATTGATCATACATCACTATGTATCAAAATATACAAGAAATAATAAGAACGAACTAAACATGCAAAATTCAACATGTTTAACTAGAAGTGTACATTTTGGACATATTAAGCTTGGTACAAACTTATACAATGAAGAATTTATCTTTTGTTCATAAATACACATGGAAACATGAGAAGTATATATATATATATAGATTAGATAGTATTTAAGGCCTTAAAATATGGATCTAGTTGCCAATGTAGTTGCACCCAAGTGGTAAAACTGATGTTGTATGATGGAGAGGTCACAAGTTCGAAACCCCCTAGGGACGGGATGAATGAATTACTATTTTTTAAAAGAAGTAAGGATCTAGCTAGATGTATGCATCACAAAAACAAGAACAAAAAGATAAAAGGCTAGGACAAAGCATGGAGGGAGGGTGAGATGAAGATTGTGGAGCTATGATATATGTGTGGCCTCTTCCTTGCTTATTTTCTTGCCTTGGATGTTTCTCCTTACTTTCCCAATGCTTCAAGGGTTTGGAAATTTCTATAGGGTGAATGAAAGGTGGAAACTGGAATTGAGGTGGATTTGTGGATGTAAAACCCACTAGTAAATAGATATATTCACTACAAGTGTGAAAACATGGATGAGAGGGAGAAACATGTTGAATTAAGGACATAATTGAACTATTTGTTGAGTGCAATATTTCACATCATGTTCTTGTAACTATTCAATTCAACAGATAAATCATACCGACGTTCACATGAACATGAATGCAAAATTTTAAATATTTAATATACAAAGCAATGTAAATCATGTAAAGCATCCACTTATTTTTATCCTTTAAAAGGATGCGTGTTTCTGAGCTTCTAACAAAATCTACCCTTAATTAAAAATAGGGAAGCCATTGGATATAACACATTTTATTAGTGACTCAACAAAGTTATTTTTGGTTAAATTGTTAGTTTGACCAAGATGACAATGGGGAGAACTTGGAGTTCAATCAGACTCAAAGGTTACTTTTGGTCAAACTCCTACTTCAAGTGAGCACCATCTCAGGCGAACTTTCAGTTTGACCAATGAATAGTAAAACCAACTAAGTTTTAACCATTGTTCATGTGCTGATATATTTTATTAGCTTTGATCTTATTTACATTCGTACCAAAGTGTATCTTCTTCTAAGTGTAAATTCCACCAAGAACGAATGTTTAGTCACAATTGAGCATTTGATGTTGTTTTTGACCCAACTCAATGACTCTATGGTGGCTAGATACTTCTATACTCTCCCCTCAACTATCCATAACCTATCCCTATAAGTGAGAACCATCTAAAGCCATTTTAACAAAATTGAGCCATAATGTTACTTTTAGTGTTGATGGAGTGGCATTTTGCTTTAGCAAGCACTATGATGCTCATCTTAGATTTACTCTTGCTCTTGAGTTGAGTATCACTTAGAGAAGCTCATCAGAAATTCTCTTATGCTTTTAATATATTTCTTTCCTATTTCCAATTCGCTTACGTAGCATACTCAAATTTGGACTCTAGAGTTATTTTTGATCTATAATGTATTATTCTTATCACTTGAGAATTATTTCTGAACTCGTCCCTCCATATTTTCTCTGTGAATCAGTTTGATATTGTGTAGTGCAATTTGAATGAATTGTGCCTAAATGTCTTGATTTGACCTTGCATTCATACATTGCTTTTGAAGTTACACTAATGGCAATGGAATAAATGGAAAATATTATGCATAGTAAAAGATATTGATATTAGGGCACAATCTTTAGACTAGCAAGGTTAGAAGAATAACAATAGACGTTAGTATTTTTATAATAGGTTCAATAGAATTTCAACACATGTTTAAACTATTATAAAATTTGAAAATTTCATTTATAAGTTATAAAATTGGAAGAGATTCGTTAATTAGTAGTTATCACTAACTATAATAGAGGTAATTAAATTATTACTTGAGAATGACCCTGACCCTTCCTCCTCCGCGTTCTCCAACTGTAACCAGGGGAACAAGAGTCATTGTCCATGACCAAAATTCCTGATATATCAAAACCAAATTGTCTCTCTCCACATTAAGGTTCCAAGCATTGATAGACAATCAAGAGGTGATCCTAAATGCTACCTTTGCAATGCCATCACCCTTCTCATCGCCAGTGTAAACAACAATGAAGCTATTGAAGACCTTCAGATCCTCCTCTCTAGAGAATGTCATCCAACCCCTAGACCCATTTCATCATCACTATTTCACTATGACCCAGAAACCCACTATCATCTCCAAGTCATTGACCAGACCACCACCTTGAGTCAACGACTTCTAGTTGAGAGATTGACAAATAGGCATTACATGATTGGAGACAACCTCAACCACCAAAAAAGAATTATTCACCTTCTCCCTGGATCTTCTTAGTTTCCTACAACATTGATACCCTTGCATGTTCCCTCTAATCTTATATAACTTCTCATAATCCTTACAGATCTGCACCAACTTCACTCAACAAGGACAACCACGAAAACACTCCTACAATGTCTAAACTTCCCCAACACAAATCTACATCCCCACTCGAGTTTGTAAACCACTCACAAGTCCACATATTCCATGGTCGATAGAAACAACCTCTTATCATGAGAAAAACTTATAGAAGAAACATCCATGCACCTTCTTCCTCATCAGGTTCATCTAAAAAATATACATACTCCCATCAGTGTTGAATCTACTTAGATTGGTAGGGACTGTATAATCAACCCTAGAGCCGATCTCGTCTCCTTCTCTGACATCCCAAGATGTCCAATGATCGAGTAGTAGAAATCCCACCTCTTGTCTCAACTCTCCACTACTACATATGGACTACAGTTCCAATCTTGCATGAGCAACAAGATGATGAACATCTTAGATCTTAGAAAGTTGCAATAATCTCAATACAATAATGCATGCAGTTATCACTATTGACCTCTACTTCATACTTCACACCGAGTATCCAAACAACCACCAAGGGATGGATCTTCTTGCCCTCTTGACTGACAAAGGTATTGAAGTGATGAAATCAGTAACTTATCAAGGTACACCAAAGCTACAGAGGCCTGGCTATGAATGGATTCGAAGAGGCCAATGAGGAGTTTAGATAAAACTCCAAACCCCAAGCATGTAAAAAAAGAATTGATTATCAAATCATTCAGTCTTAGATGTGGAAATGTGTAAGTTATCAATTCTATAACGACCGTACTTTCAGCAACCCCCAATTGAGGAAGGACAATAAGATAGAGTCATTACCTAAATTTTTCCCAAGGATCTAGATTTTAAACAAATAATAATCAATAGAAAATAATTTCGATTATTTCAAAACCATTATTTATAAGGTGTTTCTCTAGAACTTACATAACTTTCCATCATCATAATTATTCATATGAGAACTATATGATAAGAAGTATCTATCTATTCCTCCACAAGTTAACTTTAATGACTTCAAGTGATTTCAGATGTTCGTCATATCTTGATATCTTCACAGTTAAGGATGTACCTAAAACACCATGAAACCAAAAGTATGGATCGACATATCAAAATATATTGTGTCCATGGGGTGCATGCAAAAGTGTGCAAGTAAACTAACAACATATATTCCATCAGATACTTGCAAATAGGAATAGTCATTTTCTTCCCATAATCTTTCTTTATGTAATATTCATAGTGACATTACAATTGAACATAATATAAATAAACATCCAACAATTTAGTTGTTCAATCATTGAGAAACACTCAACAAACACCAACAAACTAATACGGGCAATCATAAGCGTAACCATGTACCTCGATGGTGAGCCATGCAGACTATACAATTATACTTCAAAGTAGATTCAATTAATACAATCAACAGATCCAATCAATCAACATTCTAAGTTACATGTATATAAATCCTAAAGTGTCACCATCACATTAATTATATTAAACCCTACTCGGTCCTAATCTTGGGTTTTAGGATTTGGATGAGGAAAAGGGTATAAACCCTATTTCCATTGCATGTTAAATGTTAGGTGAAATTCTAATTACTATATCCAGCATGTCCTTTCATTATGATTACTTGGATTAGTCTGAGTTCATTAAAGTTATCATCTTTAACTTCAAAACCTTAATTCTTCATGTGCATCATTATCCACGTTAAAACTATTATTATTATTATTATCAAGATCTTCTTAGATCACTATTATAATCATCAGTATTAGATTATAGCATGAACTATAGGTAATATAATATATTCATCATATTAATATCCAAAGTTGGGACTTTCATGTACTAATCACTTACTAACCATGTATACAAGGTACTTTTGGAATAGGAAGCATAATTAAGTCTCGATAACATTCTATTTGTGTTTCTCTTGAGCATGCTATTTTTGGACAATCCTAGCATTCATTACAATTTTTGGATGATTCACTTTATAAAAGATGTTTACCTAAGTGGGGGTGGCATTTCCTGTTTAGTCTGTGAGCATCTGGCCCACAACCACGCTGGACAAGTGGGACCCACATGTCTTGAGTTCGGCTAGCCCTTGAACCCGTGGTTTGGTCGGGTTGGGTGGCAGTTTGGCTTTTGAACAACCTAGGGTTCTTCTCATCTTCACAAACATGCCGCCACGAAGACATGGACGCTATGCTCTCCTTGTCGCTGTATCGTCTTCTAGCGTCAAGATCTCAGAGTCGATCCCCCACCCTCCTCCGTCTATTGCTTGGGAACCGCCTGGTCAGTCTTGAGACATCGACCTCCTTCCTCCTTCCATCTTAGCGAGTCTGCAAATGTTATTAGGGAGTCGACGCCTCCAACCCAGACCACTCTGGCGAGAAGCAAGCTCGGCCTGCACCACCTACCCTTTCTCCTCTCGATTCCACTCCATCTGTCACAGACCACCGCCCGGAAAACCACTCCCTTGGGCCTTATGAGTTAGTAACAAGTAAGCAAGAAGAACCAACTCAAACATATAATGTACAATATACTAGAGGCTGATGGGTGGACACTATGTGGTGGCTGCCACAAACCAATTCGAACTTCATGCAAACAAAATACAGGTTTAGTTGAAACAAGTACAGAATTAGAAGAGACGGTAGGTACTAGCATAAGTGATCACGTTATCGTGCAATGTGATTCGTATTCAACAATGCAATTTAGACAATCGTATGAGAACTTCGTATTCAACAATGCAATTTAGACAATCGTATGAGAACTTGCAAGGATATGTACCACATTCTGAACCTTATAGTATATCCATATGATTTATATATAGATGGCTTCCGCTCTGGTCTCGCACCTTGGCGACCAATAGCGGAGCAAGGAGTTTCAGTCAAGGTGGGCCCTATGCAAAATTGTAGAGTTCAAATATAAATTGTTATATATGTTAAAATAGAGGTTATTTTTGTGAGTGTGTCCTTAAATGTGTGTATCCAAGTTTTTCTCCAAGCCAAAAATAAGAAATCTCAATTTGCAATGTGAAATTGTTGTAAGTATCCAGATACATGTTGTGTCTAGTCTTCACATAAGACAAAGGATGTGATTTTTGCTTAAAACTAAGATTCCCGATGTAGGTGAAACTCAACCTACGCTACAATCAACAACGTTCCTTCACCGGCTGAATCAGATTCAGTACTTGGTTGTATTGCCACGATACAACATCTCACATAACATGCTTCTATAAATAGATCATTAAAGACATGTTTGGTTACATGTACAACCTACTAACAACATGAATCTAAGATAATAATTTGTTAGCGCTGAGTTGTAATAGTGGTGTCGTTGTTTGATTTTGAGCAGACAGATCGTATGCCATTAGTTTGTAGAGGTTTACATGGACGTAGCTTTATAGAAGCCGTAACATGCTGCTATTCAAATTGTTAGAACAAGCATGTGCAATAATGAAAAAGTAGGTGTTAGTTGACAACTTTTCTATTCCTGAGAAGGGTGAGGGAGACTCTGACTTAGTGTGGAATTGGAGTTGCACCATTTTCCTATGCGGTCCATACTCCCAGCTCTTTCTTTTATATTACAGTTCATATCATAATATAAAGAAAATCAGCATACAGCAACATACATTCCCAATTTCATGTATAACTAAAAAATGTGTCCGCTACTGTGAGTTGCAACCACAACCAAACTAAATAAATGAAAATGAAAATTTAAAATACTTGGAAATACGTGACTTCATCTACAATATGTTTTCCTTGATTTTGCAATACTGTAATAAACCCAACCAACGATATATCACTAGCGCAACTTCTAATTAGCTTAAGCAATCTCTTGAAGTACACCGGAAGAGTTTCAATGAATACCTTATATGATTTGTCGGGAACAGTAACCGTTTCTCTTTGTCACCTCCTACACAAGAAAATTCTCTACACAAGTCAGTGCTTCATACAAGACCGATGATTATATTTTGAATATATATTGAGCATCTCGGCGTGTGAAGATAGTAATCACAATGTGGCAAGCCTAGGTCAAAATCTAACAATAACTAGTGCATACCGCTTCAGGACATGTGTATAGCGAGTGGTCACTACCAGTTTTTGGTAAACCAGTACAAAAGGATGCAGTTGACTGTTGTATGTCCCTATCTCTGTTGCACCGCCTTCCGTCAGTGCTTGGTTGAATTGTTAAATAAAGCAATTTTGTGAAACGGGCACAATAAAGAAAAAGATGGAGTGTGTTGCGTTATCGAATGCAACATATGCGCTGGACTTGTGTGCTCACAACGGAAAGTTAGTGAGAGAAAGCTCCAACTTCTCTCTAGCAACACCCCAAGAGTTTCATCGTCCCCGAACCCACTCCTCCCGTCCGGCGAGTCTCTGTCAAAGTTCCCGTCCTGCCCCCGGCGAGCTCTACACTGGAAAGTTAACAAAGGTTTGGCTTTCCCACATCTTCTGTTACTCCTCCTTTCTCGACAAATGACCTCGCGCCTGTGGATCAAAGGTACACTCCATCCCCTGAACCAACACTCTCTCCCTCCTCTTTACTCCTCTCCCCAATTTCAGAGGTCAAGGACACAACTAGTGCATCTTCGATGCTACCTCAAAGATTTATGGCGAAATGCAGACCATTTAATCGCAACTGTTAATCTTCCCCATCTGGTGGCGGCTGAATCAAACCACTTTCCCGGCTGTTCATGATCTACTTCGCCCTGAGACTCTCTCTGTGACACCCCCTTTCTGAGATTCCCTCATGCTACCGACCTCTCTGTCGACCTCTCGCTCCCCTCTCATCAGTCACTTTGGGGGATTTCCCTGCGCACCTGTAGAAATATTCTCCCAACTCAGACCCTCACCCAGTGGATATCTCCGCCGCAATCACATCATGAGAATAGGAGGTTTGTTAACCTTGGCCAAGTGCATTAACAAGCACACCCAGGCTGATCGGGGAAAATCATCGATCTTCAGAAGTGCTCTCAAGCTAAGGAAACCCTCAGATTCGTCTACCCACACCTGGGAACCTCCTTCTCCACCTCCCATGGATTCTCGTTTCACCTTTATGGAATACCAGCTCTCAAATCTCGTATACTCCACATGCATCCCTCTCCCCAAAGTGTGGATATACCACAAGTTCGACATCTCTCTAGGATCCTGCGTGGTTAACTTGGGCCAGCGATCTTTCCCGGTGATGGTCACCTGGTCATCTCCAAAAGACCATCACCGGAAAAAATAGAGCATCAACCTTACTCATCTCAGAGGGCTGGGCCCAATTGGTTGCCGAACTCCAGCTCAAGCCAGAATGGACCATCTATATCAAACATTCTGGAAATCAAACATTCTTGGCTCGAGTTAGGGATTTCAACGCCGACACACCACCTGAGCTGACACATCTCTATGAAAGGAAAGACGGAGAGAGTTCATCTTCTTCGAACTCAGACGATCATCTTTTTGTTCGGGACATCCATCAAATGCCGATTGGCTCCATGCGTTGGCCCATCTCTGTCTCCTCCAGTCTAGAGGAGGATGATGATGCTGATACAACGACAACACCTCATTACTCAAATTCATCTTCTTCAAACTTGGACGATCATCTTTTTGTTCGGGACATCCATCAACGGCCGATTGGCTCCATGCGTTGGCCCATCTCTGTCTCCTCCAGTCTAGAGGAGGACGATGATGCTGATACAGCGACAACACCACATTATTCAAACTCCATTGCTTCTAGGTATCATCTCTTTCCCCCTCCTGTCAGCTCTAAGACTGCAAACCCTACTCTTGAAATGCATAACAAAACCCTAAACCCAATATCAACCCCCGAGATAGATATCATACCAAAAGACACATTTATCCTAAATCGTACTTTCCCCCTTCTAGTGCAGGAAAAATCTATATACCTCATAAACAAACACTTGAAAAAAACTCCACCACCCAAACTTGGCAAAAATCCCCTCCCAGACGACCATTCCAGACCCTCATATGCTCTTTTTGCAACATCAGACACCATTCGACATCTAGATGTCCTTCTCATTTAACTTGTTTCAAATGCCAACAAAAGGACATACTAGTAAAAACTACTGGGTTCACCTCCCTCCAGTTAAACACCGACCAACTGCTACCTCAGTGTGGCTTTTCCCTAGATTTCTCTCTGAAAAATCCACGACTTTCAAAGAAAACCAACGAGTTCCCAGAAAGGGTGTTTCTGACTACAGACGCCTTCCCTACCTCTCACCCCACTCACCAAAAATGCTTTTGCATGGTTAGCTGATCTCCCGCCCAAGCATGGAGATCTCCTCCCAACCTCTTCTAAGCATATATACACTAGACACGAGCAATCCACAAAACCTTACCAAAAACCCTCAATTTTTAAACCGTCACCACCGAAACCCAACACACACACTGCTCCCACCATAGATTACACTTCCCTTTCCAATACCACATCACCAAATATGGAAGCTCTAGGGCATCTGGAATACAACATTGCCCTTGACTTACCTGCAAACTCCATGAGACTTCTTAAGGTCTTAACTTTGAGGAGCATTCTGGTCTCCATTGAAAACAACCTCGACAACAACATGATCAATGTCCTAGATGTCACCCGAGCCCTAGCTCTTATAATCCCAAGATAGACGATCCTCAAACCCAAAATCTTTTCCCCTACCCAGCTGATTTACATGGTCCCGAAAGGCACACAAATTGAACATCTGTTCAACCAGGTCCTCACCATTCCTTGTGGATCAAGCTTCATTCAAGCCAGATTAACCAAATGGTCAGCTGATCTAGGGGCCTTCCCAGCGCCAACAGGAGGTTCTAATTTGGGTTGCCATTTCAAACCTACCACCCCACCTCTGGAAAGCTGAGATCTTTGGGGGATAGCCCACTCTATTGGAGCCACCCTACAAAACATCAGCCCAGAAACCTTACACCCTACTCAATACATCAAAGCTTACTGCCTCTTTACTGTCAAAGCAGCCATGTCCTTACCCCCAACCATCAATATCAGAATAGGATAATCCATTTACAACATCAAACTGTCTGTCAAACATCCTTCAGATAACAAAATAACCTTCTCAGACCTTTCTGTCCACCCACCCTCCTGGTTCTGTCCAAACAAAGACAGAAAGGCCCCAAACCCTGCTCACAAGACAGGTGTTAGACACCTTGTGTGAGAAAGGAAAACTACAAAACCACTTCCTCTGGTCACTCAAATACTCCATCCAACCGCAAGAGAACCAGATCCTCCTCTCCTCCCAAACCCAGACTAGCCTCCGCACCCACAAGCACAAAATTCCCTTCTCCTCCACCTTCCAAGGAAAACAACAGTGCTCTTAGCATTAGCCCAAACACCTTGAAAAAACTCAAAACAACCATACTAAAAGAAATTAGAACTTTGTAGAGTCCACAACCGAAGAGCACATGACAAGGAAAAGAAGCCAACAAACTCCCAAAGATAATGATGCCCTGCCCTGAAGGGGCAAATAAGAAACATATCATCAACCGATAGGAACCAGGTACATCCAAAAATTCTTATTTTAGCACATCATGCACAAAATCTTATATTTTGGATGATTCTTCTTCGCCTTTAATCAATACTTTAGATTGAGATCTCGATAACATAGAAGATCTAGCATCTTGGTCTAACATTTCTAGTTTCACAAAATTTGCTAGCAATATTGGAATCAATTTTGATGATGAGGAAAAGGAAAATAACGTTTTAGATGATATATAACTTTTCATGGGATGGACCAACCGAAGGGAATGGGAAACCACCAAAGTCAACTTCGACTTACTTACAATCCAATAGTTTCTCTTTGGACTTCCCTTTTCAGTAATCCTTTTTATCCGCAATGAGAATATCAACATGGAATGTATGTGGGGATGCAAACCTCAATAGACGAAAGGAAATCCGTTCTCATATTTACAAAAATAAAATAGACCTCATCACTATCCAGGAGACAAAAATTTGTCTTTCCCCTTTTGCCCTTAAAACCATTGGAGGCAATAGAATTACAGACTGGATCCAAATTTACCACTCTGGATTTAAAGGAGGACTAGTAGTGGGATTCAACAACCAATCTTTCATCCCTACTAACTCCTACATCCACAACTTCTCCATAACCATCACTATCAAAAACACAACTGATGGTTTTAGTTGGAATTTCACTGGGGTTTATGGAGAACCTAGACATAATAAGACTGCTTTCCTAACTGAATTAGAAACTATTATGTCTTCTTTCTCCAAGTATCCTTGGGTCCTTGGTGGGGACTTCAATCTAATAACCCAAAATTCAGATCGATACAACCCAACTAGCTCATCACAACCCATGTCTGCTTCCGACAAACATTTTAGCCACCTTCTCACTAGACATGATTTAATTGAACTTAAACCATCAAACACCTCCTTTACTTGGTCAAGAAATCAAACCTTCACTAGATTAGACCACTTCATCTGCTCCCCCACTTGGGAAGACCAGCACCTCCTCTCCACTATTCACACATATCACCAAACCATCTCAGACCATTTCCCCTTATCCTTGATACCACCACTGAACCATGGGGAAAAAGACCATTTCATTTTGATAACTACTGGATCTCATTATATAACTTCTCTCTCAAATGTGCCGAGCACTGGAAGCAGGCCGACCCCCAGACCACAAACCTTGGACTCCATATCCTCAAAAACACAAAAAAAATCAAAGCCCACTTAAAAAATGGAAACTTCTTAACCCAAATAAGCTATCTGAAACTCTCAAAGACCTTGAGCAACAATTCATGTTTGTTGACAAAGACCCTGCAGCTGACCCAACTCTTGTGCTTTCTATCAAAGCCGACATGGACTTCACAAAAAAATGCATTGAAACAAATTGGAGACAAAGAGCAAAAATCACATGGGCAAAAGAAGGAGATAAGAACTCAAAGTTCTTCCACAAAATGTGCAACAATAACTTTTGGAAAAATGCCATCACATACTTACATATCAATAATAGAACCACAACCCACAAATCTACCATCACAAACCATATCACTGAACATTTCAAAAAAATATTCAACACCAACCCCCAACCCTCCTGCCTAAATGACATGGTTTGGACTACGACATGTTCTTCAAAATTTGACCATCCTCTTGATCTTATCAAACCATTCACCTCAGAGGAAATAGACATGGACATTAAAACCTTAGGTTTAAATAAATCACCTGGCCCAGATGGACTAAATGTTGAATTCTACCTTGCAAATTGGAACCACTACAAAGTAGACTTCCTAGCTTTATTCAAGGCTATTCATGACAGTGAAAACATTCACAACATCATCAAACATCTAAATAGAACTTTCATCGCTCTCATAAAAAAAACCAACCAACCCGACCTCATTTCCCAATTTAGACCCATCAGTCTCATCAACACCTCCTACAAAATCATAGCCAAGACATTAGCAAACTAAATAAAACATCACATCAACAAAATCATCACTCTCAACCAAAATGCTTTCCTCAAAGGAAGAAGTATTCAAGATGCCTATCTGATGGTCAATGAAACTATACATCTCTGTTATAAAAACAGAACACCCTTACTAGCCATCAAATTGGATTTTGAGAAAGATTTTAATTACGTTAATTGGAAATGTATCACCAAAATGCTCCATGGCTTGGGCTTTCCTGATAAATGGGTCAACTGGATTCATGCTTGCATCTCCACAAATTATTTCTCCACTATCATAAATGGTGTCCCCTTTGGATATTTCAGAAATACAAATGGCCTTAGACAAGGGGATACACTCTTTCCATATCTGTTCATCATTGTCACATTCATTCTCTCCCGCATGATACAACTGGACAAAGAAAATGGACTGATACACTCACATGTGGAATGCAAAGAGAACATTATACAATTCGAAGATGATACCATCATCCTCACCTCTCTAGAAGACTCCTCTATCCTCAACACCATCAGAATAATAGGAATCTTCTCCTACATCTCTGGACTCAAAATAAATCTCCATAAGTCGTCCATCTTTGGAGTTCACATTGACTTCTCAGATATGGCTAGATTTAGGGAACTCCTTAGATGCAAGGTCAAAGATTTCCCCATACAATACCTAGGACTCCCGATCACCCCCCACAACATCACAAATGCAACTTGGAAACCCATCCTTGACAAAATCAATAGAAAACTCTCATCTTGGAAAAATAACTTCCTTAACCTCGTTGGATGACTTACTCTCCTAAATAGTGTCATCACACCCATCACCACTCATTATCTAAGTTGTATCCCTCTCCCAACCAAGACCAGAAAGTTCATTGATAAAACTCATAGAAAATTCCTCTAGAACAACCATATTTCTTCCTCCAACTCTGGTAGCCACTACCATCTTATAAATTGGGACACTATTGCTGCACCAATTGACCAAGGAGGTTGGGGTATTCTTAACATAGACACCCACACATTATGTCTTATCACCAAAATCAACAACAACCTGGCCAAAAACAAGAGGAAAATCTGGACCAGTCTCATAAATTTCAAATATTACAAAAAACTCCCGCCCTAGCATAGAGTGCCCAATAACTCTGCCTCACCTCTCTGGAAATATATCAACAAAAACATCAAAAAAATAACCCAGATCATTAACACCCCCACACTCCCATCTAAAAATCTGCTTTTGACATGACCCATGGTTAAAAAACAACACTATCCATAATCTGCACACAAATTGGTCCATACCTAACAAACTCACCAAGATCAACACCACCAAAGCGCTTAACCAACTTACCAGTAACAGATCAAATGCGCTCAAAAGATGTATACTCATACATCTCAACCCAGATTGCCCCTCCACCCTGATCTAGACACTTGAACAAAATTCATCAAATCATATTACCTGGAAATGGGGTAACACATACTCTGTGAAGAAAGCTTACACTTACCTCTCCTACAGAGGTCTGTCCCCCCACCTCCAAAATTTGGAAGCAAAAGTGGCAACAAAAATATAAAATCTTTCTTTGGCTTCTTCTACATAACAAGCTGCTCACTGAACAAAACCTCTTTAAGAGAGGCTTCAACGGCCCCTATAGATGCTCTCTATGCTACAACAACACAAAATCAGTGGACCACATTTTCTTCAACTGCAACTTCTCACTCAGTATCATCTCACATTTTATTCAACACTTCTAGCTTGATCTCTCATCAGCAACATTTCCTTTGGATCTATCTCCTAATAGGTCATTCACTTCATTTAGTGGTGATGATCTCTTCGTCACCATTAGTTGGAACCTTTGGCTTGAGAGAAACAACATATACTTCAACAATGTGTCAAGACTGAAGCATATCATCATCTCACATATTAGTGTAGATCTTCATTTTCTCACCATGTGCAGGCAAGCAGGTACAGGAGGGGACTGAGGATTCTGATGATGGAAAATCGGAAGCCTATTTTCTTAGTGACTTGAAGGCAATGGTTGATGATGAGACTGGTGTTAGTTTGCTACTTCAATGGTAGAAATGATGTTTTTTCTCCTGGTTACGAACAACTCTTTTTTGAAGTCTTTGATGCTCTATACCTAGTACATCTTGCTTATTGTCAATGAGACTTGTTAAGGGGTGCCTCCCCCATGAAACATTCACTTTTCAACATCTTTCCTGCTTAACCAAACATTAGTATTGTACTGACTGACTCAGCTAGTGTTAGATTGTTTTGCCTTTTTAATATATGCTATGATCATTATAAAAAAAAATCGAATGCAACATTTCATGATCTGTTGCATAGAATACATTTTTGTTACTGTGATTGCATTAGAGACAGACTCTTAACACTGTTGTGGGGTATGTAATTGGTTTGAAACCACATTGGTAGACTCTACATCGTCACCTTTCCATGATTTAGAAGATGAAGGCGGATTTTGAGATCCTTTCTCAGGGTAACGACTTCTTCATCATTCAATTTTCAGATCTGGGTGATATGTGCACTTCTCTTTATAGGGGCCATGGCTGGTGGCCGGGAAGCCCTGTTGTCGAAGAAGTGGCAAAGAGGGGAACCTATAGAAAAACAAAAGCTCACATAGGTGCCGATTTGGGTGTGAATCCATGACTTGCCTTTGGAGCTCTGGGATGAAGATATGTTCAGTATCATTGGTAGCTATATTGGTACGCCTCTTAGAGATGATAGACCCACAAGGGAGCCTGAAAGGTTAGAGTTCGCTAGAATTCATGTTCTTGTTCCGGCGTCGTCCACCTTTCCTTCTATTGTGAGTCTTACTAGTAATGGTGGTATCATAGATTCTGTGAAGCTTATCTATGAATGGTTCCCATTGAATTGTAAGCAATGTGATACTTTTGGGCATGGACAAGGGGAGTGTGTGAAGATTATTCCTCTATTCGGGCTCAATAGTAGAAAGGCAAGGAGAAAGTCAAAAGTTGTGATGACACTGTGACACACCAATCACAAAAACATGATTTACTTAAGCGGAAGCGTTCACTAAGCATCGAATTACTAAAAATCACTAAAAATTAAAACCATTTTACAGAGAGGTCCACACATAGGAAAACTCTTTCACAAATAACTGAAGTAAATTAATTACATACTAGTTTACAAGTACATGTCCTGTATCATCTTTTTATGAAAATTACAAGCATCAACTGCCATGTTAAACTAAACACAGGCAGTATAAAATCTCAAGGCACTGAGCCAAAATATCAAAATCACTAACTACTACTCCAAGGACCTGAGAGTACAAAGACGACACATAGGACTCTATTCACATATATACAAAACTTGATAGCGAGTGTCTCCACCTGAGAATTCACTACTATTCCTGGTACTGCTGCTGTCCTTCACATATAGAAGGGTTTCTGCCTCCTCGTTCGCGTCCACCTAAAAAAAATGTGGTTCCCACGGGGGTGAGACAATTGTAAATTGCCCCAGTGAGAGATATAACTCTCCGCCAAAAACATTATTATTGTAGTAGTTAATTCATGGTCTAACATATTAGAACATTATTCTTATCTAAAGCATTGCAACTATAACCTGATAGCACAACATGTCACTTATCCAATAAGTAAATATGAAGAACATGTATAATATTTATCCGCTATATTAGGCAGGATAATATCAACCAATGTTTCTCGTATTTCAACTTTATGCAATTACATTACACGGCTGATTATATTTTACACATCAAGTGTCAAATTGCAATTAGCTTGCCAAGGTATATTGACATCTTCACTATAGAGTTATAGCCGCATCATATACTCTTTTCAGGCTTAGAACACATAGCTAATGCCTGACATTGTTTTGTGGAGTCATGGCCTGTAGCCATATTCTTTAACAAAGTATTGGGATCTTAATCCCTCATCTCATCAAGTACATTTCCATTTCTTAACAAGTTCATCATCATGATTATAGAGTATGGGTATTCAAACCCTTAATTCCTCATAGAATACTTGTTACCACTTATCAAGTAACTTAATACATTCAGGTCATTTGACCAAGGTAATCATGATTCTTACTACACAAGCATTCCACATAGCACACAAAGCTTAATTCACCTCTTGTTACCTCTTAATAGGCAACAAGGAATATTATGGCTTATGAAGCCCATAAACAATTTCAATAATTAAAACATCATATGGCACACATGGCTCATTAATTTCATGTTACCTCTCACTAAGCAACAAAGCATATGAAGGCTTATAAGGCCTATAAACATTTTCAATATACAGAGCATCATAGCCCATACCTGGCTATGCTTATCATCTCAACATAACTGCATGATTAGTACTCATGCTAACAGTTATAATGCCTACATGTAAGCACCATGCAACACAAAGTAATACCACTATTCCCATTTTAGGGTTCAAGGTTTCTCTTACATATCATCACCCTCCCTTAAGGTTTTCCATAAATAACCACTTAGGTTCTTAAGATCATATATTAATGATCAAGCCCTATTTCATTGCTTCATACAGCTAGGAGCCAATATTGATAACATAAGTATTCAATCATACTTATTTATTCTTACCATTCATCATTAAATGAATTATCGACACAAAGTATGAGTTTCTTTCTCATCTTTACCAGAGTATGATTGCCTCATGGATTATTGGTTTGGATTAACCTTTTCATAAGGCATGTTAGCCTACACTCATCAGAGTGCATTACTTCATAATATAGCAATTGTCATGACACATTTCATGTGTCACTCATCTAAATATATTGGATTTAAAATACATCAAGGTGTATAAATCTTAAGGTGTTGAATGTGATATCTATCATGTCTTGATGTATCACTTCCCTCCTCACCTTTATCTTACTTGAATTCATCCACTTAGTTTGTATTAGGGTATTTCCCATCCTAATACTTTATGCATCAACTCAAGACATTTATCATGTAATGTATTGGTCATAAGTCACTTATTTAGAATATACAACCATTTCCAATGATATGGACTCATCTTGAGTTAAGGCATTGTTGATATAGGGTTGACCATTATCAACCACGCTAGGTATTTCACCTATCAAGGTATTAGCCATACCATTACTTGGTGTTACACTCATCACTTCTAAGAGTGTCTTGCTCTCACCTTTACAAGGTGTATAGGGTTGAATCATGTGCATATATTCACCATATTGGGTTGGAGATGTATAAACACTCACCATATCGGGCTAGAAGTACATGAAAACCATCCATATCGGGCTAGAGGTGTATGAACACCATCCATGTTGGTTTAGGGTTGGTTATGTCGAGTACATGGCACATATATGTGTCACCCATGATGTATAAGAGGTATCAACTCATCACCATGTTAGGCTACCATGTTGTCTAGGGTTGTGTATCGTGCAACCCTATCATGCATGGTCATGTGTCATGCAAGGTCATGTAGGCCTCATGATACTAAGTACCAATGATGTATTATATGATCATATCGCGCAATAGCACTTGTTACTCATCACTTATATCGGGTTACCAAAATTAGGGTTTCTTGTCAACTTACAAGTATACAATTGACCTTGTATCATGCATGGAGTCTATAATAGACTTCCTATCATTTTAGTAGAGTAGGTGCATCATCATATCGAGTTAGAGCTATTTGTATATATGCTTGAGCCTGATATCACTTTTGCAAAGTGACACCATCTTATTCAAGCTCTAGAACTTTATTTTAACTGATATAATTCATGGCAACATGTCTAAGAAGTTACTAGAACTCATAATTTCATCAACTATTTTAGAAAATTTTAGAATTAAAAGTATTTCACTAAGTATAGCAATTTAGGCGAAGAATAACAACATGGTTGAGTTCAAGTTATATAACCCGCCTTAAGAACCACTTCAAAGCTCCAAGATCCAAAGCTCCACATTCCTAAGGTTGAAGATGACTTATGAAAAGTCCAAGGCTCGTTCACAACTCCTTCATATACATGGAATCACCATGGATAAGAAATTGGAGAAGAAGAAAAGAAAAGAAGATCAAAACCCTAAAATCATGCTTCAATTCAAGGTTGAAGATGATCTTATCCTTACCTTAGGGTTAAGTATGAGCTCCTTCTTGCTCCTTAACACCTTTGCACAATACACTAGTGTCCTTGCACGATATCGAAACCCTCTTGAACGATATGGCACTCACTTGCATGATATGTGAACATCCCCAATTCTAGGTACAAAACACCTTTTCCTTTTCTTTAACCCTTACTTTCATATCTACATTATGGGAATCTTTCTTCGTACTTTGTATTGAATTAGGTGACTTTTGACCCTCAAACCCTAGTCTGACTCGGGTTGTGTTCCATAGAGTTGAAGGCATGAGGAATTGCTATCTTAATACCTCAATTAGCTAGCCTATAAGCAATAATGATGATCTAGATCACTTTACCCTAGATTTGTGAACTAGGACAGACCTGAGTATCACATAGGTCAATAATCGATTTTAGGTGGAAGGTTTGACCATCTTTGACATTTAGACTTAGTTCATTTCAATAATTGAATGATTAACGTGCACATGTTAAATTATAGATGTAGTACCTCAAAATACACATCTAAGCTCATAATTGAGTTCCTCACATCTTAATTAGTTAACCCTCAAATTTTGGGGTCTTTTGGACATCATATGCACCCTCAATTGAACCCTATTAGGTTATGTGTGCTTTTAACCCTTTCTTGGTTGATTTTCTTTTGTTTTCTTGGTTTGGTCTGGATCTTGGTCCAAGGACCGGTTCAACTGGTGAACGGTCCGGTCCGGGTAACGGGACTTGGTCGTCCCCTACGTCCGATCTTCACGCAGACGCCAGGCACAACACAGGGATGCCTCCCTGGTCTCTCACGCACGCCAGGCTGAGCGCCTCCTCATGCTTTCTTCGCTCCAGATTTCAGCCTCGACACCCCCTCATCCGGACTCATCAGTCAATTGCACCTGAAGTGCTCTGGAGCTGCTGATGGCATTGGTTTTCTTCTCCGGTAAGGACGGCGAACAGCTGCCACGTCGCTTCACCTCAGTCCAATAGACCGCGAGGTAACCATCTAGGACCCCCGTTCTTTCCATTGGTTCATTCGTATTAGCGTGGTTTGGCCTCTTTCTCTGGGTCGACTAGCACCGCCGGTTTTCCCCTATTTTGCCGAGCCGTCGAGAAGGACTCCGCAAGTCCTTGGTTCCTGTATCTCAGCCAAACCTATGCCCAGCGGCCTGTGTGGTGAGAATACTCCTGCCGCTAGCAGTAGCTGGCAGAGGATCTGTAGGATGTCGAGCTTTCTCTTCTTCTACTCCTCATCGTTGGGTAGAGTCCTCGGGATTCACCTTCAGGTTGCCACTAGGTTCGTCGCAGACAGCGGATGGGCCTGAGAAGTGGTTGCCTTTAGGAAATCATTCTCATGTTATGGTATACACACAATTGCCTCCTTCCTCCTCCATCCCTTCCCCTTTCCTTGCCCTAGGGCGGCGCCCCATCTGCAGCCGACCTACTGCACAGAGCTGCAGCCAGTAGCCAGGGGCCCATTGGGCGCGATCAGCACCACAAATAGCGATGCACTAAGTTCGTCTGTGAGGCCTAACTGCGAATCTGTCGTTCTCATCCCACAAAATGCCTTGTTCTTCCTTTTCCCCTTCCTTCCTCCTCCTTGGCGCCGGGCAACAGTGGCCAGAGGTTGAAGAAGATGACCCAATGGTGCTTGGAAGCGGGTTTTGGGCAGATTTCTGTTGATTTCGGCCATCTCGTTTCTCTGTGAGTAGAAGCTCACCTCCCCCTTGCATCGATTAGCTTTGAATTAATCTTTTGCATGTTTTTGCTAATGTGCTATGTGCACGGTTCCCCTTCCTGCTGGTTGCACACTTTCATTTATAATTTCCACTAATAAGTACAATCTGGTTATAAGTTCTTTGCACAATTCCTGTTGGCTGTTGGATGCACGATCTTAAGCAACTAATCCACACATTTTGAATTATTGATGATCTACACAGTTTCATCCTGGAGATGGATGCACAATTTGGGATTTGACTGTTTGCTCGGTCTGCTATTTATGCAGACTGCAGGTTACTAATAGCACGTTGGCCTATTTGGCTGATCTGCACGTATGAATAAATGTCAGGCTGCACGGTTAAAAGCAGCTGAAGCTACACGGTACAAAATTAATCAGAGCTGTACGGTCTGGTTTATTAAACTTGCACTGACTAATATTAATACTAGTAGGCACAAAGTTTGAGGACCTAGAAAACTCCACTCCATGATTTTCGGTAGATCGCACTTAAGCTTGTGTTATATGTGTTTTTCTCGTGATATTATTGATACAATTTTAGGTCTGCATGACCTTGCACTACTTGATCTGGTTTAAACTGCACGGGTTTGGTCATAGTTCAATTTCTTTTATGCCTTGTCCCACCCAGTTAGCTAATAATTAGGTGTGAGGGCATATCAGGCCATGTGCCTTTGATTTTATCGAATAATCAGAAATGTTATATCTTGAAATATTCGTAATAGATTATTGATAACTAAAAATATAGATATATATGTTTTTGAAATAAAAAAAATATGCCTGATTTATTGGGACATGTTTCACGCCCAGATTCACAACCTAAAGTAGGGTCGATTTTTAAGTAAAAGATTTGATACATTTTATATTAATCGGATGCACACATATTATGACTAGGTTGAGACAACCCTGACCCTGTGCTTAGGAGGTGTTACTAAATAACTAGGTCTGATCATAAGGTATGTACATCCTCTATTTTATTTTGGGCATTATTTGACTAAAATCTACATTCTTTTAATGAGGCATCTCTTGAACTGTTATTCTACTTGAAAATCACTTGCTTGGACATTTATTACTTTTCCTTCTCTCAATTCATGATATTCAATTGGTTATTGTGATACCTTGTTTATCATGGGTTTCTGGACCCCTTCTGCTATATTGTCTTCTTATTTGAAATTGACTAAAATGCCAGTCTTATCACTCTATTTTATGTATGCTACATGTTTGACTAGAATATCTAGAATAGCGGTACTTATGTACAACCATATTTATTTAGGGCGTGTGTATTTCGCCCGGGGTGTGCGTTTCCACCCTTATTTCTTTTAGGCCATGATCCTATGGTGTTATGGCCCTATTTTAGGTATATTTAGTCTACATTGTTATGCATGCAAATGTTTGTTGTTTTAATATGAAATTGTGGATGATTGTTATGGCAAGCCACTCTTTTATTATCATGTTTGTAATCTAAAATTTTATATTCCTCATTTCTTTTGTTACTTTTCTCTTGAACATACCTAATTGCAAATAGCCCCCTTTTCTTGTGGGAACATCTCTTTTGTACTTGTAATCCTATATAATGCCCAGAATGTTTTATATATGTACATACTCAGCCTTTGCTGACCTCTTTGTTGTTTCCTTATTCTGGGTGATGTTCCCTTCCACCCAGGTGAAGAGGATCCCGTGGTGACCTTAGAGGAGGAGCCTGCACTTGAGGTCCCAGTGTTCGAGGAACCTGTCCAACAGTAGTTCGTGAAATTTCTGAGATGCCTAGGTTTCCCTATGAAATCGACTCATTAGTTTAGTTTCTTTGGTGTTTTCTTTTATGTCCATGTGGACAAGTTCTTAGAAATAAATGGATTATGTAATAACTTAAACTCTTTACTTTCCGCTGCTTTTGCTTTATGCTCATTTTACCATGTTATTTTGAGAACAATGTAGCTACCCTTCTATCTATTTATCATGTTTCAATATATGGGTTTTGCTATGGCGGTCTCAAGATAATGTTGATAGGGAGTGGTCGCCCTAATGGGTCCCACTCCTTACAAAATGGTATCAGAGCAATAGCAGGCAGCAATCTAGTATCTCAAAATTTTGCTTTAGGATTCTTATCCCTATCTACCTTTTCAGGAGATCCGATCTATTTGGGGACAAGCATGGTGAGTCTTCCCAGTCTTGTGAGAGACAAGGAGATGGGTACACTACACCACTGAACCCACAGTTCGGGATGCCACTCATCGAGCCGCCGTTGACGACACCTAATGCACATGCCACTTCTGGGGGCCACTAGGTCATCACCGCGCCTCATCCTTTTTCAGAGCCTCCTCCTCCACCTCCACTTACTGCCGAGCAAGAATTGGCGGTTCTGCGTCAGTTTTTGGCCAATTTTGTGATGGGGCGAGTCAACGCCATTCCTCTTCCTGAGAAACCCAAAGAGTACTCCCTCACAGAGTTTATCAAGATGCAGCTGCCCTACTTCAAGGGCGAAGGAGAGATCGAGATGGTGGACAAGGCCGACGACTGGGTCTTGGCCATCGAGCGTACCTTTGAGGGCATGGAGTGCCCTCCTCACCAGAAGGTCCGCTTCGCCACCTACGTGTTGGACGGGCCAGCACGTGTTTGGTGGAATGGGGTCGCCCACACTCGCAATGCCTCCGACATGACATGGGAACAATTCTTGGTTCTTTTCCGCCATAAGTACGTCTGCGCCACCACCTTAAAGAAGAAGGAGGCGGAATTCTACAGCTTGAAGTAGGGAACCATGACTGTCTCTGCCTATGTTCAGAAGTTCCTATTTTTAGAGCGCTATGTTATAGGTCTTGGAGAGGAACGCCGAGCTACACTCTTTCTACAGGGACTGAGCTACCAGTTTGGGAGAACTCTTGTTCCACATCTCCCTCTTACCTTCAAGTTGATGGTGGATAAGGCCCTCACTGTTGAGGCTTATCTAGGATTTCAACCTTCGACTCAGAGTCCCAGTAAGCGAAAGAGCTTCAGTGATGATCTTCGTGACAAGTGCAACCACTGCCAGTGTCACCACCCTCCTGGCAGGTGCCCTACAGTGCTACCTGCAGCTCGACCAGATGTGAGGCACTTGACATGCCACGAGTGTGGCTAGGTGGGTCACATCAGGCCACAGTGTCCCAAGCTCCAGAGAGCTGCTGCACTAGCTCAGCCGTGAGCACCCCAGCAGCCGCAACAACCTCATCCGCAACAACCATCGAGGAACAATAATCAACAAGGACATCACCCACCTGTTGAGAAACGTGCAGGACGTGTCTTTGCCATGGACGCTGTGGAAGCCACTAATGATAATAGAGTTATTGAAGGTACTGTGCACTTATTTCAACAGTCGATAAAAGCATTATTTGATTCTGGAGCTTCAAACACTTTCATATCTTCTAAGCTTGTAGCCTTGTTAGAGTTAGAAATGGTGTACATGGACTATATCCTAGAGGTTGACACACCTACAGGTAAAATGTCTTCTACCTTCCTGAAAATCCCTACTGTAGACCTTTGAATTTCTGGCAATTTGTTCGAGACAGACTTCATCATCCTCAATATGACGACCTTCGACGTAATCTTGGGAATGGATTGGCTCAAGAAGTTCAAAGTTGCTCTTTTCTGTGAAGATAAAAAGGTTAGTCTGCTACACCCCGATGGCGAGCGTTTCTGCATCAAAGGAAGAAATCAAGGACATTCACAGTTCATCATTTCTACGCTCAAGGTGGAGAAGCTCATTTCCAAGGGCTCTAGGGCCTACTTGGCATCGGTTGTCCTCAATTCCACACCACCAGACATAGAGGACATTGATGTGGTTCGGGATTTTCCTGACGTCTTTCCTAACGAGCTGCCTGGACTTCCCCCATCACGAGAAGTTGAGTTTTCTATCGACCTCATACCAGGCACGACACCTATCTCCAAGCCACCCTATCGAATGGCACCTGCTGAGCTGGCTGAGCTCAAGAAGCAACTGCAAGAGCTCCTAGACATGGGGTTTGTACGCCCTAGTATCTCTCCCTGGGGAGCACAAGTGCTATTTGTGAAGAAGAAAGACGAGTCCTTGCGGATGTGCATGGATTACCGTATGATGAATCAAGTGACGATTAAGAATCGTTATCCTCTGCCACATATTGACGATTTGTTTGACCAGCTAAAGTCTGCTACTATTTACTCGAAGATGGATTTGCATAGTGGCTACTATCAGATGCGGGTGAAAGATGATGATGTACCGAAGATGGCTTTCCACACTCGTTACGAGCATTATGAGTTCATGGTCATGCCTTTCGGTTTGACCAATGCCCCTGCCGCCTTCATGGACCTGATGAATCAGGTCTTCCATCCCTACCTCAATAGCTTCATGGTGGTGTTCATCGATGACGTGCTTATCTACTCCTAGTCTATAGACCAGCACCGCGAGCATCTACAGATCGTTCTTCAGGCATTATGAGAACATCATCTCTATGCAAAGTTCTCCAAGTGCGAGTTCTGGCTCAGGGAAGTGATGTTCCTTGGCCATGTTATTTCTGCGGGACATATTGCGGTAGATCCTATCAAGATTGAAGCTGTGACAAAGTGGCAATCACCGAAGAACCCCTCAGAGATACATAGTTTTCTGGGCTTGGTAGGTTACTATCAGAGGTTTGTATAGAATTTCTCCGAGTTGGCACTTCTGATGACAAAGCTGACACGCAAGGATGCAAAGTTTATCTGGACCCCTGAGTGTGAGAAGAGTTTCTTAGCATTGAAGAAGTGTTTGACGTCTGCCCATGTACTCGCTTTACCTATTGAGGGTAAGCCCTATGTTATCTTCACCGATGCTTCTAAACTAGGGTTGGGATGTGTCCTTATGCAAGAAGGACGAGTGATTGCATATGCCTCACACCAATTGAAGCCTAATGAGGGTAATTGGCCTACTCATGATCTGGAGTTGGCTGCCATAGTTCATGCACTGAAGATATGGCGGCATTACTTGTATGGGGTACAGTTTGAAGTCTTCTGTGACCAAAAGAGCCTACCCTACCTGATGACTCATAAGGACTTGAATCTACGCCAGAGACGATGGATGGAGTACCTCAAGGACTATGACTTTACCATCACTTATCATCCCGGTAAAGCGAATGTTGTTGCTGATGCTCTGAGTAGGAAAAAGGATGCAACTTGTGCTGCCATCAGTTGCTTCTTATGGAGAGGCTTGGAACAAGTTTCGAGTTGGAGACCTGAGCTACCTGATGATGGTGACGACTTTTCTGTGGAGAAGGTGAGAGTGCAGATGGCTAGTTTGGCTGTCACTCCCACCTGGATTTCTGAGGTTATTACTGCATAGTTAGATAGCTCTGAGCTAGCCGAGATGAAGCTGATAACAGAGAAACCACAGTCTGAGTTTTCCGTGGGAGTGGATGGTGCTATTCGTTTCCGTCATAGACTATGGATACCTGATGTTACTGATATGAGACAGAGAGTTCTGGGTGAAGCCCATGGGTCGAAGTACACGATTCATCTCGGTACCACAAAGATGTACAAGGACTTACAACGGGGTTTCTGGTGGAAAAACATGAAGAAGGATATTGCTACTTATGTTGCAAAGTGCTTGACGTGCCAACAGGTGAAGATCGAACATCAGCGTCCTGGTGGTCTTCTTCATCCACTTGAGATACCAGAGTGGAAATGGGAGAAAATCACTATGGATTTTGTCACTGGGTTTCCGAAATCTAAGCGTGTGTATGATGCGGTTTGGGTTATTATTGATCTCCTGACCAAGTCGGCTCATTTTCTTCCATTCAAGAGCACCTACAAGGTTCCTGACATGGCACAATTGTATGTGGACTGGGTTGTTCGCCTGCATGGAGTTCCAAAGGAAATAGTTTCTGGTCGAGACCCAAAGTTCACTTCTCTTTTATGGAAGCAGATACAAGAGGAGATGGGTTCTGACCTACGTTTCAACACAGCGTACCATCCTCAGACGGATGGCCAGTCTGAGCGGATAGTACAAATTCTAGAGGACTTGTTACGTGCCTGTGGATCAAAGGTACACTCCATCCCCTGAACCAGCACTCTCTCCCTCCTCTTTACTCCTCTCCCCAATTTCAGAGGTCAAGGACACAACTAGTGCATCTTCGATGCTACCTCAAAGATTTATGGCAACATGCAGACCATTTAATCACAACTGTTAATCTTCCCCATCTGGTGGCGGCTGAATCAAACCACTTTCCCAGTTGTTCATGATCTACTTTGCCCTGAGACTCTCTCTGTGACACCCCCTTTCTGAGATTCCCTCATGCTACCGACCTCTCTGTCGGCCTCTCGCTCTCCTCTCATCGATCACTTTGGGGGATTTCCCTGCGCACCTGTAGAAATATTCTCCCAACCCATACCCTCACCCAGTGGATATCTCCGCCGCAATCACATCATGAGAATAGGAGGTTTGTTAACCTTGGCCAAGTGCATTAACAAGCACACCCAGGCTGATGGGGGAAAATCACCGATCTTCAGAAGTGCTCTCAAGCTAAGGAAACCCTCAGATTTGTCTACCCACACCTGGGAACATCCTTCTCCACCTCCCATGGATTCTCATTTCACCTATATGGAATACCATCTCTCAAATCCCGTATACTCCACATGCATCCCTCTCCCCAAAGCGTGGATATACCACAAGTTCGACATCTCTCTGGGATCCTGCGTGGTTAACTTGGGCCACCGATCTTACCTGGTGATGGTCACCTGGTCATCTCCAAAAGACCATCACTGGAAAAATAGAGCATCAACCTTACTCATCTCAGAGGGCTGGGCCCAGTTGGTTGCCGAACTCCAGCTCAAGCCAGAATGGACCATCTATATCAAACATTCTGGAAATCAAACATTCTTGGCTTGGGTTAGGGATTTCAACGCCGACACACCACCTGAGCTGACACATCACTATGAAAAGAAAGACGGAGAGATTTCATCTTCTTCAAACTTGGACGATCATCTTTTTGTTCAGGACATCCATCAACTGCCGATTGGCTCCATGCGTTGGCCCATCTCTATCTCCTACAGTCTAGAGGAGGATGATGATGTTGATACAACGACAACACCTCATTACTCAAATTCATCTTCTTCGAACTCGGACGATCATCTTTTTGTTCGGGACATCCATCAACTGCCGATTGGCTCCATGTGTTGGCCCATCTCTGTCTCCTCCAGTCTAGAGGAGGACGATGATGCTGATACAGTGACAACACCACATTACTCAAACTTCATTGCTGCTAGGTATCACCTCTTTCCCCCTCCTATCAGCTCTAAGACTGCAAACCCTACTCTTGAAATGCATAACAAAACCCTAAACCCAATATCAACCCCCTAGATAGATATCATACCAAAAGACACATTTCTCCTAAATCATACTTCCCCCCTTCTAGGGTAGGCAAAATCTTTATACCTCATAAACAAACACTTGGAAAAAACTCCACCACCCAAACTTGGCAAAAATCCTCTCCCAGACGACCATTCCAGGCCCTCATATGCTCTTTTTGCAACATCAGGCACCATTCGACATCTAGATGTCCTTCTCATTTAACCTGTTTCAAATGCCAACAAAAAGGACATACTAGTAAAAACTACTGGGCTCACCTCCCCCCAGTTAAACACCGACCAACTCCTACCTCAGAGTGGCTTTTCCCTAGATTTCTCTCTGAAAAAGCAACAACTTTCAAAGAAAACCAACGAGTTCCCAGAAAGGGTGTTTCTGACTACAAACGCCTTCCCTACCTCTCACCCCACTCACCAAAAATGCTTTTGCATGCTAAGCTGATCTCCCGCCCAATCATGGAGATCTCCTCCCAACCTCTTCTAACCACATATACACTAGACACGAGCTATCCACAAAACCTTACCAAAAACCCTCAAATTTTAAACCGTCACCACCGAAACCCAACACACACACTGCTCCCACAAGAGATTACACTTCCCTTTCCAATACCACATCACCGAATATGGAAGCCCTAGGGCATCTGGAATACGACATTGCCCTTGACTTACCTGCAAACTCCATGAGACTTCTTAAGGTCTTAACTTTGAGGAGCATTCTGGTCTCCATTGAAAACAACCTCGACAACAACATGATCAATGTCCTAGATGTCATCCAAGCCCTAGCTCTTCTAATCCCAAGACAGACGATCCTCAAACCCAAGATCTTTTCCCCTACCCAGCTGATTTACATGGCCCCGAAAGGCACAAAAATTGAACATCTGTTCAACCAGGTCCTCACCATTCCTTGTGGATCAAGCTTCATTCAAGCTAGATTAACCAAATGGTCGGCTGATCTAGGGGCCTTCTCAACGCCAACAGGAGGTTCTGATTTGGGTTGCCATTTCAAACCTCCCACCCCACCTCTGGAAAGCTAAGATCTTTAGGGGGATAGCCCACTCTATTGGAGCCACCCTACAAAACATCAGCCTAGAAACCTTACACCCTACTCAATACATCAAAGCTTACTGCCTCTTTGCTGTCAAAGAAGCCATGTCCTTACCCCCAACCATCAATATCAGACTAGGATAATCCATTTACAACATCAAACTGTCTGTCAAACATCCTTCGGATAACAAAGAAACCTTCTCGGACCTTTCTGTCCACCCACCCTCCTGGTTCTGTCCAAACAAAGACAGAAAGGCCCCAAACCCTACTCACAAGATAGGTGTTAGACACCTTGTGTGAGAAAGGGAAAACTACAAAATCAATTCCTCTGGTCACTCAAATACTCCATCCAACCGTAAGAGAACCAGATCCTCCTCTCCTCCCAAACCCAGACTAGCCTCAGCACCCACCAGCACGAAATCCCCTTCTCCTCCACCTTCCAAGGAAAACAACAGTGCTCTTAGCACTAGCCCAAACACCTTGAAAAAACTCAAAACAACCATACTAAAAGAAATTAGAACTTTGTAGAGTCCACAACCGAAGATCACATGACAAGGAAAAGAAGCCAGCAAACTCCCAAAGATAATGCTGCCCTGCCCTGAAGGGGCAAATAAGAAACATATCATCAACCGATAGGAACCAGGTACATCCACAAATTCTTATTTTAGCATATAATGCACAAAATCTTATATTTTGGATGATTCTTCTTCGCCTTTAATCAATACTTTAGATTGAGATCTCGATAACATAGAAGATCTAGCATCTTGGTCTAACATTTCTAGTTTCACAAAATTTGCTAGCAATATTGGAATCAATTTTGATGACGAGGAAAAGGAAAATAAAGTTTTAGATGATATATAAATTTTCATGGAATGGACCAACCGAAGGGAATGGGAAACCACCAAAGTCAACTTCGACTTACTTAAAATCCAATAGTTTCTCTGTGGACTTCCCTTTTCAGTAATCGTTTTTATCCGCAATGAGAATATCAACATGGAATGTATGTGGGGATGCAAATCTCAATAGACGAAAGGAAACCCGTTCTCATATTTACAAAAATAAAATAGACCTCATCACTATCCAGGAGACAAAAACTTGTCTTTCCCCTTTTGCCCTTAAAACCATTGGAGCAATAGAATTATAGACTGGATCCAAATTTACCCCTCTGGATTTAAAGGAGGAATAGTAGTGGGCTTCAACAACCAATCGTTCATCCCTACTAACTCCTACATCCACAACTTCTCCATAAACATCACTATCAAAAACACAACTGATGGTTTTAGCTGGAATTTCATTGGGGTTTATGGAGAACATGGACATAATAAGACTGCTTTCCTAACTGAATTAGAAATTATTATGTCTTCTTTCTCCAAGTCTCCTTGGGTCCTTGGTGGGGACTTCAATCTAATAACCAAAAATTCAGATCGATACAACCCAACTAGCTCATCACAACCCATGTCTGCTTATGACAAACATTTTATCCACCTTCTCACTAGACATGATTTAATTGAACTTAAACCATCAAACACCTCCTTTACTTGGTCAAGAAATCAAACCTTCACCAGATTAGACCACTTCATCTGCTCCCCCACTTGGGAAGACCAGCACCCCCTCTCCACTGTTCACACATCTCACTGAACCATCTCAGACCATTTCCCCTTATCCTTGATACCACCACTGAACCATGGGGAAAAAGACCATTTCGTTTTGATAACTACTGGCTCTCATTAGATAGCTTCTCTCTCAAATGTGCCGAGCACTGGAAGCAGGCCGACCCCCAGACCACAAACTTTGGACTCCATATCCTCAAAAACACACAAAAAATCAAAGCCCACATAAAAAAATGGAAACTTCTTAACCCAAATAAGCTCTCTGAAACTCTCAAAGACCTTGAGCAACAATTCATGTTTGTGGACAAAGACCCTGCAACTGACCCAACTCTTGTGCTTTCTATCAAAGCCGACATGGACTTCATAAAAAAATGCATTGAAACAAATTGGAGACAAAGAGAAAAAATCACATGGGCAAAAGAAGGAGATAAGAACTCAAAGTTCTTCCACAAAATGTTCAACAATAACTTCCGGGAAAATGCCATCACATACTTACATATCAATAATAGAACCACAACCCACAAATCTACCATCACAAACCATATCACTGAACACTTCAAAAAAAAATCTTCAACACCAACCACCAACCCTCCAGCCTAAATGACATGGTTTGGCCTACGACATGTTCTTCAAAATTTGACCATCCTCTTGATCTTATCAAACCATTCACCTCAGAGGAACTGGACATGGCCATTAAAACCTTAGGTTTAAATAAATCACCTGGCCCAGATGGACTAAATGTTGAATTCTACCTTGCAAATTGGAACCACTACAAAGTAGACTTCCTAGCTTTATTCAAGGCTATTCATGACAGTGAAAACATTCACAACATCAACAAACATCTAAATATAACTTTCATCTCTCTCATAAAAAAAACCAACCAACCCGACCTCATTTCCCAATTTAGACCCATCAGTCTCATCAACACCTCCTACAAAATCATAGCCAAGACATTAGCAAACAGAATAAAACCTCAGATCAACAAAATCATCACTCTCAACCAAAATGCTTTCCTCAAAGGAAGAAGTATTCAAGATGCCTATCTGATGGTCAATGAAACTATACATCTCTGTTATAAAAACAGAACACCCTTACTAGCCATCAAATTGGATTTTGAGAAAGCTTTTGATTACGTTAATTGGCAATGTATCACCAAAATGCTCCATGGCTTGGGCTTTCCTGATAAATGGGTCAACTGGATTCATGCTTGCATCTCCACAAATTATTTCTCCACTATCATAAATGGTGTCCCCTTCGGATATTTCAGAAATAAAAATGACCTTAGACAAGGGGATCCACTCTTTCCATATATGTTCATCATTGTCACTTTCATTCTCTCCCGCATGATACAACTGGGCAAAGAAAATGTACTGATACACTCACATGTGGAATGCAAAGAGAACATTATACAATTCATAGATGATACCATCATCCTCACCTTTTCAGAAGACTCCTCTATCCTCAACACCATCAGAATAATAGGAATCTTCTCCTACATCTCTGGACTCAAAATAAATCTCCATAAGTCATCCATCTTTGGAGTTCACATTGACTTCTCAGATATGGCCAAATTTAGGGAACTCCTTAGATGCAAGGTCAAAGATTTCCCCATACAATACCTAGGACTCCCCATCACCCCCACAACATCACAAATGCAACTTGGAAACCCATCCTTGACAGAATCAATAGAAAACTCTCATCTTGGACAAATAACTTCCTTAACCTTGTTGGATTACTTACTCTCCTAAATAGTGTCATCACACCCATCACCACTCATTATCTAAGTTGTATCCCTCTCCCAACCAAGACCAGAAAGTTCATTGATAAAACGCATAGAAAATTCCTCTAGAACAACCATATTTCTTCCTCCAACTCTGGTAGCCACTACCATCTTATAAACTGGGACACTATTGCTGCACCAATTGACCAAGGAGGTTGGGGTATTCTTAACATAGACACCCACACATTCTGTCTTATCACCAAAATCATCAACAACCTGGCCAAAAACAAGAGGAAAATCTGGACCAGTCTCATAAATTTCAAATATTACCAAAAAAATTCGCCCTAGCACAGAGTGCCCAATAACTCTGCCTCACCTCTCTGGAAATATTTCAACAAAAACATCCAAAAAATAACTCAGATCATTAACACCCCCCACACTCCCATCTAAAAATCTGCTTTTGGCATGACCGATGGTTAAAAAACAACACTATCCATAATTGGTAGACTCTACATCGTCACCTTTCCATGATTTAGAAGATGAAGGCAGATTTTGAGATCCTTTCTCAGGGTAACGACTTCTTCATCATTCAATTTTCAGATCTGGGTGATATGTGCACTTCTCTTTATAGGGGCCATGGCTGGTGGCCGGGAAGCCTCGTTGTCGAAGAAGTGGCAGAGGGGAACCTCTAGAAAAACAAAAGCTCACATAGGTGTCGATTTGGGTGTGAATCCATGACTTGCCTTTGCAGATCTGGGATGAATATATGTTCAGTATCATTGGTAGCTATATTGGTACGCCTCTTAGAGATGATAGACCCACAAGGGAGCTTGAAAGGTTAGAGTTCGCTAGAATTCATGTTCTTGTTCCAGCGTCCTCCACCTTTCCTTCTGTTGTGAATCTTACTAGTAATGGTGGTATCATAGATTCTGTGAAGATTATCTATGAATGGTTCCCATTGAATTGTAAGCAATGTAATACTTTTGGGCATGGACAAGGGGAGTGTGTGAAGATTATTCCTCTATTCGGGCTCAATAGTAGAAAGGCAAGGAGAAAGTCGAAAGTTGTGATGACACTGTGACACACCGATCACAAAAACATGATTTACTTAAGCGGAAGCGTTCACTAAGCATCGAATTACTGAAAATCACTAAAAATTAAAACATTTTACAGAGAGGTCCACACACAGGAAAACTCTTTCACAAATAATTGAAGTAAATTAATTACATACTAGTTTACAAGTACATGTCTTGTATCATCTTTTTCTGAAAATTACAAGTATCAACTGCCATGTTAAACTAAACACATGCCGTATAAAATCTTGAGGCACTGAGCTAAAATCTCGAAAGCACTAACTATTACTCTGAGGACCTGAGAGTAAAAAGACGACACATAGGGCTCTATTCACATATATACAAAACTTGATAGCCAATGTCTCCACCTGAGAATTCACTACTATTCCTGGTACTGTTGCTATCCTTCACATATAGAAGGGTTTCTGCCTCCTCGTTCGCGTCCACCTAAAAAAAATGTGGTTCCCACGGGGGTGAGACAATTGTAAATTGCCCCAGTGAGAGATATAACTCTCCTCTAGAAACATTATTATTGCAGTAGTTAATTCATGGTCTAACATATTAGAACATTATTCTTATCTAAAGCATTACAACTATAACCTGATAGCGCAGCATGTCACTTATCCAATAAGGAAATATGAAGAACATGTATAATATTTATCTGCTATATTAGGCAGGATAATATCAACTAATATTTCTCGTATTTCAACTTTATGCAATTACATTACACGGCTGATTATATTTTACACATCAAGTGTCAAATTGCAATTAGCTTGCCAAGGTATATTGACATCTTCACTGTAGAGTTATAGCCGCATCATATACTCTTTTCAGGCGTAGAACACATAGCTAATGACTGACATTGTTTTATGGAGTCATGGTCTATAGCCATATTCTTTAACAAAGTATTGGGATCTTAATCCCTCATCTCATCAAGTACATTTCCATTTCTTAACAAGTTCATCATCATGATTATAGAGTATGGGTATTCAAACCCTTAATTCCTCATAGAATACTTTTTACCACTTATCAGGTAACTTAATACCTTCAGGTCATTTGACTAAGGTAATCATGATTCTTACTACACAAGCATTCCACATAGCACACAAAGCTTAATTCACCTCTTGTTACCTCTTAATAGGCAACAAGGCATATTATGGCTTATGAAGCCCATAAACAATTTCAATAATTAAAACATCATATGGCACACAAGGCTCATTAATTTCATGTTACCTCTCACTAAGCAACAAAGCATATGAAGGCTTATAAGGCCTATAAAAAAATTTCAATATACAGAGCATCATAGCCCATACCTGGCTATGCTCATCATCTCAACATAACTGCATGATTAGTACTCATGCTAACAGTTATAATGCCTACATGTCAGCACCATGCAACACAAAGTAATGCCACTATTCCCGTTTTAGGGTTCAAGGTTTCTCTTACATATCATCACCCTCCCTTAAGGTTTTCCATAAATAACCACTTAGGTTCATAAGATCATATATTAATGATCAAGCCCTATTTCATTGCTTCATACATCTAGGAGCCAATATTGATAACATAAGTATTCAATCATACTTATTTATTCTTACCATTCATCATTAAATGAATTATCGACACAAAGTATGAGTTTCTTTCTCATCTTTACCAGAGTATGATTGCCTCATAGATTATTGGTTTGGATTAACCTTTTCATAAGGCATGTTAGCCTACACTCACCAGAGTGCATTACTTCATAATATAGCAATTGTCATGACACACTTCATGTGTCACTCATCTAAATATATTGGATTTAAAATACATCAAGGTGTATAAATCTTAAGGTGCTGGATGTGATATCTATCATGTCTTGATGTATCACTTCCCTCCTCACCTTTATCTTACTTGAATTCATCCACTTAGTTTGTATTAGGGTATTTCCTATACTAATACTGTATGCATCAACTCAAGACATTTATCATGTAATGTATTGGTCATAAGTCACTTATTTAGAATATACAACCATTGCCAATGATATGGACTCATCTCGAGTTCAGGCATTGTTGATATAGGGTTGACCATTATCAACCACGCTAGGTATTTCACCTATCAAGGTATTAGCCATACCATTACTTGGGGTTACACTCATCACTTCTAAGAGTGTCTTTCTCTCACCTTTACAAGGTGTATAGGGTTGAATCATGTGCATATATTCACCATATTGGGTTGGAGATGTATAAGCACTCACCATATCGGGCTAGAAGTACATGAAAACCATCCATATCGGGCTAGAGGTGTATGAACACCATCCATGTCGGGTTAGGGTTGGTTATGTCGAGCACATGGCACATATATGTGTCACCCATGATGTATAATAGGTATCAACTCATCACCATGTCAGGATACCATGTTGTCTAGGGTTTTGTATCGTGCAACCCTATCATGCAAGGTCATGTGTCATGCAACCATGTCATGCAAGGTCATGTAGGCCTCATGATACTAAGTACCAATGATGTATTATATGATCATATCGCGCAATAGCACTTGTTACTCTTCACTTATATCGGGTTACCCAAATTAGGGTTTCTTGTCAACTTACAAGTATACAATTGACCTTGTATCGTGCATGGAGTCTATAATAGACTTCCTATCATTTTAGTAGAGTAGGTGCATCATCATATCGGGTTAGAGCTATTTGTATATATGCTTGAGCCTGATATCACTTTTACAAAGTGACACCATCTTATTCAAGCTCTAGACCTTTGTTTTAACTGATATAATTCATGGCAACATGTCTAAGAAGTTACTAGAACTCATAATTTCATCAACTATTTTAGGAAATTTTAGAATTAAAAGTATTTCACTAAGTATAGCAATTTAGGTGAAGAATAACAACATGGTTGAGTTCAAGTTATATAACCCGCCTTAAGAACCAATTCAAAGCTCCAAGCTCCAAAGCTCCACATTCCTAAGGTTGAAGATGACTTATGAAAAGTCCAAGGCTCGTTCACAACTCCTTCATATACAAGAAATCACCATGGATAAGCAATTGGAGAAGAAGAAAAGAAAAGAAGATCAAAATCCTAAAATCATGCTTCAATTCAAGGTTGAAGATGATCTTATCCTTACCTTAGGGTTAAGTATGAGCTCCTTCTTGCTCCTTAACACCTTTGCACAATACACTAGTGTCCTTGCACGGTATGGAAACCCTCTTGAATGATATGGCACTCACTTGCATGATATGTGTAACATCCCCAATTCCAGGTACAAAACACCTTTTCCTTTTCTTTAACCCTTACTTTAATATCTACATTATGGGAATCTTTCTTCGTACTTTGTATTGAATTAGGTGACTTTTGACCCTCAAACCCTAGTCTGACTCGAGTTGTGTTCCATAGAGTTGAAGGCATGAGGAATTTCTATCTTAATACCTCAATTAGCTAGCCTATAAGCAATAATGATGATCTAGATCACTTTACCCTAGATTTGTGAACTAGGACAGACCTGAGTATGACATAGGTCAATAATCGAGTTTAGGTGGAAGGTTTGAACATCTTTGACATTTAGACTTAGTTCATTTCAATAATTGAATGATTAACGTGCATAGGTTAAATTATAGATGTAATACCTCAAAATACAAATCTAAGCTCATAATTGAGTTCCTCACATCTTAATTAGTTAACCCTCAAATTTTGGGGTCTTTTGGACATCATATGCACCCTCAATTGAACCCTATTAGGTTATGTGTCTTTTAACCCTTTCTTGGTTGATTTTGTTTTTCTTGGTTCGGTCTGGACCTTAGTCTAAGGACCGGTTCAGCTGGTGAACGGTCCGGTCCGGGTAACGGGACTCGATCGTCCCCTACATCTGATCGTCATGCGGATGCCAGGCACAACACATGGATGCCTCCCTGGTCTCTCACGCATGCCAGGAGGAGCGCCTCCTCACGCTTTCTTCGCCAACAGTTTCCCCTCAATCCCCCGAGTCTAGTGACCCATTACTTAGCCTCTATGGAGCCCTAAGCTAGAAATGGCTATTTATACCCCCGAGCAGCCGCCGCTACCATTTTTCCTCACTCACTTTTCCCCTACCCGAAGACACCACATCCTATCATTCGCTCCATATTTCAGCCTCGACACCCCCTCATCCGGCCTCATCAGTCAATTGCACCCGAAGTGCTCTGGAGCTGCTGTCAGCATTGGTTTTCTTCTCCGGCAAGGACGGTGAGAAGCTGCCGCATCGCTTCACCTTAGTCCAATAGACCGTGAGGTAACCATCTAGGACCCCCATTCTTTCCATTGGTTCGTTCGTATTAGCGTGGTTCGGCCTCTTTCTCTGGGTCGAATAGCACCGCCGGTTTTCCCCTGTTTTGTCGAGCCATCGAGAAGGACTCCACAAGTCCTTGGTTCCTGTATCTCGGCCAAACCTGTGCCCAGCGGCCTGGGCGGTGAGAATACTCCTACCGCTAGCAGTAGCTGGCAGAGGATCTGTAGGCTGTCAAGCTTTCTCTTCTTCTACTCCTCATCGTTGGGTAGAGTCCTCAGGATTCACCTTCAGGTTGCCACTAGGTATGTATGGTCCTGAGAAGTGGTTGCCTTCAGGAAATCATTCTCATGTTATGGTATGCACACAATTGTCTCCTTCCTCCTCCATCCCTTCCCCTTTCCTTTCCCTAGGGCGGCGCCCCATCTGCAGCCGACCTACTGCACAGAGTTGCGGCCAGTAGCCAGGGGCCCTTTGGGCGCAGCCAGCACCACGAAAAGCGACACACCAAGTTCATCTGTGAGGCCTAAGTGCGAATCTGCCATCCTCATCCCACAAAATGCCCTGTTCTTCCTTTTCCCCTTCCTTCCTCCTCCTTGGCACCAGACAACAGCGGCGCCTGGAAGCGGGTTTTGGGTAGATTTCTATTGATTTCGGCCATCTCGTTTCTCTGTGAGTAGAAACTCACCTCCCCCTTGCGTCGATTAGCTCTGAATTAATCTTCTTAATGTTTTTGCTAATGTGCTATGTGCACGGTTTCCCTTCCTGCTGGTTGCACACTTTCATTTATAATTGCCACTAATAAGTACAATCTGGTTATAAGTTCTTTGCACGATTCCTGTTGGTTATTGGCTGCACGGTCTTAAGCAACTAATCCACATAGTTTGAATTATTGATGATATGCATAGTTTCATCCTGGAGATGGATGCATAGTTTAGGATTTGACTGTTTGCTCGGTCTGCTGTTTATGCAGACTGCAGGTTACTGATAGCACGTTGGCCTATTTGGCTGATCTGCACGTATGAATAAATGTCAGGCTGCACGGTTAAAAGCAGTTGAAGCTACACGGTACAGAATTAATCAGAGCTGCACGGTCTGGTTTATTAAACTTGCACTGACTAATATTAATACTAGTAGGCACAGATTTTGAGGACCTAGAAAACTCCACTCCATGATTTTCGGTAGATCACGCTTAAGCTTGTGTTATATGTGTTTTTCTTGTGATACTATTGATACAATTTTAGGTCTGCATGAACTTGCACTGCTTGATCTGGTTTAAACTGCACGAGTTTGGTCATAGTTCAATTGCATATATGCCTTGTCCCACCCAGTTAGCTAATAATCAGGTGTGAGGGCATATCAGGCCATGTGCATTTGATTTTATCGAATAATCAGAAATGTTATATCTTGAAATATTTGTAATAGATTATTGATAACTAAAAATATAAATATATATGTTTTTGAAATCAGAAAAAAATACGCCTGATTTATTGGGACAGGTTTCACGCCCAGATTCGCAACCTAAAGTAGGATCAATTTCTAAGTAAAAGATTTAATACATTTTATATTAATTGGATGCACATATATTATGACTAGGTTGAGACAACCCTGACCCTATGCTTAGGAGGTGTTACTGAATAACTAGGTCTGATCATAAGGTATGTACATCCTCTATTTTATTTTGGGCATTATTTGACTAAAATCTACATTCTTTTAATGAGGCATCTCTTGAACTATTATTCTACTTGAAAATCACTTGCTTGGACATTTATTACTTTTCCTTCTCTCAATTCATGATATACAATTGGTTATTGTGATACCTTGTTTATAATGGGTTTTTGGACCCCTTCTGCTATATTGTCTTCTTATTTGAAATTGACTAAAATGCCAGTCTTGTCACTCTATTTTATGCATGTTACATGTTTGACTAGAATATCTGGAATAGCGGTACTTATGTACAACCATATTTATTTAGGGCGTGTGTATTTTTCCCGGGGTTTGCGTTTCCACCCTTATTTCTTTTAGGCCATGATCCTATGGTGTTATGGCCCTGTTTTAGGTATACTTAGTCTACATTGTTATGCATGCAAATTTTTGTTGTTTTAATATGAAATTGTGGATGATTGTTATGGCAAGACACTCTTTTATTATCATGTTTGTAATCTAAAATTTTATATGCCTCATTTCTTTTGTTACTTTTCTCTTGAACATACCTAATTGAAATAACCCCCTTTTCTTGTGGGAACATCTCTTTTATACTTGTAATCCTATATAATGCCCAGAATGTTTTATATATGTACATACTCAGCCTTTGCTGACCTCTTTGTTGTTTCCTTGTTCTGGGTGATGTTCCCTTCCACCCAGGTGAAGAGGATCCCATGGTGACCATAGAGGAGGAGCCTGCACTTGAGGACCCAGTGTTCGAGGAACCTGTCCAACAGCAGTTCGTGAAATTTCTGAGATGCCTAGGTTTCCCTATGCAATCGACTCATTAGTTTAGTTTCTTTGGTGTTTTCTTTTATGTCCATGTGGACAAGTTCTTAGAAATAGATGGATTATGTAATAACTTAAGCTCTTTACTTTCCGCTGCTTTTGCTTTATGCTCATTTTACCAAGTTATTTTGAGAACAATGTAGCTACCCTTCTATCTATTTATCGTGTTTCAATATATGGGTTTCGCTATGGCGGTCTCAAGATTATTTTGATAGGGAGTGGTCCCCCTAATGGGTCCCACTCCTTACAAAATGGTATCAGAGCAATAGCAGTTGGCAATCTAGTATCTCAAAATGTTGCTTTAGGATTCTGATCCCTATCTACCTTTTCAGGAGATCCGATCTGTTTGGGGACAAGCATGGTGAGTCCTCCCAGTCCCGTGAGAGACAATGAGATGGGTACACTACACCGCTGAACCCACAGTTCAGGATGCCACTCATCGAGCTGTCGTTGACGACACCGGATGCACATGCCACTTATGGGGGCCACCAGGTCGTCACCGGGCCTCATCCTTTTTCACAGCCTCCTCCTCCACCTCCGCTTACTGCCGAGCAAGAATTGGCGGTTCTGCGTCAGTTTTTGGCCAATTCTGTGATGGGGCGAGTCAACGCCATTCCTCTTCCTGAGAAACCCAAAGCGTAATCCCTCATGGAGTTTATCAAGATGCAACTGTCCTACTTCAAGGGCGAAGGAGAGATCAAAATGGTGGACAAGGCCGACGATTGGGTCTTGGCCATCGAGCGTACCTTCGAGGGCATGGAGTGCCCTCCTCACCAGAAGGTCCGCTTCGCCACATACGTGTTGGATGGGCCAGCATGCGTTTGGTGGAACAGGGTCACCCGCACTCGTGACGCCTCCGAAATGACATGGGACAATTCTTGGTTCTTTTCCGCCAGAAGTACGTCTACGCCGCCGCCTTAAAGAAGAAGGAGGTGGAATTCTACAGCTTGAAGCAGGGAACCATGATTGTCTCTGCCTATGTTCAGAAGTTCCTGCTTTTGGAGCGCTATGTTATAGGTCTTGGAGAGGAACGCCGAGCTACACTCTTTCTACAAGGACTGAGCTACTAGTTTGGGTGAGCTCTTGTTCCACAACTCCCTCTTACCTTCCAGCATATGGTGGATAAGGCCCTCGCTGTGGAGGCTTATCCAGGCTTTCAACCTTCGACTCAGAGTCCCAGCAAGCGAAAAAGCTTCAGTGATGATTGTCGTGACAAGTGCAACCGCTGCCAGCATCACCACCCTCATGGCAGGTGCCCTACAGTGCAACCTGCAGCTCGACCAGATGTGAGGCACTTGACGTGCCACGAGTGTGGCCAGGCGGGTCACATCAGGCCACAGTGTCCCAAGCTCCAGAGAGCTGCTGCACCAGCTCATCCGTGAGCACCCCAACATCCACAACAGCAACCTCGTCTGCAACAACCACTGAGGAACAATAATCAGCAAGGACGTCGCCCATCTGTTGAGAAACGTGCAGGATGTGTCTTTGCCATGGATGTCGTGGAAGCCACTGATGATAACGGTGTTATTGAAGGTACCGTGCACTTATTTCAACAGCCGATAAAAGCATTGATTTTTTCTGGAGCTTCAAACACTTTCATATCTTCTAAGCTTGTAGCCTTGTTAGAGTTAGAAACGGTGTACATGAACTATATCCTAGAGGTTGACACACCTACGGGTAAAATGTCTTCTACCTTCCTGAAAATCCCTACTGTAGACCTTTGTATTTCTGGCAAGTTGTTCGAGACAGACTTCATCATCCTCAATATGATGGCCTTCGACGTAATCTTGGGAATGGATTGGCTCAAGAAGTTCAAAGTTGCTCTTTTCTGTGCAGATAAAAAGGTTAGTCTGCTACACCCCGATGGCGAGCGTTTCTGCATCAAAGGAAGAAATCAAGGACATCGACAGTTCTTCATTTGTGCACTCAAGGCGGAGAAGCTCATTGCCAAGGGCTCTAGGGCCTACTTGGCATCGGCTGTCCTCAATTCCACACCACCAGACATAGAGGACATTGATGTGGTTCGGGATTTTCCTGACGTCTTTCCTGACGAGCTGCCTGGACTTCCCCCATCACGAGAAGTTGAGTTTTCTATCGGCCTCGTACCAGGTACGACACCTATCTCCAAGCCACCCTATCGAATGCACCTACTGAGCTGGCTGAGCTCAAGAAGCAGTTGCAAGAGCTCCTAGACATGGGGTTTGTACGCCCTAGTATCTCTCCCTGGGGAACACCGGTGCTATTTGTGAAGAAGAAAGACGGGTCCTTGCGGATGTGCATGGATCACCGTATGCTGAATCAAGTGACGATTAAGAATCGTTATCCTCTGCCATGCATCGACAATTTGTTTGACCAACTAAAGTCTGCTACTGTTTACTCGAAGATGGATTTGCATAGTGGCTACTATCAGATGCGGGTGAAAGATGATGATGTACCGAAGATGGCTTTCCGCACTCGTTACGGGTATTATGAGTTCATGGTCATGCCTTTCGGTTTGACCAATGCCCCTACCGCCTTCATGGACCTGATGAATTAGGTCTTCCGTCCCTACCTCCATAGCTTCATGGTGGTGTTCATCGATGACGTGCTTCTCTACTCCGAGTCTATAGACTAGCACCGCGAGCATCTACATATCGTTCTTCAGGCATTACGAGAACATCATCTCTATGCAAAGTTCTCCAAGTGCGAGTTCTGGCTCAGCAAAGTGATGTTCCTTGGCCATGTTATTTCTGCGGGATATATTGCGGTAGATCCTGTCAAGATTGAAGCTGTGACAAAGTGGCAATCGCCGAACAACCCCTCAGAGATACGTAGTTTTCTGGGCTTGGCAGGTTACTATCAGAGGTTTGTACATAATTTCTCCGAGTTGGCACTTCCTATGCCAAAGTTGACACGCAAGGATGCAAAGTGTATCTGGACCCCTAAGTGTGAGAAGAGTTTCTTAGCATTGAAGAAGTGTTTGACGTCTGCCCCTGTACTCGCTTTACCTGTTGAGGGTAAGCCCTATGTTATCTTCACCGATGCTTCTAAACTAGGGTTGGGATGTGTCCTTATGCAAGAAGGACGAGTGATTGCATATGCCTCACGCCAATTGAAGCCTAATGAGGGTAATTGGCCTACTCATGATCTGGAGTTGGCTGCCATAGTTCATGCATTGAAGATATGGCGACATTACTTGTATGGGGTACAGTTTGAAGTCTTCTGCGACCACAAGAGTCTACGCTACCTGATGACTCAGAAGGACTTGAATCTGTGCTAGAGACGATGGATGGAGTACCTCAAGGACTATGACTTTACCATCACTTATCATCCCGGTAAAGCCAATGTTGTTGCTGATGCTCTGAGTAGGAAAAAGGATGCAGCTTGTGCTTCCATCAGTTGCTTCTTATGGAGAGGCTTGGAACAAGTTTTGAGTTGGAGACTTGAGCTACTTGATGATGGTGACGACTTTTCTGTGGAGAAGGTGAGAGTGCAGATGGCTAGTTTGGCTGTCACTCCCACCTGGATTTCTGAGGTTATTACTGCACAGTTAGATAGCTTTGAGCTAGCCAAGATGAAGTTGATAATAGAGAAACCACAGTTCAAGTTTTCCGTGGGAGTGGATGGTGCTACCCGTTTCCGTCATAGACTATGGATACCTGATGTTGTTGATATGAGACAGAGAGTTCTGGGTGAAGCCCATGGGTCGAAGTACACGATTCATCCCGGTACCACAAAGATGTACAAGGACTTACAACGGGATTTCTGGTGGAAAAACATGAAGAAGGATATTGCTACTTATGTTGCAAAGTACTTGACGTGCCAACAGGTGAAGATCGAACATCAGCGTCCCGGTGGTCTTCTTCATCCACTTGAGATACCATAGTGGAAATGGGAGAAAATCACTATGGATTTTGTCACTGGGTTTCTGAAATCTAAGCGTGGGTATGATGCGGTTTGGGTTATTATTGATCGCCTGACCAAGTCAGCTCATTTTCTTCCGTTCGAGAGCACCTACAAGGTTCCTGACATGGCACAATTATATGTGGACTGGGTTGTTCGCCTGCATGGAGTTCCAAAGGCAATAGTTTCTGATCGAGACCCAAAGTTCACTTCTTTTTTATGGAAGCACATACAAGAGGAGATGGGTTTTGACCTACGTTTCAGCACAACGTACCATCCTGAGACGGATGGCCAGTCTGAGTGGACAGTACAGATTCTGGAGGACTTGTTACGTGCCTGTGGATCAAAGGTACACTCCATCCCCTGAACCAACACTCTCTCCCTCCTCTTTACTCCTCTTCCCAATTTTAGAGGTCAAGGACACAACTAGTGCATCTTCGATGCTACCTCAAAGATTTATGGCGACATGCAGACCATTTAATCGCAGCTGTTAATCTTCCCCATCTAGTGGCGACTGAATCAAACCACTTTCCCAGCTGTTCATGATCTACTTCGCCCTGAGACTCTCTCTGTGACACCCCCTTTCTGAGATTCCCTCATGCTACCGACCTCTCTGTCGGCCTCTTGCTCCCCTCTCATCGGTCATTTTGGGGGATTTCCCTACGCACCTGTAGAAATATTCTCCCAACCCAGACCCTCACCCAGTGGATATCTCTGCCGCAATCATATCATGAGAATAGGAGGTTTGTTAACCTTGGCCAAGTGCATTAACAAGCACACCCAGGCCGATCGGGGAAAATCATCGATCTTCAGAAGTGCTCTCAAACTAAGGAAACCCTTAGATTCGTCTACCCACACATGGGAACCTCCTTCTCCACCTCCCATGGATTCTCATTTCACCTTTATGGAATACCAGATCTCAAATCCCGTATACTCCACATGCATCCCTCTCCCCAAAGCGTGGATATACCACAAGTTCGACATCTCTCTGGGATCCTGTGTGGTTAACTTAGGCCACCGATCTTTCTCGGTGATGGTCACCTGGTCATCTCCAAAAGGCCATCAATGGAAAAATAGAGCATCAACCTTACTCATCTCAGAGGGCTGGGACCAGTTGGTTGCCGAACTCCAGCTCAAGCCAGAATGGACCATCTATATCAAACATTCTGGAAATCAAACATTCTTGGCTTGGGTTAGGGATTTCAACACCAACACACCACCTGAGCTGACACATCTCTATCAAAAGAAAGATGGAGAGAGTTCATCTTCTTTGAACTCGGATGATCATCTTTTTGTTCGGGACATCCATCAACTGCTGATTGGCTCCATGAGTTGGCCCATCTCTGTCTCCTACAGTCTAGAGGAGGACGATGATGCTGATACAATGACAACACCTCATTACTCAAATTCATCTTCTTCGAACTCGGACGATCATATTTTTGTTCGAGACATCCATCAACTACCGGTTGGCTCCATGCATGGGCCCATCTCTGTCTCCTCCAGTCTAGAGGAGGATGATGATGTTGATACAGTGACAACACCACATTACTCCAACTCTATTGCTACTAGGTATCACCCCTTTCCCCATCCTATCAGCTCTAAGACTGCAAACCCTACTCTTGAAATGCATAACAAAACCCTAAACCCAATATCAACCCCCGAGATAGATATCATACCAAAAGACACATTTCTCCTAAATTGTACTTTCCCCCTTCTAGGGTAGGCAAAATCTATATACCTCATAAACAAACACCTGGAAAAAACTCCACCACCCAAACTTGGCAAAAAGCCCCTCCCAGACGACCATTCCAGGCCCTCATATGCTCTTTTTGCAACATCAGGCACCATTCGACATCTAGATGTCCTTCTCATTTAACCTATTTCAAATGCCAACAAAAAGGACATACTAGTAAAAACTAATGGGCTCACCTCCCCCCAGTTAAACACCGACCAACTGCTACCTCAGAGTGGCTTTTCCCTATATTTCTCTCTGAAAAAGCCACGACTTTCAAAGAAAACCAACGGGTTCCCAGAAAGGGTGTTTCTGACTACAGACGCCTTCCCTACCTCTCACCCCACTCACCAAAAATGCTTTTGCAAGCTTAGTTGATCTCCCGCCCAAGCATGGAGATCTCCCCCCAACCTCTTCTAAGCATATATATACTAGACACGAGCTATCCACAAAACCTTACCAAAAACCCTCAAATTTTAAACCGTCACCACCGAAACCCAACACACACACTGCTCCCACCAGAGATTACATTTCCCTTTCCAATACCACATCACCGAATATGGAAGCCCTAGGGCATCTGGAATACGACATTGCCCTTGACTTACCTACAAATTCCATGAGACTTCTTAAGGTCTTAACTTTGAGGAGCATTCTGGTCTCCATTGAAAACAACCTCGACAACAACATGATCAATGTCCTAGATGTCACCCAAGCCCTAGCTCTTCTAATCCCAAGACAGACGATCCTCAATCCCAAGATCTTTTCCCCTACCCAGCTGATTTACATGGTCCCGAAAGGCACAAAAATTGAACATTTGTTCAACTAGGTCCTCACCATTCCTTGTGGATCAAGCTTCATTCAAGCTGGATTAACCAAATGGTCAGCTGATCTAGGGGCCTTCCCAGTGCCAACAGGAGGTTCTGATTTGGGTTGCCATTTCAAACCTCCCACCCCACCTCTGGAAAGCTAAGATCTTTAGGGGGATAGCCCACTCCATTGGAGCCACCCGACAATACATCAGCCCAGAAACCTTACACCCTACTCAATACATCAAAGCTTACTGCCTCTTTGCTGTCAAAGCAGCCATGTCCTTACCCCCAACCATCAATATCAGACTAGGATAATCCATTTACAACATCAAACTGTCCGTCAAACATCCTTCGGATAACAAAACAACCTTCTCAGACCTTTCTGTCCACCCACCCTCCTGGTTCTGTCCAAACAAAGATAGAAAGGCCCCAAACCCTGCTCACAAGATAGGTGTTAGCCACCTTGTGTGAGAAAGGAAAAACTACAAAACCACTTCCTCTGGTCACTCAAATACTCCATCCAACCGCAAGAGAACCAGATCCTCCTCTCCTCCCAAACCCAGACTAGCCTCCGCACCCACCAACATGAAATCCCCTTCTCCTCCACCTTCCAAGGAAAACAACAATGCTCTTAGCATTAGCCCAAACACCTTGAAAAAACTCAAAACAACCATACTAAAAGAAATTAGAACTTTGTAGAGTCCACAACCGAAGAGCACATGACAAGGAAAAGAAGCCAACAAACTCCCAAAGATAATGTTGCCCTGCCCTGAAGGGGCAAATAAGAAACATATCATCAACCGATAGGAACCAGGTACATCCACAAATTCTTATTTTAGCACATCATGCACAAAATCTTATATTTTGGATGATTCGTCTTCGCCTTTAATCAATACTTTAGATTGAGATCTCGATAACATAGAAGATCTAGCATCTTGGTCTAACATTTCTAGTTTCACAAAATTTGCTAGCAATATTGGAATCAATTTTGATGACGAGGAAAAGGAAAATAAAGTTTTAGATGATATATAACTTTTCATGGGATGGACCAACCGAAGGGAATGGGAAACCACCAAAGTCAACTTCGACTTACTTAAAATCCAATACTTTCTCTTTGGACTTCCCTTTTCAGTAATCCTTTTTATCCGCAATGAGAATATCAACATGGAATGTATGTGGAGATGCAAATCTCAATAGACGAAAGGAAATCCATTCTCATATTTACAAAAATAAAATAGACCTCATCACTATCCAGGAGACAAAAACTTGTCTTTCCCCTTCTGCCCTTAAAACCATTGGAGGCAATAGAATTACAGACTGGATCCAAATTTACCCCTCTGGATTTAAAGGAGGAATAGTAGTGGGCTTCAACAGCCAATCTTTCATCCCTACTAACTCCTACATCCACAACTTCTCCATAACCATCACTATCAAAAACACAACTGATGGTTTTAGCTGGAATTTCACTGGGGTTTATGGAGAACCTGGACATAATAAGACTGCTTTCCTAACTAAATTAGAAACTATTATGTCTTCTTTCTCCAAGTCTCCTTGGGTCCTTGCTGGGGACTTCAATCTAATAACCCAAAATTCAGATCGATACAACCCAACTAGCTCATCACAACCCATGTATGCTTCCGACAAACATTTTATCCACCTTCTCACTAGACATGATTTAATTGAACTTAAACCATCAAACGCCTCCTTTACTTGGTCAAGAAATCAAACCTTCACCAGATTAGACCACTTCATCTGCTCCCCCACTTGGGAAGAATAGCACCCCCTCTCCACTGTTCACACATCTCACTGAACCATCTCAGACCATTTCCCCTTATCCTTGATACCACCACTGAACCATGGGGAAAAAGACCATTTCATTTTGATAACTACTGGCTCTCATTAGATAACTTCTCTCTCAAATGTGTCGAACACTAGAAGCAGGCCGACCCCCAGACCACAAACCTTGGACTCCATATCCTCAAAAACACAAAAAAAATCAAAGCCCACATAAAAAAATGGAAACTTCTTAACCCAAATAAGCTCTCTGAAACTCTCAAAGACCTTGAGCAACAATTCATGTTTGTTGACAAAGACCCTGCAGCTGACCCAGCTCTTGTGCTTTCTATCAAAGCCGACATGGACTTCACAAAAAAATGCATTGAAACAAATTGGAGACAAAGAGAAAAAATCACATGGGCAAAAGAAGGAGATAAGAACTCAAAGTTCTTCCACAAAATGTGCAACAATAACTTTCAGAAAAATGCCATCACATACTTACATATCAATAATAGAACCACAACCCACAAATCTACCATCACAAACCATATCACTGAACACTTTGAAAAAATCTTCAACACCAGCCACCAACCACCAACCCTCCTGCCTAAATGACATGGTTTGGCCTACAATATGTTCTTCAAAATTTGACCATCCCCTTGATCTTATCAAACCATTTACCTCAGAGGAACTGTACATGGCCATTAAAACCTTAGGTTCAAATAAATCACCTAGCCCAGATGGACTAAATGTTGAATTCTACCTTGCAAATTGGAACCACTACAAAGTAGACTTCCTAGCTTTATTCAAGGCTATTCATGATAGTGAAAACATTCACAACATTTTCAAACATCTAAATAGAACTTGCATTGCTCTCATAAAAAACCAAACAACTCGACCTCATTTCCCAATTTAGACCCATCAGTCTCATCAACACCTCCTACAAAATCATAGCCAAGACATTAGCAAACTGAATAAAACCTCACATCAACAAGATCATCACTCTCAACCAAAATGCTTTCCTTAAAGGAAGAAGTATTCAAGATGCCTATCTGATGATCAATGAAACTATACATCTCTGTTATAAAAACAGAACACCCTTACTAGCCATCAAATTGGATTTTGAGAAAGCTTTTGACTACGTTAATTGGCAATGTATCACAAAAATGCTCCATGGCTTGGGCTTTCCCGATAAATGGGTCAACTGGATTCATCCTTGTATCTCCACAAATTATTTCTCCACTATCATAAATGGTGTCCCCTTCAGATATTTCAGAAATACAAATGGCCTTAGACAAGGGGATCCACTCTTTCCATATCTGTTCATCATTGTCACTTTCATTCTCTCCCGCATGATACAACTGGGCAAAGAAAATGGACTGATACACTCACATGTGGAATGCAAAGAGAACATTATACAATTCACAGATGATACCATCATCCTCACCTCTCCAGAAGACTCCTCTATCCTCAACACCATCAGAATAATAGGACTCTTCTCCTACATCTCTGGACTCAAAATAAATCTCCATAAGTCATCCATCTTTGGAGTTCACATTGACTTCTCAGATATGGCCAGATTTAGGGAACTCCTTAGATGCAAGGTCAAAGATTTCCCCATACAATACCTAGGACTCCCCATCACCCCCCACAACATCACAAATGCAACTTGGAAACCCATCCTTGACAGAATCAATAGAAAACTCTCATCTAGGACAAATAACTTCCTTAACCTCGTTGGATGACTTAATCTCCTAAATTGTGTCATCACACCCATCACCACTCATTATCTAAGTTGTATCCCTCTCCCAACCAAGACCAGAAAGTTCATTGATAAAACTCATAGAAAATTCCTCTAGAACAACCATATTTCTTCCTCCAACTCTGGTAGCCACTACCATCTTGTAAACTGGGACACTATTGCTGCACCAATTGACCAAGGAGGTTGGGGTATTCTTAACATAGACACCCACACATTCTGTCTTATCACCAAAATCATCAACAACCTGGCCAAAAACAAGAGGAAAATCTGGACCAGTCTCATAAATTTCAAATATTACCAAAAATTTCCATCCTAGCATAGAGTGCCCAATAACTCTGCCTCACCTCTCTGGAAATATATCAACAAAAACATCCAAAAAATAACCTAGATCATTAACACCCCCCACACTCCCATCTAAAAATCTACTTTTGGCATGACCCATGGTTAAAAAACAACACTATCCATAATCTGCACACAAATTGGTCCATACCTAACAAACTCACCAAGATCAACACCACCAAAGTGCTTAACCAACTTACCAGTAACAGATCAAATGCGCTCAAAAGATGTATACTCATACATCTCAACCCAGACTGCCCCTCCACCCTGATCTAGACACTTGAACAAAATTCATCAAATCATATTACCTGGAAATGGGGTAACACATACTCTATGAAGAAAGCTTACACTTACCTCTCCTACAGAGGTCTGTCCCCCCCCCACCTCCAAAATCTAGAAGCAAAAGTGGCAACAAAAACATAAAATCTTTCTTTGGCTTCTTCTACATAACAAGCTGCTCACAGAACCAAACCTCTTTAAGAGAGGATTCAACGGCCCCTATAGATGCTCTCTATGCTACAACAACACAAAATCAGCGGACCACATTTTCTTCAACTGCAACTTCTCACTCAGTATCATCTCACATTTTATTCAACACTTCTAGCTTGATCTCTCATCAACAACATTTCCTTTGGATCTATCACCTAATAGGTCCTTCACTTCATTTAGTGGTGATGATCTCTTCGTCACCATTAGTTGGAACCTTTGGCTTGAGAGAAACAACAGATACTTCAACAATGTGTCAAGACTAAAGCATATCATCATCTCACATATTAGTGCAGATCTTCATTTTCTCACCATGTGCAGGCAAGCAGGTATAGGAGGGGACTGAGGATTCTGATGATGGAAAATCAGAGGCCTATTTTCTTAGTGACTTGAAGGCGATGGTTGATGATAAGACTGATGTTAGTTTGCTACTTCAATGGTAGAAATGATGTTTTTTCTCCTGGTTCCGAACAACTCTTTTTTGAAGTCTTTGATGCTCTATACCTAGTACATCTTGCTTATTGTAAATGAGGCTTGTTAAGGGGTGCCTCCCCCATGAAACATTCACTTTTCAACATCTTTCCTGCTTAACCAAACATCCGTATTGTACCGATCAGCTCAGCTGGTGTTAGCTTGCTTTGCCTTTTTAATATATGCTATGATCATTATAAAAAAAATTGAATGCAACATTTCATGATCTGTTGCATAGAATACATTTTTGTTACCGTGATTGCATTAGAGGCAGACTCTTAACACTGTTGTGGGGGTATGTAATTGGTTTGAAACCACATTGGTAGACTCTACATCCTCACCTTTCCATGATTTAGAAGATGAAGGCGGATTTTGAGATCCTTTCTCAGGGTAACAACTTCTTCATCATTCAATTTTTAGATCTGGGTGATATGTGCACTTCTCTTTATAGGGGCCATGGCTGGTGGCCGGGAAGCCCCGTTGTCAAAGAAGTGGCAAAGAGGGGAACCTCTAGAAAAACAAAAGCTCACATAGGTGCCGATTTGGGTGTGAATCCATGACTTACCTTTGGATCTCTGGGATGAAGATATATTCAGTATCATTGGTAGCTATATTGGTACGCCTCTTAGAGATGATAGACCCACAAGGGAGCTTGAAAGGTTAGAGTTTGCTAGAATTCATGTTCTTATTCCGGCGTCCTCCACCTTTCCTTCTATTGTGAATGTTACTAGTAATGGTGGTATCATAGATTCTGTGAAGCTTATCTATGAATGGTTCCCATTGAATTGTAAGCAATGTAATATTTTTGGGCATGGACAAGGGGAGTGTGTGAAGATTATTCCTCTATTCAGGCTCAATAGTAGAAAGGCAAGGAGAAAGTCGAAAGTTGTGATGACACTGTGACACACCGATCACAAAAACATGATTTACTTAAGAAGAAGCGTTCACTAAGCATCGAATTACTAAAAATCACTAAAAATTAAAACCATTTTACAGAGAGGTCCACACATAGGAAAACTCTTTCACAAATAACTGAAGTAAATTAATTACATACTAATTTACAAGTACATGTCCTGTATCATCTTTTATAAAAATTACAAGCATCAACTACCAAGTTAAACTAAACACAGACAGTATTAAATCTCGAGGCACTGAGCCAAAATCTCGAAAGCACTTATAAAAATTACAAGCATCAACTGCCATGTTAAACTAAACAAGTTCATCATCATGATTATAGAGTATGGGTATTCAAACCCTTAATTCCTCATAGAATACTTGTTACCACTTATCAGGTAACTTAATACCTTCAGGTCATTTGACCAAGGTAATCATGATTCTTACTACACAAGCATTCCACATAGCACACAAAGCTTAATTCACCTCTTGTTACCTCTTAATAGGCAACAAGGCATATTATGGCTTATGAAGCCCATAAACAATTTCAATAATTAAAACATCATATGGCACACAGGGCTCATTAATTTCATGTTACCTTTCACTAAGCAACAAAGCATATGAAGGCTTATAAGGCCTATAAAACATTTTCAATATACAGAGCATCATAGCCCATACCAGGCTATGCTCATCATCTCAACATAACTGCATGATTAGTACTCATGCTAACAGTTATAATGCCTACATGTCAGCACCGTGCAACACAAAGTAATACCACTATTCCCGTTTTAGGGTTCAAGGTTTCTCTTACATATAATCACCCTCCCTGAAGGTTTTCCATAAATAACCACTTAGGTTCTTAAGATCATATATTAATGATCAAGCCCTATTTCATTGCTTCATACAGCTAGGAGCCAATATTGATAACATAAGTATTCAATCATACTTATTTATTCTTATCATTCATCATTAAATGAATTATCGACACAAAGTATGAGTTTCTTTCTCATCTTTACCAGAGTATGATTGCCTCATATATTATTGGTTTGGATTAACCTTTTCATAAGGCATGTTAGCCTACACTCATAAGAGTGCATTACTTCATAATATAGCAATTGTCATGACACACTTCATGTGTCACTCATCTAAATATATTGGATTTAAAATACATCAAGGTGTATAAATCTTAAGGTGTTGGATGTGATATCTATCATGTCTTGATGTATCACTTCCCTCCTCACCTTTATCTTACTTGAATTCATCCACTTAGTTTGTATTAGGGTATTTCCCATCCTAATACTTTATGCATCAACTCAAGACATTTATCATGTAATGTATTGGTCATAAGTCACTTATTTAGAATATACAACAATTGCCAATGATATGGACTCATCTCGAGTTAAGGCATTGTTGATATAGGGTTGACCATTATCAACCACGCTAGGTATTTCACCTATCAAGGTATTAGCCATACCATTACTTGGTGTTACACTCATCACTTCTAAGAGTGTCTTGCTCTCACCTTTACAAGGTGAATAGGGTTGAATCATGTGCATATATTCACCATATTGGATTGGAGATGTATAAGCACTCACCATATCAGGCTAGAAGTACATGAAAACCATCCATATCGGGCTAGAGGTGTATGAACACCATCCATGTCGGGTTAGGGTTGGTTATGTTGAGCACATGGCACATATATGTGTCACCCATGATGTATAAGAGGTATCAACTCATCACCATGTTAGGCTACCATGTTGTCTAGGGTTGTGTATCGTGCAACCCTATCATGCAAGGTCATGTGTCATGCAACCATGTCATGCAAGGTCATGTAGGCCTCATGATACTAAGTACCAATGATGTATTATATGATCATATAGCGCAATAGAACTTGTTTCTCTTCACTTATATCAGGTTACCCAAATTAGGGTTTCTTGTCAACTTACAAGTATACAATTGACCTTGTATCGTGCATGGAGTCTATAATAGACTTCCTATCATTTTAGTAGAGTAGGTGCATCATCATATCGGGTTAGAGCTATTTTTATATATGCTTGAGCCTGGTATCACTTTTACAAAGTGACACCATCTTATTAAAGCTCTAGACCTTTGTTTTAACTGATATAATTCATGGCAACATGTCTAAGAAGTTACTAGAACTCATAATTTCATCAACTATTTTAGGAAATTTTAGAATTAAAAGTATTTCACTAAGTATAGAAATTTAGGCGAAGAATAACAACATGGTTGTGTTCAAGTTATATAACCCGCCTTAAGAACCACTTCAAAGCTCCAAGCTCCAAAGCTCCACGTTCGTAAGGTTGAAGATGACTTATGAAAAGTCCAAGGCTCGTTCACAACTCCTTCATATACAAGGAATCACCATGGATAAGAAATTTGAGAAGAAGAAAAGAAAAGAAGATCAAAACCCTAAAATCATGCTTCAATTCAAGGTTGAAGATGATCTTATCCTTACCTTAGGGTTAAGTATGAGCTCCTTCTTGCTCCTTAACACCTTTGCACAATACACTAGTGTCCTTACACGATATGGAAACCCTCTTGAATGATATGGCACTCACTTGCATGATATGTGTAACATCCCCCATTCCAGGTACAAAACACCTTTTCCTTTTCTTTAACCCTTACTTTAATATCTACATTATGGGAATCTTTCTTCGTACTTTGTATTGAATTAGGTGACTTTTGACCCTCAAACCCTAGTATGACTCGAGTTGTGTTCCATAGAGTTGAAGGCATGAGGAATTGCTATCTTAATACCTCAATTAGCTAGCCTATAAGCAATAATGATGATCTAGATCACTTTACCCTAGATTTGTGAACTAGGATAGACCTGAGTATCACATAGGTCAATAATCGAGTTTAGGTGGAAGGTTTGACCATCTTTGACATTTAGACTTAGTTCATTTCAATAATTGAATGATTAACATGCACAGGTTAAATTATAGATGTAGTACCTCAAAATACAAATCTAAGCTCATAATTGAGTTCCTCACATCTTAATTCGTTAACCCTCAAATTTTGGGGTCTTTTGGACATCATATGCACCTTCAATTGAACCCTATTAGGTTATGTGTGCTTTTAACCCTTTCTTGGTTGATTTTCTTTTGTTTTCTTGGTTCGGTCTGGACCTTGGTCCAAGGACCGGTTCAGCTGGTGTATGTGTGGTTCGGGTAACGGGACTCGGTCATCCCCTACCTCCGATCTTCACATGTAGGGATGCCTCCCTGGTCTCTCACGCACGCCAGGCTGAGCGCCTCCTCACGCTTTCTTCGCCAACATTTTCCCCTCGATCCCCCAAGTCTAACGACCCATTACTTAGCCTCTATGGAGCCCTAATCTAGAAATGCCTATTTCTACCCCCAAGCAGCCGCCACTACCATTTTTCCTCACTCGCTTTTCCCCCACCCGAAGCCACCACATCCTACCATTCACTCCAGATTTCAGCCTCGACACCCCCTCATCCGGCCTCATCAGTCAATTGCACCCGAAGTGCTCTGGAGCTGCTTCCGGTGTTGGTTTTCTTCTCCGGCAAGGATGGCGAGCAGATGTCGCGTCGCTTCACATCAGTCCAATAGATCGTGAGGTAACCATCTAGGACCCCCGTTCTTTCCATTGGTTCGTTCGTATTAGTGTGGTTCGGCCTCTTTCTCTGGGTCAACTAGCACCGCCGGTTTTCCCCTATTTTGTCGCACCGTCGAGAAGGACTCTGCAAGTCCTTGGTTCCTATATCTCGGCCAAACCTGTACCCAGCGCCCTAGGCGGTGAGAATTCTCCTACCGCTAGCAGTAGCTGGCAGAGGATTTGCAGGCTGTCGAGCTTTCTCTTCTTCTACTCCTCATCGTTGGGTAGAGTCCTCGGGATTCACCTTCAGGTTGCCACTAGTTTCGTCACAGACAGTGGATGGGCCTGAGAAGTGGTTGCCTTCAGGAAATCATTCTCGTGTTATGGTATGCACACAATTGTCTCCTTCTTCCTCCATCCCTTCCCCTTCCCTTGCCCTAGGGCGGTGCCCCATCTGCAGGCGACCTGCTGCACAGAGCTGCGACCAGTAGCTAGGGGCCCTTTGGGCACGGCCAGCACCACGAATAGTGACGCACTAAGTTCGTCCGTGAGGCCTAAGTGTGAATCTGCCGTCCTCATCCCACAAAACGTCATGTTCTTCCTTTTCCCCTTCCTCCTCCTTGGCGCCGGGGAACAGTGGCCAAAGGTTGAAGAAGACAACCCAGCAGCGCCTGGAAGCGGGTTTTGGGCAGATTTTTGTTGATTTCGGCCATCTCATTTCTCTGCGAGTAGAAACTCACCTCCCCCTTGCATCGATTAGCTCTGAATTAATCTACTGCACATTTTTGCTAATGTGCTATGTGCACGGTTTCCCTTCCTGCTGGTTGCACACTTTCATTTATAATTGCCACTAATAAGTACAATATTGTTATAAGTTCTTTGCACGATTCCTGTTGGTTGTTGGCTGCACGGTCTTAAGCAACTAATTCGCACGGTTTGAATTATTGATGATCTGCATAGTTTCATCTTGGAGATCGATGCACAATTTGGGATTTGACTGTTTGCTCGGTCTGCTGTTTATGCAGACTGCAGGTTACTGATAGCACGTTGGCCTATTTGGCTGATCTGCATGTATGAATAAATGTCAGGCTGCACGGTTAAAAGCAGCTGAAGCTGCACGGTACATAATTATTCAGAGTTGCACGGTCTAGTTTATTAAACTTGCACTGACTAATATTAATACTAGTAGGCACAGATTTTGAGGACCTAGAAAACTCCACTCCATGATTTTTGGTAGATCGCGCTTAAGCTTGTTTTATATGTGTTTTTCTCGTGATACTGTTGATACAATTTTAGGTCTGCCTGACCTTGCACTGCTTGATCTGGTTTAAACTGCACAGGTTTGGTCATAGTTCAATTGCATATATGCCTTGTCCCACCCAGTTAGCTAATAATCAGGTGTGAGGGCATATCAGGCCATGTGCATTTGATTTTATCGAATAATCAGAAATGTTATATCTTGAAATATTCGTAATAGATTATTGATAACTAAAAATATAAATATATATGTTTTTGAAATCAGAAAAAAAATACGCCTGATTTATTGGGACAGGTTTCACGCCCAGATTCGCAACCTAAAGTAGGGTCAATTTCTAAGTAAAAGATTTAATACATTTTATATTAATCAGATGCACACATATTATGACTAGGTTGAGACAACCCTGACCCTATGCTTAGGATGTGTTACTGAATAACTAGGTCTGATCATAAGTTATGTACATCCTCTATTTTATTTTGGGCATTATTTGACTAAAATCTACATTCTTTTAATGAGGCATCTCTTGAACTGTTATTCTACTTGAAATCACTTGCTTGGACATTTATTACTTTTCCTTCTCTCAATTCATGATATTCAATTGGTTATTGTGATACCTTGTTTATAATGGGTTTTCGGACCCCTTCTGCTATATTGTCATCTTATTTGAAATTGACTAAAATGCCAGTCTTCTCACTCTATTTTATTCATGCTACATGTTTGACTAGAATATCTGGAATAGCGGTACTTATGTACAACAATATTTATTTAGGGCGTGTGTATTCCGCCCGGGGTGTGCATTTCCACCCTTATTTCTTTTAGGCCATGATCCTATGGTGTTATGGCCCTGTTTTAGGTATATTTAGTCTAAATTGTTATGCATGCAAATGTTTGTTGTTTTAATATGAAATTGTGGATGATTGTTATGGCAAGACACTCTTTTATTATCATGTTTGTAATCTGAAATTTTATATGCCTCATTTCTTTTGTTACTTTTCTCTTGAACATACCTAATTGCAAATAACCCCCTTTTCTTGTGGGAACATCTCTTTTGTACTAGTAATCCTATATAATGCCCAGAATGTTTTATATATGTACATACTCAACCTTTGCTGACCTCTTTGTTGTTTCCTTGTTCTGGGTGATGTTCCCTTCCACCCAGGTGAAGAGCATCCCGTGCTAACCTTAGAGGAGGAGCCTGCACTTGAGGACCCAGTGTTCGAGGAACCTATCCAGCAGTAGTTCGTGAAATTTCTGAGATGCCTAGGTTGCCCTCTGCAATCGAATCATTAGTTTAGTTTCTTTGGTGTTTTCTTATATGTCCATGTGGACAAGTTCTTAGAAATAAATGGATTATGTAATAACTTAAACTCTTTACTTTCTGTTGCTTTTGCTTTATGCTCATTTTACCATGTTATTCTGAGAACAATGTAGCTACCCTTCTATCTATTTATCGTGTTTCAATATATGGGTTTTGCTATGGCGGTCTCAAGATAATGTTGATAGGGAGTGGTCCCCCTAATGGGTCCCACTCCTTACAATATGCCACTCAACTCTTCACCCTATTGGCCGATATCATCTTATATGGCCAATTTCACCTACTTGGTCGATATGCTCTTGCCATGGGCGATATCCCAAGGTCTATGCATGATACCACATCATACCTTCACGATATGGGAGCTCTATGCACTATGCCTTAGGGTAGGAGGGTGGTAAGGGTCGCAAAATTTCACCAAGGGGTGAAACTAGGGGTATATATACTTGTTGTTCATGAAGGAAGGCAAAAATGAGGTGTCAACATTTTGAGCTAGTAGGTGCCACGTGTCATGCATGAGTGACACGTTTACATGCATGCATTAACATTTATCTTCACATTCAAAAAGGTTGAGGATCATCTAAGATGCAAATTCATCCATTGCTTATCCATTTGGATAAGTCATCTAGGTTTAATCACTATTTTAAGTCAAGCCGATACACTTTTTCTAAGGAAACTTGCTGGCCGTCACACCTCACCTCCTTGAGGTGCTTTGCACGATATGGACTTTGACAAGAGTTCACAAAACGATATGGGACATCTCCTTGGGCTCCATGGCTGATAGGCACTCATATATAAGCTTTTCAACTTGATACAACTTAAGTTAAGCTTTCAAATTCAACCCTTTTTCTTGGTCATTTCTTCACCAAGATTACCATCATCCATAATGGAATCAAACATGGTGTATCCTTCTTTCTATATCCTCTATATGATGCTAGGAGTGAGTAGGGACACTCTAGAGGTGGTAATTTGCATATCAACCCCTCATTTTGGGTAAATTACAATTTGTACCAAAATTGGGGCACAAAGTACCAACATTGTTCAAACAAGTTCAAACTTGGAATTTGGGCTTTCCACAAGCCACCACTTAGCATAATTCTCTCTATTATGCTGCTAAAACACATGGGGTACATTTAACATGTGAAATTTTGCATTATAGCCCCTCAATTTGGGTAAATTTCACTTTGGTTCAAAATGAAGGAAAATTGCTCAAACAGCATTCAATCAGGACCAAACTTGAAACATAAGTGTGTCATATGATAACAAAACACCTTTGAGGATTATATTAAAGTTCTAAGAAACTTTATCAGCCAAAACAAATAGGGTTACCTCATAACCCAGGTCAGGGTCGTTACAAGTTATAAACCCCTAACAAGGATTTCGTCCTCGAAATCCCAAGAAAAAGGAGAGACATATCTTACTCATTTATTATGCCATCAAGTCTCCACATAACATCTTAATGTCATGGAGATATCATAGGTCTTTAATCCACACAAAGTTCTTCCATTATTTCAACCTTATCAATGTTTATGTTTATGCAGAGCGTAAACCCCTAACATATGATGTCCATATTATTTGATGCAACTAGGTTGATTTCACAGTTGGCCAATATAGATAACCAACATAAATCATCTATTATTCTTAGATACCAGAATCCTTACTTTGGTATTCATCATATGTGTTGAGAACACATCTCATCCTTATCATATTCATTTCTCTGTTGTTACCACCAAGGGTACACATGCACATGGTATTTCTTTTATTTTAGGACATTGCTTGTTCCATATATCATTATCTTGGAACCAAAGTCCAAAGAAAACTGATACTTTTCTAAGTATCCATTAACGGATTATTTCTAATTCATGTACATAAAATGTCATAATACTTACTTGATTGTCATGTTAATGAAAGGTAGAAACATAAAGGAACATACTCCTATCATTACCCAAGGTTGTTTATCAAAGGGGAAACATATATATATTTAACAGAGGTAATCCACTCAGCAATCCTTTATTTGTTTGTGAAAGTTCACTTAGCACTTCCTCATTAGTTGGGAAAGTTCACTTAACACTTACTCATTAGTTGGGAAAGTTCACTTAGCACTTCCTCATTAGTTGGGAAAGTTCACTTAGCACTTCCTCATTAGTTGGGAAAGTTCACTTAGTAGTTCCTCATTAGTTGGGAAAGTTCATTTAGCACTTCCTCATTAGTTGGGAAAGTTCACTTAGCACTTCCTCATTAGTTAGGAAAGTTCACTTAGAACTTCCTCATTAGTTGGGAAAGTTCACTTAGCACTTCCTCATTAGTTGGGAAAGTTCACTTAGTACTTCCTCATTAGTTAGAAAAGTTCACTTAGCACTTCCTCATTAGTTGGAAAAGTTCACTTAGCACTTCCTCATTAGTTGGGAAAGTTCACTTAGCACTTCCTCAATAGTTGGGAAAGTTCACTTAGCACTTCCTCATTAGTTGGGAAAGTTCACTTAGTACTTTCTCATTAGTTGAGAAAGTTCACTTAGCACTTCCTATTTGGTTTCATTATACTCACTAGATTGTTTCAGAATGACTACTTGATCAGAGTAATCAGAAAGATAACAATGTAAGAGTTCCATATTTGCCCTATTTCCCATAATCATATACCTGGACAGGGTATACAAGTATTGAGATTAGGTAGTATTCACTTTATTTACTATCATGTTCCTCACTTTTCATATCATTATACACACATGATTTTTTTTTCATTCTTGGATTTTCTTCAGGCATCACTTCTATATCTCATCTTTTATCACATAGATAAGAGAGATTATAAAGCATTTTAAGGAATACTGAGTAAAATGTAAATTCTCATCTTCCTTGTGTCCTTATAGGACTAGTCAGGGGAAGTTAAAAAACAACTACTTTCTTATTTTTAACACATAGAATCATGAATTGAAATATCAGAATGAATCTATTTCATCTGACCTGTCACAACCTGAGGGTTGACTATTGCATCAGATTGATTCATTGCATAGAACCTTGCAGTTGCTTGTTGTTGACCCTATGCTTGATTATTAGGTGTTAATGAACCAGCTTGGGACGCTTGTCTACGTCCTATATTATTACTATAAAACTGCCTCCTTTGTGAGCCTTGGAGGTAGAGTCGCCATTGAATTCCCATCTAGACAATCCTTTGCTAGATGTCTCGGTTGTCTACATTGGTAACAGATCCTGGTCACAAAATAGGGTCTGTGAGATCTAGGCACTGATGTTGATGCTATGTCGGGGGCTCTACTTGGAGCAATACTACGATCTCTACCCCTACTTGACGTCCATTACGTTTGGGTATGGAATCTCTATGGTGCTACCGATGCAGAAAATCTCAGCTTCTTAAAACTTTCAGATCTTTGTCCTTGAGACTGAGTGTACACCTTCTTACCACTGGTATATCGTTTCTTGATTTCATACCTCTCTATCCTTCTTACTGACTCCACAAAGGTGGAAAAACTCTTCCTGTTCTCTAAAGCAGACATAGGAGTGGTCAGTTTAGCATTCAATCCCTTCTCAAAATGTCAAATTCTTTCCTCATCATTAACTACCATATGCGGACAAAACTGCAACAACTCCATGAACTTAGCTTCATACTTGCTAATGTTCATATGTCCTTGTCTGATCCTCTCAAATTGAGAGATCTTCTCGTCTAGATACGTCTTAGGGAAGTATCTACTGATGAATTCTCTTCAGAATACCTCCCATCCAATTTCTTCACCTGGCCTCTTATCTTCTTCTATAATCCACCAGTGACTAGCAGTCCCTTTTAGGAGGTACACAACATGTCTTACCTTCTCGACTTCAGGTATATCAAGGATCCTGAAAGCCTTCTCCAGCTCCGTCAGCCACAAATCAACATCTGCTGGATCATCTGTACCAGCATAATCTATGGATCCAACCCGACGAAGTCTCTCAAAAGTCTTATCGGCTCCATATCCCTCATTGTGGGCTGGTTCCCTAGGTGCAGGTGGTGGCATCCTATCCTCCATATGCGTCATAGTTGCCATAAATTGCTCGAACAGGGTATGGAAAGTTGGATTCTCTAATGTAGCTTGATCAAGATGAGGATACATGCTCCTCCCTAGATTGATCCCTTGCACCTTTTCCTGGTGCAACAACACTGCTCTCAGTAGTATGTTCATCATGTGATCCAAACATCTTCAAGTTCTACTTCTCCTATATGAGTAGAATACACTATCAGATAAATTGGAAGACACTAGAATAGACTCAACAACCTTAATCCTATGTCTCTGTAGACTCAGTGAACCTAGAGCTTTGATACCACTTAATTGTTACACACTGATCACAAAAACATGATTTACTTAAGCAGAAGCGTTCACTAAGCATCGGATTACTGAAAATCACTAAAAATTAAAACTATTTTACAGAGTGGTCCACACATAGGAAAACTCTTTCACAAAGAACTGAAGTAAATTAATTACATACTAATTTATAAGTACATATATAATATCATCTATTTCTAAAAATTACAAGCATCAACTGCCCTATTAAACTAAACACAGGTAGTATAAAATCTCGAGGCACTGAGCCAAAATCTCAAAAGCACTAACTACTACTCTGAGGACCTGAGAGTATAGAGACGACACATAGGACTCTATTCACATATATAAAAAACTTGATAGCCAGTGTCTCCACTTGAGAATTCACTGCTATTCCTGGTGTCACTGTTGTCCTTCACCTACAGAAGGGTTTCTGCCTCCTCGTTCACGTCCACCTAAAAAAATGTGGTTCCCATGGGGGTGAGACAATTGTAAATTTCCCCAGCGAGAGATATAACTCTCCGCCAGAAACATTGTTATTGCAGCAGTTAATTCATGGTCTAACGGATTAAAACATTATTCTTATCTAAAGCATTGCAACTATAACCTGATAGTGTAGCATGTCACTTATCCAATAAGGAAATATGAAGAACATGTATAATATTTATCTACTATATTAGGCAGGATAATATCAACCAATGTTTCTCGTATTTCAACTTTATGCAATTACATTACACGACTGATTTTATTTTACACATCAAGTGTAAAACTGCAATTAGCTTGCCAAGGTATATTGACATCTTCACTATAGAGTTATAGCCATAGTATATACTCTTTTTAGGCTTAGATCACATAGACAATGACTGGCATTGTTTTGTGGAGTCATGGCATGTAGCCATATTCTTTAACAAAGTATTGGAATCTTAATCCCTCATCTCATCAAGTACATTTCCATTTCTTAACAAGTTCATCATCATTATTATAGAGTATGGGTATTCAAACCCTTAATTCCTCATAGAATACTTGTTACCACTTATCAGGTAACTTAATACCTTCAGGTCATTTGACCAAGGTAATCTTGATTCTTACTACACAAGCATTCCACATAGCACACAAAGCTTAATTCACCTCTTGTTACCTCTTAATAGGCACCAAGGCATATTATGGCTTATGAAGCCCATAAAGAATTTCAATAATTAAAACATCATATGGCACACAGGGCTCATTAATTTCATGTTACCTCTCACTAAGCAACAAAGCATATGAAGGCTTATAAGGCCTATAAAAAAATTTCAATATACAGAGCATCATAGCCCATACCTAGCTATGCTTATCATCTCAACATAACTGCATGATTAGTACTCATGCTAACAGTTATAATACCTACATGTCAGCACCATGCAACACAAAGTAATACCACTATTTCCTTTATAGGGTTCAGGGTTTCTCTTACATATCATCACCCTCCCTTAAGGTTTTCCATAAATAACCACTTAGGTTCTTAAGATCATATATTAATGATCAAGCCCTATTTCATTGCTTCATATAGCTAGGAGCCAATATTGATAACATATGTATTCAATCATACTTATTTATTCTTACCATTCATCATTAAATGAATTATCGACACAAAGTATGAGTTTCTTTCTCATCTTTACCAGAGTATGATTGCCTCATAGATTATTGGTTTGGATTAACCTTTTCATAAGGCATGTTAGCCTACACTCATCAGATTGCATTACTTCATAATATAACATTTGTCATGACACACTTCATGTGTCACTCATCTAAATATATTGGATTTAAAATACATCAAGGTGTATAAATCTTAAGGTGCTGGATGTGATATCTATCATGTCTTGATGTATCACTTCCCTCCTCACCTTTATCTTACTTGAATTCATCCACTTAGTTTGTATTAGGGTATTTCCCATCCTAATACTTTATGCATCAACTCATGACATTTCTCATGTAATGTATTGGTCATAAGTCACTTATTTAGAATATACAACCATTGCCAATGATATGGACTCATCTCGAGTTAAGGCATTGTTGATATAGGGTTGACCATTATCAACCACTCTAGGTATTTCACCTATCAAGGTATTAGCCATACCATTACTTGGTGTTACACTCATCACTTCTAAGAGTGTCTTGCTCTCACCTTCACAAGGTGTATAGGGTTGAATCATGTGCATATATTCACCATATCGGGTTGGAGATGTATAAGAACTCACCATATCAGGCAAGAAGTACATGAAAACCATTCATATCAGGCTAGAGGTGTATGAACACCATCCATGTCGGGTTAAGGTTGGTTATGTCGAGCACATGGTACATATATGTGTCACCCATGATGTATAAGAGGTATCAACTCATCACCATGTCGGGCTACCATGTTGTCTAGGGTTGTGTATCGTGCAACCCTATCGTGCAAGGTCATGTGTCATGAAACCATGTCATGCAAGGTCATGTAGGCCTCATGATACTAAGTACCAATGATGTATTATATGATCATATCGTGCAATAGCACTTGTTACTCTTCACTTATATCGGGTTACCCAAATTAGGGTTTCTTGTCAACTTACAAGTATACAATTGACCTTGTATTGTGCATGGAGTCTATAATAGACTTCCTATCGTTTTAGTAGAGTAGGTGCATCATCATATCGGGTTAGAGCTATTTGTATATATGCTTGAGCCCGATATCACTTTTACAAAGTGACACCATCTTATTCAAGCTCTAGACCTTTGTTTTAACTGATATAATTCATGGAAATAGCTCTAAGCAGTTACTAGAACTCATAATTTCATCAACTATTTCAGGAAATTTCATAATTAAAAGTATTTCACTAAGTATAGCAATTTAGGTGAAGAATAACAACATGGTTGAGTTCAAGTTATATAACCCGCCTTAAGAACCACTTCAAAGCTCCAAGATCCAAAGCTCCACATTCCTATGGTTGAAGATGACTTATGAAAAGTCCAAGGCTCGTTCACAACTCCTTCATATACAAGGAATCACCATGGATAAGCAATTGGAGAAGAAGAAAAGGAAAGAAGATCAAAACCCTAAAATCATGCTTCAATTCAAGGTTGAAGATGATCTTATCCTTACCTTAGGGTTAAGTATGAGCTCCTTCTTGCTCCTTAACACCTTTGCACGATACACTAGTGTCCTTGCACGATATGGCAACCCTCTTGAACTATATGGCACTCACTTGCATGATATGCCACTCAACTCTTCACCCTATTGGCCGATATCACCTTATATGGCCAATTTCACCTACTTGGTCGATAAGCTCTTGCCATGGGTGATATCCCAAGGCCTATGCACGATACCACAGCATCCCTTCACGATATGGGAGCTCTATGCACTATAACTTAGGGTAAGAGGGTGGTAAGGGTCTCAAAATTGCACCAAGGGGTGAAACTAGGGGTATATATACTTGTTGTTCATGAAGGAAGGCAAAAATGAGGTGTCAACATTTTGAGCTAGTAGGTGCCACATGTCATGCATGGGTGACACGTGTACATGCATGCATCAACATTTATCTTGAAATTAAAAAAGGTTGAGGATAATCTAATATGCAAATTTGTCCATTGCTTATCCATTTGGATAAGTCATCTAGGTTTAATCACTATTTTAAGTTAAGTCGATACACTTTTTCTAAGGAAACTTGTTGGCCATCACACCTCACCTCCTTGAGGTGCTTTGCATGATATGGAATTTTAAAAGAGTTCACAAAATGATATGGGACACCTCCTTGGGCTCCATGGATGTTAGGCACTCATATATAAGCTTTTCAACTTGATACAACTCAAGTTAAGCTTTCAAATTCAACCCTTTTTCTTGGTCATTTCTTCACCAAGATTACCATCATCCATAATGGAATAAAACATGGTGTCTCCTTATTTATCTATCCTCTATATGATACTAGGAGGGAGTAGGGACACTCTAGAGGTGGTAATTTTCATAACAACCCCTCATTTTGGGTACATTACAATTTGTACCAAAATTGGTGCACAAAGTACCAACATTGTTCAAACAAGTTCAAACTTGGAATTTGGGCTTTCCACAAGCCACCACTTAAGCATCATTCTCTCTCTTATGATGCTAAAACACATGGGGTACATTTAACATGTGAAATTTTGCATTATAGCCCCTCAATGTGGGTAAATTGCACTTTGGTTCAAAACAAAGGAAAATTGCTCAAACAACATTCAATCGGGACCAAACTTGAAACATAAGTGTGTCATATGATAACAAAAAACCTTAGAGTATTATATTAAAGTTCTAAGCAAATTTATCAGCCAAAAAAATAGGGTTACCTCATAACCCAGGTCAGGGTCGTTACAGACACCTTCTATGACTATCTGCCAGATGAAGTCAATGTGATTGATCGAACATTCTCATCCAGAATCCAGTCAATTGGTTAATGTTGTGATTCCTTCAAGTATTCCGACTACTTATGTTGTTGGTGATGTGGTGATTAATCTTTCTAATATTCCTCTAGCGGTGACGCCTGATGGAGGGGGATGGATGACTAACCATAAGTCGACACTACAAAAAAATGATGTTCTAGCTACATTTATTTAATTACATCTAATTTATTTATAGTCAATGTTAGTTTTGATTACAAAAATTAAAAGTATAAAGAATATAATGTAGTCAATTCATATAATTACCTAGCTATGCTTTCCCCTTCTAAATTTCAATTGTAAAAAAGTTTATGTAGCCAAGCATTGGAACATATTAGACTAAAAACCCAAATTTTAGCGCCGAAAATTTTAGTGCTAATTCCTCCCACCCCCTCTCCCGCACTACTCTCTTCTTTCCCAACCAAACAAGCAATCCAATCAATTTCTCCCCACTCAGACCGGCCGACCATTCTGCACCCTCTCCCGTGACACGCCCTACCGCTGCCATCCCCATTCAGACTTGGTCGTTCTGCTCATCTCCCGTCACACACTCTACAGCCACGACCGTTCTATGCCCTCTCCCGTCAGGCACCCTACCGCTATCATAGGAGGCGTCAACAGATCATCGAAGGCATCAACATATCATCGAAGGCGTCGACTGCTACATGTTCTCATCGACTGACTACCAATTGGTGTCCAGGAGGTCTCCCTCGATTCGTTGATCCTCTACTCCTCCTCTTTGTTCTCCCCATGTTGTTGTCCTGTACCCCGACGACCTCTATTCTTCCCCATGCCCAGGATCGCAGCCGCCCCTTCAAGCCATGACCAGGTGTTCTCTAGGCATCGTGATCCTTGTTGATTGCATGTCTTATCCAGGTGATTAAAAGCTCATATATGCATCTCACTATTTTGAACTATTAACTTCTTTACTACTGCAACAAGCTTTCCTACATGCTCATTGTGTTGTCTTGGCCCTTGATCTACAATCTTTATTTTGTGATATGCATTTATTAATGGGTATATCCAGAAGTATAATTTCTTTATTTGTCTCCAGGTGGAAGAGGTATGAATTTCTGGTCTAGAAATCCAGTCACCACCATAGTTTGTAGGTCTAGAAAAAAACAAGCTTGGGTCAAAAAAATTACTAAATAGACTTCTGTAAGCATGAAGTTCTCCTGGTAAAGGCCTCTTGGCTTAGCTATTTTCATGACCATAGGGAATCACATGCAAAGCGTGTTCAATTGAGTGTTGATTTTGATGGATCTGAACTAGAAATAGAAGAGACCCAACTAGTAGATTTATCACTATTCCTAGGTGATACTTGAAAGTGGTGGTAAGTAGATTGAAAAAATCATTCTAAGCTGTAAAATGCAGAAAACTGACCTACTAGATTATTCATTGTTGGTTATATGTGTAATGCTCGATGCTTATTTATACTAAAGCATAATGAGCAGATAAAAATAGACCAAGAAGTGCTTCACATCAACAAGCAGACCTAATAAAGGCAATTTGTTTGACTGGGAAGTATCATACATGAAAATGAACTAATGATGATAGTTGTGAATTAGCTAGTTAACAAAGCCAACCAGGGGGAACCATTGAGATTTGTCATAGACAGAATAGCTGGGTGGATGGTGTAAGTTACTTATCTTCCACATTTAAACAATGCATAAACAAAGAGAATAGACATTCGCAGGGCCAGATGGACCAAATAATCATCTATCTCACTTTAGACATAATAGAAATCTATAAATAGTTTAATTGCACAAATAAAATGCAGCAGACACAACATCCCTTTTATAAGACATGGCACAACTTGACTTTTTACTCATCTTGAGGAATGTAGGCATAGAAAGGTTAAAGTGTTTTAGGGACAGGTTGAGCCACCTAATGGTATAAGAAGGGATATCATAGCTGGGATGGCAGGAGTTCATATCAGTGATCAGGATGATGCACTTTTCTACACAACATTATAGGTCATCCACTTGATCTCGAAGCAGGAGGCGAAGGAGAAGCAATGTGGTTCTCAAAACCTTGGTACCAATGTCAAAAGGTTTTGTAGCCACAATAACAACATACTAATTCATTGAAGGTTTTATGAATAACTATCACAACTTCCAGGATAAAAAATAAAAGAAAAAACATACAAATTCAAACTTCATGTTTAGATTATAGTTGTTAAGGAGTTCACATAAAATACTATGAACCAAGGGGAGAAAGTTGTCCCTCAAACCTCATAAATTCACAAAGAAAACTTGGTTATGAACCTTGAAGCACCTAAGAAAACATCAAAAATCCATGTGCATTCAGTTATTTCACATTGAACTTTATTTGTATATTTTTCAGCATACAATAGCTTCCATAACACTCTTACTTGTTACTTTATAGTGTAGGACATCAGATAAACCCATTTTATATCTCAAACCTACAAAACATATACTATATGGAGTGTGAATCAAAAAGGAAACACCCAAAGACATTCATCACTTAATCAACATTTTTAAAGAAGCAGAGATAATATAGAAGGGGTCTAAGATACATATTTTTTTCAGTTATTCATGATCTATTATGTAGGGAAATTCTTTGGTGGCTATATTATAAGGCCTCATTTTGACACTGGTGTTATATATACCAGTAAAATCAAAAGAAAATGAGAATAAGGGAGAGTGATATGGTGGTTAGATACATACTATTTAGCACTTAGTACAACCAAATGGAGACATTATGACCTGAGAGACATTTCCATAAGCAAAAAAATCTCCAACATTGTATCCATAAGCCTAACATCTTGTGTTGTACAAAATGGGGAAAAGCCTAGGTCTGAACTGGATTGACCAATTAGTTTCACCCCTATCCAATGGGCATTGCAGCCACTGCCCTTGCACTAGAATGCCACTTCCATTCTAACATAATTGAAGGACCAAGTTGAAGCACAATTGTGTACTACTCAAGCGTGGTTATTATATACAAGAAGGCATGATTGTGAAATCTTATTCTAAATAATATACATAAACTCCTTATAGAAGAACCAACCAGAATTTATGTAAGCCAAGAGAGTCAGAGCTAAAAGATGTTTGGAAGGCTAATGGAAAATGTAGAAAACTAACTTACATATAACTTCTCATTCCATTCATGAGATGACTTTCACATAATAGACTACCACACCCCTAAAAGAGATGAGTCTCTACATAACCATTGAGCTCAGGTTTTTCATGTGCTTGTATAACAACCTATATTTATATGGTATATATGTGTGGCTTACGTTCTTACATGCTAACTCAATTGTATTCTGTACAAGACAAAACTATTTTGATATTTATTGCCAATACGTCATAGATAAATAGATATATACATGGCTTGTCAAAGTATTATGTAGTATATAATGTATAATATGATTGGTATTATACTTTATTGATTTTCTACTTATTTATATATTTAAGTTTTCATTGCGTTTAATTTATGTATACTTTTTACCTTCTTTATTATTATTATTTTTTTAATTTTTCCGCTTGATTAAAAATTTCTACGTATATATTTATTTTATTGACGTGTTTACTTGCGTTTATCTAGGGAAGTATGATCGATAAAAGCTGGATTATTGAGGAAGACAGGACCACTACAAAGTACTTAACTAGGGTAGTCAAATTCATAGAGGATGCTTTCTAAAAATGTAGTTGGAATGAGACTATCTTATGCCCTTGTAAAAAGTGTCTAAATACACAAAGACAGAATCGTCAAGTGACAACTGAGCACCTATTATGGAATGGTTTTTTCAGCAGCTACACTGATTGGATTTTTCATGGTGAGACTTCTTCTGATGCCACAGAAGATTCTTCTATGCAAGACAACATGTCGTTTGATGATATGAGAGACATGTTTCACGATGCATATGGAGTCCAAAATTGTCGAGAAACTATGGACAACGATGATGACAATGTTTGTATTTATTGATGATGAAGAAGCTGAGCAATTCTACAGATTATTAGAGATTGTTGTACAAGAGTTGTATCTTGGAAATAAGAAGTATTCCAAGCTGTATACTGTTGTGAGGTTGTTCCATATAAAATGTACCAATCATTGGAGCAATAAATCATTTACTGAGAACGATTTTCTTCCTGAGGGTGACATGTTGCCTGGATCATACTATGAAGTAAGGAAAATAATTAGGGACCTTGGTCTTGACTACGAGAAAATTGATTCCTGTATAGATGATTGCATTTTGTATCATATGGAGTTTGCAAATAATACGTCATGCACACGTTTTCATGCTTCTAGATATATAGAGATTGAAACTGATGTAGAAAGTGCACAAAGTATGGGAATTAAAAAGAAAAGAGTTCCTTGTAAAGTTATGTGCTACTTTCCCTTGACTCCTAGGTTGAAGAGATTGTTTATGTCCTCTAGAGTCACACCACTAATGCGGTGGAATGATGAAAGTCACACCAAGGATGGAGTTTTAAGACATCTAGCAGATTCACCTGCATGGAAGACATTTGATAACATGCATGCTGATTTTGCATCTAATTCTCGTAGTGTGTGTCTTGGTTTAGCATCTGACAGATTTAATCCCTTTGGCATGATGAGTCAATCATATAGTATTTGGCTAGTCATATTGATTCTGTACAATTTTCCACCATGGTTTTGCATGAAGACACCTAATTTTATCCTTTCTATGATTATTCTTGGTCCAAATCAACCAGGAATGAAGATAGATATCTACTTACAACCTTTGATTGAAGAGTTGAAAGAACTATGGGAATTTGGTGTTGATACCTACGATGCTGGTCGTAAAGTTGTATTCAAATTGCGTGCTGCCTTACTATGGACGATAAATGACTTCCCTGCCTATGGTTATTTATCTGGTTGGCAAACTAGTGGGAATGATGCATGCCCTATTTGCAATAAGGACATGTGGTCTATTAGACTACCACATAGTAGGAAACAATGTTTCATGGGCCACATGAGGTTCCTTCCGATGGATCATAAATTTCATAGGGATATTTCCTCATTTGATGGAAAAGAAGAATTAAGAACTGCTCCAAAGATGTTGTTTGGAAATCAAGTTTTAGTTCAAACCAGAGATGTAGAAAATATGCCTTACAATTGAAAAAAACAAAGCATTTTCTTTGAGTTGCCATACTGGAAGTACAACCTTATTTGTCATAATCTTGACGTAATGCATATTGAAAAGAATGTATGTGAGAGTTTGATTCACACATTAATTGGGATGGACAAGTCAAAGGATAATGAAAAATCTTGTTATGACCTTTTAGAGATGAGAATAAGACCTAGCTTGCACATTATCAAGAGCGGAAGTAATAATATTATTCCATCTTCTTATTTTACTTTGAAAAAGGAGGAAAAGAATTATTCTGTAAGTTTTTGAAGTTTGTACGGGTTCCAGATGGTTATTCCTCCAATATCTCACGAAATGCATGCATCAAAGAAAGAAAATTGTTGGTATTAAAGAGTCATGACTACCATATATTAATGCAACAGTTTCTGCCATTGGCTTTACGGGTAGCGTTGTCGAGCAAGAACACCATAACTGTGATAACTAAGTTGTCTAGATTTTTCAAAGACATATGCTTAAAAGAGATAAATCTGTATGCTATTGAGAAGTTAGAATCTAGAATTGCAGTACTCTGTGTAACATGGAGAAGATTTTCCCTCCCTCATTTTTTGACATAATGGAGCACGTGGTAATTCATCTTCCACGAGAAGCTAAGATAGCCGAACCACCATTTTATCGTTGGATGTATCCCGTGGAAAGGTAGTATGTGTTTACCATTTGTTTCACTAAAATTTTATCAAATATATTTTTTTATTTTAAACAAATTCTATTTATCATTATAGATACTTGAAAACTTGAAAGAATATGTGAGGAATAAAACTGCTCCAGAAGTTTCCATAGTAGAATGTTACCTGGCAGATGAATGTTTAACATTTGTTCAAGGTATCTCTCCGGGGTAGAGACAAGGTTCACAAAATTGGCTAGAAATGATGTTGAACATGACTATATTGTTACTGATGATGAATGGTCTATATTTTCACACAAAGGGCGTCAAATAGGAAAGAATATTCCTATTTCTCTTGAAGATGCGATGATGAAAACTACACATCAGTATATTTTATCTAATTGTGTTGCAGTTGAATCGTTCATAGAGTGAGTTCATTACATTATTAACAAATATGCATGCTCACCATTAGATGTATGTACACATGACTTATGTACTTGTTAGCAGGGAGCACATTCGCCATGTGAAGAAAATGAATCCACATGCAAGACGGTGGGAAATCAGTAATATTCATATGAACACTTTTAGTGATTGGTTTAAGAAGCATGTAAGTCTATAAAATTAATTTCATTTAATATTGTTAGAGTAGAGCAGTGTGTTAATAATGCAATTCATAATGTATACAGATTGAAGAGAAGGCCAAGTTAGAAAATGTGCTATCAAATCTACTAACTCTAGCTCGGGGACCACAAAATATGGCGAACAAATACAATGGATATGTAACTAATGGATATAGATTTTGAACCAAGGAGCAGGAACATGGTAAAAAAACCCAGAATATTGGGATAATGGTGAATGCCCAAATAGAAAGTTTTTCCAGTTCCAAGGACAAAAATCCTAAAATGGGTCAAGTTACCTACTATGGAATACTCAGAGAGGTTTTTGAGATTTGTTACTACGAGCAACTAAAAGTTGTATTGTTCAAAGGTGATTGGGTCAATGCAAACAAGGGCGTCAACAAAGATGAAAATGAATTTACAATGGTCAAATTAAAACTCATTCACTTAACTGAAAATCCATTTGTATTGGGCTCTCAAGTACAACAAGTCTTTTATGTGACTGACATCAATCACCGTGGGTGGAGCTTTGTCGTGCAGACTACACCACGTGATACTTATGACATGGATGAGAAGCTTAATGAAAATTTCATGGATGGAACATGCGTACCTGAAGATTCTCATGCAGATGGTTGGGAATCTAGTTTTAGCGATGTTTGTGATGGATCTGATTTGGTTAGAGTAGATATGGAGGGTGTAGCTTTTTACGATGGCAAAAATGATGAGCAACTTGAATGAGATCATTGTGATCTATCATATGTAGTTTTTTAATATTTTGTATCTCGATGCAGCGTTATAAGAATTTAGTTTTATTCATTTATTATTAATTATGAATACCTTTGTTCTTCCTTTCATATGCATACTATTTCTCTTTAAATTTGTAAACTTTTTTTTGTTCTAAAAAATCGAATCAACAACTATTTTATAATGTTTATATCAGGTAGCCCCTACAACCATTATTATTTAACTATATTTTTATGGTTATACTTTTAATTTATTAATATTTTTATGCATTCTATTTTCAGGATGTTGAAAAGACGTACACAATTGTTGTCTGCACAAGAAACTGATGATGCAAACAATGAAGTAATTAAAGGAAAAATGGCAGGTATGGTGACATACAATTTATCTATTATTATTTTGTACTTATAGTTATAAGACCTGACCTAATTATTTATCTTTGTAGGAATGTCTGAATGAATGCAAATGAATGAAGGCTATCTTAGTTCAGTTAATGCTAATTTGGGAATGAATGGAGGTTATCTTGGTTCTGTTAATGCTGATTTGGGAATGAAAGGAGGATATCTTGGTTCAATTAATGCTGATTTGAGAATGAAAGGAGGCTATCTTGGTTCAGTTAATACTGATCTTGGAAGTTCTAAAGCTGATTTGAGAAATAAAACTAATAAAAAGGTTGGTGCATCATCTGTTTTCAGCAGCAAAAATGTTGAAGTAAACATAAGAAAAGAGAAGCATCCACATGTGTCTATGATAAATCATGATGTTCCAATCGGTGGTAGGATGTATCTGTTAAACAACTGTACAAGAACTGTTCATTCTGTTGATAATGCCAATATAAATAATGAGGTTGGAGATGATCATATAAATTCTTTGATAAATCATAGCATCATATCTAGTCATTCTGTTGATAAGGCTAATATCAATCATAAGGTTGCTACATGTGTTAGGAAATCTTTGGCAAACAATGGTACTGGAGTTGGTCATTCAATTAATAATGCCAATATCAATAATGAGGTTGGAGCTGGTCATAGGGATTCTTTGGAAAATAATGACATGAGAGTTGATCATTCTGTTGATAATGGCAATATAGATCATGAGGTCAAAACAAATCATGTAAATGATGAGGACTTTGAATTGGTTGATGACGATACTATTGTCAATCATGATGAAGTAGAAGGTACATAAGTATCTAATCAATAATTTACAAAAATTAACTATTACCTCATATTTTAGCATATTTATATATATTTAAAAATAATTGTCTCATATTGTTTTCAATTTTTAGGTGGTGTTGTGCATAAAAAATGAGGCTATTCTAAGTGTCTTCGATTATGGAGTAAGACAGGGGATGTAAAATTACCCATCACATTGGATGAAAATGGATAACCAATTAGATCTCATCAAAATGACTTGTCTTCTTTTTTGGGAATAATTGCTAGAAATTCACAACTGGCACCCTTAGATTACTTGGATTGGCGACAAGTACCAGTTGGAAAGAAAACTGAAATATGGAATTATGTCTTGGTAATATATTTTTGTAAAGTGTTATTTAAGCATGTATTTATTATATTCATTTTATTTTTCATATAACAGATGAAATTTACTATTGACCCAAAGGGAAAGATATCGGTTCTACTCACAGTTAGGAATTGTTGGAGAAACTTCAAATCTAAAATCAAAAGAAAAAATTATATGCACCACAAAGACAAAACAAACTGACTTAATGATTGTCCTTCCTGTGTGGATCTATTACAGTGGGCTTTTCTTGTGAATTTCTGGGACTCTAATGATGGAAAGGTAAGATGATTAGTTATATATTATGTCTTCTCTTAGTTTTAATTAGTGATAAGGTTAATTGTTCATGAACTATAGTTACGGAGTGCAAAGAATAGTATGAGTAGAAAGTTTGTTACCACATGACATACATTGGGGTCGATGCCCTATGCTTGTGTGAGAGCGAATGTGAGTAATTTTTCCACATAATGATAATAATATCATAACACATTCACACTCTACTTATACTTTATTTCTATGTTAATAATAGTTGCAACAAAAGAATAAAGGGGGTATCGTTAGTCAATTGCAGTTGTTTGTTGCTACCCATAAGAAGAAGGATGGTACTCCTGTAGATGCAAAATCAGCTGAACTAATTGTAAGTATAAAATTATTCATGACATATTTGACTTTATTTGCTCAATTTTTTTCCATGATCATTATGGTTACTGTTGTAGGACAAGGTACAATCAGTAGTTGAAAACAATGATGCAAATCTTGATGAAGATGAAATTGTTGATCAAATATTGGGTGCAAAGAAGGCTCGTGTGAACCATGAGACTAATGAGTTTAGTCAGACATATGTGGAGGTTTTTGAAGGTACAATCAAAGACCTACAACAAGTATGCGAGACACAAAAAATAGAATTGTCAGATCTGAAAAAAAGACAAAAACATCTAGAAGGCATAATTTTGGGGAATTCAAGTCGGAGTGTTCCATTTCAAGCAAATGAAGTAATTATTCAAATTTTTAGTAATAATTATAAGTTATGATTTCATTAATGTGATAAGTGTTTTGTATTTTAGAATATGGAAATGACCAGGAATGAAGGAACACCCATTCCACAAAAGTCATGTAGTGGAACCACCATTACAGAAAGATAGGTTATTAAAAGAAAAAACTCCTAATAATTTCGATTCTTGATATCTAAAATTTTACATCATAATTTGTACAACTTATAGGTCGTGAGGTTATTAAGTTTCGATGATGGAACATCAATTGTAGCTCAAGGACAAGTGATAGGCGTGAATCCTGACCTTGTAATAGGAGGAGGAAAGTTAGGGTCTGCGTTTGCTGTTGTTTGCATTGGTGTGGAAATTAAACCTAAAGAGAAATTGGTCAGACCATTTGATAAGTATCAAATCATTGAAGATGCAATCGGGTCAATAATAGCTTGGCAAAACAAGCTACTCGTTGTTCGGTAATTTTTTATCACTGTGCTATAAGTGTAACATGTCTATGTAATGGTTTTAGATAATTATTTTTGTTATTGTAGGTAAACTGCTTGGAGTGAGGCAAACAATAAAAGTTCCTTTAGAATTCTGTAGATGCTATTTTCCCTCTTTTCTATAGGTTTAGAATAAAGTTTTTTATTGATGTAAAGCTTGTCAATTCATTGGATATAGAAAGGATTGTCATCTGAATTACAGAGTTATTATTATTTTTTAGATTGATGTAAAAGTTGTCATCTGAATTATTAGACCTTGTTTTCCATTTCTCTTGCTACATAAGACTATGATATGAATATTTTATAGTATTGGTTAACAATTAGACCTCTTTTATGGAAATGCTCAATTTCACACTTATGTGGATGTTCTCTATTATGCAACGATGCATGTGATGTTTCTTTTGTCTCTTTCTGGATTACTTGCTGATGCAGGTTCTTCAAGCAATTGGCTCTGATCTTCTTGGTCCAACAAATCATTCTAGGGATCACGAGGAAAGTTACTGGCATTTGCATGTCCATGATCAGTGTTGGCACTAGATTCTGAAGTGCTCTGCTTCTCCTATGATGACTGATATGTTTTGAAGGTCCATTTATTAAATCTTCTATGGGCTCCCTTGATGTTGCAAGTCTATTTATTAAAAGGATGATGTTCATGATCTGATTTTCCTTATTGGTATAATTTTTCCAAGATTGACATGAATGTAGAAAGTTTAGTACTTGAGATACTGCTGATAACTTGTGCATGCATGTATTATTCTACTCCTAATCCCCTTATGTTCTATCCATGATTTTGTATATTAATTTTTCTATAAAATAAGTTGCCAAGAATATCTAATGTCTATGTCATATCCCTTCATTGTTGAATTTCTTTATGACATTTTCTTTCAATATATATAATATTGACTAGAATTTCTTTATGAAACTTTCTTATTTACATCTTGGTCAAGTGAATATATTTTTGGATCTATCCCTAGTCACCTTTGTATTCAAACAAGCTCACAACATGCATTGGAATTATGAGGAATATGAGCTTAGTGGATGAGAAATACACCCTATTTCTTCAAAAAAATAATTATGACATATACCTAAGTATGGTGCTTATTAGGTTTCTAAGTAATGACATTAAGTTTTATTATACATCTTCCAATAAAATTAATTGTGGCATCAATATATCATGTTGTCAATCTCATTTTCCCCTATTTTATTATCAAAGGTAATCATTAGTGATTAGGCTATTGCCACAACCTTGTATGACTGACTTGGTATGGCTCATACCCGCCCAATTGACTTCTCTAATACAAAGGATTTATGTTAATCTAATAACTTTAAAGGGATTACTAAAGTAGATGCTTATTTGTTAAAGTTTTATTGACTAGTTCACTTCAGCAAATCTTTTTTTTCTTATTATTGAATACCATGTTTTTGTTCATTAAAAGGATGATATTCTGAAATCTTCATCTACCGTGTTCCTTGTTTTGAACTGTTCTTGTTTTTATGATAGGAGAAACTTCGTTTATATAGAAAAATTGGCATTATAAAACCAAATATTTGGAAAATATGTGGAAATTCATCAAATTTGTACTAAGTGACTCAGAACTAGATGTCACTCGGTACCTTTGTAGAGCATTTTTGTTTTAGGCCCCATGGTGTGTGCAGGTACTAGCGTTTATAATATAAGGGCACAGTGCATCCACCTACCATTAGACTATTGATTCCTTTTTCTGGAAGAAAATCCAGACATAGTATGATTGTCTATTTTTCATATGTATGTCACTTTATGTATGTAGAGTTTCCATCACTTCAGTGCCTCAATTTCAGACACATATTTGGGCTCATCAAATGTGGCATTCCCACTAGAAGGATTCAGATACTCGTCATCATTATAATGAGCTTCCATTGTCGTATTTCTTCTCATTGACTAAGACAAATGAATCATTGCACATACTTTCTGAATTATCATTAATTGCACTCATTTCAGCAGCTTGGCCACTTGTTTCCAATGAATTGTTCAACATGTTGGTTGAACATGAGCTAGTTTCCAGGGGAGTTGGAAGGAGAACTGGTTTTTCATTAGTAGGATGCACTCGAGCAACATCCACCAAACTATCACGCAAGATGGGACTGTCAACATCTTTACATATCTATCATTACCATTATCATACAACTCTCATCATGTTCAGTTCTATGTCCCACAGTCTTCTCAAGTTAATCTCACTACTAGAATTTGTAGCTCCATTTGCTAGTTGTTAAGTTAATAGCCTATATTATGCCATATAGTGTATTTTTTTTACATCCAAGAAACCTTGAGATACAAATGAATTTCTATGTATAGGAAATATGTCAAAGAACTCATGTTACATAACACATTCTTTCCTGGAACCATGATATCACTCAAAGTCTGCTTTTCTTGTTAGTGGAAGGTAAAAAATGTGAAATGGAAAATGCTTTCACTCCCATAAAAAACGCATATTATCACATGTTTCTAATGTATAATTGTTGATTTTTTTTGTGTACTACAGCTACTACAACCTTCTTGATCATTGAGGAAGCAAGGAGGGCAACCCCCTCAACCTCAAAGGCTAGAACTGGATAATGTGTGGTATGCCTATTTTCTTTGATGTCTTTGATTCAATATTTTTTCAAGATTTTTCTAACCTCCAAACAGTATGTAGTGTCATATTGAAGCATACTTACATATGGAGATGCATGTGAATGCTAGTTGTAGTAATATTCAATATGATTCTAGGTCTGTAGCTCTTGAAATCTTTTATTTTCACAGAAGTTGAGCTTTCTCATCTATTAAAAAAGCACTCTGATTTGCTCTTGAAATCTGTACCTATCTTTAAAAGAAATCTTATAGAAAGATTTTCTCTAGGGAGCTTCCTTTGTGGCCATCATGTTTAATATTATTACCTTTCAACAAGGTAACGCTGGACCTTGGCATCCTTAGGGAGGCCCTGGAGACAATGTCCCTGATCTCGGGCCCCGCCATTGATGCAATGACATCCCAGCTATAGGTATCAAAGGTGATAGAGCACCATGTGGTAGATGTGCAAGATTGGCATAGTAATCACAACTGCAGATGGATACTAGACCAAAATGGAACTTACAGACCATGGGCATAAGTCACACAGGGGAAATCATTGGATTCACATTATTAGAAGTCATATATTATACTATAGGCTTCAATCCAACCATTGGATGTTAAAGCATTCAATCTCAACCATTGGGTCAAGTTCATTATTCAAATCTATTGATTAGAGTGTAGGTCTAACCCTTAATTCATTTGACCCAAGAAACCAGCAGTTTGGACTTAAAAGAAGTAACATAGAAAACCTAGATTCCCCATTGGTTGTGGTCTATTGGACTGCCATCAGTTATGGCATTTTGTGTCACGATCGGTTGAAGGGGTCAGCACTACCATCCGTTGACACCTTTGGGTGATGTACTACTATCACCATCAGTTCCTATCAACCTTAGGGCATTAAACCATCAGTTGATATCATTTCAAAAGAGTACAAAACTGACCTAAGGTGTGACCATCGGTTGACATCTTTGGGTGATGTACTACTATCATCATCTGTTGCTATCAACTTTAGGACATTAAACCATCAGTTCATATGATTTCAAAAAAGTCTAAAACTAACCCAAGGTGTGACCATCGGTTGATAACACTGGTTGTCACCATTGGTCATCACCATAGGTTTCCACAAAGGCAACACCATCAGTTCTAGTGTAAGGTCATCTATCAGTTCATGTATAAGGTAGAAAATAGCCTAAACCCTGAGGATAAGCCATTAGTTGTTAGGTGCTTAACACCACTTGTCATGCCAACCTGATCTAAGTCAATCTTGTCTAGTATTTCTTATTGACTCATCTTCTGTATACATAATTACAACTGCTTGAATGAGTTAGAAATACAGAATACATCAAAACGCCCTACATTTTGAATATATCTTTTAGCAATCTAAGATGAGGTCCTAATTTATGTAATTATAACGTCATTTTACCTTATTGCAGCACCAGTTTTCCAATGGCCAAATTCATTTATCTAGAAGTGTGTTGGTTTGTTCTTCTATTTTTGTATCTGCAAAATGTAAACAAGAAAAGTAGTTGGGTTTTCCAAACCACCCCCGACCACCATAAGAACCCTTTACACATAGAAATTAGAAAGATCATATATTCACTAAAATGTAACCTCACACTCTAAGGAATGTGTATTATAAAAAAAACTACAAACAGACACATGGTCAAAGGGATTTAACATTTCACAGTAGCAAGTAGAATTCGCATGGAGATACAATATCGTTGTAAGAAACTTTCAGAGTTCATCTCAATCTATTATATTCAGGTTTAATATTCATGTGTGAAATGCATGCCCTACCCATGTCAAGACTTAGCAAAAAATATATTATATTTAGGTTAAATATTCATTATATCTCATGACAATCTCATTATTCTTGGTAATCTTTTACATAATGCATAGGAAACCTTAACATGTAATGGAATTCTTGCCTAGGATTACTTGATTCAAATACTCTATCAGTATGGTCGGCCATTGCTTGTTTTCTCTCCCTATTTCTCAGGATCATATTGGTTGGCCTACTCAAGCTAGTACCCTAGTATCTCTCCCTATTTGTCCATGGAGGTATTCCTTCACAGTGACATTTGAGCACAGATGCCCAAAGGTAGCCTTGAATAGGTTGTTGTCTGTCCGAGTGGCTTCTAGAGACCCAATAATTTTCTACATTATTTGGAAAAGGAGTATTATGTTATACATCATCCTTATAAGAAGTGCCTGAAGATGACCTTCAGCAGTGTATTACTCTATTGTAGGTCAAATTTTTCTACATTATTTGGAATTTTATCATAATGCAGACACTTGTTTTACATCAAGGAGTTAAGTAATTTTACTTCGGAGGAGATGTTTCCTTGAAAGGATTTTATTTAATAGTTCCAATTGTATTGTTGCTACTATAAAAATGAAATGGTTCCTTCACTTAAGCATGGCTCTGCTAGCGAGGGACAAAAATATTTTTCTTGAATGAAATGTGACTTTGGACTAATCTCAAAAAGAGTTTTGTTCCTCAAGGTTCCAATGTTTGGTATACAAATTAGATTCATTTTAAAATTTGAATTATTAGTATGCAAATGTGGTACAATGATATCTATTGAAATTTGGATCATTAGGCATCTCCCTTACTCAACATTGTCCACTCTGGAAGATACTGCTTGTTCAAGTAACTAACAAAAACATCAAAGGTTTGTGTTTATTTATCAGTCAATATGCCCCTATTGAGTTGAGAATAAACTCTAGCCATCTGAGATATAAAATTTGAGTAATCATTGCTTAGTAATTTCTCATATGCATCATACTATGTTTTTGCGTCATATAGGATTCATACTTTGCTGGAGGTTTTGTATCTAGCTAGAGAAAAGTTTAATTTCCTAGCTAGAGTCATATGGGATAATAAAATTCTTCCAATTATGTACACTATAGGAACTAGTGGTGTGAATAATGTCTTAGCTCTCAGTATGTAAAGCCCTTAGGGTGGCAGCATGTAATAAAGGGATGGGGTAGGTATTTTATTTTTTAAATAATGTCTTTGATCTCATATGTAAAATTTACTAAATGTGGTACAATGATAGCTATTGAAATTTGAAACATTAGGCATCTCCCTTACTACTTTAACATTATCCACTGTGGCAGAATCTACTTGTTCAAGTAACTAATGAAAACATCAATATGCCCCTATTGAGTTGAGAATAATCTCTAGCCATATGAGATATACAATCTAAGTAATTATTACTCAGTAATTTCTCATATGCATCATAATATGTTTTCATCATTCATATAGATCATCAGTGACATGTGGACTACTGAATCACTGAGGGCTCTTGGGATTGGACCTAAATTGATATGTTGATTAGCAGTACTGGTCTGGAACTAATTCTAAGCTCGATTTACAAGATTAGTGATAGCATAGACACTCCTTTATGAATGATGGCAAGATTACAGAGTTGGTTGGTGATGCAAAAAGGTAGGGTGACAAACATAGGGTGGAAACATGTAATGGAGGGAAGGGACATGTAGATTTAAACTTCTTAGTGGCTTTCACACCATATAATCCTCATTGGGATATTCATATGTTCATATACAACCACTAATAAACAAGTTCTCTTCACTATTTTTCAATTTACTACATTAATAGTGCCATGCATTGACTAATCACAACCTCAAGGTAGAGCCTCAACAAAGATGACAACAGCTTGGGGGAAGGGCACCACCCTGGTAGTAGTAGTGGTTAATGCTCACTTGAACATGATGCCATTTGTGATTGATCTGTAGATAATGAAATTTTAATGAATGTTAGTGGATCCCTTTCCATACACACATTGGTGAAACCTTTTTTTCATGTCCCAATTCCTCTTTCACACACTAGGAAGGAGATTCAATCAACACTTAATATGGGGTACTGGTCCATGCTGGCTATAATACTCATTATGGTCATTATTATTGTTATGTTCGCACCTCCAGCGATATGTGATATTCTTTGAATCACGATCAGGTATGAATTTCTTGAAACATTAAGTTTCTTCATGTTATTTTCAAGCTATTATATTGTCTATATCGTAGGTGCAAACATGGTTTGCATTGGTCTTTTTTATGCAATACTATTTATGTTGAATGGGTATATTAATCTGAAGCACACAAATTCTGAAGTTATTTTCCATATTGGATTGTAAATCTAGTGTTTAGTACAAATTTAGCATGTCCTCATATTGCGAGTTTTACATTATGTATGTCTTAATATTGGTTTCCTATAACTTATGCTCCATGATTAATTGGCTACCTTAGAAGTTATTCACATCTTTATGTTGCATGGTATAAAGGAATGTTTAATGTTTTGATTACTTGAAAGTGATCTCTTGGGACTTTTGACAACCCAATTCCATGCCATTTCAGATGTCAAAATGATGAATGGACTACTGATTTCTATAGACATTTGATCATGATTAATCATTTATTCTCAAGTATGTATATCCATTCTCCTGTAGATAGTATATCATTGTGGTGGAGAGTAAATTTTTACATATAGAGATGTCAATGGGCCAGGACAATCGTCATTATTCAAGTACCTTGTAAGACTTCACTGCATAAGGAATAGTCTTCATTTCCAAAAATCATAAAATGTTGATAATGGTGATCACTATGTTCATATTAAAAGTAAATGTTTTGCTTCACTATTGTATCTCTGAGAATGATATTACTATATAAGTTGTTTCTTCAAGGCTTCCAAAATAGCTTCGTTTACAAATAAACTTCATGTGATTGCACCACAACTACAAGAACATGACTTTTTAGCTATCACACCTCCTTTTCTCATGTAACTTAACCACATGTGTCTCTTCCTTGCAATCTAGTATTCATACCTTCATTAAAGTAATCATTTATACTAATTTGGTTTCAATAAAATTGTTTGAAAATGCATCACCAAATTCATTTTCAATTTTTTTGTAAGTGAAGATTCTCTTGTTCATCATAATCTCATGATATGGATTTAAATCTTATCCTAAATCTAGTTAAAGGAGAAGAAGATATTTTCTAGATCATTACATTATCTACGTATGCTAACTTAAAAATTTACTTTACTCAGTGATATGAGGGATGTACAAATCCCCCTAGTCCAACACTTCTTATTCTTGCTTTCATAAGCAGGTGAGATGGTCTATATATAGCATATACTACAACAAGTTTGATGGTATGTGTGAATGATTGGGGATAAATGTTTTATACGAGTGATTCACCACCAAGTTTTGTAGCTCATGATCGTTGAAGATCTAGTATCCCTCTTTATCTTTCAACATGGGAATCTTAATGTTGCTCTATCTCTTCTTAACATATGTGTGGTAATATTTTGTGTTGTTGTCTCCTTTCTTAAGGCAATTTATGGGAGTTTTCTTACTTCCAACACTCTTCTTTGATAATTGCATTCATGTCAAATTTTAGTTTGGAACATAAATAGTTTTTTTTATCATTAACTATGTTGGAAGTACTTATGATATATAGTAGCATTAGTGTTTTCTTGGAGATTCTATTTTCATAGATCTAGAGGCATCGATGATGATTCTTTGTTGCTTTTCCCAATTCTTTAGGTTATTTTGAATATGTGTTGTACTGGCTGATTGTATTTATGTGTGTAAGCCCTTTCATTTTCTTGATTTATCAGCAAAAGCCCAACTTCATTACCCTATTATGAACTAATGTCTTTTCCGGTGATGTTGTTGTTGTGATGTTGGAGTACCAGCTTGATACCCTTATAACAGTGTCCCTAAATGGTGTCTGTGCTACTTCAAAAATAGTAATCATGGCTCCTTTAATTGTGTACAAGATTTTCAAGTTCTCATATAGGTCAAGATACACACTGCATTCACATGCCCCATTAGTCATTATAAAAAATGCATACAACATTGGTAAAGAGGAGACCAAACCATCTTTTGAGCCTTATAAAAGGTTATAAGAGAAAACTCCCACCCTTGTGTCTAGCACTTGTGCTTTTAGTTTCTTCTTTTCATCTTTTGGTGCATACATGCCTAATTTTCACTATTTTAATAGTGTACAAGTGAATGAAGTTGCCTTTACCTGGGTGCTTCCTGGTTTACTTGCTTTTCTCAATGGTGCTTGATAGAATAACGATAGAGTTCAAGTCATACTTTTATATGTTGTTCTATAATATATGCAGCCATGCTATGTAGAATTCTACCTATGCTCACTGCACAATGTTGGGAAAATGGAGACTTAAAAGTTTTGGCTCCTCTGGGAGCTTAACCATATCAAGAATGGTTTCAAGGCATGTTAAAATTCAAATACAATGCTTAGTTTCTCATGACATTGTTTCTGGAAATTTTTTATGTTCGTTTCATGGATTAATGCTAGAAGGACACTATACCATCAACTAAGAACATATTATTTGAAGTCTTGAACAGGTTCATCATTGAAGGGAGGTTTTTCAAAGTTCAGTTGTTGACTCTTGGGAAGGCAGTCATAGTGTGGAGGATTAGTAAGTGATCTCATTAACAGGTATATGCTGAAAAGTCAAAAGTTGCATGTGTCTGCTTACAAGTTTTGTATTTGATTTCTTCTCTTCAGATTGTAGTTTAACAATTTGGTACATCTGACAGTACATATTGGGGGCCGCACAAGTGAATGAAGTTTCCTTTACTTCTCGTCTCTTCAAGGTACTAATTCTGTCATCTTATTCTCATAGCAACCTTCATTTATTCCATGTATGAATGCTTATATATCTTTAATAAACTATTTGGATGATCTTTACCTTATGACATATATGAATATTAACTTCATCTCAGTAGATGTCCATATCTCCCTATTATATTGTTATACATAGAATTATTTTTGAAGTGCTTACAGCTACTCACGTCCTGGAGCTGTATACTATTTGTGATTAATCTTGTGGTTCATTTCACATTGAAGCATGATGATGCAACTCCATTTGAAACCCAAGCCCGCCCAGTCACAGCTGCAGCAACAGCCACAGGCACAATAGTGTATCATGATATGTTGCAATTTGATATGGCTCTTTGCTGCTATCAGAAGGTTGCATTGCATAGACCTATGTATATATTTGAACGACCACTATCAGCAGTTGCAAACATAGTGACTAACTTCATAGGGATGATATTCCTTCTATCTCTACTTGGAGGGTTCTTTTCAAATTATTATCTCGAGTGCTTTTAGACGATGCTATCCGAACAATAAGAGCTTGAACAAAAGAAGAAGACAATAAGGATGTTAAAACTGGCCAAGAAAGACACAAATATTTTGCAAAGATGTTAGTAGACCACTGAATCATTGATATATGTATATACTTTTCTTTGTACACATTGTGTAATAGGGGCAAGGTATACGTCCTCCCCGTGTACATTTGATGCTTTATTATAAATGAAAGTAAGATTGTTGGCATAATGAGTATCACTTGTTCTAAATACTACAATTATTTTACTAAAAGAACTTGTGTACTAACAAATTACACTATATATATATATATATATATATATATATATATATATATGAATATATAGTCGAACTAAGCATATATGTATGTGTAATAAATGGAACTACATATGTAGCTATATGCATAATCAACTACATATATATGTATATAGCAACTGATGCCTTTCCCTACACATTAAATACATATAAAATGTATTAACTTCATGTTTTTGCTACATACTGACTATATGTGCAATTGTAGTCATACATTTAGCTATAATTATACTTATATTTAAATATGTAAGGACAATATCTAGCTACGCTTCTGGATACATATGAATTTGTAGAGAATGGATTATCTAACTACATATTTGAAAAATATAGTTAAAGGCTTTAGCTATACGAGCATATGCTACAATATGTGTAAGGAAATATGTAGTTAAAGCCTCTAGCTACAAAATATGGGGTTTTCACTGCAATAGTTTTTTTAGTTAAAGACCATTTTTAGTGGTGCGAGATCTCCTCCTAGACACTTTACAGAGAGTATAGAAACTAGCAAGAATATTAAGCTGACCCTAAAGAAGTTCTCCATGCTTGATACTGGTATGGATGAAGTATGTGTAACTGACCTAGAATCTAATAGAAATCAAATCTTAAATAATTGTTAGACCTTTCTCTATTGTTTCCTGGAACGTAAGAGGTGCACATAATAAGACTCTTCGTTGTTGACTTGAGAGTTATACATTGTCCATATTTTGATAATGACTTAATCATTCCATTCATATGTCTAATATGCAATTTTAAGATTGATTTCAAGGTTTAGGTACATCAAAAGGATCAAATTACACAAGCCCTAGCTTGCAAACTTTAAGTCAAAAGCAATACAAATGTGCAATTTGGGAAATCACTCTAAACCACCTTAGAATATTTTTGTAATCATTTATATTGATGATATGACTTGTAACTAAGATGAAAAAAAATTAGGGACACTTAATTCCAATGTTTGATCACTAAAAAATAATTTTGAAAAACTTGTCACAACAACTTTGTCGGTCGAGTTTGGATATCGATTGACCAGTGATGGACTTTTAGAAATGGATCGATCGGTCGAGTTGTACACTCACAAAACTCAACCGATCGACTCACTAACCAAAACTGATTTTGACTGATCGGTCAGGTTCTCCCAGGACAAACTCAGTTGGTAGTTTGAAAACTGACTTTGTTGGTTAGTGGACCGGTCGAGTTATCTTTATTGAAACTTGACCGAATGTACTACACGAAAAATGCATAAAAAGTGATTCCAACCATTGGAGAGTTGTTAGAAATGAAAATAGATCTGTTGCAAGTTGTAAAACGGTTATTTTTCATTCTTTAGTAATCCAACACTCAAAGGAACACCCCCAACTATAAATAGGACCTCTTGAAGTTCATTCCAAGGTTTCTTATTCATGCTATCCTTGGTACTTGCTATAGTTGAGTATTCTACAACCCTTTGACCCCCTTTCTCTCTCTCATTTACAAAGCATTTCATGATTTTGAGTGAGTTAGAATTTTGTAAGAGAGCTACCTCCATGTTATCTTGTAAAACTCTCCATCTTTCCATCTTCCCAATCCTCTTTCTCAAAGAGAAAATGTTGAAATTATCTTCTCAGAGTGAAGGAGGAGTTGATGTTCTTCTTCAGGGTTGAAGAAAGTGTGAAGATCTTCTTTAAAAGAAGGAGAAGGACAAGGCCAAGATTCAAGAAGAGTGGGTAATTCCTGTGAGGCCAAAGACTTGATGCAAGTATGGGTAAGTCCTTGGTGAAGGATGAAGACATCTTGATCAAGTGGGTAAGTCCTTGTGTAGGTGAAAGAATCTTGTCTTGTATAGGTAAGTTCTTGGATGTATTATGGTCTTCTTATATCTCTTATAATTGAATATAAGTATACATGGGTTGCAAAGTCCTAGAGGTTGACCTCTCTAGGTAGTGGATTGACAGTCTCCTAGTTTGGAGATTTGAACCACTCTAACCACCTTGTCCAAGTGTTTGTTTCAATCTCTCTCATCCTTGCTATGCTTGTTTAAATAGGACTTCAAATTTAGTTTTAGTTTGTTGTTTCAATTGATATAATTTGTAGGTCTAACTATTCTTGTGAGAATTTTGAAGCTCTATTCACCCCCCCCTAGAGTCCTAGATCCAACAAGTGGTATCAGATCAAGGATCTTATCTAACAAATCTCCTATAAAATGAGAAGATGGGTGAGAACCTACTTGATTGCCTCAACCTAGAGGGAGACTTCTCCATGTGCCCCCAGTCTTCGACGACACCGACTTCCTCTATTTGAAGCGGTGAATGCAGTTCTACATCCAATGGATGAACTTTGATATGTGGAAAGTGATGATTACACCCTACAAGGATCCAACCAGAGTTGTATCAACTTGGGATGAAGTAGACCTAAAGAATGCATAGCTCAATGCCAAAGAAATTAGCATCCTCTATGTAGCCCTCACTCCATCCGAGTTCAACTACATCTCCTCATGGGATACAACTTATGAGATATGGGACAAGTTGTGCATTACTTATGAATGCACTAAGTAAGTGAAGGATGTAAAGATCTACATGTTGAACAAACTCCTTGAGAACTTCAAGATGGATAAGAAAGAAGGAGTTCTCAAGATGTACTCGAGGCTCAACATCATCATCAACCACCTAGCTACTTTGGGACACACTTTGGATAGAGAAGCAATCAACTCAAAGATCTTGAGGTCTCTTCCAAAGAGATGGGAGTTAAAGGTGACCTCTATTGAAGAAGTAAGAAGTCTTGGTGACATTCCAACTGAGAAGATTATTGGAAATCTACAAGCTCATGATCCAAGACTTGATAAGAAAGAAGTGGAAGCAAAATAAGAAGAAAAAGAAGCAAGAAAGATCAAAGATAGTTCCTTCAAAGCTCAAGTGGAGGCCCTTATCCTTCAACAACAACTTGCTTGTCGGACCTCTCCCTCCTCCTCAAGTGAAGATGATGGCCCTAGTGATTATGAAGCCAACTTCTCCAAGGAAAAGTACTTCAAAGGAAAGCAATCTTCTTTTTCTACTCCAAGGTGCTACCAGTGTGGTAAAAAAGGACACTAAAAGAGTGAATGTCCTAAGGATAGAAAGTCACATCACAAGAGCATCTCCAAGAAGGAGGAAGATTACAAGAAAGATAGAAAATACAAGAGGAAGGATAAGAAGGAAAGAAGGCACAAAGACGCAACTCATGCAGCTTGGAAAGGATCATCCTCTAGTGGCTCAAGCTTCGATGAAGATGGAGAGTGCCACCTTGCACGCATGGCCTCTACAAGTGAAGAAATTGGTGAGGTAAGTGAGGTAAGTTTGCATGAGTTAGCTAAAAAACTATTATTAACATTCTTGTTACTACTCATTCTTCATATTCCGAATGTGAATTCAAAAATAAGAGGTTAGGTAAAATCATTGATGATTTGTATGTTAAACTTGATATTCTTGTGTAAAATTAAAAAAAATCATCTTGAGAGCATTGATACCTTGCAAGCCCAATGTATTGAACTTGAGCTCCAATATAATGGAGTTGAAGTAGAGAATGATGTCTATCTTAAGAATGTTACATCTCTTAAGGAAGACAAAAAAGTGCCTAAATGAGCTTGAGTTACTTAAAACTAAAAAGGGTTAATTTTGTTAAAAGACATATTATTTGCACAACTCAACAAATATATCATAAATTTTAAACAATTACATGTATATCATCAAAGTCTTTTCTATTTTCATTTTTCTCAAAAGATAACAGAGCTCTCAATAACTCTGTCCTCTAATGCGATCAGTTTGATTCCATAACCAACCAAATTTGCCTTTCTGTCACCTATGTACCCCCTGATCCGCTCAATTCTTAGAGCAAAGTCACTTCACCTCGAAGCATTTTGGTTTGATGGTGGCACAATTGGCGGTGGCCAAAAGAGACTAACATTACTGAGAAAAGGAAAGAATTCAACGTCAATAATTCTAGTATCATAGATGATTAGTCCCCTACAAGCTCAATAGGATTTATCTTTGTCCAGTTATAATTTCTTGAAGGTCTCGTAAAAGCATTGTTTAAGTATTAGATTAACTCTACTTCCTAACTCCAATGTATATATTATTTATGTGAACTATGCTTGTTTTTATTTATTAACATTTTGTATGTTGAAATTTATAGTGTGTTAAACAAGACAACGGCTGGGCATGTGCATACTACGTGATGCAAGCTATGGACCTGATTGTCAGATATGTTGCACATGATATCGATAACATACAACATGTATTTTATAGTCTCATTAGAAAATATGAAATATATCAATCTTATTAATTATATATATTATATAGTATCATTAGATAATATGAAATATATCAATCTTATTAATTATATATATACATCATTCTCTTTGTAGGTGCTTAAAACTGGTGACTTCATTACATGTAAAAAGTTATTAGATGTACATAGTCCTTATACAATGGAATAATTAGATGATATAAGAGAACATGGGCAAAAGCCTTAGAAGCACTGGGAATTGTTTATTATCATTAGATTATTGAAGATGACGATGATAATGATAAAGAATGGAATTTCTAAACTTTGATGTCATAATATTTTTCTATATTTGATGACATGTTAAACTTTAAAAGACACACTTATATATACATGTCTGAATGAATTTTGAATTGTCTTATCTATATACATGTGTGTGAATGTGCTTCTACATGTGTGTGAATGTGAAAAGAGATGAATGAATGGATGTGCTTCTACATGTGTGTGAATGTGAAAAGAGATGAATGAATGGAACTGTAGGTTGCTACATGTGTGTGAATCATATGAATGAATTAAATGTGCTTATACATGTGTGAATCACATGATCTATATATATAATATTCTCCATCTTGTTAATATTATATGTTTGTGGCCTATTGTTGGATGAAATCAGAGGATGTTGTAACCTGCAGTTCAGAACTACATGTTCTGTATCCTAGTGATCATACGGACAGTAGGCCTGCAAGTTGATAAGAAAAAAAAACAAAACATAGTCATCGATTAAAAGAAAAAACTGACAACAAATGTCCAAATCATCAGTTAACTGCATAAAACCACCATCTTTTGTTCTAATGGTGTCAGTTATTTTTTAGTTATAAAAAAACCCGTAAATAAAGGAGGTCAATGGAGTCGGTTATTTATACACAACTGACAACTATGGTCTAATCAGAGGCCAATTTTTTTATTCGGGATGGAGAATGGTGTTGGTTTTGGCTAACTAACCGACGCATATGGTGCCATTACTGGCAGTTCTTTTTTTGGTTGCAATCGGGGATGACTCTAGGTCATCAGTTTTATAACCGACGCTTAAGACATCTACTTTTAGTGTCTCCCACTTGGGTGTCGCTTGGAAACTGATGTCAAAAGGCTTATTTAATCGACGTCAAAGGTGATATATGTACTAGTGAGAGTCATGCACAATTACTTAAAAATTACTATTTCTAGTTCCCTTATATTTGACATGATAAGTGAGGGACTCTAGAAGCAAGCATTTAAAAGAAGTAAATAGCACAACTTGGTCGTTATCACATAATCGACATACACTTATTAAATTGTGATGTAGGCCATCCACAAAAAGAATATTCTTGATTCCCAAGATTTACCTACGTCATTCTCACCTTTTACCTTACCTTTCTTGTTGTCCCTAAAAGTAACAGAACCTCCTTTATTCTTTGTGAAATTGTTGAAATGTCTTATATCACCTATCATGTGCTTAGTGCATCCACTATCAACAATCCATTTTCTTTTTTCCTGTAAGAAAGGATAGTGTCAGTTCCCAACTCAAACTTTAGGATCCGGAGTTAGCTTGGGGACCCATTTCATCTTTGGATTGGTCCCCTTAGGCTTGTAAGGACAATAAGTATAATAATGATAATCACTTTTGCAATGATAGCAAATGGTAGGGTTCTTAGAGCCATAAGAGTCTCCAATGAAAAGAGGAGTTTCTTTACTCTTTTTCTTACCTTTGGCCTTACTCTTGCCCTTAGCTGCTCCCCCTATAAATCTCAAACTACTAGTACCACTTTGTTTGGTAGAATGGTCAAGGATTTCATTTAGGGAGTTTTTCCCTTTGAGAAATTTCTACAGAGAGGCTCTAAGTCTATGATTGTCACTAGTAAGAGATATAACAGTAGAAGACAAACTAGTAATATCATCTCTAGCATGAACAAGGTCAGAGGGCTTTAGTCAAATAAGAATCCTTTTCAAGAGTAATGGAAGCAACATCATTACTAGGCAAAATAGGTCTAGAAGATAAATCATTAACTTCACCAAGCAACCTATCATTTTTAGATTTAAGCAATTGAATTTCTTTAAGATAAACATCCCTCTCATATTTATGAGCATCAATAATAAGCTTAAGTTCAACATTTTTAGTTGGATTAATCTCGTTAAAAGATATAACCTTTGGACAACTTCACAAATTTGTCATAACATTTAAAAAATTACATATATATCATCAAAGTCTTTTCTATTTTTCATTTGTATCAAAATACCACTTTGGTAATAGAGCCATCAATAACTCTGTCCCCTACGGTGATCAGTTTGATTTTGGAACCAACCAAATCTGCCTTCTCGTTACCGATATACTCCTCTGATCGATCAAATCATGGAGTAAAGTCCCTCCATCTAATGAGTACACAACTTTTCACTATTATGAATCAAAGGATGAAGGAGTTTGCTACATAAAATAAGGAAAGATGGGGATGGAGGAGTCCCCAACAAAAGGGAAATTCCAATAACTTTGACCTTGTCAAAATTATATGGCCTAGTCAGAGCTAAAATTTTGAATAATTAAAAGCAACCTTCTCAAAAGATGATGTCACATTCTCCCAAACTAATAGTTTATTCTTTATCTTGCACACATTTCCTCCAACTCTTTTGAAATCTTTTGAATCCCTACATGTTAATGTCACACATTAAATTGCATTATCAAACAGTAATGTAATAATAGATGTTAACGGATATAAATATGAAAAATTTCTCACGTGAATAATGGCCTTTTCATTACGTGTCCATGTATGTCTAATTGCTTCCTCTCAGGATCTAGACAATAAACAGTGAATGTCTTGGGGACAATAACCAATAACTCCCAATGCTTAGCACTAGAGATAAGAAAGTTAAAAATATATAACTCAAAATCAACAATAAAATATAATTTTCTTAAGTCCAAATTATAAACAAAGTAAACTTACTTAACATTGAATGGAGCTATTACCACGCTCTTCTTTTTGTCACCAAAATATTTAAAAGCGATATAGAAATATAAGGTAACTAATGCAGGGTCTTTATCTATAAGTCTAATCAAATATGGAATTAGAAATCCCACATTGGTAAACGGAAATTTGTACAGATCTTGTGTATGTGGCTGCAAAACATATATTACGTATACATTAATTTACAAGAAACCAGATCACTGTATATAAAACAAGGTATATAGATATATAAATAAGATCTCACCATATCCATATCTCTATCATAGATGTATTCATCCAATCATAAATATAGTGTTATCGTATGATTGGCCTACAGCATCCTCCAGAATATTAACCTTTATAGGACACAGTTGGTTATGTTCTCCTATCCATATTGTCATACCCCTAAAATTAGGACCTATCAAGTCATATAGGTCCTTTAGAAGCCATCTAGGTACTGCAGGAGAAGGTGGAGGTGGAGGCAGAGCTGTAGTGGGTTTCTTCCTTTTCTCCTGTATATATAATTTCATATCAATTGACTTGTATATACACGGTAACAAATTAATGTAATGTTAAATTTACCATAAATGATCAATATAGACGACATATGTTTTGGGCCATAATATCACTCTGCCTTCTGCTTCACTAAGCATGTCAGCATCTGGGTGGGCATATGGCAATGGATGTTGCCTCCAACGAGGGAACACAAGCCTCAGGCTCACACGAACATAACCATCAGGTACAGGAGTGCCATGAATTGTGTGCCCTGGAAGACGTGGGTAAGCCTCGTCCTCTGTAACAACAAATTCTTTGAATATTAGATGGCATGACCTCAACCCCTACAAATTTACATAGAGTATGCTATATACATATAAATAAACATATCATCTTGAAAAGACTAGCTACTATGTCATAAAAATACTTACAACGGACGTACTAGGTAGTGGGTCTACAGGATTACTCCCAACCACCTCTACTATAGGGAAAGAGCGGCACGATAGAGGTATTGTATGAGTGGAAGCCTGAGACGCCTACCACTTTCTCATTACTTCCTGGACTCTCTTATCAATTAACTCATCTACCTATACATGGATAAAAGAAAGGCTAGCTTTTGATTATTGAATTCCCTTTGCAGTAACATTCTAAAAAAAGAATAGGTTACCTCATCTTTAGAAAATCCCGCTTTTGGGACATGTTTGCATTGTGATGGCCCAAAGAACGCTTTTATGCCCATACCATCGCCTGCAGCCCTAACACGTTCAGGATGCTTTGGATTACCAAGAGCAACTGTCAATTCATCCCTAGTGTCCTCAGGGATGAACTTGCCTTGCTTCCTCAGCTCGTGAAGCTCCCGCTAATCGCCATCAATAGAAATTGGTAAGTAAACATAACAATCATCAATATTGAATGATCTGAGAGTTGAATTTTACCATTTTTGCAGTTGCCTCAACAGTTGCGGACTTGGTTATATCCCTTTTCTTATTTTGCCTCCCATCTATCCACACAGCATGGCGAGGCAGAGGTGCAGGAGTAACAGTAGAAGACTCACCAATCTCCTGAGTAGCAGCAGACTCAACAACAGCCAGTAGTTTATGGTGAATGCTTGCATAGCCACTTGGACCCATCGTGTGGTCATGCACATTCAGTGCATGCCTTGCTCTTTGATCATCACTGATAGCCTTGTTACTAAGCACATTGAATTGGTTAGTAACACTAAAGGTCAACCGTGAATAGGTGAATTCATAAGAATTGGTTAATACCTTGATTTCATCGGTATTTCTCTTGGAAACAAATGCCTCCTAGTCCTTCAGTTCCAGGTAGTTCCATTGCTCAGTGGCTACCTTCTTCCTATTCTCAGCATCTCGAATATATAGTTGGGTGAGATTTGTCCTATAGTTCGTTAGGACCCTCCCACAGTGTTGCATCACCTTTTTATGATGTAGGCTTTCATCCAGTTCAAATATACTCTGCAAAATGTCATGTATTTCATAGACTAGTATATCCTAAAAATTAGTATTCTGCAAAATAAAATTGCAAATGATAATAACTCACACATTTCTTTCCATATTAAGTCTTTCTTTGCTTTAGGAATATTATGCCAAGAACATTCTAAATGAGGACTACAATGGCTACGAGTAAGAACCCCAAGATATGAAATAAACGAGTTGAGGTTCACTCCACCTAGATTTCCTGCATGATTAAAATCCACAGGAAGTTTTGGTCCATGGCCCCTTTGTTGTATCAACTTGTTCATCATAGTGATGTCCCTCACTTTTTCAAAATTTTAATGCTTCTCAACAAGTGTTTCAAGGTTTTCAGCAGGTACATCCTCAACCTAAAAATTGGTATGTTAAAAAAACACTTATAGGATATAACTTATAAATGGACATATAGATAGATATATATGATATATTTTAAAACTTACATTGTGAGGAGGTGCCTCATTGATATCCTCACCCTCACGGTAATCATCATTATGATCATCATACTCATGGTCAGCCATCACTAGTACAGAACTGACCTTTAGTGTTGGTTAACTAAGCCTTTTGGCATTGGTTTCAAAGAGACACCCAAGTGGGTGCCGCTAAAAGTAGAAACCTTCAATGTCGGTTTCAACATCGACACCATAACCCTTTCCGCCACCAATAAAACATGCCAGCAAGGGAACAATAGGTGTCGGTTTTTATCGATAACCGACACTATATCCCTCTAAAATATGTCGGCTTTTGTACTAATAACCGACGCCAGAAAGGAAAAAAAATCATCCCCCAAAAAAGGGATAAAGACGTCGGTGTTATACTAATAACCGACGCAATAAGGTTTTGTTGTCAGTTTTATACTAATAACCGAAGCCTATGTTCTGATTTTTTTTCTTATCAGTTTGTAAGCCTACTATCCGACTGATCAGCAGGATGCAGAACCTGTAGTTCAGTTCTAAACTGTAGGTTTACAACACCCTTTGATTTTAGCCAACAACAGGCCACAATCCTGCAAAATTAACAAGGATAGATAACAATTTATGATCATGTGATTCACACACATGTATAAGCACATTTAATTTATATTATTTTTCATCACACACATGTAGAAACTAATAGTTCCATTTCAAATTTCCTCCATTTTCACACACATTTAGCAACCTATAATTCCATTCATTTCATCTCTTTTCACATTCAGACACATGTAGAAACATTCATGTATTGATCATCTTCACATTCACACATATGACAATTTAAAAAAATTCATTCACATGTCATCAAATACAAAAATAATTATGAGAATAAAGTTTAGAAATATCATTCTTTATTACTATCATCATCGTCATTATCATCATCAGTATCCCAATCATAATAAAAAATTCCCACTACTTGTAAGGCTTTTGCCCATTGTTCACTTACATCATCTAATTCTTCCATCGTATAGGGAGTATGTACATCTAATAACTTTTCACCTGTAGTGAAGTCACTGGTTTTAAACACCTACAAAGATAATGATGTATATATATAATTAATAATATATAATAAGATTGATATATTTCATATTATCTAATGAGACTATATATAATACTTGTTGTACGGTATCGATTTTCATTGTAGCATGTTTGATAATTAGGTCCATATATCGCATCACATAGTATGCACATGCCCAGTCATTGTCTTGTTTAGCACACTATAAATTGAAACATACAAAATGCTCAAAAATACAAACAAGCACAATTCACATAAATAATATATACATTGGAGTCGGGAAATTACTTTCACATTCTCCCAAATTAGTAACTATTTATTTTTCTTGGAGATGTTTCCTCTATCTTTTTTAAACTCTCTTAAAGCCCTACTTGTTAATGTAACACATTAAATTGCATAATTAAATAGTAATGTAATAACATATGTTAACAGATATAAAAATATGAAATATTTCTCACGTTAATAATGGCCTTTTCATTGGGTGTTCATATAATGTGTCCAATTTCTTCCCCACAGGATCTAGATAATAAACAGTGAACGTCTTGGGGACAATAACCAGGAACTCCCAATGCCTACCACTAGAGGTAAGAAAGTTTAAAATTAATAACTCAAAATCCACAGTAAAAATGTAATTTTCTTAAGTCCAAATTATAAGCAAAGTAAACTTACTCAACATTGAATGAAGCTACTATCACCGTCTTCTTTTTTTTACCAAAATATTTAAAAGCAGCAGACCAGTATGAGGTAATTGATGAAGGGTCTTTATCTACAAGACTGATCAAAGATGGAACTAGAAATCCCACATGGAAAAATAAAAAATCTTTACAGATCATGTGTAAGTGGCTGCAAAACATGTATTACGTATGCATTAATATATAAGAAACCAGATCACCATATATAAAACAAGATATATGGATGTATAAATAAGATTTCACCATATCCATAGCTCTATCATAGATGTATTCAGCCAATCATAATGAAATAACTCCAAAATATCTTGTATAAATAGATTGTTATCGTATGATTCACCTGCAGCATCCTCTGGAATAGAAACATTTATAGGACAATTTGGGTTATGTTCACTTATACATACTTCCATACCCCTACAATTAGGACCTAACAAGGTGTATAGGTCCCTTGGAAGCCAACTAGGTACTACAAGAGGTGGAGATGGAGGCCGAGATGTAGCGGGTGTCTTCCTTTTGACCTGTATATATAATTTCAGATCAATTGACTCATATATACACTCTAACAAATTAACATAATGTAAATTTACCATACAATATTAGTATAGACGACATCCATTTTGGGCCACAATATCACTCTGCCTTCTGCTTCACCAAGCTTTTCAGAATCTGGGTGGGCATATGTCAATGGAAGATCCCTCCAATTGGGGAGTATATGTATCGGGCTCACACGAACCGCACCATCTGGTACTGGAGTCCCATGAAACATATTCCCTGGAAGGGGTGGGTAAGCCTTGGCCTCTGCAATGATAAATTTTTGACTTTTTAGATGGCAATGGACCCAACCCCTACAAATTTATGTAAAGAATGTTATATACATATATACATAAACATATCATCTTGAAAAGACTAGCTACTATGTCATAAAAATACTTACAACAGACGTGCTAGGTGGGTCTATAGGATTACTCCGAACCTCTACGGTAGGAGAAGAGCAGCACGCCACAAGTATTGTCTGAGTGGCAGCCTGAGACGCCTGCCACTTCACCATTGCTTCTTGGATTCTCTTATTAATTAACTCATCTACCTATACATCGACAAAAACAACACTAGCTTTTTATTATTGAATTCCCTTTCGCAATAACATTCTAAAAAAAGAATAGGTTACCTCAACATTTGATAGTCCCACTTTTGGGATAGGTTTGTGCTGTGATGGCCCAAAGAACGCTTTTATGCCTACACCAGTGTCTGCACCCCTAACACATCCAGGATGCTCCGGGTTACCAAGAGCAACTATCAAATCATCCCTTGTGACCTCAGGGATGAATTTGCCTTCCTTCCTCTACTCGTGAAGCTCCCTCTAATCGCCATCATTAGAAATTGGTAAGTAAACATAACAATAATCAATATCGGTTGCTCTAACAGTTGAATTTTACCATTTTTGCAGCCGCCTCAGCATTTGTGGGCTTAGTTATATCTCTTTTCTTGTTTTTCCTCCCAGCTATCCACATAGCATGGAAAGGCAGAGGTGTGGGACCAATAGTAGAGGACTCTGTAGTCTCTTGAGTAGCAGCAGACTGAGTAGTAGACTCAATCTGTAGTCTTTGGTGAACGCATGCATAGCCTTTTGGACCCATCGTGTGGTCATGCACATTTAGTGCACGCCTTGCTCTTTGAGCATCGCTGATAGCCTTGTTAGTAAGTCCATTGATTTGGTTAGTAACACTAAAGGTTAATCTTGAATAGGTGAATACAGAAGAATGTATATTAATTAAATTGGGAGTGGCGCTTAATACCTTGAATTCATCAGTTTTTCTTTTGGTAACAAACTCCTCCCAGTCATTGGGGTCCAGGTAGTTCCATTGCTTAGTGGTTGTCTTCTTCCTCTTCTCAGCATCTCGTATGTAATCTCGGGTGAGATTTGTCCTATAGTTCCTTAGGACCTTCCCACACCATTGCATCACGCATTTACGATGCAACTTTTCATCCAGTTCAAATATACTCTGCAAAATAGAATTGCTATTAACTAGTATCCTAAAAATTAGTAATCTACAAAATAGAATTGCAAATAATAATAACTCATGCATAGTTCCTTCCATACTAAGTCTTTCTTCCCCTTAGGAACTTTATGCCAAGATTCTACATTAGGACTACAATGTCTACGAGTAAGAACCCCAAGATATGAAATAAATGAGTTGTGATTCACTCCAACTGGATTTCCTGCATGATCAAAATCTACAACCAGTTTGAGTCCATTGCCCCTTTGTTATAGTAACTTGTTCATCATAGTGATGCCCCTCACTTTTTCTTTTCTTTTTTGTTGTTCATCAAGTGCCCCAAGTTTTTCAGGGGGTACATCATCAACCTAAAATTTGACAAAATAAACACACTTACATGATATAACTATAAATGGGCATATAGATAAAAATATAGGATATATTTTTAAAACTTACATTGTGAGGCAGTGCATTGATATCCTCACCCTCACGGTAATCATCATCACATTCATCATGCTCATGCTCAGACATCTGAAAGTGTCATTAAAAATACAACATTTAGCATTTGACATAACTAGAATATAATAAAACATTATAAAGTTCACATTCAGAAAAATAAAACATATAAAAACATATAAACATGCATGCCTCTAATATTGCGATCTTTTATCAATTAACAATCCTTCATTGTGATCTTCGCGCACATACAAGTCATCATTAGCTTCAATATTTGGAGGTGTTGGCAACCCAACTGAGAATGGACTCGACTCATCATACTTATCATAGTACTCTTCTTCATCTATAGGATATTCAATGAATTGTCCTTTACCATGAAGAACAACTGACCATTTATCATTTGTAGGATCATCGATATAAAATACTTGTTTCACCTGTTATGCCAATATGAATGGTTCACCCTTCTCACCAATCTTTTCAAAGTTCACTAATGTGAAACCCAATTCATCCACTATAACTCCTTTGGTCTTATCAACCCAATTACATTTAAAGAGAGGAATTCTAAAATCTACATAGTCAAACTCCCATATGCTTTCAATGACACCGTAATATGACATTTTAGCTTCACGTGGACTCTTATCCTTTGCACTTACAAAAACAATGAAGACGCTTGAAGGGTGACCCCACTATTTGGGATGGCACTCTTATCATCTTGACACTTTGTGTAATATGAGAATCCATTTATGTCAAACCCTTCATAAGACATAACATTCAATTTTGGTTTAAAGGCGAGGCATTTGATAGTTTTAGTAAGATTATTTGGTGTTTGAGATAGTTGATATCAGACTTTATCTTCAAATCACTTAATAAATGTCTTGTTATGCTCTCTAGCAAGCCACATTGAATTGGCTCAAGGATATTGTCTCTTGATGAAACAGGTATGTTCCTCAATATAAACACTCACTTCATTGATGTTGTGTAAAATAAACAAGTGACCTAGTTCGAACTGGTCACGGCTGATTACTTTCATCCGTGATCCCAAAATTCCTTTGCCAGAATACTCCTCAATATTCTTGTCATTAACAGAAGTGTCATTACCACTCAGAAAGTCATTGCAAAAATCCATAACCTCTCTCACCACATAATCCTCAATAATACTCCCTTCAGGCCGATAACGGTTTCGAACATCACCTTTAAAAATTCTCATGTATCGTTCAAAGGGATACATCCAATGCAAGAAAATTGGTCCCAACATTTTCACTTCCCTAATCAAGTGGGAAACAACATGTACCATGATATGAAAGAACAGAGGAGGAAAATACATCTCAAGCTGACATAGGGTAACAACCACTTCTCTTTGCAATTTATCGAGAGTATCAGGGTCAATAACTTTGCTGCATAGACTGTTGAAAAAGAAACAAAGTTTGGTGATTGCAAATCTTACATGCTTCGGCAATATAGATCGAATTATCACGGGTAATATTTGTTGCATTAGAGTGTGACAATCATAAGATTTAAGACATATCAACTTCAGATCTTTCATTGATACCAATCTACGGATGTTGGATGAGTAACCACGTGGCACCTTAACATTTACCAAGCACTCACAAAAAGCTTTCTTCTCCTTTCTAGACAATGTGTAACAAGCAGGAGGTAAGTATGTTCTCCAATCGCTACTAATTACTTCTATTAATTTTGTCCTTATTCCCATTTCACGTAGGTCCATTCTGGATTTTATCCCATCTTTAGTCTTACCTGGTATATTCAACAGAGTACCAATGACGCTATCACAGACATTTTTATCAATGTGCAGGACATCGATACAATGCCTGACTGCCAAAGAACTCCAATAAGGAAGATCCCAAAATATTGACTTCTTCTTGAATAAAGATTTGTCACTCCGTGTGGCCATGGTACATTGCAATCTCATACCAAATTCATTGGAAAAGTCTTTTACTCTTTCATAAACAACCTCCCCTAGTATAGGTTTAGGTGCACTCTATTCCTCATTTTGTCCATTGAATGCTTTGCACAACCTACGATACATATGAAATTTTGGAAGAAACCTTCAATGACCAAGATATACAGTCTTGCCGCCATGTTTTATTCGTATTGAATCAATGTTCTCTTCACATATAGGACACGCTTTAGATCCTTTGACGCTATATCCAGACAAATTCGCATATGCTGGAAAGTCATTAATAGTGCAAAACAACATAGCGTGCAAACGAAATGTATCTCTTCGTGAAGCATCATAGGTCATCACACCTTCTCCCCAAAGTTTCTTTAAGTCATCAATCAGAGGTTCAAGATAAATGTCGATATCATTTCCAGGTTGTTTAGGGCCCGATATCAACAACGACAGCATAATGTACTTATTTTTCATACACAACCAGAGAGGAAGATTGTATATAACAAGCATAACTGGCCAAGTGATATGTTGGATGCTCACTGTCCCGTACGGATTCATCCCATCTGTACAAAGCCCAAGTCTTAGATTCCTGAATTCTTCACCAAATTTAGGGTACAATAAATCAATTTTCTTCCATTGTGGGGAATCAAACGCATGTCGTAGGATCCCATCATTATTTTTCTTAACATCTGCATGCCACCTCAAATTCTTCACATCTATCGAATTGGCAAACAAGCATTGAAACTGTGATATTATAGGTAGATACTACATCACCTTGGCAGGAGAACCAATTTTGGACTCCCCTGAAGTCGTCAGTTTATACCTTAACGCACTACATTTTGTACAATCTTTCAAATCCACATAGTCCTTTTGAAATAATACACAATTATTTGGGCATGTGTGTATCTTCTTGGCCTCCATTCCCATTGGGCACAACAATTTCTTTAATTGGTATGTTGAGATTGGCAGCTCGTTTCCTTCAGGAAGAATTTCTTTCCACAAAGATAACAATGATGTGAAGCTTTTGTCCCTCCATCTATTGTTAGCATTCAGCTTATACAATCTCAACATAGCGCTAAGCTTCATAAACTTAGTACAACCTATGTATAACGATATCTCAACATCATGCACAATGTTTCTAAACATGGGAGGTGGATCGTTGTGCTCTACCTCATAACTATCCAGCATTGCATCAACGATGTCTACTGGAATTGGTTCGTTCACATCTACATCATTGGAGGCAATTTCTTCTTCCACACAAGCACTACTATCAACATCCACTGATTTCAAGTTTGAAATGTCTCCATGCCAGTGTCATTCTGTATAGCCTTGTACAATCTCGTTACACATGACATGACTTTTGATTTCATCACCAGTGCTGCCTTTCAAGTTGTTACTACAATGCCTACATGGACAGTAGAACCTATCTCCAGGTTGTTTCCTATGTTCCTCTACAAATCTAATAAACTGATCAATACCAGAGATAAACTCTGGGGTGCAACAATTTGGAATGGACATCCATGATGTATCCATTATATGATCAAAGAGAAAACAAGTATATATTAGGGTTTAGGGTTAAAATATTAGGGTCTAGGGTTAAAATATTAGGTTTTATGGTTAAAAGTTTAGGGTTTAAGGTCTTATCTATAATAAATGTGTACCACCTATCCCATTCTTGAACACCTAATCTCACTAGTAAGTGTATAATGTGTATTGGATTTTCAAGAAAATTCTGACAGCATTTCTCCATTGTTCTCCAAGTACATATGTACTTAGAGAACAAATGGGGAAATGATATCAAAATTTTCTTAAAAACCCAATACACATTATACACTTACATCCTAAGTGAGATTAAGTGTTCAAGAACAGTCCCAAACTGGGGACTATCCAAGATTTACTCCTAATGAGTAAATCGTGGATGGGTTTCTAGGCCATAATATAATGTTGTCATTTATATACCTACGATCTTACATTCATTTGTTCATATCCTAGGTTGAGTTGCAATAGCAACATCTTGTAGTCTTAATCATACCCTAGTCTAGGTACCGTATTCTATAACATTGATTTCAACATCTCCAATGTACATGCATGTTCATCATCAAGATAATCATTACACATAAATGTAAGTATCCTATCATTCATCATTTATTTCAAAATTTCAAAATAGCTCATGTACTAAATACTATTGTGAGATCCAATATAAGGTTTCCAGGGAAAACACATATATACAAGGTTAATCCAGGATATATGTTAAAATTAAGCAGTTTATTTTTGTCATATATTATTAATAACCAAGTCAATCATCAATTCTATTAAATAAATATTACATGTTTATAGGGATTATTTATTAACATATATTAAGTATGAATTGAGGATGCAAACTTAGTCAATTGGAGGCTTTACCTCTAGCAGTGGTAATGACAACAGTGGCAGTGTCGTGGGTGTACTGTCAGCCCTAAATGTGGCTGGCTCTAACGGACTGCCGCGGTGATCAGCAATAGTAGGAGACCACGAGCAGCAGTAGGTGATGATGGTGGTGACGACAATGGTGAGCTCTGGTTCCAGCTGCTGTTGGTGCTGGCCGTTGGCGTTGGCTCCGATAGTAGGACTGCTAGCACTGGCTTCTGGTAGCTGGAGGAGACGACCGGAGAGAGGAGGACCGACTAGAGGAGAGGACCAACGACGGTGGGGGAGAAGAGGACCCGTGGTGGCGGCTCTGGCTGGAGGAGAAGAGCAGCAACTATGGCTTCGACTTGAGGAGAAGAGCAGGAACGGCGGATTTGGCTGGAGGAGAAGAATAGCAGCGACACAGCAAGCGGCAATGGAATTGCCAGAACAAGCTAGTGAAATCGGGAATGAAACAGAGAAGGGGAAGAGTCTGGTTCATGTGGGTGCTATTAAGTTAACTGTAGACGTCAGTTATTATAAAAATATGATGCTTATATTTGAAGACCGGCCGATGTTCTTGAGTTACAACCATAGTCGTCAGTTGCGCTCCCAAACCGACGCCAATTGGATAAATTGGGGGGTAAAAATTTTCGCAGAGACAGCGTGTGAATACACATCTACGTTGGTTCATGTAACAAAATCGACGAAAAAATGGGGCCAATTTCTGTCTCGTGAAAAATCTTTATTCGTCGGTTACTTGGTCAACAATCGATGTCGTATATGAAATTTTGGAGGTAATTTTTTTTCACAGGAAAAATTGTATTTCATGGGTAATTTTCGATGTCGATTTCTTATCGTCTAACCAACGCTAAATAAAAAGTGATACCCGTGTCTTATGAAAATCGGCCAGTCTTCACATATAGATGTCGGTTTGTATTTGTAGTTGACGTCGTAGATTAATGGTGTCGGTTTTTGGAATGCAGCCGACGCCTGTAAATGTGACGTTATACGTCATTTCTATACTAGTGCATCTGAAAGTGTCATTAAAAAATCATACATTTAACATTTAACATAACTAAAAGATAATATAACATTGTAAAGTTGACACTGATATAAAAAATATAAAAAATAAAAACATGCCTCTAATATTGCGATCTTTTATCGATTAACATTCCTTCGGTGTGATCTCCGCACACATATAAGTCATCATTAGCTTCAATATTTGGTGTTGTCAACCCAACTGAGAACGGTCTCGAGCCATCATACTTATCATAGTACTCTTCTTCATCTATAGGATCTTCAATGAATTGTCTTTTACCATGAAGAACTACCGACCATTTTTTATTTGTAGGATCATCGATATAAAATACTTGTTTCGCCTATGATGCCAATATGAATGGTTCACCCACTACAACAAAATTGCCCATTAGCGGTATTTATTCTAGTGGCATTTATAAAAAAAAGCCACTACCTTTCTAATATACAGGCATTTTTAATTAAAATGCCTCTAAACCACCTATTATAGAGTTTTTAAAAAGGACTTAACATTAAAGGCATTTGTATTTTTAATTAGTGGCAATCCTAAATTGCCATACCCAAATTAGAAAGTAATTTGCAAACGCAATATTGATTTTCCCGCTCCAAATTTTACGACTCGCGCTCCAAATTGCTACGATATCCCGCTCTCTCCCTAATTCAGCCAAGGAAAATGGAAAAAGATAGTTATTTCCTTTTACCTCCCAAATATATCCACCAACTTCTTCCATCCTTTGGATACGTGGCCACCTTCTATTACTATGCAAAACTCTTCCATTATCTAAGGTTTAAAGGAAAAAGGAACCAAACATCTTAGGAAGGGATCATGGTGGGTGACCGTGGAGGATGGAGTTGAGGGGTCGGGCTCTGAGAACACATTGGGTGACCTGAGGACTTTGTAGTAGGCCTAGCAATGAGATCTATTGATTCATGATGACCATGTCAGATCTGCATCAACAAGTCATGGGTCAAAGCTTGCATGGCCCCAAACAGATAAAAAAACAAAACTGTAGAAAAGGCAATAGTGCCCAAATCCAAAAAAACACATAAAGAGGGTGAGGAGGGGTATAATCAGAAAACCTTATCAACAACGAGGTATAAGGTATAAGTCATCCTTATTTCACCATATCATAATTTGTATCATTTACCTATCGCTCAAGGACCCTGGCCGATACGCTCAAGTCGAGCGGCACACCCTCTCGGGCGGCACGCATGACGGGCGGAGCGTATCGGGTTCGATATTGTGTCGGGCATGGAGCGATGTGTTCTACCGTCGGGCGCTCGTTTTACTCATCTACATTGGCCGATATCGGCCCACAGTGTCGCCCGAGACAGTCCTAAGTGAACCATCCCCTCCCTCTCGGGATGAGGAAGACCCAAAGAGTGTGCAAATTAAAAACCACACTCATGTTGATGTACATCCCTGGTTCCTCTGTACAGTAGCACACCACAGCCGACAAGATCAGTCGCATGCAACTCTAAATGGGCCCCTGATCAGGATCACTATAATGGCAGAGGATCAGAGTACCACGCCGCCGCCAGCATCTTCACCGCTCCAACCTCATCCTATTGCGTGATGGACTGGCGTATGCACACTGCCACGTTAATCACGCTTATCAGGAGTGTTCGCTCCCCGACCCTGTCTTCCACATCGAGGGTGCTCAGCATTTTTGATGGCCGGTTATCTCCATTGATGATTCAGCGATATCCATCTGTCGCTCTCTCCTTACGCGACTTCCTCCCTCTCCAGCTAGCGCGTGGAGGAGATCGTGCCCTAGCTGTTGGTGGATCGTGTGTTGCGTCTATGTTCCAGTTGCCGGCTCCAGAGTGCCAAGCTACCGTCCGCAGAGTGCCAAGTTTCCGTCTGCAGTTTGCCAAGTTGTCGGTGCCCACCGGTGAGTCCCAACCGATCGAAGCATACTCATTCGTTCTTCCTCCTCTTCCATTTTGGACTGAGCCCAGTCGAAGAAAGACTCAATCTTCCCCTCCAGTGTCAGCGAGCTTGATTGAGGGAGTACTCTGATCAATCTCTTCAGGTAACCATCGCCGCACCCTATTCTACAACTCCCTTATCTTGTTAGGGTGTTCGATCCACCACATATATCTACACAAACCAGGTTCATGCCACGAAGCTATACTTCTGGCCAGGCTTCTCGGCCACAGTAAAAAATGATATCTGTATTTTCAAGTTGCCGGCCAGGCTTCTGGCTAGACTTCCGACCAAGTTGTCAATAATGGTTTGATATCACCAATAGGAAGTTTCACTAGATCAACATATGATATCTGTATTTTCAAAGTTTTTTGGTAGGTTGGGTTGTTGAGAAATCAGTGGGATTTGTAAATAGTTGTTGTTGACGCCTATGTAAGGCCAAGATCAAACATTCCCATATTAGTATCAACCATGAAGAGTTGACCTACAACAAATGCATTTAGGGAGAGCAACACATACATATTAGTTAGATTTTTTCTCTCTAAGTGTTGAACATCCAATGTCATGTTAATTTAAACATGAAAAAATGGAATAGTATGTCATTTTGTATTAGAGTTCTTATATGTAAAGTTGCATCTAGTAGATGCTGCTAGTAGAAACTAGAATTAGATAATAAGCTAGGCGATAGCAAAGCACAGACTCAGAAAAATCCATTATATTTATAGTAAAAATAGAAATCTTGCTTCAAATATTTTTTTGTAGTTTGCAAGCAAATACTTGACTCAAAAATGAACAAAATTAGTAGGTGCAAGCAAATGTAATACCAGGTGCATTACATGTGATCATTTAGGTTCAAGCAGAATTTTGATGAAAAGATGCTCAACATACATCACTTTTGGAAGGACCACAGACTTAAAACCATCAAGATGATTTTTTTCATGGCTGAAACATAAAAAATTTAGTAGAAATTGATTTCTTAAAGCTATGCTAAGCTTTAGTTGTGAAACATATATAAGGCACACATTTTATAATGCATTATTGATTGATAAGTAATACAAATGTTCAAGATTATGATATTTAATGACACAAATATGTACCATATATGTTATAAGTTCAGCCAGACTTTTCATTGTGAGGAGGAGGCACTATGATCTTTTGTGGGATACTTTGGCTCATTCTGTAGATGAGATAGGCAAAGTGAACTTTGTGGGTTCATGGAAATCTCTTTGTACAACATTATATTCTAGATTTGATGGCTCAAGTTGAGATAAGTACATTTCAGACTAATGGAGTGCAACATTAGCCAAATCATAAATATGTTTATTTTATGGTAATAACACTTGTAACCTATATAGAAGAATAAATAACTTAAAGAGATGATCTTTGCTACTATTAGATGTAGTTTGGTAGCTATTTGGTCTAAGTTGTGCACAAATTTATAGTGTACAACCAATTTATCTATGCACAAAGTTGTAGGGCACAGAGTCGTACTAGGCATTGATGGGCTTCTCTCCTTTGCCAAATAGTGCTTGTGAGTCAGATTTAGACCTATCCCTAATAGGGTTTGCTTTCTACTTGGGCCAATAAAACTAAACATATCTCTATTTAATGTGCCAAGCAAGCTGCATGATAGACTTTGCAGTCATTGATACGTGCAATCATTGATACTTTCAGGCTATATATGTTCTAAAGTTTTCTAGTAGGTGAGCTTGTAGAAGTTGAGGTTGTAGGTTTGGAAACCATGTTGGTGATTTTGAGGTTTACGAATTCTCCTTTGATACTGGCAGATAGGACCCAGGCTCCTGTTCATTTTCTGATTCAGTTCAAAATGATTAGAATGTGCCTGGGTCCTTATTATAAGTATGTTCTTTTATCCTTTTAAAAAGTATTTCAAACATAGTATCATGTACTCATAAAACTAAAGTGGCAGGAATCTATCCCATTTACATATAGGTCAGATAATAATAACCTCACATAACTCATTTAGAAATTTTACAATTTTTAGATGAATCCTTCTTGTAACTCATTTAGAAAATTTACAATTTTTAGATGAATCCTTCTTGCCATAAAATTTGTGGTACTATCAAAATAATAAGATGATAAGATATCTTGTAGTAGTGTTTCGATAAACACAGAAGTATAAGACTGTAGTATAATTTTAGAAAGACACAAGTAACCTCTTTAAATAGGTCTCACACCTTCTATAGCAGTGCATCGATACTCCAAATTAAATAGGTCTCACACCTGTACAAAATAAGCCAGACACCATTAACCTATTTGATAATCTAAAACATGAGTGTTGATTCAACAAAAAGATAATAAGTGTCACCTCATTGTATGAAATACCAAGATACATCAAATTATAGAAAATACTAGTTACTTCATTGAAAATCTCAAAGAAGGATTAGTGAGCATTGGACCAATTGCAAAGATATAGCCTCTATATAGGACATGATCTCCTCTATTAGATTTCTTTTCAAGCTATCATGTCTACCACAACAAAGTTGGTTATGACAAGCAATAAAAGGTTAACTGATGTTATACAACTTTTTCTGAAAATATATAACATCGTTATATGTACTTACACTTTGTTAATACTAATATTATGTAGTCTCTGTCCACCCACAATAGTCACTATGAACTGGGCATCTATGCCAATGTTAACATTCCCTATTGAAGAACAATTGGGCATCATCCTAGATGCTCGTTCCTTAAACCAACTAGCCATACCCAAACATTGGTGTTTTCTAAAAGGAAGACACTACAGGCCTGGTGAAGTGACCCTAAATTTTGGCAATTATTCACATGTTATCGAGGTTGAGTATGATTTGGCGGGAAATCTTGTATCAAAATCCAGTTGGTGTGATTGGATTAGAAAGATGCTAGTGGGCCGTAGTGATAGGCTTTTTCTCCATCTAGTTGGCCATAATACCATCCAAGTTTGGATAACCAACATCAACTGTGAGACCCCCGATCATCTACGGCGGTATGAGTGCATGATGGAGGATATTAGCTCGGACGAATCTGATTATGAGGCCCCTGTCAGTTCAAATTTGTCTAAATACAGTGAGGAGCTCCGCGACATAGCACAATCATCAAAAAGGCCACGGTAGGTCTAATTAACAAATATAATTGTCAAGACAAAAAACTGTGTTTACACTTTTTGTCTGAAAGCAATCAATCCTCATAGCTACTTTCTTTTCTGAACTTCAGGAGAAGATCACCACAATGATAAGTCCTCAAAGTTACTGATGCAGGACCATGTTGGTGTAGTATTTAGTTGTCTATCTATCTAGGCTTGTCTGTATTAATAGTTATTTTAATTATGCGCATGTTTAGGGGTACACCAACCCCTTTGTGTAGTTACTATTAGGGTACACCCCTGTGTGTGGATGTAAAAAGAGATTAATGAATGGAACTGAAAGTTGCTACATGAATGCTTATAACTGAAGTGTGTGTTCCCATGAATGTTCCAAATTAAAAAATCCATCCTATCTAACGACACATTCAAAACCAAACAACAAAAAGAAATATGCATATCCTATTATGTTACAAATTATTGATAAATTTCATTATAAATGTTCTTTATATAATGGATAAGTCTTGGATAGCAGAGGATGACTGAACCAGCAATAAATACTTATGTGGAGTATCAAAATTTTTGGATTTTGCTTTTTAACATTCATCGATTGGAGACAAGATTGTATGCCCATGTAGAAAGTGTGCTAATGTATACCAGGTCACTAGAAAGACTGCATTGAGCCATCTACTATGGCTTGGCTTCTTACCAAGCTATATTTCTTGGGCTTTTCATGGTGAAGATGTCGATGTTCAAATGGATGCTCCTACTGATCAGGGAGATTTCCTTAATGCTAAAAATTTACAAGATATGTTGCATGATACTTTTTAGAGTTTCAGTGAAGATGGAAATACAGAAGGAGTGGAGCCATCTAGTGATCAACATTTCAATACTGAAAAATTGTATATCTTGTTAAAGGATTCTAAGACAGAATTATGTCCAGGGTGTAAGAAATATAGCAAACTTGCTTGCATCCTAGAATTCTATCACCTAGTTTGTCTTAATGGCTTGAGTAAGAAAGCATCATCTATGTTTCTTATGTTCTTTAAGAAGATGCTACCAGAAGGAGAACAGTTACCTAATTCAGTTTATGAGCTAAAAAAGATGATTACGGGGTTGGGCTTAGATTATGTGAAGATTCATGTTTGTCTAAATGGCTGCATGTTGTTTTGGAAGGATTCTGTTGATAAAGATGTTTGTGATACATGTGGAGCATCAAGATGGAAACCGATTACAATCCCAGATGATGATGACAAGCTTGCAAAAAAAACCAAGAGAATAGCTATCAAAGTGCTCAGACACTTTCCACTTATACCCCGCCTAATGTGGTTATTCATGTCATCAAAAACCTCATCCTTAATGAGGTTGCATGCAGAAGAATATGAAAAAGATGACAAGTTAAGACACCTAGTTGATTCACCTGCATGGAAAACATTTGATGTGATGCATCCAGAATTTGTTGCAGATGCTAGAAACATTCAATTGGGACTTGCAACTGACGGATTTAATCCTTTTGGGACAATGAGTACTTCTTACAGTACATGGCCTGTTGTGATTATTCCATATAATTTACCTCCTTGGTTGTGCATGAAGCAACCATATTTTATGTTGTCCCTACTCATTCCTAGACCAGCTTCACCCGAAAATATAGATGTGTACTTGCATCCATTGATTGATGAGTTGAAAGAACTATGGGATACTGGTGTACATACATATGACGTTGGAACCAAGGAATTCTTTCAGATGTGTGCTTCTTTATTATGGAAAATTAGTGATTTTCCAAGATATGCACATCTATCTGGTTGGAGTACTAAAGGCTACAAAGCATGTTCCTATTGTAATAAAGATATTGTCTCACATTGGTTGCCACATAGCCATAAAGTTTGCTACAGAGGACATCGTAGGTTTTTGCCAACTAGCCACAGATTCTGAAAAGAAGTAAAGGCATTTGACAGTGAGCAAGAATTTAAGTGTCCACCTAAACCTCCTTCTGGAGCTCAAATCTTGTCACAATTGGAGGACGGAAGAACTGTAATTGGTAAGAAAAGGCCAAGAGGTAAGGATTCAACACACAATTGGGAAAGGAAAAGCATATTTTTTGAGCTACCATATTGGAAAACTAACATTGTAAGGCACAATCTCGATGTCATGCACATTGAGAAGAATATATGTGAGAGTATTGTTGGAACATTGCTAGGTTTGAAGGATAAAAATAAGGACAACTTGAATGCAAGGAAGGATTTGGAGGATATGGGAATCAGATTTCCGCTTCATCCAAAAACAGTTGGTAAATATACCATCCTACCTCCAGCTTGTTATACAATGAAAAAAGATGAAAAAATATTATTTGCAACCTCCTAAAATCTATCAAAGTTCCAAACGGGTATGCGTCTAATATATCTAGATGTGCACGACTGAAGGATCAGAAGATGCTACCAATGAAAAGTCATGATTATCACGTGTTGATGCAACAACTTTTGCCATTAGTTGTCACTGTGTCCTTGCCCAATAAGAATGCTAAGTCATGTATTATTAATCTTTGTCACTATTTTCAAAGGTTGTGCACTAAAGTCATAGATCCAAATGATTTTTCTGCATTGGAAAATGCAATAGTTGTTACACTTTGTGAGATGGAGAAGATATTCCCTCCATGTTTTTTTGACATAATGGTGCATCTATCAGTCCATCTCTCTTATGAAGCTAAGATAGCTGGCCCTGTTCAGTATCGTTGGATGTATCCAATTGAAAGGTAACATTTCACATATCGTGATGACTTTGCCTGTTGGAATGTAATTTGTCATAATATTTTCCTCAACTTTGTTTTCAGGTATCTGATGACCCTAAAAGGATATGTTCATATTAAAATATATCCAGAAGGATCAATAGCAGAAGGATATATAGCTGAAGAGTGTCTAACTTTTTGTTCAAGATACTTGGATGGAGTTGAAACAAAATTAAATTGGCCAAATAGAAACGATACTGATGAAGCAAATTTGGAAAATGAGCCAACACTTGACAGTGATGATTGGTCTATTTTCTCGAAAGTAGGTCGTGGTATTCGTAAAATGGTAACATGTGTCTTGGATGAACATACATTGAAACAAGCCCATAAGTATGTACTATTCAATTGTAAAGCAATTGAACCCTACATTAAGTAAGTTAGTGTCAACTGTCTTCTATTAATAAAATGCTATAACATATTCCAATAACATATTGCACATATTTTGTATTCAGGATGCACTATGATATCATTAGGCAAAAACATCCTCAGAAGTCCTTAAAGGAGGTTCAGAGAATACATAGTAACTCATTTGATGGATGGTTTAAGGAACATGTAAGTTTAGTTGTGGTAATTAAATTAGTTATGCTTCATGAATAAAGTCTAACAAACTTTTCTTTTGTTAGATTGAGACACTCCTAAGAACATATATGGTGGATGATAAAATCAAGTTTCTTTCTCAAGGTCCACATCAACTGGCCATTAAGTACAAGGGCTATGTTGTCAATGGTCATAGATTTCATACCAAGGAAAAAGATGCAAATCGAACAACACAAAATAGTGGAGTCTTTCTTGTAGCTAAGACTGATTGTTATTCTAAAACCACTAACCGCAATCCAATTACTAGAGATGTAACCTATTATGGTGTTTTGAAGTATGTTATTGTGTTCAATTATTATGAACACTTTAAGGTGACATTATTTAAGTGTGATTGGGTGGACATTTACTCAACGAGGGGAATCAAGCATGATGAACATGGGTTGACTCATGTTAATTTGAGACACCTTCAAACTACATGAGAACCGTTTGTAGTGGCATCTCAATTTGGACAAGTATTTTATGTAGAAGATGTCACTGCAAAAGGGTGGCATTTTGCTGTAAAGATTGCCCCATGGGATATGTTCAACATGGAAGAACAATCTTGTATTGAGAATGTCGAAGCTTATGTGCAAGGTGAAACTGGAGATGAGCCATCAATGACATCAGAGGATGAAGATACTGATTGTGACATAGTTAGATTGGTTATGGAAGGAATTACTATTGCTAGTTCAACAACTGAAAAAAAAAAAAAAACAATCCTGAATTCAGTAGGATGATGAAAGTTTATCTCAAAGTGATGATGATGACTGTTTTGAATGAGAAGATTACAAAATAGCAACCAATGTTTCTTTCTGTTTGTCATTAATATTTGACTTAAATAAGCCTTTTTTGGCTCAATGTATCTCTTTAATTTTTTGTCTCACATTGTGCTCTAGCTAGGTGTATCAATTTTGCATGTCTGACATTATTCTTATTCATATTTATCATTGTCTCTACTGTTGTTTATAATTATATTTGATTATATATCTATGTTTCATTTTTAAATATTATTAATAAAATTGTTATTATGTTGTTCAATATTTTTCTAAATGTGACCATTTTTATGTGACTTGATATATTCAGGATGAGAGAACAGTACAGTGACAACTGCCATAACATGACAGCCGCAAGCAATGATAAGAACAACAACAATGAATCCTGTACGGTGACTCATTTACCTAGCATTACTCGACATGGTTGTTGGCAATCTTTGAACATGTCATCCTCAAATCGCTCCAAAAAAAATTTAGCTTCCCTTCCAACTGAAATTCGTAATGATAGAGCAAACAAATTCAATAAAACTACTGCTAGCTCTACAAAAAATGCCCAATCAGCCACGTCTCCCTAAGACTCTAATATGGTTGGTGGTTTGAAATCCTCTCAAACATGCACAACTGAAAAGGAGATGGGAACAAGGTTCCAAAATCAGCAAAACAAAGAAAGTGGCGATAAAGTTACAAGATCAAGAATTTCACAGCTACCCCGTATGCCTAATGCCAATGCTTCTGTGTCTATTCATTCAAGAATTGTAGAGAATAGAGCTGCCAGTAACCAAAATAGCAATGTATTTCCTGATAACATGGACCAAAATGACATCTCTGATCATCATGTTGAGTCATTGAATGTTACAACAACACCTTCTGATGGGCTAGGTAATCATTTCATTCATATCTTTGTATTTATAGTGCTAAATTTAATCATATATAATTTTGCATATATATTTTATCCTTTATGAATGAATGCTTAGGTCAAAAACATCGAGCAAACCAATTCAATAAAATTGCTGCTAGCTCTGCAAAAAATGCCCAATCAGCCACGTCTCCCCAAGACTCTAATATGGTTGGTGGTTCAAAATCCTCTCAAACATGCACAACTGAAAACGAGATGGGAACAAGGTTCCAAAATCAGCAAAACAAAGAAAGTGGTGATAAAGTTACAAGATCAAGAATTTCACAGCTACCCTGTGTGCCTAATGTCAATGCTTCCGTGTCTATTCATTCAAGAATTGTAGAGAATAGAGCTGCCAGTAACCAAAATAGCAATGTATTTCCTAATAACATGGACCAAAATGACATCTCTGATCACCATGTTGAGTCATTGAATGTTACAACAACACCTTCTGATGGGCTAGGTAATCATTTCATTCATATCATTGTATTTATAGTGCTGCATTTAATCATATATATATATATTATCCTTTATGAATGAATGCTTAGGTCAAAAACATTGAGCACATGGTCGAACACAATGTTTGAAAGTTTGGAAAAGAAAGCCCGACGATCCAATTCCCATTGAGAAAAATCAATTTGGGCAACCAGTAGGTGAAAACCAATGTCACTTATCATGTTTTCTGACAACCATTGCAAGAGATCCCAATCTTTGTACACTAAACTATGAGGACTTGAGACAATTTCTAGAAAATAAAAAAGATTCTATATGGAATTTTTTGAAGGTATATTATTAAATTTTATTTTTAAATGGTTAAATGAAGCATCTAATTGATATCCTTTATGTCGGTAGAGTAAATTCACAATGGATTCAGATCTCAAGGAGTGGACAATGAAGAGACTAGGAAAGAAATGGAAGGACCACAAGTGCAAGTTAAGGAGACTATACTTCGTAGAAGATAGTCCATACGAACAACAGCTTGAACAAGTTGTTCCCCGCGTGGACAAGTCGCATTGGAAATTTCTTGTCGATTATTGGAGGAGTAATAAAGGAAAGGTAATATTATTTTTTCTATTCATTGATACTTATAGTACCGCACAAATAATTACTATGCACAATACTGCAATGTTTTCCATGGAGGAAGTCTATAACTAACAAGACAAGCAGAAAATTTCAAAAGGTTAGCCACACAACAGGAACCAAGTCGTTTGCATGTCTGAAATATGATGTAAGTTAGTAATTTTTGTGATCCATTTAGATAATTTGATGGCATCCATTAATTTGATGTTTACAATAACCTTGTTTGAATGATAAAGATGGAGAAGGAAATAGGCGGAGAAGTGGATCCCATAATGTTTTTTGAGAAAACTCATCGTAAAAAAGATGGGAGCATAGTTGATGTTGAATCCGCCAAAATTTTGGTACAACACATAATATCCTATAGTATTATGTTACATATACTAATTTCATAGACGTATATATTTGGTATAAATTGTATCTCGTATGATTTGTTGTATGTAGGGAAAAAAATTTGAGGTAGGAGAAGAGCTGCAAAGAAAACAACCTGATGTTACTTCAGATGAAATTTATAGGCATGTTATGGGAGAAGAGAGACCAGGATATGTTTGTGGTTATGGACTTGGACCATCACCTTATGATATCTGAGGCAAGAACCGTAAATCCCAAGAAGCTGAAGAAGCACAAAGGAAGCATTTCCAGGATAAGCTTGAAGAACAACGGTTGGAATTTGATGCAAAACTTCAAGAACAAAAGGATGAATTCAACCAAAAATTAGAGGAGTTACTTGCCTTAACTAGAGCAGGAAACAGTCAAGCACATCATGTTGGAACTGGCCAAGTATGAATACATTTTATACAACATGTGTGGTATCAATTATTTTCCATGTTGACTTTTATGGACTTATGACAAAAATAAAATAATTGTGTAGACAAACTTATCAATGCAAACTCTGCTCCATATAAGACATTCATCATTTAAGAAGGGACAAGTATGTTTGTATTACTGTGAATTGCACTTCATTTTACGTTTATATAAATTTGTTATGTAAATTGTATTTTTTTTGTAAGATGTGTATCTGCTGAGTTTTACAGATCCAGATGCTAGAATTGCATTTGGTCGAGTCTCTGAGGTTGACCCCATGAAAAGGGTGGGAGGTGCAATTTTAGGCTCATCATTTGTTACTGCTTTTGTAGAGGTTGCTTTGTTGGGCAACGATTCTCTAGTTAGACCTTATGATCAATATCAATCTGTTGATGATGATGTTGGCAACGTCATAGCATGGCTGAAAACACACGTTGCCAAGGTGAGCATAAAGTATTGCTTATAATGTTACATAATTGAAAACAAAAGTAGTATATAAAGTCGTTTCCATTTGTTGCAGGACATGAAGTTTAAATTTAATTGCATTCTTGGATACTATCTAAAGAGAGGAGAGCTATAGTTGTTTTTATTTAATCCAATTTGTTATTTGTACAAGCCGATCCAAAGTAATGGTGTTTCATGTCCATTGTCGTAGACAATGTTACCAAATAACAATCCTATTTTGTTTTTTCCTACTTTTAATTTTGTTATGGAGAATCTTAGTATTATGGATGATACACGCATTATGATTGGTTTGTGGTTTTTAGCTATGAGCAGTGTTTTAGCTTCTTGTTTGTGGGTACGAATGAAAATTTTAGTTGAAAATGAGTTACGGTTATTTGATCCATTTCTTTCCAATTTGTAATTACTCAGCTAGTAAATGGATTATTATGGTTTGGATTTTCAAAATTTACAACTAATGTGGATGGGTGATGTGGACTGAATAATTCTTTTTTAATGTAAAAACTACTCCAATAAAAGGGTAATTGTCCCTTTTGTATGGCAGCCACACATCGTATACCATGATTTTCTATTTCCCAACCTATGCAGGTTTGATTCGGTTTGATAATATCTTGGAATGCAATTGCTTATATAAGCAGGAATGCATATTGTGGGTGCTTCATATTTGTGGGCTTCATATCCAACTTGCATCATGTCAGATCATGATATATTTCTTATGGCATATTAATTTTTCTTCTATTACTTGATCACATATACCTATTGAGGTGTGTTACTTCTATGAGTGTTGTTCTGTTTTCTCACTGCATTGTTTTTGAATGTTTTATTTTTGGTATTAAGTATAATATAGCCTAGTGTTTTTGCATTTTGCAGAGGCACACTAAGTCATTGTCAACATTTCAGAGGTCCGCCATGGTTGAGAAGTCTAGGCAGAAGCCTCAAGAAAGAACGGGTGTTCTTAGTAATGTGGGTTCCTCCTTGTTCCCTTAATTTTTAAAATAGCATTAGTATATTTGTCTTTTTTCCTCTACCCCCTCCATCTAAAATAATACCCTTTTTGTAACATGTGGTTGTGATGCAGGCCCTAAAAGCCAATAACTATGGTAATGATCCTCTGCTAACTGTAGCTCTATACTTAGAGATTAAAGGCCAATCTTGAGAGCTGACAACCTCTGTATTGATGGCTTGTCTGACTGCCCAGGGCTCCCATGGGACACATCCATTCCTAGTATAATAGTTGGCACTTGGGAGATCTTTGGCATGGATGGAAGATGCTCATGGTTGTGGTGAACTTCTCTGCACAATGTGACACCCGTTGGCATATTTAGGATCTCATTCACTGTGGAAACATGAAGGGTGTTGTAAGTAAAAGCTTTTAATGTATTTTGTTTAAATTAGTTAAACGAAATACATACAAAGATTTTATTGACAACGCACTTCATGTTTCCACAACGAATGAGATCCTGAATAAGTATGCGGTTGTCACAGCGTGTAGAGAAGTTCACCACAGCTGAGCATCCTCCATCCATGCCAAAGATCTCCCAAGAGCCAACTATTATACTAGGAATGGATGTGTCCCATGGGAGCCCTAGGCAGTCGGACAAGCCATCAATAGTTGCTGTAAGTTTTGAATTTTGACTCCTTAGCATATGTATGGGTTTTTCGTCCCATTATTTTTGTTTGGCTCAAATCTATATGTCGATGTGTTCATTTTTCTTATCTGGGGTGTTCTATGTTGCTCTGCTTGTGTCTTAGGTGTGGTTGTCTTAGGTGTGGTTGTACAAGGTGTGGAGAGTGGTTGTACAAATGCATAAAAACTATAGTTCACCAGTTATTGGATTATGGTTGTATAAGGTGTGGTTGTACAAATGCAGAGAATTGAAATATGGACATGGATCAAATGAAGCACAAACTTCCAGTGCTCATTTTACTGTATACATGCCATATATTCTACCTTGAAGAAAATAATGAAGGTGAATGAGATTCTCCATCAAGATCAATTATTTTTCTCCTACATGCTTGCAAAGGTGAAAGGCTTGGAACATGCACATCATTCAACGGAATTCGATCAGGTATGTTCTTCCATTCTTTCTCAACACCTTAAAGTCCTACATAACACGCGATTTACTAGTTACTTACATCTTGGAAGACATATCAAACAACATATGCACATGCCCCATATTTATTTCCTAATTCACTGATGTCAGTACATATTTTACAAACTAATTTTTGTATATTGCACGAACTACAATAATATACTAAGACATTTCATTTAAGGTGTCTATTTCACACATGTTTTTCTTTAAACTTCCAGGAGGCTACATCTATTTATCCTACCCTCTAGTTTAAGGTTTTTAAACCTATTTGGTTGTTGTGAGTAGAGTCTATTCAAAGTTGTGATGGTGTTTCTAAACGTGGTAGTTCCTCACCTCATATCTGCCATGAACCAATTGCAAAACTAATGGGCAATTCAACAATCGGACTCCTGAGAACCACTAGGATTGGGAAAAATAATATAGAAAAATGATGTGATTGGCTGTCAAATTCCTTACACCTTCATATATAGGTTGTTGTTTTAATTCCTATTATAATCTAGTTGTTTGATTGCTAATGCAGTGTATATAAATCTGAATGGTGTGCTTATTATTGACCTTGTTATATTGTTCACTTATACATTGGATAATGAACCAATGACAAAATAATTATGTTCTACAAGCTAGGAACATGCCAACCAACCATCCACTCTATACATATGAGTTGTATAGATAGGTAGATCTCTGTTCTGCTATGTCTAGCTTTGATGATTCATATACTAGAGCTGGAATGTAACATGAACATTGCTTCGATAGAGATGGAATGTAAATTTCTTTTTAATTTTATGAACCAATGTACTGTCATGCTAACCGTAATCATGTACTAGGGAGATTTTTTGATGAACATCGCACTTCTATTGCTGCAACTTGCAAGAGGAATTAACAATTCCTGAAAGTTTGTTTTGGTAATGGTTTTTTCTAATTTCAGAGCTAAAACCTGAGAAGAGCATGAAATTGCATTAGGTCCTTGGAGGAAGCTATCAAAGGAAAATGAAATTGCAAAGCAAGAAAGAAAGGTTTGCTTGGCCATTTGTCAGTTAGTCTGTTGGTGGATTCGACATGGATGTTGCAACTACTCTGTATTAGGCCACTTGTTGCACCAGAGGTTTAGAATCTATAGCTCTTCTAGTTCTGGAGATCAGTGTATCTATCATCTCTGCCTAGTAGATGAAATTGGAAATCCAACATATGGTCTTTTTGGGACTGCTGTTGCAACTATGGGGATGTTGAGTACTGATGCATATGTATTGACTATGGATATGTTTGGACCTATTGTTGATAATGCAGGTGGCATTGTTGAGATGAGTCAGTAGGTAAATTATTTGCCCTTATTATTTGCTTATTTACACTAAACAAGCCCTTATTATTTGCTGCTTTACACTAAACAAGCATCTTCAGCATGGTTTTTTTGTTTAACCATCTAGAACAAGGATACATGTATTTTTGTTTAACTTTTTGCTTTGGACTTAGGTTGAGGCTTTGGGCTTAGCTATCACCTTGCTGCTATGATTCCTAAACACAGCAGCCAACTGCACCTTGCTACATGAATTTTCAGAGGCCACTTTCAAGCCTTTCAATTGCCTCACCCACCCTGCTTCCTGTATCACTCACCAGAATTAGATGCCAATGGAACTACACTCTGCTTAGCTGCCTTCTCTACAAGTTTCATATGGGCCCATCCGAGTGGAAAGCAAAAGGTAGCTCCAAGTGTAGAACCAAGGAGCATATTCCACACTCGCCATCTCAAGGAACCAGGCAATATGAGACCAGATACAACAGCAGTTGTTGAGACAACTCCATCAATGTTGAAGACATCATGTATGCCACGTTGTTCAGCAAGATGATTTTGCAAACCATAAAAAGCAGCAGTAAACATTGGTGTTGTATTCAATATAAGGGGCAAGGTAAAACGTCCTCCCCATGTAATTCAATATAAGGGGCAAGGTAAAATGTTGAATGAAAGTATATCATTGGTGTTGTATTCAATATAAGGGGCAAGGTAAAATGTCCTCCCCTTGTAATTCTCAATTGATAAATAAAAATTATTCATACTTTTATACAAGTGAGTTCTTCTACAATTGACATTCATTTAGAAATAATGATAATGAATTGAAAATTGAATGATTAAAAGCCATGAAAATGTAGCAATACAGAACTAGTAGTCATTAGTGGCTTTTTTTATACGCCATTAAACTCAATAAGAACATTTTCATACACCAACATAATACAAAATAGTGGCCTTTGTATAAAAGCCAATTGATGGATAGTGGCTTTTTTATAAATGCCAAATGATGGTTTAGTGGCCTTTATGTGGTATTTATTTGAAGCCACTAAAGACAAACCTTTAGTGGCTTTTACAACTTAAGCCACTATCTTCCTAGTGGCATTGGCGCTAGAGACATTTTTTAAATGTCAACAAATGTCGCTAAACCTATTTACTGGCTTTTTTTTAGTGGCATTTCTTAAAGGCCGCTAATGAGTATGTTTGTTGTAGTGACCCTTCTTGCCAATCTTTTCAAAGTTCACTAATGTGAAACCCAATTCATCCACTATAACTCTTTTAGTGTTATCAACCCAATTACATTTAAAGAGCGTAATTTTGAAATCTACATAGTCAAACTCCCATATGTCTTCAATGACATCGTAATGACATTTTAGCTTCACGTAGACTCTTATCCTTTGCACTGGCAAAAAAAATGAAAACGCTTGAAGGGTGACCCCACTGTTTTGGACAACGCTCTTATCATCTTGACGCTTTGTGTAATATGACAACCCATTTATGTCAAACCCTTCATAAGACATAACATTCATTTTTGGTTTAAAGGTGAGGAATTTGATATTTTTAGTAAGATTATTTGGTGTTTGAGATAGTTGATGTAAGACTTTATCTTCAAACCACTTACTAAATGTCTTCTTATGCTCTCTAGCAAGCCACATTGAATTGGCTTGAGGATATTGTTTCTTAATAAAATTGGTATGTTCCTCGATATAAACACTCACTTCATCGATGTTGTGTAAATTATACAAGTGAGCTTCTTCCAACAACTCACAGCTGATTACTTTCATCCATGATCCTAAAATCCCTCAATATTCTTGTCATTTACAGGAGTGTCATTACCACTCAGAAAGTCATTGCGAAAACTCCATAACCTCTCTCGCCACATAACCCTCAATAATAATCCCTTCAGGACGATAATGGTTTCAAACATCACCTTTAAAAATGCTCATGTATCGTTCAAAAGGATACATCCCATGCAAGAAAAGTGGTCCCAACATTTTTACTTCCCTAGTCAAGTGGACAACAACATGAATCACGATATCAAAGAACAGAGGAGGAAAATACATCTCAAGCTAACATAGGGTAACAACCATTTTTCTTTGCAACTTATCGAGAGTCTCAGGATCAATAACTTTGTTACATTGACTGTTGAAGAAGAAATAAAGTTTGGTGATTGCAAACCTTACATGCTTCGACAGTATAAATCGAATTTCCACGGGAGATATTTGTTGCATTAGAGTGTGACAATCATGAGATTTAAGATCTATCAGCTTCAGATCTTTCATTGATACCAATCTATGGATGTTGGATGAGAAACCCTATAGCACCTTAACATTAACCAAGCACTCACAAAAAGATTTCTTCTCCTTTCTAGATAACGTGTAACAAACAGGAGGTAAATATGTTCTCTGATCACTACTAACTACTTCTTTTAATTTTGTCCTTATTCCCATTTCACGTAGGTCAATTCCAGATTTGATCCCATCTTTAGTCTTACCTGTAGGGCTGTCAATGGGGAGGGTATGGGGAAGGTAAGGTCTTACCCTTACCCTTACCCTTACCCACCAAGTCTGGCGGGTAAGGGTATGGGTAATTCCCCACTCCACCAATATCCTTACCCTCCCCTTACCCTTACCCTCTTACCCACAGGGTAAATGGGGAGGGTAAGGGTTAAGTGGGGAATTTATATGTCATCTTCAAATTTGTGGTAATATTAACAATAATGGTCTAGCTAGTACATTCATTTATTTGAGTGAAATATCAAGATGTTCCATAATGGATTTTAAATATCCAAAATGTTTCTAAGTAATATTCTACAATTATTGTATTGAATGCATGTACAAATGGTAGTACCCTAACATTGGTGTGTGAAAAAATAAATTATTCCTAGTAGATTAAGACTTCTACATTAAAATGATATTAAAGGACAATTTGTCATAGAGAGTTATTCTTAGAAACAAACATATCTTATACCCTCTAAAATGTTGTAGCATCCAAAAAAATAAAGCACAAATAAAATAGATAACACTACCTCACATATGTATTAAATGATACATTAAAGATTAAATCTTGTTATTATATACATGTTTGTCTTACACCAAAAATAATTTAATGGAACATAGACTACATATATACATGTGTCTTGCACCTCTAAAACTGTGTTGCATACACAACCAAGTTAACTATATAAGAAGTAGAAAAGAATATAATGTATTATTTAAAATGATTACCCAATAAAATTAAATATTACATGGATTCAAACAACATATGACCATACATTCAATATATTATACATAAATATTGGTGGGTAGCGGGTAATAGGGTATGGGTAATGGCTTACCCTTACCCTTACCCACTAAGGTAGCGGGTTAGAGGGTAGCGGGTAGGCGGGTAAAGGGTAAGAAAATCCTTTACCCTTACCCTTCCCCTATAGGGTATGGGTAAAGGGTAAATGGGTTTACCCTTACCCATTGACAGCCCTACTTACCCGGTATATTCAACAGAGTACCAATGATGCTATCACATACATTTTTTTCAACATGTATGACATTGATACAATACCTGACTGCCAAAGAACTCCAATAAGGAAGACCCCAAAATATTGACTTTTTCTTGAATAAAGATTTGTCACTATGTGTGGCCATGGTCTATTGTAATCTCTTACCAAATTCATTAACAAAGTCTTTTACTCTTTCATAAACAACCTCCCCTGGTATAGGTTTAGGCGCACTATGTTCCTCATTCCATCCATTGAACGTTTTGCGCAACCTTTGGTACTGATGGAATTTCGGAAGAAACCTTCGATGACCAAGATATACAATCTTGCAACCATGTTTTAGTCGTATTGAACCAGTGTTCTCTTCACATATAGGACACACTTTAGATCCATTGACACTGTATCCAGATAAATTCCCGTATGTTGTAAAGTCATTAATAGTGAAAAATAGCATAGCGTGCAAACAAAATGTCTCTCTATGTGAAGCATCATAGATCGTCACACCTTCACCCCAGAGTTTCTTTAGGTCATCAATAAGAGGTTTAAGATAAACGTCAATATCATTCCCATATTGTTTAGGGCCTGATATCAACAATGATAGCTTAATGTACTTATTTTTCATACACAACCAGGGAGGAAGATTGTATATAACAAGCATAACAGGCCAAGTGCTATGTTGGCTGATCAATGTCCCGTATGGATTCATCCAATCGGTACAAATCCCAAGTCTTAGATTTCTGACTTCTTCATCAAATTTAGGGTACAATAAATCAATCTTCTTCCACTATGGGGAATCAGACGCATGTCGTAGGATCCCATCCTTATTTTTCTTAACCTCTGCATGCCACCTCAAATTCTTCACATCTACCAGATTGGCAAACAAGCGTTGAAACTGTGGTATGATAAGTAGATACCACATCATTTTGGTCGGAGAACCAATTTTGGACTTCCCCAAAATTGTCATTTTATACCTTGACGCACTACATTTTGGACAATCTTTCAAATCCATATAGTCCTTTTACATATAATACACAATCATTCGGGCATGCATGTATCTTCTTGGCCTCCATTCCCATTGGGCACAATAATTTTTTTAACTCGTATGTTGAGATTGGCAGCTCGTTTCCTTCAGGAAGAATTTCTTTCAACAAAGACAACAATGACGTGAAGCTTTTGTCGCTCCATCTATTGTTAGCCTTCAGCTTATAAAATCTCAACACAATGCTAAGCTTCATAAACTTAGTACAACTTATGTATAATGATCTCTCAGCATCATTCACAATGTTCCTAACCTTGGGAGGTGGATCAGTGTGCTCTACCCCACAACTATCCCGCATCTCATCAACGATTTCTACTGGAACTGGTTCATTCACATCTACGTCATCGGAGGCAATTTCTTCTTCCACACAAGCACTGGTATCGATATCTACTGATTTCAGGTTTGAAATCTCTCCATGCCAGTGTCATTCTGTATAGCCTTGTACAATCCCATTGCACATGACATGGCTTTTAATTTCGTCACCAGTACTGACTTTCAAGTTGTTACCTCAATGCCTACATGGACAGTAGAACCTATCTCCAGGTTGTTTCCTATGTTCCTCTGCGAATCTAATAAACTAATCAAGACCAGAAATAAACTCTGGGGTGCAACGATTTGGAATGGACATCCATGATCTATCCATTCTATGATCAAAAAGGAAACAAGTATATATTAGGGTTTAGGGTTAAAAGATTAGGATTTAGGGTTAAAATATTAGGGTATAGGGTTAAAATATTAGGGTTTAGATTCTTTTATATATATATATATATATATATATATATATATAATGTGTACCACCTATCCCATTATTGATCACCTAATCTCACTAGTAAGTGTAAAATGTGTATTCGATTTTCAAGAAAATTTCGGCAGAAAATTTCCGCAATTCTCCAAGTACACCGATGTACATGGGCAAATGCCCATCGACATAATTACTTAGAGAAAAAATGGGGAAGTCCTGATGAAACATCATGAAAATCGAATATACATTATATACTTACATCCTAAGTGAGATTAAGCATTCAAGAACAGTCCAAAACTGGGGACTATCTAAGATTTACTCCTAATGAGTAAATCTCAGACGGGTTTCTAGGTCAACAAAATACATGTATGTTGTCATTTCTATACCTACAATCTAGGTTTTGGAAAATGCAAAGGGGGAAGCGTGCGGATTGACCCTTTTGAAGTGGGGAGCAGAAAGTGGGCTTTAAAGCGGACCAAAGCGGGTGCTTTTTTGAAAAAGCAGTCTGCATTGTTTTAAAAAATGTAGAAAACTTTTGGTGACCGTTGTACTGCTAACATATCATTAATCAAGAATTTAAATGATATTTCATTACATCATCATGACTTTTACATATAAAAAGGGTCCTATTTACAAAAATAAATTGTTACAAGCTAAAAATACTCAAACATCATACAACCGCATAGTCCTCGCTCAACAATCAAGTATCATACTAGTACTATGTACTTAATATTGTTTCAACAATTGGGCTTAGAAATTATCATTTAGTAAAAAAATTTGGAGGTAGTAGTTATTAAATACTAGTACTCTGTACAAATATTGTTGACTTAGTAAGGTAGTCTTCAACATAATATAAATAGATGTACATTTAAATAGTAATAAAGAGAAATGCATGACAATATATAGTAGAATCAATATAATTAGATATTACTCAGTAAATCCTAAAGAGCAATAAACTACTAGAGTTAGTATATAATAAACAATATAACAAATTTTACTACCTTATTTTGTTACAGTCTATAGATGGTTGTGCAAAGTTTTTGTACAAGTATACAAAATGGATGACTATTAATTTGTCAGTGGTAATAAACTACATTAAACATACATGCCAATATCATACATAGTAAATCATAAAGAACAATAAGTTATTGGACTAAGTACATAATTGACAATATAACAATATTTTACAACATCATTTTGTTACAGTCCACAGATGGTTGTGCAAAGGTTTTGTAAAAGTATACTAAATGTCAGACTATTAGAGTATCAGTGATAATAAACAACATTAAATATACATGATAATATCATAAACAAACTTGAAAGTGCAAAGTACTAGTCTAGTTGTACAAAGTGTACAAATAGCAGTAACAAAGTAAAGATAAATGATAATTACTAAACTTTCTTACACCTTTTGAGATACAACAGCTGGAGCATCACATCTCCCAAAAGTAGTCCTTTCATTTTTCTATAGATTTAGCGAGTGATTAGGCCACTCCAGCAATATTTGTCGTGAAGCGCCCTGAAGCGGTCGCTTAAGCGGGGCTGAAAAAGCAGCCTGAAGTGGAAAAAGTGGGAAAAAGCGGCTGCTTCAGTCCAAAACACTTCAAAGCCTGCTTCAGCTAAAATTACAACGAGACATAGGCTTGACCACTTAAGCGGCCACTTCACCCGCTTTTTAAATCACTGCAACAATCATAGTTTCATCGTTCATATCCTAGGTTTTGTGTAACATCATTTAATTAAATTCATTCTTCCATTTGGGTAAGTTCATTCATCATTAACCCTAATTAATCATTAGTACTCAACTACACAATTTTGAAGAACAATTATATATTGAACTAAGTTAAATCAATCAATAACAAGAGAGAAAGAAAGCACTGTCAATTAATTAAATTCATTCATTCATCATTAACCCTGATTAATCATTATTAATCAACTACACAATTTTAGAGAACAATTATATATTGAACTAAGTTAAATCTTAGAGAAATTAAGTGCAAATCTAATTAGTTAAGTTCATTCATTCCTCATTAACCCTTATTAATCAATATTAATCAACCCTAATTAATCAATAATTATATATTGAACTAATTTTAATCTTATAGAAACTCACCGTACTAGTGGAGCAAGATGTGGTGGCGGCGGACAGAGGTGGAGGTGGTCGCAGCTAGAGGTGAAGCAAGTGGTGAGCGGCGGCGATGGAGATGACTGATATGAAGCTAGCGGTGAAGCAGGTGGCGAGCGGTGGTGGGGTAGTGGGTTGTTGTTGTGGTCGTTGGCGGAGATGAGTGAGCAAGCGAGTGGTGGCGGCAACTAAACTAGAGTGGTGGCAAGCAACTGGAGCGGCTCCTCAACAGCAGCAGCTCCACAGTAGCGGTGAGCTCCTCAACAGCGGTGGCTCCTCAGCGACAACAGGAGAACAGTGGCGGCACAGCTCATCAGCAACAGCGATGGCGGCGAGCAGCAACAGAGAATCGAAAATGAAATAGAGAAGGGGAAGAGTCTGGCTAGCTCGTGTGGGTGATATTAAGTTAACTATCGGCGTTGGTTATTACAAAAATTCGACTCCTAACAGCAATAGGAATCATTTCAACAAGAAAACCAACACCTATATGCAACTTTAAATATAAAAAATTGCACCCGGTCAGGGTGTTTGTCGTCGGTTTCTACATCCAAAACCGATGTCTATCCACATAACCTGACAAAAAAATGTTCTTGAGTTACTATTATAATTGTCAGTTGTCAATCAAAAACTGACTCCGAATATGGAAATTGGGGGGAAATATTTCCACGGGGACAACGCGCGAACAAACTTCCTCATTGGTTCTCTGTTAAAAACCGACGACAAATGATGGGCTGAATTTTGCCTCACGGAGGATGTTTAGTCGTTAGTTCTTTCAAAGAAACCGACGACATATGAGGGGATAACAAATTTTACGGTACTTGAAGCAGAACATATGTCGTCGATTTTAGTGCAACCGACGTTGAATCGAAAATTTTGGAGGCAATTTTTTCCCTAGAAAATTGTATTTTGCGGGTGATTTTGGACGTTGGTTTTTATGCTTACAAACTGATGTTAAAGAAAAAGTGATACCCGTGTCTTTTATAAATCGATCATCCTTCACATATAGGTGTCAGTTTTTGTTTTAAGTCGATGTCATAGTGTATTGGCGTCGATATTTTATTTTTAACCAACGCCATCAAATGTGATGTTATACATCATTTCTGTACTAGTGTCTATTAAGCCTATTGTTGGTAGATGTCTCGTAGTCAATTCGAATGATATTTCTCTTTGGCATCGTTGGCTTGGTCATTTAAATATGTATCAATTGAAGAAGTTGAGCAAAAAGACTTGGTCAAGGGACTTCCAAAATTAGATTTTAAAAAGGATGAGGAATGCCAACCTTGTACCAAGGAAAGCAAACCAAGTCCTCCTTCAAATCTAAAGGAGTCCTTAGAACCAAGATAGCTCTTGAACTTCTCCATATTGATCTATTTGGACCTATGATAACTCAATCGATTCGTGGTTCCAAATATTATCTTTTTATTGTCAATGATTTCTCTCGATATACTTGGACCTTCTTTCTCATTTCCAAGAGTGATGCACTTGATGTTTTCTCTAATTTTTGCAAATGAGTTGAGAAGAAGCTTCTTGCTGGATTGTTTCCATCTATAGTGATCATGGAGGAGAATTTGAAAATAATCCTTTTGAACGTTTTTGTGAAGGATCTGGATAACCTGGAACACCTCAAAAAAATGAGTTTGTAGAGAGGAAGAACAAGTCACTACAGGAAATGGCTAGGATAATGGTTTTAAAGTATGATACTCTAAAGAAGTTTTGGGTCGAAGCCGTTAGTACCTCATATTTTGTGTAAAATTGGGTTTTCACGCATCCTTCTTTGAAGAAAACCCCCTATGAGATATGGTGTGGCAGGCAGCCTTCTATCGAGTGTTTTCATATTTTCAGTTTCTTTGTTTTGTTTTGAATATAAAAGATTCTCTCCACAAGTTTGATCTGAAATCATACAAGGTTTTCTTTTTTTTTACTATAGCACTACTAGAAAGGCTTATGGAGTGTTTAAAGTTGATCTACCTAAAGTAAAATAATCTATTAATGTAAAATTTATTGAGGCTAACCCCTATATTCCCAAATATATTATTCTAGATGATGATGTTGCAGGTGAGGTGATTCCTATCTTAAAAGAACTCAACATTCACCCAAAAGGGAAAAGAGGTGGCCACTCAAGAAGAAGAGATAGATGAAGAGAAGAAGGATCCAACTCCCTGTGTTGCAAAGAATATTCCTAAAGTGCTAATTATTGGTGACCCTTTTGAAAGAGTGAAGACGTGGTCTGCCTACAACAAGGAAAAAGGAAACATTGCCTTCATCTCACAACTCGATCCAAAGAACATCAAAGAAGCTCTTAGACATGATGAATGGATCTGAGCCATGCTAGAAGAATTGTAGAAATTTGAGAAGAACAAAGTGTGAACTCTAATGCCAAGACCATGTGATACAAAGAACATTGGCACCAAGTGGGTCTACTACAACAAGCTATATTAAAGTGGCAAGGTGTTAAGAAACAAAGCAAGGTTAGTGGCTCAAGGCTACAATCAGTAGGAAGGTATAGATTTTGATGAAACATATGCACCTGTAGCTATACTTGAGTTCATTTGTATGTTTCTTGCTTTTGCTAGTTACAAGAACTTTCTCCTATATAAAATGGATATTAAAAGTGCATTTTTGAATGGTACAATTGAGGAGGAAGTGTATGTTGTACAACCTTTGAGCTTTGAACATGATAGTTTACCTAACCATATTTATCTATTGAAAAAAGCTCTCTATGGCCTCAAACAAGCACCTCGAACTTGATATGAGAATTTAAAGAACTTTTTGTTAGATCATGGATCTATCATGAGCAAAATAGATTCTACCTTATTTCTCAAACACACTTCTAACAATTTTCTTATCTTACAAATTTATGTTGATGATATCATTTTTGGCAGAACTAATCTTGATCTTTGCAGGGAGTTTAGTGATCTTATGTGGAGTGAGTTCAAGATAAGGATGATGTGTGATCTTACTTTCTTCCTTGATTTTCAAATCAAGCAAACTAAAGATTAGAACTTCATTAAGCAAGGCAAGTACACAAGTGGGCTACTTAAGCGCTTTGGGATGGAGAATGCCAAGCCGATGGACACCCCCATGTCGAACACCGCCAAACTTGATAAAGATGAAGAGGGTGAGAAAGTGGATGAGAATCTCTATAGAGGTATGATTGGAAGTTTACTTTATTTAACTTCCTCTATACCTAATATAATGTTTACTGTTAGCTTGTGTGCTCGCTTTCAATCAAATTCCAAAAAATCACATATTATAGATGTTAAGAGGATTTTAAAGTACTTAGCCAAAATCCAAAATTTTGGACTATGGTATCCCAAGTCAAGGGACTTTACTCTTAAAGCTTATAGTGATGTGGATTACGCAAGATGTTTGATTGATAGAAAGTGCACAAGTGACACTTGATTCCTCCTAGGACCATGCTTGGTGTCTTGGTTTTCCAAGAAATAAAGCACAGTGTCTCTATCAAGTACCGAGACTGAATACATTACAGTCGGGTGTTGTTGTGCCCTGGTTCTATGGATGATGCAAATGCTCCAAGACTTTAACATTTATTTTGATGCTTCTCCCATCTATTGTGATAATACTAGTACAATAAATTTATCTTACAATCTTATATTGCATAGTAGAGCCAAGCATATAGAGGTTCGTTATCATTTTCTTCATGATCGCACTGCCAAGAAAGATATATCACGCATGTGAATACGGAAAATCAGTTGGCAGACATTTTTACTAAACCTCTAGCTAGAGAGTAATTTACTTTTATTAGATATAAACTACTCATAACTACTTTGGATGAATCTTCTATGTCCTCTAGTTAGTTTCTATCTATCCTATATCTTTTTCTTATGTCTTGATCACCCTTGCTTGCTAAAGTGCTAAATTTTCATTTTCTTATGCCTTATTTTTTTTGCTTGTTTTGGGTATTTTTTACAAATGCCTATTTTATCACCAAATAGTACCCAATTATTAATGATGTGTGCCTAAATATGTTTTAAAATGCAAAATGGACTAGAAAAATAAATTTAATTAGCACTCAAATGGCTAGAAATTAAGATTTCTAATGATGGATCAGGTTGCAACTCAACCGATCTGTGGTCGAGGGCTTTTATAAAAAGTCATTTGGTCGAGTTTCCATCTCATAGAATTTGACCGATGGCCGGGCTGGAGCAACACTTAAGTAAGATTTAGCTGACTTTTCTCCCTCTCAACTAGAGAAAAATCGACTGATTCCTTCTCCAGCTCCCTCAATCTCTCAACCCTATCCCCAACCTTCCCTTTCCTAGCCCTATCCAGCCCTTTCCTAGCCCTAACCAGCCCTAGTGTGGAAAGACAAGAAAAGACCGCTTGAGAAATGACTATATCAGGAATAAAGTGGGGGTGGCAAGCATTGAGGACAAGTTGTGTGAGGGCCGACTCAGATGGTACGGACATGTGCAACGCAGACCTACTTGTGTGCCTATACGAAGCAATGATATTGAACCAAACACTAAAAATAGAAGAAGAGGAAGGCCTAAATTAACATGCGATGAGCTTATAAAGAGATATTTTGAACCTCTACATCTCAATCAGAATATGGCCCATGATAGAGCTGAATGGAAACGAAGGATCCATGTAGCCGAACCCAACATAGTTGGGATTGAGGCTTACATCATGATGATGATGATGATGATCATGATCATAACTCTATGTATGTTCTATCATGTGAGTTATTTGTATGCTTCCCATATTTTGATTATGACACTAGTTTCTTGTTTCTCTCTTGTCTCTGTTTGATGTGTGTTGTGTGGTTGCATGTTTTATCTTGTGGTTACATGTTTTAATTGTGATTGGAGGAGACCCATTTTTGTTCTCTTCTACCCCCTTACTTTTTGATAGTTCCAAAAGGGGGAGATAAGTTCAATGTTTTGAAGCTCAACCATACTATTTTTACTTCCTATGTGATCCTTTTCTTGTCTAGTATATGTTTTATCATTTGACTTGCTAAAGAACCATGCAGTATGCATGTCATATAGCTTTGTGTAGAAAGACTAACTATCCAGAGTAAAGTGAGCATAGATTGAGGGAAAGCAATTCACATTGTTAAAATTATGAATCCCCTTGCAATTCACAAGGCTAAGGTATAGCTTTACATATCCTTTTCAATATGTTGAGGAATGGTTTGTCATTGTCAAAAAGGGGGAGAATGTTGACTTGAGAGTTATACATTGTCCATATTTTGATATTGAATTAACCATTCCATTAATATGTATTTAGTATGTGTTTTTAAGATTGATTTCAGGCTTTAGGTACATGAAAAGGATCAAACTACACAATCTCTAGCTTGTCAAACTTCAAGTCAAAAGCAACACAAATGTGCAATTTGGTAAATCACTCCAAACCACCTTGAAATATTTTTGTAATCATTTGTACTGATGATAGGACTTGCAACTAAGATGAGAAAAAAAAATCAGGGACACTTAATTCCAACATTTGATCACTCAAAAATCATTTTGAAAAATTTGTCACAATAATTTTGTCGGTCGAGTTTGTATCTTAACCGACTAGTGATGGATTTTTGGAAATGGATCAATCAGTCAAGTTGTAAACTCATAGAACTCGAACGACCGACTCACTGACCAAATTGATTTTGACTGATCAGTCGAGTTCTCCAAGGACAAACTCGACTAATAGTTTGAAAATTGGCTTTTTCAATTAGTGGATCGGTCGAGTTATCTTTATTGAAACTTGATCGAATGTACTGTACGAAAAATGTAGAAAAAGTGATTTCATCCATTAGAGAGTTGTTATAAATAAAAATAAATATGTTGCAAGTTGTAAAACAACTATTTTTCATTCTTAAGTGATATCACACTCAAAGGAACACCCCCAGCTTAAATAGGACCTCTTGGAGTTCATTCTAAGGTTGCTCATTCATGCTATCCTTGGTCCTTGTTATAGTTGAGTGTGCTACAACCATTTGAGCCCCTTTCTCTCTCTCTCATTTACAAAGCATTTCATGATTATGAGTGAGTTAGGCATGTTTTAAGAGAGCTACCTCCATGTTATCATGTAAAAGATCTCCATCTTCCCAATCCCCTTTTTCAAAGAGCAAAAGTTGAAGTGATCTTCTCCTAGTGAAGGAGGAGTTGTTTCTCTTCTTCAAGGTTGAATAATTTGTGAAGATATTCTCCAAATGAAAGAGAAGGAAAAGGCAAAAGATTCCAGAAGAGTGGGTAATTTATGTGAGGCCAAAGACATGATGCAAGTGTGGGTAAGTCCTTAGTGAAGGCTGAAGATATCTTGATCAAGTGGGTAAGTCCGTGTGTAAGTTAAAGACTCTTGGCTTCGATAGGTAAGTACTTGGATGTATGGTGCTCTTCTTATATCTCTCATAATAGAATATAAATATATATGGGTTGCAAAGCCCTAGAGGTTGACCTCTCTAGGTAGTGGATTGACCGTCTCCTAGTTTGGAGATTGGGACCGCTCTAACCACCTTGTCCAAGTGTTTGTTTCAAACTCTCTCATCCTTGCTATGCTTGTTTAGATAGGACTTCCAATTCAGTTTTAGCTTGTGGTTTCAATTGATATAATTTGAAGGTCTAACTATTCTTGTGAGAATTTTGAAGCTTTATTCACCCCCCCCCCCCGCTAGAGCCCTAGATCCAAGATTCATGTCCAGGATGCTAACATTGTTATTATTCTTGAATCTTGATTTTCTAAAAATAGCTTAACATCAAATGCATTATCTTATAGAATGGAGCTCATTATCTTGATAATTCTGATTATAATAAGTATACCATGATTACTATTTGGTGGGTGATTTGGGTATCTCTATCAATAAACTGATGGACAATGAGTAGTTTATTCATGGTAAAGTTTCCTTTTGAATGATAATCTTCATCTTACTGCAGTGTATGGTTCTAATGATGATTAGGAAAGAATTTCTTTATGGGAAGGGCTCTGCAGTATTTCTAATTCTCTTACTGGTGACTGGTGTGTCCTAGGGGACTTTAATGTTGTTAGGCATTTTTTTAGAAGATGGGGAAGAGACCTCCTTCGGTGACGAGTATGGTGGGGTTAATAATGCTATTTGTTATACTGACATGTATGAGATCCCTGGGAAAGGTTCATTTTTCACTTGGGATTGTAAACATAAAAATGGGGTAAGTACCTTTTTAAAAATTGATTGTATTTTTGGCAATATGAATTTGCTCCATTCCTTTCCTACAATTTTGGGGGAGGTTGTTTCCAATATTGTGAGTGATCATAATATCATGAACCTTCATCTTTGTAGTAGGAAGAGATTTAGTGGGCCTTTCCATTTTTATTAATTCATGGACTTCTAGTGTGGACTTTCTGGATATTGTGAAGGAAGCATTGAGCATTGATGTTTATGGAGCTCCAATGTATAAGGTTTATAGAAAATTGAAAACTAAGAAAATGGTTTTGATTAAATGGAACAAAGATAAGGTGGAAAGCTTTTATTCTAGAGCTATGATATTGGAATCTAAACCTCACTTTTTCCTACTTCAGGCGGACAAGGATCATGGTAATGCTATTCGGCATGCTGAAATTAACTCAATCAGATTGGAGGCCATTGATGACATTAAGGCAGAGGAGGCTTATTTCAGACAGAATTTGAGGGTTCAATGGCTTAAAGATGGAAATCGTAGTATGACGTTCTTCTATTTCTCTCTTAAGGTTAGGAGGATGAGGAACAATAATGTTCATGGATCTCATAGATTATGTGTTAAAGATGATTTATCCAAGGCATTTGACTCAGTTAATAGAAACTTCGTCCTTACTATGCTTAGTAGGATGGGTTTTCCTTAATGTTGGATTGGATGGGTGGAATCTTGTTTCACTAGTACTTCGTCTCAAGTCCTTATCAATGGAACTCCTTCAAGATCCTTTTCTACATCTAATGAAGTAAGGCAAGGTAACCCTTTATCACCTTACTTATTCATTATTTCTATGTAAGGCCTTTTTATGTTGATTGATTCCTAGGTCAAGAATGGTTTTTAACCCCTATTCAGGCTTCTAAATATTTCCATGTATTTCATCTTGTTTTTTCTAACGACCTTATGGTTCTCTTGAAAGATGATGAGATGAATTATAATAATCTTCTTAGTGTTCTCCATTCCTTCGAAAGACTTTCTGGTCTTAAGTTGAACTACAATAAAAGTTAGCTTTTTCTAAGCAAAAATGTGATTGCTCCTTGTTTGGATACTTGGAGTATTTTTGTGTCTATTTTTCCTGTGAACTATTTAGGTCTTCCGTTGTTTACTGGTAGGCTTACTAAGAAGCTTTGTTCTCCTATCATTGATAAGTTGAAAATGAAGTTAGATGATTGGAAAGGTCGTCTGGTGAGTATGGCTGGAAGGGTGGAGCTCACTATTTCTATGTCGGCTTCTTATCATATATTCTGAACAATGACTTTTCCTCTCCCTATTGTTATTACTGATGAACTAGAGAAGATCATGAGAAAGTTCATTTGGGGTGAGTACTCCGAAGACAAAAGGAAGATTCACTCTGATTCATGGGATGATATATGTAGACCAAGGATGAAAGGTGGGCTTCGTATTCAGAATATCAAAGACTGAATTCAAGCTGGCTTAATTAAAAATCTTTGGGATGTTACTACTAAAAAATACTCTCTTGGGTGAAATGGATATATGAAAGATACATTCATGATTTCTCAGTTTGGTTTGTAAAACCATAATCCTGTTGTTCTTGGATGTGGAAAAATCTTCTGAACAAAAGAGATGTTCTTGAAAGTGGGTAAGGGAGATTCCTTCTTGCTATGGCTTGACCCTTGGTGTCCTGGTAAGTCTACTTTGCTAGACCATGTAGATCATCCGTTGGTGTTTAAAGTAAAAGGTGGTTTGAAATCCAGAGTTAACTCCTGTGTGAGTGTTCATACTTGGAAATTTCTAGATGTTAGACGTGCTAGGAAAGTTCAAAAGTTCTTTGAGAATCTGCCTTCTCCTGATTCTAATATGGAGCATCTGATCTTACTTAATGGGAAGCGATGTATTTTTAGAAGGGAAATCTGGGATGTTTACAGGTTGAAATCCCGTGGTCCATTAGGGGGAAATGGATAGAGCTTACCCATGAAGTTTTCCATTTTCTGTGGAAGTTGTTTCTGAACATAGTGGTAACTGTTGATGTTTTGAAGCGATTTGGATGTTCCTTTGGATCCAGATGTTATTTGTATGGTGATGCAAAGGAAACGAAGACTCGTCTTTTCTATGATTGTTTATTTTCTAAAGTTTTACGGAGTAATTCTGTCAAAATTATAGGGTTGCTCCTTCTGAGGATCGTGATCTCATAAATTTTGGAGGCTATAGAAAGTTGTTGGCTTGTTCTATACTTTTTCATATTTGGGAGGAAAGAAATTATAGAGTTTTGTATAATTTGTTTAGTAGTATAGACAGAGTTTGGTTGAGAATAGTTAGTACTTCTGATATCTGTAAAGAGTAATTTCAGCTCCTTTCTTTCCATATTTTTTAAATATTTTAAAATATCATTGCAAAAAGAGCAACACACTGGGTACAAAAAAAATGATTTATTTAAATATTCTTATAAAATTTGCAGACATTAAGTTTGCATAATGTTGTCTAATGTGACTTAGGTTTGGCTTTTTATGACAATAAACCCTACTTGGGCGTTATGAAGTCTATTTTCCCAAAAAAAAAATGATCCTATAGTTCTCGACTAAAGTATATTGAAAGTAATGGTATACAATTAAAGATTTTTTATATTTATTGCAAGAACACATACAAAAGAATATTATTTATCAAATTTAATACATAGGTTTATTACAAGCATCTTTTGCTACTAAAGTAATAGATAACACACAATGAAATTCATCCAACTACGATCTTGATATTGGAAATTATGTTTGTTTTCTATTTCTCCATATGCTATTCAAACATAATTAGAATGAACGCCAACAATTCTAGATGCTATCCAAACAGAATAAGATTGAAAAAAGTATTGAGTTTTGCAAACAGGATAAGGAATAAAACTGCCATCAGTTCCCATAGGTACCCCCACTCAAATTTCATTTGTGTCATTTGAGAGCTCAACGGTGACGAAAGTCTCGGGGCCAAAAGAGACCGAGAGCAAGCTTTCTCTGTTGTTTGTGTCATTTGAGAGCTCAACGATGACATTGACAGAGTATTTCGGGGCCAAAGGGAAGTCGCTCAACTCCATGGCAAAGGAGGTGAGACGTTCTCCATTGTAATCCAGACTTCATTATCAATAGCAAGATCCCATGGGAAAAGCGCCGGAAGCGGGAACCACCATGTATGCCATAAAAATAAAAAAAACTTAAAAAGAAGTACTCGGGGAATAAAGCTAGTGGAGAGCAAAGAATCTAAGATAGAAAGGATGCCACCTTATCTCCTGTATATCTAGTCGAAATAGCCACATTCATATTGTTGTTTGGACAAAATGCTTTGAACAACTCCGCGGTGTCATGCATTTGATATTTTATATCTATATTACTATAAAAAGAGTTAGTTTATAATGCGTTCTCCTTGATTCTCTCTCTTCTCATAATTTTTCTCAACTTTTTTTTCATAATAAAATCACAAATCCCTTAACTTTTCTTTGACATTCTTTTTTTCTAAAGTGCATTTCAGAGTCAATAAACAACACATTTTCAAATTTTCTACAAAACAGTTACGAGAATTACCATTATCCTTTTGACAAATTTTATTTTTCAAATATTTAATATAAAATAAATATGTTTAATGGGGCACGTACATGTACACATGTGCGTTAACTAGTAGAGATAAAAGATTTACAGTGAACAAAAAGAAGGAAAAAGAGGGTATAGGGATAAGGTAAGGCCGCTCATGACTCCAGGGGTGGGTGATTTCGCATCGATTCAATATCCTCAGCGTACTTCATTTCTTCAAGCAATCCTTGTCAATGCTTGATTTCTACTTCTTATTATCAGTAATCGGAATCAAGCTCAATCAAAAATATATACACTGAGAAGCCAAAAACTTTTTAATCTCTATTCGTTAATAAGCTATAACTTATATATTCTATTGATGCTTCCCCGCTGTTTAAATGATTTGTGTGTTAGGGAGAAGCTATTATTTGTCCCCTAACAAGGAATTTATATGCATTACCAAAACTCTCATTTTCAGAACCTATGACTTGAATTGGCGGCTCTTTCCTAGTGTATAACCTTGAATACACAGCCAAGTCCTCCAGAATAAGGGAAGATGTGGCATTTAGTTGTTTGATGAAATCTCAAGTTGAGTTGGACTGCAGTCAAGGAGATGAGCTATCATCACCAGAACTTTCGCCTCGTCTAGCTTCATATTTGTGTAGGACAGGCAACGAAGCACTCGCGGACAACCGGAACGACCTGGAAGAACCCGCCAAAACCGCTGCCTGCTGTCTATCAACCTCCTTGCAGACACCATCCAGCATAGACAGGAAGTCCCTCACCACCGTAAATATCCTAAAAGGGTGAGCTTCCTCCTTGGCAGTATCACCGTGGAAGTACTCCGTGATCTCCTTCACCAGCGCCAAGGTAGTTTTCTCATCAGCTTTAATCCGAGAGATCTCCACTTCGGCATCAGCGAGAAATGCCTTCATCGCCTCGAAAAACTTCCCTTGTGTGCTAGTCCTCGCTAGTTCAAGAACAGACCTGATCTTGTCAAGTCCTGCTTCAAGTTTCACCACGTAACTATTTAGCACGTCGGAGTCCATTCCAGCTGCCTTCTTCACATTGTCAAACTCTTTGCCTAGGCCTGCTACAACTTTCAAGCCTTGCTTCTTGAAGTCCTCCTCCCTGATCTTTAGGGAATCAGGTGGATTGCTGGTGTCCGTGGTGATAGCATTGGAGTCAGCGCCTTCTGATCGGATTATTTCCTGGACAACAAAGTGCAGTAGTGTAGTCTTCCCATCTACCCCTTTCACGTCTGCAAGCTTTAGAAGGGTATCAAGCTTGAATGCTTTTGCCTGACCACGATTAGTACCCACATTCATTCTGTTCCCAGCTCTCAGAACAGCTTCCAGGAGCTTGAGAAACAGCCTACTCTTTTTAAGCTCATCACAGGCCACCTGCATATCAGGGAAAGATCAGCTTAGTTCGTTTACAAAGAGGAAAGGATCTCTGATGATGTTCAACCTATACAGTGCAGCATTTTCGTATTTTCATGGGAACCAATATCTAGTACTACCCTAGAGAAGAATACCCATACAGTGCTCGCATATTCTAGTAGATCATTACTATATAAAGAAAACTGCGGTGATAACATCATGGGGATCTAAATGATGTGTCCAAAGTATCATAAAGGAAGGCAAAGATGATATCCAACGCCGCATTGAGGCATAGGGTGTTTAAAACAGATTTAGTGATCATAGCAGGATTTAGTGGTCATACCAGGACAGAAGACAGGAAAAAAATTGTAAGCAGTCATAATAGCTTGAAAATATGGGTGTTGTGGACAATCCAAATCCTGTTATCTAATATGCTCCTTAAAGTAACTGAGATAACAAATAATTTTTGGATAATCCAAGTACTATCGGATAAAAGCCAAACATGCTGAAAGACACGGAAATCACAGTATTTAGCTACCTCTACTGTTTCGAACGACTTCCTCAAATATTTAATTTCTCCCTCAAAATTGGCTCTATACAGCATTGCATCAACTCTCTTAAACGCAAAAGGAATATCCAGCACCGCCTTGAGAAAGCGCTCTGCTGATCCCAGTTTTGTGACATCACCAGTGTAGTCTCTCAATTTTAGTTCTTCTTCCTTGGTAGGAGCCATCTTTACTAGAGTCTCGAGAAGTTCGGACCCTAAACTTTCAGGATTACCTGTTAACAAAAAAACCTCCTGGATTAGCATTATAAAAGATATGAATAGTATTTACGCATATTGACTCTGATTAGGCATGCACTTACATTATTTACTATATTGACTCTGATTAGGCATGCACTTACATTATTTACTATATTGACTCTGATTAATAATACAACAGGCATAATGCCATACTGACCAACATATCATATGACCCGCAATTAAAACCAAACAAAAACATGTAGAGCACGTGTCTGCCAAAACCCACGTTCCATTCAGACAAAAATATAGTAACACCTACCACAAACACATCCACGATCAGTTCGGACAAGACTATATCAACACCTAGCACAAACATATCAGAAGGAAACGAATGTGCATGAATAAACAAAACAAATGCCATAACCAGCTTCTTGCATGATTAAAACAACGGGCATAAACAAACAAACAAAAGAATTGTATGCTTTCACATGTAACTTTTATTTTATTCAGGACAAGCTACTGTCAGAAAAGAATGATGACAAGAGTAACAGCTTTGACAGTAATATCGAGAATGTCAAAGTATCAACTGCCTTTTGTTATCATTCCGTATAAGCTTTCTGATCAACAGTCTCCTATGTCTCCCTGTTGTTTGTTCAAGATTCAAAAAATTAGATATTCATCTAAGAGGCAAGGATGTGGCGCCATCAATGGTGGTTTATTCAATTTAAACGGTTCGTTCAGATTGGTTGTGTTTGGATAATCTCCTATGGGCTATGTCTCCCTGATTATTGTTCAAGACTCCGTACAGTAAATACTACCAAGGATGTGGCAATACCAATACTGGTTTATCGAATTTAAAATGGTTTGGATTACACCTAAAAGTGCAAATAGAGGTGATCCTAATGGTATGGAAACTTTGCAAATCCAACCTCATTCCTTGATATATATATATATATATATATATATATATATATATATATATATAGAGAGAGTCAGGCTAGAATACACTCGAGTGTACGGATCGCACGAATACACTCAAGTGTGTTTGCATATCAAGACTATTTTTTTGCAAAATGTAAACCGTTGATCTTCACCGTCATACTACATACAAATTTTGAACCCATTTGGATGAGTGTAAGTCACTCATCCAAGGGCAACAAAATCAACGCGCGAAACTAATTTGAAATGCATAATTTTTGCGGTCTTCATAACATCAGCTATACATATCCAAATGTGCTCAAATTTTGCGTATGAGTTGTTCACGAGATGTTTAAGAAGATCAACGGATTAGATTTTCAAAAAAAATATTGCATCATGGAAAACTACTTGAGTGTATTATGCTCCGGATACACTCGAGTGTATTCTAGACTGACTCTATATATATATATATATATATATATATATAGTTTTGTATCACAACCTAGAAAAAGCATTTGGTAAGCACATGTCAGCCACCTTCACTAGGGGATTGGGCACTTTGAACACCAAGAAAGTTTATAAACTTCAATAGTGATATGTGGAGGTATTATGAGTTCAACCACTGTTTCGCACTCTTGAACCCGATATAAAATGGATAACATTTTTAGCACTTGCATTAATGCATTAGATAAGAGCATAAACTTGGATAAAGAAGTTATGCCCGCCCTTTAAGATGAATAGGTGACTCTCTAGAATAGCAGATAAGCGGCACCTATGAGTGATAACTAATAGAATGGCCAAGTGCAATTACCGTCACAGAGTGCCTCAGATACCTCCTCCCTGGTGACATTGAGTGCTCTGAGGAGTATGGCAATGTTCTGTGACTTCTTGGGGTCGAGTACTCTGTTCTCTTGACTGGTAGGCGATGGCAGGACTGGCCTTCGGATGCCATTCTTTGGTTTCGGGCCGTTCCGATTGCAGAAAAGAGTCTCGAATGTCTCCTCGTCTAATCTATGGAATTGTGAAAGAACAAAAAAGTTTGAAAATGAACAATAAGAGATATCAAAAATTAGCTCGACCAAGCTGATGCAGGTGGATAACTTGGAAGAAGAAACGGGATATGTGCGTCATCCTTACTTGAACGAGCTGGATTTGAGTTGGTCCCAAACCATTTCTCGATCGGATGTTGAGCGTACTTTGTCCCAGTGCAAGGGCTTCAATTTGGGCCTGGCGTCGTACTCGTCCGCTTCCGGTTGCGGAGAGGGTTGCCGGGAGGAAGTGTCGGGTCTCCCTACTTCGGTCGGGCCTGGAACGGGGATGGGTATCTCTGCTCGTGAAGTGGGCTTGACCCACTGTCGCCGAGAGGATGTTGGCCGAACCGGCGACGGCGGGTTGAAAATCTTCTGTACATCATCAACTATAAGAGGGGGAGGGGGAGGGGGAGGGGGAGGGGGAGGGGGAGGCGGAGGGGGCGGTGGTGGTGGAGGAGGTGGTGGGGAATGCTCTTCCTTAAGCACCCTGTCAGGTATTTCGGCAAAGGGGGGTGGTGGGGGATGGTCTTCGACAGGCATCCTGTCAGGTATCTCGGAGCGTGGATGTAGACGTGGCGGTGGAGGTGGCGGCGGCGGCGGAGGCGCCCGGTTAGGCCTCGGGACGACCCTTTTGACATCACCTTGGGAAGAATTGGAAAGGCGTGACCTTGGCGAAGTCCTGCGTGACCTTGGGGTATTCCCAACTTCAACCGGTGGACACACCGTGATGTCCTTCCCCAATGCAGCAGCAGCAACCGGAGGAAGACGAGGAGGCGAACTTGCGACGGTAACGAGCGGTGTGGGCAGGCTCTTCCGTGACGGCACAGTGCTAACAGGGCTGCAGCTGGCAGCGGACCTGCTGGGTGTATAATAGGAGTCATCATCCGACGCAACAACCGCGGGACTCTCCAGCCTCCGAGGCGGCGCTGCAACGAGCGGCGGGAGCGGCTGCAGGTCGGGGCTGGGCTCGTACACTGCAGCAGCGGGGGAGGACGCCCTAGCGGAGCTGAGCTTCCGGTAGGGGGACGACCCATTGAGGTCCCTTGTGGTGGACGGCTCGTAGGTGCCGAGGTACAGGACGTCGGGAGCAGCTGCGGCTGCCTGAGCGGCGCGAGGGTATCGTCGTGTGTGGCCTCCGCCGACTAGCTTCTCGGATTCTGGGATGGCCCTCCTGCGGCGATACACGAAGAGGGTGAGGCCCAGGAGAGCGGCGAGTGCGGCGACGGAAGCCGAGACGCCGATGATGATGTTTCGAGCGATTTTGTTTGAGGAGGTGGAGGAGGGAGCGCGGGGTGCGGTGGAGATGTCGGCGGGGTTGGCAGGTGAGGTGCCGATTGGGTTGACGGTGACGGGCGGGGCCGATGACGTTGCAGCTGGAGCGTCGGGTGCGAAGAAAGGGTTGGAAGGAGCGGTTTCCTGCGGAGGCGGAGGGGTATCGAACAGGACGTCGGAAGGCGGGGGCGTCGACCAGTCAATCGGGACGAGTGGTTGATGGAGGACCCTTCTGTCGCCGGCTGTGACGACGGCGACGGAGAACAGCAATTGGAAGGCAATGAGTAGTTGTGGCGGTACAGGCAGCACTGAGGGTGGGGGTCTCTTCCTCTTTGGTGCCATTGTCGCTGCCTCCGGGAGATTATTTCTCCTCTCCACACACACTGCCAAAGCTCCCTATCTCTCCTGGATCGTCATCATTCTCTCATCACAGCTAGCTCGTCCTCTCCACTTTTGGAGGCGCATTCATGGCATGCATTCACCCACCCACAATCCGATCGTTTGTTCGGCTGTCCTGTCGTCCCCTTTTTCCCCCTAAAACTTCTCTTTTCCTCCAGACCGGAACTTGGTATCGCGTGGCGAAAGAGAGGGGGCAGAGCAGTACCGTCGGTCGGCAGGCAAAGCGCTGGGCGGTGGCGCCGTTACGGAGTGGAAGGAAAGCAAGAGGGGAGGGAGCAGCAGAAAGCAGCAGAGCAAAAGCTTTTGCCCCTCTCAGGCAGCAAGATCTGGATTCCCACCGGCAAGGCGTGGCGTCAGCACGGCGAGCCGGGACAAAGGCGTCGAGACTCAGCTCGATCTCTCCTCTTCTTCTCTGGTCTACTGTCTCTACTAGTCTACTCTCTAGTGAATCTCCGCCTCCCCAGCTTCTCCCTTTTCCGAAGGGGGAGACGCGCGCCGACTGGTACGACGAGGGTAAATTACGGAGCACCCTGTCTCCCCTCCCTGGGACTCGTTTGCAAAATATAAAATGCCTTTGCCTTCTAGACGTTGCCTTGGAGGAGAGAAGAAAGGAATGAGGAGAGAATCTGCTTTGCGCACGGATCACACGCCAGGGAGGGGGGTCCCTTTTCCCCCTTTCAACCCCTGTGCACTGAGGTTGCACTTTTGCTTTTCTTTTTCCCAATCTCTTTTTTTTCTTCTACTGCATCTTTTTCCATACTCTTAAATGCCTTTCGGAAATTCTTTCTGAATTTCTTATCCGTCAGGTTGGAGGTGACTTAGCCCCCTTCCCTATCCCAAGTATGTGCCATCCTGGTGGGATCTGATCGGGTGGTACATCAGCAAGATTGGGTATATAGTATTTAAGTGAGCACATAATGGGTAGGTGCACAAGTCTTTCATGCACCCCCAGTAGTCTTTTCTAATAAAAAAACCCATTGCGACGACCGGCACTGAACTGAAGCTCAAAAGGACCACTAGATTTGTTCTGCGTTAAACAATCTCCTCCTCGTGGGCCTCTGTACCGTTTATTGGACGAATTCATGGTCCTTCTTCCTCAACCACATTGTTCGTCAGCCGTGTGTGATGTTACCAACATTTGGATGTCAGTCATCATCTTCTATCGGCATGTGCTTAGCATAGTATGAGGACCACACACCCACTTGTTTGGAAACACTCGATTTGTCCTCACTTGGATCGGACATTTGGAATTTGGCACTGCAAATCCATCCGAACGCAATGGTTTCAGTGGTCATGTTTTTTTTTTCCCATTTGGATCAAATGGGAGTGAGGAAGATGGGATGAGCAACCATGAATCATATGAAGCTTTACCAAAATCATGGTTTTTTTCACAATGTTTGTCTCGATAGGTACTAGGGACAATCTGCTATCACTTCCATCAATCCCATTCATCATGTACCGTTGTTTTGGTCACTAGTGTCAAACATATACATACTTTTGTCGAAAGTCACACTATGATGTCATCTACTATAAAACAGGGAACTTTGTGTGTGTGTGTGTGGGGGGGGGGGGGCGACATTCTTCAACGCATCCTTCATTTGTTGTGCCTCACTTGAACATGAACTTAACATGTGTACGATGTTGTTAGGCACATGCCTACTCAACAAACCTCGTGTTTGGTCGGACATCAATTCGTTGAGACATTCTAATAGATGCATTATGATGTGACATACCAAATTTTAGAAATTCAGCATGGTCTTCTTTTATTTTATCATCTTTTTTAATAATAGTGGCTCTAATGTCATTTTCTTCATGAATTATAATGTATTAGGATATGTAAGAAGGTAGAAATATAATGGTTTGCCTGATAAACTCCATGTTTGAGGCTAAATTATAATTAATTAGGGTGATATATGTTATCATTTAGGAGCTAGTTCTATAGTTTTACCATCTTAATGACTCGTCTCCTGCCTTTTGTAGGAGACTGTAAGAAGCACACAATGAGAGTGAGATTGTACAACTATTTCTTTGGCTCCTTTCTCACTCATCTCACCATGATTTCTTCATTCTCAACTTCCTCTCACTTTTCTAATCGAACCCTAATATCCTGAATTAATAAAACCCACGATTTACTTTACAAATCCTTCTAAACTTAGGGCTGGAAAAACCAAACCTGACTTGAACCCAAATTTTTTAAGCATGTTAGGGTCTAAGACTTTTCGACCCGACCCGAAATTGCCCCCAAATTGCCACCCCTATGTAAACTTACTACACAAAATCCTCCAAGACACCTCCAACAACTACCATCCACCCTCAATTGAGCCCACAACCACATTTTGTGGCCACCTCTGGTACAAAGTAAGTTAGTGACTACCTCATCGTCCTTGGACATCTTCAATCACCTACACTGAATTCAGCTCACTATAATCATCCCCTATCACAACTTGTTGTTTGCAAAGAACAAACAAGTCAAATCAATTTCTCTCCCATTGAATGCAACCTTGTTGCCCTATCTCTGGTGTTCTTGGTGACAATTTTGAAGTTTATCTTTTGGTGCATCTTTTGTTTTGGTATACCTCACCATTCCTTCTTTTCCAATTACAAGTCTTCCTCCTGATGCCAACCATAACAGAGAACAAGTCATCATGGCCCTAAATGCCTCAGGGTATGTGCAAGGGGTCTTTCTATCAAGAAGACTTTAAGGAACCATCCAAAATGGATGGCTTCATGAGATCTTTCTCATAGATATGAATTAGTAGAGAGGATTGGTGCATTTTTCCTTACCCCGAGGTACACACACCTAAATCAATTGAAACTTGACTAGATGTGCACACCTCAAGGGCTTGAACACATAGATATCTTTCAAATTTATAAGGACCTACACTAACACACCCAACTAGACTAACACACTATACCCACAAGAGCGCAAGTTTGTGTTATAGTACAGGCAAGAGACAAGAATTGTAGGGAAATATGACATCAGGTAGGCAGCGGAAATAAAAAATTTACTGACATATTTCTCATTAACCAGCGGACTGCGTCAATAATTATGCAATGGGAAGGATGGTTTCATGAAGATATACCAGGTCCTGGAGCAAGTCTAATGACAATCATCGTCAATGTAGATGTGCACTCTATCTTGGACGGTATATGTGTAGCTCCTGGTTGCACTCGAACTCGTATGACTGCTCCTCCATGAATAGCAGACTCAGACAACTGCTGCAATGACTCCTCAGATCTCGTCACGGACTACAAGTTGACGTTTCTCTCCTAGCAGTAGCCAACAGTCTCCTGCCTCTAGAGTAGTCCACACTGACCAACTAGAACTCTTATCATCCTATGAGAACAGACATGAAGGAGTTGTCCCTCTCGTTGGTGTACTAGTCACCAACATGTCCTCCCACAACAATGATCCTCAGTTATTTCTCTCTCATGTCTATCCCTCCCTAGTCGGGTAGGACTTACTTGGGATCTCATGGTTACCACAGCTAGAGAGTTTTGGGTTTTAGGGGAGACCGAGAAGGCAGTAGAAACAAAAAAATTTCTTCTCTCAAACCCAGAACAAAGGAAATATGTTTGGAAACTTGACTAGATGTGTACACCTCAAGGGCTTGAACACATAGATATCTTTCGAGTGGAAAGGACAAGAAGATCTTGAATTTTCACAACTTTTCTAGAAGTTTCACAACCTGTGTGTGACAAAACGGTCATCTCGTCCAGTGAGATGGTCGTCTCACATGTGAGACAATCATTTTCCTAAGCAAAACGGCCATTTCGCACCTTCTAGTTCTGCACATATGTTGGCAATTCAATTCTAATTAGTACTCAACTTGACGTCAACATCAATCCTTTATGCTATCGAATTGCACCCCAAAACCGGTGTTTGGTGCATCTGAGATGGGTGTCTCGCACCAGGCCAAATGTTTGTTTGGTGTAACTGAGATGAGCGTCTCGCACTAGGCCAGACGGCTGTTTTGCACAAGTGATATGGGCATCTCACAGCCTAGGTCAGGTAGAATTCCAACCAATATACAATACAATCATCTTAACACTCCAAACAACAGTCTCAATACTTGAACTGATCATTTGGCAGTCTAGTCAGATGATCTGTTGCGTGAATTGAAATACCTAAACACTTTAGTATTCAATCCAATCATCATTCAAGATCAAACTCCTCTTCTAGATGAGTTACTATGTGTGTGACCCTATAGGTCCCATATCACGTTGGCTGTAAATGCCCATGACTATCTTATGGCATCACAAGCAATGAGTGGTGCCTAGTCGCACATCATTGCTACCCAAGTGAATGGAAAGTTGGGGAGCAACTCCAACCTACAATTTTTGTATGGTGTTATAGTGTTTGTATAGTTCCTTTGTCATTGATATCTAGATTGAACTAGAGGCATGGAGCAATCACCCTCATTATTATTCAATCTTGTTCCTTGAACCAGAGTAGGCTACATGAGATATACATAAGCTCAATATCATATATTGACTCACATACATATGTCCATACTTTTCTCAGTCTCACTAATCAAGAGGCCTAGGATATCATACTTCTGTAGGAGGGATAAATCCCATCTCTATCACTCACAGTCAGTCCCCATGTGTCAAAGTCACCCAATCAACACTGTTATAATAACCCATGTTTCAGGACTGCATTTGATGATGTCAAAGTGTACCCAACGACATGTGATGAGTTTAGTGATTTTAGGTATAAGAACCACAAATACCACCATCACTATGAGAGTTGACTATGACTTCCATGATGATGTCTTCCACGTGTCAGTCTCACGGTGGGTATGTCTGATGTACTTTTCTCTAGCATGTATCTGTGTACTTGGTTTAATATTTTCATATCATGACTAATGAGATTTAGTCATCAACCAACTCATACTCTAATCTTAAGTGTTATTGGTGTCTATCAACCTTCCACAATAACAATCGATCAGGGACATAATGAGAATATGTATATTTATTCTTACCATCTGTATGATCTCATCCATAAGGTTAGTAACTTGACAACACATATAATTGAGTAATATAATTATCTAGACATTCACTCTATATCCTCATTATCTCATAATTGAGTGAAACATATGAATTGGAAGCTTGCCTTTATTATTATCAAATAAGGTATCTACTGCCACATCCCAATCATCATATGATTGGCTTTCTAGGCATACATACCAACAGACTCCCACTTGCACTTAAGCCCAATCACCCATGGATCTCATCTCGAGTGACCTAACATGACCATCATGCTTCTGCTGCATAAGTGCTTTTATAGCGGGTTTAACAATATTTGCTTTAAGTCAATATTTTGTAATTTTCTCATCTCTTCGCTGTATGACTACTCATATGAGATGGAAGCACTATAATATGCTATCTGAGATTATCAGCCTAACTAGTAGCTTCATTGTTGTCATCAATATTTCTACTGTGTCATCAATGGTTTGGAACCTCACACAAGTTCACCCATATGAACTTATTGATCCATACAGTATCCTCTGCTGTTTTCATAACACAAAGATACTCAACTTCTTTTGTAGATTAGGACAACTTCCATTAACTTAGAAACCTTTCTAGCTTACAGTTCTCGTTTAATGTCAAACACTATTGTGATCATGTTGTCTGTTTGGAAGCTTGCATGGGTGTAACCCTTTACATCCAACCCTTTATTATTACCATAACTAAGTAACCAATCCTTTAAGTGCTTCATAAGCACATAAGGATGTTCATTATGGTATTCTAGTGACTCTAACTGGTATCTGACATATACCCTCTCATCATGTCCAATATAGACGAGACTTCTAGGTAGGTATATATGTGCCTGGTGCGCTCCCGCTAGAGGCTTACAACACCGGCCAACTAGGGTGGCCGAGTGCAATCCACGAGGTTGGGAGGCACATGATGATGAGATCTTTGCTTTCGAAATTTGTATGGTCCCAGATCGAGTCTATCACTAAAACTAAAACAATTCACCCGCAAGCATATGAGGTATTGTTGTAGTATAGATCAAAGGCAAGATGTGGGGTCGAACCACAGAGATAGAGGGGGCGCTAGAGTTAGAAGGCGTGAGCTATGTTCCTTTTGCAGAGATTAAGGTTTTTAGGGTTTAAAGGTTTGTTGGTTGTTGATTAAGCTAAGTGAGCAAGTAGGAAAAGCAATATGAAACTAAGTTATCAAAAGACTAAATTAGCAATCTAAGTCAACAAGCTATCTAAACAAGAGCAAGAACAAACTACACTAGACTAAGCAAGCAACTAGCAATTGAGAGCCTAAATTAACCACTAATCAAGATCAAAGACCTAAATTAACACTTAGCTAACAAAATTAGGCAATCAAATAAGTTAACTAAAGCAATTGAACTATACTAGCATTAACAAGCAATCAGAGCAATTAAGGTTTTAAGCAATTAAATGAGGGAGGTGGGCCATTTGGGAATGTGACCTGGACATTAATTGGGGGATGTCACCATAATAAGCAATTAACATATTCCATTCTAGACTACCAAACCAAACAACAAGGTGGGTGTTATGAGGATGTACCCTATGTTACTAGTTGGAGAACTAGGACTAGGTGTAATTCTCATAGGACTTACCAAGTCTAGGTCTCTAGGATAAGTGATATTAGTCAATTTAGGACCAAGGGTAAGGATGGGAGTAGAGATGAGGATATTTGACCTCATGCCACTAGCCACCTCAGCCTTTAGGAAATCCTAGGCAATTGCATTAATCACACTTATACTAGTCACTTAGAACTCACATTTGCATGTAGGAAGAAGGTGATTATGTAGGAATATAGGGGGCTAGCTAGGGATCCGAATTAAGGACCTAGGAGCCAATCTTATGATAGCTACATAGAAACCAACACCCTAGAGGCAAATGTCTTCAAGCACCACAAGGCAAGCAATTAATGTAATTAAACAACAATCACATGCACAAGTAATGGGAAATGAGATATAAGAAAAGGCAATCATCATAGAAGTGAAATATGTTCATTACAAATTATATTCCCCCAACATCGTATCAAAGTCACATTTTTGCCCCAAACAACCCACCCAAGGGGGGCTTATGTAACATCCCTGAACTGGGTTATGAACTAACCCTAGGTGTTTTGCTTAATTATGTAATTAGATACTTGTGATTATCTTTTGGTATGTAATTAAAGCTCCTAAGGAACATACATTTCCATTTCTGTCCCTTTTGAACAATGTTGTAATATTGTTTTGTAATACAGGGACCTATGTGCAAATTACCCAATTAAAAGGGGATAACTTGCAAATTGCACATTTTAAGATGTTCCTTTGGTGTTGAGACATCATAAGAATGAATATGATGAAGTATGATGGATTCTCCAAGCTTGGGCACTAAGATACAGCTTGTGGAGCAATCCTTGTACTTAAAACTCTAGTTTTGGTGTAAAGTGCAATTTACCCAAAATATGGGGTGTAACTTGTAAAATACACCTTCTAGAGTATCTTTTATGACTCTTGGCATCATTTAGAGTAAGAATTATGAATAGGGAACTTCAATTGAATAATCAAATAAGAATGATAACCCTTATAAATTAAATAATCAAGTTATAAGCCTAATAACCCTTATATATGTGCAACTTAGTAAAAAGTTGGCTTTCTTCACCTTTAGACCTTGGGTTTAAGATGCATTTTGCTTAATTATGGAAGGGAGAAACGTGGCTTAGAAGAAGGGAAGGACCTAGATGAGAAATGGAGAAACAAGTTGTCCTTATGATTGGAATTTCACCCAAAGTATATATACACCTTTTCTCACTTAGCAAGGATCATTTCCTTCACTTCCCTTCTTATCCCCTTTCTTAGACCAACTTAGGACAGAGCTCTGGAGCAGAGGAGGACAGCTAAGGAGTTCTAGGTAAGCTTTGGTCATCTTCTTGCTCGGATTCATGGAGGAATTCATGGTGCAAGGTTGGTTTTATGGTCTTCCTTACTTGTTTCTTCTTTCTAGCCGATCTTTCCCAACCAATTTTTGGAGAAACACCCATGGCCAACCTGTGGAGCTCAATACACCATTAGAGGCCTGGAAGCTTGAAATCTTGGAGCTCTAGGAACGACCTTAAGGCGGGTTTTATAACTCTAAACCTTTTGCTTTCTTATGCATATCTTTGTTCTTGCAATTAGTACTTAGTTCTTCTTCTTTCCCATTCTTCCTTGCTTTCTTGCAACTAAAACCACAAATAACAGACCTTGATCTGGAGGTAGAAGAATATGGGCATGATTACCAATGTTACTTTATCAAACGGTCTTGTTTCCCCCCCCCCCTTTGGCCAAACGGTTTGGGGCAAACGGTTTGCAAAACCGTTTGAAGGGCAAACGATTTCACAAGGTCGGTTGGAGAAAACGGTCTCCAAGACCATTTGAGGGCATTGACCAAGCATTTACCATTCGGGATTTCTGTTCATAATTATGTAGGCTAATGACCCACCAAATTTTAGGGGTTAACTCCAACGAAATCGTAGGTTGAAGGCCAATCAATTAGGCAAATCGAATTGAATTAAATGCTGTTTTTCAACCTGATTAACTTGACCTGTTTGGGAAAACGGTCTCAAGACCGTTTGAGTGAGTTGACCCAGCGTTGACCGTTTGGGATTTCCTGTTCATAATTATTTGTTTTGATGACACTCAACATTTGAGGGATTAAATCCCAAGGAATCGTGAGTTGAAGGCTAATCAATTAGGGAAACCTCATTGGATTAAGTGCTGATTATCAATCTGTTTTAATTGAACTTTTTGGACAAACGGTCTCAAGACCATTTGAGTGCGTTGACCAAGCGTGGACCGTTTGAGATTACTGTTCCTAATGATGTGGTCTATTAACCCACCACATTTGATAGGTTAACTCCCAAGGAATCACGAGTTAAAGGCTAAACAATTAGGAAACCCTAATTGGATTAAGTGCTGATTTTCCAATCTGATTAACTTGAACATTTTGGGCAAACGGTCTCAAGACCATTTGAGGGCGTTGACCAAGTGTTGACCGTTTGGGATTCCTGTTCCTAATTATGTTGGTTAATAACTCACCAAATTTGAGGGGTTAATTCTCAAGGAATCATGAGTTGAAGGCTAATCAATTGGGCAAACCCTAATTGAAATTAGTGCTGAAATTCCAACAAGTTAATTTGAGATTTTGGGTTGATTAGCCCAAACGGTCTCAAGACCGTTTGGGGATCACCCAAACGGTCTCACTACCGTTTGGGGGTCACCCCAAGACCGTTTGGAGGTCTGGGGTCAAGTATAGTGGATCAATTGAAGGTCCAAAGGTACCAATCATATTGCAATTAAGTGATGAATTGTTGATCAACCCGATAGACCAATCCTTGATGATTTCTCACTAGAATCCAAAGTATGGATGGGCCAAACGGTCTCAAGACCGTTTGGTGGTCACCCAAGACCATTTGGAGGTATAGGGTTGAGTATGGTTAGGTTTTTAAAGGTCTAAAGGTACCAAGTTGATATGCAATGCAATGCTGATTTGATGATCAACTCAATAGCTCAAACCCTAATGACTTTTCACTAGAATCCAAGGTTTGGTTGAGCCAAATGGTCTCAAGACCGTTTGGAGGTCACCCAAGACCGTTTGGAGGTCTAGGGGTGAGTATGGTTAAGCAATTGATGATCCAATGTTACTAAGTTAAAGTTTAATCAATTGCTGATTTGGTGATCAATCCAATGACCCAAACCTTAATTGATGGACTTGGATTTTGATGATATGATGGGCAAACGGTCTCAAGACCGTTTGGAGGTCATCCAAACGACCTCAAGACCGTTTGGGGTCAGGTCATACCCAATTTGGATGATGGATCTATGGTTTCAAAGTAACTAGTCTTACATTGATTAGTATTGAAGGATCATCGATTCCAAACCCTAATTCAATTGAATCAAACCCTAATTGATGAACAATTGGGGTTAATTAAGGGTCAAATTAGTTGAAGGTTGACCTATTAAACTCAATTGAGGTATGAGTATAGGTCCAATTGATGATTGGTTCCATGAATTCAAAGATTGAAGTAATCAACATTGGAAACCCTAATTCAATTGGATACCTTATGTAATGGAGGTTCAATGTGAATGAATCTTTGAGAATTAAGATGATGAATGTTCTATTGATCCAATAAAGATTAGTAATGACAAACAATGAAGGCACAAAGTTTGAAACCCTAATAGTACCTAAGTGACTAGTACCAATTGAAGGGAGAATTCTTAATTTCTTATAGGATTAATAGCTTGATACACTATGTTAACCATAGTAGTATGTACTTGATTGAAGGGTTGACGTGACCTAATCAAGTTGAAAGAATTAAATATTAGAATATATATATATATATATATATATGAATCATGTAATGATCTTTGGTAGCACGACCGTGTAAGGGAGCATGGCCGTGGTAGCCTTACTTTGCACGACCGTGCAAGGTGGCACGGCCGTGGTGTCCTATAAAGAAATTTAAAAGTTTTGGTATTATGCTGACATTGTTATATATGCATGTCCTTATTTGTATAAGTCATACATGTTGATATTATGAGGTGATCATAGCCAGGTAAGAGTTATGATGTCCTATTCCTTGAAAACAAGTATAGGCTTTTAAGAGTAATGATATGTGAAAAGTATATACATTGCTTCAATCAAGGTCATGTTGTTAGATGACTTGATGCTTATATGTCACTTGGTAGCAAGTGTTATGCTAATATGAGGGTTTGAATAACCATGTTCCTGAGTCATACGATGAGATGGTTAATAATTAATATCCATATGATAACTGATATGAGTTAAACTTGATACATTTAGTATTCTTCTTTTATAGTAGTGTTTTAATGATTAATGATTGGTTAAGTAAATGTTGTCTTACTTAATACCAAATATGTTGTTGAATGCCTTAAAGATTATATTGCTTATGTTAATCCTTTATTGCTATAACAAAGCTTCTGGCAAAGAGTTATAACTCTCGCTGGGACAATTATATAAAATTGTCTCACCCCCATGGGATTCGACTTTTTAGGTGGACATCGAGGACGGAGGAACCAATCCGAGGGTGGGAAGTATTAGCAGCAGCAACACCAGGGGCAGCAGTGAATCTCAGGTGGAGATACTGAGTGCCAAATCTTGTAGATAGTATGTCTTATGTCGTCTCTGTACTCTCAGGTCCTAGGAGTCAGTAGGTCTGAGGTTTTTTGGCTTAGTGCCTCGAGATTTTGTATCTTGCCTTCTTCAGATAATAAGGCAATGGATGTATGTAATCACAGAGATGTAATGTCAAGCTATGATGTAAATAGTTTACCTTGTTTTCTTATAAAGGAGTTATGGTTTAAAGATCTCTTCACAAAAAGTTTTAAATTTTTAGTGATTTTTGGTAATCCGCTGCTTAGTGAACGCTTCCGCATTAGTTAATCTTGTTTTCTCGAGATAGACGTTACATTTAGTGGTATCAGAGCTCTAGGTTCACTGAGTCTACAGAGACATAGGACTAAGGTTGTAGAGTCTGTTCTAAGTGTTTTCCAGATTATCTGATAGTATCTTCTGCTCATATAGGAGAAGAAGAACTTGAAGATGTCTGGGCCACATGAAGAGCGTGCTGATGAAGGCAGTACTGCTGCACCAGGAGGAGGTGTAGGAGACCAGAATAGGGAGGGGCCTGTACCTAAACAGCCCCAAATTGACCCAACTGAGATAGAAAACCCATCTCTCCATGCTTTATTTGATAAATTCCTGACAGCCATAACACACATAGCAGATAGGGTGCCACCATCTACACCTAGGGCACCAGCCCATCAGGAAGGTTATGGAGCCGGCAAGACTTTTAAGAGACTTTGTCGGGTGGGAGCCATAGACTATGCTGGTACATCTGACCCAGCAGATGCTGATCTGTGGTTGACAGAGCTGGAAAAGGCTTTCAGGATCCTTGATATTCCTGAAGCTGAAAAGGTAAAACATGCGGTATACCTCCTAAAAGGAAGTGCTGGTAATTGGTGGATGATAGAGGAAGATAAGAGACAAGGCAAAGAAATAGGATGGGAGGTATTTCGACGAGAATTCTTCAGTAGATACTTCCCTAAGACGTATCTAGATGAGAAGATCTCTCAATTTGAGAGGATCACACAAGGACAGATGAACGTTAGCGAATATGAAGCTAAGTTCATGGAGTTGCTGCGGTTTTGTCCGCAGATGGCAGTTAGTGATGAAGAAAGAATTCGACGTTTTGAAAAGGGATTAAACATTGAACTAGCCACTCCTGTGTCTACCTTAGAGAATAGAGAAAGGTTTGCCACCTTTGTGGAGTCAGTAAGAAGGATAGAGAGGTCAGAAACCGAGAAACGACAGACAAGTAGTAAGAAGATGTACACCCAGCCTCAAGATCAAAGACCTGAAAGTTTTAAGAGGCCAAAATTTTCTACACCGACAACTATATCAGGATTTCCTACCCAAACACAATGGGTGTCAAGTGGGAGTAGGGATTATAGTAGCATTCCAAGAAGACCCTCTGACATAGCATCAACATCGGTAACTGGATCGCATAGACATTTTGCACCCAGGATCTGTTACCAATGTAGACAACCGGGGCATCTGGCAAGGGACTGTCCATATGGGAATACGATGATGACTCAACCTCAAGGGCAGAGTCTGCAAGGATCACAAAGGAGGCAAGTTTCTAATAATAATAGAGGACGTGGACAGACATCCCAAACAGGTCAGACAAAATAAGTTTTGTTTTGATATTTCATATCAGGATTCTATGTGTTAAAGATATGAAATTAGTTGTTTTTGAATTCCTTTGACTAATCCTATAAGGACACAAGGGAGATAAGAACTTATATCTTACTCAGTATTCTTTAAAAACAACTTATAATCTTCCTTAATTGTGTATTAAAAGATGAGATATAGATGTGATACCTGAAGAATAATCAAGTATGGTAAATCATGTGTGTATAACGATATGAAAAGTAGGGAATATGATGATAAGTAAAATACATACTACCTAATCTCAATACTTATATACCCTAGCCAGGTATATGGTTATTGTGGATAAGGCAAGTATGAAACTCTTAGATTGTTATTTTTTTATTACCCTGATCAGGTAATTATTCTGAAACAATCTAGAGAGTATAAAGAAATTAAATGAGAAAATCTAAGTGAATACTTAGTGAACATACTTAGTGAACATACTCAGTGAATTTCCTCAGTGAATACTTAGTGAACATACTTAGTGAACATACTCAGTGAATTTCCTCAGTGAATACTTAGTGAACATACTTAGTGAACATACTCAGTGAATTTCCTCAGTGAATACTTAGTGAACATACTTAGTGAACATACTCAGTGAATTTCCTCAGTGAATACTTAGTGAACATACTTAGTGAACATACTCAGTGAATTTCCTCAGTGAATACTTAGTGAACATACTTAGTGAACATACTCTGTGAATTTCCTCAGTGAATACTTAGTGAACATACTTAGTGAACATACTCAGTGAATTTCCTCAGCAAATACTTAGTGAACATACTTAGTGAACATACTCAGTGAATTTCCTCAGTGAATACTTAGTGAACATACTTAGTGAACATAATTAGTGAACATACTCAGTGAATTTCCTCAGTAAACACTTAGTGAACATACTTAGTGAATATACTTAGTGAACATACTTAGTGAACATACTTAGTGAATCTCCTCAGTAAATACTTAGTAATCATACTCCATGAACTTCATCAGTGAGTGCTTTTGAGACAACATACTTAGTAAATTTACTTAGTAAGATCTTCCAAGACAAATTGCTGAGTGAATCTTCTCAGTGAATATTTCCAAATTAATTGATTAGCAAGCTTTTTTAGTGAACTGTTTCATATAAATAAAGGATTGCTGAGTGAATTATCTGTTTTAGGTATATATGTTTCTCTTTTGGTAAACATTCTTGAGTGATACTAGAATAATGTTCTTTTATGCTTCTTTCTTTAAAAATATGGACATCTTATGTTAGGGGTTTATGCTTTGCACAAACATAAACAGTGATAAGAAGGAATTAATGGAAGGGGCTTTGTGTGAATTACAAATCCATAATATCATCATAAATTTTAAGATAATATGGGGAAACGTGAGGGCCCTACTAATGAATAATCTATTCCTCCTTTTCTTGGGATTTCGGGGACGAAATCCTTGTTAGGGGTTTATAATTTATAACATCCCTGAACTGGGTTATGAACTAACCCTAGGTGTTTTGCTTAATTATGTAATTAGATACTTGTGATTATCTTTTGGTATGTAATTAAAGCTCCTAAGGAACATACATTTCCATTTCTGTCCCTTTTGAACAATGTTGTAATATTGTTTTGTAATACAGGGACCTATGTGCAAATTACCCAATTAAAAGGGGTTAATTTGCAAATTGCACATGTTAAGATGTTCCTTTGGTGTTGAGACATCATAAGAATGAATATGATGAAGTATGATAGATTCTCCAAGCTTGGGCACTAAGATGCAGCTTGTGGAGCAATCCTTGTACTTAAAACTCTAGTTTTGGTGTAAAGTGCAATTTACCCAAAATATGGGGTGTAACTTGTAAAATACACCTTCTAGAGTATCTTTTATGACTCTTGGCATCATTTAGAGTAAGAATGATGAATAGGGCACTTCAATTGAATAATCAAATAAGAATGATAACCCTTATAAATTAAATAATCAAGTTATAAGCCTAATAACCCTTATATATGTGCAACTTAGTAAAAAGTTGGCTTTCTTCACCTTTAGACCTTGGGTTTAAGATTCGTTTTGCTTAAGTATGGAAGGGAGAAATGTGGCTTAGAAGAAGGGAAGGACCTAGATGAGAAATGGAGAAACAAGTTGTCCTTATGACTGGAATTTCACCCAAAGTATATATACACCTTTTCTCACTTAGCAAGGATCATTTCCTTCACTTCCCTTCTAATCCCCTTTCTTAGACCGACTTAGGACAGAGCTCTGGAGTAGAGGAGGATAGCTAAGGAGTTCTAGGTAAGCTTTGGTCATCTTCTTGCTCGGATTCATGGAGGAATTCATGGTGCAAGGTTGGTTTTATGGTCTTCCTTACTTGTTTCTTCTTTCTAGCCGATCTTTCCCAACCAATTTTTGGAGAAACACCCATGGCCGACCTGTGGAGCTCAAGACGCCATTAGAGGCCTGGAAGCTTGAAAGCTTGGAGCTCTAGGAACGACCTTAAGGCGGGTTTTATAACTCTAAACCTTTTGCTTTCTTATGCATATCTTTGTTCTTGCAATTAGTACTTAGTTCTTCTTCTTTCCCACTCTTCCTTGCTTTCTTGCAACTAAAACCATGAAGAACAGACCTTGATCTGGAGGTAGAATAAGATGGGCGTGATTACCAATGTTACTTTATCAAACGGTCTTGTTTTCCCCCCCTTTGGCCAAACGTTTTGGGGCAAACGGTTTGCAAAACCGTTTGAAGGGCAAACGGTTTCACAAGGTCGGTTGGAGCAAACGGTCTCCAAGACCATTTGAGGGTGTTGACCAAGCGTTGACCGTTTGGGATTTCTGTTCATAATTATGTATGATAATGACCCACCAAATTTGAGGGGTTAACTCCAAATAAATCGTAGGTTGAAGGCCAATCAATTAAGCAAATCGATATGAATTAAATGCTGATTTTCAACCTGATTAACTTGACCTGTTTGGGAAAACGGTTTCAAGACCATTTGAGTGAGTTGACCAAGCATTGACCGTTTGGGATTTCCTGTTCATAATTATTTTGGTTGATGACCCTCCAAATTTGAGGGATTAACTCCCAAGGAATCATGAGTTGAAGGCTAATCAATTAGGGAAACCTAATTGGATTAAGTGCTGATTATCAATCTGTTTTAATTGAACTTTTTGGACAAACGGTCTCAAGACCGTTTGAGTGCATTGACCAAGCGTGTACCATTTGAGATTACTGTTCCTAATGATGTGTTATAATAACCCACCACATTTGATAGGTTAACTCCCAAGGAATCATGAGTTAAAGGCTAAACAATTAGGAAAACCTAATTGGATTAAGTGCTGATTTTCCAATCTGATTAACTTGAACATTTTGGGCAAACGGTCTCAAGACCGTTTGAGGGCGTTGACCAAGTGTTGACTGTTTGGGATTCCTGTTCCTAATTATGTTGGTTAATAACTCACCAAATTTGAGGGGTTAATTCTCAAGGAATCATGAGTTGAAGGCTAATCAATTGGGAAAACCCTAATTGAAATTAGTGCAGAAATGCCAACAAGTTAATTTGAGATTTTGGGTTGATTAGCCCAAATGGTCTCAAGACCGTTTGGGGATCACCCAAACGGTCTCAAGACCGTTTGGGGGTCACCCCAAGACCGTTTGGAGGTCTGGGGTCAAGTATAGTTGATCAATTGAAGGTCCAAAGGTACCAATCATATTGCAATTAAGTGTTGAATTGTTGATCAACCCGATAGACCAATCCTTGATGATTTCTCACTAAAATCCAAAGGATGGATGGTCCAAACGGTCTCAAGACCGTTTGGAGCTCATCCAAACAGTCTCAAGACCGTTTGGTGGTCACCCAAGACCGTTTGGAGGTCTAGGGTTGAGTATGGTTAGGTGTTTAAAGGTCTAAAGGTACCAAGTTGATATACAATGCAATGCTGATTTGATGATCAACTCAATAGCTCAAACCCTAATGACTTTTCACTAGAATCAAAGGTTTGGTTGAGCCAAACGGTCTCAAGACCATTTGGAACTCATCCAAACAGTCTCAAGACCGTTTGGAGGTCACCCAAGACCATTTGGAGGTCTAGGGGTGAGTATGGTTAAGCAATTGATGATCCAATGTTACTAAGTTAAAGTTTAATCAATTGCTGATTTGGTGATCAATCCAATGACCCAAACCTTAATTGATGGACTTGGATTTTGATGATATGATGGGAAAACGGTCTCAAGACCGTTTGGAGGTCATCCAAACGACCTCAAGACCGTTTGGGGTCAGGTCATACCCAATTTGGATGATGGATCTATGGTTTCAAAGTAACTAGTCTTACATTGATTAGTATTGAAGGATCATCGATTCCAAACCCTAATTCAATTGAATCAAACCCTAATTGATGAACAATTGAGGGTTAATTAAGGGTCAAATTATTTGAAGGTTGACCTATTAAACTCAATTGAGGTATGAGTATAGGTCCAATTGATGATTGGTTCCATGAATTCAAAGATTGAAGTAATCAACATTGGAAACCCTAATTCAATTGGATACCTTATGTAATGGAGGTTCAATGTGAATGAATCTTTGAGAATTAAGATGATGAATGTTCTATTGATCCAATAAAGATTATTAATGACAAACAATGAAGGCACAAAGGTTGAAACCCTAATAGTACCTAAGTGACTAGTACCAATTAAAGGGAGAATTCTTAATTGCTTATAGGATTAATAGCTTGATATACTATGTTAACCATAGTAGTATGTACTTGATTGAAGGGTTGATGTGACCTAATCAAGTTTAAAGAATTAAAGATTAGAATATATATATATATATATATATATATATATATATATATATGAATCATGTAATGATCTTCGGTAGCACGACCGTGTAAGGGAGCACGGCCGTGGTAGCCTTACTTTGCACGACCGTGCAAGGTGGCACGGCCGTGGTGTCCTATAAAGAAATTTAAAAGTTTTGGTATTATGCTGACATTGTTATATATGCATGTCCTTATTTGTATAAGTCATATAGGTTGATATTATGAGGTGATCATAACCAGGTAAGAGTTATGATGTCCTATTCCTTGAAAACAATTATAGGCTTTTAAGAGTAATGATATGTGAAAAGTATATACATTGCTTCAATCAAGGTCATGTTGTTAGATGACTTGATGCTTATATGTCACTTGGTAGCAAGTGTTATGATAATCTGAGGGTTTGAGTAACCCTGTTCCTGAATCATACTATGAGATGGTTAAGAATTAATATCCATATGATAACTGATATGAGTTAAACTTGATACATTTAGTATTCTTCTTTTATAGTAGTGTTTTAATGATTAATGATTGGTTAAGTAAATGTTGTCTTACTTAATACCAAATCTGTTGTTGAATGCCTTAAATATTATATTGCTTATGTTAATCCTTTATTGCTATAACAAAGCTTCTGGCGAAGAGTTATAACTCTCGCTGGGACAATTATATAAAATTGTCTCACCCCCGTGGGATTCGACTTTTTAGGTGGACATCGAGGACGGAGGAACCAATCCGAGGGTGGGAAGTATTAGCAGCAGCAACACCAGGGGCATCAGTGAATCTCAGGTGGAGATACTAAGTGCCAAGTCTTGTAGATAGTATGTCTTATGTCGTCTCTGTACTCTCAGGTCCTAGGAGTCAGTAGGTCTGAGGTTTTTTGTCTTAGTGCCTCGAGATTTTGTATCTTGCCTTCTTCAGATAATAAGGCAATGGATGTATGTAATCACAGAGATGTAATGTCAAGCTATGATGTAAATAGTTTACCTTGTTTTATTATAAAGGAGTTATGGTTTAAAGATCTCTTCACAAAAAGTTTTAAATTTTTAGTGATTTTTGGTAATCCGCTGCTTAGTGAACGCTTCCGCATTAGTTAATCTTGTTTTCTCGAGATAGACGTTATAGCTTAGCTATACATGATCAAAACTGAAACAAAGGAGAAGGGAAAGAGAGTAGGAAATGCCATGGATGCTTGATGAAGCTTGACTTCTTCACCTCCTTGCTACTAGTCACGATCCTCCTCCTCCAATGGTGCCCAAGAGCATGGAAATGGTGGAATGGATGGATAGAAACCTAGAGAAACTAGGTTTCTATGGTGGAAATGAGTGGAAAGTGGGTGGAAATGGGATTAAATGCAAGGAAAGTAGGTGGATGGGAGTAATGGAGGCAAGGGAGTAGTTGGGTTGCGGCTAGGGGGTGCTCTCTCTCGAGCCCTAGAAGCAACTAGTGCTTATATAGGAGCTAGGGCTAAGTGGGGGTAAAATAGGAAAAACAGTGAAAAGTTGTGTAGGGTAGGTGATCACCACGATCATTGTGGGTGTGCCACGGTCATGGTGAGGGTAGTGGGGAACGACCGTGGGGGGTAAATACGGTCCTGGTGTGAAGGAAGTGGTGAGATGGTGGTGGCCACGGTCGTGGCGGAGTGCCACGGTCGTGGTGGGTAGCATGCACCACGGCCGTGTTGGGTAACACGACCATTTTGGAGGTGGAGGAGTTGACCGTGGGGAGGGGTCACGGGCGTGCTGATCGTCTTTGGCCACGATCATGGCGACTTGGCCACGGTTGTGGCGTTCTAGGCAAAAACCATGTTGGCTGCCGACTTCTTCCAATTAATTCCCATGACCGTGGCCGGGTGCCACGGCCGTGTTCTCTTCTCCTGACCACGACCGTGCTGATGGCCACGGTCGTGGTGTCTTCACTGGCCACAGTCGTGGCTGGGAGGCCACGGCCGTGGGGCTCGGTGGAATGTCCCTGTTGCAACCTGTTGGAACTTGGCAATAAAGCCACGACCGTGGCATTGTGGCAGCGGCCATGGTGAGGCTTGACTTCTTGATTTCGTTTCTAACTTTGTCATTTTCGGATGTCTTTGCTTGAGGATGATTCTTGGCCACTGGAGGTAGGTTGAGGGAGACTTTGGGGCCTTCTTTGGGTCCCTCCTTGAGTGGGGAAACCCTAGAACTCCCTCTCTCTCTCTCTTCCATCTAAGCATGGTCCAAGTACCTTGAAAAATAGTGCAAAGAACATCCATAAGCATATTTGCAATGATAATCATATTGGGGAGAATAACATGTAATTCTAATGCATTTGAATGTGATAAAAGTACAAAATGACACAAGATACAGCCCTAGAATAGGGTTGGATCACCACCCCAAACTTGAAACATACTTGTCCTCAAGTATGCTCCAACTCAATCTCTTTTCCATTTTCCACAATCAAAAGATATGACAAATGCAATATGATGGCCGACAAATGCTAAACAGGATCAAAGGGTGACTAGGTACATGAAAATCACCTCCCTCCTCTTCTACTTTCACAAACCAACCATGAAGAGAGCACAGAGCACACGAACTTCGCATATAATGCATGGGTTGCACAAGTTATCAATATGTCATCCATAAGGTTCCAGGTAGACCGTTTCATGATGATGTTAATCACCGATGACTAGGAGTGTTGTTTCACCTTCATGCATTCAACCTTATGCTTCAAGTTATGCCAAATGACCCACATGGCTGCGGAAAGGGATAAAGTGAGCTAGTTTTTGTTGACTCAAGGTCAATTAGGTCAATGTTGACTCACGTCTAAATTGACTAAACCCGTGTTTTGATGATGACTAACCATTCCAAATATTGGTGTCTAATGCCTCTACTTGAGTGTTTTCAGATTAGGTATAGACACACTCCAATTTCCCTAACTTGTGCATCTCAAATTGGAGAAAAGATGAGTCAAAGTCATACAACTGCATGTTTTTGTAATATGATGTAAATCCATTAGAATCATGTTGTAAATCACTTGTAATGATTGTATGACTTGTAATTAAGCTTAGAAAAATATCAGGAGCACTTAGATCGAATATTAGAGCACTTTAGATGCATCTTTGAAAATTGATTACATGCACTTTGTCGGTCGAGTTTCCCAGCCTGAAAACTCGACCGATCATCCTTGATCAATTTTCTGGAGATTGCATCGGTCGAGTTGTGTTTACACAGAACTCGACCGATGGAGTAACGGACCAAATCAATTTTCATTGGTCGGTCGAGTTTCATCAGGACAAACTCAACTGATGGTCTGAATATCGGCTTTGTCTTTTACTCTATCGGTCGAGTTACCCTTATAGAAGCTCGACCGATTGCACTGTACGGAAAAGTGCAGAAAAGTGTTTCTAGCCATTGTGGAGTTGCAACAAGTGAAAATAGATCCGTTGCAAGCCACAAAACGGCTAGTTTTCATTCACAAGTGTTCCCAAAGGCTAAGAGGCATCCCCAGCTATAAATAGGACCCCTTGGGCTTCATTCCAAGGTTGAGCATTCATTGCAAACTCTTTGTGAGGTTCCTATTCCATAGCTGGGTGCTTCCTACAGCCTCCTCTCTCTCTCTAAGCTTAATCACTTGGTACATCCATTAGAGTGAGTAGGAAATCTGTAAGAGAGCTAGTCCTATTTGTATATCTTGTGAGGCTCTCACTTCCACAACCTCCCCATCTCTCATTTTGCAATCATGAAGATGAAGGTTCTCTCTCTTAGCCAAGAGAGGTGAAGAAGAATAAGGGAAGGCATCCCTTGGTGAAGATCAAGGCTGAAGACTTGGAGCTAGAGTGGGTAAGCCCTTGGAGAAGGCAGAAGACTCAAGCTCAAGTGGGTAAGGCCTTGGTGGTGGAAGCTTCTCCAAGTGAAGGTGAAGTCAAAAGCTGAAGATCCAAGAAGAGTGGGTAATCCGTGCAAGGCCGAAGACTTGTGCAAGAGTGGGTAAGTCCTTGGAGAAGGCCGAAGACTCTTGCAAAGTGGGTAAGTCCTTGGTAAGGTTAAAGACTCTTTGTATTGGATAGGTAAGTCTTTTGTTTGGTCATGTATTGTATGTCTTATGAATGAATATAAGAGTGCAATAGTTTGGAAGTCCTAGAGGTTGACCTCTCTAGGCAAGTGGACTGACACACTTCTAGTTTGAAGTGAGGAACCACTCTAAATAGCTTGTCTAATTGGTGCATGTTCAATCTCTCTCTCCCTTGCTATGTATGTTTTAGTTGCACACAAATTTCCTATTTAGAAACCTTATCTTGTCATATATCTTGAAGGTTTAATGAGTTTTGTTTAAGTGTTTTCAGCTCTATTCACCCCCCTCTAGAGCATCTAATCACCCATCTAGGATCCAACAATTGGTATCATAGCGGGTCTTCTCCAAGCATACTTCCACAAGTAGGAGAATATGTGTGATTATGAAGATGGGAAACCTTCAAAGAGAACAATAGAAGGAAACAAGAGAGAAAAAGGGATCACAAAGGCTCCATCAACAAATGAAAGCACTAGTTGAAGATCTAGTGAATATGAAGATGGAAGATGCCATTGCGCCCTCATGACAAGCTCAATTGAAGATTTAAATGAGGTAAATTCAAGTGTTGAGATTTAAAAAAATGCTTATCTTAGTCAACTAAATGCTCTTAAATTTGCGAATTCTAGCTTGCTTGATAAGATTAAGTTTTTAGAATCTCAACCTTCTATGACTATTTCATATATAGAGCTTGCTGCTACTATTGTTTCTCTCTCTATTGTTTCTTATGCTCTTAATTGTTCTTATGAGAGTCAAGAGCTTACTTTTCAAGGAATAGAATGTGTAGAAAAAGTTTATCCTTCAAAGATTACTTATCTTGTATATGAACTTTGTAACGCCCGAGCCCACTGCCCATGGCTCTAGTAGAGTTTCAAGAATGACGACTGGCCCCACAAACCACCACTAGCCTTAACTGCGCACTTTGTCCACACTGACGCGCAAGCCAGGATCAACTTCCTGACTGGTCACCCATCCTAGTACTACTCCAAGCTGAGCATGCTTAACTATGGAGTTCATTAGAGATGGGCTCCCTAAAAAGGAGATGCACCTTGGTGATATGGGTAGTCTAATCATTCCTTATAAGATCATGTTATCCGAGGCCTCAAATCCTGGGATGTTACAATCTCCCCCACTTAGACTCTTGACGTCCTCGTCAAGTCTCAACTATATGGCCTCATAATCTGACCCCATTTCAGTGTAGACCCACAATGGCCCATGGACATCCAGCTCCCTTCCACGGGTACCAGCGCAAGGGCGGCTCCATCTCATCTCTACGGATAGCCCTTTCCAACTTGCCTGGACCGCACGACTCAAGACTGGCATGCCACATGCCCATGTGGGCCCCACCTACTGGAGGGGTTGTGGCTCTGATACCATTTGTAACGCCCGAGCCCACTGCCCATGGCTCTAGTAGAGTTTGAAGAATGACGACTGGCCCCACAAACCACCACTAGCCTTAACTGCGCACTTTGTCCACACTGACGCGCAAGACATGATCAACTTCCCGACTGGTCACCCATCCTAGTACTACTCCAAGCTGAGCATGCTTAACTATGGAGTTCTTTAGAGATGGGCTCCCTGAAAAGGAGGTACACCTTGGTGATATGGGTAGTATAACCATTCCTTATAAGATCATGTTATCCGAGGCATCAAATCTTGGGATGTTACAAACTTGCTTCCTTGCATAGTAGTGTAATTGCTCTTGACCCTCATACTATCTTTTCTTATAGAGAGAAAGATTTTGATGCTCTATCTTGTGATAAATATTCTTATATGACTACAGATATTTGCTTAGAAATCTATTTTGTGCATGTTAGAGATGATATGAATCTATTGTGTTTTACCTTTACTTCTCTTATGCATGACAATCATAGTTTGAGATCTTCTTTGCAAAGATTCTTTGGTGATAAAAAGAATCTTAATCAAATCCTAGACCATACTACCAAACAAATGGGTAGAGATGGCATTGGACTTGACTATAGCCAAAGGAACAACAAAGACAAAGGACCTTCATTTTTCAATGAAGAATCCTCCAGTTTCAAGGCTACAAGCACTTGTATTTATTGCAATGAAATTGGTCTTTATTCTACTTGTTGTCCTTTTAGGAAAGCACCCAAGAGCAATAGGACTTGGGTTGCTAAACTAACCCCTCCGGACCCAAAAATATGATTGGGGACCATTTCATCTTTCTTCTTGTAGGTACTTGCAAATGGATTGACTTGAACTATTGAATTGCAAATTGACTTCTCAATCCACATGAAAGAAGAAAGATGAGATGTGTAGAGGGTGACAACTAGTGGAAAAGGAATGGTAAGAACAAAGGTAAATGTTTTTCTTTCTTGTAACAATTTCTAACTTGTTTTTGTCAAGTTAGTGTGCACTATACATATGGTTTTTGAGTCAAAAGTGGTATTTTATGTTTCTCTTAACACTCTTGCTCAAAAACTGTTTCTAATGCTTCTATAGTGCATTACTAACTTACTTAGACATGTTTGGATATGGTTTGTATATTTAGCATGCCTTTAAATATGTTTTTATGGAATATATATGTTTTTTGACAGCTGCTCTGTCAGTCGAGTTTGCCCTATTAAAACTCGACCGATTGGCGCCAATGGGTGTTGCCAACAGCTGTCATCGGTCGAGTTGTCAATACACAGAACTCGACCGATAACACTGTGCACAGAATATAAATTTAGCATATTGAGTGAGAATTTCCCTCTCAACTAGATTTTCTCAACCAATAGCCTTATTCTTTGGCACTCTCATTTGGTACCTTTATATATGCATATTGCCATGTTCTAAATTGCCTATCTTTCTTATAACTCTATCTATCTAATTGCTCTAAATTGGTATATCTATATCTTGCAATTACTTGCTTTGAGTTGCTTTGCAGGTTTGATGATGAATCTCTTTGGATCTCTTGGTTGTGTATAAAAATTGCTTCCGTTGTACTCTAACTTGCTACATCTATCTAGGTGTATATCTTGTTTTGATACAACCTTGAGGTTCTTAGGGGTAATCATCTTATGGTAAGGATGCATATCTAGTGAGTTATATCCTTTCATTCTTCTAAAATTGCATATCTCTTTTTTTGGATATATCTCTACATCTACTCATAGCTTGCTTTATCTTGTGTATCTTTTGGTATCTCTTGCTATGATCTAGATCCTACTATTAGTCCTAACTTGTGATATCATCTACTAGTAGTTCATATACATGTAGTTCTAGCCTTGTTTAAAATTGACATCTTTGTTCATCTATATGCTATGCTTGTAGTTTGTCTCATACATTCTCAAGATTGTTCCTTGAATTGCATATCTACTATCTTGAGTTGCTTGCATAACATTGTGATGCATGGTACATAGATCTACATTGTATGTAGAAATTAGAGTATTTTTGGATTTTATGCAGGTTTTTCTCCAGTTTCAGTTTTTGGTGCAAGACTAGTGTTTTTCATGCAGAAATAACCTTCTGAGCAAGACTCATTGCTTTGCAATGAGCTCTTATGATTTTTGGTCAAATGCCATCATCTGGAGGGTCAAATTTGCAATTTATTGTTTTTCTGCAGCACTTTATCTTGCATTTTGGGTTGTTCAAGTATATGTTTTAACTTGCTTTTCTTTCTATGCTTGGACAAGCCCCTATCTATGCTCTTCTACTCTCCTTATATATATTTGTGTTATCTCCTTTCTCTTTAACAAGTGATGTTTCTTATTTTCTTCATAACCCCACTTTTTGAAATGACAAAGGGGGAGAAAGGTATGTCTTCTTTTAAAAGAGGAAGAAGGCATGTATTACATGAAGAAGAGAAGCATGTTCATGTAAAGGGAGTAGGTAAAAGGGGAGAAGACATATATGTGTAGAACATATATGAGCAGAAGACATAGTATTCTATAAATGTCATGAAAGCTAACCATGCAGGAGAAATATCATCAATTGAGGTGGAGTATGAGAACTCCATGCACATCAATTGAGGGGGAGCATATAAGCTCAATCCTATTGAAACCCCTAGGTTTCTCCAAAGGTATGACTTTATTTAAATGCTTTCAATACATTTATGGAATGGTTTATCATCTTCAAAAAGGGGGAGGTTGTTGACTCAAGGTCAATTAGGTCAATGTTGACTCACGTCTAAATTGACTAAACCCGTGTTTTGATGATGACTAACCATTCCACATATTGGTGTCTAATGCCTCTACTTGAGTGTTTTCAGAATAGGTATAGACACACTCCAATTGCCCTAACTTGCGCATCTCAAATTGGAGAAAAGACGAATCAAAGTCATACAAGTGCACATTTTTGTAATATGATGTATATCCATTAGAATCATGTTGTAAATCACTTGTAATGATTGTATGACTTGTAATTAAGCTTAGAAAAATATCAGGAGCACTTAGATCGAATATTAGAGCACTTTAGATGCATCTTTGAAAATTGATTACATGCACTTTGTCGGTCGAGTTTCCCATCCTGAAAACTCGACCGATCATCCTTGATCAATTTTCTGGAGATTGCATCGGTCGAGTTGTGTTTACACAGAACTTGACCGATGGAGTAACTGACCAGATTGATTTTCATTGGTCGGTCGAGTTTCCTCAGGACAAACTCGACCGATGGTCTGAATATCGGCTTTGTCTTTTACTCTATCGGTCGAGTTACCCTTATAGAAACTCGACTGATTGCACTATACGGAAAAGTGCAGAAAAGTGTTTCTAGCCGTTGTGGAGTTGCAACAAGTGAAAATAGATCTGTTGCAAGCCACAAAATGGCTAGTTTTCGTTCACAAGTGTTCCCAAAGGCTAAGAGGCATCCCCAGCTATAAATAGGACCCCTTGGGCTTCATTCCAAGGTTGAGCATTCATTGCAAACTCTTTGTGAGGTTCCTATTCCATAGATGGGTGCTTCCTACATCCTCCTCTCTCTCTCTCTAAGCTTAATCACTTGCTACATCCATTAGAGTGAGTAGGAAATCTGTAAGAGAGCTAGTCATGTTTGTATATCTTGTGAGGCTCTCACTTCCACAACCTCCCCATCTCTCATTTTGCAATCATGAAGATGAAGGTTCTCTCTCTTATCCAAGAGAGGTGAAGAAGAACAAGGGAAGGCGTCCCTTGGTGAAGATCAAGGATGAAGACTTGGATCTAGAGTGGGTAATTCCTTGGAGAAGGCAGAAGACTCAAGCTCAAGTGGGTAAGACCTTGGTGGTGGAAGCTTCTCCAAGTGAAGGTGAAGTCAAAATCTGAAGATCCAAGAAGAGTGGGTAATCCATGCAAGGCCAAAGACTTGTGCAAGAGTGGGTAAGTCCTTGGAGAAGGCCGAAGACTCTTGCAAAGTGGGTAAGTCCTTGGTAAGGTTAAAGACTCTTTGTATTGGATAGGTAAGTCTTTTGTTTGGTCATGTATTGTATGTCTTATGAAGGAATATAAGAGTGCAATAGTTTGGAAGTCCTAGAGGTTGACCTCTCTAGGCAAGTGGACTGACACATTTCTAGTTTGAAGTGTGGAACCACTCTAAATAACTTGTCTAATTGGTGCATGTTCAATTTCTCTCTCCCTTGCTATGTATGTTTTAGTTGCACACAAATTTCCTATTTAGCAACCTTATCTTGTCATATATCTTGAAGGTTTAATAAGTTTTGTTTAAGTGTTTTCAGCTCTATTCACCCCCCCTCTAGAGCATCTAATCACCCTTCTAGGATCCAATAGTTTTAATGTTTCCTAGCTCCATGGGTATGAAAGAAGGAGAAAGGGTTGCGGTAAGATTTGGAGTGCTTTTACACACTCTTCTTTTCTTTATTTGAATGCTCTTAAACAGGAGCATCCTTTTATTTTATTTTTGCTTCTCTTTTCTTTTTTTTTCTTTGCCCTTGGTGTAGGTAGGGCATATGGTGGATAGAGTGAAGCGGGGAGATAGAGGTATGGCCACCCCAAACTTTTGGAGGTGGCCACGGCTAATATGTGCACTTTGGCATCTTTTTATGAGGCAGAGAGGTATGAAGATGATGAAAGAGTGGTCGGGTCAAAGAGGGGTCACTTGGCATAATCTTCCACATAAGGTCTCCTGCATGAAAACTAGTCTGACACTTCACCATAGATATCACATCACATGAATGAACCAAATGAAATCCATATATCAATCAAGTAACTCCACAAACATTAAACATTCTATGCTTGCTCGGGTCATAATTCAATCAAACCAACACATTCCCAAGGGAGGTGACGAGCATGTAAGAAGTCACTCATTGATACCACATAGCACTTCATCATAGCATATCATCTTGTATTTGTCAAAGATAAGCAATTTCATTCAATATGGTAAAGATTGAGTCAAAACACACTTTTTGGACAAGAAACATCAACTCTGGGCAAAATTGACCAAAAAGGTGCCAAATTGCACTAAATCACATTCAAACACAATTTTAGGTAAAAAGCAATTAAATTCTAGCTAAAACATGCACAAATTTTGAAAAATTACTCAAAAATGCAGAAATCAACTACATGTCATGAAAAGATGCAATGAAAAGAATAAAAAAATAGTAAAACAAAACTAGATGGCAGGGGTGATATCAAAATGACAAAAATAGAGAGAAAGAGTGGTGCATACCGCCCTACCCACCCCAAACTTTAGAATCATGCGGTCCTCAGCATGAAACTATAGCTTAGGGGAGATAGGGGAAGAGTCAAGGATGTTCCAAGCTTTAGAACTTGAACTTTTGATTTCAATTATTCTTTGGCCACAAATCTTCTTGAATGACCTTGACTTAACTTCTAAAACCTCTCTCTCTACTGTCTAACACCTGCACATCATTAAAACTCAAACAAAAACATCAAGCACAAATGTGTGTGTGTGTATTGGTGTAAAAGAAAACTAAAGTATAGAAATGGAAAAAGGTTCGAGAATCTCAAACCACGTGGGTTGCCTCCCACTAGCGCTAAATTTAACGCCTTCAGCCAGGCTTATTGATTGTTGGACTTATTCACTTTTTCGGAATCTTCAAAAGATCCTTGTAGTAAATCCCTTTCTCATCCTCGTCCAAGCATTCTTCTTCCTCGGATTCTTCTTCTATAAGCATAACAATATCAAAATCTTGATTGGCCTTGTCCGGGCCAGCATCCACAATAGATTTTAATCTTTGCCCATTGACGACAAATTCCTTAGCTCCTTCTTTTGCACAAATAATCACTGCCCCGGATGGGTACACCTTCTTGACAAGGTAAGGACCTTCCCATCTAGACCGAAGATTTCCGGGAAAGAACTTCATTCTTGAATTGTATAGACATACCCATCTGTCGGGCTCAAACTCTTTCTTATTTATGATCTTGTCATGTAGAAACTTGGTTCTTTCCTTGTAGCTCTTTGACATTTCATATGCTTCATGCCACATTTCTTCTAGCTCATGCAATTGAAACTTTCTTTTCATCCCGACTTTCTCTTCATCAAAGTCCATCTTCTTCAAGGCCCAAAGTGCCTTGTGCTGTATCTCAACCGACAAATGGAAACTCTTATCATAGACAAGCTTGAACGATGTAGTGCCAATCGGGGCTTTGTATGCAGTCCTATATGCCCATAAAGCTTCATTGAGGCGAAGTGACCAATCCTTGCGGTCCGGTCGCACCATCTTCTCCAAAATGAGCTTTATCTCTCGATTTGCCAACTCAACTTGACCACTCATTTGAGGGTGGTAAGGAGTAGCTACACGATGGTTCACTCCATGTCTCTTTAGCAGCCCTTCAAAGGTGCGGTGGATGAAATGACTCCCGCCATCACTAATCATAGCCCTTGGAACACCAAAACGGCTAAAGATGTTGGATTTCACAAAATCACACACCACCTTATGATCATTTGTCCTTGTTGCCACAGCCTCAATCCATTTTGATACATAGTCTACGGCGACCAAGATGTAGACATACCCGAAAGAAGGAGGGATAGGACCCATAAAGTCAATCCCCCAAACATCAAACACTTCTACCACCAGAATAGGTGATAAAGGCATCATGTCCCTCTTTGAGATAGTGCCCACTTTTTGGCACTTAAAGAAACTCTTGCAAAAGTCATGAGCATCTTTGAACAATGTTGGCCAGTAGAAACCACATTGAAGAATTTTGGCGGCCGTGCATTTCCCTCCAAAATGACCTCCACACACTCCGGAATGGCACATAGATAAGACTTCTTGCTGCTCCATCTCCGTAATACACCTCCTAATGAGTTGGTACGGGCAGTACTTGAAGAGGTGAGGGTCATCCCAAATGTAGTTCTTGACCATAGCAAACAATCTCTTGCTTTCCTCTCTTGTCCACATGCTAGGTATCCTCCCACTAGCTAGGAAATTCGCTATGTGTTTGTACCATGGCTTTTGGGCAGATGAGATTAAGAGGATTTGTTCATGTGGCATTGTCTCTTTGATTGGACTTGTCATATCAAAAGGTCCATCAAGGTGGGAGAGATGATCTGCTGCACCGTTTTCTACTCCTTTCTTATCCACAATTTCTATGTCAAATTCCTGTAGCAACAAAATCCATCAGATCAACCTTGGTTTTGAGTCTTTCTTGGACATGAGATACTTCAACGCAGCATGGTCCGTGTAGATTGTCACTTTGTTTTGCAAGAGATACGGCCGAAACTTATCAAGAGCGAAGATCACCGCAAGCAACTCCTTGTCGGTAGTTGTATAGTTTCTTTGAGCACCGTCTAATGTTTTTCTTGCATAATAGATAACATGAGGAATTCGGCCAATGCGTTGACCCAGCACAGCCCCCACCGCCATATCGAATGCATCCGTCATGATCTCAAATGGCAAAGAGAAATCTGGGGGCTGCATGATAGGAGCATAAATAAGCCTTTCTTTCAAATGATTGAAGGCTTCGACACATTTTTCATCAAACTGAAATTCGACATCTTTCTCAAGCAATCGACAGAGTGGTCTTGAGATTTTGCTAAAGTCCTTGATAAAGCGGCGGTAGAAACCTGCATGTCCCAAGAAAGATCGAACATGTCTTACGGTGGAAGGAAGGTCGAGTGTAGAGATAAGGCCCACCTTGGCCTTGTCAACTTCAATCCCATCTTTAGAAACTCAGTGTCCCAGGACTATACCTTCAGGTACCATGAAATGGCTCTTTTCCCAAGATAAAACTAAGCAAACTTTCACACATCTTTCCAGAACAGTAGCTAGATGTAGAAATCACTCATCAAAGGTTTTCTTGAAAACTGAAAAATCATCCATGAAAACTTCAAGTGACGAATCAAGCATGTCAGCAAAGATTGAGGTTACACATCTCTGGAAAGTGGAAGGGGCATTGCAAAATCCAAATGGCATTCTCCGATAGGCAAATGTGCCACTTGGACAAGTGAATGTCGTCTTTTCCTGATCCGCCAGATGCACAACAATCTAAAAATATCCTGAGTATCAGTCAAGAAAATAATAGAAGCTCTGCCCAGCCAATCTCTCTAAAATCTGATCAAGAAATGGGAGTGGATAGTGATCCTTCTTTGTCTTTTCATTGAGCTTTTGGTAATCAATGCACATTCTCCACTTGGATTGCTCTCTCACCGGCATAAGCTCACCATCGGCATTTTCTGCGACCGTAATCCCGCCCTTCTTGGGCACAACTTGGATGGGACTCACCCACGTACTGTCAGAAATGGGATAGATGATCCCTGCATCAAGCAACTTTACAACCTCTTGAGTTACAATGTCCTTCCACTTTGGATTTAGCCTTCTTTGCATTTGGTGGTTCGGTCTCACATCTTTTTCTAAGTATATCCAATGCACACAAATAGAGGGGTCAATCCCTCTCAAGTCAGCAATAGACCATCCAATGGCTTGGATGTTCTTCCTCAAGACTTCCATCAAGGCATCTTCTTGCTCAGGAGAGAGAATGGAGGAAATGATCACCGGGAGGTGTCATTTGAGCCAAGGAAAGCGTACTTCAATCCTTCAGGAAGTGTCTTCAACTCAAGAACGGGGGGTGCTTTAATGGAGTTCTTCAATGGTGCAGAAATAGAAGGAAGGTCCTCACTTGCAGCCACTAGGGCTAGCTCATCCACTTCACTTCCTTCATCATCATCGTCAAGGAACTCAACAATTGGTTCAAGACCTCTACCTTGGGTGGCAGTCTCAATCCACGTAGGTAGGCACTCTTCAACAATCTCTTCTAGGCACTCCACCAAATAATAATCTTCTTCGGCGGCCCCTATCACTTCAGCTGTAGTAGAAGACTTGAAGATGTTCAGCTAGATTTTCATGTGCATGAATGTAACATACATGGTCCCAGTCCTCACATGGATCACGACATCAGCTGTGGCTAGGAAAGGTCTCCCTAAGATGATTGGCACCTTTCTAGCCTCTTTTTCCATATAAAGAATGATAAAATCGGCTGGGAAGAAGGCAGAAGTATCCTCATCAAGACGGACCAACACATCATCCACACACCCTCTAGGCATCTTCAAAGATCGGTCAGCCAACTGTAGAGTGCAATGGGCTAGCCTCAACTCCCCCATTTGGAGCTCAGCAAACATATCATACGGCATCAAGTTTATGCTAGACCCCAAGTCAAGAAGAGCCGGGTCTATGCGATGTGCCCCGATGTAGCATGAGATGATGGGAGCACCGGTGTCTTTTCTTTTCTGGGGAATGGTGTGTTGGAGAATGGAGCTCACTTGCTCAGTGAGCTTGATCTTCTTAGGCGTCCTCCCTGTTGTCTTTCTTTTGAAGGTGCACAATTCTTTAAGGAACTTTGTATAGGACAAAATTTTCTTGACTGCATCTAGAAGAGGTATGTTGATTTTCACTTGCTTGAAGACCTCCAAAATATCTTCCGCATGCTTCTTCTTTTTATTTGCAACAGAAGGCTCCTCAAGTACATCAGGATACGGAGGGAGTTGGGACCCCAATCGGTCCAAATCAACAGTATCATCCACTGGCCATCACTGGAATCACAGTATCACGGCTCAGTATCATAGTATCATGGCTCGGTATCACAGTATCAATGCTCGACATCACGGTATCAACACTGCCTCTTATCACAATATCATCAATCTGCATCTCCGTATCAACCTGCTCTGCCTCAGTGTCATCTCTGCCAACAACTGTACCATGGGGCCTCTCTAAAGTCCTACCACTCCTCAACGTAGTCACTTCCTTCACATGCTCATGGGTGGTAGGAGAGGGAGCTTGTGGAGGGGGTTGTGGTTGTTGGGGTGGTGGAGGCCTTTGGTGAGGGGAGTTGGGATTTTGAAGAATGAATTGGGGTTGCAGTTGTTGTTGTGGTGGGGGTGGTATTGTGGAGGTGGTTGTTGGTAGGTGTGAGGTGGAGGTGGAGCATATTGATAATTGAGTGGCACTTGAGGAGGTGGAGGAGCATAGGGGTTTGGTGGGGCTTGGTAAGATGGTGGAACATAAGCACTCAAAGTGTTCCTTAGAAAATCCCCATCATTATTTGGATTTGGCATTAGTTGAGATGAAAGTCTACCTTCTTCGCTTCTAGCCAAAGAGAGAGAAATCTGATCCAACCTATGCTCAAGACGGTTTGTAGACTGCCCATGTGCATTGACATCTTTTTTTACTTCATCTAGGATCCTTAGCCTTCCTAGTACCTCATCCTCAAACTTGGAGCTGTAGCGTGGCTTTTGCTGCCCCTGTCCTTGCCCATCCTCATTATGTTATTTCCAGGAGAAGTTGGGGTGGTTCCTCCACTCGGGAGTGTAGGAGCTGGACATTGGGCCCTGGTTGTTGCGGCCACCAAAGGAATGTAGAGCGTTGACTTCCTCGTCTACAGTATCAACAGCCATTGTGGGTTGGATAGAAGAGCCACCCACTTGATTCTTCATCATTCTCATCATATCGGCCATCATCTTCATCATATCGGGGTCGGTGGCATTGCGTCCGGGATCCACAGAGGAGGGTGGAGGAGTGTAGTTCCGGTTGCAATGCCCCCTTTAGTTGAAGCTCGGTGGCGAGAATTCTCAGCGAGATGCTCAAATAGAGGCCATGATTCCTCGGGCGGCTTTGCCATGAACGTGCCCCCGTAAGAAGAATCTATGTTGTTTTGGCTTTTCTCCTCAAGCCCGGTGTAGAAGGCCTGAACTAGCTGCCAAAGAGGAACCTCATGATGAGGGCAGTCACGAAGCAACTTCTGGAACCTCTCCCATGCCTCGTGGAAGGGCTCGTTCTCTTTCTGGGAAAACAATGTGATGCACCTTCTCATGTAGGATAACTTGGTGATGGGGAAGAACTTCTTGAGAAACTCGTTCTTCACCTCATTCCAAGTGACCAACTCTGGCCTCGAGATGTACCACTCCTTGGCCTTCTCTTTGAGAGAGAAGGGAAAGAGCGTCCTCATGATTGAGTCATCGGTGGTGGCTGGCGTGCAGAAGGTAGAGCACGTTTCAAGGAATGCATCTATGTGGTGGTAGGGGTTCTCGTTCTCAATACCGAAGTATGTAGGGAGAAGCCCCAAGAGTTTCGGCGGGATGGAGAACTGTTGACTTGACATCTGGTCAACTAGAGTGGCGATGGGGGAGTTGTAGTTCCCCGGCATGAAGTACTCATGAAGCGGGCGATGTGGTGGAGGTTGAGAATCTGGTGGTGGGTTGTTCTCAGCCATCTCGGCCTCTCGGTGTAGGTTGCGGTGAGCTTGACGCTTTCTTCTCCCAATCTCGGGGTCGTAAACCACCAAGTCGGTGCAAGTCGAACGTGTTCTACGCATGCACAACTGTCACATGTGCAAGGCACAAACAAACAACAAGGAGCCAAGTTAGCGAACCAATATGCAAGAGTAACACAAAGAATAAATAATAGCAATGGTGAGGGCACAAGGAAAGGCTAAGCTACACTATCTAACTAGGACGAGCGCCTCTATCCCTGGCAACGACGCCAGAAAGCTTGGTGCGCTCCCGCTAGAGGCTTACAACACCGGCCAACTAGGGTGGCCGAGTGCAATCCATGAGGTCGGGAGGCACGGGATGATGAGATCTTTGCTTTCGAAATTTGTGTGGTCCCAGATCGAGTATATCACTAAAACTAAAACAATTTGCCCGCAAGCGTACGTGATACTATTGTAGTATAGATCAAAGGCAAGATGCGGGGTCGAACCACAGAGATAGAGGGGGCGCTAGAGTTAGAAGGCGTGATCTATGTTCCTTTTACGGACATTTAAGGTTTTTAGGGTTTAAAGGTTGTTTGGTTATTGATTAAGCTAAGTGAGCAAGTAGGAAAAGCAATATGAAACTAAGTTATCAAAAGAATAAATTAGCAATCTAAGTCAACAAGCTATATAAACAAGAGCAAGAACAAACTACACTAGACTAAGCAAGCAACTAGCAATTGAGAGCCTAAATTAACCACTAATCAAGATCAAAGACCTAAATTAACACTTAGCTAACAAAACTAGACAATCAACTAAGTTAACTAAAGCAATTGAACTATACTAGCATTAACACGCAATCAGAGCAATTAAGGTTTTAAGCAATTAGATGAGGTAGGTGGGCCATTTGGGAATGTGACCTGGACATTAATTGGGGGATGTCACCATAATAAGCAATTAACATATTCCATTCTAGACTACCAAACCAAACAACAAGGTGGGTTCTATGAGGATGTACCCTATGCTACTAGTTGGAGAACTAGGGCTAGGTGTAATTCTCATAGGACTTACCAAGTCTAGGTCTCTAGGATAAGTGATATTAGTCAATTGAGGACCAAGGGTAAGGATGGGAGTAGAGATGAGGATATTTGACCTCATGCCACTAGCCACCTCAGCCTTTAGGAAATCCTAGGCAATTGCATTAATCACACTTATACTAGTCACTTAGAACTCACATTTGCATGTAGGAAGAAGGTGATTATGTAGGAAGATAGGGGGCTAGCTAGGGATCCGAATTAAGGACCTAGGAGCCAATCCTATGATAGCTACATAGAAACCAACACCCTAGAGGCAAATGTCTTCAAGCACCACAAGGCAAGCAATTAATGTAATTAAACAACAATCACATGCACAAGTAATGGGAAATGAGATATAAGCAAAGGCAATCATCATAGAAGTGAAATATGTTCATTACAAATTATATTCCCCCAACATGGTATCAAAGTCACATTTTTGCCCCAAACAGCCCACCCAAGGGGGGCTTAGCTATACATGATCAAAACTGAAACAAAGGAGAAAGGAAAGAGAGTAGGAAACGCCATGGACGCTTGATGAAGCTTGACTTCTTCACCTCCTTACTGATACCCACGATCCTCCTCCTCTAATGGTGCCCAAGAGCATGGAAATGGTGGAATGGATGGATAGAAACCTAGAGAAACTAGGTTTCTATGGTGGAAATGAGTGGAAAGTGGGTGTAAATGGGATTAAATGCAAGGAAAGTAGGTGGATGGGAGTAATGGAGGCAAGGGAGCAGCTGGGTTGCAGCTAGGGGGTGCTCTCTCTCGAGCCCTGGAAGTAACTAGTGCTTATATAGGAGCTAGGGCTAAGTGGGGGTAAAATAGGAAAAATAGTGAAAAATTGTGTAGGGTAGGTGATCACCACGGTCGTGGTGGGTGTGCCACGGTCGTGGTGAGGGTCGTGGGGGGTAAAACGGTCATGGTGTGAAGGAAGTGGTGAGACGGTGGTGGCCACGACTGTGGCAGAGTGCCACGGTCGTGGTGGGTAGCATGCACCACGACCGTGTTGGGTAACACGGCCGTTTTGGAGGTGGAGGAGCTGACCGTGGGGAGATGCCACGGGCGTGCTGATCGTCTTCGGCCACGGTCATGGCGACTTGGCCACGGTCGTGGCGTTCCAGGCAAAAACCCTTTTGGCTGCTGACTTCTTGCAATTAATTCCCACGACCATGGCAGGGTGCCTATTGGTTGTTTACACTAACGAGTTTCAATCATTAAGGATGATCTTTTACTCAACCAGCTATATCCCGCAAGTATACGAGAGTAGTTGTAGTCGAGGTCGAACACAAAGAGCGTTGGTTAGTTAGGCGCAAGAGTTATGATTTTCAATAATCTAGATCATTGTACACAAGATGATTGGATTCAAACAACTAAATTACAGATTTAAAACAAAATAGTAAATTATCACTTAAGAAAGGTTAAGATTCAGATTTAGGAGGATCTTAGACTTGGGATTTCACTATCACATCATAGCTTATATTAAAATATGAATTTAAACATGTTAATTAACTTGCAAAGGAGGTTTGTAGTCATCACTCACCTCCCGATGAAGTAATAATGATTCTAACTCCATACATCACTCTCGTGCATGTATTTCATTTTGAATCACAACCCTTGCTCCTCAACTTAATCCCATCCACTCTCACGGTCAAGGACAAGTTGCCAAAAGAGTAACACCATACTCTCAAACACATCTTCTCAGATTATGAAAGAAAGCATAAAACATGCAAGTATGATGGCCAATCACACAAACTAGCATTTTAGATCTGAAATAACTCTTGGAACATGCAAGAAACTAACATTTAGTACGAAATTCATATGTTCATACAAGCTATGACATGGGAGTTACTCTCCCATGTCCAAGATTCAGATTCTACTCGTCCATGATCATGTATTACAGAAATGCTACAGAATTTTCAGAGTTTAACATGGTTTAGAGAAGGAAAAGCTAGGAGAATTGAAAGTGTAACCCAAGAGAAGTAGAATTCCATCTTGGGGACGAAATTCCACTCCTAAAGATGCTCCAAAAAAAACTGGCTCCTCTCCCGAGAAGTTGTACGAAGTTGGGGAAGCTTGGCTGCACCTTGGAGAAGACAATGGAGAAGAAGAGAAGAAGAAATGGACTCCTTTCCCAAGAAACCACCCTTGATCTCCTCAAAATCCCCCTCCTCTGCTCTAGGCTTGCTCTGGGACGAGGGAACATTCATAAAATGACCGGGCATAACTGCCCATTAAGTTCCCACTTCGTTTTAAACAAAAACTCGTATTTTTTAAAATGTTGAAACTGCCAGGTGCACGCCGTGCACCCAAAGTGTACGGAGTGCAACTTTCCAGAAACTTTCAATTTGCTCCAGAATGCAATGTGCACGGCATGCGCTGAAGAAATGCACGCCATGCAACTTTCCAGAAACTTTTAGCTCCCAGTTGCATGGCGTGCGATGAAGAAATGCACGCCGTGCAACTTTCCAGAAACTTTCAGCTCCCAGGTGCACACCGTGCAATTGCGTGCACGCTGTGCAACTTTCCAGAAATTTTCATTCTGCTCGATGCTCCATGTGTACGACGTGCATTTTCAAGACACGATGTGCACTTGGCTGTTCTGGGCTATTGTGTATTCTGCTCATAACTTTCAGCGTGTAGGTCCAATTTACATGCCGTAAAAAGTGGTATTTACATAGTTTGGAACCCCAAAACATGTAGATACTTGAGAAGTGATCCAATAAGTGATAATATGATATATTCCTCATCATTTCATTACAAAATGTAGTACCTACAATCCAAACCATGAGACAAGTAAGAATAGCTAAAAATATAGAATCTAGCATGAATGATAGTGATAATTGAGTCAAAATAACATGGATATGCAACCAAACATGATCTAAAAGTTGATACGATTTGTGCACATCAAATCCCCCTAAGCTTAAACCATTTCTTGTCCTCAAGCAAAAAAGATCATAGAAACACAAACGAATAATTGTCAAGTTCATGCATAGATCAAATGAAAAGAAAGATGTGTATAAGACCAAACCAACCATGATGAACATGTTTATACTCATTGCCATCAATTCAACTTAAACACCCAAGAAAGATATTTTTAGTTCAGCAGGGGTGGTCACAATTAAATGAATCAATCAATTAAACAACACTACGTAGAATTTTGATGACCAAGCCAAGCAATTAGTGGATGTGCAACTCAAACTCTCAACTATTAAGGATACAAATGATGAAATCTTAGTTAAAATTGTCAATTTTAGTTGTACTCTCCTTCTTTATCAAAAGTGGTATTCTATGGATTATGGGTTCCGACACTCGGCTGCTAATGTAGGCTTATGCACACGTGGAGTGTCAGTTGGGGTATTTTACCCTCTTTTAAGACATACCACCTAACCATCGTGGCCAGATCAGACTTACACTAGGCTAGCATGATATGTGGGCAGTGTAGCCATCTTTTATGGGGTATAAAGATGAGATAAGCCAAAAGAAATTTTAAATTTTTTCCAAAACATAGGAGAGTCAACTAAATTGCAACATTAACTAGATTTCATTCGTTTAATTTGAAAGTTTTTTTTCATTGAAAGAGTGGTTGAAAATGCACTAAGAGCTTGGCAAGGGCATCCCGTATTCCAAATGATGTTGTAAAGTTGATTTACTCATAAAAATTGAAACCATTACATGTTTTAAGCAATCAAGGATGTGAAAGATGAATGTTCAGGTTAGAAGCATAAACCATAGTTAAGCACATGTTGATGGCCAAAAGTTTTCATTTGATTAATGCATGTCTTTTACAATTTCTCCAAATGATATTTCTCATCAAAGGAGGACAATCAGTTAAGCATAGGAGTTCTATCCACATATAAAAGATAAACCTCATATCATACTAGATTTGCCACAAGAAGAGCATAATTGAAAACAAAAGACTGAAATGTGAACACAAAACAAAAGCAAATGACAAGAAGCAAATAACATGAAAGGGAAAAGCTAAAAGAACTAGGCTACCATCCGATTGCTCCCCCCTAAGCTTGAAATCTGCAGTGTCCTCACTACATAAATCAAACTAAAAAGGTTGCAACCGGGTACCTCATCATGGTGGAAACATCAAAGTCCATGGAGGACCGGTGCTCTGATTTGCAACTGGAAATTGTTGTGCTAAAGATTGAAGCCTCCTTGCAAATATGTCCTTGATTTGGGGCAAGCGAATGCACCTATGAGTTGTAGCAAGAAAATTCTTTTGTATACCAATATGATTTGTATTTTCATTCCCCTTTGAAGTATCATCAAAATATGAGTTGGGAAGAGTTTTCTCATTATAAAGAAATGTGTCATCTAGAGTGTGAGGAGGAAGGACATGTGGCTTGCTTGAAGAATCAACATGTAGAGCATGTGTTGTAGCTTTCTCCCCTTTAGTTGCAACTTCATAATCATCATGGGTATCAACATCATCATACTTTTAAGGATATACCTCTATAACAACTCCATTCTTCAATGTCACTGGCCTGAAATACGTAGGATTAATCTCCGGTGGACTAGGCAAAAAAGGTGGAAATGCTTGTTTGCTAAAAAGAGCTTGTTGGGTAATTTGTTTCTCCAAGATGTGTGCATGAGTGGCAATATCGCCCACCTTAGAAGAGAGTTGGCAAATGGCACCCTTCATTGATTGTCTTTGTTGTTGGAACTCCTCATTTTGCTGCATTTGAGTTGAAATAAATGTTGCAAGCATGAACTCTAATCTAGGAGTTACTTGCGGTTGTTGTGGCTGAATGAAATTCAGGTTCACATTGTTGTAGAAGCCCGGTGGAGTGTAGCCCATTGGAGAATAAATAGAAGAAGCATAACATGTAGAAGATGAATGTTCAAGCAACCCACATGCATCACAAATATTGTTGGCTGTTTGAATTAGTTATGTGCTTAGATTCTCAAACCTTTATGACAAAGTGTCTATCCTTGCTGCAATCAAGTTTATAGCATCAACCATGTGATCTTCCACTTGCATTTCAGAAGTAGTGTGTGAAAAGGATGGGTGGTAGCTTGTAGCCGAACTCCATTGGCAATGATTTGCTGCCATATCTTCAATAATAGCATAGGCTTCTCTATAAGATTTGTTCATTAGAGATTCATTTGCAGCTGCATCAATAAACATCCTTGTATTGTAGCACAAATCATTATAGAAAGATTGCAATAGAAGCCAATTTCTTAGACCATGATGTGGACAAAGATGTTGAAGATCTTTGAACCTCTCCCATTTATCATACAAGGTCTCTCCATCCCTTTGAGAATAATTGATGAATTGAATCCTCAGTTGTAAATTTTTGTTAGGTGGAAAATATCTTGCTAAAAAGACCTTTAGAAGCTCCTCCCAAGTGTTGATTGACTTCTTTGGTAATGTATAGAGCCATGCCTTGGCTCTATCTTTAAGAGAGAATGGAAAAAGAATTAGGCGTATCCCATCAGTAGGAACACCATATATTTTTATGGTGCTTAGCAACTGCAGAAATTCAGCAATGTGGAGGTTTGGATCCTCCATTGGTGTCCCTCCAAATGCATTCAGCTGTAGCAATTGTATGATGGATGGGCTGATAGAAAACTCCTCTGCCTCAAATTCTAAAATATTAATAGGCCCACTCATGTGCATTACAGTTGTACCAAAGTAGTCCTTAAGAAGAAGGTCATCCTCCTTGACTAGTTCTTCATGTGAATCTGGAAGATTAGGTGGATGTGGCGTAGGTGGTGGTGGTGTATGTGGTATGGATGAAGGTGGTGGATATGAGGGTGTGGAAGAATGTGGTATGGGTGTTCGTGGTGAATTAGGTGTGAATGATGGTGATGTGGATGAAGGATGCATGGGTGAATGTCGTTTGGATGATGGTGACATGGATGATGGTTGTGTGGGTTGTGATTCCTCCATACATGCTTGGGTTTCACTCCTTCTTGCTCCATGAGGGCTGCAAATGATGTGTTCATTTTTTGAATGTAGAGATATGCACGGTTCAAGGATCTTTTTATGAACACCCCATATGCTCCTACAAATAAACAATGTGAGTGAGATACAAAAACAAACATGGAAGATACAACAAAATATGATGATCATGATGAATTATGATTTATGGATATGATGGTGGATATGAAGGTTGTGATCTAGTCTCATTTACTTATCAACAACTCTTACTCTAATAGGAATACCGATGCTCCCCGACAACGACGCCAAAAACTTGTTGGTTGTTTACACTAACGAGTTTCAATCATTAAGGATGATCTTTTACTCAACCAGCTATATCCCGCAAGTATACGAGAGTAGTTGTAGTTGAGGTCGAATACAAGGAGCGTTGGTTAGTTAGGCACAAGAGTTATGATTTTCAATAATCTAAATCATTATACACAAGATGATTGGATTCAAATAACTAAATTACAGATTTAAAACAAAATAGTAAATTATCACTTAAGAAAGGTTAAGATTCATATTTAGGAGGATCTTAGACTTGGGATTTCACTATCACATCATATCTTATATTAAAATATGAATTTAAACATGTTAATTAACTTGCAAAGTAGGTTTGTAGTCATCACTCACCTCCCGATGAAGTAATGATGATTCTAACTCCATACATCACTCTCGTGCATGTATTTCATTTTGAATCACAACCCTTGCTCCTCAACTTAATCCCATCCACTCTCATGGTCAAGGACAAGTTGCCAAAAGAGTAACACCATACTCTCAAACACATCTTCTCAGATTATGAAAGAAAGCATAAAACATGCAAGTATGATGGCCAATCACACAAACTAGCATTTTAGATCTGAAATAACTCTTGGAACATGCAAGAAACTAACATTTAGTACGAAATTCATATGTTCATACAAGCTATGACATGGGAGTTACTCTCCCATGTCCAAGATTTAGATTCTACTCGTCCATGATCATGTATTACAAAAATGCTACCGAATTTTCAGAGTTTAACATGGTTTAGAGAAGGAAAAGCTAGGAGAATTGAAAGTGTAACCCAAGAGAAGTAGAATTCCGTCTTGGGAACAAAATTCCACTCCTAAAGCTGCTCCAAAACAAATTGGCTCCTCTCCTGAGAAGCTGCACAAAGTTGGGGAAGCTTGGTTGTACCTTGGAGAATACAATGGAGAAGAAGAGAAGAAGAAATGGACTCCTTTCCCAAGAAACCACCCTTGATCTCCTCAAAATCTCCCTCATCTGCTCTAGGCTTGCTCTGGGATGAGGGAACATTCATAAAATGATCGGGCATAACCGCCCATTAAGTTCCCACTTTGTTTTAAACAAAAACTCGTATTTTTCAAAATGCTGAAACTGCCAAGTGCACGTTGTGCACCCAAAGTGCACAGCGTGCAACTTTCCAGAAACTTTCAATTTGCTCCAGAATGCAATGTGCACGGTGTGCGCTGAAGAAATGCGCGTCGTGCAACTTTTCAGAAACTTTTAGCTCCCAGTTGCACGGCGTGCGATGAAGAAATGCCCACCATGCAACTTTCCAGAAACTTTCACCTCCCATGTGCACACCGTGCAATTGCATGCACGCCATGTAACTTTCCCGAAACTTCCATTCTGCTCGATGCTCCAGGTGCACGGCGTGCATTTTCAAGACACGGCGTGCACTTGGCTGTTCTGGGCTGTTGTGTATTCTGCTCATAACTTTCAGCGTGTAGGTCCAATTTACATGCCGTAAAAAGTGGTATTTGTGTAGTTTTGAACCCCAAAACATGTAGATACTTGAGAAGTGATCCAATAAGTGATAATATGATATATTCCTCATCATTTCATTGTAAAATGTAGTACCTACAATCCAAACCATGAGACAAGCAAGAATAGCTAAAAATATAGAATCTAGCATGAATGATAGTGATAATTGAGTCAAAACAACATGGATATGCAACCAAACATGATCTAAAAGATGATATGATTTGTGCACATTAGTGCCACGGCCGTGTTCTCTTCTCCTGACCACGACCGTGCTAATGGCCACGGTCGTGGTGTCTTCACTGGACACGGTCTTGGCTGGGAGGCCACGGCCGTGGGGCTCAGTGGAATTTCCCTATTGCAACCTGTTGGAACTTGGAAACAAAGCCACGACCGTGGCATTGTGGCCATGACCGTGGTGAGGCTTGACTTCTTGATTTCACTTCTAACTTTGTCATTTTCAGATGTCTTTGCTTGGGGATGATTCTTGGCCATTGGAGGTAGGTTGAGGGAGACTTTGGGGCCTTCTTTGGGTCCCTCGTTGAGTGGGGGAACCCTAGAACTCCCTCTCTCTCTCTCTTCCATCTAAGCATGGTCCAAGTACCTTGAAAAACATTGCAAAGAACATCCATAAGCATATTTGCAATGATAATCATATTGGGGAAAATAACATGTAATTCTAATGCATTTGAATGTGATAAAACTACAAAATGACACAAGATACAACCCTAGAATAGGGTTGGATCAGTGCCCTTTCTTCATGTCAATACATATGAGATGATTGTATATCATCTCATCATGTCCAATACATACGAGATTATTATATATTTTCTCATTATGTCCAATACGTATGAGATAACGGGATACGTACATAGAATTGTATTCAAGATAGATCCAATGACTTCTATCCATGTGTCCCTATTCTTCATAAGAGTTGGGATACTAGGCTCCTGAAAGACTAGATCCATGGAACATGGACAAGTTTTCTCTCACAGAGTCTTGCATGTTGAACCCTTCATCATATTGCCAATGTATGTGCTCTTACTTAGATCAACTAGCTTTCCAAAACTATCTCTATAGACCTCAATCCCTATCACATAGGATGCTTTGCCTAAGCCCTTCATGTAGAAGGTATTTTCCTTGCCAAGTTTTAACACACGTAGGATAAGGACATTATTCCCCATCATTATGTGTAAATGTGCTCCCACTAATATTTTGTAATCACATATTCCATCTTCATTCTGACTCAAGTCAAACCTTTGACTGTCTTGTCAAATAAAAGATTCCAGCTCTGAGATGCTTGCTTCAATCCGGAGATTGACTTTTGTAGCTTATAGAATTTATTTGCATTAATGGATTTCTAAAACCATGAGGTTGTGTCACATACACATCCTCTTAATTATTCCAATTAAGGAATGCAATTTTAACATCCATATGCCAAATCTCATAGTCATATAAGTTGCAACAACAAGCATGATCCAGATGGATTTAACCATGGTAACTGGTGAAAGACTTCATCACGTTCAACACCTTGAATGTGTTTGAAGTTTTTGCAACCAATCAACCCTTCCATATTGGTCTCCTTATAGAGACCCAAATGCACCTAATGGGTGTTACCCCTTCTGGTGGATCCACCAAGGTCATACCTTGTTGGTTTACATGGAGTCCATCTTTGATCTTATGGCCTCAAGCCATTTCTCAGATTCTGGTCCCTCAATAGTTTCTAGGTAGGTTGTTGACTCATCTCTATGATCAAATCACCACCTTTTGAGTTATAAGATATCATAATCTTTTAAACTCAAGGCATGTTGTACTAGAACTATGGGTTCTGTGTGTTACATGAGGAACTTGAGATTCCACAACAACTTGTGATTCTCCTTATTCCTATTGTACCTCTTTAGATTCAATGTTTTCTCATTTTTCTCAAACATTTTGAGTTCTACTTTTACTCCCACTGATTTCTTTGGAACCAATTTTGATTTAGGAATTCAGCCATCCTAGCAAAAAAAACTTTGTTGTCAGGCTGGAATATAAGTAGTAGTCAACAAGATAACATTCATGTGATTTGTGGATAAAGACTTTTAAGAAACTATTTTCTTATACAAGCTTTCATCCCTAATCACTATAAAAGACTCATCGAGACACCTCCCATGCCATATCTCATAGGTGTCTTTTGAACCATTTTAGACGGTACATTGTTTAGTGTTTAGGCATGTGTCCAAAAGAAATTGTAATACCAACTAGATTTTAATTGATAATTTCACCATGACTTAACATGGTGTGATTCCTTCTTTATGACACATCAATATGTTTCAGGTGGAGTTCATTATGATAAACTATCATGATCTCCCAGAAGGTCCTCAAACTCTTGATTTAAAATATTTCAACATCGAACATATTAGGTATCGTAACACTTTTACCAAGTTAGTTGCATATTTCATTTATGATCTCCTCGAACACTTCAAGAGATCCAAACTTGTATTTCATTATATACAAATTTCAATATCTATTTATTGCATTTGTAAATATGATGAGGTACTTGTAACTACCTTTAGCATTCATTCCAAAAGGTCTATGCACATCAGTATGTACTAGTCCTAATGGAGTAGTCGATCTTCCGCTACATCTAGTGAAGATGCATTTGTCATATTGCACAACTTACAAGACATGCATGTATGTATTGGTTCAATAACTAAAAGAGTCTAGATAACCATCATAAGGATTCTAGAAATGCATTTCTTATTTATGCACTCTAGATGACAATGCTATAAGTATTCAGTTTGTTTGAGTTATCAAGTCATTCAATATATGTGGCATATACATTTGTCTTTACAACTATCAAATATAGTTGGTGGGACATAGGACATTTCCATAAAAGATCATATCTTTTAAAATGAAACATAATGTTCTTATCATACAAAACATATAATGTTTTCATTAATGGCAAGTATATAATACCAATTCACTAATTCTATTATGTGCCCATGAATGACAATTTCCAACTATAAAGGCAAAAACCCTTGCTCCCTACAGTTCTAGCTTACTTCTTCTCAGGTCCTGAAATAAAGATCTCTATCTCTATCTTCTTCCTAAGATCCTATATGAATAGGATAATTCCTTTCTAATGTCTAAACAAGTGACAATGGTGGCATTTTATCTTTAAGTGAAAAGGACACATTCCTTTTACCCTTACCCTTTTCCATATATTGAGTGCAGAAGACTTGGGCTTTAGCTTAGTCTCTGAACACTTTATGGCCTTGCTCTTGCCATAGGACTCACTTCCACTGATCACCATCGCAGATTTGTCCTTGTTTTTTCTTACTTTGGCATCAACATGCCAAGCATATGATAAACTGACTATATGATTCATGCAACACTTGCACAATCATATTCATTATCAACTCTTAACCTAAGAGAAATCCCAGTCATTCCACATGTCCAATCACATTGAACACATGGGGTTCTACTGGACCTGCCTTTGTCAGTTTGCACTCAAATTAGTGCTTTTGAAGACATTATACCTTCTTTGCTGTACATGATTCTTAAGATGTGTTACCATCTTGAGAATGTCCATGTATTTGTGTTGTTCAAGCAACTCATACTTCATAAAACATAACATTAGGTATTCAAAATGTCTATGGCCTCATTGGCATGCTTCCAATAAGCATCCATTTAGCCTTAGGCTCATTTGGAGTGGGTTCCTCTAGCATTGGTGTATCAAGGACATATAGCTTTCGCTCATTGATGAGAACATTTCTCAAAGTCCTTAACCAATTGTGGAACTTTATCCCATTTTATCCTTCTTAAGGACTGATCGCAATTTGAATGTGTTTGTGTTTGACATTTGATTCTACAATGAAATATTGCAACTTTTCAAAACATTTTTAATTTGGTTTGATTTGATAAATTGGATGATATTAATTAGGTATTTAATTAATTATCTCTTCCACTATTTTATTCAAATTGATAGACCTCAATATCAATTTAGAATATTACAGCATGCAATATTCTAGTGGGCCAGATCCAAGATAATTCAACTGTGGCCCGATCAACACCACAAAAATAGTCAACCATCAAGGTAGGCAACTCTTGCCAATTGCATCATATGAAATTCTACATAGATGATATGCACAACCCCTTTCCATAATCATCTGCATGCTTTTGGGCCCAAACACTCTGAGAATCACCAATCAAGCCTGACCCAAAAGTCGACATGATAATAATGCACCCCGCGGAGGCAGAACCTACATTATTATCATCCCACTTCCACGAGATAGACGACGCACCCCGCGGAGGCAGAACCTACACTTAGTCGATCAAGCTTTTCATGTGGGCCACTTTTAGAAAGAATCTAAGACTTGATATTATATTTGAGGGAGTTTATATGTATAAATATATATACTTTATCCAATCACCACATATATAGTACGTATCATATACATGCTATAACCACAAATGAGAACATGTGATAAATAAAACACACACGCGATGGTTGTGTCCATACTAATGTAATTCCTTGGAGCTAAAAGGAATTACTACCACCTATGGTCCACATCATATGCAACCTATTGTTGGTGAAGATCTATGCTTGAACCAATATGGGTTGATTAGTTCAACTCTTGAACCGGTTGGCTCACATCCTGGTTGCTCGGTTGGGTTGATCTAAAATAGTCGTCTAATTCACAAGTCCAAGCAGTAGCTGGACACCTCTAGTTAGTCAATTGGGCCACCAATCGATCGGTTCATCCTCTTGTCATCTGGCCTCCTCAGTCCTCCAGTTTATTGGGTCATCTCACAAACTGGTCATTTTGCCTTTGTACAGATCATCATCTCAAGCTAAAGCATAAATTAAAACTATCCTATTTCTTATTATATTGTACATGGGAAAACCTCGAGTTATATTTGAGGGGAAATAGGAAGATGAGCATTAATTTACATTTGGAAAGGAGAGAGAGGCTCGATACACAAATCGATTAATAATAGGAATAAAAACCATAACCATGCACACACAGATCTGTGGTTTTGGCCATAACCATGCTTTACATCCACCATCAAAGCAGATTTCATGGCAACACATGTAATTGCATATATATATATATATATATATATTTTGGGTTCTTATGTGGTGATTTAGACAGCCATGCACATCAACCAGTTTAAATATCCGCATCAGATGCAATAAATAAACTCGATAAAACCAAATATCCGATCATATCGATTATCCCAAAACATAATAAATTGACCTAGATTTGATACCACTATAGGGAAATACGACATCAGGTAGGTAGAGGAAACAAAAATTTTACTGACATATTTCCCATTAACCAATAGATCACATCAATAACTATGCAATGGGAAGGATGGTTTCATGAATATATATCTGGTTCTAGAGCTAGTCCAGCAACAATCCTCGTCGATGTAGATGCACATTCTATCTTGGATGGTGTTTGTGCAGCTCCCGGTCACACTCAGACTAGTATGACTGCTCCTCCATGGACAGTAGACTCAGACAATAGTTGTAGTGGCTCCTCAAATCTCACCATGGACTGTGAGTTGACGTTGCCCTCCTAGCCACAACCAACAGACTCCTGCCTCTAGAGTAGTCCACACGGACCCACTAGAACTCTATCGTTCTATAGGAATAGACAGGAAGGAGTTATCCCTCTGGTTGGTGTGCTAGTCACCAACATGCTCTCCCACAACAATGATCCTCAAAATTTTTATCTCCTATGGCTATCCCTCCCTAGTCGGGTAGGACTTTCCTGGGCTCTCATGGTTACCACAACCAGAGAGGATAATGATTGTCAGAGCAATTGATTCTCAATTGTCTGTGTAGTAGTTGTACTCTAGGAAGCCTCCAGTACCCCTCTATATATAGGAGGAGTTAGGTTCAGGGTTCCCGTCCCCAACCAATGTGGGACTAAAGCGGAAGTGGAAAGGACAAGAATATCTAAATTTTGTAGATTTTCTGGAAGTTTCACAACCTACGTGATAGTCATCTCGCCCAGCGAGACGATCATTTTTCTCAGTGAAATGACTGTTTCACACCTTCCCATTCTACACATATGTTGACAACTGAGACGAGCGTCTCACACCAAGATAGACAGACATTTCGTACAAGCGAACATGTGTCTTGCAGCCCAGGTTAGGCAAAATTCCAACGAATGTACAATACAATCAACGTGACACTCCAAACAATACTCTCAACACCTGAACTGATCGTTTGGAAGCCTAGTCACCTGATATGCTGTGTGAATTGAAATACCTAAACACTTTATCAATCAATCCAATCATCATTCAAGATCAAAGTCCTTTTCTAGATAAGTTCCTATGTGTGTGACCCTATAGGTCCCATATCACGTTGGCAATGAATGACCATAACTAACTTATGACACCACAAGCAATGAGTGGTGCCAAGTCACACATCGTTACTACCCAAGTGAATGGAAAGTTGGGGAGCAACTTCAACCTACAATCTGTGTATGGTGTTATAATGTTTGTATAGTTCCTTTATCATTGATATCCAGATTGAACTAGAGGAATGGAGCAGCCACCCTCATTATTATTCAATCTTTTCCCTTGAACCAGAGAAAACTACATGAGATATATGTAAGCTCAATATCATATATTGACTCACATGCGTATGGTCATACTTTTCTCAGTCTCTCTAATCAAGATGCCTAAGATACTCATGTAGGAGGGACAAATCCCATCTCTATCACTCACAGTAAGTCCCCATTTGTCAAAGTCACCCAATCATCATCGTTATAACAACCCATGTTTTAGGACTGTGTTTGGTAATGTCAAAGTGTACCCAATGGCATGTGATGAATGCAATGATTTCAGTTCCAAGAACCACAAACAACACCACCACTGTGGGAGATGACTATGACTTCCATGATGATGACTTCCATGTGTTAGTCTCACGGTGGGTCTATCTGATACACTGTTCTCTAACGTGTATCTGTGTGCTTGGTTTGATATTGCCATATCATGGCTAATGAGATTTAGTCATCAACCAACTCACACTCTGATCTTATGTGTTATTGTTGTCTATAAATCTTCCACAATAATAACTAATCAGGGACATAATAAGAATATGTATATTTACTCTTATCATATGTATGATATCATCCAGAAGGATAGTAACTTGACAACATACGTCATTGAGTAATATAATTTTCTAGACATTCACTCTATATCCTCATTATCTCATAATTGAGTGAAATAGATGATTTGGAAGCTTGCCTTTATTATTATCAAATCAGGTATCTACTGCTACATCCCAATCATCATATGAATGGCTCTCTGGGCATACATACCAACAAGAATAGGGTCGATCAATAGGGAGAAAAGGGGGCACTAGAGTTAGTTAGTTTTGGCTAGGTTCTTACTACATATTTGAAGTTTTTGATGGTTGGTTTTTTTGATTACACTATGAGTTAAACAAACAAGTAATTAAAGGAAAACAAGCATGATTAAAACCTAAGTTAACCCTGTACAGTTAATTCTAAAGAGAAAGGAAAGACAAGCTAGACAAGAAAGAAGACAAACTATACTAAGTCAAGCAAGAAGATATCTACACTACACTAAGCTATAAAACTAAGTACAAGAGAAATTAAATACCTAAACTAGAAAGAAATAGGCAATAACAAGGAAAGAAGCTAACTAAACAAGTATAGGGATAACTAAGTAAAGACTAGCTAAGGAAGAAGGCAATTAGGCTTTTAATGTAATAAAGGGAAGTTTGGGATGTTTGGGGGATGCACTTATCGATAGGTTGGGGGTGATAACATGTAAACATCATTTTATCATTTAGATTATCAAATAAACAACAAACAAGAGGCTAATGAATTGCCCTAAGCTACTAACTGGCCATTGGTAGATAGGGTGTGTATAGGGGAACTAGTCCCTATCACCTCCTACCACCCTTACAAGGCTCAATTGGGTTAGGGTTTAGGTGAAATTTAATTAGGGTCTAGTAAAGTCTAGGTTTTAGGATAGGAAGTCTTAGGGTAAATAGGGGCCGAGGGTAGTAATGTAAGGTGGAAGTGAGGTTTTATACCTCACATCACCCACATTCTAGACTTGAGAAGGCTCCAAGCTAATTACACTAAATGTTCCTATACTAGCTACTTAGATCTCTCACCTAGGTGTAGCAGAAGTGATTAACGTGTAGGAAGGTGGATAGCTAACTAGGTATCCATTAATTGGACTTAGAAGCAATTCACAAATAGAGCCACATATAAGCAATTTTCCTAGAATCCTAGGTGATTTCAAGCAAAAACCACAAAGCAATTCATGAGAAATGAAATACAAATAGAACATAATCATTAGAAAACAAAATCATAATGTTTATGTATCATTTCCCCCAACATGGTATCAAAGTATCATTTTGAGCCCCAAATAACCCACCTAAGGGGCCTAGCTACTCATAGAATAAGAAAATATAAAAAGAAGGGAAGAAGAATGAGTAGAGGAGTGGAAATCCATGTGATCCTAGTGAAGACTCCTCCTTATCCATATCCTAGTAGTAGTAGCTCGAGCTCCTTCTTCCAAGGTAGGTGAATGGCATGGATGTATGGTGGAAAGTGGCCAAAACACCAAAAACTACAATTTTGGCAGTAGAAATGGTGAAATAGAGGTGGAATGAGTTGGGAATGGATGAGAGGTGAAAAAGGGGGGACTAGGGTGGTTGTAGGGTAGATAACCTCATGCCCCATCTACCACCTATGTATATATAGGTGGTGGGGAAGAACTAGGTCAAGTGGGAGGTAAAATGGGGAATGTAGTCAAAAAGTTGTGCTGGGTTTGTATGTAGCATGACCGTGGTGGTCACCACGGCCGTTCTGGCTCTAAGGTTGGCTGACCATTTGGAGTGGAATGCCCATGTTTCTCTCTCTACAACACGGTCGTGCCATGATGCATAGATGTTCTGGGGGCATGATGGCACATTCATTTTGTTTTGCACAACCATGATGGTCTCTACAGTTCTTAAAGACTTGACTCTATGACTTTGAGTGAACCAACACAACCATTCTGTGGTACCACGACTGTGCTGGTCTTTGTATCAGCACTTGGCTCTTATACTTGGTTCACCCTTGGACATATTTGCTTCAGTTGATCTTTTCCCATTAGGGGTGGGTTGAGGGGGCCTTAGACTTCACTTTGGGTCTCCCTAAGGGTAGAGAAACCCTTGGATCACTCTTTCTCTCTCTCTTCCATCCAAGTGTGGTCCAAGTACTTGAAAAACATGCAAATAACATCCATAAGTGCATTTTACACAAATATGCATATTAGAGGAAATAACATGTAATCTAACAGGTATAAATGTGATTGAAGTGCAATATGACACAAGATGAAACCCTAAAATAGGGCTGCATCACCACCCCAAAATTAAAACATACTTGTGCTCAAGTATGATCCAACTCAATCTCTATACAATTTTTCCACAATCAAGAAATGACAAATGCAATGCAAAAGATGAATATTGACTAAATGGGATCAGTGATGACCAAGTACATGAATTCCACATATCTCTTTTCCTCTTTCACAAACCAATCATGATTAAAGCATTGAGAATACAATCTTCAAAAATAGGGCATAGAACACATAAGTTGTCCATATGGCTTTCATGTAGCTCTGGGTAGACCGTTTCATGATGGCATTAATCAAAGATGACTAGGAGTGTTGTTTCACTTTCATGCATTCAATCTTTTGCTTCAAACCACACCAAGTGACCCACGTGGTTGTGAAAAAAAAGGTGTAGTGAGCTAGGTTTGGTGTTCCTAGCTTAATGGGTATGAAAATAGAAGAAAGGATTGCGGTAAGAGATTGGAGTGCTAAAAGATGCTCTCACACATGAGCATATTTTCTTTTTTCTTTTTGATTTTTTGTTTCTTTTCTTTTCTTTTATTTTCTTTTCCCTTGGTGTAGGTGGGGCATATGGTGGTGAGAGTGAAGCAACGAGATATAGATTTGGCCACCCCAAACATTTTGAGGTGGCCAAGGTTGAATATGTGCACTTTGGCATCCTTTCATGAGGCAGAGGGGTAAGAAGATGGTGAAAGAAAGATCGAGTAAAAGAGGGGTCACTAGTGTGGTTCTCAACATAGATTTCATGCATGAATATTATTCCAACACTTCATCAAATAATATCACACCACACGAATGAACAACATGAAATTCATACTTCTATAAAATGATTCCATAGGCCCTAAGCGTTCATAGCTTACTCAAATCACCATTTCACCAAAACATGACACAAGAATAAGAGAGGTGATGCACATGTAAAAAGTCAAGCATTGATACCATTAAGCAATAAACCATGATAATTCACTTGCATCTGTTAAAGGTCATAATTTTCAATGCCAAGGTAAATATTGGGTCAAAACTTGCTTTTTGGAGAAGACATTCCAAATTTTGGTAAAATTGGCCAAATTGATACCAAATTGCCTTCAATCACATCTAAGTCTTCATTATGGAACAAAAAGCAAGAAACAAGCAAGTCCTAGCTATAAAAATGCAAAACATACTAAAATCTATATGATATGCAATACATGGTAACAAGAGCAAAAAATTGAAAATTGACAAAAAGAAAAATTTATGACATGCAAGTATGCAAAATAGGTAAAATCCAATCAAGATAGCAGGAGCAACAAAACAAAAGTAAATGGCATAATGAAATGCAAATGAGTGAAAATGAAGGCATACCACCCCAAAATTTTGAATCATGATGTCCTCAGCGGGACACTAAAGTATAGGAGGGATAGGGTAGATGATCATGGATGATGTGGTGTCTTGCTCCTCCCTGTGGTGGAGGATACTGGCAGTAACTACCCCAATAGTCTTCCTATGGAGACAGGTAGGCTTCTTGATACACATATAGTGCACCCCACCAATCTTCCCCCCACTGGGGGTTCCTCTGAACCTAGGCATTCTATAACTAATACATATGGTTGATCTAATGGTGCATCTATTGATGATCCAACCATAATGCATCATGTGTATTTTAAAATCCCACTTGTGCCCTTAGAATGCTCTCCTGAGTCCTCTCAATGCCCTCCAGATGCACTTGTATCATTGACATGTCGTAGGCATTCATTGTGGGCTGTTGTGGCTATTGTGTTACCTCTGCCTCCCATCTTCTCACCCTGCACTAAGGCTTCACTTGGAGAAAAAAAGTTGTTCAACATGGATGAGGTGATGACCCATCGTTTATCTTCAATCATAACTCTAATGGCGTCTTCGCCATCATCGAAGACCTTCTCTAATGTGGCAAAGAAATGACATGTCAACTACACATAGGTCTTCTGCACAGGTGTCTAGACCTCAAATAGACCCATTTCTTCCATCACACCCTGATAATATTTGAAAAAACCTAGGGCCTCCAGTGTCACTTGGCACGTGTAGTGGGTGGCTATCACCATACACATCAACCACTCAGAGTGATTTGGTTTATGCACCTACTACTTCTCACCTCAGGTGTTTTCTCATGTTTCTCATTGTGTGCATCCTCATGGTGTGTATCTTGCATGAACTCATCCTCATCATTCAGAAGTAGCTTCCTTCGTGCTTGTGGATGTGGCAGTGGCTATGGCACGGAGAAGGTCGAGGGCCGAGCTGAAGTCAATGGTCGAGCCGCTGAAGTAGAAGGTTGATCTGGTGAAGAGGGTGGTGCTGCTCTAGAGGAAACATACTTTTGAGCTACTATAAGTGGTGCTGGTGGTGCCCTAGATGATTATGGCATAGAACGTCGTGGTTGGGGGAAGCCTCTTCTATAATTAGACTGATCAATGGCTCTAGCTCGACTTCTGACAAATGGGCAATTCCATTCGTGTAGGAGTCAGATGATGGAGTGGGAGACATTGCTAGGGATGAATAAGAGTCATTCTTTAGGCGAAATCCATAGGAGATGATGCCCATCTTCTCTATAGCCTTCTTATCTTGGACGAATTTGGGTGAAGAAAAGTGATAAATTAGGTTTTCTCCAAATAACTGGACTGTTGGGTGGAAAGGAGGGAATGAAGATGATTTGATGTAGGAAAAAGGGTGGAAATGATAGATTAAGGCATGGAAAATGACAAGGAAGTGATTTGGGGTGGGTTGGAGGTGATTTGGTGGAGGATGAAGTTTGGAGAAGGGTTGGAAGTTGCCGCACGACCGCATAGAGATGGGTACGATCTTGTAACACCCCAGACCTGGGTTATAAGCTAACCCTAGGTGTTTTTCCTAAATATGAAATTAAAAGTTTGTAATTATCCTTTGGTATGTAATTAAAGCTTTTATGGAACATAAGTTTCCCTTTCTGTCCCTTATAAACCAATGTTGAAGTGTTGGTTGCAATACGGGGACCTATGTGCAATTTGCCCAACCAGAGGCGTTAAACTGCAAATTTCACATGTTTATATGTTCCTTTAATGTTGAGACAACATAAGAATGAATATGATGAGGTTTAAGGGATTTCCCAAGCTTGAGCACCAAGGTGCAGCTGTGGAAGCAACCCCTGTACTTGAAAACCCTAAATTGGTGTAAAATGCAATTTACCCAATTTGAGGGGTGCAACTTGTAAAATATATCATCTAAAACATCTTTATGGCTCTTGGCATCATTTAGAAGAGGAATGATGAAAAGATTACTTTATGTGAATAATCATATAGTAAAGAACACCCTTGTGATTGAATAATCAAGGTGTATGTATAATAGCCCTTTTATGTATATGCTTTAGTGATGGGTTGATCCTCTTTGCCTTCAATTCTTGACCTTAGAAGGAGTTTGTCCTTAGAAATAAGAGGTGGGGACGTCCAAGGAAGAAAGGAAGGACTTAGATGAGAAATGAGGAAAGTATATGTCCTTATGTTGAAAGTTCACCCAAGTATATATATAACTTTCCTCACTTAGCAAGGGAACGACCCTCTCCCTTTCATTTCCTTTCCCCTTGCTCAAACCGACTAAGGAGAGCTATGGAGCTCAGGAGGACGACCAAGGGAGTGCAAGGTAGGTTTGGATCATCCCTTTTGCTTGAATTCTTGGATGAAACTCGGATTCAAGGTCAAATTCATGGCTAGCTCACTTAGCTCCATCTTTCTAGCCATCTCTTCTCAACCTTCCTTGGAGGATTCACCTTGGCCGACCTGTGGAGCTTCTAGGACGCCATTAAAGGCTTGGAGCTCGAATGTTTGGAGCTCAAGGAGCAAGCTTTAGGCGGGTTTTATAACTCTAAACTTTATGCTTGATTATACATCCTTTTCTATGCATATAGTTGCTAGTTCTTCTTCTTCCCTATCTTTCCTTGCATCCTTGCAAGCAAAATCGTGAAGAACTGCTACTGTTCTCAAGGTAGAAGATAAGGGCGTTAATTCCTATGCTTATCCACGGTTTTTCACTTTATCAAACGACCTCCACCTATTGCTCAAAACGGTTTCAAACCATTTGGTGGGCAAACGGTTTCAGGGTCGTTTGAGGGAAAACGGTCTTCAAGACCGTTTGGTCCCGTTGACCAAGCGAAGACCGTTTGGGAATCTTGTTCATAATTATGTAGGTTAATCACCCACAAAAATTTGAGAGGTTAACTCCAAAGGAATCGTGAGTTATGAGCAAATCAATTAGCAAAACCAATTGAATTAAGTTCTGATTTTCAATCTGTTTAATTTTCCCTTTTTGGGCAAACGGTCTCAAGACCGTTTAAGATGGTTGACTAAACGTTGACCATTTGGGATTACTGTTCATAATGATGTTAATTAACGACTCACCAAATTTTATGGATTAATTCCAAACGAGTCATGAGTTGAAGGATGATTAAAAGGGCAAACCCTAATTGAAATTAGTGCTGAATTTCCAATGAGTTAAGTTGAGATTTTGGGTTGCTTAGCCCAAACGGTTTCAAGACCGTTTGGGAATCACCCAAACGGTCTCAAGACCGTTTGGGGGTCACCCCAAGACCGTTTGGAGGTCTGGGGTCAAGTATAGTTGATCAATTGAAGGTCCAAAGGCACCAAATCATATTGTAATTAAGTATTGATGTGATGATCAACTCAATAGATCAAACCTTGATGAATTTTCACTAGAGTCCAAAGGATGGATGGGCAAACGGTCTCAAGACCGTTTGGTGTCAACCCAAGACCGTTTGGAGGTCTAGGGTTAAGGTAATTGACCAATTGAGGGCCCAATTACAGTGGGTTAGTGAAACAATCAAATTGCTGTTTTCTAAGTATAGATCTTGTTGAGTTTTGGGTTGAAGGACCCAAACGGTCTCAAGACCATTTGGGGGTTCCTCCAAACGGTCTCAAGACCGTTTGGGCACAACCCAAGACCGTTTGGAGGTCTAGGGTTGAGATAATCTAATGGTTTGAAGGTCCAATTGCAATAAGTTGATGAATTGATACAAATGCTGATTTTAGACCTAATTGGAGTTCAGCCCTAGTCCAAACGACTTGGTTCTTGGTCAAACTTTGGACAAACGGTCTCAAGACCGTTTGGAGGATATCCAAACGACCTCAAGACCGTTTGGTCCAAGTTTGAGCCCAATTGGAGGTCAATTGATAGGTTCAACCTTGAATTGATTCACATTGTTGAATATTGATGACCATCCGATTTGAAACCCTAATTGAGGAGGATTCAACCCTAATTGGCTTTCAATTGAGGGTCAACTTGGTGTCCAAGTGATTGAGGTTCATACTAATTAACTCAATTTATAAGTGGTTATCATGGATTTGGCTAATTGAGGGGTTCAACATACATATCCATGACCAATTGTAACTTTTGAACCACTTTGGAGGTCCAAACGGTTTGAGCCCATTTGGACCAAACGGTCTCAAGACCGTTTGGATCCAAACGGTCTCAAGAACGTTTGAGGCCAAACGGTCTCAAGACCATTTGGGACCAAACGGTCTCAAGACCGTTTGGGCTCAAACGATCTCAGGGTCGTTTGGTCCAATCGATCTCAAGTTGATTTGATCAAACGGTTTCAAACCGATTGAGCTCCAAACGGTTTGGAAAGTCAACCTTTCCAAACGGTCAACACATCCAAATGGTCTCAAGACCGTTTGGATCAAACGGTCTCAAGACCGTTTGAGACCAAACGGTCTCAAGACCGTTTGGTGGTTGAAACCGTTTGAAGGTTGAAACCGTTTGAAGGTGTACATGGTGGTTTGTACTTAATCAATTGATGGTGTAATTAGTTCAATGGTGATCTAATCTAAACCCTAATGGTAACCTAGGTCATTAAGGGACTAAGTGATTAGTGAGTTGAACCATGATGGTGATCATGAGGCAAATTACCAAAATACCCTTGAGGGGTCTAAAGAGGTAAAACCTTGTTCTAATCAAACCCTAATCACATGATGATGATGTTTTGGCTTATGTAAGTCAATGAGGACTTAACCCAACCTGATCTAGAGTGGTGTCATCACCATCTACTAGTGAGAGGAGAGAGAAAGTATTCCAAGAGAGAGAAAGTATCCTAGAGAGAGAAAGTACCCTTTTTAAGGTGGAAACTCAAGTGAGATACTTCAATTACACATGAGTGTGCATGATTAGGGTATGATTCACTTATGTGAGATCATGGAAACCCTAATTATGATATCCAATGAATCTTAATCTTAATTAAGAGCCTTAATGATGATGTTTCTCGTACATGATGATGTAATGAGCACAATTCACTATAGAGTGAATAGTAAACCCTAATTTTAGGGTAATAACATGAAAGATGAATAGTAAACCCTAATTGTTGAATTGTTTACTATTATCAGTTGATTTAACCATGCAGGTTGTCATGAGATGATGGTCATATCCAGGTATGGAATACCATGTTATATTCATTGAAAGCATGCCTTAAGCGTTATGAATAAGTGAATTATATTGATGCACTATTAGTGACATCTTTTGTGATTTATGGGCTGTGAAAGCCATAAACACCATCAAGGTCATGCTTGACAAATGACTTGTGATGAGATGACTGAGAACTGATGATTGAAAAGAGTTAGGCATGCTACATTTATGTATTCTCATTATAGCTGTTGTGCTAATGTTATTGTTTGAAGAACAATGTTTAAAGAATACTGAATGTACCTAACTAATCAAGTGAAATGTAGAGCCCTGATCATAGATCCATCATTGTCAGAGTCTAAATGATGGTGAAATAGGTTTTCCCCAGGGAACTCCTGGATCACATACTTTTGAGTATGTGGGGTACATGGATGTGTAGAACCTTACATCCTAGTGTAGGTATTTGATGTAGATTCTAGTAGTCCATCATACCTTCACTAAAAGAGAAAAGGTGAGAGGATTTGATGTAGATTCATGTAGTCCATCACTCCCCCACCAAAAAGTCCAAAAGGTGAGATGTATTACTACACTCCCTTAAAGACACAAACACCGCATCGATGAAAGATAAACAAAAAATCTTCCGGTGACGAAGAGAGTACAGAACGCCACTGTAACTCTAAAAATAGCGAAGGACCAGTTTACCCTGGTAAGCTATTACAAAAGACGTCCCGCCAGATGTCTAACAAACAATCCTCTAACTGACTGAGGAAGATGAGGTCATGAGAATCCGGCTCTTTTAATGACCTATGTATGATACTGATGTGACTTCTTAGCGATCAGTTGGAGTATGAGTGGTATGCCTCATCTCCACAGGGCATAATAATGTTTGTAAAACATAATCAACTGCGTAGTATATCTGCTTAGATTTAACTACGAGGAATAATGTTTGGTGTTACATTGTTTACATTAATGATCTGTTCAGACATTTTGTATACATGTCCTTTATATGCCTTAAAGACATGGCTGCTTAAGTAGAAGCTGCTTCACTTGTTATAAAACCTGATGTTGTATGATTTATGTTATAATAAAGCTTCTAGTTGAGAGTTATAACTCTCGCTGGGACAATTTGTATATTGTCTCACTCCGTAGATTTTAACTCTTTTTAGGTGGTCGTCGAAGGCGAAGGAGACCGCTTAAGGATGAGCAACAACAACAACATCAGTACCAAGGGCAGCAGTGAATCTCAGGTGGAGATAATGGCTGCTGAGTTATGTAGTTAGATAGTCCTATGCGTCTCTGTACTCTCAGGCTCTAGGAATCAGTGGTTTGAGTTTTTGGTGTTGGCTCCTGAGGATTTTGAATCATGTTGTACATAACTACTCAAGAAGTGGTTTAACAGAGATGTAAATTGTTTACTTGGTTTCTTATAAAAAGGAATTTTATAACTTCTAGATCTTGTCTCAAAAATTTTAATTTTCAGTATTTTTCATGTTCCGCAACTAATCAAATGCTTCCGCTAAGTTTAAATCGTGTTTATATCGTGTTTTTGGAGATCGGAGCCCACAATTAAGTGGTATCAGAGCTCTAGGTTCGCCGAGTCTACAGAGGCATATGACTTAGGATGTCGAGTCTATCTTTAGTGTTTCTTCCTCATCTGATAGAATCTTCTGCTCCTCAGGAGAAGAAGACATATAAGGATGAGGAGTTTGTTGCAGAAAGCAACAATGTTACACCTAGAAGAAGTGCAGAGGAGCAAGCAGTAGAGGAACACTTACCTGAGGTTCCCCTAGTTAATCCAACCATGATAAGGAATCCTTCCTTAGGAATCACTGTTGGAGAATTTAGGACAACCATGATGTACCTAGTGGATCAAACACTAGCAGTACAACCCAGATTACCAGCTCCTAATGATGATGTTTTGGATATCCATAGGATATGTAACCCTCAGCAGCAGGTTGAAGCAGGAGTAAATGATAAAGCTTTGAACTCAGAGCAAGCCTATGCTAAGCCTCAGCCTGATGAATCAGTCCACAGTAATGTAGGGATTAGAATTCAGCCAGAAACCAGGACCTGTTATAACTGTGGGAAGCCTGGACATATCATATCTAATTGTCTAGAAAGGATATATAGAGGAAGAATTGAGAAAAGGCCTATTCAAATCCAGAAACAAAGGCCTGAAATTCCCAAAAGGAAGTAGTTTCTGATGTCCCCAACACAACCAGGACCTAGTACATCATGGCAGTGGTTATTCAGAAAGGATAAGGAACCCTTTAAACCACTACTATTGGAGAGAAGCTGCTACAACTATGGTAAGGTGGGGCATTTGATGAAGGACTGCCGATCTAAGCCTGTCAATGTGACACAGCCTCCGGGACAAGGGCAACAGGGATCACAGAGAAGGCAATTTCAAGGAGCAGCTCAAGGACGTGGACAAGCGTCCCAAGCTGGATCATCTGCACCAAATCAACCACAGGGGATAGTGAGGTTCTATGCTATGAACCCACCTGATGAAGTGGTCGATCCACGGGTTGTGACAGGTCAGATGAACTTTTATATTCTGATATGTCTAATTCCTGTGTAGTATCTTCTCTGTTTGACCCGGGTGCTACGCACTCTTTTATCACTCGAAGAGTGATCCGTAACTGCAATATGACATTCAGTCATAGGGCAGGAAGTTGTTGTTGGAGACTCCGTTGAGTGTTTCTACTGTTATGCAGGAGGTATGATCTCCCTGCATTCTTTTCTATTCTAATCATCGCATTCGAGTGGATCCAATACCTTGATATGCAAGGATTTGATAGAATCCTCGAGCCATGATTGATTAGGAAAGATAATGGTATTTCTTATAAATCTCTTTATGATCTTTTGGAACAAGTTAAAATAGTAGTTGATTGAACTATTCTTTGATTGGTCTCATAAAAGCTTTCTATGATGCATTAGATATAATCGTTTTATAATACATGTTTACTTCTATAAGAAGAAAATGTATTAAAGAATTGATCTGAATGCAGGATTCAATAAAAGTTAATAAGTATGAATGAAAGGATGGAAAAAGAGAAGGAACATAGTAATATACAAGTACATATTTTCTTACCTCAGTAATCATATACCCTGGCCAGGTATACAATTACTGATGATGAAGTAAATATGAAAACCTTGAAGTTGTTATCATTTGATTACTCTGATCAAGTAGTCAATCTAAAACAACTTAAAGGGCATCATAAGATAAGAAAAATGAGAATATAGAAGGTCAACCATGATTAGTAATGGTTGAAAGAATTTATGTAATGAGCAATGTTCCATGATAAAAGGAAGAAAGAGATATAAAGTTTTGATAACACAAGTAATTAATACCAAATTAAGAATGTTGAGAACATCCCTTGTTAGGGGTTTATGTTCTTAAATAAGGGTAGAATTTTAAGAACATCCCTTGTTAGGGGTTTATGTTCTTAAAATAAACATATCTTCTAAAAGAATGTCAGATAAGATAGTTAATGCATAAAATAAAGAAAGTTAATATGCTGATTATCAGATGAGATGATAAGACTCAGGGTGAGAGGGCCCTTATATGGTCTTAAATAAATATCAGGGCTTGAATTTGATCCTAAAGAATGTTGATCAAAATTCTATAACATCTCCCTGAAAATGGTTTGTTACCTAAGAATGTAACAATGTGTATGCTGAAACAATATCTGCTTTCCCTTTTTCTTCCTGAGATTTCGGGGACGAAATCCTTGTTAGGGGTTTATGATTTGTAACACCCCAGACCTGGGTTATAAGCTAACCCTAGGTGTTTTGCCTAAATATGAAATTAAAAGTTTGTAATTATCCTTTGGTATGTAATTAAAGCTTTTATGGAACATAAGTTTCCCTTTCTGTCCCTTATAAACCAATGTTGAAGTGTTGGTTGCAATACGGGGACCTATGTGCAATTTGCCCAACCAGAGGGGTTAAACTGCAAATTTCACATGTTTATATGTTCCTTTAATGTTGAGACAACATAAGAATGAATATGATGAGGTTTAAGGGATTTCCCAAGCTTGAGCACCAAGGTGCAGCTGTGGAAGCAACCCCTGTACTTGAAAACCCTAAATTGGTGTAAAATGCAATTTACCCAATTTGAGGGGTGCAACTTGTAAAATATATCATCTAAAACATCTTTATGGCTCTTGGCATCATTTAGAAGAGGAATGATGAAAAGATTACTTTATGTGAATAATCATATAGTAAAGAACACCCTTGTGATTGAATAATCAAGGTGTATGTATAATAACCCTTTTATGTATATGCTTTAGTGATGGGTTGATCCTCTTTGCCTTCAATTCTTGACCTTAGAAGGAGTTTGTCCTTAGAAATAAGAGGTGGGGACGTCCAAGGAAGAAAGGAAGGACTTAGATGAGAAATGAGGAAAGTATATGTCCTTATGTTGAAAGTTCACCCAAGTATATATATAACTTTCCTCACTTAGCAAGGGAACGACCCTCTCCCTTTCATTTCCTTTCCCCTTGCTCAAACCGACTAAGGAGAGCTCTGGAGCTCAGGAGGACGACCAAGGGAGTGCAAGGTAGGTTTGGATCATCCCTTTTGCTTGAATTCTTGGATGAAACTCGGATTCAAGGTCAAATTCATGGCTAGCTCACTTAGCTCCATCTTTCTAGCCATCTCTTCTCAACCTTCCTTGGAGGATTCACCTTGGCCGACCTGTGGAGCTTCTAGGACGCCATTAAAGGCTTGGAGCTCGAGGAGCAAGCTTTAGGCGGGTTTTATAACTCTAAACTTTATGCTTGATTATACATCCTTTTCTATGCATATAGTTGCTAGTTCTTCTTCTTCCCTATCTTTCCTTGCATCCTTGCAAGCAAAATCGTGAAGAACTGCTACTGTTCTCAAGGTAGAAGATAAGGGCGTTAATTCCTATGCTTATCCACGGTTTTTCACTTTATCAAACGACCTCCACCTATTGCTCAAAACGGTTTCAAACCGTTTGGTGGGCAAACGGTTTCAGGGTCGTTTGAGGGAAAACGGTCTTCAAGACCGTTTGGTCCCATTGACCAAGCGAAGACCGTTTGGGAATCTTGTTCATAATTATGTAGGTTAATCACCCACAAAAATTTGAGAGGTTAACTCCAAAGGAATCGTGAGTTATGAGCAAATCAATTAGCAAAACCAATTGAATTAAGTTCTGATTTTCAATCTGTTTAATTTGCCCTTTTTGGGCAAACGGTCTCAAGACCGTTTAAGATGGTTGACTAAACGTTGAAAGTTTGGGATTACTGTTCATAATGATGTTAATTAACGACTCACCAAATTTTATGGATTAACTCCAAACGAGTCATGAGTTGAAGGATGATTAAAAGGGCAAACCCTAATTGAAATTAGTGCTGAATTTCCAATGAGTTAAGTTGAGATTTTGGGTTGCTTAGCCCAAACGGTTTCAAGACCGTTTGGGAATCACCCAAACGGTCTCAAGACCGTTTGGGGGTCACCCCAAGACCGTTTGGAGGTCTGGGGTCAAGTATAGTTGATCAATTGAAGGTCCAAAGGCACCAAATCATATTGTAATTAAGTATTGATGTGATGATCAACTCAATAGATCAAACCTTGATGAATTTTCACTAGAGTCCAAAGGATGGATGGGCAAACGGTCTCAAGACCGTTTGGAACTCATCCAAATGGTCTCAAGACCGTTTGGTGTCAACCCAAGACCGTTTGGAGGTCTAGGGTTAAGGTAATTGACCAATTGAGGGCCCAATTACAGTGGGTTAGTGAAACAATCAAATTGCTGTTTTCTAAGTATAGATCTTGTTGAGTTTTGGGTTGAAGGACCCAAACGGTCTCAAGACCGTTTGGGGGTTCCTCCAAACGGTCTCAAGACCGTTTGGGCACAACCCAAGACCGTTTGGAGGTCTAGGGTTGAGATAATATAATGGTTTGAAGGTCCAATTGCAATAAGTTGATGAATTGATACAAATGCTGATTTTAGACCTAATTGGAGTTCAACCCTAGTCCAAACGACTTGGTTCTTGGTCAAACTTTGGAAAAACGGTCTCAAGACCGTTTGGAGGATATTCAAACGACCTCAAGACCGTTTGGTCCAAGTTTGAGCCCAATTGGAGGTCAATTGATAGGTTCAACCTTGAATTGATTCACATTGTTGAATATTGATGACCATCCGATTTGAAACCCTAATTGAGGAGGATTCAACCCTAATTGGCTTTCAATTGAGGGTCAACTTGGTGTCCAAGTGATTGAGGTTCATCCTAATTAACTCAATTTATAAGTGGTTATCATGGATTTGGCGAATTGAGGGGTTCAACATACATATCCATGACCAATTGTAACTTTTGAACCACTTTGGAGGTCCAAACGGTCTCAAGAACGTTTGAGGACAAACAGTCTCAAGACCGTTTGGGACCAAACAGTCTCAAGACCGTTTGGGCTCAAACGATCTCAGGGTCGTTTGGTCCAATCGATCTCGAGTTGATTTGATCAAACGGTTTCAAACTGATTGAGCTCCAAACGGTTTGGAAAGTCAACCTTTCCAAACGGTCAACACATCCAAACGGTCTCAAGACCGTTTGAGACCAAACGGTCTCAAGACCGTTTGGTGGTTGAAACCGTTTGAAGGTTGAAACCGTTTGAAGGTGTACATGGTGGTTTGTACTTAATCAATTGATGGTGTAATTAGTTCAATGGTGATCTAATCTAAACCCTAATGGTAACCTAGGTCATTAAGGGACTAAGTGATTAGTGAGTTGAACCATGATGGTGATCATGAGGAAAATTACCAAAATACCCTTGAGGGGTCTAAAGAGGTAAAACCTTGTTCTAATCAAACCCTAATCACATGATGATGATGTTTTGGCTTATGTAAGTCAATGAGGACTTAACCCAACCTGATCTAGAGTGGTGTCATCACCATCTACTAGTGAGAGGAGAGAGAAAGTATTCCAAGAGAGAGAAAGTATCCTAAAGAGAGAAAGTACCCTTTTTAAGGTGGAAACTCAAGTGAGATACTTCAATTACACATGAGTGTGCATGATTAGGGTATGATTCACTTATGTGAGATCATGGAAACCCTAATTATGATATCCAATGAATCTTAATCTTAATTAAGAGCCTTAATGATGATGTTTCTCTTACATGATGATGTAATGAGCACAATTCACTATAGAGTGAATAGTAAACCCTAATTTTAGGGTAATAACATGAAAGATGAATAGTAAACCCTAATTGTTGAATTGTTTACTATTATCAGTTGATTTAACCATGCAGGTTGTCATGAGATGATGGTCATATCCAGGTACGGAATACCATGTTATATTCATTGAAAGTATGCCTTAAGCGTTATGAATAAGTGAATTATATTGATGCACTATTAGTGACATCTTTTGTGATTTATGGGCTGTGAAAGCCATAAACACCATCAAGGTCATGCTTGACAGATGACTTGTGATGAGATGACTGAGAACTGATGATTGAAAAGAGTTAGGCCTGCTACATTTATGTATTCTCATTATAGCTGTTGTGCTAATGTTATTGTTTGAAGAACAATGTTTAAAGAATACTGAATGTACCTAACTAATCAAGTGAAATGTAGAGCCCTGATCATAGATCCATCATTGTCAGAGTCTAAATGATGGTGAAACAGGTTTTCCCCAGGGAACTCCTGGATCACATACTTTTGAGTATGTGGGGTACATGGATGTGTAGAACCTTACATCCTAGTGTAGGTATTTGATGTAGATTCTAGTAGTCCGTCATACCTTCACTAAAAGAGAAAAGGTGAGAGGATTTGATGTAGATTCATGTAGTCCATCACTCCCCCACCACAAAGTCCAAAAGGTGAGATGTATTACTACACTCCCTTAAAGACACAAACACCGCATCGATGAAAGATAAACAAGAAATCTTCCGATGACGAAGAGAGTACAGAATGCCACTGTAACTCTAAAAATAGCGAAGGACCAGTTTACCCTGGTAAGCTATTACAAAAGACGTCCCGCCAGATGTCTAACAAACAATCCTCTAACTGACTGAGGAAGATGAGGTCATGAGAATCCGACTCTTTTAATGACCTATGTATGATACTGATGTGACTTCTTAGCGATCAGTTGGAGTATGAGTGGTATGCCTCATCTCCACAGGGCATAATAATGTTTGTAAAACATAATCAACTGCGTAGTATATCTGCTTAGATTTAACTACGAGGAATAATGTTTGGTGTTACATTGTTTACATTAATGATCTGTTCAGACATTTTGTATACATGTCCTTTATATGCCTTAAAGACATGGCTGCTTAAGTAGAAGCTGCTTCACTTGTTATTAAACCTGATGTTGTATGATTTATGTTATAATAAAGCTTCTAGTTGAGAGTTATAACTCTCGCTGGGACAATTTGTATATTGTCTCACTCCATAGATTTTAACTCTTTTTAGGTGGTCGTCGAAGGCGAAGGAGACCGCTTAAGGATGAGCAACAACAACAACATCAGTACCAAGGGCAGCAGTGAATCTCAGGTGGAGATAATGGCTGCTGAGTTATGTAGTTAGATAGTCCTATGCGTCTTTGTACTCTCAGGTTCTAGGAATCAGTGGTTTGAGTTTTTGGTGTTGGCTCCTGAGGATTTTGAATCATGTTGTACATAACTACTCAAGAAGTGGTTTAACAGAGATGTAAACTGTTTACTTGGTTTCTTATAAAAAGGAATTTTATAACTTCCAGATCTTGTCTCAAAAATTTTAATTTTCAGTATTTTTCATGTTCCGCAACTAATCAAATGCTTCCGCTAAGTTTAAATCGTGTTTATATCGTGGTTTTGGAGATCGGAGCCCACAGATCTGTTATTTGTTCAAGAGTGAAATGAGAAAGTGACAAAAAAATTCTAATTTGCTGAATTAAGTGGTGGAGTGGGGCACACCATAGCCATGTTGTGTACACAATCATGTTTTGTTGCTTATAACATGACCATTCTGAGTGAAACGACCCATTCTGCCTTGAAGTCACACGGTCGTGCTGCCTTGCACGATCATTCCAGGTCTTCTATTCATTTCTTGAATCTTTTTTATTTTCCTGTTGATTTGAGTGTGCCACCATGGCCTTTCAATGATGCCACATCCGTGGTGAGTACTATATTAGGTCATTTCAATCTTGAACTTTATCAAAACACCAAATTTTTGCTCAAAAGTGATTTTTCATGAATTCTTGTCTAAATTTCATCTAATTTTCCTCATTTCACTATTTTTTCACCTTTACATCTTAAAACTAAAAAAGTATGTGTGTTTGTTTTCTTAAAAAATGTAAAAATAACCAAAAAGTATAAAAAAAATGAAAGATTGGGTGAAAAATCTCCCAAGCCTATGTTCATGCCTTCAGCTGGGCTTCTTGACTCTTGCATCATTCATCCATTTAGAATTTTAGGTGTCCACTCATGCAATAATTGCATCTCTCACTTGTATTGAACCTATGTTCCTCATCCCTTTGATCACAAAGGATATCATCCAATCTTTCATCCGGACCCCCTTCTTTCAAATGACCAGTCAGACTCTTGAAGTGACAATGTCCAATATCCTCATCTAGGGTTTGCCAGGTTGGGGTTTTGTACATGTAAATCTTTATCTTCATGTCCATGAAAGAGAATGTCATTGTTCCACTATGCACATGTATCTCAACATCAGTTGTAGATAGGAATGGCCTTCCCAAGATGATGGGAATCTTCCTATCCTTCAGCTCCATGTCAAGAATAATGAAATCTACTGGGAATACTGCTCCCCTTTCCTTATCTATCATCACCAAAACAACATCCACTCTTCCTCTAGGACTTCGATGGAGTAATTCACCAATTAAAGAGTGCAATGAGCCGGTTGTAGCTTACTTAACCCCAGCTCCACATAGAGACAATATGGCATCAAATTCACACTAGAACCCAAATAGTGTAAGGATTTGTTTATGCAATGTCCCGCTATGTAGCTAGGTATGAGTGGGGCTCCTGGGTATTTCCTCTTTATTGTAAGTGAATGTTAGATGATGGAGCTCACTTTTTCGGTCAACTTGACTCTATTTGGTGTTCTTCATGTTGACCTTCTCTTCATAGTACATAGGTTCTCGAGAAACTTGGCATTGGATGGAATCTACTTGATAACATCTAATGGAATGGTCACCTTCACTTGGCGAAACACATCTAGAATGTCAACGTTGTGCTCCCATGGCATTTGATCAACTCTACTAGCAATTGGTGATTTGTAGTTGCTAGAATGAAGTAATCTTGAAGTGTCTTGTGAGATATATTTTGGCCTTCCATCTTATCTTCCATGAGTGGCTTGTCATATGTACAAGGCACAACCAAACAAAAGAAAACAAATTAGCAAACAAATATGCACAAAGAATACAAAGAATAAAGAATAAATAATAGCAATGATGAGGGTAGTAAGAAAATATCAAAGCAAAAATAACCATCCAGGCCGAGCGCCTTTCTCCCTAGAAATGACGCTAGAAAGCTTGGTGTATTTTTCCTTACCCTGGGGTACACACACCTAAATCGATTGAATCTTGACTAGATGCACACACATCAAGGGTTCAAACGCATGAGTATATTTTAAATTTATAAGGACCTACACTAACACACCCAACTAGACTAACACACTATACCCGCAAGCACGTGGGTTCATGTTACAGTAAAGGCAAGTGATAAGAATAGTGTAGATCCAAAAGGAGAAAAGGGGGCACTAGAGTTAGTTAGTTTTGACTAGGTTCCTACTACAGAGTTTAGGGTTGAAGGGTTTGATGGTTGATTTTGTTGATTACACTATGAGTTGAACAAATAAGAAATTAAGGGAAAACAAATAAGATCAAAACCTAATTTAACCCTAGATAGTTAATTCTAAAGAGCAAGGAAAGACAAGCTAGGCAAGGAAAGAGGAAAATTATACTAAGGCAAGCAAGAAGAGATTTACACTACACTAAGCTAGAAAATTAAGCACAAGAGCACTAAAAAACCTAAACGAGCAAGAACATTTCAAGAACAAGGCAAGAAGCTAACTAAGAAATTAAAGAGCTAACTAAGTAAAGACAATCTAAGAAATAAGGCAATTAGGGCTTTAATGCAATAAAGGGAAGTGTGGGCTGTTTGGCAAATGCACTTATTGATTAGGTTGGGGGTGATAACATGTAAACATCATTCTTTCATTTAGATTATCAAACCAAACAACAAGCTAGAGGGTAATGAGTTGCCCTAAACTACTAATTGGCCATGGGTAATATAGGGTGTGTATAGGGGAACCAGTCCATATCACCTCCTACCACCCTTATGAGGCTTAATTGGGTTAGGGATTATGTGAAATTCAATTAGGGTCTAGTCAAACTACGTTTCTAGGATAGGAATGCCTAGGGTAATTAGGGGCCGAGGGTAGTAATGTAAGGTGGAAGTGAGGTATTAGACCTCACATCAACCACATTCTAGCCTTGAGAAGGCTCCAAACTAATTACACTAAATTTTCCTACACTAGCTACTCAAATATATCACCTAGGTTTAGGAGAATTGATTAACATGTAGGAAGGTGGATAGATAACCAGGGATCCATTAGTTGCACTTAGGAGCAATTCATAAAAAGAGCCACACATAAGCAATTTTCCTAGAATCCTAGGTGATTTCAAGCACAAACCTCAAAGCAATTCACGAGGAATGAGATAGATATAGAACACAATCATTATCAAATGAAATCATAATGTTTACATATCATTTCCCCACCCTGTCAGCCTATCATCTGTTCTGGACGGGTGTCTTCCCGATCCCGAAGGCTACCATAGTTGAGATAGAAACACTATGCAGAAATTTTCTCTGGGGAGATAAAGAAGAAGGCAAGCATTTCCATACTGTGCCCTGGGATACGGTTTGCAGACCTAAGAGAGAGGCTGGCCTAGGCATTTGTAGGGTGAATGACTGGAATACGGCTGGGATGATGCGTCTGCTATGGGATATCGCCAAAAAAAAGAACACGCTTTGGATCCACTGGATTCATAACAAGTATCTGGTGAAGGATACGCTTTGGTCTTGCCCCCCTAGACAAGGTTACAGCTAGATGTGGAAGGCGCTATTGAAATACAGAGATAGAGTTCTCCCTATGGTGCAGTACACAATAGGTGATGGCCATTCTATCTCGCTTTGGCGAGACCCTTGGGTGAGAGGGGCCTTTCTCCGTCAGATGTTAAACCCTTCACTAGCTATGAGGACAAATTTGACTCAACAAGCATGTCTAAGTAACATCATCAAGGACAACAACTGGGACATACCTGCTACTCGAGGCGCGGAGAAGCTCACTGATATATGCAGCAACATTCCTCTAACTCGAGGCAAAGACATTTGCCACTTTGCAAATATGACTAAATTTAAGTTAAAGAATGCCTGGAATCTCTATAGGGAAACTCACGATGAAGTAGAATGGGCTTGCTGGCTGTGGAAGAGTAAAGCTCCGCCTAGGATGAAGGTCAGTTGCTGGAAGATGTTTCACGGCAACCTGGTTACTGAAACTTTTCTTCAAAACAAAGGGATCAACTTAGCCTCCCGATGCATTCTATGCAAGACTTGCAATGAAACTACCCAACACATTTTGTGGTGCTGCCAATTTTCTATTGAGACCTGGAACAGAGTACATGGCAAGTCTGCCTACTCACCGAAGAGCGAAATTGACCTGGTGCATATTAAGGGCAGCAATGAGAAGCTGCTGGTTATCATAGCATTTTACCACATATGGCATCAAAGGAACATCTCCATCTTTGAGAATGCGATCCCTTCTACATCTGTAGTTTGGAGTCGCATCCAGAGTGATTTTGTTAGTTTGCAAAGATAGTATCTTTTATGTATAGATAGCTACTTTGATACATAGCTTCCTTTCGTTAGTTATGGAGCTATGCTCACTCACTTGTACACGTATTTTGGGGAAAGTTATAGAATGAGACTCACGCTTACTGATAAAAAAAATACATATCATTTCCCCTCAAAATGGTATCAAAGTAACATTTTGAGCCCCAAACAGCCCATCTAAGGGGCCTAACTACTCATAGAACAAGAAAATATAAGAAGAAGGGAAGAAGAATGAGTACAGAAGTGGAAAGCCATGATGAGATCAGTGAAGAATCCTCATTCTCCACCTCCTAGCAGTAGCAACTCGAGCTCCTTCCTCCAATGTAGGTGAATGGCATGGATATATGGTGGAAAGTGGCCAAAACACTAGAAACTAGGGTTTTGGTGGTGGAAATGGTGAAATGGAGGTGGAATGAGGTGGGAATTATGGGAGGCAAATGGGGGAGCTAGGGTGGCTATAGGGTAGCTAACCTCATGCCCCAACTGCCACCTATGAATATAGGTGGTTGGAAAGCACTAGGTCAAGTGGGGGGGGGAGGTAAATGGGAATGCAATGGAGAAGTTGTGTTGGGTTTGTATGTAGAATGACCACGCTGGGCAACACAACCATGGTGGGTTGGGGTGAGAATGGCTGTGGTGGAGTGGAACGAGTGAGGTGAGAATTGGTGAAGAATCACAATAGAATTTGGGATTTTGAACTAATGGTGGCATGTCCGTGGTCAGGCATGGGTAGCACGGTCGTGGTGGTCACCACGACCGTTCTGGCTCTGGGATTGACTACATGTTCTGAGTGGAATGTCCATGTTGGTCTCTCTGTAGCACGACCATGTCATGCTGCATGACTGTTCTGGGGGCATGATGGCACAACCATTTTGTGATGCATGACCATGTTGGTCTGTACAGTTCTTCAAGCTTTGAATCTATGACTTTGAGTGAGACAACACTGCTATTCTATGGTACTACAACCATGCTGGTCTCTATATCAACACTTGGCTCTTGTACTTACTTCATCCTTGAACATCTTTGCTTCAATTGATCTTTGGCCACTAGGGGTAGGTTGAGGGAGCCTTGGACTTCACTTTAGGTCTCCCTAAGGGTAGAGAAACCCTTGGATCACTCTTTCTCTTTCTCTTCCATCCAAGTATGGTCCAAGTACCTAAAAAACATGAAAATAACGTCCATAAGTTCATTTTACACAAATATGCATATTAGGGGAAAACATGTAATCTAACAGGTATGGATGTGATTGAAGTCCAACTTGACACAAGATGAAGCTCAAAAATAGGTTTGCATCAAAGATCAATTGGTTTTCTTCTACAATGTTCCTTGCTAATTACATGATCAATCAAGGGATAATATGGATGCAATTTCCCTCACTCTATGCATGATTTTGTCACATATCACATGTTCATTTTTTGTCCTTTTTAATATCATATTAGGGGGGAGCTCGTAAGGTTTGAAAACAATATTCACCTTTCTGTCTTGTCACAGATCCGAGGTCAGATGTGTGATGTAGGGCTAATGGGGTCTTTGTGGTAATTTTTAATTTTTACAAATTAGTTAAATAATTTTATCCTATAAAATTCATAAGAAATATTTATAATGTTGGATTTATGATATGCCACACTCTAGTTTTGATGATACAAATATATCCCTTTTTTGTTACTAAAATGTGAATTTATTATTTTAGGTGATCAAGGAACTTAGACAAGATCCAAAAACAAAGAATGTGTAATATTATATATGTTTAGGATGCTTGTAGGACAAGTTGTACAATGTATACTTTGTACAAGTACATTCTATGTAACTTGCTAGGAATGATGTAAGAACAAGTTATGATCATACTTATCCTATCCTAAATATTTTTTCACACTTATATCAAGTCTTTAATATAGATAGATGTCAGTATGTTTTCAAAAAGTTTATAAATATATTTACATACACATTTTCAGTCGAACTACACTTCGACCGAGAAAGAGTCATTTTAGAAAAAACCTGTTGTAGAAAATAGTCGTTGTGAAATTTGAGAGGTGACTAACTCTCGGTCGAACTACAATTTGACTAAGATGGATCTCGGTCAAAGTATATTTCAACTGAGAATCAATCAGTAGTCATAATCAACATTAATTTTTCTATCCATTGTAAACTTAATTTTTGACATCCCAAAAGCTAGTTTAGCATTTAACTTGGTAAAAAAACTCCTTATATATATATTGACCATTATTAAGTATCTATTATATATAGGAGTGTCTACGAACACTTAGAATACACACATGAGCACATCTATCACATGGTATATTTCTACAAGCTTAGAATTTTGCATTCATATCTTCAGAGCTAAGTCATAGCTCAATAATAGTGTCATACTCCACCGAATATAGCCTTGTCTATCCTTGTGGAAGTTGATCATCACTCATTCATAGAGAGATTCATATTGCAAATTTTATGAAGAATTGATATTTGCATATTGTGAGCATTAGTATTCTCTCTCTCCAATCTTGTTCAACAACATTGTTTAATGCTCTTCATTTGTCTCTAAAGATGAGTTTTAATTTTTGTAATCTAATTACAAAATTATGTAACATTTATTTTAGGGTTTTATATAGTTAATGGGATCTAGTTATATCCTCAATTTTGCTAAAATTGATTTATATAAATAAAGGTAAGAATTATTTAGTATGTTCTCTAATGGAATTATTGATATAATAATAATGTCACCTTTATGGAATGGGTGCAACCCATGGCCCATATAACATCCCATAATACTATTTGATTTGCAAATATTCTCTTGTGGCACAAGTTAAGAACTACGAGTTTTTGTGCACAAATGAAGGATTGTGACTTTGTTAATTATTTGATTATTGAATTATAAAATAATATGCAAATTTTTAAAGGAAATTAAAGTACTTGGTGTTTTAGATAATTAAAAGAATAATTATCTATCCATTATTTGTAAACCCAATGGTTGAGGAAACAATTAGTATCATTTTGATCTAACCTTTGGAATAATTTAAAATGGTGAAGAAAGAAGGAGAATTCTATATTTTGGGAGGAAAAGGATATACCATGGGATAATGGTAATGTTTTAAATAATGTTTAAAAGGAGCAAGTCTTGTATGGGAAAGACATAAATCCCAATTACTAAGTATAACTTGGGAAAGGTATTAGGGAGTTTCCTTGAAATAAGGATAATGAATTTGGAGGAACATATCAAAGTGAGAGGTAGAAGAATAATATATAATTCATGATCATATTAGTCAGTAAAATGCTATGTATTCCTGTATGAATTTTTGTGTGTTAATCAAGTAATGGATATGTGAATTCCTATTAAATGTTGATAACTAAGCATACATTTCCATGAGTGTGAGAAAGGGAATATTAGAAGGAAAATATTCTTGGTCTTGAATTGATGAATAAAAAGGAATATCTTTGTAATACCTTTGGAAAGGAATAATGAAATGTACTATCTTATACCTTGCCTTTTGACAACTTGGTCATACAACAAAGAAAGGATTAAGGAAACAAAACAGAGGTTAGCAAAGGTGTATATCATTGGTGTAATGTGAAAGTAAACACCTTTCCATTAAGGCTCTACGTCTATCTTTGGGTTGGACTACCCCTCGACACCTCCTCCTTCAAGGACTTCCACTCCCTAAGTATTAGTGTTTCCCCATAGGATCTATATAAGTGATTATAAAGTCTCATCTTCAGAGGATAGCCAACCACCATAGATCACTAGGAGATTTGCAATGGTTCTCAATCATCATGATTACAACCATGTGTAAGAATGTATGAGCTGATAGGAAGTGGGTAGCAAGTGGTCCCTTGAGGAACATCAAAAAATAGCAGGCTTCATTTCTCTCTAGTCAACGAGGACGTCGCCTCCACTACCAGATGCCATATGAACCTCGGAAATCATGATGATTAGGAAGCAACTAGGATCTTTGATGCCCTAGGCCAGTCGCCCTCATGATGAGGAATGAACTTGCAACATCCACCAGTGAGTCCTAGAGAGCGCGAAGGGCTCTGATGAGGTTTCTCAACCCTCATATAACATATTCATCGCCTAGGTAAGGGTTTTGATAATCTCTATCTATTCTATAGCCTACTACAACCTCTGTCTTATATGACCCTTCTTTCCTCTACCTCTGACCTCCTCTAGCCATGAGCAGAACCTACCGGGTCCAGTTTGTGTGGGCAGAGCTCCTCTGGCATTTGTTGGGCCTTCATGGTTAGGGGTTGACGAGGACGGCTGTGGATTTGCTCTGCTCAGGGCTTCCGTTAGGCTACCCCACGAGGTAGGGGATGATTCAGTGTCAAATGACCTGAGACCCCCTGGGTGTGTGTTAAGCCCAAGGGCATACTTGTCCTTCTCATCCTAAACACATGTTGACTCATGCAATAATTAGAAAAGGATTTTGGCTGACGTGTCAGCATACTATTGGTCGAAATAGTGTTATCTTATAATAATCATATAATTTAATGGCTAATCGAAATATGGCAAAACTATCTATCAAATTGATCAAAAAAAGAGGAATCAAATAAAATATAATTGAGACTTGATAATACTTCCTATTCTAAAAGTGCATAAAGATGCAATATTTAATGTAATAAATGCATAGAAACCCTAGTTTTATGATTTTAATGGTCATCACTTTTTAAATGATATTAACAAATTAAGCTTAACATTTTTGGATAAAAAGGGCAACTTGGACCTATTTTGGGTTAAAAGTGCATTTGTTGCTAAATTTTTGTTTTCCTAGGTGGATAATCCGTGATATGTGTTAAAGTGGTGCTTAAAGCATAAACACCCTAGTTTTGCATATTATTATGTTGAAACATTGAAAACTCTCTTTTATCATATTATCTGATAATATAGACTATAATGGTGATTTAACATGATTAGGATATAATGATGATACTTAGGGTTTTTAATGTGAATAGCCATGAATATTATGAATTAGGGTTTTGAAGTTAAAGATGATAACTTTAATGAACTTAGACTAATATAAGTGGTCATTTTGAAAGGATAAGATGGATTTAGTAACTATGGTTTGTAACCTTATTCCTTATCCGGACCCTCAACAACCCAAAATCCTAGATTAGAAGCCTTGTAGGGTTTAATCAGTTTAATATGATGGTCCACTTTAGAATTTACATATATGAAGATTAAAATGATAAGATTCCCCTTTGCTTGATTGATTGGATGAGTATGCTTGACGATTGCATAATCTGCATGGCTCACAATAGGTACTCGGTTAAGGTTATCACTACTCACATTAGTTTACTGATATTTTCTAAGGATTTCTCAAGGAATGAACTACTAAAATGTTGAGTGTTTATTTACATCATTTTCAATTATAATGCCACTACGAGTATCACATAAAGATGTGATAAATGAAGAAAATGACAGTTATTATTTGTAAGTAATTGATGGAATATATGTTTTTATGTACTTGCACACTTTTTCATGCACCCTACATACACAATATATTTTGATGTGTTGATCTGCACTTTTGGTTTCACGGTGTTTTAGGTACATGCTAGATAAGATTCTATCAAGGTATGATGGACATATGAAATTACTTGAATACATTATAGTTAACTTGTAAGGAGGATTAGATGGATACTTCTTCTCATATAGTTCTCATATGTATAGTTCTGATGAAAGAAATTCATGTAAATCCTTAGAGGAGCATCTTGTAAACAATATTTGATTTAATGGAAATTATTTTCTATTATTTATTATTTGGTCAATTCTAGATTGTTGGGAAATTTTAGGTAATGGATCTCAACTTTAAGGCTTTCCTTAATTGGGAGTTGCTGAAAAATGAGGTCCTTACAGACCCCAATCCTTGTTTAAACTGTTACTAGGTGTTGAAGGACCATAATCAAAAACCTTAGAAGTGAATTGAATAATTAAGTTTTTCAAAGGAATGTGCATCTACCCTATAATACTTTGGGCATTAACTTGATTAGAATCATGTTTTCCCTTATGAGACATATCTTTTGATGTTGATTATCTTTTTCTTAACTTTTACAATCTTTTGAAATATCTAATATTATGAAACTTTATCTGTCGTTGGTTACCGATATTTGTCAAAATATTATTGAAGGGTCCTTTGACCCATCTCGTTATGTCATATATTTTCTCATTCTTCTTTGGAACATGAGTATTATTTTTACTAAACTTATGATCTTGCCTACTCTATTATGCATGCATGAGTTTGACTAGTCATATCTAGAAGTAGATACACCACATATGTAGGCATTAGAATTTCATTCCCCCTTTCCATATGTGATATATTTTGACACTATATTATATCCCTGCTAGGCACTGAGGTTCTATTCCTTCTACCATACAATGAGATTTTGTTCCTCCTACAATACTATATCTATTTAGCACTAATGTCTTGTTCCTCATTCCCATTTGAAACTTATGGGTTATAGTAGTAATTTTTAGATTATGCTAGTCTTTATTGTAATCAACATGCATTGCTACTGTTGAAATATTATTGATGTCTTTGAAAAAGAAATCTCTTTAATGATGATATACTTTAATAATTCACATGCCTTGTCTACTTAATTAGAATATTCCCTTGAATGTTCTTTCTCTTGAACTATCTACTCAACGTGAACCCTTTTTACTTGGAAACATTGTATTTGTTAAATTTTACCTTAGTAAATGTCCAATTTTTCACATTGCACATACTGAGATTTTACAGATTCATGTTTCTCTTTTGTTTTCTTCTTCTAGTGTTGTGTACAACATACCTAGGAGACAAGCAACCTATAGATCATGAGTTTGGAGAAGCTTCTCAAGGTAAATTGTTGAGAAAGTTTAAGACGGATAAGACACCCACTGTAGCCAATCTATCTAGATTGGGTTTCCATTTTTTGGTTGTACTTTGAGGACTAAATGTTGAACAATGATGAATTCTATTATAACCTAGTTAATTTTTTTCATTATAATACTCTTTGTTCATAACAATACTTATTGAGGATTTGACCAACACCCCTTTTATTTAGAAAATTATTATTGTGGTCGAGTATGTATTTTCTAATAAGAAATAAGGTGTGGAACTTCTATCTAATCTCACTCCTTACAAGATGGTATTAGAGTGTGTGCATTCGATAAACTGACTATCTTGTAATTTTTCTTTGTTTCTTCCCTTATATTTATACCACTTTTATCTCACAACAACTTCTCTAGGAATACCAACACTACTCCAACATCTGATATCATAAAGGGAATTTATGAGGACTTAGAATTTCCTCCCTTTTGTAGGATTTGTAATTGGAAATATTATTAAATATAATCATTTATACAAATAAATTTGGTTATATTTTTACTATTAAGTCATTTGGGACAATAAATCATGAATATCATGGTGCAATAGTGAGAACAACATTCAATTTGTAAAGAAACTGACACATTAAATTTAATGTTGGTCCATAACAATTAAAATAGCCTAGTTATTGCCTAATAAATTCACATAAAGATTTTGACCAAGTTTGAAGTTTGTTGGTGTATATTCAACCCATTTATGGATTTATTGAAGTATAACCTGAGCATCAATTTATGAGCATGAGATTTTCTTAATTGAAACCCATTTTTCCTCATTGTAGGAAAAAGACGAAAATAAACTATTAAATTTTAGGTCAATTAGAGTTGTAATATAAAAGGTATTGATTTTAAATTTTGTATATCATTTTCATTGAATGGATTGACTGATTAATTAATATGCCAATGCATGCTTTTTATTATCACATGGACCATAGGGGTCAGAGCCCACTCCTTTGAATATGGTGCACAACATCAAATCCTTTGTATTAGAGATCAACAAAACATGGTCATCTTTAACTTCACACATAGAATGGATAGCCATCTAGTCAACCCTCTCTCTCTCTCTCTCTCTCTCTCTCTCTCTGAACATCATGCTCTTTATAACATGGGTTTTCACAAGTATTTACATAATTGAAATGCAATTATTTGAGTAATAAAAATATATTGGTGTTTTGTAAAAGTATGGATTTCTTTTGAAAATTTTCCTTTGCGATAATTTTTGTGATCTTTACTGATTTTGAGAGTCCATCAATGAATATAGGAAAAAGGGAAGAAAGAAAATACAATATCAAGTGAATTACAAAAAGTAACGGGTAATTAATAACATACATAAGGAATTATGTAGAGTTCTCTAGAAAAGTGGTGTTGAAGGCCACTAATGGTTTGGATTTGTTTTTACTTGGTTCCTAATGAGAAAAGTAATCAAAATAAGAAATATGGAAAGGGTAATAAGATAAAAGAATTGATTGATTCCTTAAATAATAAGATAAAGAGGGAGACTTGGAGATTAAGAAAAGTATCTTTAAGTTAGATATTTTGGTTTCCAATCTTGGCCACACTTAGATAAAGTTATTAAAAACTTTCCTTTAGATTTTTTATTAGAAAGATAAAAGGAGAGAGATATTGTTTTTTTCCTTCAAGAAATCCTGAAGTGAATGAAAAAATAGGAATACATTAAATGTCCCACATATTTCCTAGTTGGAAAATATTACCACAGACATCTATCTTTTCATGCACATTGCTGACCCTTGGATCAAGATTCAGTGTTCATAAGATCATCTTCTAGCTCATGACGAATAGGGAAAGTTGGAGCAGCTAAAGCATGTTTCCTAATCGATTTTCTCATAGCTCAATACATGAGCAAGATTGGAAATCTTTACATTGACTTTGTGAGATCAATCCCAACCTACCTACCCTAGGTTTTTACTGACTTAAAGGACTTTAGAAGATTTTCTCAAATCACAAACTTGATGGGTAACTTTGTCGCCATAATCAAGGGTATATATAGGGATATGGCCCTCTTCTGAAACCCCACATTGGTTTTTGAGACTCTGCTTGACTTTGTGTATCTCTCCCTACCTCCAATTTCCTTACCAGACCCATCCTTTAGCTCTGCCTCTCCTTACTATCTCTCTAGAGATACCCTCTCCTCGTCTCATCGTTCAACCACATCCTAGGTAAAATTTAAGTCCTCATTGAGTTTGTCGGGGAAAAACGAAGGTGACAACCTTCTTATTTGTCGCATAGGAGGCCTCGATCACAGAGTCAACATCTTGGTTGACCATATGCCTCATGTGAGGAGGAACCAAGGTTGAAGATAAGCCCCAATGAAAAGACCAAACTGCCCTCTTTGTTCTTCTATACCGGTAAGGACTTCCTGGTCTTTTTCCTTCTTTTCCTGCCTGACTATGCGAAGTCCATGCAAGCACAGACAACCAGTTGGCATGAGCCCATTGGCTCCGCCCAATCAAGTTGGCAAGGCTAGGACTCATCCGCATTGCCTAGGCGGCGACTTGTGATTGGCTAGAAATTAATTAATTTTGTCAAAAAAATATTAAATCATAGGAATGTCCAATGAAGATAAATTATATACGAAAGTTTATCAAAAATTCAAGGAATGAAATAAAAATACTTCCAAAGCCAAATTCTATCTCGAATTCTAAAAGTGCCTAAAGTTGTTATCTTTAAGTAGTTAAATGTATAAATCTAATTTCTTGACTTTTATGATCATGCCATGTTTAAATGACTTAAATGGATTAATTTGGGTCTTTTTGAATAAAAGAGACATCTTTGGCTTAGTTTGAGATTAATAGTGCATAAAACATCAAGTTTGGTGTTTGTAAGTTTAGAAGGCATTAAAAGTGAAAATCAGGGTTTGGAAAGCCAAATTCCCAATGAAACTATAAGTTAACCCCTAAACAATAACTTGGAACTACAGTCAGTCTTAATGGTTGATTTTGGATAAAATAGTAATGCTTGGGTGTTATGCATTAATTTCTTGGTGATTTCTTAGTTAATCTTGATATGCACCTATTATTTGGATTTTGAGTTACATCTGAGAAAGGTGTGTGGTTACTCCTATGACTACTTGACTTAAAGGACATTTGTGGTTTTTGCAAGGTTTTCCCGCATTGATTGCAAATAGATTGTTGGTTGTTTATTTAATTCCTACAATCTTTAAAGCCTCTATGAGTATCATAATATATAAGTATAACTTGCTCAATATATAAATATAACTTGCTCAACTATCTCTGATGGATTTAAGTGATATATGTGGGATTTATGAAATGTCTCTATGGCACAAGATGATCAATCGGGGATATGATGTTCATCAATAAGACCAAGCCATGATAGGTTGGTAGGCATGGCAATAAGTTGAGTTTTTATGAACCCAACCTTAACCTGACCGGTCCATTTATAGTTAATCAAATTTGATCCAAACCTAAAAACATACTGACTTCAAAAAACCCGAAAAACCCCAACCCTGACAGACCCGAACCGAAATGAGTATAACCGACCTAGTCTGACATTGTATTCATGTACTTGCAATATTACATGCCGAACTAATATTTGAATTATGCCGCTAGTGTTTTTTAGTTTGACCATGGCTCTTACTTCTGGTAGACCAGACCCACGATGGCTGCTCGAATCTTATTAGTTTGGCATGTATGCAGACACACTCCAAGAGCTTGGATTCTATGAAGGTAGATACGGGGATGGAGCCTTCCTTCTTGAATCTATGTTAGCCATTGAGGTAGTCAACCATGTTGGAAATTACATAGAACCCATCTGCCTAGTAGTTGTGATGGGGAGGAGAAGTGGCCTCTATTTATTCATTCTCTTCTCTATCATAATCTGTATTGGGCTTGGTTTGTTTTTTATGTATTCTAGTTCATGTAAGTGTTCAATCCTTCTCCTCATGAACTATCTTCTTCCCTCATTTCCAATGTAGTATTTGTGTACAACAAGGAGATTGACTCTATTCTCCAAATCAGCAGTCATAACTACTCTAGTTGCAATGCCGACAACCCCATGATGAAGCTCAACATGGGGAGGGGCTCCTTCAGGCTCCCATGTTGGGGACCTTTTACTTCATCAATAGAAAAGTGTCCAACTTCCACTTAGGCTAGAATCTCACCATAGTGATACTCCACATAAGGTCAACACCATTGTCGCCCATGCCTTCAACCTCAACATCAAATTCAGCCATTACTATGACTCACACACAAGCTATTATGACTCTCGCTCAAACTACCTCTTTGACCTCCACACCATCCACGGATCCTACCCTGAATGTGTTTCCAACTTTCAGCTTGGCTTTATCCCCCACGTCGTCAGCCACACCTGCTCTAGACCCTTCAAGTGCTAGCCCACTGGCCCTATCAAGCAGAAGCATTCGACTATGGATTCCATTCTCAGATATGTGTCGCCTTTTGTAATTGCCACATAAGATAGCAGATCATCTCTTGGCTCTTACGTCAGAATCCCTAGACTGAGTAGATGATTGGTGTGACTGAGTGAGGGGCTGACCAAAAAGCTAATTTTCTAGTAATTTTCTCACGGGTGCCTGTGTGCTTTTAGACCCAGTTTTAATTAAACCCAACTTTGGCCACTATACACTGAGACATGAACCATGAAAATCCACATACTAAAAAAAACTAAGATTTGAGGGTTCGGGTCAGATCAGATTGATTTGGGCCAGGTAGGGTAGGGTAGGGTTTTTTTGCCATGCCTAGTCATTATGAGGCCAAATAAGGATATGATGGCTATTGTGAGGCCTATCCAGGAAAGGAAGACCATAACAAATTGATTCTAGGAACATGATGTTATGAGAATTTCATTGCAGGGACTAAACCCTAAAGAGAGGGTATCATACATGAGTACTCCAAAGAGGGATTGTAGGACAGAGATTAAGTTGAGAAGTTAGAAAGAAAATTCATGTTCAATTTGGTAATCACATTTGTTGTTGTGGATGAATATGTTCTTACGCCTGAACATGGGTATTTTGTTTACCCCACACACTAGTATAACTTGTTATACTGACCATGTTTTTATTTCATGGCATTTTAGGTCAAAATCCAATAATTTTGTAATATGGACTTCCAGAGAAGATGACACTAAAAGAAAAGACTATTAAAACTACCTGAGTATTTAGCTGGATAGATTTTATTTCCAGTTGCAAACAATACTTTACCTTTTAATGTAGCTCCATGTTGGAGAGTTTATCTTTCATCATGTTACCAAACTCTTTCTATTTAGTGAAATGTATTAATTATTATTGGTTATTGATAAACCATCTGTCATGTATTTCAGTAATGGCCCTTTCCCTCTCGGTCCACCTTAATTAGGGATAACAGGAGGAGGGGGTTATTACTTTTGGTATCACAACCTGGTTTACCATTTAACCTTTAATAATTATTAAATTGTAAAAGTTTTGCAGATCCCAAGGGAATTATTATAGTATTTTCCAAAAATGATGGTATCTAGAAGGGATCACAATCCGAGGGTTGGTAAAACTTCCCTCCACACCGCTAGTCAGCTTAAGAGGACTCACAAACCTGTGCATACTATCTGGTCAAAGTTAGATGATGTTACTCGAAACAAAATACCTCTAGGATTTCTTTTCATCTAATTTCATCCCTTCTCTACCCCTTGCTTCACTCACCAAAAACCATAGGAATCTATAATTTCTTCCTCTACCCTTCTGCATTTAAAGTTATGAAGAAATAAGGCCAATATATTAGGGATTAAGGCAACCTCTGACAAATAATAAAATACATGTAAAACAATATGTCATGGACATACTTTTACTGTGCTTTAATACCCTAAATATGAACTAAGATTAATAAAGTTACTTATGTGAAACAACATGGCCCGCGTCAAGGACACTTTCATCCTTGGCGACACCCCTAGGGAGTAACCCAGGACAAGGCCCTCCCACAAGAAGAGTCTCTCCTCAAATAAGAAGAAGAGGTCCATGGAGGGTAAGTCCTCCAAAAAGAGGAAGAGGGAAGGTGAGGTCTCTGTAGGGAAACACCATGAAGTCAAGGTTGTCCCCTTTGGCATGCCACACCCTAAAGATGGTCCCAAACCTGAAGGTGAACCTATGATGGAGGATGTGCATAGAGTTGACCCTAACCATGCATCCATCTCCGCACCCACAGCCAGGAAAGTAGTTGTGCATACCCTGATGTACTCTGGCTAGAGCAATAGAAAAATCTCACTGAGTCTATCAGTACCCTTGTACTCAAAGATATTGCTAGAGATGAGAATGGTGAGCCTCTACCTATCTGCCCTCATCTTAGATCCACCATTATGGACTTCGTCGAGTTGAATATAGAAAAGTTCTGGGTGAAGACAAAACTGAGGTAGTTGATAAGGTGGATGCCGGCTTCTTGCCATGGAAAATGGCTTTCACATTCTGGAGGAGCAACCAAATAGAAAAGTTCTCTTTGCCACTCATCTTCTTGAAGGAGTAGCTAAGATATGGACGGAAAATCATATCATGGACCAAGACCATAATGAGGAACTAATGGCTTGGGAAGACTTTTTTACTATCTTCTCTGCAAGGTTCATATCCACCTCCACTAATATATAGAAGGAAAAGAAATTCATGTTCCTTCACCAAGGTAATATGTCAGTCACGAATTTCACTTGGATGTTCTACCTCCTAGAACATTTTGGATACATGTTGACTGATGCGTGTCGAGTGGAACATTTTATAGAGCACATGCACCCTCTGATCAAGCCTCATGTTATGGTGAGCAAACCCACAACCTTTAATGAGGCCCTCAACTTCACCCTAGACATGGAGAAGACAATCATACCTACACAAAAACCACCCAAGGGGTACTTATGGTTCACTAAAGGCACTTCTGCCCCTAGGAATGACAACATAAGAGGCCAAGATCATAATAATGGTAGGGGAAGGAATGGAGGAAAGGGATATCCCCGTCATGAGTGTCGTAGTCACCTATGTCATATCTATGGGAGGAAGCATCCTGGAAAGTGCCACTTTGAAATGTGTGTTCTTTATTTCTGTCAATATAAGGGACATCTCATAACTAGTTGTCCTCTTCTAGACTCTCAAGGTTCGGGCCCAGTGGTGGCCCAACCGGTGGCTGCAGCACCCCAGGGACCAACACCACCTGTAGGAAAGTGGAGACACACTCGAGTCTTAGCCATTGACAATGAAGAATCTCAAGCTAATGCCAACTGACTTATAGAAGATAACCATCCCTAGTTTTTTTGTTTCCTATCCTATTACTTTGAGGTGATAGTTTGACTGTCATAAATTTGCTATAGGAATTCTTGATATAATGGGCCACAATGCTAAAGCTTTGTATGACTCTGGTATTACTAATAATTTCATTCAAGAAATTTGACAACTTTGCTTTGTTTGGACTTCAAGGACTTAAGATATATCTTAGAAGTCACTACCCCTAGTGGTAAGATCTTTTCATCCCTCTTAAAGACACCGATCATACATGTTAAATATATAAACAATGAATTCCCTATTGATTTTATCTTGCTTGATATGAAGGATTTTGATGTCATTATAGGAATAGGCTATATTTATAACTATAATGCAAAAATAGACTATAGGGAAAATAAAATAAGAATAGACAGACCAGCTCATGCACCCTTTACCATTAGAGGTGGGAAGGATGCTACAACTAGCATGTATGTGTAAGCTGTGAAAGTGGAGTAGATGGAAGTCAAAGGTTGTCTAGCATTCCTAGCTATAGTTACTGAGTCAGAGCTAAAGGTGTGGCCCTTATAGAAAATAGAGGTAGTCATGGACTATGCTGATGTGTTCCTGGAAAATTTTCTAGGAATACCTCCAGAGAGAGAAGTAGACTTCTTGATAGAGATAGATCCTGAGACAAACCCAATTTCCAAGGCACCTTACAGGATGGCTCCCGCCAAGTTGCTTGAGTTGAAAAAGTAACTACATGAACTACTAGACAAGGTCTTCATATGACTTAGTATTTCCCTGTGGGGGGCACCAATCCTCTTTCTCAAGAAAAAGGATGGATCACTTCGCATGTAAATAGAATATAGAATGATAAATCAGGCTACCATTAAGAACAAGTATCCTCTATCCCATATAGATGACCTGTTTGACCAAATCAAAACTACTTGAGTCTTTGTGAAGATTGACCCGAGATCTAGTTACGACCAATTGCGAGTTAAGAGCAAGGAAATACCAAAAACTGCTTTTTGAACTCTCTATGGCCACTATGAGTTTTTGGTTATGCCTTTTTGGTTGGCCAATGCTACAAGTGTGTTCATGAACCTCATGAATAGTGTGTTCCAACCTTTCCTTCATACCTTTGTCATAGTGTTCATAGATGACATCTTGTTTACTCCAATGACCTAGAACAACACCGTGAACACCTAGCTAAGGTCCTTGATATCCTAAGAAAGAAAAATTTCTATGAGAAATCTTTGAAGTGTGAGTTTTGGATAGATTGAATTATGTTTCTTGGGCACATTATATCTGGAGGAACCATTATATTGGACCCTACCAAGGTAGAGGAAATTCGAGAATGGCCACCCCAAAGAATGCATCTGAGATTCATAACTTCATGGGGTTGGCAGGATATTACAAAAAATTCATCACAAGATTTCTCAAAGACTGTTTTCCCTTTGACTAAGGTTACTCAGAAGGATGAGAAGTTTGTTTGGTCCAAACTATGTGAGGCACATTTCCAAGAGTTTTAGGAAAATCTAACCTCTGCCCCTATCTTGACCATACCCTTAGGTAATGTAGGTTTCATCATCTTCACTGATGCATCAAAGATGGGCTTAGGATGCATATTAGAGTAGAACAAGCATGTGGTCACCTTCGCTTCCATAGAAGTCAATCCCAATGAGTTGAATTATTTGATCCATGATCTAGAACTTGCAACTATTGCCTATGCCTTGAAGATTTGATGACACTATTTGTATGGGGATACCTTCAACATCCTCACCAACCATAAGAGCATGACGTACCTATTAACACAAAAGGACCAGAATTTGTGACAAAGACATTGGATGGAGTATCTTGTAGATATTGACTTCACCATAGCCTACCATCCTAGTAAGACCAATATGGTTTTCAACGCCCTTAGTAGGAAACATCTCAGTTGTGCAATTCGTTTGGTTAACTAGTGGAAGAAATTAGAAGACTTTACTTGATGGGCACCACATCCGTTGGTAGATAGGATTCATCTTGCCAATATCCAGATCAATTCTGACTTGTTGATATATGGAGCTTGTAGAAGCCCAGTTAGCCAGCTTAGAGTTAGAAAAGATGAAGGGTTTGATGGAAAAGCCTAAACATACCTCTCAGTGGGTGTATATGGTGTAATTTGATATAAGAATCGTATTCGGGTTCATGAGGATTTGCCCTTAGAGACTCATATCTTGCAAGAGGCTCATGGGTCAAAGTACACGGTACACCCTTGTACCACAAAGATGTTTAAGGACCTTAATGATACTTTTAGTGGTCAGGAATGAAGAGATAGATAGATTCATATGTAGCCATTTGTCTCAAGTTCCATATGGTGAAGGTTGAACACCAACAACCTGGTGGGTTTACTACAATCGATTGAGAATCCTGAGTAGAAATGGGACCAAATCACCATGGATTTTTTGGTAGGTATTCCCAAGATAAGAAAAGGTTAGGATGCAGTTGTGGTGGACTTCCTAACCAAGTCAGTGAACTTACTTGCCCTAAAGTTCACTGCCAAGGTGTCATACTTATTGGTTAGAACATAGATCACAAGCTATTTGATGAAATGCCCATTTTAGTTTACATCTTGGTTTTAGTAGTTCGAATTGCTTGGTCTCCAAGTAATGGCCTGGGACCATATTGTATATATACTCCCTACTTGTACTATGTAATGAGTAGTGAGCATACTAAGAAAAAGGGATGCATTCATTCTTTACTTTTGAATTAAAATAAAATCCCCTTTCTCTCCCGTCTCTCTCCCTCAACCCGTCTCTCCCTCAATCTCTTTCCAATCTCAAGTTATGGTTTCATCCATGAAACCTAATTTGGTATTAGAGCATCCTTCCACCGTCACTTATCATGTCATCCTCCCGAGTCCCCGAATGATCTTCAGCAATAGGAGCATCCAAGTATTTGTATCCAACGTGAATCAACGTCTCAAACTTTGTTTCTTTAAAGCTCACCAATTCCAACTATGTATTGAGAAGTACATGCTAGAGAATTAATTGAGAGAAACTCACTCAAGTCCTTCATCGACATGATTGAAAAGCCACAAGAGAAGACCATTGTAGATGAAGAAGGGAAAGTCACATCCAATCCCGCCTATGTGTTGTGGATGAGAACAAACATGTTGATCAAGGGATGGATCATAGGAACCCTAACTACAGAGGTAATCATAGTAGTTGTAGGTTTTTCAACCCTAGCTCAGATCTAGACTGCGCCCGCCAAGAAATTATGTGAATCAACTCAATATAGGAATTTCAAGTTGACTACGAAGCTGAGACAGATTAAAAAAAGGTAACAAAGGTGTGATAGAGTACCTTAAGGAGTTCAAACTCATCTATGATCAACTTCATGCCATTTGTAAGCCCCTTACTGATGACGACAAAGTCTACTTCCTTCTCAATGGTCTTGGATCCTATTTCAAGACATTCATGGTATCAATGATGCATCCACCTCTTCCTTCCTATGATGAAGTCGTCTCGCTCTTGAAAGATCATGATATGCGTATGTATTCTTTTAGTTTTTTCTCTGGTCCTAATTTGGATTTTCTCGAACAACGAATGAATTTTGGGCCTAGAAACCCTAGCAGAGGGAATTATCACATGAGAAATCCACAAATGCAACAATACAACTCCAATCCTGGTCTTCTCAGAGTCCGACCTCCTCAGTTCTCTTCCCAATGATGTGGATTCAACCAGAGTAGCATGCCTCCTCCTTGAACCTTCAAAAACAATTACTTTTGTCCTCCCATCTTCTATCATATCTGTGGAAAGTGAGGCCATGAAGCCTATTGTTGTTGGCACCATTTTGATAACACCTACCAAAGTCCTGTGATTGCTAGATTTCTCACTGAAGATGATGTCATTGAACATGCTAAGTCTATGGAAGTTCTGTAGATAACCAAACCAAATGCTTTCAACATGACTGAGTGGAAAGTGGATTTTGGTGCCACTAATCACATTGCTCAAACTGTAGGTATTCTTAGTAATATTGTTTCCTACAAGGGATATGATTTTACCATGATTGGAAATGGAACATATCTTCCTATAACTCACACTGGTAAATCAAATATTATTCAACATTATGCTATACCACTTGAAAGGGTCCTGGTAGTTCTGAAAATCAAGAGGAACCTATTATCTATTGCACAGTTGACTCGTGATTTTCCATGCTACTTCATATTTTTTAGAAACTAATTTCTAATACGACATGTGTAGACAAACCTAACCCTGGACCAGAGTTTCCTTAAAGATGGGATGTACTCAATCCAATATAGTGTGCATAAAGCTCTCTTATCAATAAAGGCTCGACTACAACTGTAACAACCTGGCACAGAAGGCTCGATCATACTCCCAAAGAAGTACAGAAATTCCTAAAAGATAGAAAGTAAATCAGTTCTTCCAATAAACAATTAGAATTTTGCAATAGTTGCCAATTAGGAAAGAGTCATAAATTACCATTTTCAAATGAACATGTTAATGTAATGCTCCATTTAGACAAATCTACTGTGATTTGTGGGGAAAGTCTCCTGTAATCTCTAAACATGGTTTTCATTTGTATGCATTACTAGTGGATGAATGTACCAGTTTTTGTTGGTTCTATCCTCTGAAGTCCAAGTCTAATTTCTTTAACCAATTCATCTTCTTTTGTAAAATGATTGATAATCAGTTTCACACTAAGGTTCAAACTCTTATGACTGATGGAGGAGGTGAGTTTGTAAACCACAAAATGCAAGAATTCATGTCTGCAAATGGCATTTTTCATCAGCTATCCTACCCACATACTCACAAACATGTTGGATTAGTAGAAAGGAAGAAAAAACATGTTGTTGAACTAGGTCTGACTATGCTTCTTGATGCTAAAGTTCCTCTTTCTTACTGACATGAAGCCTTTTCCTCAACAAACCATATAATCAATCGTCTGTCATTCGGGGTACATGATCGAGCATCTCCTTTGTTCAAGCTATATGCAAGAATTCCTGACTATGACATGTTATGAGTATTTAGTTGTCTATGCTTTCCCTATCTTTGAGACTTCAACAAACATAAATTACAACCATGCTCCTTACCATGTGTTTTTCTAGGATACATTGATGCCTATAAAGGATATTGATATCTACATATATCTAATAATATTGTTTACTTCTCCAAACATGTTGTCTTTAATGAAAATGTGTTTCCCTTTAAAGAGAATGTTCCACAAAATGTTGCTCTTGGGGGACTTTCTGTGTTTTCTGAGTTTCTTAATGTTTTGGATACATCTTTAGATGATTGTACTTCACCACAGTCTATAAAATTAACTAATGTTGACTATAATGAGGATGTGCATATGCTTCCTAATGTCACAACTACTGATTTGTGTAATTATGACAAATTAAACCTGGATATTCAGTCTACTTCAGCTGCATTGCCTAGTTGTCATTTTTCTAATCACTGTGACAACATTCAACTTCGTCTTCTCAACAAGGTTCCTTCCTCTGATGTGGTTAATACTCAACTTTCACATTCTTTAAATTCTAAGGTAGTTATCTCACCTATAGCACCTACCTTGGTTACAAGCCAGGATGCTACCACATCTACTTCTCAACAACAATATGCTATTCCAAAGATGAATCTGAACATACATCCTATGATTACTAGATCCAAAGAAAACAGCTTTGATTCTTGACGATCTGGCTGGGGCGCATGACTGACTACAAGGTCCTCCAGGATACCCAGTGTGCCATGATCGCCTGGACTCATCGCAACATGCTACCTTATTTTAGTGTGCCATGATCGCCTGGACTCATCACAGTCTGCTATGAGTCCAGGTTGGTAGCCCCTCCTTAGGTGATCTCCCTTCGCCTCTCGCCTTTCCCCCTTAACGTCAGGGTTTCAAAACTTCGACTGATTTGGGTCTCAGCTCCTTCGAGACTTCTCTTCTACCTTCTTCTCAGTTGATACGGCTGCAAAGTTCCATCATCAACCCTTCGGAAACCTCCTGTTCTACAGGTTTCATAAAATCCTTTTTCTAAGGGTTTCATGAATCCTTGTTCCTCAGATATCTTTCCCCTGCTCCCCTTTCGAACTTAGCAGACTAAGGTTTTTCATTACATCAGATGACCCAAACTTTTGGGTTCACAAATTATATTTTGCGACAACAGTTTTATTTATCAGCATCATCGTTTTCTCCCGACCGGACAAAGCTTTCAATTTTTGCTGGATAAAGTCTCTATTCTCCATTCCTTGTGTAATAAATCTGACCTAGAAACATGCAAGCAACATCACATTGATTACCCATCTTCATTCTTTCTGTCAGACACATTCTCTTTCCCCGGATTTTGTGGGTTTCAAGGATCTCATCTGCTCTACGCTTGTACTGGTAAGCCGCAATAAAAGCTCCACCAACCTTCGGTATTCAATATGAGAACTGGGGGCGCCATCATCCTTGCCACATGCATAAAAGCGCAGTACACGCAAAAATCGGGCAAGATCAAATCTTTCCACCGAGCCCTCTAGAATCACAAAACCCTGGTCCAATAACATCTTGAAAACACGATCTTCCTCTCTCAACATGAACTCTCGCTTCCCCTTCCTAGAGATCCATCTCTCTGATCAAACCTACTCATCAACTATCCCGCTACCTAGAGCTTGGATTTACCACAAATATGACATCTCCCCTGGCATCTGTATGATAAACATTGGCCACCGCTCATTCCAGGTTTCGCTTTCATGGTCTACCCCACTGGAAACAACCTGGGGTAAAAAATCCCCCTTCCTCCTCATCTCGGAAGGCTGGAAAGAGATGTGCATGGATATGAATCTACAGCCGGAATGGTCTATGTTCCTCCAACCTTTTGCAGACCGCACCTTTCGTGCTTGGGTTCGTGATTTCAGACATGAAACTTCATCTTCTCTTGCTTATCTCTACAAAAGACACGATCAAGACTGTTCTTCATCCTCAGAGTCTGCGGACCAACTCTTCGTCAGGGAAGAATACCAACCCCCAATGGGTGCAAAATCTTGGCCCATCTCCATCTCCTCTGGATCAGAAGATGAAGAAGACGGGTTCACATCTCCCATGGTTCAACAACAGAGCTTCATAGTAGAAAGGTATACACTTTTTCCCTCTCCATCCATTAAAAAAATGATTATGGATCAAAACTATCGTCCTTATACAAAACCCTCCGTCCAATGTCCTCTTCACCTAGGGATATCATCCCAAAGGACATCTATCATTTACATCTCTCCTTTCCGGTTCTGGGACAAGCAAAATCTTCCGCTCTTATAAAAGACACTATAGAAAATAACCCCACCGCCCAAATCTGGAAATTGATCCCCCCCAGAAAACCTTTTCATGCCCTTTTCTGCTCCCTCTGCCATAGTAACAGCCACTCTTCTTCCAGGTGTTTCTCTCGACGCACTTGCTTCAACTGTGGTAACCTTGGGCACATAAAAAGGTTCTGTTTGACACGACCTCTCCCCAATAGGTTTGTCCAATAGACATATCCCCACCGATCTAACATGCACTCTCGCTCAACACGATACCCCCCTTTCCAAAATTGTTCAGTGGTCCCAAAAAAATCTTCCTCCGACTACTGGCCAAACGCTGTACCACCCCTCAATCATTACCATTCAAAAAATCCCTTTGCATGTCTAGAAAATCTCCCGCCCGAACATGCAAAAAAAACAAACCCTAGTCTCGTAAACTCAAACTCTTGGACACCTCCTATTTCAAAACCCTACCCCTCGCCTAAAATCCCTACCAAAAATCACACACAACAATATATACCTCCATCTAAAACCCCATATGTCAAAACCCATAGTGTCAACCTCCCTCCCACTCTTCCAACCATGAAGACACCTGACTACCTTGAGTTTGCGATCGCCATGGATCTCCCTGCAAACTCTATGCGATTACTCAAGGTTTTTTTCCCTTAGAATTATTCTTGTTACGATAGAAAATAACCTGGACAATAATCCTATCAATGTCCTCAATATTACTAGAGCTTTAGCTCTTCTTCTCCCTGGCCAAACCATCCTCAAACCAAAAGTATTCTCACCCACCCAGCTCATTTACATGGTTCCTGAAGGGATGAAGATTGACCATATCTTCAACCAGATGCTTACCATACCTTGTGGATCCAGCTTTATCATGGCACGCCTCTCCAAATGGTCTGCCGATACAGGCTCATTCCCTGCTCCTACAGGTGGTTCTGACTGGGTAGCCATCTCAAACCTTCCTCCTCATCTGTGGGGGCTTGAGATATTCAGAGGTATCGCCCATTCTATTGGAGCTACACTTCAATACATTAGTCCTGAAACTCTCCATCCCACCCAATTCATCAAAACCTATTGCCTTTTCACGGTCAAAGCTGCCATCTCCCTTCCTCCTTCTATCAACATCAAGATAGGAGAATCGATTTACCATCTGAAGCTTGCTGCAGAGCACCCCACTATTAACAACACTGCTTTCTCTGAGCTTTCATCACATCCTCCTTCATGGTTTAGCCCAAACAAAGGGAAAAACCCCATCCCTCATGCTAGAGTTCCTCCTGCCAGAAACCAAGTATGGATTAGGAAACCTACAAATTTTTCTGAAAGTTCATACCCTCTCCAAAACAAAAAAAGAAATAGATCTCCTGACCCCTCCCTTCCCGCATCCAATATCAAACCTAGCAAAAACTCATGCCCATCTACTTCATCTACGAAGGAAAGTTGGCATACCCCAAACAAGGAAAATAAAACTTCTACTTTTCAAGACTCATCTTTACAAAACAAGGATACCTCGCTGTAGAGTTCGGAGCAGGAGAGCCCTATGCAAAAGACAAACTCAAGCTACTTGCAAAAGATCCTGCAACCAGAACAAGCCAACATCAAAGGAACCAACATCATCAACAGGGAAAAGAGAGGTAACACCCCACCCTGCTCAATCAGTTATGATTCTCATGCGTCATCACTATCATCATCTCTATCACATAAAATAAAAAATAAGTCTGTCTCTATAGATGATGTTGCTTCTTGGTCCAGCTCTAAAAGTTTTACAACATTTGCAAACAAGATAGGCTTTTGCTTTGATAAAAAAGATGACGCACAATATGTGTTAAATAACATAGAATCATTTATGGGTTGGTCTAAGAAAAGATGCTAACAGTTTCCCTTTCTACCTCTTTATTTTCTCGTTATTCATTTCCTTTATCATGAAAATCTCTACTTGGAATATTTGTGGTGCAGCCAACCTACAAAGAAGAAAAAAAATACGATCCCATATATACAAAAACAAAATAGATTTAATATCCATTCAAGAAACTAAATCCTTTCTCTCTCCCTTCGCCCTAAAAACCATTGGTGGAAATAGAATCATGAACTGGATTCAACTTCCACCCAAGGGTTTTAAAGGTGGGATCCTTGTGGGATACAGTAATCAGATCCTTGATTTGCTAAAGTCCTCCATTCAAAATTTTTCTATAACGATCGGTTTTAAAAATCTTGATGACGACTACCTTTGGTCCTTCACTAGTTTATATGGGGAACCAGGATATGACAAAACATCCTTCGTTGAGGAGTTGCGATGTCTCTTCTCAAATTACCATCAGACACCCTGGGTCCTTGGTGGTGATTTTAATCTTGTTACCCAGATATCTGATAGGTTCAACTCAAATCCATCTCCCTCTCCCATGACAGCCGCTGAAAAAAAATTTAAACAGATGATTTCTAACCATTCTCTCATTGATCTTGTTCCCACAAATGCCTTATTCACGTGGTCTAGAAATCGGTCCTTTGCCCAACTCGATCGTTTCATTTGTTCTAACCTTTGGTAAGACAAGCATCCACTCTCTTCTGTTTACATCTCCCATAGCACCATTTCCGACCATTTTCCCCTAATCCTTGAAACTGCCTCAAACTCTTGGGGATCACGTCCATTTAGATTTGAAAACAACTGGCTTCACATCAAATTTTTTTTCCAAATCTTGTCTTGATAACTGGACTCACGCTAACTCACAAACAACAAACATAGGTCTACACATTTTAAATAACACAAAACACATCAAAAATCATATAAAAAAATGGATGCTTCAAAACCCATCGACCTTAACCGATTCTCAAAAAGACCTCGAAGATCTACTTCTCTTTGTTGAAAAAGACCCTTCAGCCGATCCAGCCTTGATCCTCGCCATTAAAGCTGATCTTAAACTCATAAATAATAGAATTGAGACTAAATGGAGACAAAGGGCCAAAATTACTCGGGCTAAAGATGGTGACAAGAATACTAAATTCTTTCATAAAATCTGCAACCAAAAGTTTAGAAATAATGCTATAACTCATATTACGATAAATGGCAGACTTACTTCACATAAACAGACCATCATAACCCATATAAAAAACCATTTTAAAAAAATATTTAACAATAATCACAACCCATCCGACCTAAACAACCTCCATTGGAATTCTATTTGTGAAAATAAAATAAAAAACCCTCATGACCTCATTAAACCATTCACTCTTTAGGAATTACAATCTGCAATCTCTGACCTAGGAAAAAACAAATCGCCTGGTCCAGATGGCCTTAACATAGAATTCTACCTGGCTAACTGGCATCATTATAAAAAAGACTTCCTTGCCTTTCTTACCACCTTCCAAGCAAGTTCAAACCCTCATAACATCATTAAATACATCAATAAAACCTTTATTACTTTGATAAAAAAAAATAGTAAACCTGAACTCATTTCACACTTTCGTCCTATCAGTCTCATAAACACCTCCTACAAAATAATTGCAAAAAATTAGCTAATAGGATCAAACCTCTCATGGACGAAATCATCCCTCTAAACCAATCTGCCTTTCTAAAAAATAGAAGCATCCAAGATGCTTTTTTAATGGTCAATGAAAACATCCATCTTTGTCATACAAAAAACCCCCATTCTTGCCATTAAACTGGATTTTGAAAAAGCTTTTGACTTTGTCAATTGGAACTGCCTTCTTCAGACTCTTAAAGGTTTTGCTTTCCCTGACAAATGGATCTCTTGGATCCATGCATGTATATCTACAAACCACTTCTCCACTATCATCAATGGCGTCCCTTTTGGCTATTTCCATAATTCAAACGGACTTAGACAAGGGGACCCACTCTCTCCACACCTTTTCATCATTTTAACCACCATTCTCTCTCGCATGCTCCACTTGGGAAAGCAAAACGGTCTCATTTTGACCCCTGATGACTGTAAGGAGAACATTATTCAATTTGCGGATGATACCATCATCATCTCCTCACCAGATTTTCCTCTGTCCAGAATATCTTTAGGATCATTGGTCTTTTCTCCTATATCTCTGGACTAAAAGTTAACATTAAAAAATCCTCCATTTTTGGGGTAAACATTCAACATTCCACTCTGGAGAACCTAAAAGACTTTCTAAAGTGTAGAACAGAAGATTTTTCGATCAAATATCTCAGCCTTCCCATCACCCCTTATAACATAACAAATGCCATTTGGAAACCTATTATTTCAAAAATAAACAACAAACTCATCTGTTGGGAAAACAACTTCCTAAATCTCTCGGGTAGGCTCACCCTGCTAAATAGTGTCATTACTCCTATAACTACCCACTTCTTAAGCTGTATACCCCTACCCTCAAAAACAAAATCCATACTTGACAAAATCCGGAGAAATTTCCTGTGGAATAATGTTCAAAAGCAAAATAAACAAGGGAAACACTACCATCTTATTAATTGGAAAACTATTATAGCTCCCATCGATCAAGGTGGCTGGGGCATTATAAATATTGAAACTCACTCCCTCTGCCTCATCGCCAAATTCATAGATTGTCTTATCCAAAACAAGAAGAAAATCTGGACACATCTTATCAAAAATAAATACTACCAGCACTCTCCTCCCTGGCACCATATCCAAAGGAAAACTGCTTCCCCACTCTGGAAATTCATAAATAAAAATATCAACATACTTTCTCAAATCATAAACACTCCTCCACATTCCCACAAAAATATTTCTTTCTGGTCTGACCCATGGTTTGAAAAAAACTCTGTCGTGAATCTTAAAACATCTTGGACAATTCCAAAGAAACTACACAACATAAAAATTGATAAATCCCTTTCTCTCATAACCAGTAACAGATCAAACTCTTTGAAAAGATGTATTCTTTCCCAGGTCAGCCAAAATGATTTTAGAAATCTAACTTTTACCTTGGAAAATGACATCTCAAACAACATCACCTGGAAATGGGGGAAAATATTCGGTTAAGCTTGCATACAATTTTCTCAGCAATAGAGGTATCTCTCCATCATCAACAAAGCTTTGGAAACAAAAATGGCCACAAAAATACAAAACATTCTTATGGATTCTTCTTCACAATAAAATTCTAACAGGTGAAAATATCTCAAGAAAGGGTTTTATCGGACCATTCAGATGTGTCCTCTATGAAAAAAACAATGATTCAGTCAGCCACATCTTCTTCAAATGCACTTTCTCGCAACACATTTTTTCACACTTTATGCGAAAAAGTCTTCCCGACCTCCAGGAAGACATTTTCCTTATAAAAATTTCCCCCTCAAGAAGCTACAGAAATTTCAAAAGTAATGACATCTTCATCACAATTTGCTGGAACATTTGGAAGGAAAGGAACAATAGAACTTTCAACCACGTCAAAAAATTGGCAAAAATTATCATTGCTCAAGTTGAGGCCGATCTTCACATCCTCACTAAACTGCAGGAAAACTAATAGATGGAAAAAAGGATGATTCAAATGAAGGTGAATCTGAAGCGGCATTTCTCTGCGATCTAAAAGCTATGGTGGATGACGAGGCCGGGGTCAGCTTGGTGCAGTAGCTCTTGTGACACTATCAAACTCAAAGATGGTTCAAATCAGTTTATCATTTTGGATGCAAAAACTTTATAGGAGGTTTGTCTTAAGGGGAGCCTCCCCCCAGCTAGCCAAAATTTTCTTCTTTTTGCTTATGTTTCAGTTTCTCTTTGAGTTTTTTTCTTTCTCTGTTTAGCTGCTCCCTACAAAAACATTATGTTGGTATTTCACATAAGCAGGTCTTCACTTGCTTGATGTGTTTTTATTAATATAGACATTACCATTCCTAAAAAAAAAACTAGATCCAAAGAAAAGATGCTCAACCAAACCTCTCATTATGCAATGATTTCTCAACCTATACCTGATATCCCTCACTCTATCAAGGATGACCTATAATGTTCTCACTGGCTACAAGCCATAAAAGATGAATTACATGCTCTAGAGCGAGGGTATTTCTCCCAGACCTTCTCAATCTCATGTGATTGACTCCAAATGGGTATTCAAGTCTAAACTAAAAGTTGATGGCACTCTAGACAGGCTCAAAGCCCGACTTGTAGCAAAGGGGTACAACCAAGAGGAAGGTATTGACTACATTGAGACCTACAGTCATGTTGTGAAAGCTACCACCATTCGTGTTGTCCTGACTTTAGCCGTCACATTTTAGTGGAAATTAATCCAGATTGACATATGCAACACTTTTCTAAATGGAGATCTTATTGAACTAGTATACCTTGAACAACCCCCTAGCTTTATTAACATGAAATATCCTAACTATGTTTATAAGCTTCACAAAGCATCATATGGTCTCAAACAAGCTCCACGTGCTTGGTTTAACAAACTCAGTGACTTCCTTCTTGAGTTTGGTTTATTTTGCAACAGTATTGATCCCTCTCTTTTTGTCTATTCTTATCAAAGGAATGTCATTTATCTTCTCCTATAGGTCGATGACATTATTCTTATAGGAAATAAGACCATTGTTCTCAATACATTCCAACACTCTCTCAACAATGCTTTCAATCTTTGCAACCTTGGAAGCCTTTCTTACTTTTGGGACATTCAAGTTTCCACTTCTACTTTAGGGTTACTACTTACTCAAGAAAAGTACATCATAAATGTTCTTCAACAAGCCAACATGAGTGATTCTAAACTTGCTTCAACTCCAATAGATTTAAATTTTCACAAGCATTCTGATACTTCACGTTTCCAAGATGCTCAACTATACAGACGAATTGTTGGTTGTTTGCAATATATGACAATCACTAGACCTGACATTTCTTATGCAGTGAATACTACTTGTTAGTTCCTTGCATCACCCTCCAATCAACATTTCCTTCTTGTTAAATGCATACTACGATATCTTAAGGGCTCTCTATCTCTTATATTACACATTAGTCTGACTAAGTCTCTTACTCTTATGACCTTCAGTGACTTTGATTGGGTAAGATGTCTGTCTGTCAAACAATCAACTACTGGGTTCTCTGTGTTCTTAGGAACTACTTGTATTTCATGGAGTGCCAAGAAGTAGACCACTATGGCTCGCTCTAGCTGTGAAGCTGAATATAGAGCTTTAGCATCTACAACAGATGAACTCACATGGATTTCTTTTCTTCTTAGAGATCTTCATATCCCTCTTCCAAAGCCTGCTCAGCTATTCTGTGACAACCTTGGAGCTCTTTAACTATATGTCAACACAGTGTTTCATGCCAGGACAAAGCATGTCAAAATTGACTATCACTTCATGTGGGAGAAAGTTGCCTTGCATCATATTGTCACTAATCACATTGCTTCATCTCAATAGCCAGCTGATATCTTCACCAAGCCCCTGACCAAGAATGTGTTTTGTTTCTTGAGACTCAAACTGGGACATCAACAACCCTCATCCAGTTTGTGTGTGTGGGGGTATTGGTTAGAACATAGATCACAAGATAATTTATGAAATGGCCATTTCAGTTTACATCTTATTTTTACTAGTTTCGATTGCTTGGTCTCCAAGTAATGGGCTGGGCCCATAATGTATATATACCCCCTTCTTGTACTATGTAATGAGTAGCGAGCACACTAAGAAAAATGGATACATTTGTTCTTTACTTTTGAATTAAAATGAAACCCCCTTTCTCTCCCACCTCTCTCGCTCAACCCGTCTCTCTCTCAATCTCCTTCCAATCTCAACTTAGGGTTTCATCCATGAAACCTAATTATACTTAGCTAATCTCGATACTGGAGAGATAGTTCACCTACTTGGTGTTCCAAGTTCGATCATTTCTAATCTAACCTAAGTTCACTTCAAAGTTATGGAAGCAAGTTGAAGAAGAACTCAGTAAGAAGTTAAAATTCACACAATTTATCACCCCCATACTGATGGATAGTCAGAAAGAATAATTCAGACCTTAGAGGATCTGTTGAAAGTGTGTGTTCTCAATTGGGGTGGATCATGGGAGAAATACTTTCCCTTAGCTGAATTTGCCTATAATAACAATTATCAAGAAATATTGGGATGTCTCTGTATGAGACTTTCTATGGGAGTCTGTGTCGGCCACCGCTTCACTGATATGATGTTGGTGAGAGGACATTGATGAGGTCATAGGAACTACAACTATATGTTGACAAAGTTGCTTTGATCAAGAAGAGGCCAAAGAGAGCCTAGGATTGATAAGTCGTATGTTGATGCAAAGCGAACATATTTGCACTTTACTATAGGTGACCATGTAGTTATGAAAATCCAACCCCTCCGAGCTATAGCTAAGAACGGAGGAAAAATAAGTCCCCAATATGGGGTCTATTTGAGATTTTAGAACAGATTAGCGAGGTTGCTTATCATCTAGCTTTACAACCACAATATATTATGATGCATGATGTATTCCATGTATCAAATCTTAATTTCTATGTGTAGGATCCTAGCCACATGTTGAACATTGATCCTATTGAACTCCAAGGGAGGTTGACATACCCTGAGTCACCTGTGAGGATATTGTATACCAAGGTGAAAGAGCTCAGGAAAAAAATATAGAGATGGTAAAGTTTCTTCGGAAGTACCATGGTGAGGATGAAGCCACATGGGAGATAAAGACTGACATGGAATAGTCTCATCTTGATTTGTTTATATGATTAGTCAAATTTTGAGGACAAAGTTCCTATAAGAGAGAAAGGATGTTATAACATGGTTTTAACATGTATTTACATAATTGAAATGCAATTATGTGAGTAATCACTACTATAGAATGAGGATATGGCATTGGTTATTTTAGGCATTCAATGTCGGTTATAAACCGACAACCAAGTGAGCGATGCTAAAACTCCATCATACTTTGTTGATTAATGAAAAGAATTAATGACAATACTTGTTGTCATCCGTTCCTTGTAATAGTGGAACCGAAGACCTAACGTGCCGTGGGAGACATATTTTTAGTTTGATTTTACCTTTGCTCATTAGTTGCAAAAACAACCGATATCATTAATATTTCCTTGCATGTTGGATAATGGCAAATAACTGACATCGAATAAATTGATGTTAGTTTTATCAATGATTAAACACTAAAAATGTTAGGTATATCTTGTCGGTTTATTATGAATAACTGAAGCATAATGGATACATAGTCAATTATTTACAAATTTACAAAAATAAATGTCTATGTTTTTTATATAGTATGTCTATAGACATACTGTCTAGCCCGCTAGCCTATCTAGAGACTGCCGTTCTTCTGAATTTAAAGTTATGAAGAACACTAGGCTCTCTGCAAGCATTGCGGCTTAACAACAGGTTAGCACACCTACAAGAAAAAAGTTATATACAAAATAGGCACAAACATGCCACACATTCTATCATTTTTACTTCAAATGCACACAAATACATGAACTCTCAGCTCAATTCTTTCATTTCTCAACCACACTTCAAGTTCATACATAATATGCATGGATAACACATCATTCTGCTCTTCATGACTTTACATTCAATTCACACACATATGCACTTCACATTCAATTCACGTACACAAATACATATCAACATCAACTACCATCTCAGATTTTAAGTGACAATGTATAAATAATTATATAACAAATACATATCAACATTCAATTCACATTCACAAATACATATCACAAATTTGACATCAAAGTTCGAAGTACCAAAAAATATCAATCAACCATGATTTTTTTTGTTCAAGTCCACATTTTTTGATGAAGCAGTTTGCCCACTATTCACATAGGTCATTCAGTTGCTCCAATGTATAGGGCATACTATCTCAAAAAATTGCAAAGATAATGAAACTTCGAATTAGATTTGATTTTAATATTATCAAATGAGACTACTTCATTAATATTATCAAATGAGACTACTTCATTAATATTATCCAAAGATAGTAACTTACATTCTCTATAAATTTGATCTATTCTGTGTGAGTGACAATCATCTACATGTACAACACCCCGTAGTATGTGCTTTCCCAACCATTATCTTGTATAAGACATTGTAGGTTTACAATTATGTGAATAAATGCAAATAACCAGAGTTGGTTATATATTATGAAAATGGAATGAGAAGACTATATACATCAACACTCTTCCAATTTACTACTTTCTTCTTCTTATCTACTTTCCCTCCATCAATACTGAATGCTTTCGCTCCCCTATAAGTTAAATTAACAAATATGTTGCATTATTAAACTGTCATATGATGCAAACATTAACAAATATGTTGGGGACCAAAAAACTATACTTATGCATGAATCACCAATTTCATTAGATGTCCCTCATTTTGTGTCAGTTTTTCACCTAAAGGATCAAAGAAATACACAATCCAAATCTCAGGAACAATAACTAATAACCGCCAATGCTTATTTCTTAGTGAATACAAGGCAAATAAAATATAAAATAAAATCCATAATAAATTGTATTCATAGGTTAGGCATATAAATAACAAGCCAAAAACTTACGTAATGTTGTAGGGAGCTAAGATCGCAGTCTTAAAGGCACACAAAAAAATGCATCGCAGTAGTCACATAATCTTTGACATCACTCAGATCACTGAGTACATCTCTAATCAATGATGACGTTAGAAATACCAAATTTGCTATTCCAAAGTCATGAGTGGTGTAATACAAAGGACTGAAATAATATATGTATGCAATACTCAGTTAATATATAGGAAACAATTTAACAAATTTTCACATATGAGAGGGTGTTCACACTCAACGTATCCAAAGTTCTATAACTGATGTTTTTAGCCAATCATACTAAAATAGCTAAGAAATATCTATCAACACTATAATATTTACCGTTTTATACCTACGATATCCTCCCCAAGTCTGATCATAATGGTATTTGTTTGGTCTATAGTGTCTAACCATCTTATAAACATCTTGCAGTTAGGGCCCAAGAATTCAAACAACTTCTGTGGAATAAAATGTGGGGGCAAAGTCTTTGAAACCCTAGGGGCCTTCTTAGTTGTTGTACATTGCATGCATGTATTCTTAGCTTTTGAATTACTTATATAATTTTCAATATACATTTGTCATTCCTAAAGAAATATAATGAGTCGTTTGGGCCACCTAGTAAAGACACCTTCTAGATCTCTAACTGTGGTAGCATCTGGGTGCTCATATAGGAGAGGTGCATCACTCATTCCTGGGAAGACATGCATGACTCTCACACAAATGTGATTAGCAAGAAGGGGAATACCATGAACTACATCAATGATAGAAGCTTCCAAAATCTTCCACGACATTGTATGATGGAACTTTGATGGTAAGATGACATTTTCTAGCCATCTACAATTTTATAAAACACAAATTTAATTTGAAAAACATGAATATTGACTTGATGGATTATATTATCACAATATATGTAAATTGACTTGAGTTGAATCTTACCCTGGTCGTGCCATGTGGGTCCGAAGGACTACTCCCAATGGACTCAGTGGGCGAGTGATGAACATGTTTTGTGATTGTTGAAGAAGCTTGCGTCACATGAGAAGCCTTGAAATTCTCTAAGACTGCATCTATCAATCTCTGCATGTACTCATGGTCCACCTCCCCTTTCTTGGATTTTTTGCACTTTTATTAGTATGTGCCAAAAAGATATTTTATCTGATACCTAGCTCCAACTTCCCTAACCCATCCAAGATGCTCTTCTATCCTTAGAGAAACTGTCAATTCATCATGTGTGTCCTGAGGGGTGAACTTTCCCTCCTTTACTTGGGTAGCCATCTCCAACTAATTATCATCAAAAATTGACTAATCAGTAAAACTTAATATTTCAGTGAAAATAGAACATGGATATTACTGTTAGACCAAGAAATTTATTATTTTTGAATCACCTCCTGTGTTGCTTGGACGGGGATTTCTCTGGATTTGTTTTTTCCTTACATCTATCCACTCAATATAGTGAGGCAACTATCCATAAGCACTAGAAGAATTGATAGTAGAAGGAGTAGAAGTAGAAGTCCCTTGATCTTTCCCTGCTCTTGTCCTTTCTCTTTCTCTTACCCTTACTCTTGCTCTCACTGTAGCTCTCTCATCAAGCATAATTTCCAATAACCACCTGAACCCAACTAGTGATTATGCATATTCTTATCACGCTTATCTTTTTGAGCGCCATGAAGGGTCTGATTAATTCAATAAAGAGATATTGTTAAGTAACCATAACAAATCATCAAAATGTAATTAATTCAATATCTTGAACACATCTATTTTTCTCAACTAAACAAACTCCTTCAAATCATTTTTTATCAATATAGTTCTATTTAAGATAGGGGTCCTAATCGTTCTTGTCTTCAAAGACATAGTCTCTTGTGAGGATTGGCTGCCAATATCTATGACTTCACCTTACGAGCTACATAATAGACTTGCGATGCATCTTTTCATCAAGTTCATACCGAACCTAAAAATCTTCAACATTTAATATTGTTTAGAACTGTTAAAAGAATAGGAAAAAGGCTATGAAAATGTAACTGCATTTATTCACATATAACTCCTTCCAAATGAGGTCTTTGTGAATTGTACTCACTTGTCTCCAATCCTCAATAGGAGATGTATTTTGATTCAACCAAGAACCCTATAGTAGTTGACAAACTCTTTAGTAATTGGCATGCCTGCTTCATTGAATTCAACGACACCCTTCACCCCTTACCTATTTGCGACATCTTTTATCATAAATATCCCTCTAACTCCCTTATGTTTTGATTTATCAATGTCATCAACACCCTGTTCAGGATGCTCAACATCCTCACGCTCGTAATCACTGTGCTCCTGGTCAGATGCCATCTATGAAATCAAAAGTAAACATATGAAAATGTTAGATCACATATAAAATATCAGATCATATATAATAAGTTAGATCACATATAAAAAGTCAGATCACATATAAAATGTCAGATCACATATAAAAAGTCAAATCACATATGCACAAATAAACATGTTATATAATGCAAAAAAAGCCAAATCACATATGAACAGTATACCTTAAACCAATATCCCATCTGTGTGATCTTAATGTGTATAGTCATCAGTGTTAGATTCAACATTTACACTTGGTAAGATTCAACATTTACACATGGTAAGCCAACAGAAAATGGACTAGAGTCATCATACTTGTCATAGTACTCTTCTTCATCAATAGGATCTGAAATGAACCATCTTTTCCCGTGAAGAACGATAGACCAATTTTCTTTTGCAGGATCATTGATATAGAATACCTATTTTTCTTGTGATGCCATGATGAAGGGTTCATCTTTCTCGTCTGCCCACTCAAAATTCATTATTGTGAAACAAAGTTCATCAACTACAACTCCTTTCTTATTATCAACCCATTTACACCTAAACAATGGAACTCTAGACTTTGTGTAGTCAATTTTCCATATGTCTTCAATGAGACTGTAATTAGACATCTTTCCTCCACATGGACTCTTATCCTTAGTACTATAAAAATATAATGAAGATGCCTGAAGGGTGACTCAACTGTTTTGGATAACACTTTTATCATCTCGACTTTTTTGTAGTATAAAAATCCATTTATGTCAAACCCTTCATAAGATGTAATATTGGTCTTTGGCTTATATGTGAGCCATTTGATAGTTTCTATACCATTATTTGGTGTTTTAGAATACTTTCTCTTCAAACCACCTAACAAATGTTCAATTATGCTCTCTAGCAAGCCACATTTAACTGGCTTAGGGATAACTTGTCTTGAGCGCATTGACGTGTTTGGTGATATAGATACCCACATTGTCAATGTTGTGTACAACATACTAGTGTGCTTATTCCCACTGCTCACAACTGATATTTATCTGTTGTTCTCCCAAAATACCTTTGCTGGAATAAATACCAGGGTTCACAATATTAGCACAAGTTTTGTTGCAGTTCAAAAGTCATTGCAAAAGTCCACAACGTCCCTAGAAATATATCCCTTAATGATACTCCCTTCGGGGTGACACCCATTCCAGACATCACCTTTAAAAACACTCATGTACCGCTCAAAAGGATCCATCCAATACAAGAAAACTGGAGCCAACATTTTCACTTCCCTAGTCAAATGGAAAACTAGTTGTACCATGATATCAAAGAATGAAGGGGGAAAATACTGCTCAAGTTGACACAGGGTAGTGACCACTTCCCTTTGCAACTTATCTAGAACCTCAAAATTATTTACTTTTCTGCATAGACTGTTGAGGAAGAAGCAAAGCCTAGTGATTGCAAACCTTACATTCTTAGGAAGGATACATCGAATAGCCACACGTAATATATATGTTGCATTGAAGTGTGACAATCATGAGATTTAAGACCTATCATCTTTAGATCCTTCATTGATACCAATCTACAGATATTAGCTGAGTATCCCCATGGTATCTTAACATTATGCAAGCACACACAAAAATTTCTCTTCTCCTTTGTATTCAAGGTGTAACAAGAATGAGGTAGATATGTGCGGTGACCTTTGGTAACTTCTTTTGTTAATTCTTTCCTTATAACCATTTCACATTGGTACATTCTAGATTTTCTTCCATCTTTAGTCTTACCAGGTATATTCTACAGAGTGACAATAATGCTATTACAAATTTTTTATCGACATGCATGACATCAATACAATGTCGAACTATCAAAGAACTCCATTAAGGAAGATCCCAGAATATTGACCTCTTTTTGAATAAAAACTTTTCACAAGTGGGAGTAGTACACTCTCTCTTACCAAAATGATTTACAATGTTATTTACTCTTGCATAAACATCCTCCCCTAACATAGGTTTAGGGGCACTCCTTTCCTCCGTTGAGCCATTGAATGTTTTGCGCAACTTTCGATAAGGATGCACCTTTGATAGAAACCTTCAATGACCAAGATATACAGTCTTACCACCATATTTTAGTCTGATAGAATCTATATGTTCCTCACATATAGGACATGTCTTGGTTCCTTTGACATTGTAGCCAGATAAGTTCCCATAAGAAAGTAATCCGTTAATAGTGCAAAACAACATAGTACATAAATTAAACATCTCTCTGCGCAAAGCATCGTAAGTCATCACACCTTCTCCTCATAGTTTCTTTAGGTCAGCAACTAGAGGTTTAAGGTAAACATCAATATCATTGCCAACTTGTTTGAGGCCTGATATCAACAATGACAACATGACATATTTATTCTTCATACACAACCAAAAAGGGAGGTTGTATACAACAATCATGATAAGCCAAGTACTATGTTGCCAGCTTAATATTCCATATGGATTCATTCCATCAGTACAAAGTCCAAGTCTAAAATTCAGGCTATTTTGCCAAATTCAATTATAATAAATCAATCTTCTTCCATTGTGGAGAATCAGACACATATTGTAGCATACCACCATTGTTTTTCTTTACCTCTTCATGCCAAGATAATTTGTTTGCATCTATAGTATTAGCAAACAAGCATTGAAACTAGGGTATTATAGGCATATTCCACATCACCTTGACTGAGAAACTCAGTTTTGGTCTTACCCGATGTCATCTTTTTGTACTTAGATGCCCCACATTTCAAACATTCTTTCATACTAACATAGTCCTTTTGAAACCGCACACAATCATTCGATCATGCATATCTTCTTAGACTCCATTCCCATTTGGCACAACCTTTTTCATTTTGTATGTTGAGATTGGAAGCTTGTTGCCTTCAGGGAGAATTTCTTTTAACAATGACAACATAGAAGTGAAGCTTTTGTCTCTCCATCTATTGTTAGCCTTCAGCGTATACAATATTACCACAACACTCAACTTCATAAACTTAGTACAACCTAATTATAATGATTTCTCAACATCATAAACAATGTTTCTAAATAAGGGAGGTGGGTTTGTAACATTTATCAGGAAACTATCTAGCATGACATCAACCATGTATATTGGAATTGGTTCATTCTCATCAACATCATCAACCATTTCTTCTTTGACACAACTACAACTATAGACATCTATTGATCTCATACTAGGAATGTCTCCATTCCAGTACCATTATGTGTAGCCCCATACAATCCCATTGCACATGACATGATCTTTGATCATCTCAACAATGTCAACTTCAGGTTGTTACTATAATTCCTATAGGGGAAATAGAACCCATCTCCAAGTTGTTTTCTATGTTCCTCTACAAATCTTACAAACTCATAGAGACCATTAACAAAATTAGGAGTGCAACGATTTGGTTTAGACATCCATGATCGCTCCATTTCTGTGATCAGATGGGAGATGAGTAGCTCATAAGGTTCTAATTAGTAAGTTAATTTTAGGAAAAATATGTTTGAATTGAGCCCTAATCATCTAGTAGCATTCACATTCATGAATGTGTAACAACTTACCATTCTTGAGCATTTCATCTTACTAGTAAGTGTATAATGCATGTTTGATTTAAGTAAAATTCAGAAGCATTTCCCCATAGTTCTCCAAGTACACTGATGTACATGGGAAAATATCCACCTACATATGTACCCAGAGAACAAAAGGAGGAATGCTGTTGAAATTTATTAAAATAAAATACACATTATACACTTACATCTAAGTGAGATGAAATTCTCAAGAAGAGTACCAAATCGGGGAATATCCAATGTTTACTCCTAATGAGTAAATCATGGATGGGTTTCTAGGCCAACAATATGGTTTAGGAATTAGGGTTTAGAATCTAGATTTTACATGTTACATTTATATATAAGTGTTTACAAATTAGGATTTTATATCATGAATTATCATTTATCCATACTAACATACACTAGGCGATCATTTATCCATACTAACATAATTGCTAACATTAATCATTTTATATCAATCTCCATCTCCCTTCCCCCTCTCCTCCTTCCTCCTTTCTCTTCCTTCCCTTGCCCTTCACAATTTCTTCTCAATATTGAGAATAAATCATAGGTAAGGGGAAGGAGGAGAGAGCTAGGAAGAAGGAAGAAAGGGGAAACAGAGATGGAGAACTGAGGGAGGAGATATGAGCAAGGAATATGGGAAGAAGGAGGCCACCTATGTCAAAGGTGGCTAGTGTCGGGGAGCACGACCTGAGGAGGAAGTAGTGGTGTCAGTGAAGGAGCACAGATGGAAGAGGAAGTAGTGTTTTCGGTGAAGTAGAACATATGGAAGCAGAATAGGTCATCGATCAATAGAGGAAGCAACAGAGGAGCACGAGTGGTGAGTAGTAGAGGCAACATCAACACCAACAATCATCAAAAGAGGAACAACGATGGCGGTGGACATGTCAGGTAGTAGCAGTAGTGGAGGTAGAAGAGGGGGAAATTGTCGTATCCTGATAACCTAGAGAAATGTGGGTAGAGGAAAGAAAGGGAAAATGATTTCTTACGAGTTAAGTAAGATCTACATCGTCGGTTGTTTAAAAAGCTGACAAATTAGGATGTTGGTCTTCGGTTATAAGTAAAAGATCGACGACAATACAATTACCTTCATCCTCAGTTATCTAGGGAAACTAATGCCTAATTCATCATCCAGATGCAGCCCAACGATACCTACCTCGTCGGTTATAGTGAAGAAAATCAATGAAAAATACAAATTGGGGGTGGGGAAATTTTCACGGGACACATGGCACATACACATTTCTTGTGGGTCTTTGTTGGTACAACTGACCAAAAACACCCATTGGTTTTTGTGGGACACATAGTCACACACCACTTTATCCTATCATATATTTTGACAAGAACTGACAAAATAGGTTTTTGGAGGCAAATAAAATACCTCGCAAAATTTTGCATGAAATTCTACTTTCACAGGCGATATACAGTGTCAGTTGCATTTAGAAGTGATCGAAGATAAAAACAAAATGCAGCCCGTGTTTTCTCATCTAGCCAAACCACGAAGGTTATGTATAAGGAACCGATGCCAAAGATAACACAGTTGGTTTTGCTTGAAAAAACAACTAATGCAATATGTCATATCTATACTACTGAATAAGAATATATTGGTGTAATTCAACAATATGGATTTCTTTCGCAAATTTTCCTTTGCAATAATTTTCGTGGTCTTTACTAATTTTTGAGAGTCCAACAATGAATATAGGGAAAATGGAAGAAAGAAAATCCAATATTAAGTGAATTACAAAAAATAATGGGTAACAATAATATGCATAAGGAATTATATGGAATTCTCTAGAAAAGTGGTGTTAAAGACTACTAGTGGTTTGGTTTCATTTTTACATGGTTCTTAATGAGAAAAGTAATCTAAATAAGAAATATGGAGAAGGTAAGAAGAGAAAATCATGGATTTGATGCCTTAAATAATAAGACAGATAGGGAGATTTTGAGATTAAGAAAAATATCTTTAAGTTAGGTATTTTGGTCTCCAATCTCGCCCACACTTAGATAAAGTTATTAAAATCTTTCTTTCAAAATTTGGGATTAAAAAGATAAAAGGAGAGAGACATAAAAATATCTCCAATTCCCTTGCTAGACTTGTCCTTCACCTCTTCCTCTCCCTGCTATCTCACTAGAGATACCCTCTCCTCGTCTCATTGACTCTGTCCACCTCCTGGGCAATTGAAGCCCTCATTGAGTTCACTGGGGAAAGGCGAAGGTGACAACCTTCTTACTTGCCACAAGCCTAGATTACAAAGTCAACATCTTAGTTGACCATTTGTCTCACATGAGAAGAAGGAACCAAAATTGAAGATAAGCCCTGAATAAAAGACCAAATCGCCCTCGTATGTTATTCTATACCAGTAACGACTTCCTGGTCTTTTCCCTTCTTTTCTCACCTGACTATGCAAAGTCCATGCAAGCGCAGGCCATTGGGTGGCTGATGGGGCTCCAATTGTTGCACCAAGAAAAACCCTAAAAGAATAACTCATTGGTTTAACTAAAAGGAGTGATGTAATTACCCACTCCACATGAGTCGAAGCCTTATCACAGTATACTTTAGGGCCGAACTCAAAGGACAACCTTTTTATACAATTATATAAATTTAGAAGTTTTAATAGTAATGTTTAACACCAAAATGTTGATTTATTGATTAAACTAAATTGTTTCCGGTAGAAACAAAGATTAAGAAATAAATGAATGATAATAAGGAGGACCAGGGCATCGGGTTTCGCTACCCAAGCCTATGTAATTATCCTAACAAGATCTAATTCTTTAATAGCAATTACTAAATAGAGGCTTAGTTGCTGCACCCTCATGGGATACATGTTGTCACTTGGCCTAAACTCCCTTGGAACTGACCATCCTCGACACCTAAGTTCCCAATTTATTCCAACTGGACTCCCTCACTTATAACCGACCATCCTCGTCACATTAGCAGATCGTAGCCCAATCACCTCACTATCCCTTGCTAACAACTTAGTGCTATAATAAGATCTTTTTAGTGTTCTAATCATGCTCACAATAGCTTGAATATCCATGATTATAACATATATGCAAAGCAAGTCATGAATTTGCAAGACAACAAATTAAGCAGAACATTAATTTATTTAGAAATAATATTATTGAGTTTAGATACAAGATAGAATAAAATAGGGGATGTTGGGGCTAGTCCCCATGCCCCAATAAAAATGTCTACTCGCTCATGGTGAGGGACAACAACAGAAAGATAGAAGGAACAATGGAAGATGTCATAATGCCTGGTGTAGGAAGACCAATCTCTCCACTTCATCTGCCACCTCCTCGCTCCTCACAAGGGTTTGCACTGCACAATATGACTTCTAATCACCGATCAGAGACTCTTTAGAATGGATAATAAGATTTCCCTTTTATAGTCTCCTTTCCTCACTACAACAATCCTATACTTACACATCAAGATTGGTAAGTTGAGATAACTTTGGTAGAGAGAAATTTGAGAGGAAATTCCCAATGCTGGATTTTTGGGAGCTTTAGGCACCGTTCCATCATCCCATTGCTATGAAAAAATATACTTTCCTGGTACATAATAAAATCATCTTTCCAATGCATATTTGAACATTAAATGTGGAGTTGGGATGCAAAAGATATGGATATTTTAATGGCACATATAATTCTGACTGTGGGAGACTATGCCAACCAACTATTTGGCATGGAAAGTCGGTAGGTTGGTCGATTGTTTAGCCTTTGAGGAAGAATATTTACTTCTCTTCTCAAATTTGCATTAATCTTGCAAATAAAACACCAAAATACAATAATTATAAAATAATTTACTTTAATGACTACAATCCTAAAATAGGTGATATATGAAGTAAAATGCAATAAAATGTCAAAACTAAACATATGAATGCATCTAAAATGCCCCGAAAAGGGTATAAAATTCACTCTTCAAAATACCCCGAACTTAAACACTTACTCATCCCCAAGTAGAACAAAATCATAAACAACCGCCAAATAATACTAGTATCCTGTCAACTTCTCTATCTTAATATCATTTTATTTCCTACCACGAAACATGGCCAAGCAACCCAATTTCTTAAAATCATGTAATACAACTTTTCACATTCTCTGTCATGATTTCACAGTCACAAACAAGTTTCCATGTCAAAAACCCACAATTCTATAATCATAATATCATTGATGTTTTAATCATTCTGCATATTCTATGAGACGTGCACAAGAACACTATTTGGGGAGATGGTATTTGAGGTATTTTTTCTACCCTTGGGTAGAAAAAAAGAGTGATAGGAGGTGTGGAGAGAAGAACTTTTATGATATTACCTCTATTCTACTTGACATCTTTTTCAAGATTGCACATATTTTTTTTGTGATCTCTCCTCTATTCAACTCGAGATCTTTTTCATGACTGTAGTTACATTGAGTGCATATTTTCTTTAGCCTCATTGGTCTTTTTTTTAAATTTGTGCTATCCTCTATTAAGCACAAGAAGTATGGAAGAAAGATGGTAAGAAGATGATCGAAGAAATGTGGAAAAATGATAAACTTGTGCATCTCATTTTTTTTAAAATTAGCGCATAGGAACAATCCTAACAAATAATTAAAATACATCATGCAGCATGCAAATAATGGCATTTAAAAAAGAATTTATGCTAATAAAAAATATACACACTGTACTTGATTCCTCTCAATCTCATACAACTTGCCATCATTTTTGGGGAATGATATTTATTAAGGTCCTAAGCTACAGAATAAGTTCTAGCATTGGCAATTTATGATATCTCATTACATGATTCACTTTATTTAGCGGATTACATGATACAACTAAGCTGGTAAGATAATGGCTTCAACTAACATGGTAAGAACTAAGAAATGAAATTATAAGTAATAGTTCAAGCTAAATGCAATGTAAGTTATCTAAATGCAAAGCAACATATAAAGCAGTCATGCTAAAATAAAATAATAAAATAGATAGTGTGGGTAGAAAGAAGTACGTACCACCCGACTTCCACCCCGAACTTAGAAATTTACTCGTGTCGAGTAAATATTAAATTCAAAATGAAGGGGAAGAAATCCTCTATTCTTATCTATGTGGCTCAGGCAACTCAAAGAAGGTCCAACTGAAAGGAATATGAACAAAGACTAGTTTCTTGTACATGAGAGCTCCATGGCGCGACATATGATGTGATGGTCGTGGTAGCTTGAACAGACTATTCAAAGGCTTGGAGTGATGTTGTTTTTCTCTCCTCGCAACCCATTTAATAAGATCCACAAGAACTTCTCCATCAATAGAGGTACTGTAGTAGCTACGTGCAGATCTAGATCAAGCGACACAATTAGGAGTGGTGTCTGTCCAATGGCTTCAAAGTATACTCCTCCATGAAGAATAAAGGTGGACTGATGTATATTGAATCGGCATTGCCAACTGTGTTAAGTTAGGTGGAGGATTTGACTATGTCTTCTTCTCATCTCCTGAGTTTGCATATAGACCATGTGGTGTTGGCATATGAGAAATTGTCTCACCTATAAAATCAACGTGATATATATTTTTATGTGATTGTACATGCTCCTAGTTTTCAGCCCAATCAATCATAATATCAATAGTAGTGGGTTCCTTCCTGATGTCAAAATGCGGCATTGACTCCCCCACCTGGGATATGCCCAAGTCACTCCTGGATTCAATAAACTCATTCTGTTGGGTTTGCACTTTATGATATGAAATTGTTATCTTGTCATTGGAAATCTCTTTGAATTTAGCAATCTTTATGTCAAGATTTTTCTTGTGTCTGCCTGGATAAGGGATGTGAGGCTTGTACACTGACAATTTAGACTTTTCTAGTAGAATCTGGAGAGTATGCTGGGACTACAATAGAGGGCATTTCAACATGGACAGGTAAGACAGACATTGCAGATGACGTGGATGGATGATACCCTTTGGATGAGATGAGATTGCTACCAACCAAGAGAGTAGAGGCCATGACTAGCGTGCTTTTTTTGTCCTCCTCTACATCTTCATAGGGGGTAATTAGTGAAGAAATGGGGACTAGAGGTGTGGAACACACATTCTCTAACCGCGTCACTATGACGTTTGAATGCTCTGGATGCTTAGGATTAAATTTTGGTTGACGTGCGATCGTACATGTAGGAGATTTTCGATGACTTCCAAATGATCCACTTCATCTACAAATCTTTTATTTCAAGCTTCATATTCTTGTATATTTCTTAGAGTTCAATTAACATTTTATGGAGGGCATCCATACTCTTATCCCAGCCAGGCTAAATTTGATATGTATAGTCAAGCTCTCCATCGTAGCCTTTATAATATTGCTAATTGCAGTCCACTTTGAGTCTTCCTTGAATAAGCTCAACTTGAAGAGTCACTTCGGGACAACCCCATATGTCATGGTATATGGAGACATATTTTCTACATTATAGACATTGTTGTATCGCCCACTCCATTGTGAATGAATTCATGAAAATCTGAATATTAAGCTCAAGAGAAAAGACGTTTCAATGAGTGAAGATATAAGAACTACTTTTTTTATTTTACAAATGGACAAGACAATAAACTACAAAGATCTAATAAGAAAAAATATAAATCACAAGAAATTTGCAACACTAAACTAAAATTATAAAAATAAATATAAAATATGAAATCAAACTAAGAGAATATACAAGATAAAGAAACAACAAATGATTTTTTTCTTTTTCAAAGAACAAAAAAACAAATTAACAAAATATAGTAGAGGAAATCCTAAGTAAACTTAAACTTATGGAAATAAATAACTACTATTGTCCCCGACAATGACCCTAATTTTTGATGGGGCTCCAATTGTCGCTCTAAGAAAAACTCTAAAAGAATAACTCCCTAGTTTACCAAAAGCTGTGCAATAATTCCCCACTCCACATGAGTTGAAGCCTTATTGCAATATACTTTAGGATCAAATCCAAAGGACAACCTTTTTAAACAGTTATATAAATCGGAATTTTTAAGAGTAATATTGAACACCAAAAAGTTGATTGATTGATTAAACTAAATTGTTTCCAGTACCAACAAATATTAAGCAATAAATGAAAGAGAACAAAAAGGACCACATCATGGGGTTTCACTACACAAGTCTACATAATTATCCTAATAAGATCTAACTCTTCAATAGAAGTTACTAAATAGAGTCTTAGCTGCTTCACCCTCATAGAATATAGATCATCACTTGGCCTAAACTTCCTCAGAATCGACCATCTTCGACACCTAAATTCCTAGTTTATTCCAACTAGAGTCCCTCACTTACGACCGACCATCCTTAACATGTTAGCAGATCATAGACCAATCACCTCACTATCCCTTGTGGAGACCACATAGAGATAATAAGATTGTTTTGGAGTTCTAATCACGCTCACAGCTACCTGCATATCTATGATTATAACATATATTCAAAGCAAGTCGTCAATTTGTAAGGCAAAGAATTAAGCAGAATGATACTTTATTTAGCAATAATATTGTCAAGTTTTGATACAAGCTAGAATAAAATACAGACTGTTGGATATATTCCCCATGCCTAACACAAACATCTATTCACTCATTGCGAGAGACAACACCAGAAAGATAAAACGAACAATGGCGGAGGTTATGACGCCTGGTGTAAGAAGACCAATCTCTCTATTATGACCATCACTCCTCTTTCCTCTCTAGGGTTTGTACTGCACAATGTGTCTTCTTATCACCAATCAGAGGCCCTTTAGAATGGATGATAATTGTTCCCTTTTATAGTTGCTTTCCTTGCTGCTACAATCCTATACTTAAATATCAAGGTTGGTGAGTTGAGATAACTTTGGCAGAGAGAAACTTGAGAAGAAATTTTTGATGATGGATTTTCAAGAACTAGTTTAATGTCTCATTTCCATCCGAAAATATACTTTCCTTGTATATAATAAAATTATCTTTCCAACTCATATTTAAACACTAAATTCTGAGTTCAGATGCAAAAGATATGGATGTTTTAGTGGGACATATAATTCTCACTGCGGGAAACGCTACCAGCCAGTCGACCAATATGGAAAGTCAATCAGTTGGTCAATTGTTCAGCCTTTGAGGAAGAATGCTTTCTTATCTTTTTAAATTTGTATTAATCCTGCAAATAAAATACCAAAATGTGAAGTGAAATGCAATAAAATGTGCAAAACTAAACATATGGGTGCATCTAAAATGTCCCTAAAAAGGATATAAAAATCACTCATCAGTGGCATGAGCCTATTAGATCAGCCCATCTGAGTTGACAAGGTTGGGACCCGGGTGCGCTGCCTAAGTGACGACTTGTGATTGGGTAGAAATTAATTAATTTTGTAAAAATACTAGTAAATTGCAAGAATGTCCAATGAATATATATTATATCAAGAAGTTTATTAAAAATAGAAGGATTGCAATTAAAATAGTTCCAAAGCCTAATTCTTTGTTAAATTCTAAAAGTGCCCAGTTTTGTTATCTTTGAGGTGTTAAATGTATAAAACCCCTATTTTTGGCTTTAATGATCATACCGTGTTTAAATGACTTAAATGAATAAATATGGGTGTTTTTGTATAAAAGAGGCATATTTGGCTTAGTTTGAGATTAATAGTGTATAAAACATCAAGTTTAGAGCTTGTAAGTTAAAAAAGGCATTAAAAGTGATAATTAGGGTTTGGAAAGCCAAAACCCTAATGAAACCCTAAGGTTGACCCCTAAAGCCTAACTTGAAACACAAGTTAGTCTGAATGGTAGATTTTAGATAAAATAGTAATACGTTGGTGTTATGAATTAATTTTAGGGTGATTGCTTACTTAATATGAATATGCACCTATTGCTTGGACTTTGAGTTACATATGAGAAAAGTATGTGGTTACACCTATGAATACTCGACTTAAATGACTTCCATCATTTTTTTAGGCTTTCCCACATTGATTGCAGACACACTATTGATTGTTAATTTAATTCTTGAAATCTTTAAAGCCTCTATGAGTATCACACTATATATGTATAACTTTTTCAACTATGTCTGGTGGATTTAAGTGATACATGTGGGATATATGAAATGTCACTATGGTGACTAATGATCAAACCAGGATAGGATGACCATCAATAAGACCAAGCCAGGATAGGATGGTCATTATGAGGTCAAGTGTAATGACCACATTTGTACTTAATTGGTAAACTAAGGTTTACCTGAATGATTACATGCTTGATTAGATTGAACATCATTTAGACTTGATTAATGATAGTAGATCAATTGTGATGTTTCAAACCTATTAATAAACTCTAACTATGATTTTATTTTGAAGAATTATGGTTTGAGAAATGTAAACCCTAATCGGCAAAAATTAGGGTTTTGATAGTACATGAATATGGAATTTGATCAAGATATCAGTGTGGTAAATGATTTTTCAAATTTTCTACAAATTTTTTATTTAATTGAATTTTTGATATGATATGAATAAATCAATCATGCATATTGGAGAAAATTTTCGGAATATTTGAGTGTTCTTTGAATGTGGTTCTCGGTCAAACTATACTTCAACCAAAATTCTGATAGAGTGCTTTTTAGAAGTGTAGTGTTTAATTTAATTATTTATTGGTAACTATAAATAATCTGAAATTTTAACTGGAGATATAAAACTCAATCACAAACAACGTGTAAAATTTTCATAACTTTTGGGTGCATTTAAACCTTCTCAGTAGATGAATTGCAGTAATATTTTTATGACAGAAAATTCAGCTGAAATAAGCAAAAGTATAGTGAGGGATCAATGTGCAGTTGACCCAAGAAGCTCAATTTCTCTATATGGTCAACCTAACACATTATAAGCTCTCAGAATTCGTGATTCAATCCAGAGAAACAAAATCCTAGAGAGAGAGGAAAAGTTAGGATTTGAGAAGAGAAATCGATGGAGATGTTGAGCTAAGGTTTTGCGGTCCGAGGAATGATAAAATCATGTAAGTTTAGCTTCTTTGCATATAATTTTATAGTGAATATTATCTCACATGTCAAGATTCGGTCCCTCCTCTAATTTTATCTGAAATGGTATCAAAATTTCCCCTTTTCTCTTCTTTCTTCATAATCCCTCATTTCTAGGGTTTCTGAGTTGAAAGGAAGAAGAATCGGGTGAATTGCTAGGGATTTGATATGAGATCGAGATTTTCAGGGATGAGATGTGTTTCTAAGGTGTTTTCACACCTTAGGGTGAGTGGGAACTTCCTTTAAATAGTTTATTGCACAAAAAATGGTTAAATCATCCATAATATTTAATTGCTTAGTATGCGACTACAAACCCTGAATTGTGTGTTTGATCTAAGTTGTTGCAAAATTATATGAAACCGATTCATCCTCTATTTGGATGAATTTCAGATGATAAAATCATATTATAAATGTATACAATACATCCTAATGATAATTCCCTAAGTATTCACAGAGGTTATAAGAGTAAACTAAAATATAGGGAATTTGTCTGTGACTGAAATTGCTGTATAATTAAATAGAGAAATTTGTTTATTTGGATCCCCTTGGTCATGAATGATTGTTTATCTAAATGCATAGTACATATATGTCAGATACTATCTTGGATTTCATGTGATGTGAATAGTGTTTGCTTGATATCTTCATAAAGAGGGTGAAGCCCTATATGAGTGGAAAGTTGGAAATTTGTGAATAAATATGGTCAAATTCATTTGAAGTGTTTTTCTTGGCATCATAGACTCTATTTATGCAATGTTATTCTTGATTCATAATATCTCAATGAATGGCATGGAAAAACCTAATTTATCTCAATTTGATGATTTCATACATATGTTGATTGTATATGACTTGCTTAAAGCAATATGTATTTAGTGGATGTTTATGACATATTCAATCCTTATGAGAGCCATGTGATAAGTGAATGAGATAAATGAAACCCTAAGGATAGGGTGTTTAATGAATTAATCATTTTGATTACCATGTTCTCAGTATGAGAAGCACAACCCAGGATTTTGGTCAATGTGCACATTTTCCAAGAAAGTGCAAATAATTTATGGGTGAAAATGATGATTACTTGTATGCCAAGTAATTAGCACTTATCAGTATATTAAGATGTTTAATTGCATGATTCTAGTGTATAAGTGCCAAATGGACATGCATTATGTTTATTTAAGTATTTCAGTCTGCCTGCATGTATATTATGTTGATTTCTCAGTATATTACAGTGTTTGAGTATACTGCTCGACCAAGTTTAGAATGATATACATGTTGTATTATAATTTCAAATAAGTAGACACGACACCATAGAGATACTAGAGTCATGTATAAGTAAGAGAAAAGTACAATGTAGAAAGAGCTTTCTATGAATAATAAAATAATAGATTTAAGGGCCCTAACACCGTAGAACCCCTATGTGAGTGAGGTCTGTACCTTAGGGATAAAATGACCTAACCCTGGAAGCATCCAGTATACGGGGGTCTGAACGTGCTATCAGGTGGCACAGGGGATGAATCCTTAGTAGACGTCTCCTTGAATTATAGTTTGCAGTGTCCAACATCAACCAGAAGTCCTGGTGGCACTAAAGTACAGAAAAATGTGTCCAACATGAACCAGAAGTCCTGGTGGCACTAGAGTACAGAAAAGCCAATAGGTGGCTTGACTCTCCGCCTGTGTGTTCAGGTTAAAGGAGGAGTCCAGTTTATAGCACAATAGGAGTGCCAAGGCCAGAGAGCCAGCTTCCCTGTTGCAGACCAGGAGAGTAGTCAGACTTAGCTATCCCGGGGTGTCGGCTAAGTCTTGTATGGTGGGATCGTAGTTCGCTACGAGTCTTCATATGTAGAGTACACTGCATATGATCATGGCATAAGATAAAATATGTTCATATACATTTAAAGAATTTCTTATAAGTAAGAAAGACTAAGAAAGATTTGAGTACAGTTTCCCAACAATTATTCTTTGTATGTTTCTGAATTATTAGTTCTCGTTGAAATTAATCAAGCATGCTCATATATTGATTTACTCTTGTTGATATCTAGAGTAGCCTTCCATATTTATGATTGTCAATGATCAATCGCTTTAAATCTTACTGCTAATAATTGATATCAGTTGCTCAAAAGTATATTTGTAATTATATAAGTGTTTTAGACTATTTCTTTGAAGTACTCATTCACTGAGAAAGTAGGCCTACCCCTATACTCAAAATTTTTAGGGAAACCACGTGGACTTGATGAAGGTCAAAGCATCAGAGTAGATCTACCACATGAGTTAAGTATGAGATTAGTTAAGTTCAGTCGGTCCCTGTCACTCTAGGTTCTAGTATAGATGTGAGAGTGTTGTAAGTAATGTTTTGTATCTTTGTTTCATTAATAAGAGAGAATGTATCTGATTATCATGTCGTATGTACCTGAGAATGAATGTATGGATGTGTATCATTTATGTTGAGATCATATTAAAGAAATCAATGTTTAGATTCCCTTGTAAAGTTAGTTTATGTGGTTCAATGTGAGAAAACAAAGAGTTTGAAAAAGAACAGGGTGATCTTTGTATTACGTTAAATCCTCAATTTATGCCCTAATCTCATGGTTAATGGTAATTGTGAGATCGTGGTGTAACAACTTGGTATCAAAGCTTAGGCTGAGTTGTTAGGGACCATTAAGTTAGTAAGTTAGAGTCATAAGAGTGGCAGATAGGAGATGTTATGATGTTAGCTTTGGGGATTTGAGTATTTGGATATCCTGGCCCGATATCTGAGTACTTGGATCAACCAGTATCAAGCTACTCTATCTATTCTTTCATGTATACCCTAGCCAGGTATACAGTGGAAGGATGGTCTAGAGAGGAACCCTAGAAATATTAGGGTTAGAAACAAGATAAGTAACATGCATTAAGAGCATAAATATAAAATGAGATAGAACTTTCATTTCATATTGTTGTTTTATTGGAGATGAATAGAAAATCTCCTATATGTTTGAATTCAGATATTCAATATTTTGAAATATATATGAGTCTTTAAGATTTGTTGTACACTATCCAGTTGTAGCATTTATTGATTACATTCTTTGTATCAAGTAGACTAGAAATTATCTCTGAATGAGCTTTTCTAAGTGGATAAGTTTTCTTCCACACATTTGAGATGAATAGGAGTTGAGTAATCCTAAGTAGCTCTTGGCTTCAGGACTGCAGGTTCGGCCTGGTCCGGCTGATAGGATGCATTAATGGGATCTAATGACTCCTATTAGTAACATAATAAGAGTAAATTCTAGATAGATTAGATCCAAATTCTAGTATGAATGTATATACTCTAAGATTTTGAAGTATAAGGGAAAGACTGGAATAACTAAGATACAATTGGAACTGATATCTGAGATCCAACTTTGGGGCCTCATATGAGAAACCCTTAATTGGGAATAAAGGAACACGAGATAAGGTTCAAATTAAGTTTAATTATTAGTATTATATGAACTCTAAATACGAAATATGGAAAAGATATGAGAAAAGTATGTAAGGGGCCAAGATAGTAAGAACCAATCATGAGGAATGGATTATATAACCGAGTGCAATGTTTTTATGTACTCCAAAGCAAAGGGAAAATAGAAGAAAAGAGCTAAGTATACAATAAGTACATAGAAGTGAAGAGTCTTCAGAAGAGTTAAAATGAAGAGAACTAGATGAGCATGTAAATCATAAAACAAGGATAAGAAATTTAGTTGAAACAAAGACAAAAGTTGGAAATAATGAGCTTGATTAAGGAATGAGGGTTATGATATAATTGAGAGCATGGAATGTATACCTTTATTAATAAGTTTAATACATTTATCCTTACTACCTTTGGATTCCAAGTCTCTATAGAACAACAAACTAGTTTCTAAAAGAAGAACAAAAGTGTAGCTTAACCAATGAATAAGTCATACAAAGGTAGACTATATTTAGGAAGGAAAAACTTGATTGAAAGAGATACTAAGTTTGACCCATGCATGAGCCATTTGATTTAAAATGAAGGATATGTAATGTATTAAACATGAGGTGAAACTAGTAGAGAGAATATTGATTTAGAATTTCAACTTCACATTAGTATAAGGATAAAAAGAAATATATGCAACATGGTATACATGATCATACACATAAAAGAAGCAACATGATCATAAGAGAAAACTAGAAGTTAAAGATGACATGTGGAACATTAGTATATGGTAAGGGGATTATAGAAAGTAAAGAAGGGTTTGAAACATAATTGAGTAATATAGATTATAAAAGAAAGAGGTTGTGAGATTTAAGAAAGTGCTAATTAGTCAAGTATTCTTGTTGATAATTAATTAAACCTACATATGAGAAATGTATTATTGAATGTTTGAAGATAAGAATTCTAAGTCTCAAAATCATATTCTCTTTCATATCTTACTTAATTAGAGCAATGTAGGAATGAAGTGATAAGAAAATGAATCATATATGATGCATAACCACCATGGTAGAGACATCTAGTGAATGTAATAATGACACACAATATGATGATGAAACTCTAGTGGGGTAAATTGAGAATGTAATCTATCTGAATAGGTCAAGTAAGAGAAAGGAAATTCACTCGATAAGATAAAGAAAACTTTAGTAAAACTTGTGAGATCCAAAGTTTGAATTTCAAATTAAGAGAGTAAAGTCACATCACAATAATGTCATGATACTGATAAGGACCAAACCCTAGAATGTTTAGAGTTGTAGTAGTTCCAGGGATGTCACTAGTGATTTGACCTTCAATACTAGCATCTCTATAAAAGAAGATCATGAGATTTGCACTATGAGAAGTAAACTAGCACTGATAGTAACTCAGGGTTTAAAGATAGCTAATCTGAAAGGTAGATAAACATTATGGAAATGATTCGGAGAAAAGAGTAAGATATAAATTTGAAATGTAACAAGTGTGTTTTGAAAAAAAAGGAGAAATACAATATGAGTGAAGTGTGATATGAGATAAATTATTGCAGTGATAACAGGAATGATGAATAATCTATTTGTACCTTGTATGTTTCAATTTTAGGAATGTTTAATCTACATGATTAAAATGAGAAGGATAAGTAGCAAAAAGTAAGTAGTAGTGAATGAGGAGAGAGATAAGAGAAAACAATGGCTTTTAGTGATATGTGAATTTGTTTTTAGAAGTATAATTTTTTGAAGGTATATTAAGGGATGTAAATTAGTTCTACGTATGATTTCAGTGTACATGTGCAAGCAATATGTTAATTAAGAGTGCCTGATAGTTGTAGTCATTCTTACCAGTAATCCATCTTAGTATTGTACAATTGTGGTATGGTGATATGGGTTGAATAATGATGGAACAAATGAAGGGATACCCTAAATAAGGTAGTCTTACCTATTCACTCATATGGATAGAAGGGATGATAACCATATTGTATTGATATGAAACCGTAATGAGGTATAGCTTGTTATACCTAGCTTTAATATAACTAAGTGATGGTAATTGGGTATGAATAGTCCTTGAATGACTAATACAATCATGGAGTACTTTGTTACTATTGTTGAAATCCTAGTATGTTATAACCCGATGGTTACACCTTGAATTATGTGTGGGTTCATACTTGAAAATAATATGGAATGTGATGGTAATACTTCACTTTATGCATCCATGATGCAATGGGGATGTCGTGAGTAGTATTGTACAATTGCTGTTGAATCTAGTCTTCCAACTCAAGACTATTTTTCTATATGAGTAGCACAATAGTAAAATTCAAAACAACATAGTGAACTCTCTTTTGTGACTCAGAGGTAATATAAAACAATAGTACATATTGAGCCGTATGAATTGAGATATTTGGATTATATTATCAATGTTGAGGTAACACCTCAAGAGTATGAAAATATTGAAATGGTTGTTTCTCTCTCTGGTATGATTGATTGTGGCATAGAGAATTGGTTTGTTACCATTGAGAACTGGTTTAACATGTTGTGATTAGAAAAGAAATAAAGGACTTAACGTTGAAAACTACATTCAAGTATAAAATACAAGAATGTAATGACATGTAAGATTTCAGAAGCTTAAAATAAACTTTGAATATACTTTTTTTGCATATTTATGTTTCAGGGATGAAACTTTTTAAGGGGGTGAGAATTGTAATGACCACATTTGTGCTTAATTGGTAAACTAGGGTTTACCTGAATGATTACATGCTTGATTAGATTGAACATCGTTTGGACTTGATTAATGATAGTAGATCAATTGTGATGTTTCAAAACTAAGAAGAAACTCTAACTATGATTTTAGTTTGAAGAATTAGGGTTTGAGAAATGTATACCCTAATCGGCAAAAAATAGGGTTTTGATAGTACATGAATATGGAATTTGATCAGGATAGTAGTGTCGTAAATGATTTTTCATATTTTCTAATTTTTTTTATTTAATTGAATTTTGGATATGATATGGATAACTCAATCATGCATATTGGAGAAAATTTTCATAATATTTGAGTGTTCTTTGAATATGGTTCTTGGTCAAACTATACTTCGACCAAAATGCTGACAGAGTGCTTTTCAGCAGTGTAGTGTTATATTTTTAGTTATTTATTGGTAACTCCGAATGATCTTAAATTTTTACTAAAGATCTGAAACTCAATAATAAACAACATATAAAATTTTCATAATTTTTGGATGCATTTAGACCTTATCAGTAGATGAATTACAGTAATATTTTTATGACAGAAAATTCAGCTGAAATAAGCACAAGTATAGTGAGGGGTCAATGTGCAATTGACCCAAGCAGCTCAATTGATCTATATGTTCAACCTAACACACTAGAAACTCTCATAATTCATGATTCAATCTAGAGAAACAAAATCCTAGAGAGAGAGGGAGAGTTAGGGTTTGAGAGGTGAAATTGATGGAGATGCTGACCTAGGGTTTTGCGGTCTGAGGAATGATGAAATCATGTAAGTTTAGCTTCTTTACATAGACTTTAATGGTGATTCTTCTCTCACATATCAAGATTCCGTCCCTGCTCTGATTTGATCCAAAATTGTATCAAAACTTTCCCTTTTCTCACTCTTTCTTCGTAATCCCTCATTTCTAGGGTTTCCGAGTTGAAAGGAAGAAGAATCAGGTGAATTGCTAGGGATTTGATATGAGATCGAGATTTTTAGAGATGAGCTGCGTTTTAAAGGTGTTTTAACACCTTAGGGTGAGTGGGAACTTCCCTTAAACAGTTTATTTCACAAAAATTGGTTAAATCATCCATAATCTTTAATTGCTTAGTATGCGACTACAAACCCTGAATTGTGTGTTTGATCTAAGTTGTTGCAAAATGATATGAAACAGATTCTTCGTCTGTTTGGATGAATTTCAGATGTTAAAATCATATTAGAAATGTATACAATAAATCCTAATGAGAATTCCCTAAGTATTCACAGAGGTTATAAGAATAAACTAAAATATAGGGAATTTGTCTGGGACTGAAATTGTTGTATAATTAAATAGAGAAATTTGTTTATCTGGATCCCCTTGGTTATGAATGATTGTTTATCTGAATTTGTAGTACATATGTGTCAGATACTATCTTGGATTTCATGTTCTGTGAATAGTGTTTGCTTGATATCTTTGTAAAGAGGGTGAAGCCCTATATGTGTGGAAAGTTGGAAATTTGTGAATAAATATGGTGAAATCCATTTGAAGTGTTTTTCTTAGCATCATAGACTCTATTTATGAAATGTTATTCTTGATTCATAATATCTCAATGAATGGCATGGAAAACCCTAATTTAACTCAATTTGAGGATTTCATACATATGTTGATTGTATATGGCTTGTTTAAAGCAATTTGTATTTAGTGGATGTTTATGACATATTAAATCCTTATGAGAGCCATGTGATAAGTGAATGAGGTAAATGAAACCCTAAGGATAGGGTGTTCAATGAATTAAGCATTTTGATTACCATGTTCTCAGTATGAGATGCACAACCCAAGACTTGGGCCGATGTGCACATTTTCCAAGAAAGTGCAAATAATTTGTGGGTGCAAATGACGATAACTCGTTTGCTAAGTAATTATCTCTTATTAGTATATTAAGATGTTTAATTGCATGATTCTAGTATATAAGTGCCAAATGGACATGCAATATGTTTATTTAAGTATTTCAGTCTACATGCATATATAGTATGTTGATTTCTCAATATATTACAGTTTTTGAGTATAATGCTCGGCCAAGTTTAGAATGATGTACATGTTGTACTATAACTTCAAATAAGTAGATGTGACACCATAGAGATACCAGATCCAAGTATAAGTAAGATAAAGGTAAAATGTAGAAAGAGCTTTCTAGGAATAATAAAATAATAGATTTAAAGGCCCTGACACCGTATAACCTCTATGCGAGGTCTGTGCCTTAGGGGTAAAACGAACTAACCCTAGCAGTGTCCAGTATATGGGGATCGTAACGTGCTATCAAGTGGCACGGGGGACGAAGCCCTAGTGGAAGTCTCCTTAAATTATAGTTTGCAGTGTCCAACATCAACCAAAAGTCCTGGTGGCACTAGAGTACAGAAAAGTGTGTCCAACATCAACCAGAAGTCCTGGTGGCACTAGAGTACAGAAAAGACAATAGGTGGCTTGACTCTCTGCCTGTGTGCTTAGGTTAGAGGAGGAGTCCAGTTTACGACACAATAGGAGTGCCGAGGCTAGAGAGCCAACTTCCCTATTGCAGACCAAGAGAGTAGTCCGACTTAGCTATCCCAGGGTGTCATCTAAGTCTTGTACGGTGGGATCGTAGTTCGTTACGAGTCTTCATATGTAGAGTACACTGCATATGATCAGGGAATAAGCTAAAATATTTTCATATAGGTTTAAATAGTTTCTTATAAGTAAGAAAGGCTAAGAAAGATTTGAGTACAGTTTCCCAACAGTTATTTTTTATATGTTTCTAAATTATTAGTTCTCATTGAAATTAATCAAGCATGCTCATATATTGATTTACTCTTATTGATATCTAGAGTATCCTTCCATATTTATGATTGTCAATGATCAATCTATTTAAAGCTTACTGATGTTATAATTGATATAAGTTTCTCAAAAGTATATTCGTAATTATATCAGTGCTTTAGACTATTTCTTCGAAGTACTCATTCACTAAGCAAGTAGGCTCACCCCTCTACTCAAAATTTTTAGGGAAACCACGTGAACTTGAAGAAGGTCAAAGCATCAGAGTAGATCTACCACATGAGTTAAGTATGAGATTAGTTAAGTTCAGTAGGTCCCTGTCACTCTAGGTCCTAGTATAGATGTGTGAGTGTTGTAAGTAATGTTTTGTATCTTTGTTTCCTTAACAAGAGAGAATGTATTTGATTATCATGTCGTATGTACCTGAGAATGAATGTATGGATGTGTATCATTTATGTTGAGATCATATTAAAGAAATAAATGTTTAGATTCCCTTGTAAAGTTAGTTTATGTGGTTCAATGTGAGAAAACAAAGAGTTTGAAAAAGAAGAAAAAGTTAAGGGTGATCTTTGTATTACGTTAAATCCTCAATTTATGCCCTAATCTCATGGTTAATGGAACTTGTGAGATCGGGGTGTAACACCAAGTTGGGATTGGATGACCATTGTGTGGCCTAGCCAAGAAAGGAAGGCCATAATAAACTGAGCCCAGGAACGATAGGTTATGAGAAAGAGAGGGTACCCCACATGAGTACTCTAGATAGGGAGTGTACCACATAGATTAAGCTGACAAGTTAGAAAGAAAATGCACGTTCAATTTGGTAATCATATTTGTTGCTATAAATGAATATGTTGTTACACTTAGATGCTAATATTTTTATTCCCCACATCCTGATATAACTTGTTATACTGACCTTATTTTTATTTAACAGTGTTTTAGGTTAAACTAATGTTATTATGCAATATTGACTTCCAAAGAAGATGATACCAAAATAAAAGACTATTAAAACTACCTGGAGGACTTAGCTAGATAGTTTTATTTCCAGTTGTAGATAATAGTTTTCTTTTTAATGTAACTCCATGTTGGAGAGTTTATCTTTAATCTTGTTACCAAACTCTTTCTATTTAGTGAAATTTATTAATTATTTTTGTTTAATTGCTAAGCCATGGATCATGTATTATGGTAATGGTTCTTTCCCTACCAATCCACCTTAATTGGGGATAATAGGGGGAGGGGGTCGTTACATGCTCTCTCTCCACACACACCCCTCTATCAATGTATGCAAGTAAATATCCTCCTTTTGCCTCCACAAATAAGCTTAACCCCAAATTGTAGTCAGTTCATGTATTAGGTGGGGATTTTCCAAACATCCCCTCTCGCTCTCACTCCACCAAGGAAAATATTTCTAGATCCTAGATGTAGACCTAAAACACCTATACATTGCCCCTTTGTTGTTCTAGCTTCTCCTCCATCTTTTCCTCAACATTTTGGCTATTATTGAGGTCTACAACCATCTTATTCCTTACACCACCCTCTCCCAGTTGCACATGTGACCTGCTTTGGGGTAGATCTAATAGGGGCCAAAGGACTCACCCATGCCTTGCTTCTTGGCTTCCCAATTCTGCCTCGATCAATGAAGACATTGGTAGTCTTGGTTTCAAGAGATGTGATATCGAATCCCCTCAAGACGTCAACAAAGGACAAACTACCATTGTAGCTACAAAAACTGACCTAGCTTAAATCCTTAAGTATGTAAGTTAACCTGATTGTGATTTGAAGTGTTTTAATTATATGATTTAAGACGTCTAATAAGTAGGATATTATTTTGACCTTTAAGGTTCTTTATACAAATGTCCCACTATTATGGGACATTTTAGTAAATTGTGCATGGTTAGTATAGTTATCACTTTCTCTCTCATGTCTTGACATGGTTTGACATGCATGGAATGCCCTACCCTTTATCCAGAGTTACCATTGGCAGAGGAGAGCTATTGAGCACCTACTAATGAAATCCTACTGAAGTCTAACAATGAGAATATTGAAAGAGAAAGAAAACTACCTTAAGCGGTGAAAAATGGAACGTTGGGGAAAAATGATTTCCCTTCACTAGAGGAAGAGTCAGAAAGAAATGACATGTATGTGGGCAAGTACTGATGAATGGAAAGGGTGTGATATTGATGAAAAACCATCGACTAGTTAAGTAATGAAATTTTGTGTATGTATACTAATGACGAGGTAGACTTTCTCCTCCGGTGAGAAAATTGGATGCATAAAGCGATGGAAAAAAGGCTTGACCGATGATGCAGACCTTTTTTTAACTACCAACACAATGGAAATTAATGAAGGTGTTGCCTTCATCTACCATTAAGGAAGTACAAATTGTCAACCCATTAAAATCACAGATGTGAACTGATGAAAATCTAACCATGTCATCTACTAATAAGTGGTATACATTATCAATTGATGAAGGTTCTAGCTTGACAATAGATGAAGATGACCGATGAAAGGAAAGCTAATGACCATCGATTAAAAAACTACAACTTGTGTAAACTGATGAGACCATTGACTTATGTTCTCTCTTCTCCCTCTCTATATATACCTCAAAACGTCCTTTGAGCTCTTATTTTCTCTTTAGTTGAGAAAGACAAAAGGCTGGAAGGAGATCTTGTTGTCATCAACTGAAGAAAATGCGATCCTTAGGTAGTTTGATCGTGAGTGAAGTCAGCAAGTTTTCTCCTATTCTTCTTTGAGACTTCATAAGTACATGGATCCTCATCTTCTTCCTTCTCTCCATGACCTCAAACCTTTGTTGGGGTTTCCCTAAGACCCAATTCTACTTGTTAGAAGGGAAAAATGATGTTCAAAGCTAGAGGAAGAAGGAATCTTGAGTTTTATCAGCTATTTTGGGTCTTGCCAATTGGAATCAACATCCCCTAATAGGAATGTGAGTAATACATCAATGTACCTAGTAACTACCTCATTCATAAGAAGGGATGTCAAATCCCAATCACCTAAGACTTATTGCTAAAAGTAATATTTTTAGATTAAACAAAAGAAAATAGAATGAAAGGATTTGAGTATGATTCCTCAAAAATTCATACTCTTAGTTCTTGTGATTTTGAGATTGTTAAATCACCTTGATCAATTTTTTTACTATCAGTAGTATGTGACCAACATTTTTAATGAGGGATGTGTAGTATTCTAAATTTCACTAATGTTGTTAAAAGAATATTGATATGTTCATCATCCATATGATATTTGTTATGTGTGGTTGAAGTGTAAAGTGATTCTAAACAAGGAGTGTAATTTAGGGTTTCATATAAACAATATGATAGAAATAATTGATAGTTCTTGAATAATATATGTCAAGGATAAGGCCTTGAGGTAGCCTAGTGAGATCCTTGGATTTGATTTGAAAAGAAGCATGATGTCTACCTAGTTTGGGGTAAGAAATGTTGATTTGAAATAGATTTCATATCATTTAAATTTGTCAGAAGTGTGAAATATTCCTAGATGATTTATTACCATTTTTATGAAACCTGATTGAATTAGTACCAAAAACTTGAAAATAGTGTAATTAATCATAGTGGACCCATAAAGTACATAGGATCCCTAGACATCACAAACCATCCTCCATGTCTATGCTAGGATGGTGAAATGAATCATTCACACTTAGGATGAAATATAAGTGGTAAAGATTTGAAGTGGATTAGACCATGAGGACTAATATGTAGAAGGCTAGGGGAAGTTCCAAATAGGTGTAAGGTGAGACCTTAGGTTTCTTATTGTGGTTGAAATAAGAGATTTGAAGGTTAAGGGAATTTCCATAGAAGTGGGAGCGAGACCCTAACTTTATTATTGCAACACAAACATAAATGAGGGAAAACAATGAATGAAAAATTATGAGATATTGCTAGAATTCTACCAAGGTGAGACAAAGGTAGAGGTGCTAAAGGACCTACTTGTGTAAAGGGACCTAACCTTGTGTTTATCTTAGGGTTTCTGACTATGCCCTATGATATGGATGGTGCAAAAGTGCATGCGATCATATCTTCACACTGTTTATCTGATTAGGTACAAATAAAATAGATCTATGGAAAATTAATAAGGAAAATAATCAATTTTACTATTAGTTTCTTAGCTTCATGTATAGATTATTTTTCTTGGCCATATATTATCTAATGGATTGGAAGTTATTAAATAATGGAAATAACTTGAATGTTGTACTTACTATATATTTGCTATATTTATCACTTAGACATTGGCTAATTATCTGATGCAAAATTTTTAGGTTTTAAAAGACGAACATACAACACTCGGGCCTATTGCCCAAGGCTCTAGTAGAATATCATGAATGATGATGGGCCCCACAGACCACCACTATCCTTAACTATACACTTTGTCCTCACTCATAGAAAAGATAGAATAAACTTCCTGACTGGTCACATATCCTAATACTACTTTGGGTTGAGCATGCTTTACAACATAGTTCATTAGTGATGCCACCCCCCAAAAGGGAGGTGTACTTTGGTGATATAGATAGTCAAATCATTCCTTTTGAGATCATTTTACCCAAAGCCTCAAATCTTGGGATGTTATAATCTCCCCCACCTAAAATCTTGATATCCTCATTAAGGATCAACTACACGGCCTCATAATATTTCCCCATTTTAGTGAAGACCCAAAATGGCTCATGGACACCCAACTCCTGATCACAGAATACCAGCACATGGGTGGCTACATCACTATGGACAACCCTTTCCCACATGCCTGAACCACACAAATCAAGACTGACATGCCACATGCTCATGTAGGCCCCACATAGATTATGGCTCTGATACCATTTGTAATACCTGGGCCAACTGCCCAATGCTCTAGTAGAGTTTCAGGAATGACAACTGTTCCCCATAGACCACCACTATCCATCACTATATGCTTTATCCTCACTCACAATCATGATAGGATAAACCTCCTGACTGGCCACCCATCCTAGTACTACTACAGGCTGAGCACACTTAACAACAAAGTTCTTTAGTGATGGGCTCCCTAAAAAGGAGGTGCACCTTGGTGATATGGATAGTCTAATCATTCCTTTTAAGATCATTTTATCTGAGACATCAAATCCTAGTATGTTACAAGTCACCTGTCAACCAACCTTCCATCCCAAAAGACAAGTGAGATGTGGTGTTGGTGAAGTTCCCCTGTGGTGTGTCCTATCTACATTTATCATGTATTGGGGTTTTTAGAAGGACCTATGGAGTTTTTTTTTGCAAATTTTGGCGCAAATCTTGACATCTATATATTTATGGTTTGTTTAATCTAATTAGAGAATGGATGTAAGATTTTATATTGAACTAGATGTATGGTCATTCTACCTAAAATTATTTTGTAAATGAAATTTTTTATCTGATGATCCTTATGATTGAAATTGGGCTTCTGATAAAAAAAGTGTTTCATTAATGTTGCCTTTGTTTGTCTCTTAGGGTGGTAGAGGTTTTAACCTTCGGGGTCCACTCTCGGTAATTAGTTTATTGTTGGTTATCCACAATCGGGTGCCTACATTAGTATTAAAGCTTAAGTTTCAAGTAAGTACAAGAACTTAGGATGTGTTGAGTCTTATCTATTTTCATAGGATGTAATATGTGTGTTTCTTATAGCCATGGAACCAATAAGAGATGATTCAACTGTAAAACTGACTCTTGGTAGGATGTGTTGAGTCTTATCTATTTTCATAGGATGTAATATGTGTGTTTCTTATAGCTATGGAACCAATAAGAGATGATTCAACTGTAAAACTGACTCTTGGTATCGGTGGAGAAAGTGCAATAGGGTCATGTAGAGAATGAACCCCATTCATCTCATCCTTTGTTTAGAGTAGAGTTTGTTCAAGATGCTGAGCATCTACCTAATGTAGAAGAAGTGGTAAGACCTCACAAACAACCGCATGATCCAGCCCCTTAGTTCTCATTAGAGATGTTTGCTATGCCACATGATTTTATGGATGTCATTTGTAAGATAGCAAGGGGTGTTAGAGCTCATGAAACACAACTAGATCCTGTCAGAGAACTGAGTAGGTCATATGAGAAATTAAGGAAGATATGACCTTATGATTTCGTAGGTAGTTCAGATCAAATAAAGCAAATGTGTGGATGTTTTAAACTATTTTTTTCCAGTTGGCTCATGTTCTTGAAGAACAGAAGGTAGAACATGTTGTTTACTTGTTTAAGAGCAGTGATACCCACTAGTGAGGTATAATAAGGATGCAAGGGGATAGATACATATGATGTGTAATAAATCTAAAAGGTATTTTGAGTCACACAATTACCTTGAGACATTTGTGTGTGATAAGATTGGGAAGTCTGAAAGACCAAGGCAAGGGAATATGTTCGTAACAAAGTATGAATTTTTGTTTCTTGATCTGTTGAAATTTTTCCCATGACTTTTGTGTAAGTTATGCGGATAAGATCAAGAGGTTTGAAGAAGGGTTAAATCCATAAATGTAAGAAATCCATGCCTTTATGGATATTATTAGAAGGGTGGAAAGAGCCAATCAAGTTAGATGATATTTGAAGGATGAAAGAGAGATGGTTTTAAAATATCTATATTGGGATGTAGTAGTCATGAAATAATCAGAAGACTTCCACCATATAGGAGGGTACCATCTTCATTTAGTACATTTTTGGGATAATGCCAAGACAAAGGTTGAGGCAATCGAGTTATGGTAGGGGATACCAACGTCAAAGACCAGTATTTCAAAATAGTTTGTAGTTACAAGTCCTTAGGGGCATGGATCATCCAATTATGATTCAATGTCGTAGAAATGTGTGACTTTTAGATAGACTTTTAGGGGTCAATGTTTCAAACCCAATCCACCCATATGTTATTTGTGTGGATGACTTGGGCATTATGTTAGAGATTTCCTACAAGGAGGACAACAACATTAGTTAGGACAGACACCAAGGGATTGGTATCAACAAGTGCAGTAGACACAGTACAATGGCAATAGGAGTATGTATTCACAAGTAGGCTCTAGTTCACAAGGACTTGCAACAAGAGTGGTACCAGAAGAGGCAAAGGAAAAACATTGTTATTTAAAGAGTCTAAGTTATGAACCAACAAGTAGTAGTGTCTCTACGAGTAGTGATAGGTCACATGCAACTTTTTACTGATATTTTTACTTCAATATTTTATTTTACAGATCATGGTTATACTCATTCTTTGTAACTATATATGTGATAGTGTTCCATTATTATATGCTTTCATTATAGAGATTCCTATGCTAGAACTCATTTCAATAAGCCCTAAGTGTGTGATGTTTGATGGGACTCATAGTATTCAAGTGAATCTATTTCCACTTATAATACATGTATTATATGGATTCATAGGTATGAATTGCTTAGAGAAATACATGGCAAGGTTAGACTACTTTAAAAAAGAAGTGGAGTTATATTATGAAGATAGGACATGGATCTTTATTGGAAATATACAAGTCTTGTCAATGAGTATTATCTCTATGATGATAGCGGGGAAGATGTTGATAAAGGGATTTGAAGGATATCTAGAACATGTGATAGGCACTCAAGCTGAGAGTCCTTCCTATTAGAAGTACCTATATTTCAAGATTTGCTGATGTGTTTCCTGAAGAATTACCAAGATTACCACCACCTAGGGAGGTTGATTTTGAGATCAATCTTGAGCCTATTACACTGCCCATATCTTTACCACCTTATAGTATGTCACTAAATAATCTTAGAGAGATCAAGACAAAATTACAAGAACATTTGGATAAAGCTTTTATATAACCAAGTTCATCACCATGGTGATCTCCAGTTTTTTTGTGAAGAAAAAGGATGGTGCAATGAGATTGCATATTGAGTACAAAAAGTTGAATAAGATTAATATTAAGAATAGGTACCCATTACCTAGAATTGAAGATTTGTTTGACTAGCTCAGATGAGATATAATCTTTTCTAAGATAGACACAAGATTAGGTTATCGTCATTTGAGGATTAAGCCTGAGGACATAAAAGACAACTTTCCGCACAAAGTACGAACATTATGATTTTTTGGTTTTGTCACTTGGACTAAAAAAATGCTCCTGGAACCTTTATTGATTTGATGAATATATTGTTCATATAGTTTCTAGATAAGTTATGGTCATATTTATAGATGACATATTGATATATTCTATGGATGTTGAGCAACATCAATACCATTTGCGAACTTCCTTGGAATTATTAGGACAACAATATTGATATGCTAAGTTTAGAAAATGTGAGTTTTGGATTTCGGAAGTTGTCTTCTTAGGACATGTTATATTTATTGGTTGTATGTCCTAAGATCCATCATATAATGATGGTAAAAGGGATATGTGTACTCTTGATTTGATTATTAATACAATGCAATATCACTTATTATGTTTGTTTCAAAATTGAGATAATGAATTAACTTAGTAATCTCCTAAGAATGTTTTAACTCGATGACATATGGTTTAGGTTAAGGGCCTAAACTTGAGATCATATGTATAATAAGAGTATACATTCTTGTTGTGTCCCTAGACATGTTATTATTATGGATATCATAAGACAAAAATAATACACAAGACGAACATGTATAGTGAGTGATGACTATGTATCTTTAGTCATGATATTGGATATCACCTTAGATGCATGGGTACTTGGTTTAGAACAAGTTGTATTGGGACACACCCACCTCAAGATTGACACATGGAAGTCATGTAATGACATATTAGAGTTATATCTCAATGTGACAATGGTGATTATGATCCTTAAACTTGAAGTGACTGCAGTAACACATGTTGTTCTTTATAATTTGATACTAGTCCAATGTGCTCTCAAATATGATTTACCAAAACGTGGTGATGGGTACATTGTGACACATGGGACTTATTGCAACTAATCTAGATGAATTAACTTCTTTCAATTCATATTCATTACATTTTTAGAATAAGTCATTCTTAATTCACATAATGTATAAACTTTCTCTCTCATTGAAATCCATTATATTCCAATGTTGGTGTATTTATTTCTATTTAAATCAACAAAAATGTTGTTATAATAAATATATTAAAGACTTCATCACACTCATTTAACTAACATTTGTTCCATAAATTATCATCACAATTCAGTTCTCCCTTGTCCATTTCCTTTCTCACGTTTAAATAAGAGTTGCATATCATTTGACGTCCAAATGGAATTTTAATATTTAATATAAATTGTTCCATTCCTTATATGAAAACTCAATTTAGGAAGTAGAATGGGTTAGGGTTACTTCTTCTTACTGATTCATATCTAGTTATCTTCTCAAATCATTATTATGTGACCTATAGAGAAGTCTTGCAATAATGTGGTATTTACTCATTATTCCTTAAAGGCGTATGGTAGTAGATGCATTAGAATTTGACAATCTTAGTAAGTCTTATTACCTTCAATTGAAATAATAATACCTACAATTGAGCATTTTCTTCACATTTACTAGATTATATTCAAGTTTGAGCTTTATCTTCGTACTCATCTCAACACTGAATTTCTAGGGTTTTCATGAAGTTGGCTTAGTTTGGTATATTGAAGAACCTTATTATTCACTATCCCAATTATGGCACTTACATGGGTCACTAAGGTTATTCACAACCCATGGAGACCTTGATTCCCATTTTCGTACAATCCATCCATTAATTGTAAGTATGTATTGATTCATTGGTTCATTTCAATCAGTCCCTCAAGACTAAACCTAGTCAAGGAACAACCACATTTCAATCTTGTGATATAACATGTAATGCATGTGACATGCTTTTGAACTTATATGTAATAAGTTTCTATTTATTGTGCTCTTGCAAAATCGATTTTAATTTCCTATGGATTTTGGTAATTCACATGTTTAGTTATAATTTCGTGCTTTAGTTTTGAGAAATCTCATTTGTGGCGCGTCGGGGCGTCACATATATTAGATAAGTGAATACGCAATGTAATTTCTTTCCTTATAAACTAGTTGTAAGTATATAATACATGTATGTGATTGTGTTGAGCTACCAAGAGATGGATAACAAAAGTTCTTATGGTTGTTAACAATACAGATGTTTGTATTAAATGATTTTATTTACGTGTCATACCTTGTATGTATAGTAACAAAAGAAAAAACTTTAATTTTTTTGTGTTAGTTAGTTTAATCACCTCAGACCCTAACCAAGTGGTCTAAGAGAGACTATGGGATATGGGGTCTATCAAATTTGGTATCACATCATAGGTTAAGTCATCGATGACCATTAAGATAGTAAGTTAGAGTCATAAGTGTGGCAATTAGGAGGTGATGTGCCTTTAGCTATGAAAGACTGAGTATAAGGATACCTTGGCCCGATATTTGAATACTTAAGTTGACTAGTATCAAGGTACTCTATATGTTCTTCTCTGGATGCCCTGGCTAGGTGTGTAGAGGGATGATGGACTAGAGATAAACACTAGAAGTGTTAGGGTTAGAAGACCAAAAAGTAAGACAAGAATAAGATCATAAAGATATAATATGAGGTGACTTTTGTTTTATGTTGTTGATTAGATTTGAGATGAATACAAATTCTCTTATCTATGTGAACCCTAGAATTTTCAATTGTCAAAAGTATTCATTTCAATTAAGATTGTTGTACATCCAAAATTTACATCATATATTGTTTTCCATTCTGGACATAAAGTAGGCATGAAATTATTCTTATGTGATTTCACCTTATTGAATATCCTTTCCATATGCTTGACATAAATAGGAGTCGGTTAAACCCAAGTAGCTCTTGGCTTTAGGACTACAAGTTCGTCCAGGTTTGGCTGGAAGGATGTGTTAGTGGGATGAAATGGAAACTATTAACAATATTATGAGAGTAAACTATGGATAAGTAAATCCAAAATGTCATACACTAAGATATCAAAATTTTAGGGAATGGGGGAATAACCAGTATTTAGTTGGAATTAGTAATTGTGTGCTAGGTTTGTACATAAAACAAGAAACCCTAATTTGAGGTATAAAAGAAGAAAGAATATAATTTGAGACATTGATTGGTATGGAGGAAATTTATTAATGACGAATATAAAAAGGGAGGATAAGAACCCTGGGAGCATCTGGATTGACAAAAAAAGAAGAAAATATCGACAATTAGAGTCAATTAACCCTGACATAAGGTAATAAAAGAGAAGGAATTAGGAAAACATGGGTTTCAGATATAGTTCATGGAAGAAATATTATTCTAATTATAAAGGAATGCTTTCAAAAAGAAACATAAAGGAGTTTGATGGTTTCATAAGTAAAAATAAAAAAGGTTTAAAGAGGATGATAACTGGGTTAACTTAGGAAACTTCAACAGTGAGACCTAAAATATAAATTTATAAAAAGTGATGAATAAATAACAAGATAAAAGAAAAAGATTGAATAGTTAACTGAAACATTCCATGTAGTATTTTGAATCAAATAAAGAACAAGAGGAAAAGAGTTGAATAAATTGAAGGATATAAAAGAAGGAGTCTTGCTATAAGAATTATGATGAAAGAATATTGCTTGAACATATGAAAGATGGGATTACAATATGAATTGAGAAGTAACAAGATGTATATGGGAAGACTGAACCTAGTTGAAAATAGAGTTTATATGATAATAGAAATAGATGATGATATGTGCCTTTCTTAAAAATGCTTTTGATCTTGTTAAAATTTATATCATTATAGAGTAATTCTTGTGCTAATATGGTGTGTTATACTAGATCCCATGTGATTACCTATGATTAGGAAAGATAAAGATAATGCAAAATAAAAGAGTAAGATACATGAGAATGAGCATGTTGAACAAAATATATTTCTACCAAACTATCTTTCATCCCTATTACCATTAGTTGGTTTGCTATTGTTCTATTTACTTATTGCTAGTGCTAGTAGTAACAACTACATGCGTACCTATCGATATCATAGTAATCTTCCCAGTTGATTGGCATATTAGAGTCTCATAGCAAATCATGGGTCATATTTAGCTTACCTTTGATTTATCTACCTTATGAATTGATGTTAAACAAAACTAAAGAGGGATATTCTTCTATTATCATCTCTGAAAAATAGTTATAGAGCTCTTAAAAATTGAAGAAGGTTATACGTTAACTTTTTCGTGGTGTGGCCCTTCTCATCTTTGTATATCAATTAATTTAAAGATCAGAGAGATATGTTATCCTCACACTGATGCAATGGAATTAAATCCCCTCAACCCATCAAAAACAGGGTATCCTTCTATTGAGGAAATTTTATACAAAGAACTAATAGTTATATCATCTTGTGAGGAGAGTGACTCTTGAGCGTTCCAACACGCTGAACCAAATGGTCATCCTTTCAACTTACATGAATTACCATCAAAGAGCCAAAGGAGCAAGAATGAGTAAGGGTAAATAAGTAATGATGTGAAATGAGGCACGTAGAAACTTTTGAAATGTTTTAAATGGTAAAATTCTTGAATAATAATTGTTAAGGGCATAACAAGGATGTATAACCAACTCCAGTGGTGTACATGGGTGTAATGTGAAAAATAAAAGGAAAATTAGTTGTTCATGTGTTCTTTATTGGTTAGTAGTCTAGTACAATTTGGTGGTTTTAACTCATGTTTACGGTTTATCAAGATGCATATTTGAATCCTAGTGTAGTAAAAGAGGATGAATTATGTTTTCTTTTGTTAAGTTCTGATGTGTTCATAAGTATAGAGAAGCATATTGTATAAGGTGACTTAGTAAAGATGAGAACACCAGATGAGGGTAGAACCTGAAGTGATGTACTTAGTATAAAGAGAGATTAATTTTTAGTAACTTATTATGAGAAAAAACATTCTTGTTTTATTAGAGATGGTTTACTACAAAATGTTTGTTACTTTGAAAGTTAAATAAAAATGGATGTAGATGTGAATCTTAGAATAAAAAATGTGTATGACTTATTATATAGAAATATAATCATATTATTATGATTTTTGCATACCTATATCTTTTAAGGACAAAAATCCTTAAGTAGGAGAGGTCGTTACAAGCCAATTTTACTAGTAATTTGCGGTTTTAAGATAATTTTGGTTTTTTTGAGAGACAAAAAATACATTCATTACTCAAGCCATAGTACATCTATAAGTAGTGAAAATGACTCTTTTAAAAAAAATTGGCCATTCATTCATCCCATGGCCAGGGGGTTTTGAACCTGCGATCTCTCGGTATTACATCAGTATTTTCACCAACTGGATGCCACATCTTTTGCAGTAGTGAAAATGACTCTAAAAGAACAAAAATAGACAAAAACATAGGCCTAGATCAATACAACTCATATTAGAATGAGAATAAGGCATTTATATATAGATATCTCTTCCTCGATGTTATTCTAAGAAACTTTCTATTAGAGATACCTTCAACTTGAGCATGTAGTAGTGGTGAAAGGGATGAACTAGACCAATGTTCCAAAAGGAAGTTGATTCTACCATCAATGTCAAACACTTAGCAACAAAAGAATTTGAGGAAAAATCAATACTTACTAGAGATCTTTTCACTCTCAACAGAGAGACTAACAACCCCTAAGGAACTAACAAATGTTGTCAGATGATGACTAAGTGGCAACGAACTACCTTGAACCAAGAATAGACAAAATCAGGAAGAAAGCTAAAAGAAAAAAAAATCAAATATACATGGGGAACACCAACCCCACAATAGAACAACACTAATGGAGTCACCCATGCCACCTCCACACCTCCACAAAGTGATTGTGTTCTAGAGACAAAGCCACCACATAGAATCATCCACCTCACTACCCTAAAGCCTGATCCAAAAACCAGACTTGTCGACAAGAAAGGGGGGAGAAGAAAGGTGTTGGAGGAGATAGCCAATTGGCTGAACCCCAAAGAGCTTGTGATCTAGGAAGGGGAAGCCAACAATGAAAGCCCAGGGGGAAAAGGGTGGATACGCATCGATAGCCAACCTAATCTCTCAAGCAAGAGAATTGAATGCACAAAATCCCTAGATCACCTTTGCGATTGTGAGAGATCGCTTAGGCGAGCTTCTTTGCAAACTTCAACTGTGTCTAGATAGTTTTGGTGTTAATTACACCCTTATGAAAACTTCCTATTATTTACTGGTTGACTTAAGTTTCTCTTAGTTTATACTTGATTTTTGAAAGTTAAAAGTCATGATTCATATGAGGTTTGAATCCTAGTTGACATCATAATAGCTTGCACATGTTTGTAGAAGAGGATTATAGATTTTTTAAGAATTAGTTAATAAAGAAATAATTAGTTAACAAATTTATAAAGTAATTTAAATATAATTATAGATAATTGAATTGTGAATTCATTGCAAAAAGAATGAACCAAATCAGAGTTTTACTGAGAAATTTATGGTTGTTTTAGTCTCCACTCAGAGTTATCATTAGTTGACAAACTGATGGGCCTTTTGATGGTGGGTCTTCTAATGGTGATTGGCCTTTTTATGGCTCAAATCGATGGTTTTGTACTGCATTTCCACTCAACATAGCCAATTACCAAAATGACCATTAATTTTCTATACTTAGTGGAATTCGACAAAACTTGTTTCATTAGATTCTTATTTCAATTCTTTACCCAACCAAAGCACTAAATCACAGAAAATACAAATTGGAAGGTGACTTCTAAGGCAATATTTGGGAAAGAACACAAAGAATAGGAGAAATCGATGATTTTATTATAGATTCAATTTGTAAAGTATTTTTTTATCATTAATCTTTCCTTCTCTTTGTGTAATTCTTCACAGAACCTTTTGCTTCAACAACTGATGGTTTTCTTTGACATTCTTCCGCCATATCTCACCTCCAACAGGTGTTGTTAAGGATGTTAACCCATTGTTAATGTGGTAGATGAATCTCAAAAACATGATTTACTTAAATGGAAGCGTTCATTCACAGTGGATTACTGAAAATCACAAAAAATTAAAACCATTTACAAAGAGATCCATACACTGGAAAACTCTTTCAAAAAGAACCAAAGTAATTCAATTACATTCTGGTTCACCAGTACATATCTTGTACCATTTCTTCTTGAGGATTACAAGCATTAACTGCCCTGTTAAAACTATACACAGGAAACATATAAATGTTTTGAGGTATCAAACCAAAATCTCAGATTGATTCATTAAACTAACTACTGACTCTGAGGACCTGAGAGTACAGAGACGACACATAGGACTCTATATACAAGACATGACAACCAATGTCTCCACCTGAGAATTCACTGCTTTCCCTATTGTTGCTGCTGCTGCTCTTCCCCTACCGTAGGGTTTCTGCCTCTTCCTCCGCATCTACCTAAAAGTGTTGGTGACCAACAAAGTGAGACCCAGTCCTAGTGAGAGATATAACTCTCTGCCAAAAACATTATTATCACAATTTATTAGAGTAAAACTAAGTAGAGGAATCATATATATATATATATATATATTCAACATCAGTTAAATCAATGTCTAAATATGTTAGAGCAATATTCTTATTCAAAGCATTTCAACTATAACTTGATAAAGCAACATGTCACTTATCCAATAAGGAATATGAAGAACATTTATAACTTTTATCCAATATACTAAGCAAGATAACATCAACCAGTGATTCTCGTATTTCAACCTTAAGTAATTACGCTACACGGCTGATTACATTTTACAATCAAACTTAATGCCCTGAAGAGATGAAGTATATCGTTCATGCTCCAACTGACCATGATTACGTAAAGCATCGGTACCACACAAGGTCAATGGAAGAGCCGGACTCCAAGACCTCAACCTTATCAGTAAGTATGAGATTACATGGCAGAGACATCACGTGTCAAATTGCAATTACCTTGCCAGGGTATAGTGGCATCTTCACTATACAGTTATAGCCTGCAACATATACTCTCTTCAGGGTTATGGCCCGTAGCCAATGTCTGGTATCATATCATGCAGTCATGGCCCATAGCCATACTCATATTGGGGTATGGTCTGTAACCAATCTCGTACATAGGATATAGCCTGCAGCCATTCCTATGGGGCATGAGGATATAATTGCCCAATTACCCCCACATATTAAAAAATATGTGCCCCGAGTTAAACTCGTTTCACCATTCAGAAAATTTTGACGCTGATGGCTCTGTGGTCAGGGCAACTACATTATATGATAGCACTTGATTTATTAAGTGTATTACCATATTCTTTTAGCATCAAACAAGTTCTCAAACATCAATTATTTTAACAATTGCTACAAAGAATGTGTAATACTTTCATCAAGTATTGTTCAAATCTTTAATAAAGCGTTGGGATCTCAAATCCCTTATCTCATCAGGAGCATTCTCATCATTTCACAACTCATCATCATTATTATAATGAAATGGGTATTCAAACCCTCAATTCATCACAGAACACTTGTTACCACTTATCAGGTAACTAAAACACCTTCAGGTCATCTGACCAAGGTAACATGATACTTGCTACACAAGCATCTCACATGGATCTCAAGGCCCATTTCATCTCTTATTACCTCTCACTAGGAAACAAAGCATGTTATGGCTCACAAGACCCATTAAAAATAATAAATGCAACATCATAGCTCATACCTGGCTATGCTCATTATCTCAAGATACCTACATGGTTAGTAATCATGACAACAACTATATCAATTACATATCAGCATCATGCTATACAAGGGTAACACTACTAATCCTTTATTAGGGTTAGGGTTTCCCAATTCATGTCAATTAGAGATACTCATCCCATTATCCATCATTAGGGCTATGGTTAATCATCTCATTGCCCAAAATTAGGGTTTCATGTATTATAACTCAAAATTAGGGTTTCTCATACCTTTACCATGTATTAGGGATATGGCTTCAAACTAGGGTTTCATATAGTAACACATAGCATCACCCTGGATTAGGGTTTCATATCACATTACATCACCCTGTATTAGGGTTTCACATCACATTACCCTGTATTAGGGATTCTCATCACATCATTACCTTGAATTAAGGTTTCATATAACATTTCCCCTAAAATTAGGGTTTCATGTAGCTTTGCCCAACATTTGGGTTTTCATGAAGCATTCCCTTAAATTAGGGTTTTTCATTAAAATACCCTAAATTAGGGTTTCTCATACATTACCCTAAATTAGGGTTACACCATCACCCTTGATTAGGGTTTCACTTAACATTGCCCTAAATTAGGGTTAGGATTCATTAACCTTCTCGATTAGGGTTTCATGATCTCATCATCCTGGATCATACCCTAATTACATATTGTATTTATGTTGAGAGTGTCGAGGTTAAATCACTACATGATTATCATTCATGTATAAGTTCCACTCTCTCATCCTCTCTAGGATGTTAATTACTTTAATCTCAATTAGATTTGAATCAACTTGAATGAAGAGTTGACATAGTGTATTAGGTCATTGCTTCCATGAGCATCAAATGTCAATTATTCTAAGCATACTTACTCACTAAGTACCTTAGTGATACTTTTATTGTAATCAACCTTGAGATACTTTATGATCACTCATTTAGGTTTGAAATTAATTGATCCTTCAAACGATCTTGGGGTACTTGACCTCCATTTGGTCTTGAGGTGCTTGACCTCCATTCGGTCTTGAGGTGCTTAAACTCCATTTGGTCTTGAGGTGCTTAACCTCCATTTGGTCTTTAGGTGCTTGACCTCCATTTGGTCTTGAGGTGCTTGGCCTCCATTCGGTCTTGAGGTGCTTGACCTCCATTCGGTCAACTCTCCCAAACGGTCAACATGACCAAACAGTTTTGAAGATCAATTACCCATTCGATCTTGATCAACTTTACCCATTCGATCTTGATTGATTTTACCCATTTTGTCTTAATTGATTTTACCCATTCGGTCTTAATCAAGTTTACCCATTCAGTCTTGATTGGTTTTACCCATTCGGTCTTGATCAATTCCATCAATTAAGGCTTCAATCAATTCAATCGATTGGGGTTTGAAATTAGTGGATCATCCATACATGGAACCTTTAAAATCAAATCAATGGTATCATTAGATCATCATCCATGCACATCAGCATTGATCCTACAAATGGTTTGAGGCCATTTGATCTCAAACCGTCTTGAGACCGTTTACTCCCAAACGGTCTTGAGACCGTTTGGTTTCAACCGATCGTGAAATCGATTGGTTTCAAATGTTGAAACCGTTTGCTCATGTACTTTGTTGAGGTGTGTGCTTAAGATGATGTCATAATCATCAAGCTTCAATCCTTCAAAATCTACTGCCATTCTTATGAAAATTACATTAATCGTTCAAAGGAATTTCAAGAAGAACAAAATGATCAATAAGTGATGAAGAATTGAATGTAATAATAACATTTAAGGGTTCAAGTTATATAACCCGCCTTCAAAGTTGAAACCAAGCTTCAAGATTCACGTCTCTAATGGTGAATGAAGCTTTCTCAACCTTCCAAGGTCCGTCCTCAAGATTTTGAGTGAAAAGAATTGGCTAGGATTGAAGATTGAATGGAGAAAAGAAGAAATCAAGCATTGATTTTCGATTTCCACCATGAAATCAAGGTTGAAGATGATTAAGGAGCTTACATACAAGTTGGAGTTCGTCCTACTGTTTCTCCTAATCTCCCTTGTTCTTGGACAAAGCAAGGAGAGAAAGAAAATCCGAAAAAGAGTCTTCAAGTGGGTGGAAAATGAAGTGTTTATAAGGGAATTTCAATGAGAGAGAAAGTGATATAAAAATTCTTTAACTCCCAAAATTGGTGCCACATATCCCCCTAAAATCCTTGCATGCAAATACATCTTCCCCACCTTCGAATTCCTCTTCATTATCCATGAATTAAAGGAAAATCAATTAAGCACCTTAATTCATATAATACTAATATCCCGTTTTTTGTGGATATTACTTTTTAGTTAACTAATGTGAGTGGGCTCTCCACTCACTTAGGATATTTCGTTTCCTTTGCAAGGCACAAGGACGTCCACTTTTATCCAAATTCAACCTTCACATATTTGATTGAAGGGCACTCCCATTAATATATTTATTTTTGCATTAAATTGAATTAAGGTTTCAATTATGCTTAAATCTTGATTATTTTAATATCAAGATTCTCTCTCCTCCAAAGTGATTCAAATGAGATTCCCTTCTCATTTTTTTTCTCTACATGATTCCAAGAAACATTAGGGACTCTATAGGAGTGAAATTTCGCATATTGAACCCTAGGTTTTGGGTAAATTGCACATTACACCAAAACTAGGTTTTAATGCACAAACATTACTCAATAAGCTCTTTCTTGGTGCTCAGGCCACCACAAGCCATAACTCTGCATCATTTTCATTCTTATGATGCTTCAACACCTGAGGAACATTTTATCATGTAAAACTGACAAGTTAACCCCTCAACTTGGGTAATTTGCACTTTAGTCCAAAACAGACAAAACATTGTTTCAACATTATTCAAAAAGGACTGAAATTGAAACATAAGTTCCTCTTGAGCCTTAATTAATTTTCAAGAGATAAGAGCAAGAATATAATTTAACTTTATTAAACAAAACATCTAGGGTTAAAGTATAACCCAGGTCAGGGATGTTACAGTTAAGCTATTCTTTGGAGGTCTGAAACTCAAACTCAAGATCACAATATTGATATTCGAGTATTCAAATTCTTATACAAGACCAGTAAGCTGTAACACAAACAATTGAGTGGAAATTCATCTTTTATCTGTGATTTTTATAGAATAAAAGATAAAACATGGAGAATGGGTAGTGTCTTGTTTATTGTTTCACTATCTTATTTTCGTAAGCCTTAGTTCAGATTTCTATGGTATGAGTGATTGAAATAGCTAGAGAATTAAAGAGAGTTGAATGATTTTAGTTCCAAAATGCTTGTATATTATTTGTATGAGTTCTAATAGAGTGAAATCCGGAGATGACAAAGCATCTAGATTTTCCCAAAATCCTCTGAAGTGAAATTCATGCTAAGATTTTCTATTGTGCAACTTGGTTCCCTTTCAGTTATGAATATGGGATGATAGAATGAATAATTCCTTCTAGAAATATTCATTTGATCTTTACTTTAGCCAATCCAAGTTGTATACAATTCTGAATATCTATCATCAATATAAATAAAATAGAACAATATTAGTAGGAGTTATTATCGAAAGATATATATGCTAGTGTTATAGTATTGACCATGCAAGTATATTTAGAAATTTTCAAGTATTAAGTATATTGATAAATAGTGCTCAGTGCATATGAAATACAATATGAAAGGTAAGAGTTCAGTCAAGTACACATCTATCAGATCAAAATAAGTAGCATTGAATATGAAAGAATTGTATCATTATTTTAATATAGAAACTTTTTACTAAGCTCATATTATTCGATCTAAGTGGAATACAATATTGATAGTTATAAATCTAGTTATATACCATTTTCTAGAAATTCTCATATTTTTATGTATAATGTCCAATAGCATTGTTGTATAATAGAATTCAAAAGAGAAAATAGAATGATTTTTTAAGTGAAACTTGGCTAGGAAGTCCACTACTAAGTTGGATTTTCTTCATTCAGAGTGCACCATCCATCCAACCTTTAACAAGTTTTGAATCTCCGTTACCCAGTTTGCATATCTGGGGTTAAGGGATCTGTCTACAAATATCATGTTTGTTGCACATTGGTTGTCTGTAGAATTTTTTGCTCAGCTTCCACAATTTTGTTCAACAACCTGGGGCTGTGTCTTTTGTTTTCCATGATGTTGTTACTTCTACCACTTCTTTTCATTTTTGTACCGTTGCCTTTGATTAATCGTCCTGTCGTCTTCTTTTTCTCAACAACTTTGGTGCTTCCTCGTAATTTAGTTGTGCGGGGTGTTTGAAAGGGGAGGTTCTGTGCTATGGCATCAGTGGTGAGTCCCATTTCAGCATCGTTTGATTCCTCTATTAAGTAGATGACCTCATCAACATCAGGGTGAACCACAGAGTGTTGTATCTTGCCTTCACTTGCATCGTTCATGGTCTTGGAGTTCTTTGGGGACGTCGTGGGCATTGTCTTCTGGATTTCCCTCTTTTGGTCAGTGGTCTCGGGGGGCGGCATTTTCTTTTTCTTCCACGCTTTTGCAGGTCTCTCCTGTGCTTCATGCGTATAGCTCGACACTTTCGTAGACCGTGCTCTTTCCAACATGCAATCCTCATTGTCATCGAATAGACTGGCAAACCTATTGTTGTTGGGTGGGCCTTGGAAGCTATTTAGATGCAACATAGCCGTCTGGGACTGGTCTCCAACCTTCATCCCATCTGCAGACCTCCCAGAATACATTGTAACATGGGTACAAGTGATCAACCTTCCTCTTCATCTCTACGTTTACACCATCTTTGATTATATTGGCCTAGCCCAGGGGAGCCTAATAAAAGTTGATGACCATACCGCGAAGTGGACAAGGAGCAAATTCGCAAGACTTGCAGTTGAGATCAATACTAAGAAGGACCTATCTCCGTCAATCTTAATTAATGGGATTGAATACGATGTAGAGTATGATGGGCTCTCGTTTGCATGCTTGACTTGCGGAGTGAGTCATATATCCAAATACTGCAATGAATCTTTCAAACCGCCTCCAACCGCAGCTGAAAAGTTATAAGATGAGTCTGCTGATGCCATTAAGCTGACCCATGCACGCAACGCGGGAGAATGGTAGACTCAGAAAATAAAAAATAACAGAAGGAAGAGCAACCAGGGACCTGTAACTAAGAAAACGGAGAACACTATCCCAAACAACAATAGAATGATTTAATTACAAGCTAAATCGAATAAAAGTACAATAGCTTATTGAAAAGTGGGACTAAAGAATCACTAGACAATTACATGTCCTATATAACATAGGTTCCTTTTGGAGACATGCATTGCAATGGAGGAAACACATACTCACCTGAAGCATCCAGGAGAGGAAGCTAGAGCATGCGGGTGGGCCATGAGGGGTTAAGCCTAGTGTGGATGACCTCTTGAATAATAGCAGGGGTATCCAATATTAACCGGAGATCTGGGCCATACCAAGTGGTACCTAATAATATTTGGAGATCCCAATGGTGCCAAGTTCATATAGAATCTAGATAAGTACCAAAAAATAATCCAAGATCCTGCTGGTATTCATTTTAGTTACTAATTATTGAATCATCCCTTATGGAGCCACTAATGTGTGAAATTTAAGCCAGAGTGCTTTGATGATCTTTCTGAGTACTCGGGTTTAGAGGAGGATTCTAGTTTATCTAGCCAGCTAATATAGTCGTCACTAGATGTGGCAAGGCCAGTTTCAGACTAGGTAGCTAGTTAGCAGAACTAGAATCCCAGGTCAACTTTAATATGTATGGTGAGATTGTAGCTTGCTACAATTCTTCTACATGTTGTGGTACACCTCATGTGGGTCCAGGGCATTAATAAGGTGATTAAAAGATTAAGAAGTCATATTTAGGGAATTTTATTCAATCTTACAGATTCAAAAATGTATTGTTATGCTATTCTCAATATTTGGCATATTGATGAATTTACATTACGGCTCATTTATTTCCATATGTTATAGCTTGAAGATGTATTCTTATATTAAATTCCACTTAATAAAGAATATATTTATTATCTTGTCGACTTGGTGAAATTCTATTCACTAAGTCGGTAGCTCATACTCTAGTGAGAAAATTGTAGGTAATCCTAATGATGATGGAGTTAGCTAAAAAATTTAGAAGAGTCTTTCCACAAAAGTATGTTAGTAGTGATTAAAGTAGAATTGTATTGTACATATCCTTTTCTACTCTAGGTCATATAATGATAAAAACAAAGAGTTGCATTAGAAAAGTTAATAAGCATTAAAATTTCTTTCCTTGCAAACCAGTTGTAAATATTACATGTATCTCAATGTGTTGAGCTACCAAGGGATGATAAGAAAAGTTTTTGTGGTTGGTTAAGAGAAGGATGTACATATTAAAGGATTTTATGTACATGTCATACCATGTATGTATATTAAGAAAATAAAAGGTTTAGATGTTGTTTGTGTTAGTTAGTTTAATCACCTTAGTCCCTAATCCTATGGTCTAAGAGGATTATGTGATATGCATTCTGACATAGGAGGTCTTCGTCAACGTCTAATACCCCCTACAAATATTGTTTCTTTTTAATTTCCTCCTTCCAAACTTTGTTTACATCCCTCCCTTTTCCCCTTTGGATATGGACTTTGTTGTTTGTAAATCTGTATATGCACTTGTATATATGTGACGTCCCCGGATTTTGGCTTCTCCAAACCCTATTGGGAATGAGAGGTCAGAATTCGAGAACATCATCCAATCATACCAGAGAGAGATGCGGAAGCATAATACGCATACATGAACATACAACCATAACATACTCAACATTCAACGCGTATTTTTATACAAAATGAATTATTACATAATGCTTTACATTTACATATTGAATGAAAATCTACAAGTCTGAACATGTATGCTAACAGGATCTTAGAAAATAGGTACAACCTGAACAACTGCTCACTTCCCGTCTTTTATCCCAAGCTAGCTCTGAACCTAAAACATATGTGAAACAACGAATCAACACACAAGGTGTTGTGTACGTGGGTAGAAAGATACATACTAATATGTTTGCATAATTGAAATAACTTGAGAAAGAAAGAGTAAAAGAAAACATTATTTAAAGTGATAATCAGGTAAACATTCCTTTTATTGCTTTTAATTTGATGCGGCTGTACTACTCATACTTGCACTTGACTTACATCTAGTGTGGGCAATATAGTATCATCATACATCTAACATGGGCCAAGGAATCATACATCCATGTTAGGCAACATACATCCACACCAGGCTATGTGCTCTAGTAGCTACAACCCATCATACTCATTTATATTCCATTAGATTTGGCGAAGTATAACTCATACTAGTTCAACCAAGCAATCATATCCAAATACGAGCATTCAAGATATCACATATCATATGCAATCAGAAAACTAGTCTTATACTTAATAAATCCCACGTACCTGAGTTCAGAGATTCATAAATATCTTTGATCATCTAGACAAACTGGTCAGCACCTGATTAATAACAAAATCATATACTAGCATTAGATTCTCATCATCTTAACCCTAGTCGTGTTCATTAGGGTTTATATTATCTCATTATGTTATTCTCATGATTACTTGTATTCTTACCTTATATTTATCTTACTGATGTCATTTTCCAGATTATAGTTCATCAACTGGATATACTCATGTGTCATATTATTATGTGGACATATTTAACATTATGTCACTTTCATTAACCATATTAGGGTTACATCACATGTATTAAGGGTGCTCTTCATATAACATGAATTCTATGCATCATAATGATCTCATAATTAAATCTGAGTTTCCAAATATAGATATGAGTTTACTCTGTAAATTTCAACATTTATTGAGCATGCATGTATTTGTTACATTTTATTTAGGGATATCAGCCCTAAATAGCCATATTGAGCAAATTACATGATTTTGTACATTAACATGACCATATCTGACATCATATGAACTATAAACATGATTATAAACAAACTGACATTTTTCCAAAATTTTGGGTCTTCGTTTATTATTTATTAGACACGAAAAGACCATTTTACATCTCACATGATATCACTCATATTAGTGCATCAAAATCCTGGTATTACACTTTCATATTATTCTACACATTTTTCTGAGAATTTCGGTACCTTATTTGTATTTTTCTGATAAGCGGGCGATTTCCTATGAATTATTAAAGATCCTAGTATTTGCTGAAGATTTACCTCTTTGTGACTAATCCGGCGTCGCCACGTGGCCGCTAAAGAGTCATTGCTCTTTTCTTGGTCCGCTGGGGTCCAGCTGGTTTGAGCTAATGGACCTGGTCTTCTGTCTGTGACCCGGTCTGGCTCTCCTTTCCTTTTCTTGTTTCCACGCGATGCGAGTCCCCAGCGGGATTTCGTCTCACAGCCATCGTGCGTCGTCTAGTCTCTGTGACCCGAACGACTGCCGATGAGCCTCCGTATTCATCTACTCTAGCGTGAGACTCACTTCTGGTTGCCATCGTGGACTCCACCTTTCCGCCTCACCATTGGACTCTCTCTCCCTCCTTAGTTGACGTGATCTCAGTGATCTTCCCGCTGCACCTGGCAGCGTTATTCTTTGCTGGATCAGGCGCCGCTGTGGCCTGCTCCTCGCACGAAGCCGCTGCCGCACAACAAGGCAACAACCGACCTCTTCTCCTCGCGATCTACGTGAAGCGGGCACCATCCGCTCATTCTCCGCCAAACGGGTATGTGCCGCCCTGTCTCGCAGCTGCCATGGCTGCTCAAGGGGCGTCGGTGCCTGATAACCTCTCACTTTGTGATGATATTTTATTAGTTTTCCCCTTGTTTTCCATACTATTTCTTAAATAAATTAGAAAGGATCATTAAATCTTTACCTTATTGCTGACACATCAATAGATTAACTTTTCTCTTCTTTTTCCTTGCAGAAAAACACAAAAAAAATACAAAAACCCCAAACGGTCCCGAGACCGTTTAAGGCCAAACGGTCCCAAGACCGTTTAAGGCTAAACGGTCTCAAGACCGCATGAACTCTAAACGGTCCCGAGACCGCATAAGCCCAAACGGGTCCAGTGCTCAAACGAGTTCGGCGCCCAAACGAGTTCGGCGCCAAACGGGTCCAGTACTCAAACGGGTCCAGTGCTCAAATGAGTTCGGCGCCCAAACGAGTTCGGCGCCCAAACGGGTCCAGTGCTCAAACGAGTTTAGCGCCCAAACGTGTTCAGCAACCAAACGGGTCCAACGCCCAAATGAGTTCGGCGCCCAAACGAGTCCAGTGCTCAAACGGGTCCAGCGCCCAAACGAGTTCAAGGACCAAACGGGTTCAGCGGCCAAACGTGTTCAGCACCCAAACGGGTTCAAGACCGTTTGGGCTCCACTTAAGCCTATAAATAAGATCTAAAGGGGTCCTCATAAGGGGGACGACTCTCAGACGCCCAAAGGCTGCCTCTCCAGTTCCAGAGCACTCCCATCTTTCATCCATCGCCCCAAGGCTGCCAGTTTGAGATCCACGCTCCATCTTCAAGCTACCTTCTCTCTCAACAACAAAGAAGGTGGGAAGAGAAGATCCATCATCAAAGCATCCACAAAGTGCGGAGATCATTGCTCTCTTCACCAAGGGTTCATCCTTCCCTCCTCCGTGGAGATGACGTTCTTTCTCTCTCTTCTCGCCTCCTTCTTTGTCCTTGATATGAGCGAGTAGTCTCATTCACTAGGGTGCAGGGAGTAGCCCCGCTACCCATGTTTTCATTTCATGCAATGTAATTCAACTTCTTGCAATAGAGATACTCTCCTTTTCAGTTCAACATCAATCGTTAAATGAATGCTTGTTGCTTGATCATCAACTTGTATTACCTATTGTCTTTCGGTATGAATTGGCTACGTTTGTACCCTTAGATCTGAATATCGATTGAAAGTTGGTTCTGGATGTATGTAGTCACCATACGTCTATTTCGGTATCTAGGAGTGCTTTCATGAGTGGAGTAAACTCACTTCCATCGTTGCACTTTCATACTATGAAATGGAATCAGTTGACGTATGAAAGTGCAACCTTGGCAAGGTCGAGGAACACACTTCATGAAGAAGTAATGCAAAGCAAGTGACCATTCATTTTGGGATGGCTGGCATTGCAATACTTCACTCTTCTCGTAGTTAGTTATCCGAAAAGAAACTAAGTCTACAAGATACTAACTGATTAGAATCTCTTTGCAGGTTGATTTATTATGTTGCATGTTTTGATCCATGTGTAGTGGCGTGAAACCTGATAACATCCTAGTGGTTTTTAATCATTGTTTACAACCCTAATTTCTACTTTCTTGCTTTTACTTTCCTCACACTTAGTTTAAACAACCAAATCAAATTTTCGATCTAAATATCAACCGTTAAGTAATCATGTATGACTAAAACATTTTCCATCTTGATTAATTCTAATCAAGACCGTTGTCCCGAGGATTCGACCCTTAACTATACTACGATAAGACTTCCGCGTGTCCTAGCACACGTGGGTGGAGATCTTACCATAGTACAAGCAAGGCTAAACCTAGAGATTCATCATCTCTGGGATTTTTAGTGGCATTGCAAAACTCCATCAAAAATTGGCGTCGTTGCCGGGGACAACGGAACGTTTTAGTTTTTACTTAACAACTTCTTGGTTGATTAGGGTTTTACACTTTTCCTTGACAACTACTTCAAATTTTCTTGACCTCTTTGCTTCCTTTCATCATCTAACCGTGCGAATTTCTTCCTACTCAGGTAGAAAACGTGTATGCTAACCCCGCATCACATCGGATTCTCCCCTGAACCAGAGTACGACTCTAAGGTAGAAAGAAGTTTCCACCGAAGGATTAGACTTAACCGCCAAAGAGCCAGACAGATGGTTGAAGAGCAACGCCTCGTTGCAGAAAGAGTTAACGCCGCCATAGATGCACAAAGAGCACAACTTATCGCTGACACTCATGCTCAAGTGCAGGCCGAGATTTGAGCTGAGGAACAAGCACGCATCCAAGAAGAGAATGCCGCTGCTCAATTAGCATTAAGGAACAAGCAACTTTGGGACTACGTAGTCCCAAAGAATTATGAAGATGATCACCCAGTCCGACCACCGATTATTAACATACCAAACTTCAAAATCCGGACGCAATGGATCCAGATCATGCAAGGCATCTCTTTCTCTGGAGGACCGGGAGACGATTGCATGGATCATCTTAAGAGATTCAAGTCACTCTGCCGACTTGTACCTCAAGCAGGAGTCACCTTGGAAGCAATAATGTTACACCTCTTCCACTTCACCTTATCTGGAAGAGCGCTAAGTTGGTACAATGCTTTAGATAGGCACCCTATCATCACTACTTGGAATCCCTTAGAAGAAAAGTTTCTTGAGAAATTCTTTCCACCTTCACTAACCTATGAGATTAGGGGGCAGATCAACCATTTTGCCCAACTACCCGGAGAAACACTTGCAGAAGCTTGGGAAAGATTCAAGGAACTCCTGAGAAAGTGCCCTCACCATGGCATATCCCAAAATCAACTGATTGAAACATTCTATAGAGGAGTAAGTGATGATATCAAGCAATTTTTAGACTCCTCAACTGGAGGAAACTTCATGAGAAAGAACTATGAAGATGCTTGGAATATAGTTACGTTAGGGGCCGAGAACCAATCCAATTGGGGAAGGTCGTCTAACCAATCCAAGGGAGTTCTTAAAGTCTACAAGGCTGAAGAATCTATGGAACTCAAGGCCATTGCAGAGGCCTTGAAGACTATTGCTAGCAAGCAACAAGCTCTCGAAACGTCTTTCGGAGAATATGACAAGAAGAAAGGCTCCCAGGTTCAACAAGTAAAAGCAGCTACTGGGATTTGCGAAGCCTGTCATGCATCTGATCATCCCACACTATCAGGTGGTCTACTATACAATGTTATGATGGATCTACAACCACCAGTGCCGCAATATGAACCCATTATTGAACATCCCGAGGACCAAATGCCAGAGCAAGTCAACTCCATTCACTCAATACCTGGCCAGGTGTATTACAATCCTGATAAACCTAGAAACCACCCTGGTTTTCAATATGGGAATCCTGCAGGGACTGCCAATCCACAACAACAAACACAAGGCGGATCTTTCAATAGACAACCACCAGGATTTCAGAATAACTTCAACCAAAATCAGGGGAATTATAGAAATGGTTTCCAAAGATCCAATTATCCTAGGAACCCCTCTTACCAATATACCCATCCAGGACTGCACCCACAGCTGCAACAACCTCAGTTGCAGCAGCCACAACAACCGTAGTTAACCGCACCTCCACAGCAACCACAAGGGCAGCAAGTCACTCAATATCAACAGAGGAGTGCCCCTTCCCAACCATCTGATGAAATTTCTTTGATTAGACAGATGCTTCAATCTCAACAAACTATGCTTGCGAACCAACAGGCTCAACAAAAGGCTATAGAGGCCCAATTATCACAGATTGCCGCTCAATTGAAACCACCAGCAGGTACCTTCGCTGGGCAACCAGAGGCAAACCCAAGGCATGACCAAAATAGACCTGAGCAACTAAATGCTGTCACCACAAGGTCTGGTCGTGTCCTTCCTGATACCACTAGAATCATCCATGATGATGATAACGATTTAGCTATTCTTTCCCCAATAGAAAGCTCAACCCAGGAAGAGGAAAAATCTACTAAAACCACTGAAAGAGAAAAAGAAAAGGAACCACTGCCAGAAGTTCCACCCAGAATCCCTTATCCAGACAGGATGAAAGGAACCAAAATGGACACTAGGTTCCAGAAATTCAAAGAAGCTATGAAGAAACTGTACATTGATATACCATTCCTCGATGCTCTTTCCGAAGTGCGGGGCATGGGCCAAATACTTGAAAACTCTTCTGTCAAAAAAATATATGACAGAAGAGCACGAAACAGTGAAATTAGCTCAGACCACTTCAGACATTCTACTTAACAAAATGCCAAAGAAAAAGAAGGACCCAGGTTCCTTCGGTATTCAGTGTTCAATTGGAAATGGCTCCAGCAAGAAGGGATTAGCAGATTTAGGAGCAAGTATATCCATTATGCCCTATTCTATGTGCAAAAGATTAGGCTTCACTTATTTGTTACCTACGACAATGACAATTCAGTTAGCCGACTCTACCATAACTGCTCCCCTTGGAATCATTGAAGATATACCTGTCATGATAGGAACAAATTCTTACGTTCTGTGCGATTTCGTCATCATGGACATACAAGAAGACCTAAGATACTCGATAATCTTCAGCAGACCTTTCCTAGCCACTGCCCGAGCGCTTATCGATGTAGAAGCAGGAACTATTATCTTGAGACTTGGGAAGGAAGCTTTCCAGTTTAGAGTCCTTAATAGCATTAAAGGTCCAAGCATTCAAGAGGAAGTCTTTCTCCTGGACGCTATATATCAAATGTCCCAATTAGAAATGTCTGAACCCTCCGATGATTTGGAAGATATCTTGATAAATCCGGAAGTAGAATTCTCGACAAATGAACTTGTGCAAGAATGCCTTCAATACTTAGAAAAAGCTGAAGAAGCCCCAACGACCACCTTTGAAGAACTCAAGGCCGTCACCATTATAGAAGCAACTGAGCCACCTAAGGCTCCTGAAATGAAAGCTCTACCTGAGGGACTCAAACATGCCTTTCTTGACAACGAGAAACTTTGTCCAGTGATTATCAGCTCCACCTTGGAGGTGGACCAAGAAAACAGACTTCTTGATGAACTAAAGAGACACAAGAAAGCTATCGGATACAAGATGACTGACTTGACGGGTATAAATCCAGCTTTATGCATGCACAGATTGCCTATGATGGAAGAATTCAAACCATCAAGGGAACATCAAAGAAAGTTGAACCCTAATCTCAAGGAGGTAGTTCGCCTTGAGGTTCTCAAACTTCTGAAAGCAGGTATCATCTACCCAATCTCGGATTCTCAATGGGTAAGTCCCGTGCAGGTGGTCCCAAAAAAAGGGGGAACCACTGTTGTTCTTAATGATAAAAATGAACTAGTACCTACTAGAACAGTAACTGGGTGGCGAATGTGTATCGACTACCGAAAACTTAACAAAGCAACAAGGAAAGATCATTTCCCCTTGCCCTTTTAGATGAGGTTCTCGAACGACTCGCTCACAAAAAATTCTTCTGTTACCTTGATGGATATTCAGGATTTTACCGAATTCCAATCCATCCTGAAGATCAAGAAAAAACTACCTTTACTTGTCCTTTTGGAACATATGCCTTTAGAAGGATGCCTTTCGGGTTATGCAATGCACCCGCAACCTTCCAAAGATGTATGACTGCTATCTTCGCCGGATTAACAAAATCTATTATGGAAGTCTTCATGGATGATTTTTCTGTATACGGAAATTCCTTCGACGACTGTTTACTCAATCTAGGAAAAGTCCTACAAAGATGTGAAGACACCAACCTGATCTTGAAATGGGAAAAATGTCACTTTATGGTGACTGAAGGTGTGGTCCTAGGACATCGAGTAAGTGAAAAAGGGATTGAAGTGGATAAAGCAAAGGTCGATGTCATCTCAAAACTAACTCCACCTAAAGACATCAGAGGAGTCAGGGCATTCCTTGGTCATGCAGGATTCTACAGAAGATTTATAAAAGATTTTTCAAAGATAGCAAAGCCAATGACTCACCTACTGACCAAAGAAGCAGATTTTATATTTGACCAAGAATGCATTAATAGCTTCACAACTCTGATGAATGCCCTTATCTCTGCCCCTATTCTAAGAGCTCCTGACTGGTCACAACCGTTTGAAATTATGTGTGACGCTAGAGATTATGCTATAGGGGCAGTCCTTGGACAAAGGATTGACAAAAAGTCTTACGTCATATATTACGCCTCCAAGACGCTTGATGAGGCACAAAAGAACTATACTACCACCGAAAAAGAGTTCCTGGCAGTTATCTATGCTTTTGAAAAATTTCGGTCTTACCTAATCGGGTCAAAATTCATAGTATACACTGACCATTTTGCAATACGATATTTGGTCCAAAAACAAGATGCTAAACCCTGACTTATCAGATGGGTATTAATGCTTCAGGAGTTTGATTTAGAGATTAAAGACAAAAGTGGGGTTGAAAATGTCGTCGCGGATCACCTCAGTCGTATTGAAGCTAACGACTCCGATAAAATACCCATTCGAGACTCTTTACCGGATGATCAAGTAATGAAGATTACTACATGATTCCCTTGGTATGCCGATATTGTTAATTATTTGGCAACAGGAATCATCCATCCGTCGGCATCATACCATGACAAAAAGAAATTCATTCATGACACTAAGTAGTACTTCTGGGACGAGCCCTACCTATTCCGCTTATGCACAGATGGACTTTTTCGTCAAAGCATCCCAGAAACAGAAATCACCCCAGTTTTAGAACACTGTCACTCAGGCCCTACTGGGGGGCACATGAGCTCTAAGAAAACCGCTCTTAAAATTCTTCAATCTGGTTTCTACTGGCCAAACATCGCAAAGGATGCACATGAATATGTGCGATCATGTGACAAATGCCAACTATCTAGAGGAATAACTAAACGAAATGAAATGCCTTTGAATATGTGGCAAGAAGTTGAACTCTTTGATGTTTGGGGAGTGGATTACATGGGTCCTTTCCCCCCATCTTACGGATTCACTTACATTCTAGTAGCTGTGGATTATGTTTCGAAATGGATAGAAGCTCTACCGGCCACTTCTTGTGATTTCAAACCAGTCATCAAAATGTTTAAAGAAATAATATTCCCCAGATTTGGCGTTCCAAGAACAATAATATCCGATGGCGGATCTCATTTTCTCGAGCGGAGTTTCGAAGCACTATTAAGAAAATATGGAGTCAAACATAAAGTTTCCACACCTTATCACCCATATACTTGTAGACAGGTCGAAGTCTCCAACAGGCAACTCAAGGCCATTTTGGAAAAAACTGTTAATAGGCACCGAACAGACTGGTCTACCAAACTTCCTGACGCTCTATGGGCCTATCGCACAGCTTTCAAAACACAAATTGGAACAACACCATTTCGATTGGTGTATGGGAAGTCGTGTCATCTACCAGTCGAATTAGAGCATAAAGCTTGGTGGGCTATCAAGCAATTGAACTTTGATCTCAAGAGTGCCAGTGATTTTAGACAACTTCAATTACAAGAATTGGAAGAGTTACGAATGACAACATACCAAAATGCCAGAATTTACAAAGAACAAACCAAGATGTGGCATGATGGCCACATAAAAAGAAAGGATATAATCATCGGAGATAAGGTTCTCTTATTCAATTCCAGACTAAAATTGTTTCCGGGAAAACTGCACACAAAATGGTCGGGGCCTATCACTATCAAACATATCTACCCGACAGGAGCAGTTATTATCCTTGATGATAATTGGGAGAAAGAACCATCAACGGTCATAGGTTAAAGAAATACTACATTCCAACAGACAAATTGCCAAGACAAACTATAGAGATCCAAGATCCTACAACATCAGCATAGCCAGATCAGCATTTCGTCCAGCCAATGACATTAAACCCAGGCGCTACTTGGGAGCCAACCCAAGATCTTAGTATCATCGTTTTTCATCTTCCCTCTTCTTCTTTTTAGTTTAGTTTTCTTCTGAATTTTATTTCACATAAACAAAATAACATAAAAATCAAAAACATCAAAAACCTAAACCTCCCCAAATGGTCTCGCACCCATTTGGAGTTCAAACGGTCTCGCACCCATTTGGAGTTCAAACGGTCTCACACCCGTTTGGAGTTCAAACGATCTCGCACCCATTTGGAGTTCAAACGGTCTCGCACCCGTTTGAAGTTCAGGAATTTGTAAGGATGCCCCCCCCCAATCCTATAAATAACATCCCACACCCTCCTTTCTTTCTTCTAGAACTTCTCGCTTTTTCTATTCCACTGCCGTTCACTCCAGTTTCCGCGCGCGCTTTTTCTTCTTCGAGCTTTCCGTCGTCACTTCCGTCTTCCAACGCCATTCTCATCTCCGACTGACGCTTCGCCGTCGTCTGTGCGAGGCTCCGTTCTTCTGCTCGCTCATCGTCACTTCCTTCTGGCCCTTCTTTCTCCGCCGTCGTCACCTAACAGGTAGAGTTTTCTCTCGCAGTTCTCGTTACCACCGTCGCCGTCGCCGTCGCCACAGCCAACGAGCATTTTTTTCGGCTTCCCTCCCGCCGTCCCTCGCCGCCAAACGGCCTTGATCTTCGTCTTCCTGACGGTCTGCTCCAAACGACCTTGCACCCGTTTGGACGAAGGACCGTTAGGCCCCAAACGGTCTCCAAACCGTTTGGTGCCAAACGACCTTGCACCCATTTGGACGAAGGACCGTTTGGCCCCAAACGGTCTCCAAACCGTTTGGTGCCAAATGACCTTGCACGCGCTTGGACGACGGACCGTTTGATCCCAAACGGTCTCGAACCCGTTTGTTCCCAAATGGTCTCGAACCCGTTTGGAACCAAACGGTTTCGAACCCATTTGGAACCTAACGGTCTCGAACCCGTTTGGAACCAAACGGTCTCGAACCCGTTTGGATCCAACCAAACCTAAAAAATACTGTTCTATTCTAATAAACTTGTTTAAATTCAAATTTCAGATCTCTAACTTCTATTTTCTTGACAAAAATTTCAGAATGGCCTCCCCCGCAAAACAACCAACTGGAACTGCCGAGAAACCTTTTTGGACAAAGGAGGAATTAATGGATGACCGGGCGAAGCTTCAGCAAATCATTGACCACTATGACCAAACTGGAATGGTCCCAGCACAGGTCGGCCTGCTCAAAGTCATGCATGAGATAAAATGCATCAACCACTGCTTAGCAGAAGAACCTTCTGAAGAGGAGGTCGAAGAAATCACATCTGATGACCCCTCAGAATATGAGCCTTCATCGGAGGCAGAATCCCCTACCAAAAAGTCCTTGGGGAAGAGGAAGGCCCAAGAAACCACTTCAGCACCACAACCAAAGAAGAGGGCAAGGAAACAGGTTCACCCTATAACTGCAAGGGAACAAACCCTGGCAGGCTTCATTCCACCATCCTCCACTCAACCAACCACCACCATCACCGCCACCCCTGCCACCATTACCATTCCTATTTTCCCCCCATTACCACCAGAGCACCACCACCAGAAAATCTTCACATCCATACCCTCCCATCAATTAAACAAACTCTAAAACCGACAAAGTATGTTTGCCCAAGCATACTTATGAAGATGGGGATCTACAATAGAATCCTGACCTTGCTAGACAATTCCAATCTTTCTCGACTTTGTTTTGTCACCAAATCCTCATACATTGAGCCTACAATAGAATTCTTCACTTTTTTCACTAGAGAAGCATTGGACACTTTCGATAAAGCACAGGACGGTGGTGATAGTAGAATATCCACCAGAATCTTCAACACCAAAGTGGTCATCACTGAAAATATGCTGAATGAAATCTTTATCGACAACCAAGAGCAGTTGAAGAAAGCCAAGGCTATTGGCACAGACAACCCCAAGTTCAACAAACACAACTTCTGGAAATCTTTAACGGGGCTACCAGTTTATGATGCAAAAACATGTAAAGCATCAAACATTCAATCGGGTCTAGTGCGCACACTTCACAAAATCCTTGCTGGCGCACTCTTCCCCAGGTCAGAAGGAGGAAATGTAATCCTCTCAGACCTCTTTGTTATCTGGTCCATCCTAAATGGGTTGCCAGTCAACATTGGGCGTCTTATCATCCAAAAACTATCAGCTTACGCCCTAGGAAAAGAAATATGTATGGGTGGTCTTATCACATCAATTATCAAATACCTTAAGATGGATAGACTTCTACCTCGATGCACAAAAATAAAGGGTGACATCCTTACAAACGAACAAACATTGAAGAACTCCTTCATCATAAAAGACAAGGATGGCAAGCTACACTACGTCTTCTGCCCTACAACAAAATCCTTCAGAACGCTGCTCCCATTACCAGAACTTGTGGATTATGACAAAGACAAGCTCCTTTTCTCAAATGACGAAATCGCAACACTTATGTCTTCGGTCAAAACCATCGACAAGAAAGCAACAATAGGACAGACAGAGCTTAGCATAACCGCCCCGACAGCAAAAATAACAAAAATTCCTGTAAAACGACCTTCTAGAAGGCTTTTGAAGGAACAAGAGCTGTCGGGAACACCAACTTCCAAACCCACCCCGAAATAGAACCCACCCTTCCAGAGGAACACATAACAACATCATCACTAGACTCTTTCATAATGAGTCTACATGCCGATCTCGAAACCATCACTCCACCATCCACCATCCCAACATCCACCACCCCAACATCTTCTACCACACCATCCCAACATCCACCACCCCACCATCCACCACCCCATCATCTTCCACTCTTCCACCTTTTTCCAAATCACCCTTCTTCCCTTCGGGCATCCCATGTTCCGCTACTACGCCCGAATTCACTTCCTTCACCTCAACAGACTTTCCATCAACATTACCGGACAAAGTTTTCTCTCCAGATATGTCACCACCCTTCTCATCCGCCGCCTCCCCGACACCGCTAGTGACCCCTTCCACAGTCACTACGCAGTTCGCGGGTCCATCAACAATGTCCTTTCTGCACGACACTACCACCACCATTCCACCCCAACCCCAGCCGCCCCACCCTTCTCTCACTGGGGTCCCCTTCACTAACGTCGGTGAGGAATTCAGACGACAATTTGACACCATCCGAAACCTCCTCACCGACCCTTCTAACATATTAAATTCTATTTTCTCTTATGTGCATGGTTTAACAAAGCAGGTCGCCAAGATCGACGAGCAAAACCACGCCTTGCCAAGCATCCTCCAAGAAATCCAGCAACGACAAGTTTCAGTGGCTAAGCAAGTTGACCACGTCGACGGCTACTGCAAAACCTTGCCCGAGCTGGTCCTTGGAGTCCAAAGCCAGCACAAAGCGATGGCAAAGCTAGTCGAGAAGATATCAATACAAACTCAACCGCTGCCTGAGACCCTCTGCGAGCTCAAGCTGCAACAACAATCTTTCAGTACGCGCTTGGACGACATCAACATCACCCTCACACAGCTACACAAACGCCAAGAGGAGTCATCCACCAATGAACTTACTCAACTAAGAGCTCAAGTAACTGACCTCACAGCACGACTCCTCTCGGCTGAAGCACGTTATTATGATTTAAAGGAAACCCACGACGCACTGCTTGAATCACACGAGCACGTGCAAGTGGCATACGACGAGCTTCAATCCATCCATCGTCAGTGCAAGAAGAAAGCACGTAAGAAAACAACTGATAAATCAGCAGCAAATGAAGACGATGACGATGAAGATTCTGATTCTTTGGCCGAATCCAACAACAGTACCTCCTCCAGTGATGATTCTGATAAACCAGATAATGCTGGGGAGGGTCCCAGCCATGGAACAGAACCCAAACAGCAGATGGATCACCATGATGGTGATAAAGATCCCAAATCCCCACGCAATGATAATGTTAACATGTCATATGGGGACCAATTTCTTGACTATTCCGCTATGGGTTCCATCGGGGAGGCTGCTAAAGACGCGTCCTTTGCTGAGTTCCACCAATGTATAATAGGAACCAACGCCAGCTCCCCCGCAACAGCTATCCCACCCCCCTCAGCGCTCGATACGCCAGCAGCTTCACCACATGACGAGGACGAATCAAAACGAGTGCGTTTAGATACTGATGAAGAGCTCGATTCTGCCTCGGACTCAGACGACGACAGACAGGGCTATGAGGAAGCTCCAGAACTACCTCCCTCCCCCCTCCAAGAGAGCTTCCCCCGCCACCACCCCTACCACACAAAATGCATGACCTAGATATGGCGGCCATCTCCACATTAGATGCTCAGGATTTTTTTATACTGAACACTATCGTGGATGATGCAAAAGAAGGGGACGATATCATCTACCACAATGCTAAAACAAAGCGCAAGATGACACGTGAAGCCTTCTGCAACATTCTGCGAACTCGGTCGACGATACTAATGTCTATCTTCCATATCCTTCTCGCCAACTGTATAGAAACGTACAGAAGTCATAAGCGGCAGCAGCCTGTTTTTAATGCCTCGCCTGCCCTATCTTTGGGCCTGCTATACAAGGACATCAAAGAAAAATCAACTGAACGTCTGTGTACCGGTTTAGCACGACGAGCACATTATCTTACCGTGCCCTTCCAAGTTTCAAATCATTGGTTATTCATGGTTGTTGATACCGAGGCTCGGGACGCCACGGTTTATAATTTTTGCAGCACTGAGCTACCCGCCGGTACAATAAACTTTATGGGTGAAGCAGCCGGTGAAGCAAGATGTATACCCTTTCGGCTGCTTAAGCTAATTTTGGCTGCACATCCATCTCTCCTCCACAACTGGAGCCAGCCTTGGTTCAAAATAATAAACCCGCAAGTCCAAGCTGACGAGAAATCCGGGGATTGCGCTTTCTGCACCATACGTCACATCCAAGTGCTAAACCAAGAAATCCCATTCTCTGCTCTGGTTGTTGAAGATTTTCATTCTTTACGAGGACGTTATGCCATGGAGCTCATCTGTGATAGACAGTTCTTCAAGGACCCGACGATGGCACCAGATGATGTCCCTCGCTACCTCTTCTCCTCTATCCAGCGACCGCAGCGGCGACCCTTCTAACAAATTCTGAAGGAGTCAGAGAAATCAAAGGAACCGACCTCGACAACCAAGCAAAGCAAAGACGAAATTGATCCTTTGTCTGCCATCAAACCATCTTTCCCAGACTTTGATCTCAGTGCTTACAAAGGCCTCTCCGACTACGAACTACGTCTCATCATGTCAAGGCTTTCTGCCGAGAAAGATGAACTCGTGTTCATGTCTGGTGACATTCTCATAATGGCAGACACTCTTCGAGAAACTTTACAATTTAAAGGATCACTCTCTGTAAGCCTAATGGCCGCATACCAATTTCTCCTAGGCCAAGATAACCCCACAACATATATGGCGTCTCCTTATTTGAAGGATGATCTTTTAAAGCTAAAGCACTTCGGCGCAGATGAAACACTAATCTCCTATCTACAACATACAACACCGAAGTTCATCATGCTACCCTTCCTCTATCATGAACACTGGCTGCTCCTGGCAACAAACCTACCAGAAGGAATAATTACAATTTATAATAGTTCCGACAGCCATTACAATCCAAAACAGAAGAATTATGTCGTGATGCCAAAAATGCCCACGGAGGTAGTAGCGAAAGAATGTGCTGAAAAATTAATCGATTTCCTAAGTCAGCACACAAAAGCTTATGACAAAGAACATTTCCACCGCCCTTCCTTCTGCAACAAGTGTCCCCAACAAATTCGACAATCAAACGACTGCGGCTTCCATGTCCTTTATTGGATCTACACCATCATCGTTCTTCAGAAACCAGTTGAGGAGATGATTGACGTAGACTATCACGCCCTGCGAGGACCATTTGCAGCTAAACTCCTTCAAGCACCAGGGGCAAGCATAGGATTCACTTAACCTGTGGCCCTTGTCCTCGTACTACTCCACCTATCACTTTGACACTCTGAGGACAGAGTGCGTGATAAGTTAGGGGGGGGTACATTAGACAAGGGCGAGGTATCATCTCTATATCCTTCTTTCTCCATCTTCTCCTTTTTCTTTTTCTCTTGTATAAATTTTCTCAGTTTCCGTTACACCTTTAGCTTTTTAAGAATGGTTCATCTTTAGAATAAAAGTCACCCTCAGCTAACTTTAGAATCAGGTTAGTCCTCAAAAGCAAAATAGCACTTAGACATATAATGGCGACTTAATAATATCTCTCCACCTTGGGTTTTCATGCTTTTGTTTCACTTCTATATCTGACTCTCCACAAGGTCTATATCAAGGAAGAAATAAGTCGAGCTTTCAAGGACGAGAGGGGCATCAGGCAACTTCCGAATTAAGAAGTCTTGCAAGCGGACCACACAATAAGTGCATGTTGAAAAACTCTAAGAACAGCTTTTCTCTCTTCAAATAAAAGAGGCTTGGCCGCCCAAAATAAATTCCAAAAGCAATCCCCAAATCCCAAGCATGTGAGTTTTTCGAATAAAAGCCGGAGTGTTGAATAAAAACATGAGAGTTGTGCCATGCATAAGGACTTATAAGAAGAGCCAATAAAGGTTTCACCTGGCCGGTACATTCAGCTGCCCTCATAAAGGCAGATGTGTCATGCCCGGTAGTGGGACCCTAAGGTTTCTAAATATAAGAGAAGGCTAATAAAGAGCTCACCCGGCCGGTACATTCAGCTGCCCTCATGAAGGCAGATGTGTCGTGCCCGGTAGTGGGTCTCTAAAAAGCATAGACAAGCCCTCTCCCACAAAAAGGGAGAGTTACACTTTAAGCCTTTAGCCAACCCTCATACCCACTCTAGTTACCGGTAGGTTCCTCAGAGAGATATAAAGCTGATTAGAGTCAACAACATGCACAGAATAAAAAGTGGTCCCAATGCAAGCTACAGGATACAGAAGGAACTTGAGACCCATGCATCTCTCAAAAACTTGAAAGAGTCAAGGCGAGCAATAAGATCTGATATGATTTGAGGAGAACTCAGGTTGAGAATTGAAACAAGAGTATGGAAACCCTAACTAAATAAAATCGCCTCGCCACTGCATGCCTCAGCTCTATCTAACTTGAGGACAAGCTAGACTCATAAGTTAGGGGGGGTGATAACCTCTCACTTTGTGATGCTATTTTATTAGTTTTCCCCTTGTTTTCCATACGCTTTCTTAAATAAATTAGAAAGGATCATTAAATCTTTACCTTATTGCTGACACATCAATAGATTAACTTTTCTCTTCTTTTTCCTTGCAGAAAAACACAAAAAAATTACAAAAACCCCAAACGGTCCCAAGACCGTTTAAGGCCAAATGGTCCCAAGACCGTTTAAGGCCAAACGGTCCCAAGACCGTTTAAGGCTAAACGGTCTCAAGATCGCATGAACTCTAAACGGTCCCGAGACCGCATAAGCCCAAATGGGTCCAGTGCTCAAACGGGTCCAGTGCTCAAACGAGTTCGGTGCCCAAACGAGTTCGGCGCCCAAACGGGTCCAGTGCTCAAACGACTTCAGCGCCCAAACGTGTTCAGCAACCAAACGGGTCCAGCGCCCAAACGAGTTCGGTGCCCAAACGAGTCTAGTGCTCAAACGGGTCCAGCGCCCAAACGAGTTCAAGGACCAAACGGGTTCAGCGGCCAAACGTGTTCAGCACCCAAACGGGTTCAAGACCGTTTGGGCTCCACTTAAGCCTATAAATAAGATCCAAAGGGGTCCTCACAAGGGGGACGACTCTCATACGCCCAAAGGCTGCCTCTCCAGTTCCAGAGCACTCCCATCTTTCATCCATCGCCCCAAGGCTTCCAGTTTGAGATCCACACTCCATCTTCAAGCTACCTTCTCTCTCAACAACAAAGAAGGTTGGAAGAGAAGATCCATCATCAAAGCATCCAGAAGTGCGGAGATCGTTGCTCTCTTCACCAAGGGTTCATCCTTCCCTCCTCCGTGGAGATGACATTCTTTCTCTCTCTTCTCGCCTCCTTCTTTGTCCTTGATATGAGTGAGTAGTCTCATTCACTAGGGTGCGGGGAGTAGCCCCGCTACCCATGTTTTCATTTCATGCAATGTAATTCAACTGCTTGCAATAGAGATACTCTCTATTTCAGTTCAACATCAATCGTTAAATGAATGCTTGTTGCTTGACCATCAACTTGTATTACCTATTGTCTTTCAGTATGAATTGTCTACGTTTGTACCCTTAGATCTGAATATCGATTGAAAGTTGGTTCTGGATGTATGTAGTCACCATACATCTGTTTCGGTATCTAGGAGTGCTTTCATGAGTGGAGTAAATTCACTCCCATCGTTGCACTTTCATACTATGAAATGGAATCAGTTGACGTATGAAAGTGCAACCTTGGCAAGGTCGAGGAACACACTTCATGAAGAAGTAATGCAAAGCAAGTGACCATTCATTTTGGGATGGCTGGCGTTGCAATACTTCACTCTTCTCGTAGTTAGTTATCTGAAAAGAAACTAAGTCTACAAGATACTAACTGATTAGAATCTCTTTGCAGGTTGATTTATTATGTTGCATGTTTTGATCCATGTGTAGTGGCGTGAAACCCGATAACATCCTAGTGGTTTTTAATCATTGTTTACAACCCTAATTTCTACTTTCTTGCTTTTACTTTCCTCGCACTTAGTTTAAACAACCAAATCAAATTTTCGATCTAAATATCAACCGTTAAGTAATTAGGTACGACTAAAATGTTTTCCATCTTGATTAATTCTAATCAAGACCGTTGTCCCGAGGATTCAACCCTTAACTATACTACGATAAGACTTCCACGTGTCCTAGCACACGTGGGTGGAGATCTTACCATAGTACAAGCAAGGCTAAACCTAGAGATTCATCATCTCTGGGATTTTTAGTGGCATTGCAAAACTCCATCAGTGCCGGCTGGAGCTAGGGCTCCACAGGGATCCTAAGTAACTGCCGTCGTGAGTGTGACCTGATGCTTCTCTGCTAGGTTGCCATCGCCTGGAGATCATCGACAAGTTATCCATGACAATGAACTCACTGTTTGCAGCTGCCGCTGTGGTAACCTCCTCAAGTGCGCGGTCATGCAGCAAAGTGGCCTATCTGCCATCCATCAGTCTCGTCATAACCTCCGACGAAGTTTGAGGAGTCCAGGTAGCACGGGCTTCGTAGCTGACTGGCCTCAAAACTCATCCAGTCTCCTATGACGACGAGACTCTAGGGTTGGTTGCTGCTCGCCGCGATGGAGAAAGGAGGAGATGAAGAATTGGTCTCTCTGTACTATGTGTCCCCCGTCGTCAAACTGAAGGGTCCATTAGTTCTGAGTGTTGCATAGATCATGGGTTAACCAACAATATTCCCTTAGCCTGCCTCATCGGATCTAAAGGCACCTGGGTTCTGTTCCACCATATTCGGAGTTTAGGGAAGACCCAAGATGTTTTCTGCTCCCGTGATTTGTGGCCTTCAGTTAGCGGGCGCCTCTCCCCATTAAGGATGTGTGGCATGCGGCTAAAAAAATAGATGACTAGATATCAAAATTAGTCATGTGTACTTGAAACCTTATGTCATTATGAAGTAAAATTTTGATATCAATATCTCTCAAAAGGTTGGTCTAAATCCATGAAATTTTAATACAAGCTCTATCACTACTTAGGTTGGTGGCCAGTATTGAATTCATAATACTATCAATTGACCATTAACATAATTATCAAATAGGTTCCATTCTAAGAGACATTTATCTCGTTATCAATGACTAAATCTCACCTCAAGATCCACAAATAAAAACATTGGTTCTAGAAAATAATATATATACCTCTCAAATTGATTTGATACCATTTCAATGCACCAATTAATCCAATTGATCATCTGATAATCTCCCACAATTCTCAAAATCACAAAGAGTCTCAAAATCCTAAAGATGAGGTCATCACATTCACCCCACCTTATATGGAATTTCGTCCTCGAAATTCAACTAATCTCATCCTTAAGAGGTTATTTAGGAGTTCAGCTTCATATACATCATCATTGCTTAGGTTCTAAGACCACCATAATTATATGCACTCTAAATTGTCAGCTTAGGGTCTAGAGATTCTTGGGTGTGTCCACCCCACTTTATATATGTGGAAGCATCACTTAATGTCTTAGCCATAGCATGACATTATGATATCTTAGGGTTAAATCACCTCTAAGGGTACATGTTTTGTTCATACTTTTAATGTTCAGGAGGAATTCGTTTATATGCCATGATATTCAGATTGTTCAAATCTAACATCATTAAAATCTTACCATGATTTCAGCATTAGAGGAGATTTATCTTCATCCTTGATATGAGAAGTTTTCTACTTAAGAAGGGCTTACGTAACATGCTTGATCATTAGGGATTCACCCTATGGTGTGATATTCATACTCAACTTAGAAGCATACATTGAGAAGGATCAAAGTTATGAACTATATTTCTGATCATATATCCTATGATCCAAAAATATCTTTATATCAAGTTCATGAGTTCAACTTTTTATGTCTTGCATGTATTATGTGAAGGGAAAAAGAGAATATACTAAGTTTATCCCATGATCTCAGCATCATATCTTTCATGTTTCATATGAAGGGGAAGAGAATATTTTAAAGTCAAAATTATCATGATTTCAATCTTGGGTACTACATGTATTATATATGGGCGGGGAATGGAATAGGTCAAGCTTATATGAGTGACTCCTCATTTATAAATCATCTACATAGCTCAAGTGAGGTTTATATCATCATATATTAAGAAAGAGAAGAAGAAGGGAGACCATGTATATTGAGTATCTTTTGCACAAAGCATCATACTCTCATAACTAGAGTTCATATATTACCTCACTTTCAACTAATGATGAGATTCAAAAAATATGTCACTCTAGCTAGGACCTAACTCAGCCAAAGGATTGACTTTATCATATGGGTATTCTACCCATCCTTTTATTTTACCCAATTCTCACATATAGATTTGAATCATGCATAAGGACTCAACTCAACACTCGAGAGTAATCTAGTGTAGGATTTTTTTTAACACATATCTCATATATTGAAGGCTAGGTCCTATGACCTTCTCCCTGTGGGTCTTACTCTCTCTAGAGTTCACCACATATCTCATCCTACCACTAGATATCCCCTTTGTATAAGAGCTTGAGGCTCATGCACACTCATCTCTATCTTAACTTAGTTTATCTTAAGTAGGAAAAGGGAATGTATTTTCATCATCATGCCTTAGCATAGATCCTCTAAGAATGGATTCAGCTCATATACAACTCAAATCTTAATAAGTAAATGTATACCATCATAGATCAAAGTTAGATAAGATTCTATATGCTTATTTCCAACTATCATTCTATCATCTACTTTATGTATCACATATCTTGATAAGACTCTAGACATCTAATCTAGACTACTCTCTCTTCTAGACTGATGTCACTCCCTTTCACTTAGGTGGCATGAACACTAACTAATCTACAGTGTGAGGGACACATTTTTATATTTACATATAGGTAATAAAATATTATATAGTTTTTATCCGAGAAGGCAGGCGGTAGAGAAAACTGTCGAGGTGCGAGCAGATTGGAAAACAAAACCAAACCAGCAAACTCGAGTGTCCCACACACAGTAGATAGTCCAGTGCCATGTCACCTAGTGAAATGGTGAGAACATGGTGTAGATTAGTGTAGCTACCCAATACATATGAGCTCCATATGGAAAGGGTCTCAGACACTTGTCTAAACCTAGTTCTCGAACATCTAGGTTCTAACCTAGAGGCTAAGTCAGAACTTATTCCTATAAAACAACTTACTAAGTTTCTAGGGTTTAAAGTGAAAGGTGAAATTAAGTTTTATGTTTTATGGTGAGCAATTGTTAGGTGTAGCTATTGTTCATGCTCTGATACCAACTGTGACGTCCCCGGATTTTGGCTTCTCCAAACCCTATTGGGAATGAGAGGTCAGAATTCGAGAACATCATCCAATCATACCAGAGAGCGATGCGGAAGCATAATACGCATACATGAACATACAACCATAACATACTCAACATTCAACACGTATTTTTATACAAAATGAATTATTACAAAATGCTTTACATTTACATATTGAATGAAAATCTACAAGTCTGAACATGTATGCTAACAGGATCTTAGACAATAGGTACAACCTGAACAACTGCTCACTTCCCGTCTTTTATCCCAAGCTAGCTCTGAACCTAAAACATACGTGAAACAACGAATCAACACACAAGGTGTTGTGTACGTGGGTAGAAAGATACATACTAATATGTTTGCATAATTGAAATAACTTGAGAAAGAAAGAGTAAAACAAAACATTATTTAAAGCGATAATCAGGTAAACATTCCTTTTATTGCTTTTACTTTGATGCGGTTGTACTACTCATACTTGCACTTGACTTACATCTAGTGTGGGAAATATAGTATCATCATACATCTAACATGGGCCAAGGAATCATACATCCATGTTAGGCAACATACATCCACACCAGGCTATGTGCTCTAGTAGCTACAACCCATCATACTCATTTATATTCCATTAGATTTGGCGAAGTATAACTCATACTAGTTCAACCAAGCAATCATATCCAAATACGAGCATTCAAGATATCACATATCATATGCAATCAGAAAACTAGTCTTATACTTAATAAATCCCACGTACCTGAGTTCAAAGATTCATAAATATCTTTGATCATCTAGACAAACTGGTCAGCACCTGATTAATAACAAAATCATATACTAGCATTAGATTCTCATCATCTTAACCCTAGTCGTGTTCATTAGGGTTTATATTATCTCATTATGTTATTCTCATGATTACTTGTATTCTTACCTTATATTTATCTTACTGATGTCATTTTCCATATTACAGTTCATCAACTGGATATACTCATGTGTCATATTATTATGTGGACATATTTAACATTATGTCACTTTCATTAACCATATTAGGGTTACATCACATGTATTAAGGGTGCTCTTCATATAACATGAATTATATGCATCATAATGATCTCATAATTAAATCTGAGTTTCCAAATACAGATATGAGTTTACTCTGTAAATTTCATCATTTATTGAGCATGCATGTATTTGTTACATTTTATTTAGAGATATCGGCCCTAAATAGCCATATTGAGCAAATTACATGATTTCGTACATCAACATGACCATATCTGACATCATATGAACTATAAACATGATTATAGACTTACTGACATTTTCCCATAATTTTGGGTCTTCGTTTATTATTTATTAGACATGAAAAGACCATTTTACATCTCACATGATATCACTCATATTAGTGCATCAAAAGCATGGTATTACACTTTCATATCATTCTACACATTTTTCTGAGAATTTCGGTACTTTATTTGTATTTTTCTGATAAGCGGGCGATTTCCTATGAGTTATTGAAGATCCTAGTATTTGCTGAAGATTTACCTCTTTGTGACCAATCTGACGTCGCCACGTGGCCGCTAAAGAGTCATTGCTCTTTGCTTGGTCTGCTGGGGTCCAGCTGGTTTGAGCTAATGGACCCGGTCTTCTGTCTGTGACTCGGTCTGGCTCTCCTTTCCTTTTCTTGTTTCCACGCGATGCGAGTCCCCAGTGGGATTCCGTCTCACGGCCGTCGTGCGCCGTCTGGTCTCTGTGACTCGAACGACTGCCGCTGAGCCTCCGTCTTCATCTACTCTAGCATGAGACGCACTTTTGGTTGCCACCGTGGACTCCACCTTTCCGCCTCACCATTGGACTCTCTCTCCCTCCTTAGTTGACGTGATCTCAGTGATCTTCCCGCTGCACCTAGCAGCGTCATTCTTTGCTGGATCAGGCGCCGCCGTGGCCTGCTCCTCGCACGAAGCCGCCGCTGCACAACAAGGCAACGACCGGCCTCTTCTCCTCGCGATCTACGTGAAGCGGGCACCCTCCGCTCGTTCTCCGCCAAATGGGTATGTGGCACCCTGTCTCGCAGCCGCCATGGCTGCTCAAGGGGCGCCGGTGCCGGCTGGAGCTAGGGATCCACAGGGATCCTAAGTAACTGCCGTCGTGAGTGTGACCTGATGCTTCTCTGCTAGGTTGCCATCGGCTGGAGATCATCGACTAGGGCTCCACAGGGATCCGAAGTAACTGAAGACCCAAGATGTTTTCTGGTCCCGTGATTTGTGGCCTTCAGTTAGCGGGCGCCTCTCCCCATTAAGGATGTGTGGCATGTGGCTAAAAAAATAGATGACTAGATATCAAAATTAGTCATGTGTACTTGAAACCTTATGTCATTATGAAGTAAAATTTTGATATCAATATCTCTCAAAAGGTTGGTCTAAATCCATGAAATTTTAATACAAGCTCTATCACTACTTAAGTTGGTGGCCAGTATTGAATTCATAATACTATCAATTGACCATTAACATAATTATCAAATAGGTTTCATTCTAAGAGACATTTATGTTGTTATCAATGACTGAATCTCACCTCAAGATCCACAAATAATCACATTGGTTCTAGAAAATAATATATATACCTCTCAAATTGATTTGATACCATTTCAATGCACCAATTAATCCAATTGATCATCTGATAATCTCCCACAATTCTCAAAATCACAAAGAGTCTCAAAATCCTAAAGATGAGGTCATCACAATATATGAGTAGCTAGACTATTTACCTTGGGTGGGGAGTAGCCACTAAGGATTTCCCAATATGTAGATATTTCATATTTCATTGAATGTATATACTCTTAGCAATGTTTATTAGCTTATTCTAGTTCATGACTGAGTCACTTGCATGATTACCTTGCATCTTGTGATGCTTGATTTCCAATGCCTCTAAAGAATAGTATTAGATCAGATCTATAGTTAATGAGTGTTGTGATGCATGAAAATGTTGGATAACTAGAGGTATTGATCATATGCTTGTGTGCTTGACTATTTATTTGTCACCTCAAGAGAGACAAACATGCTTATAATCTAGATCTATCTAATTTGATAGAGGGAGTATACGTTAATTATGATTGCTCATATTCTACACTAAGGGTATACAAATGGGTACGAGTATTTGCATGTTGGTGAGTTTGCTCAGTTGGTGAAACCCAATCCAATTTCTATCCTTATATTGAATCCATCAAAAATATTTATATTGTATTTTGTATTGTTAAGTTTGCTTCCTTTACTTTTTTCTTTTTGTCCTTGTTGGTTACCTTATTCTATAAGTAACATCAAATCTACCCTTTGATTCAAAATAGCCAAGATAAGGACTCAAATCCTAAACAAATTGGCACACGTGTCCCTATGATCTACCTTGTTTACCACATAGAACCCTGTTTTGTTGTGGGCATCTGACATATCAGGAACAAATTTTAAAATCTGATTACCCCCCCAATATGTCTCCATTTTGGACTCGTGAATCGTAGGTGATCAAGATCCTCACTCCAACTATCAGAGTTGGGGAGTGAGGATATACAATCTTTGATAATTTTCTAGGCATTTTCATGGAAGGATAATGGTTTCTATCTTCTACTTGCATCAACCTACAAATAAAACACCAACTACATTAAATACCAAACAAATTGCATAAAGTGTTAAAAAGCTTAAAATAAGAGAAATATTGAGTAAAATATAATGCAAACATGCTAAATTAATTTAAAATGTAACTAAAAATGATGAATAGACATTAATCAAGAACTAAATGAATGGAATACTCATACATTGGAAAAGAATTGGGTAGTTTATTACATGCCATTATTTGATATTATATTGCTACATATATTTCTTAACATTACATGCACACATTTTTAGTTGCACCCACATACACAACATAGAGTTATGTTGCCCATGTTCTGTTAGTCATCCTTTTAGATTAGTCTCATATTGAAGATGAAGATATGGACCCCAAAAAGGATAATCCACAAGATGTGAAGTTTATAATACATTGAGGAGGATCTGTCTAGTTCATTCCCACTAATAATAAATAATTTCCTTTTTGAAGTTGATGTAGCACCCTAGAGGGGATATTTTCTTCCCCATTCTTGTAAACAATACCTTTGTTTTGAATTATTGATGAATGTTTATGATAAATATGGATCTCAAAAGTATAATAAAATGGCCTTTCCCTCTCTAGTACACGTTTAATGGGGATAATTTCAGGAGGTGTTGTTATAAATTAACTACGGTATAGAACCCATGCCACTGATGAACCTTGTGATTATCAACCTGATCTCTCAGTTCATGCTTGCATCTCAACTCTGTGTTGAGGTGGTTTTCTATTTTGTGTCTTATTCATCTACAAGCATTCCTCCTAAGCAAGAGTTGGCCTTGACATGATACATTGTCACAACAGAAATGGTGGGAAAGATGAAAATCACTCTTGTTGCTGACAAGTTGAAGGATTACACCTTGAACAACTTCATGAAGATGCAACCACCCTATTTCAAAGGGTGAGTCTGAGTTGGAGATGGTGGATAAGGTAAAAAATTGGGTTCTAGCCTTGGAACAGACCTTTAAGGGCATGGCTTGCCCTCCTCATTACAAGGTTTGGCTTGTCTCCTACATGTTGGATGGACCAAAAGGAGTTTGGCAGAATGAGATATCCCATTCCAGTGAGACATCTCGTCTAACTTGGGATCACTTTCTTGCTCTGTTTCATGAGAAATACATCTGTTCTATCACCTTGAGCAAGAAGGAAGCATAGTTTGATAGTTTTAAGTAAGGTTTTCAAAGTGCCCCTTCCTATGTGAAGAAGTGTCTACTTCTTCAACATTATGTCACTAGACTAGGAGAGGCATATATGGATACACTATTATTGTAGGGGCTGAATTATCACATTGGACCCATCCTACTCCTACAACTCCTAATTACCTTTCAATTGATGGTGGACAAGGCACTCATGATAGAGGAAGACCTAGTTATCAAACCTTGGACCATATAAACAACATCAACAAGAAGAACCCAAGTGATTATCATAGGCTCACCACCGACACAATCCCTTAACAAAGTGTATCATGAGGAATCCTACAACCTTAAAAGGTGATTGGAAACATGTCTGTCGCTAGTGCAACCAAGGCAGGGAAATCCAATAGGATTGCCCACATCTTCAATGAGGGCATGCTCATGTACAACCATGTATGTGACAACAACTGCAAAAGAAACAACTATTAGTACTAGGTGTGGTGATCCCCACTCAAGAGGCATGCGAGACCTACCTATGTTATGACTGTTGAATATTTTAGGGTAGATAATAGAGCCAATGAAGGTAATATGCTTCCATATTCCAACTTATTCTAGTACTAGTTTCATGATAAGCATGCTTGCAATAAACTCCCTTTGTTATGAGGAAAAAAAGAGTATTTTTCTAACTCAACTAATGTCTAGGCAATAGAAATACACCATTATGGGTGTACCAATGAGGAGTTAAGAAGATTCAATGCTCAATAATAGGAGACACTTTTCCCAACACCTTAGTTGATGGTTGGAAGTGATTTTAGTATTCCCTCCTAGACATCATAAGGAGTAGGATCTGTAGGTGGAAGTGGGAAACAATTCAGTCAAAATAATATTATTGGTTTCTTGGCCTTGCTTTGGTTTTTGGAACCACTTTTTAGTTTCACATCACAATGTTTTATTGATAGAATCATTCTTCATTATAAGAATGTATGTACTAAAGAAAAAAAGCATTGATTTCATCGAGGATTTATCAGACCAAGTCACCTCATAGGGAAGGATGAATATATATAGGATTGGTTAGAGTGATGTTGGTCACAACAAACTCAAGAATCTAGATTTAGGAGTGAAGCCATGGTTGATGATTGGTTGTAGCAATATGTGATCTAGTTGACTCACCTTTTTGTGACCCGTGTAAAAGTATTGACAACAGTAGATGAATCTTTTTAAAGAGTGGAGTTGGCACTCTTTTGTCTATAGGATCTTAAACCAACAATAGGGTTGAGTGAACATCAGTAATGGGTGCATCTGGTCATTCCATGTAATTTCCTCAGTTATACCAACCACATGTAGAAGAGGATATACAAGTTAAGTGGCATGTGATATAGATGGTTGGCTTACGAGGACTAAATCCCTTTTGAGTGATGAAGTATTGTAAAATATCCAACCTCAGATAATTATATTTTTCTTCCTTTATTATATGATATTTTACTTAATATTCTTTTACCAAAATTAGAGTGTATCAGGATTGTATTAAAGTAGAAATATAATGATTTATATATATCAAAAATTCTTATTTGAGGCCTAAGTGTAATTAATTGGGATAATATTAAAATTTAGGGGCTAGTTCTAAAATTTTGTCATCATAATGTTTTTGGTTTACAAATGGTTCTCTAGAGTTTTTTTACTAGGTTAGGGAAAGTAAGAGTAAAATATGAAATATGGGAATTTGAAGAATAAAGGAAGAAATAAACATGTTCAAAGATTACTTCACCTTCAAGTCATGACTTTATATACTTAAACATGTCAAAAGTGGAAACTAACTCTAAGTTTAGATTCATCACCCTCAATTAACTTAAATATCAACTTTAAGTATAAGGGACATTAAATATTCATACAATTTAGTAAGGAAAGAAAATGCTATATATATTTAAAACAAACTATACATGTAAACATTTATCGACTCAGATGAGATAAAATTGTGGTTTGATCACAACATGCATAGTATTCTTTTTATTTTGCTGACGTGGCTTCCCTCTAGGCCATGATTTCTAGATTGACAATACTTGTCACTGTGAGAAGTGTACAATGTGATTAGGATTCTATGGATTTTTTATTTGGCTCCTTTCTTACTTATCTCTCCATCTCTTGACATGATTTCTTCACCCTCAACTTAATGTCACCCTTTCCTGAATATAACACTAATCGAATAATAACTTCCCAATTAAATAATGGTCCAATTTCCTTTGCAAACCCTGATGATCCCCGTTCTACAAGCACCTCAAAAACCTTATCATTTATGAATCTAACTACCAATAATCCTCTGCAACATCTCCAACAACCTCCTATGTAGAAGGCACATACACGAAGTGAACCGACAACTACCTCATCATCCCTTACACATCTTTGATCACTTACACTGAGCTCAACTCATTATAAGTGTACTTGTCCCAACTAATTCTTTTATCCACATGAGCAAGCCTTGTCTTAAGATCAATTTCTCTTCCATTGAACGTGACCTCTTCACCCTATTCTCAATATTCTTAGTGACAATTTATAGTTTTACTTGTTTGTAAAATAGTTTAATTGTTTCCATGACTCTTCTTCATTTCCCTGAGACTTTTGGTGCATGTGTTATTTTTACAAGTCATATCTAGATTTAGATACACCATATTTTTAGGCACTAGATTTTATTCCCCAACCAAGCATTGGAATTTTATCCCCTTGTCATGTGTGATGTATTTCAGCACAATTTTATATTTTACTACCAAATAGTGAGCTTTTATTCCTCTTACCATGCATTGAAGTTTTATTCCTCCCGTAATACCATATTTATTTGGCACTAAGGCATTATACATACTTCTTGATTTAATAAAAATGAGTTGTCGATGTTGACATATTAAGGAAGTTTTTTGAAAATGCATGTTTCTCTTAAATGATGAAACCTCTTAATGATTTACATGTCTCATCTACTTGACACAAGTATTCTCCTAAATGATTTTTCTCTTGAACTGTCTAGTCAACTTGAACTGTTCTTATTCAAAAGCTTTCTATTTGTAAACTTTGTCTTAGTAAATTTCTAATGTTTTTATATAGCATATACTTTGCTTTTACTAATTCATGTTTCTCTTTTGTTACCTTATTCTATTTGTTGTCTCCAACCCACTTAGGAGACAAGCAACATGTGGACCAAGAGTTTGAAGAAGCTTCTCAAGTTTAGTTTTTGAGAAGTTTTGTAGTGGACAAGTTGCTCACTGAAACTGATCTATCTAGATTAGATTTTCCTTTCCTTATAGTTGTCCTTTGAGGACCATATGTTGAAAATTGATGTTTGCAATACTCTACTTTAATTCTACTGCTACAATACTCTTTATTTTTTACCATAATTATTGAGAGTTTGGATACACCCCTTTAGATTTGGAAATTTAATATTGTAGTCAAAGTTGTGGTTGTGTATGCCTTATCTCGTAAGAAGTAAGGAGTATATCCTTTAACTGGTCCAACTCCTCACAAATAACGGGGTATAATTCATAAGAAGTCTAAGTTTTCTAATTGCATACATATTCATGATTGTACTATTATTCAAATATAAAATGTGTATATACACACCTTGTTAGACCATGGCCACTTATAGAATTTGATGGTTGGCTTTATTTTAGATTATGTCACTGAATCCTTATCATGGCGACTTAGACGATTTATGTGTTAATACCCATTAACTCAAGTTTAAGTTTGAATCAGAACTAAGATTGATGACCAAGGAAATGGTCGACCAATTTGGATCAACTTGTCTATCTTGCACCATAGCTAGAGTAACTAGTCATTCAAAAGTAAGTACCAAGATCATATGACATATATCATTGGATAAATTTCAGTTTAACCACAACAATCAAACCTTAACAAAAGGAAATTTATTATAAAATCAAGTATATAAAAGAAGGGGTTTACTGTCCAAAGGTGTTGCACTTCTTTTGGAAGAAAGAAAAGTTATTAGCTATTGAGAAAAATAGTAATATGATAGTCCTTGGAGTCATCATTTATGGATGTTGTCCACTATTACTATTGCTTTTCAATGAAAACATAAGGCAAAATGTCAACACAAATGCATTGATATGGAATGAATTATGCGTAGTAATCATAACATCTAAATAGAATAACACTTAGAAATCATCCTTAGTGATGGTATTCCATTCATTCTAGGTCATGTTTAGGAATTAGTTTTATGTAGAGTACTAGAGGTTCATCATTTTAACTAGTATGTTCATAATTCCAAATATTTCAAATATAAATGATTTAATTATGTCAAAGGAGCACTTCCAACTTAAGTTGATTTTTAAGAAACAAGGTGTGCCTATTTTCAGGGATTTGTTACTAGGAACCTCATAGTGAAGTGTGATTAACTTAGAAGCATGAGACATGCTAGCATTTTTTTCCATACTACACTTGAGTGAATACAAAGCTTGTTGAGGAGGCTAGTCTTGTTCTATGGGTTCAATCATTAGGGTAGTATCTTGGTTGCTGCTTTGAACATTACAACATGGTATAGGAGGTAGTTGTACTTTAGTGGGTGTGGTATTAGGTGAGCATGTGACTTGATGTAGATGATTTCTCTACAAAATTTAGGGCTTATTTATCCAAGCTTTAAGGATGATTTCTATTGTATTCATGTGTTTTACGAACATTTTGCCTAAATCACCTAAAATATCCTTTGTGCATCATTTTACATTTTACATATATTTAGGACAAAAAATACTTTATTTTATTATTTTCCTAGTGTACCACTGCTTAAATTGTAGGCATTGGCGAAGCCAAAATAGTAAAAAGTCAGTGACACCGACTTATGTGGGTGGAACTGATAAGAATAGAATGTGCCGACAAGAAGAAAGGAAGGATCAAGAAGAAAGATGGGTAGTGTCAAAAACCATATGGTGCCACCGACCCAAGTCAGTGGCACCAACATTTGAAACCATGTATCACAATAAAGAGGAGAATCCGATGGTACCAATATTTATTTGACAACCTTGATCAAAACAAGGCACATTTTACAGACCACAACCAAGTGTACCCTCATTCTCCCTATATACAACGAAGGGCGGTAGCCACCTGGAGGCATCTCATCCAATACATCTCAATTTGGAAGTCTCTCTTGAAGGCAATGCATTTTGACAAGAGGCTATACCACCATCCATCCTTGTAGGAACCGGATCCCAAGAAGGGGGAAACTAAGAGTCTAGAGCAACATATTAGGAGTTTTCAATGGCTATCTTCTTGTTCCTCCCTTCTTCTGATTCTTTATTGAGTATGAGGTGCTAATCCCCCATTATTTAGGACCCGCAAGTATACCGATGTGAACTTCATGCTCATTTTTTGATTCAATACAATATACAATTTTGCTTCAAATTTTGACAATGGAAAAGCTTAACTGCCTTATTTATGCTTGATCAGCATAAGTTTGTAATGGATTTTTAACTGCTATAAAAGCAAGGTTAACAAATAGAAAAGTAGTAATTGCCATAATCAATAACGTGTTGTGAAAGCGGGCTAACCACTGTGAAGTAATAATCTAGTGATATTTCTTACCATTTACTCTCTTATATTGATGATGTGAATGCATATGAGTAACTAGGCTAAATAGTATGCTATGTTGTAAAAGTGGGCAGTACAAGATACAAACACTTATTCTAAGGAAGAAAAAATATGTTGTGATAATATGCTAATATACATGTATAGGTTCACACCATGGTGAAATTGGTATCCTAAAGAATTTATCCATTTTATCTTTTACAAACTTAACTTTTCACGCTTTTAATTCTCATTCTTAGTCTTTAACGACCAAATTAACTCCTTTAATAGATTTAGCTGATATTTCAATTAGTAGTATTGTTGTAAGGATTTCCCAAGGCCTCATTGACTCCCTTTACCGCTGTGATACGTAAACTTGCATTTTACACACGCAATTAAGGTTGTCACCACCCCAAGTCTTTTTCAATATGGTTTTGGCATGTGGAAAGTGGTTGTTTTAGTTGAGGGGAGAGGGATCCACCATTATACTAGTAGTCGTGTATGTGAAGTAAGGAATAAATAATCCATTAAAGACTTGCACTTAAATGGGGAAGGGGCTATGCGATCATAGTCAAAAGTTGAAGAGGGAGTTATGAAACTTAGTAGAAAAACTTGTAGCTCACTAAATTTGAGAAACATCAAATAAAATGATCTTAACTCAAATCATCAATATACTCATAAAAATAAGATGCACCTTTTATTAATGAGCCCATTCACAAGAACTTCATAATTGAGTGTGCTTGTCTTGAAATGTTTTTAAGATGTATGAAATGTCACAAAATTTTCCAAGTTATGACCGAGCAAGGAAACAAAATATGTTGATCAAGCTAGTATCTTATTGTGGGGCTAGTTATCTCAAATACTCTACGAGCACCTTTGGTTGGGGATCCATGTGCAATAGTAAGTCAATTTTGCAAGTAATAACCTATGTGAGTCAATAGTAGAGTTCATAAAAAAGCTAGAGTAAGAACTAATTATAGTTATGAATGGATCAATAATTTCAAAAATTGCAATGTTGTATATTGTTATAGTCTTTTCTCTTAAACCTCATGGATTTTAGCATTTGTGTTACAACCCCAATTTTTGGGTTCCTTTGGTGAGAAATGTAATTTCTCATATTAAAGATATTGGAAAAATAATGATGTTATTTTGTTTACAATAGCCTTGATGATTGTATTGTGGGCTTTATTGGCTATTGGACCCAATATCAAGAAAATTCAATTAATTAATGAATAATTGAGAATTTGAGAAAAGAAAGATGTGGAAACCTCTAGAAGGCAAAAGAATGTAATACAAAGATGGATTTCGTGCCTCTTGGGTTCCTTGGGTTCCAAGGAGTCCAAAGTTTCAAAGTAAAGCAATAAGAAAAGAAAAGATTAATTAAGTATTTCTTTATTAAGAAATAAATTGAAAACAATGATGAAATGTGGAAAATAAGAGAAAAGAGGTATAATGGAGTTATCCTTGGAGGAATTTCTTATACCAAGGATTCCTATTGTTAAAAGGAATACCAATGAGGAAAATAAAACACAAATCCTCAAAAAGAGATATTTTAATAAGAAATAAACATAATAATGAGAAATAATACATTTAGATGCATCTAGAAGGATAATGAGTATCCAATAAAAAGGATTTCGAAACCATAGAGTTTCTTGAGATCCAAGGAGTCCCAATGAAGAAAGAGGAAAGAGAAAATACCAATAAAGTCAAATAAGAAGATAATATGATGCATAACGAATAATTATGAGGTATTGTTAAAAAGAAGTATTGTTTCAACAAAAGGAAATATAATTTGTGGTTAATGGACTAAAATGCAAGAATAATGATAATAAGAGAAATGATTTTCGTTTTTCCAATTATCCATGAAATAAAGCTTAACAAAAAGATAATGAGGAGAGATAAGAATACTTCTCCTAGAAGGAATATGAACCCTTTTGGAAAGGGACTCTTTGAGTCGTGTATAAGCCTACCTAGGGCTTCATTTCTCACCCCTATATAAGGGGTAGAGCTCTGGTTCAAAGGGAAGGAGAACCTCATGTTTCTCTAACCTTCTCTCCTTCTTCCTTCCGTGCTAACCCTAAACCATAGGTGGTGAGTTCTCTGGAGCAACGGAGAGATGTGGAGCCATAGTGAAGAGGGCCTGATGTACCCCGATGACCAGTGGGTGATCAACGAACGTCTTGGAGCGTCAGACTTCACCCGGAACACCTGCGACACACCTATAGCACGGCTGCAGCAAGGTAGTGAACCGCGGGCTTGTAGGGCCTACTCCCGACCGTTGCGGCCAAACCCGAGGTGGCCCCACCAGTGAGGGGGTACGACGAAGGTAGGGGATGTGTCCCCGAAGGCCGTCGAGGGCCCAGGAGTGAAGGAACAGCTGTGCAAGACCGGCTAGGGCAGCGTAGTGTGGTTGTGCAAGGATGAAGATGATGAGAGTCACATTGGACCGTTCTACCCCTCCGGTGAATGAAGAAGTGATAACTTACACGGGGGTATTTTCAACATTCGATTATGTTTCCAAATCGCAAGAGCTTTGCATGGTAAGGAGACGACGTGACTCTCTCCGATTGGTCTAGAGGAAGTGAATTTCATTAAATTCATAACTTTTTAATGGTAGCTCGGTTGGGGACATATAATCATGAATCTTGCTTAAAATAATGAGGGGAATCTAATAAAAATATAGTTAGAAGCTAATTACTCTTATAATTCGAAAAGTAATGGAAGATAGCAACTTTAATACTTTAATGATTAAATAACCCTATTTTGAGTTGATTAATATATTTAATAGGGTTTAATGGATGACTAAAGTTGATATTAGCTTGTTAATGATAAAAAGGAACATTAAGAATAAAAAGGATGAACTTTGCACGTAATTTGGTTAATTTAGAGTTTATGTGCATAAACAGGCTTTAATGGGCCTCGAAACCCTAATGTTGGTAATTAGGACTACTAATGGCTTTAATTATTCGATTTCATGTATAGAACTGAGTTTTCATAATTATAAGATATTTCGAGCGTTAAAGTTCCTAATTTGTGGATAAATACCCTTAATGTGGAAATTAGGGTTTCCTAGTGGACAAAAGGTAGAATTAATGATAAATAACGTTCATATGTGAATTAGACCATAATGAATTATGAGTTATTAATCCGAAAGAAACTAAAGGTGATAATTGAGTCTAATGACCTTCAAATAACTTAGAAGGATACAAATGGTAGTTTTGGTATAAAAGAGAAATAATCGACGTTAATTGGGCTTATGATGTTGAAATTGGGGTTTATGAACTAAGAGAGCATTAAATATGATAAAAGCATTATGCAGGAAAAAACCCTTATAAAACCCTAAAGTAATCTAGAAATCCTAAGGTGGAATCCAAGTCTAGCTTTTGAATGTTCTGGATAAACTATAACACTTGGATCCCATGCATTAATTTCAGGATATTGTTGATTGCTTGTTGCTTGTTCTTTATCCTTATTACTTGGACAATCAAGTTGCTCTGGATCAGGTATGTGGTTAATTATGAATAACCGCCTTAGTTTTCTGAGGATTTTCCAGATGGTTAATCACATTGAATGCAAATTATCAGTTTGGATGTTCATACTTGCAAATCATAAAGTCACTATGATTATCACAATAATAATAGAAGTATGTATTCTCGCACCTACATGCCACCCTGATGGATGACGCCAAAGGTCAGGCCCATATGGGTAGACCAATGGGCACCATGAGAGGTGACCCCAGGCACCAAGCTCGGGAATGAGAAGGTGGCCTATGATATTGCATGACTAATGGGCACCATGAGTGGTGACCCCCAGACACCAAGATCGGGATTGAGAAGGTGGCCTTAAGTCATTGGCAAAAGAAACCCTAAGGTGGGTATGCCAGGGTTAGGGAAAAAGCGGTGGAAAATGTCATACTGAAAAGTGTAAATTGGCTTGTTAATTAACTTGATTGTGATAATTAGATTATTATCCATATGTGCAAACTTTTGGTTGTCCCCACATACCAGTATATTTCGATATGTTGACCGACGTTTTGTTTGTCAGCGTTTTAGGTACAACCCTAAAATGAACAAACAATAAAGTGACACATTGTGAAAGTAAAACATAAAGTGCAAGGAGGATTAGATAGAGTAGATTCAAGCTTGGATAGATAGATTTACAAGGTTTTAAAAGGTATGCAAAATTTTATTTTAATACCAATTTTCAGTTTAGTTAGTAGAATTTCATAATTATTATTGATTATTTGTTGAACCTTTGATCTGGGTTATTGGTTAATGGCTCTGACCTTTCGATCTCTCTTAATTGGGGGTTACCAGGAGGCGGGGTCGTTACAATTGGTATCAGAGCGAAGGTTCCTCACTTAATCTTTAATAATTATTAAATTTTACAAATTCTATAGAACCCAAGGGAGTTATTAGAGGATTATCCGAAAGACAGAGGTGTCTAGAAAAGGATCATGACCGGGGGCGGGCAATATTTTCCTCCGCACCGCTAGTCGGAATATGAGGACTCCCAGATCCACGTGACTTCCTGGCCAAAGTCTTAGGGTATGAATCGAAATAAGATACCTTTAGGACTTTCTTATCTTATTCATCCCTTCTCAACTCAAATTCTGTTAAGGACCTTAAGGATTAGGGTTTTCTCTCTTTTCCTCACCCTCTTGAGGTATGGGTAGGGTTAATAAGGATTAAGGAATCCTCCACCAAATTAAAAAAAAAGCATGTAAATAAGATGTCATGGACATAAGCTTACTAGAGTAAGCGTAAAAGAATAGATACATGCTTAGGTCGTATGACATAAGTTGTCATTGCCCTTAGGAGAGATCTGAGGCTAGACCTCCTTGTAGGGAGGATGAGTAGAGAAAGTTGGTCTTGGAGGTGGAGATCTCAATTAAAGTAGAGACCTAGCACATCCTCTAAGGATGATGTGAACCCTAACCCTAAGTGGAGGTTAGAGAGAGAGATGACATGATGAGTTAGATGTCATGGTTGACTGGGTGTTTGAATAGACATGCCTTGGATACCATATGAGCCATAAGAGGTTAGATGACCTAGTACCTCTGACGACCCAACCCTGGAAAGGTGCGTGCATGTTAGAGTGAAGGATAGCTCCTTCAATGATGAGATTAGTGAAGAACCTATAGAAACCTTATGGGCTGTTTCAAGTAGGATATAGTTCGCACCCAGAGTACTTAAGTAGTACGAGCGGTAAGTTAAAACTGAGGCCATAAGGACATGATGGATGGCTTATGAGATAAGCATAAGGGGCTATGGAAAATCATGAACAAACATAAGCTTGAGTATAGGCTTCACCCACATAGAGGTATGCCTGTGAGCTTGATCCTTCATGAAGAGAGGACCTCTAGTAGTATGGCTGGATATGGAGTTAGCTCTAAAGAGAGAAAGTAGGACCCCAGCTAGAAGGTTGGAAGCCTGAAACCCCGAGATATGAGGAACAGTGGGAGTTGAGGATGATGCGATCTAAGTGGATGATAGTGTTTGCCTTATGCTTGACCCTTGGAGGCTGATAATATCTTGGTTTCCTTTAGAGTAACCAAACCCTAGAGAGAGGATGATGCTTCTGGTACCTATGTTCCTATGGTATAAGTGATTACTTGTTGAGATGAGACAAAGAGTGCCTTAGACCCTGAGGAGGTTTAAGTAACCAGTTGTGAGGCTTTATACCTAGTTGGTTGTCCTTGAGGATGACTTAACTCTGAGGTGCTGCTTGTATAAAAGGATCATGGAAGTACATGACATACCTTGGACATGCTTGATTCGTGGTTAAGAGATTGAGCATGCAGTTGGACACCCAAAGGTGAACCTAGGATTCCTAGGCCTAAGAGGGGAAGTGGTGTACCTGATGCTCATGATGAGATTTGAGTTTCTATAGATTCGAGTATGGTACTCCTCATGTTTAGAGGAAAGGAAAACCCCTTAAGTTAAGGTATGTTTGATGAACCCCTCACGGCTAAGGTGGTGACATGGGAAGGAATGACCTTGATTCATCATTGAGGAAAGAGAACAAGTATGACCTAGCATGGTTTAATAGGTGGTCTGCTTATGCCTTAGTAGCTGCTGGGTTAGGCATGCTCATGTGAATGTAAACCCTAAATATGGTTGTGACCTTGTTGTCAAGAGTTGTAGTTTCCTCCCATCCTGGGAGAAGGACCCTTTGGTTGGGTGTTTACCAGTTTTGTGGGTTTTGAGGAAACCGAAAGAAGTCTCATAGGATCTTGAGAAGCTAAGTGAAAAGTACATGATATGAGAAGGAACTTGTAGACCCATAGATAACCATCTCTAAGCACATGTGGATGTGTTACCATGGAGGTAACCGGTATGGGGCCTGACCTAGGTAGGCAGGTTGCCATGACCCCTATGAAAGGGTGAAAGTCAGTCATGAATGCAGAAAGAGATGGTGAAGGCTTGGGTAAGGTTCTAAGTTGGACATGTACTATAATAGAATCCTAAGTCTATCCTAGGGTCAGGTAGGGATAAGACTGATGGAAGAAGGAGTTGCATAATTCCTTAGTTGTACATGACCATAGGGTCGGGAGGTAACAACTATCATTGCCTTGAGGGCCATGGGTTAGGAGATTGATCACCTTCATGAACTCATGGGACCCAAAAGGCAGATGAGTAGGGCACTCTCTGGATGCATAAGGGAAGAGGGATGACCCCAAAAGTGCTGGCACCCTATAGACCTAGAGGAGATGACCAAGGATTGTGTTTGGACCAAGTAGGTTCGAGACCAGTTTTCAATGGAAGTAATTTTGATGTTTGTGATGTAGTGACATATGTGGCACGTTGAAACTTAGATTTGAAGGTGTACTAGAAAGGTGGGATGTACCATCTCTACTCTTGGAACAGTAAGAGCTTTGTATTTGGACTGCAACCAAATGCTTATTTCCTCTTGTTATGGGAGTGAGAGATAGGACACTACGCATGTCATACACTAAGAATAGAGATGATGTGAGTTGGAACGTTGCTACAAGGTATGAGGACAAAGATGATAACATACCCTTATGGAGTGAATGATAAATGGATGGTTTACAAATAGTAAGAGAAGATAAGGATGTTTTTAGTAGAAGCTATGTGGAACTTGCAAGTTATGCAAGGTTGAGTTTGATCACCATGAGGATGAGCTCAGAATTTCTTGATGAAAACAAACTTAGAGTTTGAGATGAGATGATAAGTATAATACATGGAGGTGTATGTTACCTAACACCTAAGGATAAGAAGTGGTAATGAATGTTCTGGTTGAGATATAGTGCCTAGTTTAGCTGGTATCTAGAAGAAGTTGAGGTTGTTAGGCTAACCTTAAGTTGAGAAAAAGAGATAAGTTTGGCTAACACTCAGATATAACAAGATCTGTTGAATAAGATTAGTGGTTGTTTGGATAGCCAGCCTAGTCCTTGGCGTGGTAGAAGGATGGTTGTAGAACCTTGGATACACTTATTTGGATAGGAAGGTAATAAAACCCTATTGAGAGTGGTTTAGGGTTTTCAAGGAATTGATCTTGAGGAATCATGACATACATGAGATCATGGTTTTAAGATCACCAAACACCGTGATACTACAAAGATAGTAAGTGATGGTAGCACTTTGGTTGCTTGATGTGAAGTTGCATGTAGCATGTGGTCATACAAGCCAAGAGTGAAGGATGAACACCAGTAACCCAATGCTTTGACTTAGAGGTTAAAGAATCCCCGAGAGGGAATGGGAATTCATCACTACAGATGTGGTGGTAAGTCTTCCCTAGACCAAAGAAGGCCAAGATGCAATATGGGTTATGGTAGATCGCCTTACCTAGATGACATGAGATAGAAAGAATGATGTTAAGGGACAGATTCGGTTGAACTACTTAAGAGAGGAAGATGGTTCAACTACACCATGATGCAAGTTCAAAAGTTCTTGAGTATGACCTAAAGGTTCACTTCCATGAGGTGGAAGTAGATACATGAAGAACTCGATGATAGTATAGTTTATCACCCCTAACTAATGGTTAGTTTGACTAGAAGGTCTGATGAGAGCATGTATGCTCATTTAGGGTGATACATAGGGACAGTTCTTGTCCTTTGTAAGATGTGATGATAACCACCATATCCTTTATCGGGATGAAAGAAGTTCTAGAAGGAGGTTGTGTCAGTCACCACTTCATTAAGATGATGTTGGTGAAGGAGGCCTCGTGAAGGTCAGAAAAGAACCACAATGTGTGCAGATGAAGTCGCTTTGATCATGAAATGGCTGAGAGAGAGCCCAGTGGTGACATGAGTCACGAGCTGATGCAAAGAAAATTGACATGCAGTTCACTATGGGAGAATATGTGATGTGAAAATCCGACCCCTCTAAGCTACAACTGACAAAGTTGAGTCCCCGATATATGGGTCCATTTGAGATGGATTGGTGGAGATGGTTCTGTTTAGCTTTGCCCCTCAGGATAATGTGATGAATAAATGTGTTCCATGAGTTCGATATAGAGCACTATGTGAGGTACCCAAGCCATGTACTGAGCCTTGAACCTATTCGGCTTTTGAGAGGATGAAATGTCCTGAGTCACCTATGAGGGTACGATATACCAAGGTAAGAAAGAACTCAGATGGATGAATATGAGATGATGAAGGTTCTTGGGAAGCACCATGGAAAGGTTGAAGCCACATGGGAGCCATGATGGACATATGAAAGGCTTATCCTATTTGTTTGCTTCTTTGATGGAATTTTGAGGGCGAAATTCTTATAAGAGGGGAAGGATGTTATAACCCCAATTTTTGGGTTCCTTTGGTGAGAAATGTAATTTCTCATATTAAAGATATTGGAAAAATAATGATGTAATTTCATTTACAATAGCCTTGATGATTGTATTGTGGGCTTTATTGGCTATTGGACCCAATATCAAGAAAATTCAATTAATTAATGAATAATTGAGACTTTGAGAAAAGAAAGATGTGGAAACCTCTAGAAGGCAAAAGAATGTAATGCAAAGATGGATTTCGTGCCTCTTGGGTTACTTGGGTTCCAAGGATTCCAAAGTTGTAAAGAAAAGCAATAAGAAAAGAAAAGATTAATTAAATATTTCTTTATTAAGAAATAAATTGAAAACAATGATGAAATGTGGAAAATAAGAGAAAAGAGGTATAATGGAGTTATCCTTGGAGGAATTTCGTATCCCAAGGATTCCTAATGTTAAAAGGAATACCAATGAGGAAAATAAAAGAGAAATCCTCAAAAAGAGATATTTTAATAAGAAATAAACATAATAATGAGAAATAATGCATTTAGATGCATCTAGAAGGATAATGAGTATCCAATAAAAAGGATTTCGAAACCATAGAATTTCTTGGGATCCAAGGAGTCCCAATGAAGAAAGAGGAAAGAGGAAAAACCAATAAAGTCAAATAAGAAGATAATATGATGCATAATGAATAATTACGAGGTATTGTTAAAAAGAAGTATTGTTTCAACAAAAGGAAATATAATTTGTGGTTAATGGATTAAAATGCAAGAATAATGATAATAAGAGAAAGGATTTTCGTTTTTCCAATTATCCATAAAATAAAGCTTAACAAAAGGATAATGAGGAGAGAGAAGAATACTTCTCCTAGAAGGAATATGAACCCTTTTGGAAAGGGACTCTTTGAGTCGTGTATAAGCCTACCTAGGGCTTCATTTCTCACCCCTATATAAGGGGTAGAGATCTGGTTCAAAGGGAAGGAGAACCCCACATTTCTCTAACCTCCTCTCCTTCTTCCTTCCGTGCTAACCCTAAACCACAGGTGGTGAGTTCTTTGGAGCAACGAAGAGATGTGGAGCCATAGTGAAGAGGGTTTGATGTACCCCGATGACCAGTGGGTGATCAGTGAACGTCTTGGAGCATCGAACTTCACCCGGAACACCTGCGACACACCTATAGCACAGCTGCAACAAGGTAGTGAACTGCGGGCTTGCAGAGCCTACTCCCGGCCATTGCGGCCAAACCCGAGGTGGCCCCACCTGCGAAGGGGCATGACGAAGGTAGGGGACTTGTCCCCGAAGGTCGTCGAGGGCCCAGGAGTGAAGGAACAGCTGTGCAAGGCCGGCTAGGGAAGCGCAGTGCGGCTACGCAAGGATGAAGATGACGAGAGTCACATTGGACCGTTCTACCCCTTCGGTGAATGAAGCAGTGACAACTTACATGGGGGTATTTTTGACATTCGATTATGTTTCCAAATCGCAAGAGCATTGCATGGTAAGGAGGCGACGTGGCACTCTCCGATTGGTCCAGAGTAAGTGAATTTCATTAAATTCATAACTTTTTAACGGTAGCTCATTTGGGGACATATAATACATGAATCTTTCTCAGAATAACGAGCGGAATCTAATAAAAATATAGTTAGAAGCTAATTCCTCTTATAATTGGAAAAGTAATGGAAGATAGCAACTTTAATACTTTAATGTTTAAAGAACCCTATTTTGAGTTGATTAATATATTTAATAGGGTTTAATGGATGATTAAAGTTGATATTAGTCTACTAATGATAAAAAGGAACATTAATAATAAAAAGGATGAACTTTGCACGTAATTCGGTTAATTTAGAGTTTATGTGCATAAATAGGCTTTAATGGGCCTCGAAACCCTAATGTTGGTAATTAGGACTACTAATGGCTTTAATTATTCGATTTCATGTATAGAATTGAGTTTTCATGGTTATAAGCTATTTTGAGCGTTAAAGTTCCTAATTTGTGGATAAATACCCTTCATGTGGAAATTAGGGTTTCCTAGTGGACAAAAGGTAGAATTAATGATAAATAATGTTCATATGTGAATTAGACCATAATGAATTATGAGTTGTTAATCTGAAAGAAACTAAAGGTGATAATTGAGTCTAATGACCTTAAAATAACTTAGAAGGATAAAAATGGTAGTTTTGGTATAAAAGAGAAATAATCGACTTTAATTGGGATTATGATGTTGAAATTAGGGTTTGTGAACTAAGAGAGCATTAAATATGATAAAAGCATTATGGAGGCAAAAACCCTAATAAAACCCTAAAGTAATCTAGAAAGCCTAAGGTGGAATCCAAGTCTAGCTTTAGAATGTTCTGGAGAAACTATAACACTTGGATCCCATGCATTAATTTCAGGATATTGTTGATTGTTCTTTATCCTTATTGCTTGGACAATCAAGTTGCTCTGGATCAGGTATGTGGTTAATTATGAATAACCGCCTTAATTTCCCGAGGATTTTTCGGATGGTTAATCACATTGAATGCAAATTATCAGTTTGGATGTTCATACTTGCAAATCATAAAGTCACTATGACTATCACAATAATAATAGAAGTATGTATTCTCACACCTACATGCCACCCTAATGGATGACACCAAAGGTCAGGCCCATATGGGTAGATCAATGGGCACCATGAGTGGTGACCCCAGGCACCAAGCTCAGGAATGAGAAGGTGGCCTATGATATTGCATGACTAATGGGCACCATGAGTGGTGACCCCCAGGCACCAAGCTCAGGATCGAGAAGGTGGCCTTAAGTCATTGGCAAAAGAAACCCTAAGGTGGGTATGCCAGGGTTAGGGCAAAAGCGGTGGAGAATGTCATACTGAAAAGGGTAAATTGGCTTGTTAATTAACTTGATTGTGATAATTAGATTGTTATCCATATGTGCAAACTTTTGGTTGTCCCCACATACCAGTATATTTCGATATGCTGACCGACGTTTTATTTGTCAGTGTTTTAGGTACAACCCTGAAATGAACAAACAGTAAAGTGACATATTGTGAAAGTAAAACATAAAGTGCAAGGAGGATTAGATAGAGTAGATTCAAGCTTGGATAGATAAATTTCCAAGGTTTTAAAAGGTATGCAAAATTTTATTTTAATACCAGTTTTCAGTTTAGTTAGTAGAATTTCATAATTATTATTGATTATTTGTTGAACCTTTGATCTGGGTTATTGGTTAACGGCTCTGACCTTTCGATCTCCCTTAATTAGGGGTTACCGGGAGGTGGGGTCGTTACAATTTGTAGTAACACAATATGTGTTTTTTTATATTTTAAGGTGATTACTCACTGTTGTTCACAATGCATATGGTGTTATGTAAATCACTTTGTGGAGATGGAAGCGCTATAGTCGCATGATCTACTTTTATATATAATTGAACTTTTAAGTAACCACTCATGAATGTGAAATTACAATCATTAGATTCATTGTATCCCCAAACCTTTTAATTTTTTGATAACTTTAAAGGTCTATTCGGAAGGGCTTGAAATTAGATTCAATATGAATTTCAACTTGTCCTTTTGTACGAACTTAGAACATTCTACCCCTGTATCAAGGTGGTGATTTTTGGGTAATTTTAGGTTGAAACTAGGATAATAAGAACTATTGCATCCATTGTAATCCTCTACTCTGGGGTATAAGAATCTTGTCTCACTTGGATTAGTATTTTACCCCAGATAGGGTGTGTCTTTTTGTGTAATGGGGGTTTGCCTCTTTATACTTGCCACTTTTAGTCTAAATTTAGGCTTATTTGTTTTGAAACATGACATTGAAATGACTACCCCTATTAACATGACATTGAAAAGGCTACCCCTATTCCCAAGGTTAGCGTGCCCTAGGGAGCTAGATCCAGGTCTATAGCCAGATTGACCTGAAGGGCTTATTTGGTTACATTTGAAAAGTATTTGAAATAAGACTTGGGCTTGTTTTTTTGTGCAAACGAGGCACCTTCTACCCTGGGTAGCAAACTGGTTTTTTTTTGGATATTTTGGGTTGAAATCGGGGTAACGACCAATGTTACTCTGGTTTCTGTATTCGATCCTGGGTTAGTAGAATCCCTTCTTCCCCTGGATTACGATTCTACCCCGATTGGCCTCCATCTTTTTGTTGAGTTGAGCTCTTGTCTTGTATACTAATTTTCTAGCTTGGTTATTTCTGCTCGAATTTAGGCTTATTGGTTCCCAGGCATGATTATAAAAAAACTGTCCATGTCAGGGGACAGCATACCACAGGTAGGGATACATGCTTGTATTCCCAAATAACCCTAAAGCTTCAGATATGTTTGATTTAATATTATATGGGTCGGGCAGTTCGGGTTCGAGTTTGATCCATGTTCAGAAATTAGTTTTGTTAGACATAACGGTTTAGGTTAGGTTCAGGGGCGGATCGGGGGGGGGGGCTACCGGGGCTTCAACCCCCCCTCCCAAAATCTTAAATGTTAATTTATATGTATTTATGTATGTTTAGTATTATAAATATAGTATATATACGAGCTCTTTAGATATATGTCAAGACAAAGTTGTAGTTGGGTTGGTAGAAGTACATTGGTTCTAAACTAGGGACTCAGGTTCAAATCCCACTACAGACCACAACTAGTGCCATGTATAGCTAACTTGGCCTATTGCCATGTACGTTCAAAACCATTGGGGATTAAGAAAGGGAGTGTTTGAATGTTGATGGAGTTTGGACGTACGATGTATGGGTTACCCCAGGCTACAGGGCGCAAAAATGGGTATGAAAGAAAGGGGGGAGTAATTTAGTATAGTGAGTGAAAGCATGCTTTACGGATTTAACACGCAGAGGAGCAGAGATAGAAATGACAGAAGCACATGAGAACAGCTGCCAGGAAAGGAGGGAAAAGGGAAGAAGGAAAGGGATTGGTATGGGCCAGGGAACAAAACCAGTAAGCAGTCGAACACCACCACGGTCACCGCCACTTATTTAACCCCAGTAAGCAGGCGCCATGCTGGACGGGGAGAAGAAAAAAGGAAGTGAAATGAACGTGTGTTGATAACGGAGGTAGCCATGCAAGAGACAACCTAACCACACCCGTCGGTGCTCCCTTTCCTTTCTCAAAGTCGACGTTCCCACTTTATTCCATGCAGTATAACATATCTTAAAAAATTCAGCGTATATCATACCGGTTCGTCGAGTCGCGCGTTAAGAAGTGTCCATACAGACGTCCCTCTATGCTAAAATAGATACTTGACATAAGAAATCACAATTTTTCATTCTCAATGTACTTAAAACTTGTTAACTCATTAATTTCAAAGAAAAGAAAGGAAACAAGAAAAAAGAGGGAGGTACAAAAAATAATGAAAGGAAGCAAACCAAAAAAGTGAAGTAGATTAAAGAGGAGAAGAAAGTATTATTAGATATTATTTGCATATATCTTAGTAGCATACTACATTTTCCGATACAATTTGTGTAATACTACTCAAAATATACAAATTCTACCAAAAACATCAAATACATAATACCAAGATATTCAGACTCAAATGAAAATTCAAACAATATAAAAAATATATTCTTTTTTCATCTCATTTACCATATTATACTAGACAAAACCAATTTGCACACACAACAATATCTAGTTATATTGTGAAAACTAGATATACCCGACATTACTAATTTTTGAACTTAATAATGCCAGTTTTTATACTTGGCAGAACCAAAATTCAGAGAGACTTTGGTATTACAGGAGTTCTACATTTTACGCTTTCACCTTAATGAGAAGATTCCATGTATTTAGTAGAAAATTTCTCTGATTCCTGAAAAGACAAGTGTGTATAACGAGTGTGGAATGGTTCAAATCAAATGGACGTTGTTCCCTTCCATCCTGATTGTTCCTTTCTTCTCCCGGCGTGTTTCTCAGGTTGTCGTCACTGACTCACTGCACGCCAGGCATCGCGGCACATGGGGTATACCGCCACGTTGCGAGGTGAGGTCGATTACGTAACCACATCACGCGTTGTTGCTTATTATCGCCACAAAACTAAAGAAATCTATTCTAGCATGTTACCAGTTTTCTCAAGACAAGAATCGGAAGAAGAGGAAAACCACATGCATTATGTAGGGAAACGCAGAATCATTCTTATTGTGATTCCGTGATCTTCATCCCCCACCACTGACAAGTAACGACCATCCTCCGTGGTTTTAAACATAAACAAACACACAAACAAACAAGGAATGAGAATGAGAGGGGGAATCTAGAGATCTCCTGTTCAATTTTTAGCGTTACACAGTCATCTACACACCTGTTCACATACTCAATTCTTCAAAGTTTACACTGGTCTAACATTTTTTTCTCATACAAATTAGCTCTACAACAATTAAGTCAATGCAGAAGGTGAACAATCCCAAATTTCTCTCTCCATTCCTCTCTCCAGCCCCAATTTTTTAAAATTCATTTTCTCTTTTGCAACTTCACTCTCTAGTTCCATTCCACCCCACCAACGTTCCTACATTAGTAAAGTACGTGTGTTTACATTACGTGGTTGAAAGTACTGTATTTTTTGTATACAATTTTATCAAACACTACACTTTGAATGTATTTAGAACCTGGTTGTTACTATTGTATTTCTTGTACAATATGGTTGTTAATATTGTACTTCTTGTGTGGAATTTTGGCAAACGCTACATTTTAAATGTATCCAAAATGTAGTCTCGTATTGTACGCTCATACTGTACGTCTTGTACTGTACGTCTAAATGTATTGTCAAACGATAGTTAGTATTGTACATCTCGTACTATACGTCTTGTATTGTACCTATTAAAAATACAAATATCTAATGGGACACTGGTAATAAGATTTCAGGGATATATGTAATATACGGTTGTTATGTACGTCTTGTAGTGTACACAAAAATTGAGATAAAAATGATAATGATTATGCATGAGCAAATATTGCAGTGTGTAATGGTATGAATATTGTATATGATTAAAACTTGAAAATTATATTATTATATATATAACGACATTAGACACAATACATGAAATAAATTACTATAAAAAATGTCAACAAATATTGTGTACAGTACGTGCATTTACAATATATGAGTTGGAAGGAATTAGAAATGAACTTTTTTTTGTTCCATATTCTGGGTATAGCAGTGGGTGGATGGGTGACTATGGTTAGAATTTTCAAAATTTTAATATAAAATCTCAATCTCTTGTTCATTTTTTTTTTCAATCTATTGTTCATATGGCGCCCTTACCCTCTTGTCGGTGTAGCGGCGTCCCGCAACGTGACGTCCGGTCTGATGTGCTGGCTGTGCCCCTGCGGAAAATGTTGACATGACTTGTATGGTGGGGTCCAGAATGGAACAAGGCCAGGTTCATCATGTGCCGATGCCTGACCCGCGTCTCATGTGCGGGTGACTTTTATGTTTTGGACCAAACAGGTGACATGAATGTTAAAGTTTTATTAACCAGAAATTGAAACAAGTCTGTACTCCTCCAGTAACGCCCGGTTCCACCCTCCCTTACCTTGCAGGCGAAACAAAAGGGTTACATAGATTTCGTCACCACTAACAAAAATGGCAAAGCACTTACACACACAATTACCCGCTTTATCATTAGTCGGAAGAAGAAAATAACTTGGATAATAATCCCGGCATATCTAAGTCATCCATGTACCCCCAAGTAAGGAGTACGAGTAATGCCAAAGTTTTACTATGATTAAGTCCACCAGCCCCCCATGATTTCATATTAAGATGACCTCATTGAGTATTCCAATACTTAATATGTCGAAATACTAATATACCATCTTAGATCAGAACTTATAACTGGCATACGGTAATCGTCGAAATAGAATCACATTAATAGAAAATAGATACTAGGGCTGGACATGAAATCAAACTTGACCGTCAAACCAAATCAAACTTGATCAAACTGCATAGTTAAGTCCAATCTAGATGGATATCGTGGTCAAATTTCTTTGAAAAGGGTTCAGACCATACTTATATGGTCTGTCATAGTCTGGGTGAATAGGTAACTGTTAAGATCGAAGTTCACAGACTCTACAAATATGTTTGTGTTTATATATATATATATATATATATATATATATATATATATATATATATATATATATATATATATATATATATATATATATACACACACACACACTTAAGTAAATTATTCTAGTCATAGTTTTTTTTATGCATACACAATATTTTTAAATTACTCAACATTATATTTGTCATTGATGTTGTAAATGACTTTTATGTTAATCTTGCATCTGATATATATATATATATATATATATATATATATATATATATATATATATATATATATATATATAAAGAGAGAGAGAGAGAGAGAGTTAGGCTAGAATACACTCAAGTAGTTTTCCACAATTCAATATTTTTTTTAAATCTAATCCGTTGATCTTCTTACATCATGTGAATAACTCGTATATAAAATTTGAGCTCATTTGGACATTTATAGGTCATGTTATGAAGACCACAAAAATTATGCATTTCAAATTACTTTTGTGCATCGATTTTATTGCCCTCAGACGAGTGACTTATACTTATCGTAATGAGCTCAAAATTGACATGTAGCCTAATTATAGTATAACAATGAAAATCAATAGTTTACATTTTGCAAAAAAATAGTCTTGATATGCAAACAAGACTTGAGTGTAGCATACAATCTGTATACTCAGAGTGTATTCTGTTGTATTTCCTGTTCCAGAATTCAGTTTTTCTAGCCAAACGTTTATCCCATATTGCTTGTTGCAGGAACCACACAGCTCCTTATATGTGCTAGTGGTCCCCAAAAGGTCAAGACCTCTCAAGGGTATGGGAATTTATGACTAATTGACTAGGCTCGTGTATTTCTCAGAATAAAATAAAATACACACATGTTCGCTCGCTCGCCTCGCCCCGCCTGGTCTAGTTTTGTGCGTGTGTGGATTTATCTTTTTACGAAATATTTTATTTTGTTTTGTTTGTCCCAAAACGATGTTTTTTTTCTTTGTTTTGCGTTGTTTGAGGTTCGGTTGACAACATTTAAGACACAACAATAAAACTTCTCTTGACTACCCATTTAAGCCGACCATTAAACGCGATATTAAAGACGCACGTTGGAGAGACCAACAGGTGCGGGCAGTTACCGTGGCGGCTGAGACACACTCCATATAAGGAGGCGTCCGCTCTCATTTGAGAGAAAAAAAATAGACAAGAGATACATAGAGAGATACTGAGAGACAATACTTGAAAGAAATTCATCGGTTCCTTTGCTGCTTTAGCACAGTTCCTTTATTGCTATACTTTTGTTCCTTTCTTGATGTACATCGGTTCCTTTATTGTTGTACAACAGTTACTTTCCTACTCCACTACAATTCATTTTACAGCGGTTTCTTTCCTGATGTACAACGGTTCTCGTTCTGCTGTACTGAGGTTCCTTTCCTGTGGTACATCAGTTCCTTTACTCCACCGCGATAAGCCTGTTCTTCCCAAACACAACCCCACCTTGCTGCTATCTTGCGCCGACGACTACTTCACGACGTCGTTTTACTGTTTGCGACCAAGGGCTAAAGGAACGAGTTCAACAGAGCACTCTCGCTTGTACCGAGCGATTGTACTAGAGTTGGGGTGGCTAAATCTTGGAGATAGACTGCCGGAGACGCTCGTGCTAGGAGCGGCAGAATCTGTCTTTAAGATAGTGTTTCACGCGCCTTCATCTTAGGCTCTGGAGTTTGATTTCTAAACTCATTCTTCGTTTTCTTTGAATCTGAATTATTGTTAATATTACTCATGCTTATTGAAGGTTAACTGCTTATAATTATCTAATTAATATCTGTCTTATAGCAACTCAAAATTTTCTAACATTTTCAAGACAAATACTATCTATTTACTACTCTGTTTTAAATTGTATAAACAATTGCATAGACATACCAGTTCATTCCTAAAATAGTTGTTAATTAGATATACATCTTACTTCCTGTTTGAGTAATATGGATTCAAAAGATATGCTATCGCTTGACGGTGTAGCCTCCCTTCATCCAGAACACTTTTCTGGTTTACACTTCCATCGCTGGAAATAGAAAATGCAATTTTGGCTTACATCTCTTGAACTTGTGTCTGCCATCTTACCACCCGAAGACTCTATTCCTCTTGTGCCTCCACCACAACCCGCTAACATCCTTACTGGAGAAGTCAATCCTGAACCTGTTGTTCCTAAACTCATTGTTCCACTCCTGTTTCAAAGGAGATTAATTACCTATCTCATGGTAGGATCCTATCAGCCTTATCTGATGAACTGTATGACATATACCATAGGATTCCAACTGCTCTTAAACTATGGATGGCCTTAGATTCTAAATTTGGTCTAGAAGACACTAGTCTTGAGCATTATGCCTTTGTTGAATGGCTAACATATAATATGCTTGATGATAAACCTGTCTCGGCTCAAGTTCTAGAATACCAAAACTTAGTGTCTAAATCCATGGCTAAAGGTTATAACCTTAATGAAAATGTTCAAGAAGAAGCCCTCATAGAGAAGCTCCCTCCCTCTTAGAAGGATTTCGCCAGGACCCTTAGGCATAGACAAGGGAACATATCCATGACATCCTTAGTCAAATCTCTGCAAACCAATGATAGACATAGGGAACAAGACATGAAGTCTAACATGTATGTCAACATGGTTATAGGTGATAAGACTAAGAAGAAATCCAACCAATCCCATCTCCATAAGAAATCTAAACCTTCCTTTAAGGGTCACAAGCACCACCAAAATCAGAGTAATAATAATAGTGATCAAGGAGAAAAATGTGTCTGCTTTGTGTGTGATAAACCTGGCCACTTAGTGAATGTGTGCAGATTTCACAAAGGTCAAAGGAAGCAGAATGTCCAGGCTCCTAAAATTCCTAAAGTAAATATGATCACTGTGGGGGAAGTTCCATCCTCTTCTATAGAAAGGTTAGAAAATCCTACTGTTCTTTTTGCTGACTTATCTTCAGAGTGACACATAGATTCTGGTGCCACCTGCCATATTTGCTTTGACCAATCCATCTTTTCTACCTATCAGGTCAAAACTGATAGAGTGATCAAATGGGGAGATCATTCATCCACCATCCCGATTGCTGGCTTTGGACGTGTGGACATAAAGCTTACTTTTGCAAATATTCTTAGATTACATGATGTCCAACATGTACCTTCTTTCTGTAGAAATTTGATTAGTCAAGTTATTTTACAACATTCTGGTTATACCTTGTTGTGTCAAGGCAATAGAGTTATAATTTCTAAGAACGGTTCTTATAATGGTCTTGCATAAACTTGTAGTGGTTTGATTAAACTATCTTCTATTTCATGTAATGCTTCTTCTAGTAATGAAATATCTTCTAATGTTTTAGTTTTTGAAACTTGTGATGTTTGGCATGCACGTATGTGAATAAAAATATGATGAAATGCATGATTCACTTAGATTTGATTCCTAAGATGCATATTGATATTTCTGATAGATGTCAAGTTTGTGTGTAGGCTAAGATTCCTAAGAAGCCATTAAATCAGTGGTGGATCGTAATACATCCTTGCTTGAGTTAATTCATACTGATGTCTGTGATTTAAATCATGTTCTAACTCGTGATAATATTAGATACTTTGTTACCTTTATAGACAATTTTTCAAAGTATTGTTCTATTTTCTAACTGAAAAATAAGGATGAACAATTAGAAAAATTCAGAATATATAAAACCCAAGTAGAGAAACAACTAGAGAAGAACATTAAAAGAGTGAGGTCTGATAGAGGTGGTGAGTACACTTCTAATGAACTTAACAAGTTCTTTGAGGACCATGGCCTTATTCATGAAACGACTACCCCATATAATCCTCAATCTAATGAAGTTGCTGAGAGGAAGAACAGAACATTGATTAACATGGCCAACTCAATGCTAGCCGAGTCTAGACTTAGTCACAGACTGTGGGGGGAAGCCCTTCATACAACCAACTACCTTCTTAACCACATCTCTTTTAAACACCTTGACAAAACACCCTATGAACTTTGGCTTAACAAGAAACCATGTTTGAAATACCTCAAAGTGTGGGGGTGTTTGGCCAAGGTTAAGATCCCTGAGAATAAGAAGAGAAAACTAGGACCTAAAATTGTTGATACTGTCTTTATAGGATATATTGAAAACAATAATGCCAATAGATTTCTAGTAATAAAATCTAAAATCTCAGACATTAGAGTTAACTCTATACTTGAGATTAGACATGTAGATGATGTCTATTATGAAACCATCTTTCTTGTTAAGGAAAAGGTTCCTAGACAAGTTAGTGAAGATCCCTCTTCTTCCTCTCCTGTTGAACCTCTTGTAGTTCCACCTTTTTATAAAGTATAACATGAACTCCCATTAGATGAACCTCTGAGTGATCTAGGTAGGGGTAAAAGGACTAAAGTTGATAAGAACTATGGTACCAACTTCTACACCTTCATAGTAGAAGAAGACCCGTGTACCTATGAGGATGCCATGAAATCTGTAGACTCTAGCTTTTAGAAGGAATTTGTTGATAATGAAATAGAATCAATTATGAGCAATCATACTTGGATTCTTACTGAACTCCCCCCAGGCTGCAAAACTATTGGATGTAAATGGGTGTTTAGAAAGAAGATGAGGGCATATGGTTCCATTGATAAGTTTAAGGCCAGACTAGTAGCCAAAGGATTTAGTCAAAAGGAAGGATTTGATTACTTTGATACATATGCACCCATAACCAAAATCTCTTCTATTCATATCCTAGTTGCTTTAGCTACGATCCATAAACTTGAAATCCATCAAATGGATGTCAAGACAACTTTCTTGAATGGAGATCTTGAAGAAGAAATTTATATGGATCAGCTCGAAGGATTTGTAGCACCTGGACAAGAACACAAAGTTTGTAGACTTGTCAAGTACTTGTATGGACTGAAACAAGCACCTAAATAGTGGAATGATAAGTTTGATAAAATTGTTTTATCTATCAGATTTATTGTGAATGAATCTGATCGTTGTATTTATTATAAAATTGTTGATGATGCCTGCATAATAATGTGTTTATATGTAGATGATATATTGTTGTTTAGATCTAATTCTGAAATTATATCTGAAACTAAATCTTTTCTTGCTAGAAATTTTGATATGAAAGATTTAGGACTTGCTGATGTATACTTGGTATTAAGTTGAGTAGATCTACTTCTGGTTATGTACTTAATCAAACTCACTATGTTGATAAAATCTTGCATATTTGATATGTTTGATTGTACTCCTATTAATACACCTTATGATGCTAGTTTACATCTTATTGTACATAAGGGCACTCCTGTGGATCAACATAAATATGCTCAAGTTATAAGAAGCTTAATGTACCTTGCTAATTACACTAGGCCCGATATTTCTTACGCTATAAGCAGCTTGAGCAGGTACACTAGCTATCCTAATGAGGACCACTGAAAAGATTTGGTAAGAGTGTTTATCTTAAAGGTACAACTAGGTATAGCCTTCATTATACTAGTTTTCCACCTATATTAGAAGGACATACCGATGCTAACTGGATTGTTGATTCAGATGAAGCCAAATCTACCAGTGGGTATGTATTTTGCCTTGGAGGAGGTGCAATTTCTTGGAAATCAACCATGCAAAATGTGAGAGCTAGATCCACTATGGAGGCTGAGTTTATTACTTTAGATTTAGCTTACTGTCAAGCTGAATGGCTTAAAAATTTACTTATTGATCTGCCTATTGTTTCTAAACCATTTCCTCTTGTTTGCATATTATGTGACAACAAAGCAGCCATTGACAAAGCTAAGCAATCTAAAGGCAACCTGGGTAAGCACTTTATGAGATTAAGATATAAAGATGTGAGAGATCACATCACCTATGGGATCATATCTATAGAATATGTGAAATATGCAATGAATATTGCTGATCCACTTACTAAGGGTCTAGCTAGAAATCTAGTATTCAGTTCATCGAGGGGGATGTGTCTTCTGCCCATTGATTAAACATTGTAGTGGTAGCCTTACCTTTCCAAAATTGGAGATCCCATGAGGAATTGTTCAAAGGGACAACTAAGTTGTCGTGTTATGTGGAAGCACACTTTGGAGTTTTACTCCTTGACCCTCCCTATAGCACTAGTGCTAAGACTATGTCTGGGTATAGGAAGAGCTTTGCTCTGAATGGGTTCAAGGCCAATTATTGGCAGGGTATGCACCAGACAGGATACCCTTAGAGATCCCTACTATTTGAGTGTAACCCAAGAGCTGGGGTTTCTGTGAGTTGGGTATACTCACTAGAGCACTCATGAAACAAGATTATGCAAAGGTCGTTTATGCACAACACCGATACGAACTCAGTCTAGTGCCCACACTATGATTGTTTGATTTACTAAGGTCTGAATCAGAGAGTCTGGTTCAAGACGTAGCTCATCACGTCTCTCTGGATTGAAGTGAGTCATTCTAGGCAATGGTTCAAAGCCACAAGCTACCAATGCTGAAAAACATAATAATATCGCAAATTTTATTATTTATTGAATTTCCGAAAATAATTATGGAACATGTGGGGGAATGTTGTATTTCCTATTCTAGAATTTAGTTTTTCTAGCCAAAATTTTATCACATATTACTTGCATCAGGAACCACACAACTCCTTATATGTACTGGTGGTCCCTAAGAGGTCAGGACCTCTCAAGGGTATGGGAATTTATGACTAATTGGCTAGGCTTGTGTATTTCTCGGAATAAAATAAAACATACACACGTGTGCGCACGTTCGTTCGTTCTCTCGCTCGCCTCGCCCCGCCCCGCCTGATCTAGTCTGGTTCGGTGTGTGCATGGATTTATCTATTTAAAAAATATTTTATTTGGTTTTATTTGTCTCAGAATGACGTTTTATTTTCTTTGTTTTGCGTCGTTTGGAGTTCGGTTGACAAAATTTAAGACACATCAATAAAACCTCTCTTGACTATACATTTAAGCCGACCATTAAACACGATGTTAAAGATGCACATTGGAGAGACCAATAGGTGTGGGCTTTTACCGGGGCGGCTGAGACGCACTCCATATAAGGAGGCGTCCGCTCTCATTTGAGAGAAAAAAACAGACAAGAGATACATAGAGAGATACCATGAGATAATAATTGAAAGCAATTCATCGATTCCTTTGCTGCTATAGTACAGTTCCTTTATTGCTATATTGTTGTTACTTTCTTGCTGTACAACAATTACTTTGCTACTGTACAACAGTTTCTGTTCTGCTGTACCAAGGTTCCTTTCTTGCGGTACATTAGTTCCTTTACACCACCATGATAAGCCTGTTCTTCCCGAACACAATCCCACCTTGCTTCTATCTTGTTTCGATGACTACTTCACGATGCCATTTTGCTATTTGCAATCAAGGGCTAAAGGAATGAGTTCAACACAGCACTCTCACTTGCACCAAGCGGCTGTACCAGAGTTGGGGTGGCTAAATCTTAGAGATAGACTGCCGGAGACACTCGTGTTAGGAGCGGAAGAATCTGTCTAGAAGACAATGTTTCACACACCTTCATCTTAGGCTCTGGAGTTTTGATTTCTAAACTCATTCGTCGTTTTCCCCGAATCTGAAATACTGTCAATATTACTACTGCTTATTGGTGGTCAGCTGCTTACAATTATCTAATTAACATCTATCTTACAACAACTCGAAATTTTCTAACATATTCTAGCCTGACTATATATATATATGGGCCCATCTTTATTGCCCGTGTAGGTAGCTACCCGCCCACCCTTCCGACCACTTTTTTTGAAGAAAAAAAATTCACAATTGCAGAGGAGCATTTTATCTAGCTTCCCAAAAAATTTCATCCAAAAATAATAACATTTGCCCCACCAAAATAAAAAAACTCGTCCTTATATATATATCTGCTATATATTTTGTACAGCGTTACTCTTTTAGTCGTGTAGTTACTTTCTTATCACCATAGTTACTTTTTTGACAACAGAGTTACTTTTGTGGCTAGAAGAGTTACTTTTTTGGCTGTCGGGTAGCAAAATTCTAGGCTACCCACGCGGGCAATGAATGAACGCCATATATATATATATATATATATATATATATATATATATATATATATGAGGTTAGAAAGTGTGTACCGACCGGTACATGTAACTTACGTGTACCGGCTATTAAAATAGCATATGTAGAGTATGTCGTTAAAATCCAACCATATGGATTGATTCAACTCTATATAGATTAGATGTCTTTAAAAAATCATAACCATATCTTATGTAGATCATGAGATATAGCCATACATTATTCAACGGTTTATGCAATTTCTGCAACTTACCATTGATTAGAAAATAGACATTTTCTTTTATTGTATGCTCTATGAATATCATATTGCGATGATTTTTGGTACACATCTTATCTAAGGGGTATACTATACATCCATAAGGTTGAATTATTCAATACAATTTTACAATCTCCATAAATGAAGGTGGGTACATGTAAGCTACATGTACTCGGGTACACAATTCTTTTAGCCTATATATATACATATATATATATATATATATATATATATATATATATATATATATATATATATATAGTCAGGCTAGAATACACTCGAGTGTACAAATTACGCCGTACACCTCAATGGTTTTTGCCTATCTAGACCTTGTCTTTTCAAAATCCAATCCATTGATCTTCATGGTTACAATAATAATACACGACATACAAAATTTGAGCTCATTTGGATGAGTGCAAGTCACTCATCCAAGGACAACAAAATTGATGTACAAAACTAATTTGAAATGTATGATTCTTGCCTCCTTTAGATGCACGGTCTATAAGTATCAAAATGAGCTAAAATTTATTATATATTACGTTCTTAAGATATTTAAGAAGATCAATGGTTTAGAATTTTCAAAAGGTTACTACATATTTAAAAGTGACTAAGGTGTACGGTTCCTATGGTACACTCAAGTGTACACTATCCTGGCTATATATATATATATATATATATATATATATATATATATATATATATATATATATATATATATATATATATATATATATATATATATATAGATAGATAGAGAGTCTGGCTAGAATACACTCGAGTGTATAGATCGTATGAATACACTCACGTGCGTTTGCATATCATGACTATTTTTTGCAAAATGTAATCCATTGATCTTCACTAGCATACTATAACTAGGATACATAAAAATTTTGAGCCCATTTGGATGAGTGTAAGTCACTCATCTGAGGAAAACAAAATTGATGCACGAAACCAATTTGAAATGCATAATTTTTACAGTCTTTATAACATGACCTATAAATGTCCAAATGTGCTCAAATTTTGTATATAAGCTATTCACAAGATGTTTAGGATGATCAATGGATTAGATTTTTGAATATAATATTACATCATGAAAAACTAATTGAGTGTATTCTATTTTGAATACACTCGAGTGTATTCTAGCCTGACTCTATTATATATATATCATATGGCCAACACAGAAAATGTCAATGGTTGGAAGAGTCACTCTTTCAAAGGCGGCAGTTGAGGGACTTCTGATCTTCTGGGTACAACAAGGAGAGATTCATGGGGCAGTATTAGATAGAATGGAAATGAAGATGGCAAACTTCCTTTGAGCTGGTACACACCATCCAATGAAATATGCACGCTTGGCACTCCTGAAAGATGAAGACGGGCTGGACTTAAAAGCACCAAGAGACATAGAAAGTGGAGAACAATGAGAAGAATTATTATATATCAAGAGGGCACGTCTAATTGGGAAAAATGAATGAGAGAAAGATATCCTAGAAGATTCCCTACTACATAAATGGCTTATAACGTCACATTTACAGGCGTCGATTGTTAACAAAAACCGACGCCTAAAAGCTACAACGTCGGTTGAATACAAAAATTGACATAAATCTATGGGGAGTGGCCAGACATGGGTATCCCTTTTTATTTAGCGTCGGTTCCTCAATAAGCAACCGATGCCCAAAATTGACCGCCAAATCCAAATTTTCCAGTGAAAAAAAATTACCTCCAAAATTTAACATACGACATTGGTTGTTAACCAACCAACCGACGACTAAAGATTTTTTGCGAGATAGAAATTGGGTCATTTTTATCATCAATTTTCTTGCGATAACCGATGCTAATGTGTTTACGTGCGCTGTCCCTGTGAAAATGTTCACCCCTTTGGCGTCAATTTTCTACGGAAACCGACAACTATGGTCATAATTCGAGAACTTTTTCTTTTGTCGGCATATTTAGATAGATGTCAGTTTTTCTAGTTGAAACTGACGACTGTCATGGAACATAGGTGTCAGCTATTTTGAATAACTGACACCTATTGTTAACTTAATAGCACCCGCGTGAGCCAGACTCTTCCCCCTTCTTTGTTTCATTCCCGATTGAGAGCTTTGGTTTGGCGATTCCTTTCTCCCCCGCCTCCGATTGAGAGCTTTGGTTTGCCGCCTTCCACCACCGCCGTCGCTGAGGCCACCGCTCGCCTGCTCGCTGCTCGTTGCTGCCACCACTCGACACCTGTTGATCGTCGTCACCGCTCGACACCTATTGATCGTCGTCGCCGCTCGACACCTGCTCGCCTGCTCACTTCTCTCCACCGCCACTCGACACCTGCTCTCCTGCTCACTTCTCACTGCCGCCGCCGCTCGACACAGGTACCCTCTTCCTCCTCTATTTCCTCCATTGAGAAGGCCAGTCACTACTTACATCCTTCAGTAGATGCTTGTTCCTAAGCGCAACTAATCACATGACAGGTTCTTAGATTGACAGTTCAAAATCACCACGGTTAGGGTTCTTAGATTGACAGTCCAAAATAAGATGAAGTTAGTGTGAAACTCAATTTTATGTATGAAAGAAAAGTGATGTCACTTCCAAACCTGGTTTCTATTTATACATCCCAAGTGGACATTTTTACCCTTCTATATGATTAAAAATAACAACTGGATACACATCCATGTCCATGAAATATATTATTGTTTTTGTTTAGTTGTGCCCTAGCGATGTATTGTCTCATAGTTCTAAATTTTCATGTTATGAAATTGTTACAAAATTATATCTTCAATCTGCTTTTTTCACCTTTATACTATATGTAATTCCTCTAAAATAGTAGATCTATTTGGTATAACTGTCGACCTTTGTCTAGACCCTAAAGTGGACTCTATGAACACAGCAAATTAAAGTATCATATTAATATATAATAGTTTATTTATGGAAGTTACATAGAGACATGCAATTTTTAGTAACAAAATGATCAAAATAACCCCTATTATATTTTGCTACTGTAAAAAAGTAAACCCTAGGAATTGATAGTATAAATGCATCTAAACATTCATAAGCTATTAATGTGTCACTTGGAGAGAAATGGACACATTCCTATTTAAGTAAAAATTACATAGGACATAATATGAAGTAATGATTAGTAACATAATGTGGTGGTTATCTATATGCAATTGATTATATATGCAATTCAAGTAGAAATACTAGAAAGAAAGATAATGAAACAAGCATGAGATTGAAAATAACCTTAGATGGGAAAGAAAACTTCAAACCAATGCATGGTGTTTTATGGTCTATCTTCCTAATGAGTTATGTTACAAACATCTATATATTAGGTTAAGGACATGTTTCTATTGTGACATGTTGAGTTGTTTGCTATGTTATACCCACCAGATTTGTGTTATATATAAAATAATAGATTGATTAATTTAGGAAGCATTGATATGTTGTTATGGTTGTCCACAAGTGTTTTTCTAAGAAAATTGTGTGTTGAATGGGGTTGTGAACAAGGGACTGGTGTTATATTTTGTTGGCCTAGAAACCCATCCAAGATTTACTCATTTGGAGTAAATCTTGGATAGTCCCCAATTTGGGACTATTCTTGAAAACCTAATCTCACTTAGGATGTAAGTGTATAATGTGTATTGGGTTTTCAAGAAAATTTCGGCAGCATTTCCCCGTTTGTTCTCTAAGTACATATGTACTTGGAGAACAACGGGGAAATGCTACCAAAATTTTCTTGAAAACCCAATACACATTATACACTTACTAGCGAGATTAGGTGTTCAAGAATGGGATAGGTGGTAAAAGACAGTTCATTGAAGATCTTATAGATGAAGAACACTACTATGATAAGTATGATGACTCCAGTCCATTCTCAGTTGGGTTGCCAATACCACTAAATATTGAAGCTAATGATGACTTGTATGTGCACAGAGATCACAATGAAGGATTGTTAATTGATAAAAGATCGCAATATTAGAGGCATGCATGTTTATATTTTTTTATATGTTTTATTTTTATGAACGTGAACTTTACAATGTCAATGTGAACTTTACAATGTGAATTACTTTACAATGTGAATGTGAACTTTACAATGTGAATTACTTTACAATGTGAACTTTACAATTTGAATGTGAACTTTCAGATGGCTGAGCATTCATATGATGATCGTGTTGATGATTACTGTGAGGGTGAGGATGTCAATGCGCTGCCTCACAATATACGTTTTAAAAATATATCCCACCTCACATTTATAGTTATATCCTGTAAGTGTGTTTTTTTGTCAAATTTTAGGTTGGTGATGTACCCCCTGAAGAAATTGGGGCACTTGATGAGCAGCAAATTCCGATCATGCATGTGAGGGGCATCACAATGATGAACAAGTTACTATAGAAAAGGGGCAATGGACCCAAACTGGATGTGGATTTTGATAATGCACATGAGGGGCATCACAATGATGAACAAGTTACTATAGAAAAGGGGCAATGAACCCAAAATGGCTGTGGGTTTTGATCATGCAGGAAATCTAGTTGGAGTGAACTGCAACTCATTTATTTCATATCTTGGGTTTCTTACTCGCAGCCATTGTAGTCCTATTTTTGAATCCTGGCATAGAGTTCCTAAGGGGAAAAAAGACTTAATCTGGAAGGAACTATGCACGAGTTATCATTATTTGCAATTCTATTTTTCTAGATTACTAATTTTTAGGATACTAGTTAATAGCAATTCTATTTTGTAAAGTATATTTGATCTGGATGAAAAGCTGCATCATAAATATGTGATGCAACGTTGTGGGAGGGTCCTAAGGAACTATAGGACAAATCTCACCTGATATTACATACGAAATGCTGAGAAGAGGTTCTTGATTGATTTCCAATTCTAGACATTGATCACTTTTTTACTAACTCTACACTAATAATTTTTGTTTGTATTCTCTTTAAAAAATAAATTTAGGAAGAAGGCATCCCCTGATCAATTGAACTACCTGGACCCTAAAGACTGGGAGGAGTTTGTTACCCAAAGAAAAATGGATGAATTTAAGGTATTAATCGCCACTCCCAATTTAATTAATATACGTTCTTATGGATTCACCTATTCAAGATTAACCTTTAGTGTTATTAACCAAATCAATGTGCTTACTAACAAGGCTATCAGTGATGCTCAAAGAGAAAGGCATACACTGAATGTGCATGACTATACAATGGGTCCAAGAGGCTATGTAGGCATTTGCCAAAGACTACATGCTGAGTATACTGCTCAGTCTACTGCTAAGTCTGTTGCTACTCAGGAGTCCTCTACTATTGGTCCCGCACCTCTTCCTCACCATGCTATGTGGATAGCTGGGAGGCAAAATAAGAAGGGAGATATAACGAAGACCGCAACTACTGAGGTGGCTACAAAAATGGTAAAATTCAACTCTTAGAGCAATCGATCAATATTGATTATTGTTATGTTTACTTATCAATTTCTGTTGATGGCGATTAGTGGGAGCTGCACGAGTAGAGGAAGGAAGGTAAGTTCATCCCTGAGGGCGCAAGGGATAAATTGACAGTTGCTATGGGTAACCTAGAGCATCCTGGACGTGTTAGGGGTGCAGGCGCTGGTGTGGGCATCAAAGCGTTATTTGGGCCATCCTAGCACAAACTTGTCCCAAAAGCGGGACTTTCACAAGTTGAGGTAACCCATTCTTTTTTTAGAATTGAGAAAGGGAATTCAATAATCGATAGATAGCATTTCTTTTATCCATGTTTAGGTAGACAAATTAATTGAGAGGAAAGTTCAATAAGCAATGGTGAAGTGGCATGCGTCTCAGACGGCCACTCAGACGGTACTTGTGACATGTTGCGCTTCTATTACTCCTACTGTAGAGGTTGGGAGTAATCATGTAGACCCACCACCTAGCACATCCTCTGTAAGTATTTTTATGACATAGTAGCTAGTCTTTGCAGAGGTTGGGAGTTTGTGTATATATGCATATAACATTCTTTATGTAAATTTGTAGGGGTTGAATCCATGTCATCTAAAAAGTCAAGAATATGGCATTGCAGAGGCATCGACTTACTCACCCCTTCCAGGAGAAATGTTTCATGGGACTCCAGTACCAGATGGTGTGGTTCGTGTGAGCCCGATAAGTGTAGTCCCCAAATGGAGGGATCTTACATTGCCATATGCCCACCTAGATTCTGAAATGCTTGGTGAGGCAGAAGGCAGAGTGATATTGTGGCCCAAAGTGGATGTCGTCTATACTAATATTGTATGCTAAATTTACATTAATTTGTTAGTGTGTACGTATATATGAGTCAATTGATATGAAATTATATATATAGGTCAAAAGGAAGACAACCGCTACATCTCAACCTCCACCTCCACCTCTTGAAGTACCAAGTTGGCTTTCAAAGGACCTAAACGCCTCGTTAGGTCCTAATTGTAGGGGTATGGCAGATTGGATAAGCGAACATGATCCAAATTTCCCTAAAAATCTTACTATTCTAGAGGAAGTTGTAGGTCAATCATACGATAACAATCTATTTATAAAAGTTTTGCATATGTATTAATGCATACATAATACAAGTTTTGCATATATATTAATGCAGGTCAATCATACAATAACAATATATTTATACAAGATATTTTTGAGTTGTTTCGTTATGATTGGCTGAACACATCTATGATAGAGATGTGGATATGGTGAGATCTTATTTATACATCCATATACCTTGTTTTATATATGGTGATCTGGTTTCTTATATATTAATGCATACGTAATATATATTTTACATCCACTTACACACGATATGTACAGATTTTTCATTTCTCCATGTGGGATTTTTGGTTCCATCTTTGATTAGTCTTGTAGTTAAAAACTCTAGGTCAGTTACTTCATACTGATGTGATGTTTTTAAATATTTTGGTAAAAATAAGAAGACAGTGATAATAGCTCCATTCAATGTCGGGTAAGTTTACTTTGCTTATAATTTGGACTTCAGAAAATTACATTTTTATTGTGACTTTTGAGTTATTAATTTATAACTTTCTTACCTCTAGTGGTAAGTATTGGGAGTTACTAGTTATTGTCCCCAAGACGTTCACTGTCTATTATCTAGATCCTGCAGGGAAGGAGTTGAATATATATGGACACACAATGAAAATGCCATTATTCCCGTGAGAAACATTTCATATTTTTATATCCGTTAACATATGTTATTACATTACTCTTTAATTATACAATTTAATGTGTTACATTAACATGTAGGGCTTTACAAGAGGACGCCAAAGCCGGAGGAAAGATCCCCAAGAAAAAGAACCAGCCACTAACTTGGCAGAATGTAAAAGTAATTTCCCAACTCCAATGTATATATTATTTATATGAACTGTGCTTATTTGTATTTTTGAATATTTTGTATGTTTCAATTTATAGTGTGCTACACAAGACAACAGTTGGGCATGTGGATACAATGTGATGTGATTTATGAGCATAATTATCGAGCATGCCGCAATGGAAATTGATACCATACGTCAGGTATTATATGTAGTCTCATTAGATAATATGAAATATATCAATCTTATTATATATTATTAATTATATATATACATCATTCTCTTTGTAGGTATTTAAAACTGACTTCACTATAAGTGAAAACTTATTAGATGTACATACTCCCTATACGATGGATGAGTTAAATGATGTAAAAGAACAATGAGCAGAAGCCCTACAAGTAGTGAGAATTTTTAAATATAATTGGGATAATGACGATGATGAATACATAATGATATTTCTAAACTTTGTTCTCATAATTATTTTTGTGTGAATGTGAATGACTTTTTATGAATTGTCATATGTGTGATTGTGAAGATGATCAATACATGAATGTTTCTACATGTGTCTGAATGTGAAAATAGATGAAATGAATGAAACTGTAGGGTGCTAAATGTTTGTGAAAATGGAGAAATTTGAAATGGAACTACTAGTTTCTACATGTGTGTGATGAAAAATAATATGAATTAAATATTCTTATACATGTGTGTGAATCACATGATAAATATATTATATTGTATATCTTATTAATTTTGCAGGTTTGTGGCTTGTTGTTGGCCGATATCAATGGATGTTGTAAACCTGTAGTTCAGAACTAAACTGTACGTTCTGCATCCTACTGACCAGCAATACAGCAAGCCTGCAAACTGATAAGAAAAAAAATCAGAACATAGGCGTCAGTTATTTGTGTAAAACCGACAACAAAACACATAGGCGTCAGTTGTTAGTATAAAATCGACGTCTTTATCCCCTTCTGGCGTCAATTATCCATAAACCCGACGCCTATTACGTCCAGGTACCGCAGTCGTGCTGGGTAGCACGGCCGTGGTGGAAGGGGATATGTCGTCAGTTATTAGTATACAAACCGACATCGATGGTGTCAGTTATTAATTGATTTTGGCCAGGTACCATTGTTGTGCTGGGTAGCATGGCCGTTGTGGATGTGGATATGGCGTCGGTTACCTATATAAAGCTGAAGCTGATGATGCCCTTGTAGGTGCCTTTTTGGTGGCGGAAAGGGGTATGGCGTCGGTTGTTACTTAATAACCGACATTTTTAATAAGGTTATCATGTCAGTTTTCTTTAAGAACCGACGCCGATAGTCCCCTTGCTGGCACGTTTTTGGTGGCGGAAAGGTTTATGGCATCAGTTGGGGGACCGAAGCTGAATGTGTCAACTTTTAGCAGCACCCACTTGGGTGTCTCTTAGAAACCGACACCTTAGGCCTTAAATAAATGACGCCAAAGGTTATTTCTATAGTAGTGATTGGACTTCATACTAAAAATAAGAGAAGAATATTCATGCACCATCATTGTTATGACGGAAATGTGGCAACATGTTAGACATTTGTTTGATCCACATGAGGTGGGAAGATAGAAACTTAAAGATACAAAGATTAATCTGGAGGAAGTAATACGATCCAGAGAAGCAAAGGATAGGCACATGGAGCGGGTATGGGTTGGTATTCATGTTTCAAAGTGGAGCATGTGCGTCTAAAAAATTATGCACAATACTTTGGCTACACTAGATAAAATACATGAATAGTATCAAGATGTTGTTGATGTTTGTCTACTCTATAAAGAGGAGGATGTATCTCATATGCACTTGTTTGGTTGTTGTACGTTTACAAGGGTGGTATGGGAGATTATATGTGAAAAATTCAACCTGAACATGTAGTTGAAGGAAGAGCCACAAAGAATGTTGTCTACTTGTGGGAAAAGTGACAGAAAGAGGATCTTGTTTGCTACTCTATGCTATCACATGTGGGAGGAAAGGAATGCACGGAGACATGGAGGCTCAGCCAAAATTCCAACCATAATTGTTGTAAAATTTTGTAAATGTGTCAAATGCAAGTTGCACATTAGATAGGAGTGTGAATTTTTACTCTTTTTTATGTATGGCGTCGGGCTATATGTAATCTTGACCCTCTATAATATATGAATGTTATGTATATATTTATATTTGTATGTAAATATGTATGTATATAATATTTAAAAATAAATTAACATTTAATAAATACATGTCCATTCAATGTTTGGATAATAAGGTTTATCTCATTTTATTGCATTATGATTTTCATTGAAGAGCATCAATATATAGACATAGAATTATTATTGATCCTTATTTAAATGTGTGTCTAGTAAATACTAGGTAGTAGTGATTTTATACCGTACATAACCAAACTTGACCACATTTTAAGTTCAGTCTAAATACTATTAGCAGTCAAGTTTGGTCTAAAAAATTGTCAAACCACTATATGTGATCTGGTCTATGATTTTAGGGTCAGACCAGACTTAACCAGACCATGTCCACTCCTAGTAGATACCTTAATGATCATGATTGAAATCTAAAGCACATGGAATAGTTACCTTCCACTATCATTCTTTCTTCGACAAACATTTACATGTGATAATTGTTGGTAAGGTATGTCCATAGAGCCAATCATATGACGATTGACATGCCATAATTACCTAAAAGGATTTGATTAATAGTAATAACATATATATAAAGGCAAGCTTTCAATTCATCTATTTCGCTCAGTTATGATATAATGAGGATACAAAGTGAATGTCTAGTGAATTTATTTTACTCAATGACTTATGTTGTTAAGTTCTTAACTTTGTGATGAGATCATATTGATGTTAAGGGTACATATACATATTCTCATTATGTCCCTGATCAGTTGTTATTGTGGAAGGTTTATAGAAAACAATAACACATAAGATCAGAGTGTGAGTTGGTTGATGAATAAATCTCATTAGTCATGATATGGCAATATCAAACCAAGCACATGGATACATGTAAGGGAATAGTGTATGAGACAGACCCACCTTGAGAGTGACATGTGGTTTTGTGGTCACAATCATCTCTTATAGTGAAGGTGGTGATTGTGATTCTTAGACCTAAAATCACTACACTCATCACATGTCATTGGGTACACTTTGACATCATAAAATGCAATCTTGAAACATGAGTTGTTATAATGGTGATGATTAGGTGACCTTGACACATGGAGATAGACTATGCATGATAGATATGGGATTTATCCCTCCTACTGGAGTATGATATCCCGACCACTTGATAAGAAAGACTTAGAAATGCATGTGCTTGCACATGTGAATCAATATATGATATTGATGTCACGTTATCTCAGATAGTCTGATCTTGGTTCAAGAAACATGGATTGAATGTTTAGAGGATGAACAACCATGCCTCGAGTTCATCCTGGATATCAGAGACAAGGGAATTATACAATCACTACAACACCTTACACATATTGTAGGTTGAAGTTATTCTCCAACTTTCCATTTTACTTGGGTAGCACTGATGTGCGACTAGGCACCACACTCTGCTTGTAATGTCTTAAGCTAGTTATGAACATTCACTGCCAACGTGATATGGGACCTATAGGTTCACACGCATAGGAACTTACCTAGAAGAGGAGTTTGATCTTGAACAGCAGTTGGATTGATTTTTATGGGTTTAGGTATTCAATTCACGCAATTGCTTGCTCGATTGGATGACCAGGTTTACCAAACGACCATCTCACTAGGTGAGATGGCTGCTTTGGTAGCCAGACAGGTGTCTCAAGTAGTTGAGACGGTCGTTTGGGTGTCGGGCTAATCGAAGTATGAATTGGCTTGGTTTTGCCCTTGAACCGACCGATTCAATATGATTGAACCAACTGACTCATCTCATCTCGCCAGATGACTGTCAGGGTGAGTGAGATGGGCGTCTTTCTTGGGTGAGATGGCCTGGTTGGGTCAAATAAAGGTTCATGATGTTTCCTGAATAGTTTCAATTATTCTTTACTTGAGGAACAAGGAAATTAATATGAGATCTTAATTGGATTTGAAATAGCCAAATTCATTTTAGATTGGGAACTACCACACGACTGTTTGGTAGTGCGAGATGACTGTCTTACACACCAGACAACCGTCTTGGTGTGAAAAATGGCCGTTTCGGATGTTGCAAGTTGTAAAATTCAAGATCTTTCAATCCTTTCCACTCCCACATATTTATCCTATATCAGATGGCAACTGGGAACCTTGACCCTGGCCTCTACTATATATAGAGGGGTAGTGGGGGCTTCTCAATGAAAAATACAACGTAGACAACTGAGAATCAGTTCCTCTGATAATTTTTGTCCTCTCTGATTGTGGTAACCAAGAGAGATCAGGTAAGTCCTACTTGAAAATGAGGGATAGGCAACAGGACAACTGAGAAGTTGTCGTTGTTGGAGAGTATGTTGGTGACTAGTATACCAACGGGAGGGACAACTCCTTCATGTACATTCTTGGTGAACGACATGAGTTCTAGTTGTTCTGTGTGGACAATTCTAGAGTCAGGAGTCTTTTGGTTGTTGCTCTGAGAGTAAAGTCAACCTACAGTCCGTGGTGAAACCACTGAAGTCACTATAGAGGTTGTGCAGACATTGTTCGTAATGAGGAACATGAGCTGCACAACCACCGTCTAAGAGAAACGTATCAGCAGTTGTAAAGAAGTGAGTTTTATCATTGGACTTGCTCCAGGACCAGGTATGACTCGCTAAAACCATCCTTCCTATTTCATGGTAGTTGACGCGATCTTACTGTTATGGGAATATGCGTCGATAAATTTTTTGTTTCCACTGGTATACTTTATACCCATTTTACCCGACAAAAATTTATGTTATCCCGAATCTTAAAAGTATGTATAGTCATAGGGATTTACATAAGGGATGTAGTGGGAGATAGATATATAAGATGGAAGTAAAGAAAGACATGATCAAAATATGTCAACTTAGTAACAAACAAATGTAATCGATTTCACTACCCAAAAGTAAACATCATGACAGAAGGTACTTGTGATATTCATAGTTCATAATAAATTTTTGCTAGTAGTGAGATAGATAGAATGATAGATTCATAGATAGAGAACTTATATTAAAATCAAATAATTCATGTTTATCTGAGTAATATGATTGGTTCTTGCATGTTTTAGAACTACATTATTTGTTTAAATGTATTATTTGAATATGCTAATGTTAGTTTATAATTGTGATAAATAGATCATTTTTTGTAAAACAATCCAATAGAGAGTGAGAGAAAGATTACTAAAAATAGACATGTCAACAATATCCTTCAACATTAATAATGTCAAAGATAGTGACAGAGCCACATAAGAGCCAAGGGGCATGTGCCCTACCTCCATTTTTGAAATATGTTGTATTACCCACTAGATTCAGTATGAAATATATATATATATATATATAGAGAGAGAGAGAGAGAGAGTTAGGCAAGAATACATTCAAGTGTACAGATCACATGAATACACTCAAGTGTGTTTGCATATCAAGATTACTTTTTTGAAAAATGTAAACCATTGATCTTCACTATCATACTATAATTAGGCTACATACAAATTTTGAGCCCATTTGGATGAGTGTAAGTCACTCATCTGAGGGCAACAAAATCGACACACGAAACTAATTTGAAATGCATAATTTTTACTGTCTTTATAACATGACCTATAAATGTCCAAATGTGCTCAAATTTTGTATATGAGCTATTCACAAGATGTTTAAGAAGATCAACAAATTAGATTTTTGAAAAAAATATTGCAGCATGAAAAACTACTTGAGTGTATTCGGCTCTGAATACACTCAAGTGTATTCTAGCCTGACTCTCTCTCTCTCTATCTATCTATCTATATATATATATATATATATATATATATATATATTAAAACTTCTTTGTTGCCCCCTAATATGATATACTTTAGCACAAATTGCATGCATTTTATGCGGTGCCCCCACCCAATCTAGTAATCCTGGCTTCGCCACTGGTCAAATATTGGATCAAAGTCAACCTAAAGAATGAAAGAAACTCTATCAACTAGAATATTATCGTTGTAATTGCATGATTGAAATCCTGAAAAGTCAAGAATATGGAGATCTTTAATAACAACATAACACCTATCCAAGGCATCATAATAGACACACATGCATACATGAGGAACATCCAGACTCATGGAAACCTACCAACATGTACTACTCATACTGCACAATTGGGAAAAGGATTATGGAAACCACCTCAACATGATTGTATTCAAGATAGAATGGACACTGTAATCAACATTCCAAACAATATCCAACGCCCGAGTTACATCCTGAGAAATGAAAAAGGTGATTAGATAAGGGGTGGCTTAATCAAATATGTAGGAGGAGACCTCCTTGCAGGTGAACTACTTGCTATTCTGAGAGGAATTCAAGTAGCTATAAACAATTCTTACATGAAGTGTGAGATTAGTACTAACTCTCAACTCTACTAATTTCCTAGGTGACCCAAAAGAATGCCCCCCCAAATATCTATCACTTGTCAAGAGAATCATCACAAAAAGAACTAAATTTGAAGGAACCAACATCCTCAAGTTTAGAAGAGAAGCCAATCATTCAACATATAAGCTAACCAAACAATACTTAAAGTTACCTGGAGAAAGCTTCCATTCACATGCATGTCCGGAAGCACTGCATACAATATTATGCAGAGATAAAAGTAGGAGTCTTGGACATTTTTTAAGAAGCAATATGTATTGATCATTAAAAAAGATACAAACACAAAGAGAATAAAATGGTAACTAAGTGAAATAATACCTGTATATTTATAGAACAATACATATTTTAGTGTGAGTTTTTATAATGATGTATTCTAAAATAAAATAAACAAACCTACCCTATATGTGACAACAATTATGCATACAACTATTCTAGTACTAAAGAATACATAAAAATATGTAGTTACAAAATCAAACAGTATTAATTTGTGCCAAACACATTGTAACTCAAAAGATACATATATGTAAACATTATTGTACATATTTTCAAATCAAATGACGTATGATGTCAACATAGTAGTGCATGTTTATAATCAAACAATCATTAAATAGCTTTCATTGTTTCCAGTTTTATTAAGATGATAAGGAAAGAGCAATATCATATTAACTATATCATTAATTGAATTTTGGTTCAATTTATGTGAAATAAAGCATTCCCTAAACCTAATATTTATATGTAATTTTATCAATTTTAGGTACTATAGAGTTTATATACATGTATCAACAAAGTATCATGTTTCATTTTTCCTCCCTTCCATTATCTCCCTCTCCTTTATCCTATTGAATTTTATGTAGATATATGAGTTCCCTTCTATGTGAGTGTTGTATGTTTCACTAAGATGTCTACTACGAATAAATGTGCACTAGATTTTTAAGCTATTTTTTAACTATTTTTAGGAATATTTAAAAATATCATAATATTGAGTCATATATACTTTAAATATTAGAATGCTTATTTTTATCTATGTATTTTTTTCAAATATTTATATATCTTGTGTTGTATGATTATGCCTATGATTTTTTTGTTTATAAGTACTATATGAAATAGAGGATTGTTGCCTTCTTTTATCTTTCCCTCTCATTCTTTCTCATGTAAGAAAAAATGTCAAATACGTTAATTCTTTGTTTTCTTTCAAATTACTTTTTCTCTCATGTAACACAATTAATCCTTCCATGTTACCATTAAAGACTTGCACTTCTCTCTCTTGATTTACCTTGTTCTACCTCTTTCTTATATAGATGCTACAAAAGGGTATAGCATGGATAGTGGAAATAATTTTCCTATATGTATCACAAACATACAATAAGTTTTCCAGTTGACTGATGGGATTTAGAAATTAACTACCAAACTAGGTCAAATTCCTTGCATATGGATTCTAACCACCGATTTCTGTGTTTAGGTACGCTCCTCACACATATAGCTATAGAAAATTTTAGTACTCCATCTTCAAATATGCACCTTACCAAACACTCACTCGAATTTTTGATTTTTTAGTTAAGAGTTAGACATATTTATTCCATCCCTTGTGTTCACCGTTTTGATATTATTATTATTTTAAACAATATATTTTAGCAAAATTTCACAAGAAAATGCATAAATAATTTGTGCATAATTAAAGAATAAAGATTTTAGGTTTATATGAGCCTGAGAGTGAAGACACATCAAACTCAACATTATTATGAAGACAAAATTTTCTGTTCCTATAAACAAGCTTCTTACCCCACATGTCGGGTACTGCCTCCTAATGCTAGCAAGAGGGTAGTGTTGAACCGCCTATTAGCTCTCGGATGTTACCAAGAAAAATGTTGTAGAATGAAAAAGAGGTGAATAAACTATGTCTTCCTAGAGTAGGTATATTTTGACTTTGAACCTTTCCTAGTAATGGCTCATATACATTTGGAGATACAAGGTAAACTACGTATTTAACCCAACTCTCTAATCAAGATTTCAATTAATATTGCAAATGTAGTGGGGGAACAAAAACATGTTTTCATTTGTGTGCACATGACATCCTTCATAGAATCTATTTTTATGAGCACTCTAGCGAGTATTCCCAACTCGCATAAAGACTGGCACAGGGTTACACTCTTATAACATGGATCTTTTAAGGGGCATTGTTCAATACTACACCCTATCAAAGATATGCCTCAACCCCACTTAGATCAAATCTCTTCCTCTACCAAGATACATTGAAGCACAAAAATCCATATCGAAGGATCCAAATATAGAACACCATGGAGGTTCTTCCACCAAACACATGCACAACTTAGCTGTCCCTTTGAACCATTCCTCATGGAATCTCTAGTTTTGAAGTGATGGGGTAAACAATGTGGCATTTAACTATTGATAAAAACACCCATTCCCCTTGATGTACTAAGTACTACCGTTCTAGCTATACCCTTTAGGGAGTATCAACAACATTCTCAACTGACCTAACAAACTAGAGATATAACACCACACGTAATGAAGTTTCTCATTTCTTCATACCTCAACCCAATTAAGCACTCTCTCGTGTTATCCTTAGATGGTTTAGATTTTTATATGACTAACCTACCCTCAAAATGAATTGATATAGAAAGAGACAACTTTGAAACTATGGCTAACTCAATCAGTATATTTCTAAGACAATAAGCTGACAGAAAACAAAGTCTAAGGCTATCAACTCATCCTCCATAGTGGATCTATATTGCACAATTTTCATAGATGATTTTCAAGAAATTGTAGCACCACCAAGACAAAACACATAACCACTAGTTGACTTGGTCTCATTAGAGCCAACAATCCAATTTGTGTAAATATAGCCTTCTAACACAATTGGGGTACTTTTGTAGTGAATACCATAAGTCATGACACCCTTAAGATACATAAAAAATACTCTGACCAAAGTATCTAGTGATCAACATAAGATAGCTAGTTTGCCTACATATCCTACTAGCAACATAAGAAATATTAAGTCTAGAATAGTCGTATAGTTACATCAAGCTTTCTATAACCTGGACATATGTTCTTTGATACACAAGATTACCTTTATGCGTCTGAAGATGCAAAAAGGTTTCATTTGAATTACTGATAGACATACAATAGTACATATAAAATGTATATGAAACCTTTCCCACATAGTGACATTGACTTAATGATTAACTACAAACTATTCTATCAAACTTAATAGCAAGAATGACATCAACAATTCATAAGTCATTCACATTTAAATTCTTGGAACATTTAGTACCATTATCACATCATTAGATATAAAATTGATATATCATCAACCAATACAAAAAATGGTCTTTAACTACAAATAAAAGTTATAGAAAAAATCCCAAATTTTCTAGCTAACAGCTTTAGTTATATTTATCATTACATTTGGAATATGAAGCTAATACTTGTGTAGCTAATTGTTTTTGCTACATTTTTCAAAATTGTAGTTAGATATTTATCTAGCTACAAATTCATATTTAATCCTAATTGTAGGTAAAAATTGTCCTTATTGACCGGCCTAAATCGTACGTCCAAAAGGAGTGGATTAAAGTTGTCAGACTTTTAAAATGATAACCCGACTCTCATGCCCCCACAATGATAAACGGGGTCCGATGTAGAGATTGGGGTTGAACTGTAAAGACCAAGTCTCTACTATAAAACATGATAAAGAAGTACATCAAATGCGTGGCAGCGGAAGAAATAAAACTTGACTTTATTCAAAATGTATAAAGAGTACATTATAAAAATTTCCATAAAGGAAGTACCACTTTATACAAAACATAGGATCTAGGTAGAGGAAGACTTAGACTAAGCCAATATTGTCTCCAAACAAAACAACTTAATATATAAAGGAAACTATGAACATGCAAGCTATATGTTCCTTTTCTTCTTGTCCTATCCTTAGCCTTAGGTTCACCAAGTTTCAGCTGTGCACTCTGATCCTATACCTGGATGGTTGGGATCATCCAGCAAAATAAAGATAAAAGTATGTGTCAATCAAAAGGAATTGGACAAGTAATGGTCAACAACATTGCATAATAAAAGATTCTCTATGCTACAAGATTTTAAGAGAATGAGACAAATATTCAAATAAGAAATAGAGAACTGCCATAATCAATCACCATAATAACAATCACATAGCATGAATATATTAAGATACAAAGTCATTTCAATGTAGGGTGAGGCACCTACCGGACCTCACCAAGTGGCAGGGGGACTAAAACCCCAGTGCCTATAAAGTGGCAGGGGGACTAAAACCCCAATACCTAATATAAAATGGCAGGGGGACTAAAACCCCAGTGCCCGACAAGAGGACTAAAACCTCAGTGCCCTGTGGGTGGTTTGTACTCATGTACACTACATTGTCATTTGGCCTAAAATACATCATGCTTAATAGTCACTTGGCAGTACTGAGAAGTATAACAAGATTGTAACATTGCAAAATGGGAACAAAACCCAAATAAATAATCTCAATAAATGGATGAGCCAAATATTGGCCATAACAAGATTCAAGAGTTACAATCAAATGAGACACATAGGCAATATAAACATCTCATAAGTAAGGAGCCAAATATAGGCAATCACAAGATCCATATAATTCAATTAGATGAGTCATAATGGTAACAAAAGCATAAAATAAGTAAAGATCCAAATAAAAGGTATTTTAGGAGGAGATCAAGGCTAGCACGTAATGGTTGTAGGGTTGGATAAGACCCAACTGAAGGATAGGTAACTTGCACATATACATTCCACATAGATCTCACATTCATCGTAGATGTTCACATAAGTAGGTTCCACATACTAAAATAGGATCCACACACATAGGGGCCACATACATTAATAGGTGTCACATACCTTAGTTACCATTCATTACCATCACATTCACCAGTCTGATTGTATCCAATTCCATATTTCCCTAGTTGCAAACATTACACATGTATTAGGTTACTTAAAGGTACTTTAAGTGTAAAATGTCCATGTTTATAAACCATGGATTAAAGCTTGGAATTTTGGGTCTGGAAATAGGTCCAAACAATTTCTAATATTTTTCTACTCGAGAAAACATATTTTCATTTCAAAAACAGAGTTAAAACACTATTATTATCATTTTACATCACTTTATACATTTAAATTAGGGTTTGAATTAATTATCAGGCTTAGACAGGAAAACAGGGTTCAAAACTTGAAAATTCGGATTCTACATGATTTTATCTTTCCAACGAGTATTTATTTATATTATTCCGATAACAGAGCGATGTTCTACGAATTAAATAAGATGAGCCAATCAGAAAAAGCTGCGTGGATGATAAAAAGCAATTAACCGAAAGATGATAATGCCCTCAGCGAGAGAGCAGAAACAAGAGGGCGCCCGGGGGAAAAATGGTCATTTGAACATTGTCTTCTTCCCCAGGCCACGCCCTTCCTTGCGGCGAGGTGCAACCTTGGCCACTTGGACATTTTTGCGATACTCAACCAAAACGGCCGCAAGGGTACTCGAAACGAAGAGAATTGAACGACAAACTCACCTAGCCAATTGATTTAGACGCTGGTTCCTCCTAGCTCTGTGGAGAGGCGCCACAAACACTGAAGGAAGAGATCCTCACTGGCTGCTTCCCATGCTTCCTTGGACAAAATTGATGGGATGGGCAAGTTGCTAAGGGGCCGACGGAGGTCTGGGGCAAGATATATATAGGTGTGGTTCGGTGTGGATGCGAAATGATGGTGGACTTGAGAGGCATCGGCCGGAGCCACTTGGAGTTTTGGCTGCATAGATCCTCATTGGATGAGTGAGGGCTCAATTGAATCAGAGGGTTGCTACCAACCTGTAGGTGAAGAAAGTTCTAGAGATGATGAAGGAACGAGGGAGAAAGGAGGAGGGGAAGCGAGCCATGGCTGCTCGGTTGCTGCTTCGTTTAACTGAAGGTAGAAGATGATCCGTCTACCCTTGGATGTGATCCACATAGAAGAGGAGCCGTCAGATCTCGGACCATCATGGTCCAGCGCGCGTGACACCTTATTAAGGCTTGACTTAGGCTTAATTGATGCAAATGAATGATATATCGATTTCTATTAAGTCACACTATATTAAAAACTTGTTTAATGCATTTGGAAGGTCAAACGAGCTCCAATTAACCTCAAATTTTAACCCCAGGTTTCTAATGACGTCTAGATTCATTTTATATAATTAGATTTTTGTTTCACCCAACCTTTGGCCTCCAATAATTATTTTGGTTATTAAAGCATATATTAATATAATGCTTGAGCAAATAATTATGTGTTGCTTTTATAAGCAACCCTTGGTTCCCAAATCCGAGATTTGGAGTCCAAGAGTCCTCCACTCACTAATAGTATGTATTTTCAAGTTTTATTAGCCCATATTAAGAGTGAGGTATGAAGGTGGGTTATTATTCACCATTTTAATTTACACTATATTAAAAGTGTATAAAATAGTTTTGAGGGGTCAAATCAACTCCAAAAGCCACCAAATTTGAACCATTAGCTCAAATTAAAGTCTAGAACAATGCTATGCAATTACTTTCTCGTTTTACTCATTATTTGGCCCTTAATAAATATATTGCTCATTAAAGTGTATATTAATATATTAAAATGAATGAGTTATATGAAAAGACTTCTTTTAATGAATTACATGAGTGAATTTTGAGATATACAACCATAATTAGTTTTAAGAACAAAGACTCATCATTATATTCTATTTTAATATATTATTATCATTTTTTAGGAGAGAGAAGGAAAAAGGAGAAATACTCTCATTAAACACTCAAATACACATTCATATTCATATCTTAGTCCAAAAAGATATAAGATCTCTAAAAACACATTATCCACTTATTTGCTCTCTTAAGTGTACATTTTGCATATTAAGACCCCAATTATTTCGTTGTGTGTGTTATTTGTGCAAACACCCCTCCATTTATATAAATGAGGGAAAAAGGTAATTTCAACCTTGAATTGTGCTCAAATTGCACAAGGAGTCCAAAAAGAATATAAAAGAAGGGAAATTTATGATATTAGTCCAAAAGGACTTGAAAGAAATGAAAAGATAGAATATGGGTAAATTGTAGGGAAGACCCTGAGATTCAGTATGTTATAGCACACCACCCCTTAAAGAGGATTTCATCCCCGAAATCACAACAAGAGGAAAGAGAGGGTGAGTGTGCAACTTCCCAACCTTAAACACTAGGTTATAACCCTTAATCTAGGGTACAACACAAAATCTACATAAGTCAGGTGTTACTAAGGTTTCCACAAAACCTATAGCCTTTTATCAAACTCAAATTAACATTTTTGCCTTATTAGCATAATCTCCATCATGAAGCAGTATCATATTTATTATACTATCACTTGTGCCACATTTTATCCAAAACAATTACATCTCAATATTATATCATGTGTATTTCCCTCATCAAGGGTTTTAAGCACAATTAGGGTTTACTAAACTATTTCAACATTAATTAATATATTAGGTCAAAATCCTTAATAACATGAATTCATTTTCCATTATCCTCTTAAAACTATCATGTAGAATTATCACAAATTATTTTGTAGAAAAAGTTAATATTATCCAACAAGTTATTAAGCCTATAATAATTCCAAATAATGTTCATATTGCACATTGTCATATCATCTTTCATACTCATATTAATGACATCATTAATCATTTTCATCCATTACACTCCATATTATAAATTATACATATTTTAATTCACATTAGGCATTTATGAATATTTATGTGAATCCAATTATTTGTTATCATGTTTGAGTCATTATATGCATTTTAGTGAATAGGATGTAACCCATTAAATATTAATGAATTAATTCATATATCAAGTTATGATGAGGTGTTCATTAGAGAACAAGGTGATATACCTTACATATATTGATAACTTTGTGACTATAATCCATTTATATGTATCAAGGTATATTATGTGATGATGACACCCACTGTCACTAATGTATCATGAAAGGCATTAATGGTATATATATGTATATGTTGTCAAGTCTAGATGATTACATATTAGGGTTTAGGTCAACATGATCATTACATGTTAAAGCATCCTTAGGGTGCATTATCCATACACATTTTACCATTATGGTGGCATAGTCAACATTATGTATATTCACAATTAGTAATGAGTCACTCATAATTATGTGCATCAATAATATGTGAAGGTTCAAGCATATGAACTATCTCTATATGACTTATTACATATTCATGTGTGTATAAACAAACAAGTTGAATTACAAGTATAATGTGTTTGGTAAATTCTTGTTCACATAAGTTATTATGTACATAAGTCCACATAGATAGGGTTTCTAACTCTAAAGGTATTTGATTTTGCTTTTAATTGGGATTCCAGCCCCCTAAAAGGGATTTCGTCCTCGAAATCAGATTTGCAAAACCAAATAGGGTACTAACACCATTACCATCACTCCATCCCTTAAAATGATCAACTAAGTCAAACTAAGCTAAGGGTAAAAGGGTACATAAGATTCAACACTAAAAGGACTTACTAACCAAACTTCAGGATGTAACATAGGGTACACTAAACCCTAAACATAAGAGTATAAGGTATTTAAGGATGATTTTTGTGTAAGAGATCAAATCATCACTTATGGTTTTCCTAAGGTATTCAACAATTAGGCAACATGCCCAAAGATAGACTATTTCAAGCTGTCGATATCAGATCAGGCTAGGCCATGTCATATGAGCTTAGGAGTCCTCGTTACCAAGCCAGTGGGGCAGAGGAAAATATTGCCATCCCCCAAGCTCTGACCCTTTCTAGACACCATCACTTCAACTTATTGCTCTAGTAGCTTCTCAATAGACAACTCACCAATAAGTTGACAAATTTTATTTTAATATGAAATTATTATGATCTTAAATTAAACTTTCATCATAGGTCAACTCTAAGGTGAAAAACTTACTAACTATATATGATAAGGGTTCAATCTAGGAGACAATTTGAATTAGTCAAGAATCCGACTACCTTGATGCTCTGATACCATGCTGTAAAGACCAAGTCTCTACTATAAAACATGATAAACAAGTACATCAAATGTGTGGCAGCGGAAGAAATAAAACTTGACTTTATTCAAAATGTATAAAGAGTGCAATATAAAAATTTCCATAAAGGAAGTACCACTTTATACAAAACATAGGATCTAGGTAGAGGAAGACTTAGACTAAGCTAATATTGTCTCCAAACAAAACAACTTAATATATAAAGGCAACTATGAACATGCAAGCTATATGTTCCTTTTCTTCTTGTCCTATCCTTAGCCTTAGGTTCATCAAGTTTCAACTGCACACTCTGATCCTATACCTGGATGGTTGGGATCATCCACCAAAAGAAAGATAAAATTATGTGTCAATCAAAAGGAATTGGGCAAGTAATAGTCAACAACATTGCATAATAAAAGATTCTCTATGCTACAAGATTTTAAGAGAATGAGACAAATATTCAAATAAGAAATAGAGAATTGCCATAATCAATTACCACAATAACAATCACATAGCATGAATATATTAAGACACAAAGTCATCTCAATGTAGGGTGATGCACCTACCGGACCTCACCAAGTGGCAGGGGGACTAAAACCCTAGTGCCTATAAAGTGGAAGGGGGACTAAAACCCCAGTGCCTAATATAAAATGGCAGGGGGACTAAAACCCCAGTGCCCGGCAGGAGGACTAAAACCTCAATTCCCTATGGGTGGTTTGTACTCATGTACACTACATTGTCATTTGGCCTAAAATACATCATGCTTAATAGTCACTTGGTAGTATTGAGAAGTATAACAAGATTGCAACATTGAAAAATGGAAATAAAACCCAAATAAATAATATCAATAAATGGATGAGCCAAACATTGGCCATAGCAAGATTTAAGAGTTACAATCAAACGAAACACATAGGCAATATAAGCATCTCATAAGTAAGGAGACAAATATAGGCAATCACAAGATCCATATAATTCAATTAGATGAGTCATAATGGTAACAAAAGCATCAAATAAGTAAAGAGCCAAATAAAAGGTATTTTAGGAGGAGATCAAGGCTAGTACATAATGTTTGTAGGGTTGGATAAGACCCAACTGAAGGATAGGTAATTTGCACATATACATTCCACATAGATCTCACATTCATCATAGATGTTCACATAAGTAGGTTCCACATACTAAAATAGGATCCACACACATAGGGGCCACATACATTAATAGGTGTAACATACCTTAGTTTCCATTCATTACCATCACATTCACGAGTCTGATTGTATCCAATTCCATATTTCCCTAGTTGCAAATATTACACATGTATTAGGTTACTTAAAGGTACTTTAAGTGTAAAATGTCCACATTTATAAACCAGGGATTAAAACTTTGGAGTTTGGGTCTGGAAATAGGGCCAAAGGATTCCTAATATTTTTCTACTCGAGAAAATATATTTTCTTTTAAAAAATAGAGTTAAAACACTATTATTATCATTTTACATCACTTTATACATTTAAATTAGGGTTTGAATTAATTATCAAGTTTAGAATGGAAAACAGGGCTCAAAACTTGAAAATTCGGATTTTGCATGATTTTAGCTTTCCAACGAGTATTTATTTATATTTTTCCGATAACCGAGCGATTTTCTACAAATTAAACAAGATGAGCCAATCAGAAAAAGCTTTGTGGATGATAAAAAGCAATTAACCGAAAGACAACAATGCCCTCAACGAGAGAGCAGGAGGGTGCTCGGGGGAAAAATGGTCATTTGAGCATTGTCTTCTTCTCCAGGCTGTGCCCTTCCTTGCGGCGAGGTGCAACCTTGGCCACTTGGGCATTTTTGTGATACTCAACCAAAACGGCCGCAAGGGTACTCAAAACGAAGAGAATTGAATGATGAACTCACCTAGCCAATTGATTTAGACGTTGGTTCCTCCTAGCTCTGTGGAGAGGTGCCACAAACATTAAAGGAAGAGCTCCTCACTGACCGCTTCCCATGCTTCCTTGGACAAAATTGATGGGATGGGCAAGTTGCTAAGGGGCCGACAGAGGTCTGGGGCAAGATATATATAGGTGTGGTTCGGTGTGGATGCGAAACGATGGTGGACTTGAGAGGCATAGGACGGTGTCACTTGACGTTTTGGCTACATAGCTCCTCGCTGGATGAGTGAGGGATCAATTGAATCAGGGGGTCCCTACGAACCTGTAGGTGAAGAAAGTTCTAGAGATGATGAAGGAACGAGGGAGAAAGGAGGAGGGGAAGCGAGCCACGGCTGCTTGGTTGTTGCTTCGTTTAGCTGAAGGTAGAAGATGATCTGTCTGCCCTTGGATGCGATCCAGATCGAAGAGGAGCCGTCATATCTTAGACCATCATGGTCCAGCACGCGTGAAACCTTATTACGGCATGACTTAGGCTTAAATGATGCAAATGAATGATATATCGATTGCTATTAAGTCACACTATATTAAAAACTAATTTAATGTATTTGGAAGGTCAAACGAGCTCCAATTAACCTCAAATTTTAACCCCAGGTTTCTAATGACTTCTAGACTCATACTATATAATTAGATTTTCATTTCACCCAAACTTTGGCCTCCAATAATTATTTTTATTATTAAAGCATATATTAATATAATGCTTGAGCAAATAATTACGTGTTGCTTTTATAAGCAACCCTTGGTTCCGAAATCCGAGATTTGGAGTCCAAGAGTCCTCCACTCACTAATAGCATGCATTTGCAAGTTTTATTATCCCATATTAAGAGTGAGGTATGAAGGTGGGTTATTATTCACCATTTTAATTTACACTATATTAAAAGTGTATAAAATAGTTTTGAGGGGTCAAATAAACTCCAAAAGCCACCAAATTTGAACCATTATCTCACATTAAAGTCTAGAACAGTTATGCAATTACTTTCTCATTTTACTCATTATTTGGCCCTTAATAAATATATTGCTCATTAAAGTGTATATTAATATATTAAAATGAATGAGTTATATTAAAAGACTTCTTTTAATGAATTACATGAGTGAATTTTGAGATATACAACCATAATTAATTTTAAGAACAAAGACTCATCATTATATTCTATTTTGATATATTATTATCATTTTTTAGGAGAGAGAAGGAAAAAGGAGAAATACTCTCATTAAACACTCAAATACACATTCATATTCATATCTTAGTCCAAAAAGATATAAGATCTCTAAAAACACATTATCCACTTATTTGCTCTCTTAAGTGTACATTTTTCATATTAATACCCCAATTATTTCATTGTGTGGGTTATTTGTGCAAACACCCCTCCATTTATATAAATGAGGGAAAAAGGTAATTTCAACCTTGAATTGTGCTCAAATCGCACAAGGAGTCCAAAAAGAATATAAAAGAAGGGAAATTTATGAAATTAGTCCAAAAGGACTTGAAAGAAATGAAAAGATAGAATATGGGTAAATTGTAGGGAAGACCCTGAGATTCAGTATGTTACACGAACACTGGGACAAAGTTGGTCGTGTCAAGAACGTGGAATCAAACACTCTTATACTCCAGTCGAAAAAGGGGATAAAGAGATTTTCTCTAAGGAATGGTAGCACATAAACAAGAACAGTAAAATAAAAAGAAGCAAAAGAAACAAACTGTAAACAAGTATATGGGGAAAACTCGGGTTGGGGTTCACCAACTAAAGCACCTCACCAACATGTAATACTATATCTCTCTCTCGCATACTCCTGTCAAGATTACAAGCAACCATTCAAACATCTATTCCACTCTCTCTCGAGATGAGGATAGATCTAAGTCTAAAAGAAGCCTCTCTCGAGATGACAACTCAAAAACCTCGCAGGAAAACAAATGGTTAAAGCTTTAGCATTCCAACACTCTCGTGCATTCATACCACTCTATGACATGAGATAAAAGTGATATTACTCTCTCGAGATATCAACAATCAAACATCACAAGATGGTAGGTAAGCATACAAGTGAAGCATTAAAACAGGTGCATGGAGATAATCTTGATAAGAATATGTATATTCAAAAGAAAGAGACAATATACATGTTAGGAGAGCCTTAGTGGCTACTCCCAACCCAATTTAAGGTGTTTAGCCGCTCATGTTTGCGTACAACATGATGGCGTTATAAAAAGACAAATCTATATGATACCATGAAGGGGGAAAAGGGGTACAACAGGGTGAAATGATAGATCTAGAAGAGAAGAAACATGATACTACACACTACTTCTTCATATTTTGATCTACCGTGTGGATGGCCTTCTCTTAACGAAGGAGCAGGCGTCTGCTTCTCTCTCCTTGGCTTTTGCCCCTGGAGATCCACTGATGTATGGATGGTCGGAGATGAGTCTGGAACACAGTAGCACTTCGTGGCCTCGGGATCTGATCTCTCCCCCTCACCTCTTGACAAGACAGGTGGGTGCGCTATTTATAGGCGCATTCCACTGACTTAGAACCGCGGTCATGGTTTTTATGTTTAGTGAGGGCAAGACTATGATCGTGGTCTCTACCTTATTCCTCTCTGGTCACAATCCATCTTGGTCATAGTCCTCCTATAACCGCGGTCACAATTCTTGTCATAGTTGCGGTCGTGGTCTTTCAATAATCATGGTCGTGGTCTTTGGATAACCGTTGTCGCGGTATCTGGACAACCGTAGTCGTGATCTCTGGACAATCACAATCGCAGTCTCTAGACAACCGCGATCGCAGTCTCTGCTTATTGTTTGAGGCTTCGAGATGTCTGGTGCTTTGGAATCGCGGTCGTGGTTCCCAAAAATCATGACCTAAGTTGTGTTGATTCCTGAAATCATTTAAACAAGGCTTTAGTAAAAAAGATAGAGAAATTATGCAAAAAGTTAACTGAAGTTATACTAAAAGTGGTGTAAAATATATATAGAAATTACATAAAGTACAATGTTATCACTTACACATAAAAATATAGTTGTAATTATAGTTAAATATATGACTACAATTGTATTTGTAGCTATGATGTGTAGAAGCAAATGACATTTGTTATAGTTGTATATGTAGTTCATATCTAGCAAGAATGTGCACTTACTAAACTTGTAATTGCAGTTAGTGTGTGGTGAGATACATCATGTTCTACCCATGCATGTATATGTTTTCTGAAGTGAGTACACTTCAGAAAATTGGGTGTCGAGCGAGGAGGACATGATGAACTTGGTAGTTGATCATTTTGAGGGGGTCCTCTTACTGAACTGTTGTGCGACAGGAGGGTGCATCACAAAGACATTCCAAACAGATCCAAGAAGTTAGAACTTGTAGAAAAATGGACCTTAGTAATTCTACCTCACAACAAGGAGGTGTCTAAAGTTCAAAACTCGATGAAGCCGTTTAAGGCTGATGGCTCAAACGCATTACTTCAAGTTTCTTATAGGCTAACTGGAAGGCAGTAGGCAGCTCGGTAACAAATATGGTGCGTGAAATGCTTGCTAGGAATCCCATCATTGAAGAGGCATACAATACAACTATTATACTATTCTAAAGGTTGTTAATCCATAAAAATGCAAACAATTGAGGCCTATATCCTTAAATAATGTAACCATAAAGCTTACTTTGAAAATCGTTGTGGAGAGGCTGAAACAAACATAGCAAAATGGATATCCCCTAAGAAGAGAAACTTCATCCCAGGACACAAAATCACTAATAATATTGTGTTGGTACAAGAACTTATCCATGGCATGAAGGGTAAGAAGGGAGCGTGGACTATGGCGATCAAAATTGACCTAACAACATATGATCGTTTGTCCTGAAGATTCATGGAGGACACCTTCGTACATATTGGTATTCCTAGAAACATCAGGAAATTCATTATGAGTTCGATCTCAGGAGCTCAATCTACTATAGTCCAAAATGGCAGTCAATCTAGGCCATTCAAAGCAAGCAGGGTTTACGAAATGGCAACCCATTGTTCCCATGCCTATTTTTTTGTGCTTAGAAAGACTATCTCAAATGATCCAGGACAGAGTCCTAAATAAAAGCTGGAAGCCGATCAATATTGCGAGGACGGGGTGCTCTGTGGCACACATATGTTTTGTTGATGACTTAATCCTTTTTGCAGAAGCAAGTATTGCTCAAATAGAAACCATTCTTCAATGCTTCCAACAGTTTAAGAATGTATCTGGGCAGGCCATCTCGGTTGCTAAGTCACACAGTTTCTTCTCTAGGAGTGTATTGAGAACCATGAGGAGAAACATTCAGGCTATAAGCAATTGAATACTTGGGATGGTACTTGGGAGTACCAATCATACATTTGTGGTTGACGAAGGAAACTTATGCTGACATAGCAAACAAGGTGGAGGTTAGGGTGAATGCCTGGGCGGACAAAAGCCTATCCTTAGTTGGACACATTTGTTTGGCAAAATCTACTTTGTCCACTATTCTGACCTATGCTATGCAGACATCCATTCTTCTGGTGGATCTTTGTGACTGAAGAGATGAGACAATTAGGCAATTCATCTGGGGCGGTAGCAGCAAATCAAAACATGTGTCACTTGTAGCTTGGGACAAGGTTACAAGCTCGAGGAAGAACAGAGGACTAGGGGTGAATTCCATGAGAGAGTGGAACATGGACCTAGTTCTAAGAAACTCCTAGGAGTTAGCTTCAGGGAGGAAGACCAGCTAGTGTAAGGTAATGTGGAAGTAGTTCAGTAAAGCAGTAACTGGTTAGGTTGTCTTGGCTTCCAGACTTGGTCAGGCGGTGATTGACAACAAAACTTTCATAGAAGAGAACTCTCTATTGATACTGATCAACGACAAAGCAGTGAAGTTCTGGCATGATACTTGGTAAAGCCTGGCACTTGCCTCAGGGACTATGCCAAAAGGCTGATACCATCAGAACTTGAAGACCTCTAGGTGAGTAGCATGGTTCTGAGGCTAGATGGTGGGATGCCAATTTTTTGAAGGATTGGATTAGGATGGATATGGTGGATAGTGTCCTGGAAAAGGAAGTACCTATTTACAGTGAAGAGGATGACATCTGGGCAGGGACTCACATGGTGGAAGGCCATTATTCTACGACATCGGCTTACAATGTCATTCGGGCTCAACAGGAGGTAGTGAGTCAGGGTGATTGGGATACAATGTAGAAGATGGGAGTGTCTGTGAGAATCAAAACATTTGCATGGTTAGCATGGCATGACACACTTTGAATGAACAACAGGCATAAAGAAAGACACATGATGCAAGAGGGGCTTTGTTCGTGTTGTTTGAAGGAAGAGGAAACAATACTCCACGCTCCCAGGGACTGTAATGAGGTGTGCCAAGTTTGGACTAGGTTAATCACACTGCCAAACCAACCTCAGTTTTTTAGTCCAAGAACCAAAGAAGGGTGGATAAGGCTGACTAGAAAAGACATGAAAATCCCTAATGATCTACTATGGATAGCATGTCATAGCATATGGAAGACAAGAAACCTACAGGTGGTTGAAGGAGAAACCAAAAGAGTGAAACATTAAGTGCAGAGCATCCTGGCGGAGGTACATCTAAACAAGGTCGCAAGTAAGAACGATATGGGCCATCAAAAGGAAACCAGAATCGAGAGATGGACTCTGCCACCAGCAGGGACAATCAAGATTAATGTGGATGTGGTTGTCAACAATGTGGGAGCGGTCGTCGTTGTTGTAGAAAGCGACATTGAAGGTCTGTGGAGTGCGGGCTGGATGAAGAAATTGACATGTCATTCGGTTTTAGAGGTGGAGGCAACATGCATTATGTTTGTAGTCGAGATTTCTCAGACGTAAGGATGGATGCAAGCACTTATTGATTCAGATAGATCCATTACGGTGAAGGCACTAGATGGAGAGGCATCAAGATTCCCTCGATTTTCCTACTGGAGAAGCAAATGGAGGAAGACGAAGAATGATAGCACTTCTCTACAATTCAGGTGCCAACAATGCAATACTGTGGAAGATGGTTTAGCCAAGTTGCAATTCAAGAGTAACTCTATCCCTTTTGTATTTGTAAACTCACCTACTAGAGTCATGAGGGATTATCTCAAAAAGTGAGAGAAATAAATACAAAAAACAATGAGCGCACGTGGAGAGGACATAAACCTTGCCCTATTTTTGCAATATGGAAAAAAAGATATATGTATACAATGAACCCCATGAGAATATAAGTTTACATCACTCTCAAAGTTTCACCCCACGTACTCTATCTCTCAAAAAATTCAAGAAGCTTGAAATAAAAATCATCATGCAGTTGTCACTTGGATCTGGACTTGTGGGCTCGTGTTCGAGTTTCATATCATCAGTCTTGATTATCACTGAAGCAAAAAGCAAGCTAAAACATCTTCAATCCAAAGATCAATATCTTAGGCCATCTAAAGTAGATCACATTGAGCACATGTATCCATCAAACGTCCCAATCATAAGATAGGACACTGACAAGTTTAGATGACCTAAGAAACTAAACAAAATAGAGTAAGTCCACATAAAAGATTCAACAAATTCACCAACATCAGATAAAACGAGTAAGCAATATACACACATTACAAAGAATAGATAAATATAAAAAGAATAAATGATGCATTTTGCATATGAACCTCATCAAACTTACACCAAATTGTTCACCTCTAAGAAAACACATACCACTATTCACCTATACCCAAACATATTCCTCATTGAGCGTCTGCAGCTCCCTAAAAATTTGTATGAAAAGGACTTGACACTGAGATCCATGTCCTCTAGAAGATCACCAAGGAATGATATTGTCTTGGGCATAAACAACATAAAATATTCCTCCTTGACATAGTCCAAGAGATATTTGACCACTTTCAAGTTGAGCATGCGAGGAAGAACATGTAGAATGATGAAAAGAGAAGGAAAGTTAGAGGTAGCACTAACAATAATCAGCCTAAAAATGGATAAAATAAAAAAGAATCAAGCATTGATTTCACTATGCGATAGCATATCACTCATTGGGTGAAGGAGATGTAAAACGTAACCACTAGGTAAGCACCTCAACAATCTTTTCTTTCTTGACTTCCTCCTCCATGTTGGCTTTGATGTCTTTCAACTTCACAATGCCCTATTCTTCTCTCTATTTCACGAATAAAGATAGCCATTCGATGCCACCGCCTACAACACGCCCAATGTGTTTCATTGGCTTCTTATGGATGTTGAATTCAATAAGTATCTTCATTTACCACAACTTGGATACTATTTATGCAGACATTATAATATCTTGCTCCAAGACATCAACTAGGACTTGGGTTTATGTGGGGAAAATTTTCAGTCAAATTCAGATGAATGGTAAGTCAATAGCATTGTATAATTAATTTTATAATAAATGCATGTTGGGGAATGATCAAATGCATGTAGTATCTTGAAGACAGATTCTATTGTGAGTTAATATACTAAACATAAAGCATATTATATACGCCAAAAGCTTGTTCTTACAACAACATTCCAAGGGTAGAAATCCATGTAATAAGACCATGATTGTTGACTACCAACCGTCTAAATTTAGAATCATTTAACTGGGGTGTGGGGAAGTCGTGCTCCCTATAAACATGGTTACCAAAACTTGCATATACCAAACATGGTTGCAAAACTTCCCTCCAAAATGAAACCACATTCTTCAGGTGATCATAGAAGCTCCCAGAGAAAGAGGAGGAGAATTTCTCCATAACATTCAAAAATGAGGATTGGAATGGGTTGTCTTTCCTATTCCCACCCACAACCTCCATCAAAGAGTGTATATGTTCCAACAACATAGACTCGAAAGAAACTCTCAACCAAACATTAATCGTTTCCTGACTCCCATGGTTCAATGAATTGCTCATGTTGAGAGTGTTTGGCTGATGCATTTCATCGTATTGTTCCATTTATATGGGGGAGGCCTGGAGAAAGGTACCATGAACATCCAACAAGAGAAACAACCTACCCTAGTCTTTTTCAGAAGAACGAACTCATTCCATTTATCAACTAAGGATCATGCATCTACAATAAAGCATGAGTCCTTCAAGGGACTTTGGATTACGTTCAGTTGTCGTTAGAACATCATTAATTTAGGATAGAAGAACATCAATAGTTGGAATCCATTTATTCAATGAAACCTACATTAAGAAAAACCAAGACACTTAAAGAAAGAATGACTAAAAAAAGCAACAAAAGGTGCATCAATGATGTTACATAAATATACAATAGCATCTAGTATCATATAAGAAAGCATGTATAGACAAATAGTTCATAGATATCCTTTGAGAACAGGAACATCAAAAAAACTTTATAATCCACCTATCTATGAGATAACTTCAAGCTATGGACAATCACAATACCTCAACACATTACAAGTACCAACCTCCATGTACATTGATGAAGTCATCATTTTAATCAAACTTTAACATGCTTATGGATTCAAACCATACCTCCTTTTGGAAAAGTACTATAAAATGTGAAGCTTATTGAGATTAGAATGTGTTCACATATTGATTTCAAGTAAATAATCATATATATATATATATATTAGGTTATATGTGTGGCTAAAATGTTAAGCATCAAATTATGCTATCTATTAAATTATAAATAATAAAAAATGTAGAAAGTAAACTTATTAGATTAGCAAAAAATCCAAATAGAAATCTACTAAGAAATCTCATCATTATGGGAATGGAAATTTGTACATTAGGAAACTGAGGGAGAGGTTAGGTTCGAGATTAGGATACTCAGGTAGATAACCTCTTCATCTCAAAGAAAAAAAGAGTGTAAGATAAACCATGTTAATAGAACTGAAACAGACTTCGATGACCCATATGTTGAACACCTCATTTCATCAGCCAAGTCAGATTACTACCTCAGAATTCACTGTTCCACTATTCCAATCTATCACAATCTACTGCTCCACTTTTCAAGCTATGATTTTTGGAAATATATTCCCTCCTTTATTCTAACCTCTTTAGTAGCTCTAGTACAAGTAAAATGATCATAATCTTTAATCTTTAAAATAGTTTCCAGGTTGACAATAGGCCAATGAGTCTACCCAATATACATTATTCCTACTAATAAAAAATATAATGATGTTGATAATAAGTTGAATATTTTCTTTGGTCGGCATATTGATCTTGATAATAAGTTGAATATTAGGATCATCTGAATAATATTGTCTAATTCCAAGAAGAGTTCTATTCAACAAAAAAATCTATATCTAGTGAATATAATAAGTCTCAACAAATAACATAATCAGTAAAGAAAATGGTTGATTGCATATCTAATGAAAATAATAAGTCTCAACTTATTATACTCCAACTTACATCGCTAGTCTTGCTAGCATGCAAGTAGGAAGAAATTCCACAATCTAACTCCAACGACATTAGAGTATGCAACTTATGAAAATGTTAAACTCGAAATTACATTTAGAGGGAAAATGGAAAGAAAGCAAGAATTTGTCATAATTCCTTTTTTCTGACAGATTCTCAACAATAACCTAGAAATTTGAGACCATAAAAGGTCAATTGAATGATTTATTTGATGAATCATGAATGCATCAAGATTTAGCACCTTTATTGCTACTTTCTTCAATATATTCATTGCTTTGAACTTTAGGAGATAGGTTGGAGACAATCTAGGTTATGGTGGGTGTGGGTATAGCATTAGTTTGATTGTAGTATTAAGGGACCATTCTTAGGTAGAAATCTGATAACCCCTCAAGAGTAGATAGCAAGCACTCAAAAGAAAAAGAAATCCAACTTTTTAAATACATCTGCTTGTGGGTAGAGGTCATGTTTGCGGTCCATATACCTTCAATAGGATTGTATGATGCGACATCATAAACAACAATGATTCAAACACTATTCCATGAGTGACAATTCTGAGATATTTGTTAATTAAAATATATAATAAAGAGGTCTTGATATAACATAGGACAAACAGTGAATGCCACATGCACTAATAATGAAATCATGATTGTATAGATACATGATATGGGCACATAAATAAGGAGCTTTGTGGTGGTCATGTCCCCTACAGTCTGCCATCAAAGCTAGTTAGGTGTTCATGCTTCTAAACACAGTGCGTACTCTATATAAGAGTGCCCTCTTCTTTATCTAATTCTATAGAATTAATGTAAGAATTCTGATTAACATCAATTATGGCATGCTAGATTGATAGAGAGATTGGTGCCTGAAGAAAAAGTACAAGAAAAATTATTGATTAGCTGGAAATTTTTAATTATGTCATAGGTTAATTGAGAGAAATATTTCTACCAGAGCAAGAGAACCATATTACTTCTTGGTGAGAGCATTTTTGTTACTCGTGCAATTTAAGACAATGATTTTGCTTGATTTTCTATAGAACATTCTTCACACTATGAACTAATCACATTGCCTATAAAATATAGGTGCTTAAGCTCACAAAAGTTTGCAGGTAACATACTGGGTGGGGTGTGCGAAGGCAAGGCGAGGAGGCGAGGCATGCGTTTCTGTGTGTTTATTTTGTTCAAATTACCAGTATGTGAATGAGCCCTATCAACCGACTCAAAGAAGCTCACCTGGCTGTTGATATATTTTAAAATACGAGAAACGTGTGACTGAAAATACGACAATTCTACCGCGTTCTTTCTACAACTAGGGAATAGGACTGTCCGTTCATAACTAGCCAAGTCGCTCAGGAAAGAATTCCTGGATAAATTCCACGACATCTGTTTTCAGCCTCACAAGGCCACTTTCCAAATTTTCCAATTGTACACATTTGTGCGCCTGCATTTGTCATATTATAATTTATGGATCAAAACAAACCTTTGATAAACTAGGGGTTAGATTTCAACCACAGAAAAGCTTCGTTGCTATTCAAATTATTTCGGTAAAATGTATCTTTTTTCGAAGAATGTAATTTCTGCTTGTATACTGTTGTGATTGTTGTGATGAATCTGATGATTCGATCATCATCATCACGTACGAAAAGTGTGTTCATGGGCATATTCCAACCCCACCAATCACCAACTATTGATAACTGATCCCTGATAACCGACAAGCAAACTACCAATTCACAAAATAAATAAATTCATAATAAAGAATAACAATAGCGACGCCACCAGCAGGAGAGAATCCAGCCACCTGTTTAATTCTTACCATCTCACCTCGCTATTCTAGCATGTATCGGTGTCGCGGCGACCCGACGCGTGACTTGATGACTGTAGAATGCAGACATGCCTTGTAGTAGGTCCATCATGTGCCTAACAACTCACAACCATATCGTCTAATTCCTTCCATCCGTTTAAAGGTTTATACATCCTTTGTGTGCCTTGACCACGCGACTCCTCAGTCCTCAGTAAAAGCGACAGGAACATGAACTGCCAAATATATACCCTTGGGCTTATTCGTGTCTATTCAAGATATCGTACCCACTGAAGTCTTGGGCCACTATTCTTTTTATATGGCGGGGCAAGGTTAGTCGTAAATCATATTGGATTTCGTTTTGATCTCAGAGTTTAAACATGTTTCCTCTTTAAACCCTTATTTCTAATAAATCAATTAGGCATTGGTTTCCTTGAATCTTATAAAACCCATGCAAATTGATATGTTTGGATCTTTGGTCACACTTTGAAAATAGCCGTACATCACCCTTAGCTTTGAACATTTTTGCTATTTCGAGTTTTTTGAAAATTTCTATAACTCCAACCTATGACATATCTATAGCTTGAACATGTCATAATAATTGCACAACTAGATTCTTGTTCTCTTGATTAGTCTGGTTCCCGTAGCTGTGACGCATGGGTATCCCCATAAGCTATATGCTTGGCCTATGAGAGGATATTTAGCACTTTAATGGAAAAACAAGATAATATTCCAAAAGATAAGTCTATAGTTTATCCATGTTGGACGATATGATGTTAAACCAATACATCAGGTGAACTTGCATGTGACCTTAGACCTGAATGGTCATGTGCATATAACCAATTATGGTCCTGGAACTGGACTCTTAACGTCCCACCACTATATACGACGGCCCATTAACAAAACCCTATTTTATTGACATATCAGAAAATTATTGCAAGAGGTGGTGGCTTCATGTTTAACTTTTGCAGTAATATTGCGATTTCCTTCTTCGTGAGTAGGTCTTCGACTTTGGATTCCTAGTGCCTTGAATTGCTAGGTCTTTAAATCACATCGTCCTTGTGATTGCCATGATGACTCACACCAACAAAAGGTGCAAATGACACATAATACTTATCGGCTAAGTGTCAAATGCAAACACATGTTCAAAGAGATTCTAATCCTCCCACTAGTACATTTTTATCTTTGGTGTCACTTTTCTTAACATCCATTTCTACAGAAAATCAACATTGTAGAGCTATAGTGTCGGTTGTTGTAACACAAACGTCACTACTGGTCAAGTGTTGCCGATTAAGAAAAAATATGGGTATCGCTTTGACTATGACGTCCCTTTCTTTGTGAAGAAACAAGATCTAAGAATGCCCACAAAATCTAATTTTTCAGTGAAAAAAAATCATATAGGCCTATTACATCGATTGTAAAAAATCATGACAAAGTCATTCCCACGAAATAAATTTTCCTCTAAAAAGGTGTTATCATCAGTTTCTACCATAAATTATACTAAAAGAATCGACGACAAAGGATTCTCACCAATGTGTCATGTGAAATACACTTCCCCATAAATTGGCTTATGACGTCGATTTTTCTCCTGCAATGACCCCTAAAGTCTTAGCAATTTCGATTTTTTTATAAGGAATAAATACATGTGGCATCGGGTTTTTTGTTGGAAACGACGATACAAGTTGACCTATGACGTCGTTTCTTCAAGACAACCAATGTCAAAAGTCTTAATGAGGCCGACTTTTTTATTAGGGATAAGTACATATGACATCGGTTTTTTAGTTGGAAACTGACGATACATGTTAACATGTGACGTCATTTCATCAAGGAAACTAACACCTAAAGTCTTAGTGAGATCCATTATTTGTAGGCATAAGTACATGTGGCATCATTTTTTTGTGAGAAACTGATTATACATGTTGACCTATAGTATCGTTTCCTCAAGGCAACAAATGACTACTTATTGAGGTTGACATTTTTTAGTAGGAATAAGTATTTGTGGTGTCATTTTTTTATGAGAAACCGACAATATAGGTTGACCTATAGTGTCATTTCTTCAAAGCAACTGATACCTAAAGTCTTTGTTGTTGAGTTTTTTTATAAAAACTAAAGTCTAAGTTCTACTTAACAGGAACGACAAAACAAACTTTCCCCATTCTCTATTTCATTGCATGATTTTTTCCTACTTTGGTGATTTCTGTCGTCGTTCCTATGTCGTTGTTGTTACTGCTACTATTGTGAGCGTCACCATTGTTGTTGTTTTCGTCCTATGTTGCTACTACGCTACTAGTGTTTGAGTCACTATTGTCGTTGCTGGTGTTACTCCTGTGAGCGCCATCGCCACCTTTGTTGCCTACTCTTTGTTGCTCCGCCTCCATTAGACCAGTAGAGCCAACCACTACCGACCAGTGGTACTCCATCTCCACCACTCTATCTTGGCCACCAACCCTACTACCGCCAAGCCTACTGTCCTTGGTTTGGCTTCTTTATTATTGACATTGTCGCCAAGACCATTGTTGCTCGCTCCCTCTTCTTCTTGCTTGCAATTGTTGCTCGCTCCAAGGAGGTCCTCCTTCTTCTTCTCTTTGTATACGTTCATTATTTATTGAATTTATTATTTTATAATTATTTTTTGAGTAGATTGTTGTATAATTATTGAATTAACTTTGATATGAGTTATACATTGATATGAGTTTACTAAAATTAATATTTATTGAATGATGAAATATAACTAGAGTTTTGAATTGAAAATTGGATTAATCATATTTGTATATTTGGAATTCATGTATAACTACTTATGTATAATTTGGTACATTAATCCATTTGAATGTTGTATCGATAAATAATCACACGTAAGAATAGTTAAATTGAATTGATATGATTTACCCAAATTATCATGGTTTAAACTAATTTTTTATATTTACCTAAATTCGGAACAGTAATCCTAATTTAGACATATATCTTGTTGGCCTAGAAACACACTTGAGATTTTTCACACATAAGAATAGTTAAATTGAATTGATATGATTTACCCAAATTATCATGGTTTAAACTAAATTTTATATTTACCTAAATTTGGAACCGTAATCCTAATTTAGACATATATCTTGTTGGCCTAGAAACACACCTGAGATTTACTCATTAGAAGTAAATATTAGATAGTCCCCAGTTTGGTATTGTTCTTGAACACTTAATCTCACTTAGTATGTAAGTATATAATGTGTTTTTTATTTTCAAGATGTTTCATCAGCACTTTTTCATTTATTCTTTAAGTACATATGTAGGTGGGTATTTGACCATGTACAAGGGTGTACTTGGAGAACTATAGAGAAATGATGCCAAAATATTCTTGAAAATTGAATACACAGTATACACTTACTAGTGAGATAAGGTGTTCAAGAATAGGATAGACACTAGTACATAACCGGCCTTTAGTGTCAGTTATTTAAGGCCTTTAGTGTCGATTTTTAAGCGACACCTATGTGGGCGCTGCTAAAAGCCCAACCATCACGCATCGGTTCTCAAATCGATGCCACAACCCTTCACGCGCCACTAAAAATGCACCAGCATGGGGTATAGGCATCGGTTATTAACTTTGAAACTGATGTCATATACCTTCGCGCCACAGAAAGGGCACCATCTGGGGCACTATCGGCGTGGGTTTATTAGTGATAACCGACACCATCTCACCCGCTACCACGGCCATGCTAGCCAACACGGCCGTGGTGTCTGGCCTGCTGCCACGACCATGCTGGCCAGCACGGCCGTGGTGTCTGGCCTCATTAGGGAAATCGACGTCAGTTACTAGTAGGGCAACCGACACTGTAACCATTTGTCATCGGTTTTATACAAATAACCGATGCTGATTTTATGTTTTTTTTTCTGTCAGTCTGTTGACCTGCTGTGCCTGGTCACAGGATGAGAAACCTGTAGTTTATTATGAACTACAGGTTTTACGACATCCATTGATATCAGCCAACAACATGCCACATACCTGCAAAATTAACAACATAACTGTTCACACATTTAGCAACCTGCAGTTCCATTCGATTTTCACACATGTGGAAACATTCATGTAGCAATATGTAGTTCTATTCATTTTCAATTCACACATGTAGAAACATTCATATAGCAACCAACCGTTTCATTCATTTTCACTCATACACATGTAGAAACATTCAGACATGTAGAAACATTCACACATATTATAATTCAGAAATTCATTTACAAAATATCATTCTTTAGTCATTATTCGCTATCAACATCCCAATTATATGTTAAAACCCCCACTACTTTTATGGTTGTTGCCCATTCTTCTCTTACTTCATTTAATTCTCCCGTCATATAGGGAGCATGTACATCTGGTAAGGCCTTTCCTATAGTGTGGTCACTTTTAAACACCAGCAAAGAGAATGATGTATATATATAATTAATGATCTATAAATAAGAGTGATATATTTCATATTATCTAATGAGACTATATATAATACCTCAGGAATGGTATCGATGTCCACTGCGGCATATTTAATAATCATGTGTATAAATCGCATCACATAGTATGCACATGCCCATCCGTTGTCTTATGTAGCGCACTATAAATTGAAACATACAAAATATTAAAAAATACAACTAATTAAGCATTGTTCACATAAATAATATATACATTGCAGTCAAGAACTTACTTCCACATTTGTCCAAATTATTTGCTGGTTCTTTTTCCTGGGGACCTTTCCTTCAGCCTTTTTGAACTCATCTAAACCCCTACATGTTAATGTAACACAGTACATTGCATAATTAAATAGTAATGTAATAACATATGTTAACGGATATGAAAATCAAATATTTCTCACCGGAATAATGTCATTTTCATTTTGTATCCATATCTTGAATTCAATTTAGTCCCCTTAGGATATAGATAATAGACAGTGAACGTCTCGGAGACAATAACTAGTAACTCCCAATGCATACCACTAGAGGTAAAAAAGTTAAAAATCAATAACTCAAAATCCATAATAAAAATGTAATTTTCTTAAGTCCAAATTATAAGCAAAGTAAACTTACTCCACATTGAATGGAGATATTATCAACATCGTCTTATTTTGAGCAAAACTTATAAAAGCATCATAACAATATTGTTGAACTGACGGAGGGTCTTTAGCTACTAGACTAATCAAAGATGGAATAAAAAATCCTTCATGTTCGAATGAAAAATCTGCACATCTTGGCTAAGTAGATGCAAAACATGTATTACGTATGCATTAATAAATAAGAAATCAGATCACCAGATCCTACACAAGGTATATTGATGTATAAAGAAGATCTCACCTTATCCATAGCTCTATCACAGATGTATTCAGCCAATCATATCGAAACAACTCCAAAATATCTTGTATAAATAGGTTGCTTTCGTATGATTGACCTGCAGCATCCACATCTATAGAAACAGTTATAGGTCAATTTATATCATGTTCGCCTAACCATATTGCCATACCCCTACAATCAGGACCTAACGAGACAGGTAGGTCATGTGGAACCCAACTTGGTAATGTAGGAGGTGGAGGTGGAGGCATAGATGTTGTGGGTGTCTTCTTTTTAACCTGTATATATATATATATATATATATATATATATATATATATATATATATATATATATATAATTTCAGATCAACTAACATCATATACACACACTAACAATTTAACGTAATGTAAATTTACCATACAGTTTTAGTATAGAGGACAACCGCTTTTGGCTACAATATCACTCCACCTTCTGCCTCACCAAGCGTTTCACAATCTGGGTGGGCATATTGTTGGATCCTAGATGGGTGATTAGATGCTCTAGAGGGGGGGTGAATAGATCTGAAAACACTTAAACAAAACTCATTAAACCTTCAAGGTATATGAAAAAATAAGGTTGCTAAATAGGTAATTTGAGTGCAACTAAAACATACATAGCAAGGGAGAGAGAGATTGAACAAACACCAATAGACATGCTATTTAGAGTGGTTCCACACTTCAAACTAGAAGTGTGTCAGTCCACTTGCCTAGAGAGGTCAACCTCTAGGACTTCCAAACTATTGCACTCTTATATTCATTTATAAGACTTACAATACATGACCAACCAAAGGACTTACCTATCCAATACAAAGAGTCTTCAACCTTACCAAGGACTTACCCACTTTGCAAGAGTCTTCAGCCTTCTCCAATGATTTACCCACTCTTGCACAAGTCTTCAGCCTTGTAGGAATTACCCACTCTTCTTGGATCTTCCGCCTTTGACTTCACCTTCACTCGGAGAAGCTTCCACCAAGGAATTTCCCATTTGAGCTTGAGTCTTCTTCCTTCTCCAAGGGCTTACCCACTCTAGCTCCAAGTCTTCAGCCTTGATCTTCACCAAGGGACTCCTTCCCTTGTTCTTCTTCACCTCTCTTGGACAAGAGAGAGAACCTTCATCTTCTTGATTGAAAAGATAGAAAGGAGGTGGTGGAAGTGAGAGCCTCACAAGATATACATGTAGGACTAGCTCTCTTATAGATTTCCTACTCATTCTAATGGATGTAGCAAGTGATTAATCTTAGAGAGAGAGAGGAGGCTGTAGGAAGCACTCAACTATAGAATAGGAGCCTCACATAGAGTTTGCAATGAATGCTCGACCTTGGAATAAAGCCCAAGGGGTCCTATTTATAGCTGGGGATGCCTCTTAGCCTTTGGGAACACTTGTGAATGAAAACTAGCCGTTTTGTGGCTTGCAACAGATCTATTTTCACTTATTGCAACTCCACAATGGCTAGAAACACTTTTCTGCACTTTTTCGTACAGTGAAATCGGTCGAGTTTCTATAAGGGTAACTCGACCGATAGAGTAAAAGACAAAGTTGATATTCAGACCATCGGTCGAGTTTGTCCTGAAGAAACTCGACCGACCAATGAAAATCAATTTGGCCAGTTACTCCATCGGTCGAGTTCTGTGTAAACACAACTCGACCGATGCAATCTCCAGAAAATTGATCAAGGATGATCGGTCGAGTTTTCAGGCTGGGAAACTCGACCGACAAAGTGCATGTAATCAATTTTCAAAGTTGCATCTAAAGTGCTCTAATATTTGATCTAAGTGATCCTGATATTTTTCTAAGCTTAATTACAAATCATACAATCATTACAAGTGATTTACAACATGATTCTAATGGATATACATCATATTACAAAAATGTGCACTTGTATTGACTTTGATTTGTCTTTTCTCCAATTTGAGATGTGCAAGTTAGGGCAATTGGAGTGTGTCTATACCTAATCTAAAATCACTCAAGTAGAGACATTAGACACCAATATGCGGAATGGTTAGTCATCATCAAAACACGGGTTTAGTCAATGTTGACGTCCTAATTGACCTTGAGTCAACAATCTCCCCCTTTTTGAAGATGATAAACCATTCCATAAATGTATTGAAAGCATTTAAATAAAGTCATACCTTTGGAGAAACCTAGGGGTTTCAATAGGATTGAGCTTATATGCTCCCCCCTCAATTGATGCACATGGAGTTCTCATACTCCCCCTCAATTGATGATATTTCTCCTGCATGGTTAGCTTTCATAACATTTGTAGAATACTATGTCTTCTGCTCATATATGTTCTACACATATATATCTTCTCCCCTTTTACCTACTCCCTTTACATGAACATGCTTATCTTCTTCATGTAAGACATGCCTTCTTCCTCTTTTAAAAGAAGACATACCTTTCTCCCCCTTTCTCATTTCAAAAAGTGGGGTTATGAAGAAATAAGAAACATCACTTATTAAAGAGAAAGGAGATGACACAAATATATATAAGGAGAGTAGAAGAGCACAGATAGGGGCTTGTCCAAGCATAGAAAGAAAAGCAAGTTAAAGCATATACTTGGACAACCTCAAAGATGTAGGATAAAGTGCTGCAGAAAAACAATAAAGCATAATTTTGACCCTCAAGATGACGGATTTTGACCAAAAACCATCAGATCACATCGCAAAGCCATGAGTCTTGCTCAGAAGGTTGTTTCTGCATAAAAAAACACTAGTCTTGCACCAAAAACTGAAACTGGAGCAAAAGCTGCATAAAAATAAAAAAATACTCCAATTTCTACATACAGTGTAGCTCTTTGTGCCCTACATCCAAACAAAGAGATATGCAATTTTATAAGCATGAGTAGATGTAAAGATATATCCAAACAAAGAGATATGCAATTTTAGAAGCATGAAAGGATATAACTCACTAGATATGCATTCTTACCAAAAGATGATTTCCCCTAAGAAACTCAAGGTTGTATCAAAACAAGATATACACCTAGAGAGATGTAGCAAGTTAGAGCACAATGGAAGCAATTTAAGACACAACCAAGAGATCCAAAGAGATCATCATCAAAACATGCAAAACAACTCAAAGCAAGTAATTGCAAGATATAGGTATACCAATTTAGAGCAATTAGAGAGATAGAGTTGTAAGCAAGATAGGCAATTTAGAGCATGGCAATATGCATATATAAAGGTACCAAATGTGAGTGCCAAAGAATAAGGCTATTGGTCGAGAAAATCTAGTTAAGAGGGAAATTCTCATTCAATAAGCCAAAAGTATATTCTATGCACAGTGTTATAGGCAATTTAGAGCATGGCAATATGCATATATAAAGGTACCAAATGTGAGTGCCAAAGAATAAGGCTATTGGTCGAGAAAATCTAGTTAAGAGGGAAATTCTCATTCAATAAGCCAAAAGTATATTCTATGCACAGTGCTATCGGTCGAGTTCTGTGCATTGACAACTCGACCGATTACAACTGCTGGCAACACCCATTGGTGCCTATCGGTCGAGTTTCAATAGGGAAAACTCGACTGACTGACCAGTTGTCAAAAGGCACATATATTTCATAAAAACATATATAGAGGCATGTTAAATATACAAACCATATCCAAACATGTCTAAGAAAATTAGTAATGCACTATAGAAGCATTAGGAATAGTTTTTGAGCAAGAGTGTGAAGAGAATCACGAAAAGCCACTTTTGACTCAAAAACCATATGCATAGTGCACACTAACTTGACAAAAACAAGTTAGAGATGGTTATAAGAAATAAAAACTTTACCTTTGTTCTTACCATTCCTTTTCCACTTGTTGTCACCCTCTACACATCTCACCTTTCTTCTTTCATGTGGATTGAGAAGTCCATTTGCAATTCAATAGCTCAAGTCAATCCATTTGCAAGTACCTACAAGAAGAAAGATGAAATGGTCCCCAATCATGTTTTTGGGTCTGGAGGGGTTAGTTTAGCAACCCAAGTCTTATTGCTCTTGGGTGCTTTCCTAAAAGGACAACAAGTAGAATAATGACCAATTTCATTGCAATAGTTGCATGTTCCCGTAGTCTTGGAACTAGAGGATTCTCCATGGAATATTGGAGGTCCTTTATCTTTGTTGTTCCCTTGACTACTATCATATCCTAAACCATGTCTACCAATTTGTTTAGTAGAATAGTGTAGGATTCCATTAAGACTCTTTTTACTAACTAAGAATCTTTGCAAAGAAGATCTCAAACTATCATTATCATGCATAAGAGAAGTAATAGTAGAAGACAAATGATTGATATTATCTCTAGCATGTAAAAGATCATTTTCTAAGCAAAGAACTTTTAGTTAAATGAGAATCTCTATCAATATGAAGAGTTGCAACATCATTCTCTCTACTTGTAGAACTAGAACAAGATTCATGCCCATTGATTTTACCAAGCAAGGAGGCATTTTTTATTTCTAATTCATGCAAAACAAAATCTTTGTCCTTGTTTTCAGATTTAAGAACATCAATGTCAAGCATGAGAGAATCAACAATTAAAGTATGATCTTCATTAGAACTAGGCATGAGAGGTTGAGCTTCTAGAAATCTAATCTTATCAAGCAAACTAGCATTTTCAAGTTTAAGAGAGTCTACTTGACTAAGACAGTCATTTTTATCATCAAGCTAGCAAGAATTAGCATATTCAAGATCATCTAGTTCTATATGCAAATTATCAACAATTCTAGCAAGCTTTTTCTTTTTCTTTTTAGAAGACTTAAGAGAGGCACAAATATCATGAATAATAGCAATCAAAGATTCTTTATCTAAAGAGTTTAGATTTACCTCACTTGAGTCTTCACTTTTTTATTCTATAAGAGCAAAATGGCATTCTCCTTCATCACTAGAGCTTGAGCTTGATCCTTCACTTGAATCTTCACTTGAGCTTGAGTTGGAGCAGCCACTTGAGCTTGATTTCCATTTCTTCTTGTGAAGTTGGGTCTTTTTGCCTTGTGGGCAATCTTCCTTTTAGTGACACTTCTTTCCACATGTGAAGCACCGGATGGAGGAGGACTTGCCTTTGTAGAGTTTACCCTTAGAGTACATGGCATCTTCTTCAACTTGAGAGGATGGAGAAGCTTGACCAACAATAGCTTTGATTTGAGCTTTGATTTCAGCCTTCTTCATTTTCTTGAGTTCTTTCTCGTCTTGTCTTTCTACTTCCTCCCTCTTATCAAGTGTGGCTTCATGTGCTTGTAGATTTCCAATGAGCTCTTCAATAGGGATATCCTTGAGAGACTTTGCTTCTTCAATGGAAGTCACCTTGGGTTCCCATCTTTTGGGGAGAGTTCTAAAGATCTTTGAGTTGATCTCTCCACTAGACATAGGATGTCCTAGAATAGCAAGACCGTTCATAATGGTGTTGAGCCTTGAGTACATGTTGGCTATGCTCTCCTCCTTTCCCATCTTGAAGTTCTCAAGCAGCCCTTTGAGCATGTAGACTTTTCTTTCTTTCACTTGATCTGTTCCTTCATAAGTGATGCAAAGCTTTCTCCATACCTCATAGGCGGTTTCACATGAAAAATCTGGTTGAACTCGGTGGGGGTCATGGAGGCATATAGGATGTGTATGGCTCTAGCATTCAAGGTTGTTTTCATCAAGGTAGCTTCATCCCATTCTTCAATCCTTGTCTTTGGTAGCATGTATGGGTTGTTCACCATTTTCCACATCTCAATATTTGATCCTTGGATGTAGAATTAAAACCTTCTTCTCCAATAGAGGAAATTGCTCCCATCAAAGATTGGAAGGCTGGTCGAGAATCTCCCTCCTAGGTAGTCACCCATCTTCTCCTACTTGTTGAAGTATGCTTGGAGAAGACCCGCTCTGATACCAATTGTTGGATCCTAGATGGGTTATTAAATGCTCTAGAGGGGGTGAATAGAGCTGAAAACACTTAAACAAAACTCATTAAACATTCAAGGTATATGACAAAATAAGGTTGCTAAATAGGTAATTTGAGTGCAACTAAAACATACATAGCAAAGGAGAGAGAGATTGAACAAACACCAATAGACAAGCTATTTAGAGTGGTTCCACACTTCAAACTAGAAGTGTGTCAGTCCACTTGCCTAGAGAGGTCAACCTCTAGGACTTCCAAACTATTGCACTCTTATATTCATTTATAAGACTTACAATACATGACCAACCAAAAGACTTACCTATCCAATACAAAGAGTCTTCAACCTTACCAAAAACTTATCCACTTTGCAAGAGTCTTCGGCCTTCTCCAAGGATTTACCCACTCTTGCACAAGTCTTCAGCCTTACAAGAATTACCCACTTTTCTTGGATCTTCCACCTATGATTTCACCTTCACTCGGAGAAGCTTCCACCAAGGACTTACCCACTTGAGCTTGAGTCTTCTGCCTTCTCCAAGGGCTTACCCACTCTAGCTCCAAGTCTTCAGCCTTGATCTTCACCAAGGGACACCTTCCCTTATTCTTCTTCACCTCTCTTGGACAAGAGAGAGAACCTTCATCTTCTTGATTGAAAAGATAGAAAGGAGGTGGTGGAAGTGAGAGCCTCACAAGATATACATGTAGGACTAGCTCTCTTAAAGATTTCCTACTCACTCTAATGGATGTAGCAAGTGATTAAGCTTAGAGAGAGAGAGGAGGCTGTAGGAAGCACTCAACTATAGAATAGGAGCCTCACATAGAGTTTGCAATGAATGCTCAACCTTGTAATGAAGCCCAATGGGTCCTATTTATAGCTGGGAATGCCTCTTAGCCTTTGGAAACACTTGTGAATGAAAACTAGCCATTTTGTGGCTTGCAACAGATCTATTTTCACTTGCTGCAACACCACAATGGCTAGAAACACTTTTCTGCACTTTTCTGTACAGTGCAATCGGTCGAGTTTCTATAAGGGTAACTCAACTGATAGAGTAAAAGACAAAGTCGATATTCAGACCATCGGTCGAGTTTGTCCTGAGCAAACTCGACCGACTAATGAAAATCGATTTGGTCAGTTACTCCATCGGTCGAGTTCTGTGTAAACACAACTCGACCGATGCAATCTCTAGAAAATTGATTAAGGATGATCGGTCGAGTTTTCAGGTTGGGAAACTCGACCGACAAAGTGCCTGTAATCAATTTTCAAAGTTGTAACTAAAGTGCTCTAATATTCGATCTAAGTGCTCCTGATATTTTTCTAAGCTTAATTACAAGTCATACAATCATTACAAGCAATTTACAACATGATTCTAATGGATATACATCATATTACAAAAATGTGCACTTGTATTGACTTTGACTTGTCTTTTCTCCAATTTGAGATGCGCAAGTTAGGGCAATTGGAGTGTGTTTGTACCTAATCTAAAATCACTCAAGTAGAGACATTAGACACCAATATGTGGAATGGTTAGTCATCATCAAAACACGGGTTTAGTCAATTTATAGGTGAGTCAACATTAAACTAATTGACCTTGAGTCAACAATCTCCCCCTTTTTGAAGATGATAAACCATTCCATAAATGTATTGAAAGCATTTAAATAAAGTCATACCTTTGGAGAAACCTAGGGGTTTCAATAGGATTGAGCTTATATGCTGCCCCTCAATTGATGCGCATGGAGTTCTCATACTCCCCCTCTATTGATGATATTTCTCCTGCATGATTAGCTTCCATAACATTTATAGAATACTATGTCTTCTGCTCATATATGTTCTACACATATATGTCTTCTACCCTTTTACCTACTCCCTTTACATGAACATGCTTCTCTTCTTCATGTAAGACATGCCTTCTTCCTCTTTTAAAAGAAGACATACATTTCTCCCCCTTTGTCATTTCAAAAAGTGGGGTTATGAAGATATAAGAAACATCACTTGTTAAAGAGAAAGGAGATAACACAAATATATATAAGGATAGTAGAAGAGCACAGATAGGGGCTTGTCCAAACATAGAAAGAAAAGCAAGTTAAAGCATATACTTGAACAACCTCAAAGATGTAGGATAAGGTGCTGCAGAAAAACAATAAAGCATAATTTTGACCCTCAAGATGACGGATTTTGACAAAAAACCATCAGAGCTCATCGCAAAGCTATGAGTCTTGCTCAGAAGGTTGTTTGTGCATGAAAAATACTAGTCTTGCACCAAAAACTGAAACTCGAGCAAAAGCTGCATAAAAATAAAAAAATACTCCAATTTCTACATACAAAGTAGCTCTTTGTGCCCTGCATCACAATGTTATGCAAGAAACTCAAGATAGTAGATATTCAATTCAAGGAACAATCTTGAGCATGTATGAGACAAGATATAAGCATAGCATATAGATGAGCAATGATGGCAATTTTAAACAAGGCTAGAACTACATGTATATGAACTACTAGTAGATGTTATCACAAGTTAGGACTACTAGTAGGATCTAGATCATAGCAAGAGATACCAAAAGATACACAAGATAGAGAAAGCTATGAGTAGATGTAGAGATATATCCAAACAAAGAGATATGCAATTTTAGAAGCATGAAAGGATATAACTCACTAGATATGCATTCTTACCAAAAGATGATTTCCCATAAGAACCTCAAGGTTGTATCAAAACAAGATATACACCTAGAGAGATGTAGCAAGTTAGAGCACAACGGAAGCAATTTAAGACACAACCAACAGATCCAAAGAGATCATCATCAAAACCTGCAAAACAACTCAAAGCAAGTAATTGCAAGATATAGGTATACCAATTTAGAGAAATTAGAGAGATAGAGTTGTAAGCAAGATAGGCAATTTAGAGCATGGAAATATGCATATATAAAGGTACCAAATGTGAGTGACAAAGAATAAGGCTATTGGTCGAGAAAATCTAGTTGAGAGGGAAATTCTCATTCAATAAGCCAAAAGTATATTTTGTGCACAGTGTTATCGGTCGAGTTCTGTGCATTGACAACTCGACCGATGACAACTGTTGGCAACACCCATTGGTGCATATGGGTCGAGTTTCAATAGGGCAAACTCGACCGACAAACCAGCTGTCAAAAGGCACATATATTTCATAAAAACATATATAGAGTCATGTTAAATATACAAACCATATCCAAACATGTCTAAGCAAATTAGTAATGCACTATAGAAGCATTAGGAACAATTTTTTATCAAGAGTGTGAAGAGAATCACAAAAATCCACTTTTGACTCAAAAACCATATGCATAGTGCACACTAACTTGACAAAAACAAGTTAGAGATGGTTATAATCAATAAAAACTTTACCTTTGTTCTTACCATTCCTTTCCCACTTGTTGTCACCCTCTACACATCTCACCTTTATTTTTTCATGTGGATTGAGAAGTCAATTTGCAATTCAATAGCTCAAGTCAATCCATTTGCAAGTACCTACAAGAAGAAAGATGAAATGGTCCCCAATCATGTTTTTGGGTCTGGAGGGGTTAGTTTAGCAACCCAAGTCTTATTGCTCTTGGGTGCTTTCCTAAAAGGACAACAAGTAGAATAATGACCAATTTCATTGCAATAGTTGCATGTGCCCGTAGTCTTGGAACTAGAGGATTCTCCATGGAATATTGGAGGTCCTTTATCTTTGTTGTTCCCTTGACTACTATCATATCCTAAACCATGTCTACCAATTTGTTTAGTAGAATAATGTAGGATGTCACTAAGACTCTTTTTACCAACTAAGAATCTTTGCAAAGAAGATCTCAAACTATCATAATCATGCATAAGAGAAGTAATAGTAGAAGACAAATGATTGATATTATCTCTAGCATGTAAAAGATCATTTTCTAAGCAAAGAACTTTTAGTTAAATGAGAATCTCTATCAATATGAAGAGCTGCAACATCATTCTCTCTACTTGTAGAACTAGAACAAGATTCATGCCCATTGATTTTAGCAAGCAAGGAGGCATTTTCTATTTCTAATTCATGCAACACAAAATCTTTGTCCTTGTTTTCAGATTTAAGAACATCAATGTCATGAATGAGAGAATCAACAATTAAAGTATGCTCTTCATTAGAACTAGGCATGAGAGGTTGAGCTTCTAGAAATCTAATCTTATCAAGCAAACTAGCATTTTCAAGTTTAAGAGAGTCTACTTGACTAAGACAGTCATTTTTATCATCAATCAAGCAAGAATTAGCATATTCAAGATCATCTAGTTCTATATGCAAATTATCAACAATTCTAGCAAGCTTTTTCTTTTTCTTTTTAGAAGACTTAATAGAGGCACAAATATCATGAATAATAGCAATCAAAGATTCTTTATCTAAAGAGTTTAGATTTACCTTACTTGAGTCTTCACTTGTTGATGCTATAAGAGCAAAATGGCATTCTCCTTCATCACTAGAGCTTGAGCTTGATCCTTCACTTGAATCTTCACTTGAGCATGAGTTGGAGCAACCACTTGAGCTTGATTATCATTTCTTCTTGTGAAGATGGGTCTTTTTGCCTTGTGGGCAATCTTCCTTGTAGTGTCCCTTCTTTCCACATGTGAAGCACCAGATGGAGGAGGACTTGCCTTTGTAGAGTTTACCCTTAGAGTACATGGCATCTTCTTCAAATTGAGAGGATGGAGAAGCTTGACCAATAATAGCCTTGATTTGAGATTTGATTTAAGCCTTCTTCATTCTCTTGAGTTCTTTCTCCCGTTGTCTTTCTACTTACTCCCTCTTGTCAAGTGTGGCTTCATGTGCTTGTAGATTTCCAATGAGCTCTTCAATAGCTATATCCTTGAGAGACCTTGCTTCTTCAATGGAAGTCACCTTGGGTTCCCATCACTTAGGGAGAATTCTAAGGATCTTTGAGTTGATCTCTCCACTAGACATAGGATGTCCTAGAATAGCAAGACCATTCACAATGGTGTTGAGACTTGAGTACATGTTGGCTATGCTCTCCTCCTTTCCCATCTTAAAGTTCTCAAGCAGCCCTTTGAGCATGTAGACTTTGCTTTCTTTCACTTGATATGTTCCTTCATAAGTGATGCAAAGCTTTCTCCATACCTCATAGGCGGTTTCACATGAAGAAATCTGGTTGAACTCAGTGGGGGTCATGGAGGCATATAGGATGTGCATGGCTCTAGCATTCAAGGTTGCTTTCATCAAGGTAGCTTCATCCCATTCTTCAATCCTTGTCTTTGGTAGCATCTATGGGCTGTTCACCATTTGCCACATCTCAATACATGATCCTTAGATGTAGAATTGAAGCCTTCTTCTCCAATAGAGGAAATTGATCCCATCAAAGATTGGAAGGTTGGTCAAGAATCTCCCTCCTAGGTAGTCACCCATCTTCTCCTACTTGTTGAAGTATGCTTAGAGAAGACCCGCTTTGATACCAATTGTTGGATTCTAGATGGGTGATTAGATGCTCTAGAGGGGGGATGAATAGAGCTAAAAGCACTTAAACAAAACTAATTAAACCTTCAAGGTATATGACAAAATAAGGTTGCTAAATAGGTAATTTGAGTGCAACTAAAACATACATAGCATGGGAGAGAGAGATTGAACAAACACCAATAGACAAGCTATTTAGAGTGGTTCCACACTTCAAACTAGAAATGTGTCAGTCCACTTGCCTAGAGAGGTCAACCTCTAGAACTTCCAAACTATTGCACTCTCATATTCATTTATAAGACTTACAATACATGACCAACCAAAGGACTTACCTATCCAATACAAAGAGTCTTCAACCTTACCAAGGACTTACCCACTTTGCAAGAGTCTTCGGCCTTCTCCAAGGACTTACCCACTCTTGCACAAGTCTTCAGCCTTGCATAAATTACCCACTCTTCTTGGATCTTCCGCCTTTGACTTCACCTTCACTCAGAGAAGCTTCCAGCAAGGACTTACCCACTTGAGCTTGAGTCTTCTGCCTTCTCCAAGGGCTTACCCACTCTAGCTCCAAGTCTTCAGCCTTGATCTTCACCAAGGGACTCCTTCCCTTGTTCTTCTTCACCTCTCTTTGTCAAGAGAGAGAACCTTCATCTTCTCGATTGAAAAGATAGAAAAGAAGTGGTGGAAGTGAGAGCCTCACAAGATATACATGTAGGACTAGATCTCTTACAAATTTCCTACTCACTCTAATGGATGTAGCAAGTGATTAAGCTTAGAGAGAGAGAGGAGGCTGTAGGAAGCACTCAACTATAGAATAGGAGCCTCACTTAGAGTTTGCAATGAATGGTCAACCTTGGAATGAAGCCCAAGGGGTCCCATTTATAGCTGGGGATGCCTCTTAGACTTTGGGAACATTTATGAACGAAAACTAGCCATTTTGAGGCTTGCAACATATCTATTTTCACTTTTTGCAATTCCACAACGGCTAGAAACACTTTTCTGCACTTTTCCATACAGTGCAATCGGTCGAGTTTCTATACGGGTAACTCGACCGATAGAGTAAAAGACAAAGCCGATATTTAGACCATCGGTCGAGTTTGCCCTAAGGAAACTCGACCAACCAATGAAAATCGATTTGGTCAGTTACTCCATCGGTCGAGTTTTGTGTAAACACAACTCAAAAGATGCAATGTCCAGAAAATTGATCAAGGATGATCGGTCGAGTTTTCAGGCTGGGAAACTCCACCGACAAAGTGCCTGTAATCAATTTTCAAAGTTGCATCTAAAGTGCTCTAATATTTGATCTAACTGCTCCTAATATTTTTCTAAGCTTAATTACAAGTCATACAATCATTACAAATGATTTACAACATGATTATAATGGATATACATCATATTACAAAAATGTGCACTTGTATTGACTTTGACTTGTCTTTTCTCCAATTTGTGATGCACAAGTTAGGGCAATTGGAGTGTGTCTATACCTAATCTGAAATCACTCAAGTAGAGACATTAGACACCAATATGTGGAATGGTTAGTCATCATCAAAACACGGGTTTAGTCAATTTAGACGTGAGTCAACATTGACCTAATTGACCTTGAGTCAACAATCTCCCCCTTTTTGAAGATGATAAACCATTCCATAAATATATTGAAATCATTTAAATAAATTCATACCTTTGGAGAAACCTAGGGGTTTCAATAGGATTGAGCTTATATGCTCCCCCTCAATTGATGCGCATGGAGTTCTCATACTCCCCCTCAATTGATGATATTTCTCCTGCATGGTTAGCTTTCATAACATTTATAGAATACTATGTCTTCTGCTCATATATGTTCTACACATATATGTCTTCTCCCCTTTTACCTACTCCTTTTACACGAACATGCTTCTCTTCTTCATGTAAGTAATGCCTTCTTCCTCTTTTAAAATAAGACATACCTTTCTCCCACTTTGTAATTTCAAAAAGTGGGGTTATGAAGAAATAAGAAACATCACTTGTTAAAGAGAAAGGAGATAACACAAATATATATAAGGAGAGTAGAAGAGCACAGATAGGGGCTTGTCCAAGCATAGAAATAAAAGCAAGTTAAAGCATATACTTGAACAACCTCAAAGATGCAGGATAAGGTGCTGCAGAAAAATAATAAAGCATCATTTTCACCCTCAAGATGACGGATTTTGACCAAAAACCATCAGAGCCCATTGCGAAGCTACGAGTCTTGCTCAGAAGGTTGTTTCTGCATGAAAAACACTAGTCTTGGACCCAAAATTGAAACTCCAGCAAAAGCTGCATAAAAATAAAAAATACTCCAATTTCTACATACAATGTAGCTCTTTGTGCCCTGCATCACAATGTTATGCAAGCAACTCAAGATAGTAGATATTCAATTCAAGAAACAATCTTGAGCATGTATGAGACAAGATATAAGCATAGCATATAGATGAGCAAGGATGGCAATTTTAAACAAGGCTAGAACTACATGTATATGTACTACTAGTAGATGTTATCACAAGTTAGGACTAATAGTAGGATCTAGATCATAGAAAGAGATACCAAAATATACACAAGATAGAGCAAGCTATGAGTAGATGTAGAGATATATCCAAACAAAGAGATATGCAATTTTAGGAGCATGAAGGATATAACTCACTAGATATGCATTCTTACCAAAAGATGATTTCCCCTAAAAGCCTCAAGGTTGTATCAAAACAAGATATACACCTAGAGAGATGTAGCAAGTTAGAGCACAACGGAAGCAATTTAAGACACAACCAAGAGATCCAAAGAGATCATCATCAAAACCTGCAAAACAACTCAAAGCAAGTAATTACAAGATATAGGTATACCAATTTAGAGCAATTAGAGAGATAGAGTTGTAAGCAAGATAGGCAATTTAGAGCATGGCAATATGCATATATAAAGGTACCAAATGTTAGTGCCAAAGAATAAGTCTATTGGTCGAGAAAATCTAGTTGAGAGGGAAATTCTCATTCAATAAGCCAAATGTATATTCTGTGCACAGTGTTATCGGTCGAGTTCTGTGCAATGACAACTAGACCGATGACAACTGCTGGCAACACCCATTGGTGCCTATCGGTCGAGTTTCAATAGGGCAAACTCGACGGACAGACCATCTGTCAAAAGGCACATATATTTCATAAAAATATATATAGAGGCATGTTAAATATACAAACCATATCCAAACATGTCTAAGCTATTCTCATTCAATAAGCCAAATGTATATTCTGTGCACAGTGTTATCGGTCGAGTTCTGTGCAATGACAACTCGACCGATGACAACTGCTAGCAACACCCATTGGTGCCTATCGGTTGAGTTTCAATAGGGCAAACTCGACGGACAGACCAGCTGTCAAAAGGCACATATATTTCATAAAAACATATATAGAGGCATGTTAAATATACAAACCATATCCAAACATGTCTAAGCAAATTAATAATGCACTATGGAAGCATTAGGAACAATTTTTTAGCAAGAGTGTGAAGAGAATCACAAAAAGCCACTTTTGACTCAAAAACCATATGCATAGTGCACACTAACTTGACAAAAACAAGTTAGAGATGGTTATAAGCAATAAAAACTTTACCTTTGTTCTTACCATTCCTTTTCCACTTGTTGTCACCCTCTACACATCTCACCTTTCTTCTTTCATGTGGATTGAGAAGTCAATTTGCAATTCAATAGCTCAAGTCAATCCATTTGCAAGTACCTACAAGAAGAAAGATGAAATGGTCCCCAATCATGTTTTTGGGTCTGGAGGGGTTAGTTTAGCAACCCAAGTCTTATTGCTCTTGGGTGCTTTCCTAAAAGGACAACAAGTAGAATAATGACCAATTTCATTGCAATAGTTGCATGTGCCCGTAGTCTTGGAACTAGAGGATTCTCCATGGAATATTGGAGGTCCTTTATCTTTGTTGTTCCCTTTACTACTATCATATCCTAAACCATGTCTACCAATTTGTTTAGTAGAATAGTGTAGGATGTCATTAAGACTCTTTTTACCAACTAAGAATCTTTTCAAAGAAGATCTCAAACTATCATTATCATGCATAAGAGAAGTAATAGTAGAAGACAAATGATTGATATTATCTCTAGCAAGAAAAAGATCATTTTCTAAGCAAAGAACCTTTAGTTAAATGAGAATCTCTATCAATATGAAGAGCTGCAACATCATTCTCTCTACTTGTAGAACTAGAACAAGATTAATGCCCATTGATTTTAGCAAGCAAGGAGGCATTTTCTATTTCTAATTCATTCAAAACAAAATCTTTGTCCTTGTTTTCAGATTTAAGAACATCAATGTCATGCATGAGAGAATCAACAATTAAAATATGCTCTTCATTAGAACTAGGCATTAGAGGTTGAGCTTCTAGAAATCTAATCTTATCAAGCAAACTAGCATTTTCAAGTTTAAGAGAGTCTACTTGACTAAGACAGTCATTTTTATCATCAAGCAAGCAAGAATTAGCATATTCAAGATCATCTAGTTCTATATGCAAATTATCAACAATTCTAGCAAGCTTTTTCTTTTTCTTTTTAGAAGACTTAATAGAGGCACAAATATCATGAATAATAGCAATCAAAGATTCTTTATCTAAAGAGTTTAGATTTACCTCACTTGAGTCTTCACTTATTGGTGCTATAAGAGAAAAATGGCATTATCCTTCATCACTAGAGCTTGAGCTTGATCCTTCACTTGAGCTTGAGTTGGAGCAGCCACTTGAGCTTGATTGTCATTTCTTTTTGTGAAGATGGATCTTTTTGCCTTGTGGGCAATCTTCCTTGTAGTGATCCTTCTTTCCACATGTGAAGCACCGGATGGAGGAGGACTTTCCTTTGTAGAGTTTACCCTTAGAGTACATGGCATCTTCTTCAACTTGAGAGTATGGAGAAGCTTGACCAACAATAGCCTTCATTTGAGCTTTGATTTCAGCCTTCTTCATTCTCTTGAGTTCTTTCTCGTCTTGTCTTTCTGCTTCCTCCCTCTTGTCAAGTGTGGCTTCATGTGCTTGTAGATTTCCAATGAGCTCTTCAATAGGGATATCCTTGAGAGACCTTGCTTCTTCAATGGAAGTCACCTTGGGTTCCCATCTCTTGGGGAGAGTTCTAAGGATCTTTGAGTTGATCTCTCCACTAGACATAGGATGTCCTAGAATAGAAAGACCATTCACAATTGTGTTGAGCCTTGAATACATGTTGCCTATGCTCTCCTCCTTTCCCATCTTGAAGTTCTCAAGCAGCCCTTTGAGCATGTAGACTTTGCTTTCTTTCACTTGATATGTTCCTTCATAAGTGATGCAAATCTTTCTCCATACCTCATAGGCGGTTTCACATGAATAAATCTGGTTGAAATCGGTGGGGGTCATGGAGGCATATAGGATGTGCATGTCTCTATCATTCAAGGTTGCTTTCATCAAGGTAGCTTCATCCCATTCTTCAATCCTTGTCTTTGGTAGCATCTATGGGATGTTCACCATTTGCCACATCTCAATACTTGATCCTTGGATGTAGAATTGAAGCCTTCTTCTCCAATAGAGGAAATTGCTCCCATCAAAGATTGAAAGGCTGGTCGAGAATCTCCCTCCTAGGTAGTCACCCATCTTCTCCTACTTGTTGAAGTATGCTTGGAGAAAACCCACTCTGATATTAATTGTTGGATCCTAGATGGGTGATTAGATGCTCTAGAGGGGGGGTGAATAGAGCAGAAAGCACTTAAATAAAACTAATTAAACTTTCAAGGTATATGATAAAATAATGTTGCTAAATAGGTAATTTGAGTGCAACTAAAACATACATAGCAAAGGAGAGAGAGATTGAGCAAACACCAATAGACAAGTTATTTAGAGTGGTTCCACACTTCAAACTTGTAAATGAAGCCCAAGGGGTCCTATTTATAGATGGGGATGCCTCTTAGCCTTTGGGAACACTTGTAAATGAAAACTAGCCATTTTGTGGCTTGCAAGGGATCTATTTTCACTTGTTGCAACTCCACAATAGCTAGAAACACTTTTCTGCACTTTTCCGTACAGTGCAATCGGTCGATTTTCTATAAGAGTAACTTGACTGATAGAGTAAAAGACAAAGCCGATATTCAGACCATCGATCGAGTTTGTCCTGAGGAAACTTGACCGACCAATGAAAATCGATTTGGTCAGTTGCTCCATCGGTCGAGTTCTGTTTAACACAGCTCGACCGATGCAATCTCCATAAAATTGATCAAGGATGATTGGTCGAGTTTTCAGGCTGGGAAACTCGACCGACAAAGTGCATGTAATCAATTTTCAAAGTTGCATCTAAAGTGCTCTAATATTCGATCTAAGTGCTCCTGATATTTTTCTAAGCTTAATTACAAGTCATACAATCATTACAAGTGATTTACAACATGGTTCTAATGGATATACATCATATTACAAAAATGTGCACTTGTATTGACTTTGACTTGTCTTTTCTCCAATTTGAGATGTGCAAGTTAGGGCAATTGGAGTGTGTCTATACCTAATCTGAAATCACTCAAGTAGAGACATTAGACACCAATATGTGGAATGGTTTGTCATCATCAAAACACGGGTTTAGTCAATTTAGACGTGAGTCAACATTGACCTAATTGACCTTGAGTCAACAATCTCCCCCTTTTTGAAGATGATAAACCATTCCATAAATGTATTGAAAGCATTTAAATAAAGTCATACCTTTGGATAAACCTAGGGGTTTCAATAGGATTGAGCTTATATGCTCCCCCTCAATTGATGCGCATGGAGTTCTCATACTCCCCATCAATTGATGATATTTCTGCTACATGGTTAGCTTTCATAACATTTATAGAATACTATGTCTTCTGCTCATATATGTTCTACACATATATGTCTTCTCCCATTTTACCTACTCCCTTTACATGAACATGCTTCTCTTCTTCATGTATGACATGCCTTCTTCCTCTTTTAAAAGAAGACATACCTTTCTCGCCCTTTGTCATTTCAAAAAGTGGGGTTATGAAGAAATAAGAAACATCACTTGTTAAAGAGAAAGGAGATAACACAAATATATATAAGGAGAGTAGAAGAGCACAGATAGGGGCTTGTCCAAGCATAGAAAGAAAAGCAAGTTAAAGCATATACTTGAACAACCTCAAAGATGCAGGATAAGGTGCTGCAGAAAAACAATAAAGCATAATTTTGACCCTCAAGATGACAGATTTTGACCAAAAACCATCAGATCTCATCGCGAAGCTATGAGTCTTGCTCAGAAGGTTGTTTCTGCATGAAAAACACTAGTCTTGCACCAAAAACTGAAACTGGAGCAAAAGCTGCATAAAAATAAAAAATACTCAAATTTCTACATACAATGTAGCTCTTTGTGCCCTGCATCACAATGTTATGCAAGCAACTCAAGATAGTAGATATTCAATTAAAGGAACAATCTTGAGCATGTATGAGACAAGATATAAGCATAGCATATAGATGAGCAAGGATGGCAATTTTAAATAAGGCTAGAACTACATGTATATGAACTACTAGTAGATGTTATCACAAGTTAGGACTACTAGTAGGATCTAGATCATAGCAAGAGATACCAAAAGATACACAAGATAGAGCAAGCTATGAGTATATGTAGAGATATATCCTAACAAAGAGATATGCAATTTTAGAAGCATGAAAGGATATAACTCACTAGATATGCATTCGTACCAAAAGATGATTTCCCCTAAGAACCTCAAGGTTGTATCAAAACAAGATATACACCTAGAGAGATGTAGCAAGTTAGAGCACAACGGAAGCAATTTAAGACACAACCAACAGATCCAAAGAGATCATAATCAAAACCTGCAAAACAACTCAAAGCAAGTAATTGCAAGATATAGGTATACCAATTTCGAGCAATTAGAGAGATAGAGTTGTAAGCAAGATAGGCAATTTAGAGCATGGCAATATGCATATATAAAGGTACCAAATGTGAGTGCAAAAGAATAAGGCTATTGGTCGAGAAAATCTAGTTGAGAGTGAAATTCTCATTCAATAAGCCAAAAGTATATTCTGTGCACAGTGTCATCGGTTAAGTTCTGTGCATTGACAACTCGACCGATGACAACTGTTGGCAACACCCATTGGTGCATATCGGTCGAGTTTCAATAGGGCAAACTCGACCGACAGACCAGTTGTCAAAAGGCACATATATTTCATAAAAACATATGTAGAGGCATGTTAAATATACAAACCATATCCAAACATGTCTAAGCAAATTAGTAATGCACGATAGAAGAATTAGAAACAGTTTTTGAGCAAGAGTGTGAAGAGAATCACAAAAAGCCACTTTTGACTCAAAAACCATATGCATAGTGCACACTAACTTGACAAAACAAAGTTAGAGATGGTTATAAGAAATAAAAACTTTACCTTTGTTCTTACCATTCCTTTTCCACTTGTTTTCACCCTCTACACATCTCACCTTTCATCTTTCATGTGGATTGAGAAGTCAATTTGCAATTCAATAGCTCAAGTCAATCCATTTGCAAGTACCTACAAGAAGAAAGATGAAATGGTCCCCAATCATGTTTTTGGGTTTGGAAGGGTTAGATTAGCAACCCAAGTCTTATTGCTCTTGGGTGCTTTCCTAAAAGGACAACAAGTAGAATAATGACCAATTTCATTGCAATAGTTGCATGTGCCCGTAGTCTTGGAACTAGAGGATTCTCCATGGAATATTGGAGGTCCTATATCTTTGTTGTTCCCTTGACTACTATCATATCCTAAACCATGTCTACCAATTTGTTTAGTAGAATAGTGTAGGATGTCATTAAGACTCTTTTTAACAACTAAGAATCTTTGCAAAGAAGATCTCAAACTATAATTATCATGCATAAGAGAAGTAATAGTAGAAGACAAATGATTGATATTATCTCTAGCATGTAAAAGATCATTTTCTAAGCAAAGAACTTTAGTTAAATGAGAATCTCTATCAATATGAAGAGTTGCAACATCATTCTCTCTACTTGTAGAACTAGAACAAGATTCATGCCCATTGATTTTAGCAAGCAAGGAGGCATTTTCTATTTCTAATTCATGCAAAACAAAATCTTTGTCCTTGTTTTCAGATTTAAGAACATCAATGTCATGCATGAGAGAATCAACAATTAAAGTATGCTCTTCATTAGAACTAGGCATGAGAGGTTGAGCTTCTAGAAATCTAATCTTATCAAGAAAACTAGCATTTTCAAGTTTAAGAGAGTCTACTTGACTAAGACAGTCATTTTTATCATCAAGCAAGCAAGAATTAGCATATTCAAGATCATCTAGTTCTATATGCAAATTATCAACAATTCTAGCAAGCTTTTTCTTTTTCTTTTTAGAAGACTTAAGAGAGGCACAAATATCATGAATAATAGCAATCAAAATTCTTTATCTAAAGAGTTTAGATTTACCTAACTTGAGTCTTCACTTGTTGATGCTATAAGAGCAAAATGGCATTCTCCTTCATCACTAGAGCTTGAGCTTGATCCTTCACTTAAATCTTCACTTGAACTTGAGTTGGAGCTGCCACTTGATCTTGATTTCCATTTCTTTTTGTGAAGATGGGTCTTTTTGCCTTGTGGGCAATCTTCCTTGTAGTGACCCTTCTTTCCACATGTGAAGCACCGGATGGAGGAGGACTTGGCTTTGTAGAGTTTACCCTTAGAGTACCTATACATGGATAAAAGAAACATTAGCTTCTGATTATGGAATTCTCTTTTACAGTAACATTATAAAGAAAGAATAGGTTACCTCTTCTTATGAAAGTCCCACTTTTGGGACATGTTTGTGCTGGGATGGCCCAAAGAATGCTTTGATGCCCACACCAGCGCCTGCAGCCCTAACACATCCAGGATGCTCTGGGTTACCCAGAGCAACTGTCAATTCATCCCTTGTGCCCTCAGGGATGAACTTTCCTTGTTTCCTCAGCTCGTGTAGCTCCCTCTAATCGCCAAAACAAAAATTTGTAATTAAGTAAACACCACAAATAATCAATATTCGAACGATTACTGTAAGAGTTGTATTTTACCATTTTTGCAGATGCCTCAGCAGTTGCAGGCTTCCTTATTTCTCCCTTCTTATTTTACCTCCCAGCTATCCAGACATCATGGTGCGGCAGAAGTGTGCTACCTATAGTAGAGGACTCCTGAGTAGCAGCATACTGAGCATTAGCCTCAGACTGTAGTCTTTGGTGAATGCCTGCATACCCCTTTGGGCCCATTGTGTGGTCATGCACATTCAGTGCACACCTTGCTTTTTGTGCCTCACTGAGGGCCTAGTTAGTATGCACATTAATGATTTAGTTAGTAACACTAAATGTTAATCTTGAATAGGTGAATACAACTTATATTAATTAAATTGGGGGTGACGCATAATACCTTGAATTCATCAGTTTGTCTTGAAGCAACAAATGCGTCTCATTCTTCTTGGTCTAGGAAGTTCCACTATTCTGTGGCTTTCTTCTCCCTCTTGTCACCTTCTTTTATGTATTCTCGGGTGAGATTTGTCCTATGGTTCCTTAGGACTCTCCCATAGCATTGCATCACACATTTACGATGCAACTTTTCATCCAATTCAAATTTACTCTACAAAATAGAATTGCTATCAACTAGTATCCAAAAAATTAGTAATCTAACAAATAGAATTGCAAATTAATAATAACTCACGCATAAATCCTTCCATATTATGTCTTTCTTCTCCTTAGGAACTTTATGCCAAGAATCTATCTTACAACCGTAATGGCTACGAGTAACATACCCAAGATATGAAACAAATGAATTGTGATTCACTCCAAGTGCATTTCTTGCATTATCAAAATCCACAACAAGTTTGGATCCATTGCCCCTTTGCGCTATTAAGTTCTTCATCATAGTGATGCCCCTTCTCTTGTCAACTTTTTGGTGCTTCTCGTCAAGTGCCTCAAGTGCTTCAGAGGGTACATTTGCATCATCAACCTAAAATTTTGACAAAATAAACACACTTACAGGATATAACTAGAAATGGACATATAGATATAAATATATGATATATATTTTTAAAACTTACATTGTGAGGAGGCACATTGATGTCCTCGCCCTCATGGTAATCATCAGCACAGTCATCAGGAGAATGCTCAGCCATCTGAAAGTTCACATTCACATTGTAAAGTTCACATTCACATTGTAAAGTTCACATTGTAAAGTAATTCATATTGTAAAGCTCACATTGTAAAGTTCACATTCACATTGTAAAATTCACATTGTAAAGTTCACATTCACATTGTAAAGTAATTAACATTGTAAAGTTCACATTCAGAAAAATAAAACATATAAAAAAAATATAAACATGCCTCTAATATTGCGATTTTTTATCAATTAACAATCCTTCATTGTGATCTCCGCGCACATACAAGTCATCATTAGCTTCAATATTTGTTGGTGTTGGCAACCCAACTGAGAATGGACTGGAGTCATCATACTTATCATAGTACTCTTCTTCATCTATAGGATCTTCAATGAATTGTCTTTTACCATGAAGAACAACTGACCATTTATCATTTCCAGGATCATCAATATAAAATACCTGTTTCGGTTGTGATGCCAATACGAATGGTTCACCCTTCTCGCCAATCTTTTCAAAGTTCACTAAAGTGAAACCCAATTCATCCAATATAACTCCTTTGGAGTTATCAATCCAATTACATTTTAAGAGTGGAATTTTGAAATCTATGTAGTCAAACTCCCATATGTCTTCAATGACACCGTAATATGACATTTTAGCTTCACGTGGACTCTTATCCTTTACACTTGCAAAAAACATAGTTGACGCTTGAAGGGTGACCCCACTGTTTTGGAAGACACTCTTATCATCTTGGCACTTTGTGTAATATGTGAATCTATTAATGTCATACCCTTCATAAGACATAATAGTCAATTTCAGTTTAAAGGCAAGGCATTTGATAGTTTTAGTAATATCATCTGGTGTTTGAGATAATTGATGTAAGACTTTCTCTTCAAACCACTTAATAAATGTCTTGTTATTCTCTCTAGCAAGCCACATTGTATTGGGATATTGTCTCTTGATGCAATTGGTATGTTCCTTGATGTAAACACTCACTTCATCTGTGTTGTGTAAATTATACAAGTGACCTTGTTCCAACTTCTCACAGCTGATTACTTTCACCTGTGGTCCCAAAATTCCTTTGCCAAATTGTTCCTCAATATTCTTATCATTACCAGGAGTGTCATTATCACTGAGAAAGTCATTGCAAAAATCCATAACCTCTATCGCCACATAACCCTCAATAATACTCCCTTCAGGACGATAACGGTTTCAAACATCACTTTTAAAAATGCTCATGTATCATTCAAAGGGATACATCCAATGCAAGAAAATTGGTCCCAACATTTTCACTTCCCTAGTCAAGTGGACAACAAGATGTGCCATGATATCAAAGAACGACGGAGGAAAATACATCTCAAGCTGACATAGGGTAACAACCACTTCTCTTTGCAAATTATCGAGAGTATCAGGATCAATAACTTTGTTGCACAAACTATTGAAAAAGAAACAAAGTTTGGTGATTGCAAACCTTACATGCTTCAGCAATATAGATCGAATTGCCACAGGCAATATTTGTTGCATTAGAGTGTGACAATCATGAGATTTAAGACCTATCAACTTCAGATCCTTCATTGATACCAATATACAGATGTTGGATGAGTAACCCTATGGCACCTTAACATTTACCAAACATTCACAAAAAGCTTTCTTCTCTTTTCTAGATAATGTGTAATAAGCGGGAGGTAAGTATGTTCTCCGATTTCCCATTTCACGTAATTCTGTTAATTCTGACCTTATTCCCATTTCACGTAGGTCCAGTCTGGATTTTAGCCCATCTTTAGTCTTACCTGGTATATTCAACAAAGTACCAATGACACTATCACAGATATTTTTCTGAACGTGCATGACATCGATACAATGCCTGACTGTCAAAGAACTCCAATAAGGAAGATCCCAAAATATTGACTTCTTCTTGAATAAAGATTTGTCACTCTGTGTGGCCATAGTACATTGTGATCTCTTACCAAATTCATTGACAAAGTCTTTTACTCTTTCATAAACAACCTCCCCTGGTATAGGTTTAGGTGCACTCCGTTCCTCATTCAATCCATTGAATGCTTTGCGCTTCCTAAGATACAGATGGAATTTTGTAAGAAACCTTCGATGACCGAGATATACAGTCTTACCGCCATGTTTTAGTCTTGTTGAACCAGTGTTCTCTTCACATATAAGACACACTTTAGCTCCTTTGACACTATATCTAGACAAGTTCCCATATGTCGGAAAGTCATTAATAGTGCAAAACATCTGCATGCCACCAAAGTCATAGGATTCCATCATTATTTTTCTTAACATCTGCATGCCACCTCAAATTCTTCGCATCTATCAGATTGGAAAACAAGCATTGAAACCAGGATATTATAGGTAGATACCACATCACCTTGGCAGGAGAACCAGTTTTGGACTCCCCCGAAGTCATCAATTTATACCGTAACGCAGCACATTTTGGACAATATTTCAAATCCACATAGTCCTTTTGAAATAATACACAATCATTCGGGCATGCGTGTATCTTCTTGGCATCCATTCCCATTGGGCACAACAATTTATTTACCCGGTATGTTGAGATTGGCAGCTTATTTCCTTCAGGAAGCATTTCTTTCAACAAAGACAACAATGACGTGAAGCTTTTGTCGCTCCATCTATTGCTAGCTTTCAGCTTATACAATCTCAACACAACACTAAGCTTCATAAACTTAGTACAACCTGTGTATAACGATATCTCAACATCATGCACAATGTTTCTAAAAATGGGAGGTGGATCGGTGTGCTCTACCCCACAACTATCCAACATCGCATCAACAATGTCTACTGGAACTGGTTCATTCACATCTACGTCATCAGAGGCAATTTCTTCTTCAACACAAACACTACTATCGACATCCACTGGTTTCGAGTTTGAAATCTCTCCATGCCAGTGCCATTCTGTATAGCCTTGTATAATCCCATTGCACATGACATGACTTTTGATTTCGTCACCAGTATTGACTTTCAAGTTGTTACTGCAATGCCTACATGTACAGTAGAACCTATCTCCAGGTTGTTTCCTATGTTCCTCAGCAAATCTAATAAACTGGTCAAGACCAGATATAAACTCTGGGGTGTAGCGATTGCGAATGGACATCCATGATCTGTCCATTCTATGATCAAAGAGAAAACAAGTATATATTACAATAAGATTAGGGTCTAGGGACATGTGTTGTCATTCTTATATATAATAAATGTGTACCACCTATCCCATTCTTGAACACCTAATTTCACTAGTAAGTGTATAATGTGTATTGGGTTTTCAAGCAAATTTCGGCAGCATTTCCCCACTGTTCTCTAAGTACATATGTACTTAGAGAACAAACGGGGAAATGCTGCCAAAATTTTCTTGAAAACCAAATACACATTATACACTTACATCCTAAGTGAGATTAGGTGTTCAAGAACAGTCCCAAACCGGGGACTATCCAAGATTTACTCCTAATGAGTAAATCTTGGATGGGTTTCTAGGCCAACAAATACATGTGTTGTCATTCTATAACATTGATTTCAACATTTTGAGTGTCCATGGATGTTCATCATCAAGATAAAGATTACACATAAATTACTATGACCTAGGGATAGAGAGATTCATAATTGATTTCAAAATTTTAAACTAGCTCATGCATTATCATCAATCTACATCATACAATAGGGATTCATGTAGATGTTAGGGTGACATATCACTACAAAATTAGAGATTTAACATTAGGGTTTTAATATCTTAAATAGATTGATCACAAGATTTCAGCAATATAGTTAATTCAAGATTATGGTGAAATGTGTATTAGGGTTTTAATATCATAATTCAACATGCATCAAAATTTACAGAATTAGGTCAAGCATTAGTATTCAATTGCAAATGTATCTTCTTCCTCCTGCTCCCTCTCCTTATCAAATGGCCATAAAAGCAAGGCCACGACTGTGTGGGCTGGCCACGACCGTGACTGTGTTGGCCTACCACGGTCGTGCTGGCCAGCACGGCTGTGGTAGGCCAACACAGCCACGGCCGTGGCCAGCCCACACAGTTGTGGCCTTGCTTTTATGTCCGTTTGGTAAGGAGAGGGAGCAGGAGGAAGAAGAGGTGGAGGAAGAAGAAGGGCATCGGCCTACCTAGGCAGGAGAGCAGCGGCTTGGAGAGCAGGGTGAGAAGAAGAGAGCAGGGGTAGGTGTCGGAGCAATGAAGCACGTCACAGGAGAAGGCATGTGCCGGAGCAACGAACCACGTGCAGGAGAAGGCCGGTGAGTAGGGAGAAGGCCGGCGAGCAGGAGAAGTCCGGCGAACAGGAAAGTAGGAGAAGGTCGGTGAGTAGAGCAGCAGTACCAGCGACGTCGGTGAGGAGAGCAGCAACAACAACAACAGCAGGCGGTGGGTGGCGACACAGCAGCAAATTCAATCGATGAAATAGAAGAAAGGTGAAGAGTCCGCTATTGTGGGGCTATTAAGTTATTCAAAGGTGTTGGTTATCCATACAAACCGTCACCTTTATTATTAAGCGTCGGTTATCTAAAACAACTGACGTCCAATTGGACATTCCTTTACCCTAATTTTTTGGCACGGACGGCACGCGCACCCTTATAACGTCAGTTATGCTAAGACAACCGACGCCCATATTGGAAGTTTTGGCACAAATTTTATCTTCATTCAGTGTTGGTTATTAGGTAAAACACCGACGTTGTATCTGATACTTTGGCGCAATTTTTTTGCTCGAAAAAATTGGATTTCACGGGCTACTTTAGGCGTCGGTTTGGTTTCTTCAACCGACACTGAATGAAAAGTGATACCCATGTCTGGTTGGTCTTCAAATATAGACGTCGGATGTCCTTATTAACCGACGTTTAATGTTAACAACGTCAGTGTTACTAAAAATCGAGGCCTGTAAAAGCGACGTTGAATGCTGTTTTTATACTAGTGAGATGGTACACATTCATTACAAAATCCTAATTTGTAAACCCTAATCCTTAAATATGTAAATCCTAAACCCTTATCCCTAAATGATAAATCCTTATCTTTAAACCGTATTTTCTAAACCTTAATCTATAGATCCTAATTTCTAAGTGCTTGATTCAATACTCATTTTCTCTATGATCATATAATAAAGTGGCCATGAATGTCCATCTCAAATTGTTGCACCCCAGAGTTTATTATTGGTCTTAATCAGTTTATAACATTTGTAGAGAAGCATAGGAAACAATCTGGAGATAGATTCTTATCACGGGGTTGTTTGGTACCCTCAACCTACCTCCAATGACTACAAAGTCAACGACAATATGCCTTAGGCGCCCATATGTAATACAACATAGATCACACACAAGTATAATATATAGCAGGGAAAATTGGTATCTAACATCATAATTTAGAACCCAAAGTTTAGTACAACATAGATCCATGCCACAAGAAAAGATTGACAAGTTTTGAAATTACTAAGCTATTACATGATGGGATAGAGAAACCCCTTTAATTCCCACTAATGCCCCGTGCTAAGATGATGTCCTTTGTTGTTGAAGATACTTCATGAAACTGGATTCACTTTTGATTACCTAAATAGGGGACAAATTAAAGGACACAAGTTCAATGTGGGTGCAAGGGTACATTTGAAAATTTAAGCTAGCAAGTCTAAAAGATTAACATAATATAAGATTGGCAATAGAGCAAAAAGTAAAAGACTAAAAGATAACCAACATTTAAAACATGAATTAAAGTTTTCAAAATTATGTTTTATGTGCATTTACCATTATACTTCATCATATTATCATAAGGCCTTGTATTCATGTGACAACTTTCAATAGGAAGAGTCCATAGGGTCAATCAAGGCACAAAGCCAATAATTTTCCATATTTCAACCATGAGGGGTCCTAATGACCATTTCTACTGGGTCGTCCCTATATCAACATGTGTTGTGTCCCTCTCTTGACATTTCAAGGAGGAAAATGGAGCCTTGTGCCTAAACCCCATCAATTGGGTAAGGCACAAAGGTTTGTGTAATGGTTTCTCTAAGTTATTGTTTGAGGGTTTTGAACAGCATACAATATGCTAAATGTTTAAGCATGGGTACTATAAGAGTCATTATTTCAAACGTATAATCATAGCCAAGCTTAGACTCTACATATATAAACAACAACCAAGTCATAGCAATTTTAATAGATTAAGTAGGATAAAAAGTGTACCATTCATGGTGGTTCGAAGTGGTAAACGTAACACAAGATGCTCAAAGTGAATCCCCTCAAGGATGACCTATGGTATAAGGAGAACAATCAGAGGGAGTTTTAGATAGTTGAGTTTGAAAACATAATCAGGTAGCAAAGCATATAGATGTTATTATAGACTTAGATCCTACAATAATCAATCATGGTTCTATTTTTATATCAACATGTGCACATCATAGTTAGCATGTTACTAACTTAGGTTTTGTTAGAACATCCATGTTTATAAGATATACAAGATGGGTTTAGATCTGATTTCAACTAGATCAGGAAATGCATACAATTTTGTACTTTCGTCATGTGGTTACAAACTTAGGTCTTATAGATCACATTAATGTAAAAAAAATGATAACTTAAGTCCTTTAATGATATCATGGAATAAAAGTGTGATATCTTGATTCAAGTTTGACTTAGAAATAGGGTTACAAGTCACTAGAGTTGTATGATTTGCAAGTTTGACTAAGTTTAGATGATTAAAGAGCATGCAATATCATAAAATAGTAAATAAGTAGATGTATGAATGAAATCAGGAGCAAGAATCATATCCATAGAAAAGATGTTGTTTTTTCGAACAATTTGGTATATAATACTTAGGTATTTGGATAATATATGAGAGAGATACATTAGTTTGATGATTAGGGCATGAGAGGGTGATTTTAAGGGATTTCACCCTTAAATGGTTTGAGTGAGGGATGAACTGGGACGTGAGCCACTCCTCTCCTAGGCTTGGATGTGTTATTGCTTAGTAGGGACCCACAGTTGTGCATCGGTCCACATCACGAAGCTGACTGCATGCGTCTGTGGGTGATGAAGGAGGTTGGAAGGTGTTCAGGTTGGCCATGGTCGGTGACCAGTCCCCCTCTAGGCACTACTACCGCGGCGGTGGTGAGTGGTTGGATGGTTTTGGGTGGTATTCCAGTGTGGTTGCCATCCTCCTTGCAACTGCAAAGCTCGAACCCAAGGTAGGGGAGGTGGTAGACAGGAGGAGAGTTGAGCAGTGCTTCCGTGTCGAGGCAAAGGATAAGGGATAGGATGAGAAGATTCAGGGCTTTATATAGAGGTGATAGTGAGCATGGAGGTCTTTTTAGGGTTAGAAGGTGGGGTGGAAGCCATGGGTAGTTGTGGTGGATACCAGTTGCCTCATTCTGTGTGTATGATCCCTATTGGTCGCGACTGCGGGTTACATGACCAAAAGTGGGATCGGGTACATCAACCTAACTCTTCTCATGCTACTTTCATGACCTTCCCCTATCCACTTGATTCCTCGCATGGTAGGATATGGATGAAAAGTGTGGGCCATCAGATGGTGTCCAAAATTTGTGGCTTCTCCATCAAGCGGTCCACAATGGAACAGATCCAAAGGATACATCATGTGTGTGAGAATAGAAGAACACATGAAAAAGAAAAGGGAAGGGGAAGGACATGTCATGATTGTCCTGGGACCAAATGAGACCAACCCAAAGTCTAGAAAAGGGAAATAAAAGTAGAGATATATAGTGAGGGAAGGGAATTTTCAAAATACCATAAAACCCTCATTTGAACTCTAATTTGAGCATGAATACATGCATAAGAGAGGGCTCCACAAGATGAGGGTGTGAAGAAGGTGGTTACATGTCCAAGGATAAGATTAAATTGAAAAAGAAGGATGGTGAGTTTTATAAGAATTAGAACCTAGTTTGGGGGGGATGAGTATCGTATGTGCATTAGTTGCATTCAAGGTTTATCCAAAAGTATCAAACTACAAAATTGAACAAAAGATAAGTACATAGAGTAAGGTAGGGCTTATAAGGTACCTAGATGAAGAGAGGAATTTCCAATCCATCACATCCTCCCCTCCTTCAAAAGAAATTTTGTCCTCAAAATTGGACATCCTTGAAAAGGTTTGGGAAACGTGACTCCATGTCAGACTTGAGCTCCCAGATGGCATAATCACTGCTCTGGTGTTTCCAGGACACCTTCACCATATCTATCTTCTTGTTCCTGAGCTTCTTAGTGGCGTATATCCAGAATCTTGATTGGCACTTCCCGATAGACCAAAGAGTTGCTCAACTCAATTGGTTCATGGTTAAGAACATGGCTAGGATCCTTCACATATCTCTTTAGGTTAGAAACATGGAATATATTATGCATCATACTATATTTGCAAAGGTAGGGTCGATCTGTAAGCACATTATCCAATATGAGCTAAGACTTTGAAAGGACCCACATATCTAGAGATCAACTTTGCCTTGTTCTTTGCAATTTCCTGAATTGGCATGATCTTGAAGAACACATGCTCTCCAACTTTAAAAGATAAGGCAGTCTTGTAGGAATCCACATATGATTTCGGCCTATCTTGTGCCCTCTTCAACCTTTTCTTGATAAAATTAACATTATCATAATACAAGCGCAGCTTTATATTTCAAGATTCGTCTTTCACCGACTTCATCCTAGTAGAGAGGCGACATGCATGGCCTCCCATACAAGGCTTCATATGGAGGCATGTCGATACTAGACTGGTAGCTATTGTTGTAGGAAAAGTCCACTAGGGTAAGGTAGTGGTCCCATGAACCACCCCAATCAAGAACATAAGATCGTAGAAGATCCTCCAAGATCTAAATTGTCCTTTCTGACTGTTTGTCTGTCTAAGGATGATATGCAGTACTGAAGTTCAACTGAGTGCCCAAATCTTCCTGAACCTGCTGCCAAGGCGTGAAGTGCACTTGGCATCCCTGTCCAAGACAATAGATATCGGAATCCCATGCAGTCTCACTATCTCTCAAATGTACATCTCAGCAAGTTCAGTGACCTTGGTGGTTGTCTTGATAGGAATGAAGTGGGATGACTTGGTCAAGCAGTCCACTATATAGCATCACTTCCCTTATTGGTTCTTAGTAGGCCCACTACAAAGTCCATGGTGATGTTATCCCACTTCCACTTTGGGATAGGTAACAATTGTAGCCAATCTCTAGGTCTTTGGTGTTCATCTTTGATCTGTTGGCATGTAAGGCATTTTGATATGAAGGTAGCTATGTCAATCTTCATGTTTCTCCTCCAAAAATTCCTTTGGAAGTCTTTGTACATCTTCGTCGAACCAGGATGAACTTTGTACTTGGACCCATGAGCTTCTTTTAGAATGATATCCCTCAGACTAGAGTCTTTGGGAACCCACAAGCATTTTTTGTACTAGATACCTCCATCAACACCCACAGTTAGGTGTGCCTGAGGTTTTTCCATGAGCTTCATCACCTCCTCTGCCTTGTTGTGCATCTAGAATATCAGACTAGAGATCGAGTTTCACATTGATGTTAGACAGTCTAATCCTATCACCTAAGTGCATTGGGTCCACGGGAGAAAGAAACTCCATATGTTTCTACTTTGTGGTGAAGATCGCAGCACAAGTGGCCTTCTTCCTACTCAGGGTGTCAGCTACCACATTTTCCTTACTAGGATGGTAAGTGATAGTGAAGTTGTAGTCTTTCAGGTACTCCAACCATCTCCTCTATCTCAAATTTAGGTCCTTCTATGACAGGATGTACTTTAGACTTTTGTGATATGTGAGGATGTCAAAAGTAGCACCATAGAGGTAGTGGTGCCAAATCTTTAAGGCATAGATGATGGTTGCAAGTTCAAGGACATGTGTGGGATAGTTGACCTCATTTGGTTTCAATTGTCTAGAAGCATAGGTAACTACCTTGTCTTCTTGTGTCTGCACACATCCAAGACCAAACCGCAAAGCATTAGTGAAGATGAATAACTCATCATTTATTGAAGGAAGGGTCAAAACTGGAGTAGAGGTGAGTCTGGTCTTGAGCTCCTAGAAGCAGACTCACAAGCTTCATACCATACAAAGTGTTCCCCTTTTTGAGTTAACTTGTTGAGGGGTGGGGAAGTCTTACTAAAGTTTAGAATGAAGCGGCAATAGTAACATGCTAGCCTAAGGAAACTGTGTATCTCATAAATGATCTTCAAGATTTTCCATTCAAGAATAGCTAAGACTTTGGTAGGGTCAATAGAAATCTTCCCTCCAGAGATGAAGTGCCCCAATAACATGACTTTGTCTATCCAAAAGTTAGATTTGGATAGCTTCCCATAGAAATTTTCTGTCTAGAGAACGTCCAACGCCTGGAAAAGATGGGATCGATGAGACTCATGATCCTTGGAGAAGATAAGGATGTCTTCGATGATGACCACCACAAAGTTGTCCAAGAAAGGTTGGAAAAATATATTCTAGAGTCATGGACACTATAGGGGCATTTTTCAAATCGAATGGCATAACCAAGAATTCATACTTCCCATAACAAGTCTTGAAGTTCATCTTTGGGATGTCCTCCTCATTGACTTTGAGTTGGTGGTAACCAGAATGAAGATCGATCTTCGAGAAGATGTGGACATGGCAAAGATTATTGAAGAGGTCATCGATTATAGCGAGGTGATACTTATTCATGGAAGTAGCCTAATTAAGCATTTGGTAATCAATACACATCCTCATAGAACCATCTTTATTTTTCACAAAGAGAATAGGTGCACCCCAAGGAGAAGAATGTGGAGGTAAAAAACCCTTATCAAGAAGCTCCTGTAACTATTTCTTGAGCTCACACAGCTCAGTAGGGGGCATCTGGTATGAGGCTCGAGAGATAGGTGCAATATCGGGTACAAGGTTAATAGAGAACTCGATTTCACAAGCAGGAGGTAGACTAGGAAGTTCTTTAGGAAAGACATTGGGATACTCATATACCACTTCAATAGAGTCTAGAGATGGTGTATCAGGATTTACTAGGGTCGTAGTAGCCAGAAACGCTATGCACCCTTTAGATATCAACGATTGGGCTTTCATGTTCGAAATAACAAGGTTCATGGCTCAATCTTTCCTACTAGGAATGGTAATTATAGGAGAATTGGGTCTAGAGATGACAATTTTTTTAAATAGAAAATCAATCATGGCATGGTTCTTATGCAACCAATCCATTTCAAGAATGAGGTCAAAGCCATCCATGTCAATCAAGAAAAAGTCTGTTACGAGCTCATGAGGTCCATAAAAGAGAGGGACATTTTTTGCCATGTGATAAGAGGTGTAGATCCTCCCACTAGGGGTTGAAACATCAATGGTATATCCTAGATCTTTTAGTTTAAGGTCGAGTAACATTAAATACTTTGGGATATGAAGATATGACAAATAGAACCACAATAGGGCAATCATAGAGTGTCAAGGTACTTGATTATAAATATATGTGTAAGTTATTTATTCATTTTCAATTGCTTTCATTATTAACAAGTAGTAATTAATAATTAGGGATACCTTCAATCAAATAATTTCCATTTGCATTAGCTTCCTCGACATTAATGGAAAAAAGACAAGTCAAAGTTTAGGTTGCTTACCCTTGTTGGCCCATGGTGGAGGAGGGTAGGGACAAGCTCCCCTAAAGTTCCCCTCTTCCTTGCAAAAGTGGCACACTGGCTTCTAGAATTTGCATGCGCTAAGGTGACGGCCCCCACAGTTGGTACACCTTAAGAGCACATCCTGATTTTTGTTGTCTCCATGGTTTTAACCTAGCCTGGGCTGATGGTTGTTGTTGTTATTTCCCCTTCCTCAGACTCTATTCTGACCATCATTTCCTCTACCATGACCCCTACCCCGGCTGCTTCTATCGTTTTTGTTGTGTTGTGGTGGCCCTTTGGGACTTTGAGCAGTTGGCACCACATCTATAAACCCTATGTAGGCTAGACTAGGTGTTTTATTGGTTCCTGAACCTAGAATTCTCTCCATGGGTAAGGCTTGATCATATGTGTCCTAAATGGTGGTGGGGCGAGAAGCAGACACAAAGGCACAGAGGGTGAGGTGTAACCCATTGAGAAAATGGTCCACCCTATTCTCTTCAGTCAACCTAAGGGCATGATGTTCTAGGAGATGAAAGTTCCTCCCATAGTCATCTACAAACATGTTTCCTTGTATGAGGTGGTAGAACTATTCCTGCTTCTCCTTTATCTCACATACATGCATGAAATGATTGGTGAAGATAGGTTTGAAGGCTTCCCAATTAAGATGGAGATTTGGTTGTGAGTGGATGTAGTAGTCCCACCATAACTTGGTTGCTCTCCTAAGCTGGAAGGTGGCATAGGTGATCTTATCCCCTTCAGGGTACCTAAGGACCCTAAAAGTGTTGTCCATGGCAAGGAGCCAAGCAACATCTTTGTCTATGACATCACTCTCATCATCACCATGGAAGGTTTTAGGGTTAAGCTTGAGTAAATCAAAGATGGTAGTGACTCTAAGGTTAGGTTTATGGGGTTCAGGTCCCTTGGGTAGTACTGATGTAGTATGGTTCACCAGAGTATGCATGGAATCCAAGAGGACACACCTCTATTCTTCCTAGTCCCCTGAGGCAATGGTATTTCTAGCAAGAGTTTCTTTAGTCTCCTCTATATCCACTCTTTCTCTCTTTGCCTTGCCCTTGTCACCTAGCTTGGTACCCTAGGTGTTGGCATATGTGGCAAGAGTCTTAGGAGGCATCTGCGTGGTGGATTATTAACATTATTAGAGAGAGTTTCGTGATCATGGATCCAAAACTTTAGTATGAGAGTAGGGCATTATTATAATCTCATTGTCACATTATTATCAATTAATTTCGTATTGTAGTTATAATCCATCCTTAATCTACCCTAAAATAGAGAGATCATGAGACTACAGTCCAGAGAGAAAGAGATAAGATACTACTTAATCACATCTAATTGGGTGTCTAAGGTAGTCCTTAAAGAAGAGACAAGATGCTAGAAGACTCTCTAGGTTTAAAGGAAGAGACATAATCCAGTCATGCAACCACTTACGGCAGGTATATGGGTGGAGGAACCATAGCCACCACAGCTATGTGGATTGGGAGTAACTACTAGCCAGAACCTCCATGTGGTACACCTACCTACTACCTTAGCTTCACCATTATGGACTTCAGTCCTCCCTATGGTCTAACAATGTGTTATGCCCTACATACATAGAGGCTCATGTGTTTGGATCTGATACCATTTGTCACAGGGATGTTTGTTACCCTCAACCTACTTCCATTGACTACAAAGTCAGCGACAATGAGCCTTAGATTCTCATATGTAAAACAACATAGATCACACTCAATCATAATATATAGCAAGGTAAATTGGTATCCAACATCATAATTTAGAACATAAAGTTTAGTACAACATAGGTCCATGCAACAACAAAAGATAGACAAGTTTTGAAATAACTAAGCTATTACATGATGGGATAGAGAAATCCCCTTAATTACCACTAATGGTGATAAGATGTTGTCCTTTGTTGTTAAAGATACTTCATGCAGCTGAAGTCACTTTTGATTACCGAAATTGAGGACAAAGTAAAGGACAAGGGTACACTTGAAAATTTAAGCTAGCAAGTATAAAAAAGATTAACATAATATAAGCTTGTCTATAGAGAAAGAAGTGAAAGACTAAAATAAAACCAACATTTAAAACATGAATTAAAGTTTTTAAAAGCATGTTTTAAATGTGAATTTAACCATTACACTTTATCATATAATCGTAAGGCCTTGTATTCGTGTGACAATTAGTTTATGGAGAAAAAGAGTACCATATGTGCATTAGTTTCATTCATAGTTTATCAATTATGCATCTAAAAGTATCAAAATACAAAATTGAAGGCAAGATATGTACATAGGGTTTAGAAGATACCTAGATGAAGAGAGGAATTTCTAATATGTCACAATGTTGTTGTTTATGTAGGAATTATATTTACTACTTGAAAGTTGACATTATTGAAGAAACCTGTCATGAGATGATAGGTGATGTAGAAGGTGGCGTGGTTGCATTACTCAAAGCTAGAGTTATTTATGTTGATGTATGCTAAATTTTCATTGTGTTGTATTTGTTATTCTTTTCTACTGTGTGTATATAATTTGCAATTGATATTAGAATATATATGTAGGTCATAGCACTTAAGAAACTCCCTACAGTTCGTCCACCACTTCCTCCTCCAAATATTCAATTACCTACTAAGATTGCAAAGGACATATTAAATTATCTAGGTCTTAGGTGTAGGGGTAGACAATATAGCTAAGTGACTTAGAAGAAGACTCGACTATGATGGTCCATATTAGGTAGGATGTTGCGGGTCAAACTCACTATATAGTGTAATAGTGAAAGATGTTGTGGACATGTTTACTGATGCTTGGTTGAAAAAAACTAAGATGCAACTTTGGGGTGAGATCTTATGGCCAATACCTCATTCTATATATGTGAAAATATATGTTGATTTCTTTTCTTATATATTTATTCATATACATATATTTTAAATCAATTTATATAGGGTGTGTTGAGAGTTCACACTTACAAATGTGGTATTTCTAGTTCCATCCCGTGTAGATAAAGACCTAAAATCTGTTAGTGATTACCGCTCTACCTCATTTAAATATTTTGATAATGTGAGAAAGAGCGTGATTATAGTTCCTTTTAATGTTGGATACGTTTTTGGCACTTTGCTTATAATTTTGACTTATAAATTATATTTCATTGTGGGTTTTGAGTTTTATTTTTGTTTGATTTCTTTTCACTCAGTAATAATCATTGGGTGTTGTTGATAATTTTCCATGAGGCACCAATTGCATATTATCTAATTCCTACTGGTGAGGAATTAGATGGTGAGAGAAATGCAATAAAGCAGGCATTGTTTATGTGAGTGAATTTTTATATTTGTCAATGTATATTAATGGTTGCATAATTAATTACATGATTGTTTACTAATCCAATTAATGTGTTACTTTTAACTTATAGGACTATAAAAGATTTCAAAAAGTTTAGAGGAAATGTAGATAAGAAAAAGAAATCATTAACATGGAAGAATGTTTCAGTAGTTTTTTTACTCCAATACATATATGTGCGAACTAGGCTTATTTTTATTTATTAACATTTCACATAACTATAACTGTATATTGCCCTATATAAGACAAAGGTTGGGCATGCGGATACTACATGATGTAGTATATGGACCTGATTGTTAGACATACATCACTAGACATCCAATGTGTACAAAAGGTAGTCTATATAGTCTTGACTGTCATAAGTAAATAGTCTCATTTGATAATGTTAAAAATCAAATCAAACTCTTGAACTATGTCATTCTCTTTGCAGTTGTTTGACATGACAGAAACCTATACAAAAGAAAAGATAGATGAGATATGAGAAGAGTGGACACACCTTCGTTGAGGAAGTAAACTTTGAGTATGATTGGGATAAAATATGAGTTTTTAAACCTTGATGTTATTTATTTTTGTGTACATGTGGGGTTTATGACTTTCTACAACTTTAAATTTGACACGAGTGAAGTGTTGGTGCATATGTGAATGATGTTTGTATGTATGCATGTGTGTGAATAAATGTGAATATGAATGAATACAATGAGAATTACATTTGTACATGTCATGAGAATGTAATTGAGAATGGATCTTGTATGTGTGTTTCAAGAATTGTGTATGTACATGGAAATGGAATTAACTGTTGAAGAGAATGGAATTGAAGAATAGAGATGTATGTGGGTGGATGAATTTTGTGTATGTGTTCGTTATTAGAGTTTTGTAGGTCAACTAGCATGTTGTTAAGCTAAACATAGGTTATGCATCCTGCTCAATAGATGGACAGCAGATCTGTAAACCTGTTACTTAAAGAAAACATAATTGTGGCATTGTTGTTACAAATAAACTGATATTGTAGGTAGTTTTCATTGGTTTCTTTAGAAACCCGACACTATAGACCAATTGTGTCATCAATTATCTCCTTAAACCAACAACATAGATATTCTAAAATAGTCATAGTGGGTAGCATGGCCGTACTACCAGCTAGCATGTAGATCAGTTATTTTGAAAAAAAACTGACATCGTGTATCTGTGGTGTTGGTTGTTTAACCACAACTGACTACACATATACCTTTATTAGTTAAAATTTTACCTAATAAGAAAATACAATGTTGATTATGATGATTGAACTGATGATAGAGTTGGCTACAACATCGTGTCTTCCTGAAACTGATGGCACAAAGCAATTCCACAACTCATTATTGCTTTGAGTCATCGTGTGTGTCATTGGTTTCTAGTTTCATAGAAACTATCACTCTCTCTGTGTCATTGATTTCTTCTTTCAAAGAAACGGTCACACTCTCTATGTCGTTGGTTTGCCCATTTCCAAAAAATTGACATAGAAGGTCCATAGTTGTAGTATCTTCCACTTAGATATCGATAAAAAATCTATGTTATAGGGCTATTCTAACTAACACTAGAGGTGGCATCTGTATGAGTGCCTCATGATAGTGAATCAATCCAAAATAAATTATTTAAAGTACATAAGATCAAGATCATGTACACTGAAATGTTTGGATTTTCTTTTCGGGTATTCACAAAAATACTCTTGTATGAAAATGGCATCTCCCCCATCATGGAAAAAAAGATTTCTAGAGTAGTTGAGATGATTGGTCAGATATCTATCAGAGAAAGTGAGATTTTCATAACCTCCATCCAAAATATTTTGATATTCTTCATTTGGAGGGGGGCATTTAAATCATATTTGCATCTAAGGCTTGTAATTGTGTCCTTCATTAGATGCAAATATTGCATACTCACTCAAGAATTTTTATGTTGACTCTAATATGAGTAGGGAAATTTCTTCATAGTTTTTAGTTTAAATTGATAAAGTACATCCTTATAGATGTTGGAGGCTTACAACATTTAACCAATGTGATCCTCTTAACATCCTTTTTAGGTCCATCTTTTGTAGAATGGTGGAGTTTTACACAAAAGTCACATGCACCTGCATATTTCTTGTAAACAAAATTGTCAATATATTTGGAATAAAAATCATTTCACTCTAGGCTTTCATATATCCAATGGAGGAATGAGTATCACTATCCCAATGGCTACGTTGATGAATATATGATAGAATTGTTTGGAATATCATCATCAAGATACTCTTTCATTATATATGCTTTGTTCAAGTTTATATCAAATATTTGTGTTATTTAAGTAATGTTTATATATATATATGAACATTATACAAATAGTCATGCATGTTCTATTTTTATGTGGAAAAAAATACACAAAATGCAATAAATAAGTACATCAATATAGAATATACTACAAATTTAATGATTAAATAGTATGTAAATAGACATTTGACAATACAAAAAGTTGATGTATATCACAAGTTGTGAAATATATTGTGATATTGCAAATAGTTGGGCATTTTGTAAATAGTAATAGTAATAAAATCGGGTATGTACAACTTTTTATTATATATACAGAAACTCAAACTTATTTTTGAAAGATAAAACTTGATCAAATATTTAATTCTAATTCAAATGTGACTTAACATTTCTACCGACTGTAATATATATCATTTTACATGGTACGAAGAGTACATAATAGACAATGAATATGTGAATATCACATGATAAGCCATAAGAAAAATAGTAAGTATGAATTATATGTGGTTACATTATTGTGTAAAGAAATTGTACAACTATTATATATTATAATAAATACAATACCAATAGAAATTGAAATGTTAAAAGCATCAAACAAGTTAGTATTTCATTTTGAGTCTCTTGATTAAATCCCACAAAAATGAACATTTATCAATAATCCAACTTTTAGATGCCCAAATCAATCCACACTTGAATAGCTAATTCAATTAACTACCAACATAAATCATATGAATAGTCGCACTTCAACATACATTACAATACCAAGTCACGATCCTAAACCCAATATTAAATTAAGACCTTGCTCCAATATCATGGATGAGTACCACTTTAAATTTAGGACATCATGTTCTATTACATCCAAATATGATCCAATACTAACTACCGCATTCAAATCCCTTCTTCAAAATTATAACAAAAGACTAAGTCAAAACATAGAATTATTTAAAATCACATAATTTATGTCAGTGTAGATCTAACACATTCAGAATAATTCAACATTACAAGACAATACCAATATAGAAATTCACAAATTTAGATTGCAAAGAGAAATGCAGTTAAGTCCTCCAATATTTAAATTATCAATGGAAATAATAACAATAAGCACACTTCATGATACTTAATACAATATAGCGCCAAAAAATCACAAATGTAGAATGAATAAAAATTATAGAACTATAGTTGATTGTTAGTTGATCACATTCAAATATGCTTAATATTGTAGGACAAGACCAAGTATGAAGAGGAAAAATATTCAAAATATTTTTACACCATACCTCTTACAGGTGTGATACTACTACATCTAGATTTACCAAGATGTTAGTACAATCCCATTTAAAATTTTGATGTTGGTAATGGTACATTTTTAATTTATTTATATAATAACATATTATTATTTCTAGAATATGACTGAAACTCCCTTAAAAATATATAAATTTGTTACAAAAATACAGGATGGTTCAAAGACTTGAATTTTAAGTTACACAAAAATAGAAGATTTCAATGGAAATATGGTTCATGTAATGTCCTTCATTTTGCTAAAGTTTTATCAAAATCAACGTGTATATACCAAGATATTTTGTTCACATACTTGATAACATAGCACAAATAACAGTTGCCATATTCTTTGAATATTGTTTGGTATAATAAATCTTATCCTATTTTTTAGGATAATAAGATTATTCTACAATGTTGAGTAAGTCTAAATGGTTGATAAGCTTGGCGTCAAAGGCATTTTTAACCTTATCCTCTCTTATTATCTAAATCTAGTTTGTGGTGTAAGACTATGATAGAATTGGTAATAATCTTTTGAAGTTTCTCAGTAGGATTTGTGGGTTCTTTGCCCAAATTTGTTCTCATGCTGATTATTTATATATGTCTATTACAAGGTCATTTTTTTTCATTCTTCATGCTTAATTTTTGCAGATGTGACTCGTATTCAAGTAAGGCTCTGCCATTTGAAATTTGGAGCCCATTTCAACTTTCTTCTGTCAAGCAAAGCCCCTTTGAAACCAAAAACAATGTTTCCAGATGAGTAGTTGAGGGTAAGGGAAAATGGAACAAGGTGTTCACCATGAGGAGCTCCAGGAAAGGAAGGTTTTGATCACTATGAGAAGTTATGATCATTGTATAGAAGTCCATGTGCTTCTATTGATCACCATGAGAAGCTATAATTTCTCACAATATGGGGACTTCCCGTAGTGGCGGATCCAGAAGATCACATTGGGGGGGCTAAGTTAAACTAGTGACATTGAAAGTTGAGTTTTCTAATTATAGTAGATAACTATGTATCATGTGAAGACTTATGAATATTAACTGATGATCTAATTATTAGACAATTTTTCAAGGCGTGAGACCAGAACACAATTTCAAGCAAGGGGAGACAATACTTCTACAAATGTAATAATGGTTTATTAGTTTACTAGCTATGATCACACATTCTATTTCATTATAAATAAATATTACATAAATTGATGTACGGTTAAAATTGATATTAGCATACTTATCAAAGAAAAGTACAAGAAATTAAAATTAATTTTAGTAGGTTATATACTTCATTGGATGTGCTCGGTGAGAAGAGGAGTGTTAACAATAGTAGAAGGCCAACATGTAAAATATAGAGTTGTTAGATAGAGAATGAAAAGCAAAGAGTGCATTCTTGAATCAATTTTCAACTGCAAGAGTTTATTTTTACAACAATGGTGTTATTTTATTAAAAGGATTATTTTCCCACAAGTACAAGAACACCTATCACATACAATAGGAGAACTACTAACTTAAGAAACTCGTAACAAAGAATCATGTTGGTTGAGGTTGCTAGAAAATTTATTTGGATATACCCCTCAATCAAAATAGCTACTCCAAGGGGTTTAGTATGTTCTTTTGCACTACACTTCTCAGTGATGGGATGGCATGTTACTTCTCCAAGCACTGTAGTAAGATCAGCCACCTATCCCAAGTGAATCATTGAAGACAAAAAAAGATCATGTAAGTCGTCAGATGTGCAAGGTCAATTTTTCATCGTGAAAATTGGGACCACCACCTTTGTTCTCAATTACATAGAAACACATAAGATGGTTTTGGAGTCACATAATCACCTTCTCTCTCATCACATAAGCATGGTTACAATATACATATCCCCAACCTATCCAATTCTAGCCAACTACAATAACTTTTTTTTGTTTTTAACACCTGAATAACTACTAGTCAGATAATTGGGTTGGGGGGCCTCCCTCCCAACTACACCCCTAACTTTGGGTAACATAAATGTTGATGTGGATGGGAGAGTGGTACTATGAGGGTTTGGGGTGTGAAGAAGTGTGTTTTTAGTCCAAAACAACATAGGTAGTATTTGGCTAGTTTGGTAGGGATTAGGAGAATCAGTTGACCCTGCACCTAGAGATCTCTGGTAACTAGGTTTGCTCGATAGTGCATGGAAGAGTTTGTTGGTGCATCCTAACATCTATGTGAACAAAAGGTTGATGGTGGTTTATATAAAACATGACTTGGTCAATATACATAACAACAAGAATGGTGGACCCAAACCACATAATCATAGCAATAAAATGTCAATATATGCAACTTCTATAACTTCATTCCAAAGTAAAGCATATTATAAGAAAGATGTATATGAATTACATCACAAGTCAAATTGCTTCTCTCTTATAACTCAATTGAAGAAGGTAATAATAAACCAATTAGGTGAAAACCACAGAAGTCTTTATCCTTCTTAACATTTAAGACTTTGGATTGCATGCTTCATGCATTAATGAAGATATGACACAGATAGATATACAAGAAGCTTCATGTCAAACAACACAATAATCTACAATGTGAGAATCCGTATTACAATACAGTAGATTATACTAGGTAAACAAAATCTTGATCAAAATTCATCACTACAATACTCTAAAATATCAAGTGTCTCATTCAATTTCTATTCTCAATCGGTTAATAATGAAAATAAAACACCAATAGTAATTTTTTATCCATCTCCTTTGACTCAACATCCTCCAAACCTTATGACAATGTTTTCTTCAACAGAACACAACCCCAAAGTTTTTGGTCCTCGGTTGTGTCTTGACCCTTATCCAATTTTTGGGCCATTCCCCCTTCATACTACCAAACATTAAGCATTGCATCTTAAGATTTTGAAGTCGAGGAACTCCTACAACAACACCTCTCTACATAGTATGGTTGAATACATCAATATTGATCCTCATGTTTGTTGGATTCACTTAACAAAAGTGTGGGAAACACGAGTTTGATGATCACTTTCGCCAACTTCCCACCTATATATTCAATCAAGACATTAGAGGATACAAAAACTTGAGCCATCTTATTCTAGGCATCATATCGCACACCCAAATCTACTTTTAAAGACCAACTTATATACATTATTCCTGAAAACACAATGAGGGGACATCTAGAAGAACTCACCAATATTATGGCGGGAGAAGTAGGCTTTATGATATGTCAAATTTCTAAATTGTGATTTGAGAGAGGTGCCATAATGGTTGGGGATGGAGATGCATGTTGGATGACTTTAACATGCCCTCCTCCTCATATTTGGGAGTTTGAAAACTTATGAGCGATCACCACTACACTGGTAGGTAAGCTCCATTATGTAAACCCTAACACTTCACAGTCTACTAACTTCATCAAAGATTGTTGCCAAATCTCAGTAACTCGATATACCAATATGCCCAATAATATCCAGATTAGAACTCATTTACATTGCTTGCATATTGAATGAAGAGTTCAAACCCCATCTCCCTTTGGTGATTTTCATGACTATTCCACTATTTGGATAGATCTAAAGAACATCATCAGTGACTATACAAGAATATTCATCATTCCAACTTTCAAATTAAGGAGAATGACAATGAACAGACACAGCACAAAAGGCATGTTTGGGACCACAAAGACCAAAAGCATCATTTATTGTCAAAAAGAGTCTTTTACAATGTCAAAAACAATATGAGAGGTCACCATAACATCACCCAACTATGTAACCATGATATATGTGAAAACAGATCAAATAGTAATCACAAAGATAAATTCCCAAAGGACAACATGATAAACCTAACCATTGAGTACATAGCCTCAAAAATATGTGTTGTGATTCCAAAATAAGTAAATCTTCTAAAGAAAGTAACCTAAAAGGGGACAAAATCGAGCATCATGAAGATGGTCGAGAATCAATTCAGGCATTTCTCTTAGCAAAGAAAGGCTCTAACAACCCAGATTGGTCTCTTAATGACATTTCCTTCATAGATGATATAGATAAAGAAAATATGGCCCTCTACTCCCTTAAAAACAATGTGTATTGTCCAAATGACACCTCTTTATGTGGTAAAATAGGCATAACAGTTCATGATGCTCATATTGTTAACCTAGAATTAAGAGATATAGATAAATGACCTAGTATAGGCATAGGAAAGACCCTAAACATTAGATATCATCTTGCTTCTGTTGAATAATTAATGTTTACATCAATGAGATCTTTCTATACCCAATGATACAAACCCTTCTCTAAAATGAAAATCATGTCTTAGAATATTTGTGGGATGCATCTACCTATAGATGCAGATATATTATAAAATTACATTGGAGGAAATAACATACAAATTATAGTCATCTAGGAAATAACGTTTATTATTGATAATAATCATATTCAGTCTATGGGCGGCAACATTATTACTAATTGGGCCCACAAACCATCCATTATCCTCAGTGGTGGAAGTGTTCTAGGATGATACAAAAATAAAGTCACTCAATGACCTTATAATTAAATATCATACTATATTTATATCCTTAAAAAACTTGGATGGAAGATTCTCTTGGATATTAATTGGAATTTATTGAGACACCAACCATACAAGATAAAAACTACTAAAAACATTGATCGATCACTAGTCAACATCATTACCAACAATGCACAGAAAACAAACAAAGAAAAATATGATTCATGTACAAGAGTAACCTACACAAATGACTCTTTCCTTTTCATTTCATTATAAATAGGTTACTTTACAAGATATCTAGTGACCTCTACAACAACATGTACAAAAGGATATATCTACCATATCTAATTATAGCATGCAAAACTAAATCTTCTATACAAGACAAAAACTTGAGTTGTATATTACAACTGACCAAAACCACCATGGTTGGACCTGAGAATACATGGATGACTCTAAGACACAACACCAAGAGAGATCCACCAACCTCCAAGCTGTTTTTTATCACCATAGAATGCCTCCTCTCCAGTCAATCCATGTTTACATGGCTACCTACCTAAAAGATGTGGATAACCACAAGGTTGAGACCCATGTCCCAACTATATGATTAAAAAATAGCATTTTTATTTCTTACAAGCATACTATGATAATTTTATTCTAAGGCAGATTAATTTCTAGATAATAACCTTTATACATAATATATTGAACAAGAATCTCATTACAGTGTAGTTCTATGGTAGATGCAAGATAGGAGTAACCAAGAAATATTTGCAATTCCAAAAGAGCAGTAAAAGCTTTCAATGCAATATAACAAGATAATATAACTTGCATATATATATATATATATATATATATATATATAAATATGCACAACTGATAACACCGTATTTTACATACTTTCTGTATATATTTTACACCACTTTTAATATAATTTTAGTTAACTTTTCACATAATTTCTCTAGCTTTTTGACTAAAGCCTTGTTTAATGCCTTCAGGAATCAACACAACTTAGGTTGCGATCTTGGAGACCGCGACCATGGTTATTCAAAAGATCGTGACTGTGATCATCCAGAGACCACGACCGTGGTTCTTCTCCACACTCACTCCTCTCACAACACCCACGGTTTGCATCACCTCAATGCCCCAACCGTAGTTATTCCAGAGACCACGACCGTAACTATCCAAAGGAATCATGACCGTAGGAATTCAAGAACCGCGACTGAGGCTATCCAAAGGAATCACGACCACGGTTATATGATAACATTGTATTTTATGTACTTTCTATATATTTTTTACACCACTTTTAATATAACTTTAGTTAACTTTTCACATAATTTCTCTATCTTTTTTACTAAAGCCTTGTTTAATGATTTCAGGAATCAACACAACTTAGGTCACGATCTTGAAGATCGCGACCACGGTTATTCAAAAGACTGCGACCGCGATCATCCAGAGACTGCGAACGCGGTTCTTTTCCTCACTCACTCCTCTCACAGCACCTGCGGTTTGCATCGCCTCAATGTCACGACTGTGGTGATCGAAAGACCATGACCACGGTTATTCCAGAGATCGCGACCGTGGCTATCCAAAGGAATCATGACTGTGGGAATTCAAGAACCACAGCTGAGGCTATCCAAAGGAATCGTGACCGTGATTATATGAGGATTGCGACCAAGTTGGATCATGACTAGAGAAGAATAAGGCAAAGACCGCGACCGCGGTCTTTCCCTCACTTAATAGAAAAATTGTGACTGCAGTTCTAAGTCGGTGGAAGGTGCCTATAAATAGCACCCCCACCTATCTTGTCAAATCATCAGATCAGATCCCGAGGACACGAAGTGTTGCTGCGTTCCAAACTCATCTCTGACCATCCATCCATCAGTCTTGGATCTCCAAAAGTAGAAGTTGAGGAGAGAGAAGACTGCCATCTACCCCTTCTTTGACAGGTGAAGGTCGTCCAGGTGGTAGATCTAGATCTGAGGAAGTAGTGTGTAGTATCACGTTCTCCTCTTCTAGATCTATCATTTCATCCTGCTATACCCCTTCCCCTCTTTGTGAACCTTATGTATTTGTCTGTATGTAACACCATCATGTTGTCCTCAAGCATGAGCGGATAAACACCTAACTTGGGTTGGGAGTAGCCACTAAGGCTCTACCAACATATATATTGTCTCTTTTTTTTGAATCTATATATTCTTATCAAGATTATCTCCATGCACCTATTTTAAAGCTTCACTTGTATGATTAGCTACCATCTTGTGATGTTTGATTGTTGGTATCTCGAGAGAGTAATATTGCTTTTATCACATGTCATGGAGTGACACAAATGCATAAAAGTGTTGGAGTGCTAAAGCTTTAAACCATATGTATTGCTATGGGGGTTTTTAAGTTGTCATCTCGAGAGAGAGAGGCTTCTTTTAGACTAGATCTATCCTCATCTCGAGAGAGAGTGGAATAGACATTTTCTTGGTTTCTTGTAATCTTGATATGATTATGTAAGAGAGAGAGATCATTTTACATGTTGGTGAGGTGCTTTAGTTGGCAAACCCCAACCCGATTTTTCCCTATATACTTGTTTACAGTTCATTTCTTTTTCTTTTTTATTTTTCTGTTCTCATTCTTGATCTACCGTTCCTTAGGGAACATCTCTTTACACCCCTTTTCATCTTGAGTATACGAGTGTTGATTACGTGTTCTTGACATGACCAACCTTGTCCCTGTGTTCGACCCTGATCACTACATCGGACCCCGTTTATCGTTGCGGGAGCCTAAGAGTCAGGTTATCTCTTTAAAAGTCTAACTACTTTAATCCACTCCTTTTGGACGTGTGATTTAGGCCGGTCAACTTTTTTGCGCCGTTGTCGGGGACAAGGCAAAACGGTATTATTAAGAACCCGTGTCTTCTTACTATACTCCCGTACCTCAAGCTTAGAAATAAGCTTGACAACAAAGTAATTTTTGTTAGCTTTCTAACCTGAGTTTGTGCAGGCTAGTTTGTTTTACCAGTTCGGTTCTCTAACTTGACTGTACGATCTATTCAGGTACCCAAGAAGAAGAGATTTGTTCGAATTAACTCCCGTTCACCATGCCACCTCGCGTGGAAGGTCCCCTTTCAGCAGACGAGCGGAACGCGAGGGTTGGACAACACCCACCTCCGCCAGGAACTGATGAAGATAGAAATGACTGTTATAATGATGATCGTCTCTATGAAGAACCAGAAGAACCTGAACAAGAACAACCTGAAGACGATGATCACCACAAAGAGGAGCGTCGTCATTGTCAGAGGCACATAAGAAACCATAACAACCATGAGCAAAATTGTAGGGATGGCACCAACGAGGATGATGAAGAGGAAGAAAAGACTCTTTGGGAGTTCGTAGCTACAAAATCCAACAACTCAAGATGCCCTATGATCATCCCAAGGTTCAATGCGGCAAACTTCGAATTGAAGCTAGATGTAATCTCTATGATCCAGAACAAAATATTTTGAGGGAATTCAAAGAATGATAACCCTTATCATCACCTCGATGCTTTTAGGAATATTTGTGACACCATCAAAATGCGGGGAGTTCCGCAAGAAGTCATATATTGTAAAGGTTTCATTTTCTCCTTAGAGGGAAAGGAACTATCCTGGTACCTTGGGCTACCGCATCAAGCTTTAAATGGATGGAATGCATTGGAAAATACTTTCGTGAACAAGTTCTACCGCACCGAGAAGACTGTTCGTAACAGGCAGAAGATCACGGCTTTCACGCAGAAACCAGGTGAGAATCTGTATGAAGCCTGGGAAAGGTATCAGGAATACCAGAGAGATTTCCCTCACCACAATTACAAGAAGGGGTTCTTGATAACCACATTTTACAATGGTCTAAATCCTAAAGAAAGAGTCTCGCTAAATGCAGCAGCAAGAAGCGACTTTCTCGGTAAAAAAACCCAGTAGATCTAAAAAGATGATAGAAAATATGGCTGAGTTACAAGATGGGACTGACTATGATAGGACCGATAGAGGGTATGCTAAGAAAGCCACCAATGAAGCGTCGTCGATTGAATCAAAGGCTCGTGAAGCAATCACATCTCAAATACAAAAGATAGTGACAGATGTCAGACAGCTAAAGGAATCAAGAGGGAAAGGAAAGAAGTAAATTGAGAAGGTGATGAAATGTGTCACTTGTGGTGAAGGTGGGCACAGAATAGATAACTGCATATACACCCGACCCATAGAATCAAGTGAAAGCAAGTCTGAGGAGGAGGAAGCTGAGAATGTCTCTTATGCCAACTTCAAGAGGCCATATCACCCCAGTTTTAGTTATGGCAACAAAGAGGTTGTATAAAATTCACATCAATTGAATATTCCACCCAAGCAACCACCAGGTTTTGAGAAGAAGAGTATACAAGGGAAGTACATCAAGACGAGCACTTTCCAGATGAACAAAACCAATTATCAAGGTCAAGGGAAGTATCAAAACTGCCAAGATGCTAACACAAGTCAAGGACAAGGACAAGCTCAAGGACAGAGTCAGACAAGGAGTAATAGTAAGACTGACTTAGTGAACCAACAATTCGACTTCGTCAAGAGATAGGACATGATAAACAATCAACTAGCACAAAGTGCACTGTCCAACTCTGGCATTATGAATACTATGCAGGCAAAAATGGTGGATATGCAAACACATCAATGCCAGATAGACCAGCAGCTCACTCGGTTGTCCGAGCTCATGAAGAACCCTTTAGGGAAGATTCCCTCTAACACAGAGTCTGTCAAGATGGTGATCCTTAGATGAGGAAAGACAATAGAGAGCCCTAAGGTGACACGACCTGAAGAAACATGGCCAGAGAATGTTACAGAGAATCGGCATGCTCAAGTTAGAGAACCGGAACCTGAGGAGGAAATATTTGCCAAAAGAAGCCAATACTCCCTAAGATTACCTTTTCTGTACAAACTTATAAAAGTGCACCTCAAGAAAAGGTGTGAGAAGTTTATGGAGTCGGTGAAAAAGCTTCACCTCAAGGTGCCATTTCTGGATGCTTTAGAAGAAATGGCAACATATGCTAAGTTTTTCAAGGACCTAATCACAAAGAAAAGAAGAGGAGGAAGGATTGACATAGTGCACCTTGCCAGTATGTCAACTGCCTTTGTAAAAGTAGAATTTCCTACCAAAAAGAAAGACTCGGGAGCCTTTACTATACCTTTTGTTGTAGGGGATAACATTGAAAGGAAAGGTCTAACCAACTTGGGGGCTAGCATCAGTTTAATGCCTTTAAGTCTCACACAATGATTAGGACTGGCTGATATCGTCAGGACTAATATGATAATTGAGTTGGCAGATCACACCTTCAAGAGGCTTGTGGGAGTAGTCCAAGATGTTCTTATTCACATGGGGAGATTCTTCATCCCATGTGATATTGTTGTCATTGACACTATTGAAGACCCTAAGTGCCCTATCATCTTTGGACATCCTTTCTTGGTGACCGGGGGAGCATTGATTGATGTCGTTGAAGGCATCATAACTATGAGGATCGGAAATGACCACACTAATTTCAAGGTAAAAGATGCAGTCAAGGGACCATCCCTGCTCAAATCGACTTACTTCATGGACAGCTACAACTAATATTGTGAAGAAGTAGAAGAAGATACATTAGTTGTAGACCCTCTCATAAGGGAATTAAACAATCATGATCCGGAAATCGAAGACCCAGAGGTTGTTGAGATCCTTGACTACTTAAATCAAGAAGAAGAAGGTCTGATCGATGAAGAGGAAGTTATCAAAACAGTCAAGTATGATTCTCTAGAAATGACACCAGGAGAAGAGAAGGCACTTAAACCCAACCCAGAACTAAAACAATTACCGGAAGGTCTGAAGTATGAGTTTCTTGATCCTAAAGAAAGGAGTCATGTTATAGTCAATGCCAGTCTGACTGAAGAGAAAATGGAAATACTTCTTAAAGAGCTAAGGCTCCATAGGAAAGCTATAGGGTATTCGGTGGATGATATCAAGAGGCTAAATCATGCCCTATGTATGCACCGCATAAACCTAGAAGAGTCAGCCAAACCCCTTTTTCAACCCCAAAGGAAGTTGAATCAGATGTTAAAAGAGGTTGTAAAGAAGGAAGTTATCAAGCTAAGGGACACAAGTATTATTTACCCAATCAGCGATAGCAATTGGGTGAGCCTTATTCATGTAGTACCAAAGAAAGGAGGGATGACAGTTTTCAAGAGTGATAAAGGTGATGAAGTGGTCGTCCAGACCGCCACTGAATGGAGAATGTGCATCAATTATCGAAAGCTGAATCAAGTAACAAAGAAAGATCACTACCCTCTTCCCTTTATCGACCAAGTGCTAGAAAGACTTGCGCATCACGAATATTTTTGCTTCCTGGACGGTTATTCCGGATTTTACCAAGTTCCCATCATACCTGACGATCAGGAGAAAACTACCTTCACGTGTCTATATGGTACCTATGCCTTCCGAAGAATGTCATTTGGATTATGCAATGCTCCTGTGACATTCCAATGTTCCATGATTTTGATGTTCTCAGACTTTCTAGAGGACATTATGGAGGTTTTTATAGATGATTTTTCTATCTATGGAAGAGATTTCGATGGTTTCTTGAAAAACCTATCATTAGTCCTGCAACGCTATGAAGAGAAGAACTTAGTCCTCAACTGGGAGAAATGTCATTTTATGGTACAAGAAGGCATAGTCCTAAGCCACAAGGTCTCAAAGAAAGGAATTGAAGTAGATGTCAGCAAGGTCGAGGCTATTTCTAGACTGCCTCCACCTAGGTCCGTGATAGGATTGTGAAGTTTTCTTGGTCACATTGGTTATTATCGAAGATTCATAAAGGACTTTTCAAAAATTTCAAAACCCTTATCAAATATGCTGATCAAAGATGTGAATTTTGATTTTATAGATGATTTTTTGAAAGCTTTTCAGACTTTGAAGGAAGCACTCATAACACCACCTATTCTTCAAGCTCCTGATTGGCAGTTGCCCTTTGAGCTAATGTGGAATACTAGTGACTATGTTGTGGGGACAGTTCTAGGGCAGAAGAAGGACAAGAAACATCATGTCATCTGCTATGCTAGTCGCACTCTTGATGAGGCACAAGTAAATTACACTACCACAGAGAAAGAAATGCTCGCTATTGTTTTTGTTTTCGACAAATTCAGGTCTTATCTGATTGGAGCCAAAGTAAGGGTTTATACGGGCCACAGAGCTATTAGATACCTAATGCAAAAGAAGGACCCTAAGCCTAGGTTGCTAAGGTGGGCCCTATTACTCCAGGAGTTCCATCACGAGATCATTGATAAGAAAGGAGAGGAAAATGTAGTTGTCGACCATTTGTCAAGGATTATCATTGAAGACAAGAAGGAGCCACCTGTAAATGATAACTACGCAGATGAGGCTTTGCTCATGATGGAATCTAAAGAACAAAACATGCCATGGTTCGCAGACATCTGCAATTACCTTGCTTGTGGGGAGTTACCACCAGAAATAACCTACCATCAGAAAAAGAAACTCTTCTCGGATATAAAGAATTACTATTGGGATGGTCCTATGCTCTTCAAAAGATGCTTAGATAATCTATACAGAAGATGTGTTGCTGAAGAAGTGGTATCTAATATTTTGAGGGAATGCCATTCCTCACCCTATGGAGGACATCTGGGGGGTGACAAGACAGTAGCCAAGGTCCTACAATCAGGTTTCTACTGGCCTTCGATGTTCAAGGATGCCACAACATATGTAAAAACCTGCAAGGAATGTCAGATGACAGGGAATATGAGGAAAAGAAATGAAATGCCTATGGTAGAGTGGGTTGAAGTTGAAATTTTTGATGTATGGGGGATCGACTACATGGGACCTTTCTCGCCATACCAAGGGTACAAATACATTCTTGTTGCCATAAATTATGTTTGAAAATGGGTGGAAGCTATTGCCACCCAAACTTGTGACTCCAAACCTATCATAAGGCTATTTGATAAAACTATTTTCCCAAGATTTGGTGTGTCACGCACTGTTATAAGTGATCGAGGGTCCCACTTTGGAGAAAAGCAGTTTGAAAAGTTGTTCAAAAAGTATGGAGTCAGACATAAGGTTTCTACACCCTATCACCCACAGACCACAGGGAAGGTGGAAGTGACAAACAGACAACTGAAGCAAATTCTAGAAAAGACCGTTAGTAGAACGAGAAAAGATTGGGCTATGAAGCTGGATGATGCCCTTTGTGTTGGGTTTTAGGGGAGGCAGAGAAGGCAACGGAAACAAACATTTTCTCCTCCCCAAATCCAGAACAAGGAAACACGTCAATTTCTATACGATAGGAAAGGATGGTTTGTGGAATCATACCTTGTCCCGAGGCTTGCTCGGCGACAATACATTGAGGCTTGCGCGGTCTTCACCTCCAGTCTTGGACGGTGTCTATACAGCTCCTGGTCGCACTGGGACTGACAACTCCTGGTCTCACCGGGACTGTCGGAATTGACAGCTGTCTTCCAAGCAGTAGAAATCTCCCGCCTCTGAAGTAGTCCACACAGACCACATGGAACTCCAATCTCCTTGTCTCACAAGGAATTGGAAGGAGTCGCACCCTCCTGTCAGCATACTAGTCACTGACACACTCTCCTACCACCAGTCGCTTTCTGCAGCTGTCTTTCCCTTGTTGTGCCTCCCTTATCGGGTAGCACTTGCTCGGGCTCTCTCAGTTACCAAAACTAGAGAGAACGACAACTTTACAGAGCAATTGGTTGCACTGAGTTGTACTTTGAGAAGCCCCCAGTACCCCTATATATAGGAGGGTCATGGGATAGGGTTCTATATCCCGGGCAATGTGGGACTAAAGCAGGAGTAGAAGAGTTCAAGATTTTCCACAAAAACAACCAACTGCGCAACCTGAACCGATCGTTTCATTTCTGAAACGGTCGGTTGGGGACCTGAGCCAGTTGCTTGACACCTCAACTCCTGGTCAATTCCCGATTGACTTTTCCTCTTTTGTTTTGAATTGGTATCAAATACCAATCCTTGTTCCAATCAAATTGAGCAAGTGAAACGAAAAGCAATTTCTCACCAACCTGACTTTCCCAACTTGCTCGGTTCGACCAGTTGAACCGATCGTTTCAACACTTGAAGTGATTGTTTCACCCTGTCCATCAGCCGATCGACTCATCAACTGAGCTGATCGGTTCACCAAGCTCAGCTGATCGGTTCATCACATGAGCCGATCGGTTGGGAGTGCAGATTGTGCAGAATCAGTCAATTGTGGTTTCAATCAATCTGATACTCCAATCAATGTGTCCAACACCTTGAACATTATGACATTGAGCTATCAATTAATTGAGTGTTTAATTGAACTACTAAACTCCTTTAGTAATCAATCTAAACATTGTTTGTGGATAAAACTCCTCTTCCAGGTTAAATCCTATGTGTGTGACCCTACAGGTCCATTTCACGTTGGCAGTGAAAGTCCATAACACTTATGACTTCACGAGGAAAGAGCGGTGCCTAGCCACACATCAGTGCTTCCCAAGTGAAATAGAAAGTTGGAGAACAACTTTCAATCCTACAATCCGTGAATGGTGTTACAGTGAATGTATAATTCCTTTGTCACTGATATCCCGAATGAACTTGAGGCATGGGACAGTCATCATGTCAACGTTCATTCACTTTCTTGATCTTAGAGTAGATTGGAAGAGATATGTGTGACATCGATATCACATATTGATTCACACATACGTGCATGCCTTTCTCAATCCTACTCATCAAGTGGCCATGGATATCAAACTCCCTTAGGAGGGACAAATCCCATATCTATCACTCACCCCTCAAAAGCCCCATGTGTCAAAGCCACCCAATCATCACCTTTATAACAACCCATGTTTCAGGACTGCATTTGATGATGTCAAAGTGTCCCCAACGACATGTGTTGAGTGTAGTGATTTTAGGTCAAAGAATCACACTCACCACCATCATTGTGAGTACTGACTGTGACTACCATGTCATGGTTCCATGTGTCAAACTCACGGTGGGTCTGTCTGGTACACTTGTTCTCTAACAAGTACCTATGTGTTTGGTTTGATATCTCTATATTATGATTAATGAGATTCTATCATCAACCAACACCACAATCTAGTCTTGTGTGTCATTGCTGTCTATCTACCTTCCACAATGACATCCGACTAGGGACATAACAAGAATGTACAAACTCTTAGCATCTGTATGATCTCATCATTCAGGTCCTCAACCTGAAAGCATACGTCATTTAGTACTGTCATTCTCTAGACATTCAATATGTTCTATCACTATCTCGTATGACTAGACAAGAAAGAATTGGAAGCTTGCCTTTGATGTTTATCAAATCAATCTTAATGTATCCCACCAATCTTCCCATGATTCGCTCTCAAGGCATACATACCAACAGACTCCCACTTGCACTGCGAGCCAATCAACCTTGAATCATATTCATAGTGATCTTCAAACATGTCCCACATGTTACTATGCTATAGTGTGAACATAGTGATTTATGGCAACACCTTGCCAAAGTCAGTATAAATTGCATGTCTCACATCTCTTCATTGTACGTCACACATATGAGATGGAGTTGCCGTAAAATGTGATCCAGTATTCCTTTGCTAACCTTTAGCCACATTGCATGATCAAGGATTCCATACTTGTCATCAATGAGCGGAATATCTATTAGTTCATCTCATGAACTTCCAGATCCATATAGTATCCACTGATGTTCTTCAACACATAGATATTCGGCATTTCCTTTTAAATGGTTTTATTGGAACACTTCCAATTATCAACAAACTTTCACTTTTATATATCCTATATATATTTTGCGATTAATTTTCTATCCTTTCAGAAGTTCGTATCAATGTAACTCTTTACATTGAACTCTTCCTTATCTCCATAGAACTAGTACTTCTTAAGTACTTATCAAGTTCTCACGGTATTCTAGTAACCCTTACTAGAAGTAGACAGACATCCACTCGTCATGTCCCACATATGAGTTATGAGCACATCATATTGCCATGTCATACATATAAGATGATGAATGCATTTTTTTTCTTGCCATGTCGATACATGCAAGACAATGGGATGATTACATACATTATGGATCCATATCTATTCTTAATGTTCCCATTCTTCATAAGAATTGGACACTTGGCCTTGGGATACTAACTCCATGTAACGTGGACAAGTTTTCTCCCACTGAATCTATGCATACTGAACCCTTCAGTACAGATTGCCAATGTATGCTTTCTCTTTTCAGGTCAAGAGGTTTTCGAGAACTATCTCTATAGATCTCTATTCCTATCACATAGGAAACATCTCTATCTTCCTTAAAGATAATTTCCACTTTTTGATTTCCATTCTAGAACATTTCCATTTCACATCAACATGTGGAATGTGAACACGCTCCCACGAAATCATAGATCCCTTCTTTATCTTTGACATATCAGTCAAACCCTTTGACTATATCATCAAAGTAAAGATCCAATTCTGAGTTGCTTGTACTCAATCAATCACATTGATTAGTCCATTGTAACTTATAGACTTCATTTGCATTAATGGATTCATAAATCTTATAGGTTGTGTCACGTACACATCCTTGTTTTATTCCTCAAAGTAATGTGGTTTTAGTATCCCTTATGCCAAATCTCTTAGTCATTAAGTTGCAATTAACAAGCATCATCCTTCTCAAATGTTATCCATGTGTCTTAACGCTTAAGACTTATTTGCACTTATGGATTTTATTCCAATGGGTGCTACCATCAAGGTCATACCTTATGGTTTACATGGAAGTCATTAGGATGTAATGGTCATAAACCATAACTCGAGATTCGGTTCCTCATATTCATCTGGATAGTTGACTCATCACATGAACAACTCATCACATAGATAATTGAGGTGTATCTGTTAAGGATATAAGAACTCACAACCCTTGTGATTCTTAATTTCTTTTATTAGTGAAGTGTATTCTTTATTTAAGAAGAATTTAGTTATTTGATAATCATCCTCTAACTCCTTAGAGTATGACTCCCTCTTGATTTAGACATCACCATGCCTTAATCATGAGTTCACTATGATACACTATCATAATCACTCATAAGGTTCTCAAACATTTGGTCTAAGTATTTTATTCATTGATCTCATCAAGAATTAACACTTTACCAAATTTGTACTTCATTTATGATATTCTTGAACACTTCAAGATATTCATATTGGTATTTCTCTAAACACCATTTGAAATATTTAGCATTTGCTCCAATAGGTATGTAAATACATCACATGTATTATACCTAACAGGATAATCATTCTCCCACTACCATTAGTGAAGATTGATTAATCATGTTCAAGATATTCATGTCTCTTACTGGTTCTCTAACCAAAAGAGTCTAGATTTATCCATCACATGGAAACTAGAAATGAATTTCTCATGATTGATGCTAATTTGATTGTTTGATTTATCTATAACTTTTAGGTATCATTTTATCTTATGCATATCAAATACCACAAGATAAATAAGGCATTGCCACAAAGATTATATCTTTATAAATTGAAACATCTCTTTATTGATTGCCATCATTGTCATACAATATGCAAAAATAAAGTGTTTCTATCTGTTGGCAAATATGAAATAGCAGTTCTCAACTCTATTTCGTTCCCTTTAGGCTGAAATAAACTAAAAGGTACTCCTATCTATGGCAGCAACACTTGCTCCAATGATGGGTACTCCTTTCTTGGTCGTTTCACAAAGTCCATCACTTCTTTGTGGATATTGCATATCATATATGACATATCCATATCTTGGTATCATATACCTCAGATAAAGAAGCAGTTCATTTCATGATACCTTAGGTGGAGATCCCCATCCCCTCCTTCATCTTCTTTTTTCCTTCCAAATATAGAGGGCAATTCCCTCATACACCCTTTCCCCATGTGCCTTGAGGTTGAAGACGGCTTGGGCTGCTGGCTAGCATCAGAACACTTCTTTGCTTTTCCCTTGACCTTGCCCTTAAGACTTACCTTTCATTGATCTCATCAAAGATTAGGGTTAGTCTTTCTTAAAATTTCCTCTACTGTCCTCAACATGTCCAACAACTTTGTCAACGCTTGTCAAAGTTGTTCATGTTGTAGTTTATCATGAACTGTATGATTCTCGCAACATTTGCAGTATCATACCAATAGCCAACTCTTGGCTCAGAGGGAATCCTTCTTAGTCAGGTCTTTCTACATACCCAATCATATTGAGTGTGTGAATACCTTACTGGATCTCCTTCTGTCATGACATACTAGGACAATGTCTTGGAGACATCATATGTCTCATGTTGTCTCTGCAACTCATAGTTCAGAGAACACAACATCAAGCACTCCTCATCAATGTCATCCTCAGTATGCTTCCATAAGCATACTTTCAGCCATTGATGTGGTGGGATTGAGTTCATCTGGTTCTGGTATAACTAGGACTTAGAGCTTTCACTCTTTGATTGAGAACGCTTCTCAACGTCCTAACTAATCGTGGAAATTTGTCCCATTCAGCTTGTCCGTTTCAAGGACGGATCGCAAAGAAAAGTGATTGTTGTTTGTTGTCATTTGTACCACAAAAGGAAATATGCAATTTTAGTCTAAAAACTCATTTTTGACTTATTTGATAGATTTGAAAAGTTGATGATATAATTAGGTCTTTAATTAATTATCGCTCCCACTATTTTAGTTCAAATTGATAGCCCTCACCATCAATTCGGAAGATTGCAGTGTACAACCTTCTAGTGGGCAAGATCTTGAAATCCTCTAAGTCATGGACCAGCTAGGGCTGTCACCCACAACTTAGATCTCTCAGGTAGGCAACTATTGCCAATTGCATCATATACAACTCTTGATAAGATGTCATATGCAACTCCTTGCCCTGATCACCTCCATGCCTCAAGGTACTAGATCCCATCTAGATCACCTTGTTAAGTCCGACCCAAATCAAACACGATGAATATGCACCCTGCTAGGGCAGACCCACATATCCATCCTTCACGCTTCCACGAGATAGACGGTGCACCACACTAGGGCGTGCCCATACTTGGTCGATCAAGTTTTTCACGTGTGTCACATTTGGAAGGCATTTAAAACTTAATATTTAATGAGGGATTTGGTTTTTATATACATATACATATCCAATCACCACAATACATAGTTTGTATCATATACATGCTATATCCCACAGAAAACATGCAAAATGATAAAAGTGATGAATATGGCCATCCTATTGTGATTCCTCGAGACAAGAGGAATCACGATCATCTAGGTCTACATCACATGCAACTTGTACAAGATGAACTTTGTGCTTTGCCTTTCTGGGTTTGATCAACTCATCACATGACTGATCGGCTCGCCATCAGGCCGGTCAGCTGGGTGCCACCAGCTGATCGGTTGGCTCCTCCAACCGATCGGTTCGCCTTGTCGTCGTGCACCTCATCATGGCCGCCACCCGCTCGTCTCGCTCCTTGAACCGGTCATCAATCGATCAGCTCACTCCTTAAACCGATCGTCTCGAATGTCAACCGATCGATTCACGCCTTGAACCGATCGTCTCAGCTGTCGTCAGGATGTCCTCCGTTCTTCGACATAACAGGAAATAAAATTTTATCCTATTTTACATTGTAAGAAGAGAAACCTCGAGTTACATTCAAGGGGAGCAAAGGTAGGAAAGAAATCTCGAATTATTTTGAGTTACATCAGGAATAGGAGAAAGGGAATCGGTGCACAGACCAAGATGCAAGAAACCACATACAACCATACACAGATAGGGTTTATTGGCCATAACCACGCTATACATCCACCACAAAACTCGTTTAAGGGTGACGCGTATCGAGTGCATTCATATTACATATCATATATGTATATTGGGATTTGTGGATTTAGGATTCGACATGCATAAAGCTAATTTTATTCACATCGTATGCAATAAATAAAGGCGACAAACCAAAATCGATCATATCGATAATCCTAAAGTATAGAGCAGTTGACGTGGCTCTGATACCACTGTTGGGTTTTAGGGGAGGCAGAGAAGGCAGCGGAAACAAAAAATTTCTCCTCCCCAAACCCAAAACAAGGAAACGCGTCAATGTCTATACAATAAGAAAGGATGGTTTGTGGAACCATACCTTATCCCGAGGCTTTCTCGGTGATAATACCTCGCGGCTTGCGCGGTCTTCACCTCCGGTCTTGGACGGTGTCTGTGCAGCTCCTGATCGCACCGGGACTGACAACTCCTGGTCTCACCAGGACTGTCGGTATTGACAGCTGTTTTCCAAGCGGTAGAAATCTCCCGCCTCTGAAGTAGTCCACACAGACCACCTGGAACTCCAATCTCCTTGTCTCACAAGGAATTGGAAGGAGTCGCACCCTCTTGTCAGCATACTAGTCACTGACACACTCTCATAACACCAGTCGCTTTCTGCAGTTGTCTTTCCCTTGTTGTGCCTCCCTTATCGGGTAGCACTTGCTCGGACTCTCTCGATTACCAAAACTAGAGAGAACGAAAACTTTACAGAGCAACTGGTTGCACTGAGTTGTACTTTGAGAAGCCCCCAATACCCCTATATATAGGAGGGTCATGGGACAGGGTTCTCTATCCCGGGCACTGTGGGACTAAAGCAGGAGTAGAAGGGTTTGAGATTTTCCACAAAAACAACCAACTGCGCAACCTGAACCGATCGTTTCATTTCTGAAATGGTCGGTTGGGGACCTGAGCCGGTCGGTTGACACCTCAACCGATCAGTTGGGACCCATGAAATGGTCGGTTCACTTATGAGCCAGTCGGTTCGTGGTCCTAGTCAGTTCCCGATTGACTTTTCCTTTTTGTTTTGAATTGGTATCAAATACCAATCCTTGTTCCAATCAAATTGGGCAAGTGAAATGAAAAGAAATTTCTCACCAACTTGACTTTCCCAACTTGCTCGGTTGGACCAGTTGAACCGATCATTTCAACACTTGAAGCGATTGTTTCACCCTGTCCATCAGCCGATCGATTCACCATCTGAGCGAATCGGTTCACCAAGCTCAGTCGATCGGTTCATCACATGAGCCGATCGGTTGGGAGTACAGATTGTGCAGAATTAGTCAATTGTAGTTTCAATCAATCCGATACTCCAATCAATGTGTCCAACACCTTGAACATTATGACATTGAGCTATCAATTAATTGAGTGTTTAATTGAACTACTAAACTCCTTTAGTAATCAATCTAAACATTGTGTGTGGACAAAACTCCTCTTACAGGTTAAATCCTATGTGTGTGACCGTGCAGGTCCATTTCACGTTGGCAGTGAAATTCCATAACACTTATGACTTCATGAGCAAAGAGCGATTCCTAATCACACATCAGTTCTTCCCAAGTGAAATAGAAAGTTGGAGAACAACTTTCAATCCTATAATCCGTGAATGGTGTTACAGTGAATGTATAATTCCTTTGTCACTGATATCCCGAATGAACTCGAGGCATGGAACATCCATCCTGTCAATGTTCATTCACTTTCTTGATCTCAAAGTAGATTGGAAGAGATATGTGTGACATCGATATCACATATTGATTCACACATGCGTGCATGCCTTTCTCAATCCTACTCATCAAGTGGCCATGGATATCAAACTCCCTTAGGAGGGACAAATCCCATATCTATCACTCACCCCTCAAAAGCCCCATGTGTCAAAGCCACCCAATCATCACCTTTATAACAACCCATGTTTCAGGACTGCGTTTGATGATGTCAAAGTGTCCCCAATGACATGTGTTGAGTGTAGTGATTTCAGGTCAAAGAATCACACTCACCACCATCACTGTGAGTACTGACTGTGACTACCATGTCATGGTTCCATGTGTCAAACTCACGGTGGGTCTGTCTAGTACACTTGTTCTCTAACAAGTACCTATGTGTTTGGTTTGATATCTCTATATCATGACTAATGAGATTTTGTCATCAACCAACACCACAATCTAGTCTTGTGTGTCATTGCTGTCTATCTACCTTCCATAATGACATCCGACTAGGGACATAACAAGAATTTACAAACTCTTAGCATCCGTATGATCTCATCATTCAGGTCCTCAACCTGAAAGCATATGTCATTGAGTATTGTCATTCTCTAGGCATTCAATATGTTCTATCACTATCTCATATGACTGAACCAGAAAGAATTGGAAGCTTTCCTTTGATGTTTATCAAATCAATATTAATGTATCCCACCAATCATCCCATGATTAGCTCTCAAGGCATACATACCAACACTTTGGGCATACACAACAACCTACAAAAACCCCATTGGAACTACACCCTATCGACTCTTATATGGGAAATCCTACCATCTACCTTTGGAACTCGAGCACAAAGCCCTCTGGGCCATAAAGTTTCTGAATATGGATATGGAGAAAGTTGGTCAAGGATGCTACTTACAACTGCAAAAATTGGAAGAATTAAGACTACATGCCTATGAAAATGCAAGAATCTACAAACAAAGGACAAAGGTGTGGTACGATACCCACCTGAAAAACAAGGATGTCCATGAAGGAGACAAGGTGCTTCTTTTCAACTCTAGTATTCATCTTTTCCCTGGAAAGCTAAGAACCAGATGGTCAGGACCCTTCACTGTGGTAAAAATCTACCCATCTGAGATAATGGAGATCCAGGGAGAGAAGATTGGAATCTTCAAAGTTAATGGACACAGGGTAAAAAGGTTTTATGAAGATCAGGCTTTTGTGAGAAGATTGGAGATTGATTTGGAGGAGCCAAGCCAGACAGAGGAGGGAAACAAGACGAAATTGCCACACCCTGCTATAGTGACCAATGAATGAAGTTGTATGAAGTCTAGCTAAGAGACTTTAAAGCAAGCGCTTCTTGAGAGGCAACCCAAGTCTTTATCTTTTCTTTACCTTTGTTTTCTTTTGCTTTCTCTCATTTAGTTAAAGTTTTTCTCCATCTTCTGACCAATTTTGTTTTCATTATGAATTTTATCAGTTTAAGTTTATATCTCATAGAACTTGACTTTTCTTTGATCTGGTCACGGTTATAACCGCGATCGTGGTTTTGCTTTTGCTTAAGCGAAACCGCGACCGCGGTTTTCCTTATGTTCCTAAAGAATCGCGACCGTGATCATTCCCTTACAACCGATAAGACCGTGACCGCGGTCCCTTATAGGAAAATTGCGACCGCGATCATACCCACGACCGCGGTAAAAGTCGCGGACACGATTCCTTCAAGGAAAACTATGACCGCGGTCTTTTCCCTCGATTAGTTTGATGGGGATCCGAATGCCTATAAATACCTTTAAGAACCCAAATGTTTGATTCTTTAGGCTCTCATCACTATCGTCTAAACCCTAAGACCTCCGTACTGATTTGAGACCCGCGATCGCCGCCATGCGTCCACCGTTTTCTGTCCGCGATCGTCGATGCACGTCCACTATTTTCCGTCCACGATCGTCGATGCACGTCCATCATTTGCCGTCCGCGATCGTCGTAGCCACACCCAGATAAGGTAACTGCTTGTTTTCTCTATGCTTCGCGTCGATGAACTTTTTCCTTGATCTTGAACTTTTCCATCCTCGCTACGGCGATCTTCTCCCATAGTTTAGCGGGTGATCGCCCCACCGATGCTATGTTTCCGAACGCATGGTTCTGTGTCTTTTCGTCCCTAAAAAGAAAAGAAAAAACCTAAGAACCCTAAAATGGAATAATGGACGCTCATAAGGATGAAGAACAAACGGTCTGAAAAACTGAACAAACGGAGAAGACGAATCACGATCGCGGTTTTCTTAATCGATGCAAGATGGAAAATCCTAAGAACCATGATCGTAGTGTTCGCCCTACCCCCTTGAGCTTACTAGTTAGGCTCTCATGAAGAAACACCGCGACCGCAATTATAATCGCTATCGTGATTACTATCGCGACCGCAGTAATAATCGTGACCACGGTCTTTCTTCAGGAAATCATGACCGCGGCCTTTCTTCAGGAAACCACAACTGCGATCTTTTCAAAAAGTTCGCGGCCGCATCTTGCTCTAAGGTGACAATAACTGCGACCGTGATTTAAAATTGTGACCGCGGTTCTTATTGTCCACTTAGTAAATTTTGAAACATACGTTTTCAGTTAAGGAAGATAACCTATAATCTGATGTTAATGGTGTCCATAAAAATAGAGGCGATCTTCGGTAAACCTTACTAAGACCTAAACTCCTTTAGTGTTTTAAATTTCACAGAATGTCTTCTCCAGCAACCAGCGACCCCCTTCTCAAGAAGGCTACTTCCTTGAAGGAGGTAGAGATGATAGTGAAGAGCATGACAGAACAGCTGAAGAAGAACACCTCTATACCAGTGCCCAAATGCCTGGAGATACAGCTAAGATTGGAGTAGTATCAGAGGATATTGGCAGGGGTACCACAAGAAGAGACCCAGAAGAAATCAAACAAATAGAGGAGACAGAGACCTCCGAATATTGACCAAAAGAGTCGGGGAGCCCGATGCACGGGAGGAAGTAAAAAGATGTGGCAAAGGAACCCAAGCCCAGCAAGAAGGTAAGGGCGGAAGAGGCAGTGGAAAGAACCTGTAATGACCCCATCTCCCGGTAACCCCCACTTAAGGGAGACCAAGATATCAGATTTGTTATCTAATAACCCAGATCAAAGGTTCAACAAATAATCAATAATAATTATGAAATTCTACTAACTAACTGGAATTTGGTATAAAATTAAAACTTTGTATACCTTTTGAAAACTTTGGAAAACTATCTATCCACAACTTGAATTATTCTATCTAACCCTCCTTGTACTTTACTTCTTATTTTCACGATGTGTCACTTTACTATTTGTGCCTTTCAAGCTTGTACCTAAAACGCCGACAAATAACACGTCGATCAGCATATCAGAATATGCCGGTATGTGGGGACATCCAAAATTTCACAGATATGGCTAACAACTTAATAATCACAATCAAATTATTTAACAAGACAATTTACATTTTCAATGTGTCATTCTCCACCGCTTTTGGCTTAACCCTGGAATACCCCTCTAGGGTTTCTCTTTTGCCATTGACTTAAGTCCACCTTCTCAATCCTGAGCTTGGTGCCTGGGAGTCACCTCTCATGGTGCTCCATAGTCATGCATCATAGACCACCTTCTCATTCCTGAGCTTGGTGTCTGGGGTCACCTCCCATGGTGCCCATGGGTCTACCCTCTTGGGCCTGACCTTTATGGCATCTTCCATCGGGGTGGCATGTAGGTGCGAGAATACACATTACTTTATAATTGTGATAACCATAGTGACTTTATAATTTTGCAAATATGAACATCCAACTATTTAGATTGCATTCAATACAAGGAAACATATGGAAAACCCTCGGGAAACTAATGTGATTAACCATAATTAACCACATACCTGTCAAGTTGATGTGAGACAGAAATAATCTAATCAACCAATAGGCAATCAAGCATTCAATAAGATCCTGAAACAATTACACAATTTCCTTTTATTACTCATGTCATTAAGATCTATTAAATCTAGCTCGCTTCCTAGGGTTTCTAGTCCACTTTTAGGGTTTCCATTGCAATTAGAGTTTCCCTTCATCTTTTACTATTTTAAACCCTAATTTAACTCAATTGATCACAAACCCTAATTATTTCCACATCTAATCCTCAATTCTAGATTAAAGGCATAATTAACCATTAATTAAGATCATTAAGCCTCTTTTACATTAAAGCTATTGTTTTTATCCTTTTAATCCATGACAATATCATTGTACACATTTATCATCAATTCATAGTTCATTATGGTCCAAATCACATATGAACTCGATTTGCCATTAATTCCACCTTTTATTTATGAGAAAACCCTAATTACAACATTCAGGGTATTTATCCACAAATTAGGAACTTTAATGCTCAAAATAGCTTATAACCATGAAAACTCAATTCTATGCATGAAATCGAATAATTAAAGCCAATAGTAGTCCTAATTACCAACAGTAGGGTTTCAAGGCCCATTAAAGCATATTTATGCACATAAACTCTAAATTAACAAATTATATGCAAAGTTCATCCTTTTTGTTCCTAATGTTCCTTTTTATCATTAACAGGCTAGTATCAACTTTAATCATCCATTAAACCCTTATAAATATATTATTCATCTCAAAATAGGGTTCTTTAAACACTAATACATTAAAGTTGCTATCTTCCATTACTTTTCGAATTGCAAGAGAAATTAGCTTATAACTATATTTTTATTGGATTCCTCTTGTTTTTCTGAGCAACTTTCATATTTTATGTGTGTTAATCTGAGCTACGAATATTTAGTTACGATATTTGTAAGATTTCACTTACCAGAGCCAATCAGCAAGCGCCACATCGCCCCCTTCTCATGCAACTTGCTCAGCTGGTTGAAACATAACCGAATTACAAAATTTCCCCCGTGTGATGTCCCGACTCTTCAAGCCTTGGAAGGGCATTTTTGTCAATCGGTCTAGATCTCCTTCTTCCTTGCGTGTTCCTCCAGGCCGCCTCCCTAGCTGCTAACCTGCAGCGCTTCGCGGACTTCCTCCCACCTCCTCGAGGCTCGTGCCTTGCTAGGATCTCTTTCCTGCCTCTGTCCCACCCTGTCGCAGCCAACCATGCTGCAAAGCACGGCCAAGACGTCCGGTCACGAGAGGACTAGTGCTGCGATCTGCAGCAAGGTTACAGGTGTTTTGCAGGTATTGCGTAAGGTTAGAGTAGGAAGATGAGGGCAGAGCTTCTTTAGGTCTCTTGTGGAAGCACCAAGCCACCATCCAGGCCACTCCTCAGCTCCTGGTTTTCTCCAGGGTTGCTCTACCCTCCAAGACTAGGGTTTTCATGAAAAAGAAGACAGAGAGGAGAGAGACGCAAGGAAACTGCTTAGGCTCATCCAAAGGGTCTACCCTTTTATAGAGGAGGGTATTCATGCTCCAGCATGCTTGCCCACGAAGGAATAAAGCCTAATCCTAATAGGGATTATATTCCTTCACTAAAAAGTAGGTTTCTCTCTCTTTCATATTTCTTTATTATTCCTTCCTACTTTGATATTAGGATTTCGAAAATCCTTTCTCCTATTATCATTATTCTTGCATTTTAATCCATTAACCACAAAATTATATTTCCTTTTGTTGAAACAATACTTCTTTTTAACAATACCTCATAATTCATTAATTATGTATTCCCATTATTCCTTTATTTAGCAATTTTGGTATTTTCTCTTTCTCTCCTCTTTATTGGGACTCCTTGGATCCCAAGAAACTCTATTATTTCGAAATCTTTTTTATTGGATACTCATTATCCTTCTAGATGCATCTAAATGCATTATTCTTGTTTATTTCTTATTAGAATAGCTCTTTTTTAGGATTTCTCTTTATTTCTCTTTTATTTTCCTCATTGGTATTCCTTTTATCATTAGGAATCCTTGGGATACGAAATTCCACTAAGGATAACTCAATTGTACCTCTTTTCACTTATTTTCCACATTTCATCAATATTTTCAATTTCTTTCTTAATAAAGAAATACTTAATTGATCTTTTCTTTTCTTATTGCACTCTTCATGCAACTTTGGACTCCTTGGAACCCAAGGAAGCCAAGAGGCACGAAATCCCTATTAGTATTTGCCTTCTAGAGGTTTCCACACTTTTCCTTTATTGGGCCCAATAGCCAATAAAACCCACAAAACAACCATCAAGGCTATTGTAAATGAAATTTATTTATTCAAAAAAATTTATATCATTATTTGTTCCAATATCTTTAATATGAGAAATTACATTTCTCACCAAATAAACCCAAAAATTGGGGTTGTAACAGAACCTCTACACAGGAAGGGGAGCCACCATTCGTGCCCCGGGACATAGTACACCAGTCTGATTACGACTGGATGTCCACAAACAAAGAATGTAGTCTGACACGTTACTTCAACGTGGAAGATTTCAAGAAAACAGGGATTTACGATAGGACAGTGAAGTTCCTGGAGGGTGCTAATTTACGCACCATTTGCACGCCCGAAGTTAAGTCCTATAGGAGGTTGACCCTAGAATTCTTATTTTCTCTGACGAAGATCGCCTCCGGTTGAGAGGCACGAGCAGCGGGAGGTGGGGACTTCATGCTCCAAGTACGGCTAGGGGGCAAAACCCACAAGGTGACAGAGGCAGATCTGGACAGGATATTCACTGCAATGGAAGAAGAAGTCAAAGCATGTTCAACAGATCCAGTAGAAAGAGAAATTGCTAAATACGACAGTAACAAAATGTGGGAAGAATTGACTGGGGAGGAAAAGCACAACCCTAAGAATTCCAAATCCTCCCAGATCAGCTCCTGCTTTATCAAGATAATACAGAAGATCACTGCCTTCACTATAGATGCCAGATCAGAGACTGGGACAGTCAGCAAGGGAGACATTTTCCTCATACGGTCAATGATCAAGAAACGACCAGTTAATATAGGCAGAATCCTAATCAGAAGGATGTTGGCGGTAGTAGGCGGTGACGTAAAATGAAAATCTACTTTCTACATGAAACGACCGTCTCGCGAAAACAGGATTAACTAATGCGGAAGCGAATTATTTGCAGTGGATTACTGAAAATCACTAAAAATTTAAAACTTTTTGCAAAGAGATCCATTCACAGGAAAACTCTTTAACCATGAACCAAAGTATTCCAAATTCATCCTAGTTCACAAGTACTCAACCTGTACCATTCCTTTTCAAGGATTACAACATTGACTGCCATGTTAACAAATATACACAGGTAGTATAAAAACTTCGAGGCACTAAGCCAAAACTCAGATTGATACATTTAAAACTCTGAGGACCTGAGAGTACAGAGACGACACATAAGACTACTATCTATATGACTAGACAGACAATATTTCCACCTGAGATCTTATTGTTGTCCCTGCTGTTGCTGCTGCTCTTTCCCTGTTCTAGGGTTTCTGCTCTGCCTTCCATGCATACCTAAAAATGTTTCCCACGGGGGTGAGACAATTGAAAATTGCCCCAGCGAGAGATATAACTCTCCGCCAAAAACATTGTTATTGCAATTTATCAAATTAAAACTGAGCAGGGGTTACTTTTACATTATCAGGCAGAATTATTCATCATAGAATAGAATAAGATAATCTCCATTCTCAAGGAGGTCATTGCATCTACCCATGGTAGATAAGTAATTCATCTATCTACTTTGTAGAGAATATAAAGAAACATAATTAACATTTATCTACTAAGGAATGCACAAAGAAATGCAACATCAGCCAATGAATCTCCGTATTCAATCCTTAAGCAAACATGCTATACGGCTGATTACATTTTACAATCACACTTATGCTCTGAGGAGATGAGATATACCACTCATACCCCAACCGACCATTTCGAAATCACCTCGGTACCATACATAGGTCATCAAAAGAGCCGGATTCTTATGACCTCATCTGTCTCGGTCAGTACGAGACCACATGCAGGACATCTCGTGTCTCTGCTAACTAGCTAGCCAGGGTATTCTGGCACCTTTGCTACAGAGTTACAGCGTCAACTGCACTCTCATCGCCAATCGAGAGATTTCTTGTTTATCTCCTCGATCTGACATTAAGTATCATTGGGAGATTCATGATACATCCATCCCGACATATTCATGAAGGATTGAGAGGTTTCTTGTTTACCTTCCAACAATCTCTTCAAGAGGACGTAAGGATATTTTTGCCCATTTACCCCCACATATTCAAAATATGTGCTCCGGGTTTTGCCGCGGGCACCTGTTTCACCATCACCTATTCCTGACGATGATGGATCTATGGTCAGAGCACTACATGAATAGATTTCACTTGATTTATTAAGTACATTCTCGTATTCTTTTAGCATCAGCCAAGTTCTCAAACATATCTTATTACAACAATGCTATAAAGAGACATGTACTACTTTTATCAGATATTTATCAGTCTTTCAAAGACCCTGGGAACTCAGTCCCTCATTTCAATACTGGGAATTATCATCCCTTCACTTTCTCATCACCATAATCATATGGTTCTGGGTATTCAAACCCTTAACTCATCATTGAGCATTATTATACCTTTTTCAGGTAACTATCACCTTCAGGTCATCTGACCAAGGCATTCATGATTCTTGTTACACAAGCATCACACATGGCTCACAAGGCCATGAAATATCTTGTCACCTCTCACTAGGTAACAACTTACTCATGTGACTCATAAAAGTCCATGCATATTGCTTCTTTTACTAAGAAACAACAACATTAAGGCACATAATGCCAATCAACATTTATTATATAAATGTCACAGCTCACACTAGCTATATACATCATCTCATAATATATGTATGGTTATTAGGCATGATAACAGTCATACAAGATATTCATCACATCATGTGATGTGATAGTAACACCATTATTCCTCTACCAGGAATTAGGGTTTACTATCAAATAGGGCTTTTCATTCCCTTTACCCAAATTAGGGTTAGGGTTCCCCATTTCTCATTAATAAAGAGTTCATGATCTCATTATCTGTCCAACCCTTAATACATTATTCCATACCTCTGGGGCATTCAAGTATATCATATTTGATTATTCTAGAACATTACTTTCATCATATAGCATTAATGATCATCAATTCAAGGTATGAGTTCATTTCTCATCCTTATCATGGTATGATTATATCATACACATCATTTGGGCTTAACCCCATTCTCAAGGTACATTAATTAACACTCATCAAGGTGTAACAACTCATTACATTTCATTGTAATAGTTGCATAACACACTTCATATGTTTCTTACCCAATTATATTGGATTTGAAGTACATCAAGGCATATAAACCCTGAAATGTTGAATGTGATAACTATCATATCTTGATGTATCACTTTCTCATCATTTCAAACTCTGCTGAGTTATCCATCTTATCTTGTATTAAGTTATTTCCCTCTTAATACATTCCATCACTAATCTCTTACTTTTAGCATATAATGCAAAGGCCACACATTAGAATTGTACAGCTATCTCACATGATATGGACTTATCTTAGTTTAAGGCATGACTTTATTATAAAGTTGCTTATAAACAATCACAATGATACACCCTCAACTAGGGTTTCTCATGACATATCTTATGTATCCTTCATCCAATTATATTGGACTTATAATCATATCAAGGTATATGATCATATGAGGTCACTTTCAAATCACCTCTAAATCAAGCATAGAGCACCACGGTCGTGCAACTAAGAACGGCCGTGCGAGGGGAAGCTACCACGGCCATGCTACCTTGCATGGTTGTGCAAAGGGAGTTCACCTCATGAATCATATTCAAGTATTAATTCTATTCTCTCATTAGGGATTAGGGTTTCACATACCATCTCCCTTCTTTAGAATAGGGATTGCATATAGCATCACCCTTCATTAGGGTTTCATATCACATTGCCCATAATTAGGGTTTATGTTCATGATTAGGGTTTCATGATCTCTCTACTTAAGGATCATACCCTTAAACACCACATGAATCATATTCTTATAGAAATTCATGATATCATCATCTCAACTTGATTAGGTCATATCAACCCTTCAATCGAGTTCATACAACTATGATTAACATAGTATATCAAGTCATTGATCCTATAAGCAATTAGGGTTCATCCCTTAATTGGCACTAACCACTTAGGTACTAATAGGGTTTCAACCATTGTACCTTCATTGACTATCATTACTAATCAGCATTGGATCAATGGATCATTCACCATCTTGATTCTCAAGTGATTCAATCACATTGGACCTCCATTACATAAGTATCCAATTGAATTACGGTTTCCAATGTTGATTCCTTCAATCATTGAATTCATAGAATCAATAATCAATTGGACCTATCCTCATACTTCAATTGAGTTTAATAGGTCAAACTTCAAAATATTTTACCCTAAATTGACCCTCAATTGGTCATCAATTAGGGTTTGGAATCGATGATTCATCAACATTAATCAATACAAGATTGGTTACATTGAAACTATTGAACCATCATTCAAATTGAATATGACCTGACCCCAAAAGGTCTTGAGGTCGTTTGGATGACCACCAAACGGTCTTGAGACCATTTGTCCATCATATCATCAATATCCAAGTCAACCAATTAAGGTTTGGATCATTGGATTGATCACCAAATCAGCAATTGATTACACTGCAACTTAGTGACATTGGATCTTCAATTGATTAACCATACTCAACCCTAGACCTCCAAACGGTCTTGGGTGACCCCCAAACGGTCTGGAGACCGTTTGGATGAGTCCCGAATGGTATTGAGACCTTTTGGCTCATCCAAACCTTGGATTCTAGTGAAAAATCATCAAGGTTTGCTCTATCGAGTTGATCAACAAATCAACACTTAATTGCAATATGATTTGGTACCTTTAGACCTTCAATTGGTCAACTATACTTGACCCCATACCTCCAAACGGTCTTGGGGTGACCCCTAAACGGTCTTGAGACCGTTTGGGTGATTCCCAAACGGTCTTGAAACCGTTTGGGCTAATCAACCCAAAATCTCCAATTAACTCATTGGAATTTCAGCACTGATTTCAATTAGGGTTTTCCCAATTGAATAGCCTTCAACTCACGATTCCTTGGGAGTTAATCCCTCAAATTTGGTGAGTCATTAGACCACATCGTTAGGAACAGTAATCACAAACGGTCAACCCTTGGTCAATGCACTCAAACGGTCTTGAGACCGTTTTCCCAAAAAGTTCAATTAAATCAGATTGATAATCAGCACTTAATCCAATTAGGTTTCCCTAATTGATTAGCCTTCAACTCACGATTCCTTGGGAGTTAATCCCTCAAATTTGAAGGGTCGTCAACCAAAATAATTATGAATAGGAATCCCAAACGGTCAACGCTTGGTCAACTCACTCAAATGGTCTTGAAACCGTTTTCCCAAACAGGTCAAGTTAATCAGGTTGAAAATCAGCATTTAATTCAATTCGATTTGCCTAATTTATTGGCCTTCAACCTACGATTCCTTTGGAGTTAACCCCTAAAATTTTGTGGGTCATTAGAATACATAATTAGGAACAAAATTACCAAACGTTAAATGCTTGGTCAACCATCTCAAACGGTCTTGAAACCGTTTTCTCCCAAACGGTTTCAAACTGTTTGCCTTTAAACGGTTTGCTGAAACCGCATAGCCAATCAAATTAAAATGATTTGGAATAGCTATCAAAACCGTTTGGCTTGGTACTTTTCTTTTGATAAGCATATAGGATTATTTCATCTTCCCCTTCCTTCTAACAACCAAGAACAGCAACCGTTCTTGATGGAAATTGCAGCAAAGAAACAAAAGTGTATCAAATTGAAGAAAACAAACAACAAAGCATAGAGAATTGATGTAATAGCAATGATTATGGGTTTAAGTTATAAAACCCGCCTCCAAATGAGCTCCAAAGCTCCAAGCTCACGACATCAATGGTGGATGAATTTTTTGCAACTCCCCCTTAGGCTCGTCCTCAAGCTTTTGGTTGTAAAAGTTGGCTAGGGTTGAAGAGGAGATCGAAATAAGAAGGAATCCATAATTTATTTTCGATTTCCACCATGGAATCAAGATGAATGAGGGTTAATAAGCTTAAAAACAGGTTGGGGCTAGTCCTCCTGTTGCTCCTAAGTCCCCTTGAGCTCATCCAAAGCAAGGGAAGAAGAGAGGGCCGAAAAATCCTTTCAATTGATTTGGAAATGAAGTTTTTATAAAGGAAATTGAGGAGAGAGAAAGCATTTTTAATTTCCCTCAACTCTCAAATTGGTGCCACATAAACCCCCTCACTCACTTGTGTACGAAGGCACCTTCCTTTGCCTTTAATTCTCCTTCATTATCCTCAAATTAGAAGAAAAGAAAATTAAGCACCTTAATCATATAATAGTAATATCCATAATGTGAGTGGATATTACTTTCCTTTATAATAAGGTGAGTGGAGTTTCACCTCCTTTAGATATTTTCGTGCCTTATCTATGAAAAAGGACGTCTATACTTATTCAAACTCAACCAATAACATTTTGGTTGAAGGCCCTTTAATTAATATATTCATTTTTGCCCTAAATTGAATTAGGGTTTCAATTAGGATTAAATCTTGATTATTTTAATATCAAGATTCTCTCTCCTCCAACTTAATCCAAAAGAGGTGCCCCTCTCATTTTCTTTGCTCTACATGATGCCAAGAAACATTAGGGACCTTATTGAAGTGATAAATTACATATTGCACCCTAGGTTTTGGGTAAATTGCATATTACACCAAAACTAGGTTTTCATGCATGTATATTGCTTTATCAGCTCTTTCTTGGTATTCAGGCTTCCATAATCCATACCTCAGCATAATTTTCACTCTCATGATGATTCAAAACATGAGGAACATATTATCATGCACAATTTTCACTTAAACCCCTCAACTTGGGTAATTTGCACATTAGTCCAAAATAAGCAAGCATTGCTTCAACATTGTCCAAACATGGCCAAAATTGAAACATAAGCTCCTCATCAGCCCTAATTACTTTTCACAAGATATTATTAAGAATATAATCATCTTTCTTAATCAAAACACCTAGGGTTAGAGTATAACCCAGGTCAGGGATGTTACACTACATGGGCGGTCAAATTATGATGATCGCTAATTATCTATTGGAAGAAGGAGAAGTCCATAAATACAAAGAAATGGAGGGACATCAAAGTATATACATCAAGTCCCTTTCCAGCTTGGGAATCCTAGAGATGAAGGGGGAGAAAGCATATTTCAAATATAAAGGATCAAGGAAACCACTCCCCTTTACTGAAATGGCATTTTATGACGCTCATAAATTGCGGCCAACTCTCAACAAAATCAAGAAGATGAGCTCCGAGGCACTGCACGCCAGCACACCAACGGATCCAACATAGACAATAGGGGAAAGCAGTGCCCTAGCACTAAAAACAAAGAAGAACTAGGAACCGAGGAAGAAATTGGCAGTGGAGAAGAAGAAAATAGACACCACCATCAAGCCAGCTGAGAAAGAGAAGGTCGCAGAACAACAGGTGGATGCAAGAGTTGTAGACCCCGCCTCTCCAAATCCACAAGAGGAAACAATTGCAGTGGAGGGAGAGGCAGAGAAGAATAAGGCTACAGAAGAGGTGCCACAGCCCACCAGCATGCCGGAGGTGGAGCCAGAAAGATAAGGCTCCCAAGCCATATCAGAGGCAGGAGAGGGCAAACCTCATCCAGAATCCCCACGGCCAACAGATGTACCAGAGGCGGGGCCAGAACGACAAGGCTCCCAGGTTGTACCGGAGGCGGCAATAGAAAAATCATGGGAGATGCCCCCACTGCCATCACCGAAGCAGTCAGCCGTATCGAGTTCGTCGAAGGCACATGCAGAGCAGCAGCTGCATCAGCAACAATGACAAGCACCCTCTTTCGGGGATGTTTTAGGTATAAGTTTTGAAGCAATGTGGGAACACATGCATCAAACCAAAGCTATAAATGAAAAAAAATTCTACATTTTTGTCATCCATAACAACACAGGTACCGCATTAGATGAAAGGATGACAATATTCCCGGACTTCATCCAAGAGGTTTTAAGTAACCAGTGGATGATGATGGGGATGCTGAAGAAAATGTAGGAGGAGATGATTATCCTGCGAAAGGAGGGGTAGGCCATCCGCGTAGACAACGAACAAATGTGTCACAATTATGAAGAAGTGATGGTTTCCCTCGAAGAAGAGCACTAGGGCATACAAGAAGACCATCGGAAGCTTGAATAGGAGCGCGGAGATCTCAAAGCCCAACGGGAGAAAAAGAAGACCAAGCACCCTACCAGCGCAACATGGTCCTTGGCCAGCCACGACGACAACGTAGGGGGGGAGGGGGCAGGAGGCGGGACAACAAGAGCCGATGTAACAAAGAATGGGAGCATAAGCAAGAAGCCATCTCCCGTGGCTGAACAAGAAGGAACCCAGTCATCAAAAAGGTCGAGCCCCCAGACTAAAAAGCAAGCAGCACAAACGAAGGGGTTCGGCCTCAATTGCGACCCTGAGGAGGTGATGGATGAAACCGCCAATGAATATAAGCACCAAGTGGCACATCACCTCTCTCCTATAGCACAAACTCCGACTATAGAAGAGTGGATAGCAGCTGCTCATCGCGAGGAAGTGGTCGTAGAGCTCAGCTTGGCCAGAGCAGTAGAAATAGACAGGATGATAGTTGAGTTGGGAGTTGGGCTTGATGAATCTAATGACTTCATCCTCTCCCCACCTCATGAAAAGCACCATGACTACATCTATTATAGGAAGATGGAGGCCAAACTAAAGATGATGGCAGACACCAAGTTGGGACAGACCTCTGAGGAGAGTCACTCCAGATACAATGCCACTGCAGAAGCCTCCTCAGAGGAAACTGGACCAACAGCCACATTGCAATCTACGCATAAAACTGTTGAGCAAGTGGTAAAGGCTATACCGACAATCCAAGAAGCATCGACACTAATTGTACCGGAGGCAACGTCCAAGGATGAGGATGGCAGGCTAGCAACCTTCTTCACAAGTGAGCCCGCCAAGGAAAGACAAGCTGAAGATAGGATAGAGATACCTGCAGCAGCTCCTCCTCTGCCATTCAAGATGAAGGACATGGACATGACAACCATGTCACGCATCTCCTGCAGAGATGTCCATGTCCTGGCAGATTTCCTCAACGACGATCTACCTGGGTCGGACATATTGTACATCAACAAGGGTAGATGTTCGTCTAGAGACGACTTCTGGAGGGTTTTCCTGAAAAAGGCGCAAGTACACAAAAGAATGTTCAAGGTACTTTGTGCCGCCCTCCTGGAAGAGTTCCTACATCCAGACAAGCCGCAACCGGTTTTCAACAGCACCACACGTCTGGTCGGTTTGCTATACAAAGAATAGTACTTGGCGACAGAAGTGTTGGAACTACAGGCAGCGGTCTGGAGAAAAGATACCAAAACTGTGGTGCTTCCCATTAGGAATGCAAAGCATTGGGCACTAATAGTCGTTGATCTACACGAACAAAAGATAACGGTGATCAATTGCTGTGCAGCAGAGATGGACAGCACATCTTTAGTTTACAAAAGGAAGGACGCCATGGATGCCTTAAGGATTCCGATATGCCTACAACGAGCTATCAAAGAGGCGAGCACAAAATTTCAAGGGTCTTGGAAGCTGTTCTTCATCAATAAGAAAGTTCCCCAGGAAGAAGCTGGTTCGGGGGATTGCACCTTCATCGTTCTGCGCATGATGGAAGCCATCAACAAGGGCATTCCCCTGGAAGATTTAAGTGCAGAAAACATGCATAGACTGTAGGGTGTGTACGTCATGGAAGTCATCTACAATTTCCAGTTCTTCAAGGATCCGGTGATGGTTGCAGCTACCATACGTCGTAGGATCCATATGGACATCCCTCTCCCCGAGAAGATATCTAGGAGGGAACAGCTCAAGACCATGTGGATCGACCTGTCTGAATCAGCCAGATCTATTGCTCGGAAAGTAGGCTGGACTACAGAGACTAAAGAAGCTGTGAAGAAATCAAAAGAAGAATAGCAGCCTTCAGTAATAGAAAATCCCAAAGTTCCTCCTATAAAAGCACAACCCACATAATTAGAAGCTGAAGAAGACTTGGGGAACAATGGACCGGACGGGCCGGCAGGTGAAATAGTGCCTTCTTTCGAGAACTTTGATTGATGGAGTTGCTTCAGTCTGTCAATGGAAGAACTCACAATAATTATGAGTTCTCTGAAAGAAGATGACTCGTTGAGAGATGTCATATTTCAGAGAGATGACATCTGCATATTAAAAGATGACCTCCGCAAAACTTTGAAAATAGGAGGGTATCTTTCTGTAAGCATGATGTCGTCCTACCAGGCACTATTAGGGGACTCTATGTCAAACTCCCACATGGCATATTTCCTACTGGTAGATGACATCCTCAAATATAAGAAGATGGGAGAAATGGAATGATTGCAACGATGGCTTCAAGCAGCCACGCCCGAGCAGATTTTCTTGTTGATTCTTCATAACAACCACTGGACTTTGCTACACGTCAACCTTCTAAAAAGGACTGCATTTCTATACAACAGCTCTGACGCAACCTTCTCACTCAAGAAAACGACCAACATGACGACAGAAAAGTCTCCTACAGAAGAAAAGGCAAATACCTGCGCCGAAGCTATCGTCGAGATGATAAAGCAGCATTGTAGAGATAAAAAGCCAAAAATCAAAATTAAAAAAAAAAACTAAAAGATGATAAAAGTTTCTGCCCGGTCGGTATATTGTTGCACTCATGAATGCAGATATGTCATACCTGTAAGTGGAAACTTGAAGCCAATTTTACACACCTCCAATCCTGAATGGAACCTCACATACCACCTGACTTTAAGTCAAAACCCCAGAAAGGGCAACATTATTCTTACAATAGTTTTGGGTGAGGAGTTTAGGGGGTAGAGGAAACACCTAAAAGCTTCAAGCCTACCTATACACATTAGCATAGGACCCGCTGAAAATAAAGAATAGGAGCGAAAGCTACCTTTTAAAAAGATGTGGCATTAGTATGGATATTAGCTAAGGGAGGGGTGATGAGTTGAGAAGGAGAGCCTTTTGCAATAGAAGGTTATGAGAGATAAGATGAGGTTATGCAACTCCAAGTCTAAAGGGGGAGATTGAGACCTAAGGGATTGAATACACACTACAATAGTCTTGATTCAAGGATGAGATATTTCAGTCATGCTTTTATGTTGTCTCTTAAGTTTGTTCATTCTTTCTCTCTCTGAGTTCTCAGACCTACACTTAGCCTGAGGACATGCTTGATTCTAAATTTGGGGGAGTTGATAACACCGTATTTTACATACTTTTTGTATATATATTACACCACTTTTAGTATAACTTTAGTTAACTTTTCACATAATTTCTCTATCTTTTTTACTAAAACCTTGTTTAATATTTCAAGAATCAACACAACTTAGGTCGCGGTCTTAGAGACCGCGACCGTGGTTATTCAAAAGACTGCGACTGCGATCATCCAGAGACTGCGACCGTGGTTCTTCTCCTCACTCACTCCTCTCACAGCACTCACGGTTTGCATCGCCTTAGCATCGCGACCGCGGTGATCAAAAGACCGTGACCACAGTTATTCCAGAGACCACGACTGCGGCTATCCAAAGAAATCACGACTGCGGGAATTCAAGAACCGTGACTGAGGCTATCCAAAGGAATCGCGATCGTGATTATATGAGGACCGCAACAAAGCTGGATCACGACTAGAGAAGAATAAGACAGAGACTGTGACTGCGGTCTTGCCCTCACTTAACAGAAAAATCGCGACCACAGTTTTAAGTCGGTGGAAGGTGCCTATAAATAGTGCCCCCTCCTTTCTTGTCAAATCATCAGATCATACAAATCAGATCCCGAGGACACGAAGTGTTGCTTCATTATAGACTCGTCTCTGACCATCCGTCCATCAGTCTTGGATCTCTAAAGGCGGAAGTTGAGGAGAGAGAAGATTGCCATCAGCCCCTTCTTCGACGGGTGAAGGCCGTCCATGCGGTAGATCCAGATCCGAAGAAGTAGTGTGTAGTGTCACATTCTCCTCTTCCAAATCTATCATTTCATCCTATTTTACCCCTTCCCCTCTTCGTGAACCTTATGGATCTGTCTGTATGTAACATCGTCATGTTGTCCGCAAGCATGAGCAGCTAAACACCTTAACTTGGGTTGGGAGTAGCCACTAAGGCTCTCCCAACATGTATATTGTCTCTTTCTTTTGAATCTACATATTCCTATCAAGATTATCTCCATGCACCTATTTTAATGGTTCACTTGTATGATTAGCTACAATCTTGTGATGTTTGATTGTTGGTATCTCGAGAGAGTAATATTGCTTTTATCACGTGTCATGGAGTGGTACGAATGCATGAGAGTGTTGGAGTGCTAACACTTTAAACCATATATTTTTCTACGAGGGTTTTTAAGTTGTCATCTCAAGAGAGAGGCTTCTTTTAGACTAGATCTATCCTCATCTCGAGAGAGAGTGGAATAGATATTTTCTTGGTTGCTTGTAATCTTGATATGAGTATGCAAGAGAGAGAGATAGTTTTACATGTTGGTGAGGTACTTTAGTTGGTGAACCCCAACCTGAGTTTTCCCTATATACTTGTTTACAGTTCGTTTCTTTTTCTTGTTTATTTTTCTGTCCTTGTTCTTGAGCTACCGTTCCTTAGGGAACATCTCTTTACACCCCTTTTTAGCTGGAGTATATGAGTGTTGATTCCACATTCTTGACATGACCAACCTTGTCCCTATGTTCGACCCCGATCGCTACATCAGACCTCGTTTATCGTTGTGGGGGCCTGAGAGTCGGGTTATCTCTTTAAAAGTCCAACTACTTTAATCCACTCCTTTTAGACGTGTGATTTAGGCCAGTCAACAACTTAACTATTTTTTGTTACATTAGTCTTGGGATTAGTGATCTCCATAGGAAATCCCAACTACACCAACCATAACCAACATAGGTGCCAAAGAAAACCACCTTCTGTCACCAACATCTACCAACATGGTTGCCAAAGAAAACCAACCTTCAATCACCAACAAACCAGTATGGGTGTTAGAAAAAACCAACCTTTGGTCAGCAACATTCTGAAATAAGAGTGCCAAAGAAAATCAACCTTCAGTCTCCAACATGCCAACACAAGGGTGGCAAAGAAAACCAACTTTTGGTTGCCAAAGAAAACCAACCTTCAATCACCAACACTCAGAGGAAACCAACCTTGGGCTAAAAAACCAAAATGGATGCCAAAGAAAATTAACCTTCAGTCACCAACATGAAAACACAAGGGTGACAAAGGAAACCATTCTTCGATCACCACAACTAACATACGTGCCAAACACACAAACTTTGGTCACCCACATACTCATCAGTTTACACCCCTAGCAATGTTCCACATCCCTTTGGTTACTACTACATTAGGGTTTCAATTACATCAATTACTCATGTTCCCAAAAGCATCAATCAAATTATAAGCAAGGTATAAATATTGAATTGTGACATTAATCAATTATAATAACTTCAAAAGATATAAAACATATGACCACATAACTCAAGTTGTTCAAACATGGTGTGATTACCTACTATGTCAATGATAAGGTCCGAGCACCATATTAGGACACATCAAATCCCAAGATACCATCCTCAACCATAACAAGGTCCAAACCATCATATTAGGGCATATAAAGCTAAAACTTACCATCTTTGGCCATAACAAGGTCTAAACAATCATACTAAGTCATATCAAGGCTTAGTAGAAGTAGGGATTTCATATTCACCTGATATTTTAAACTTATACTCATGTATAATAACAAAGTACCATGTAAAATTTTTTATCCAAACTCTAAGGTATGTGAAAGTTTCATTAGATACAAGAGTAGGCACAAAATAAAACTATTTTAGCATAAATGAGCTACCTTTGGGTAGTGAATCTAATGCCCACGAAATTTCAAGAAATTAATAGGTAGGAAAGAGTCTTTGTTTCATCTTAGAAACATGTCCAAATAGTAAGACGCATTATACGTTTCATTTTCCAAAAACATGATGCCAAAAAGGCACAAAAGGACATTTCTATGCACAAATGAGCTACTTTATATCTTTAATTCTAAGTCTAAAAAATTCTAGCATCATATTAGTTAATAGATCATCTTAATTTCCTCTTAGGAATGCATGCAAAAAATATATAAGGTTGCATATTTCGTTTTCCATCAATATGATATTAAAAGCCATAAAATAAACCTTTTAGGGAAAAATTATATGTATTTCAAATATCTAACCATATGTATTTAAGATTTCATATGAATACTATCATGAATCATAATTCATAGAGTAGGTAAGATAAGGAAATTTGTGATATTATATCATACTAGAAAAAAAAGTGCATAAAAGATTCACCTTTTTGCATTCTACATAAAATTTGGGCAAGATCAGGGCTTCATGCATCAAATAAGATAAAGAAGCTAGAAACATCTATATCACTCACTTAGGAGATCATGAAAATTTTAAAATATAAATTTCCTCAAGAAGCTTACTTCCCACGTCTAGGATAGCCACTAAATATACAAGTTAATCCCTCCAAACTAGGTCAATCTCTCTAGGGCAAAAAGGGGAAGAAAAGATGTGTTTTAGATAAATGAGCGGGCCATTGAAACCCATGAAGATTGGTCTAAGGTATAGTATGAGACTAAAATCAATAAAAAATGGAATATAGAGAGTAGAACTTACATGGATTAGGTTAGAAAGAACTTCCAAGGCTATAAATCACATGATATACTTGGTTACAATGTAAAACATATTATCAAACAACTTTGTTTAGATCAACATATGATATGGAAGCCAAAATTGAAGCAAATCTAGATTAAAAAAGGTGAAAACAATGCCTAGTTTTTTATAAGATTTGTAATAACCACAACATACAATCATTTATCCACTCTCTTCAGTGAAAAAAATTGGATCACTATAATCACAGTGAAATCATAGACACTATCACTTCACATTCTTATAAGATTTACAATGATGATTAATCTTATTAAAGACATATACAATTTAATTGGAATCACCTATTTGATTAAAAAAAACCAACAACGACCTCAAGATTTCTTTTACTGCCAGTGAGATCCAAAAAGTTATTTATAGTCTAGGGATTAACAAGATGCATAGACCGTGTAGGTTAGACATGTCCCTTTTACCCAAAGAAATGTGATATTGTCAAAAATACATTTGTACATATGCTTAACACATTTCATGAAAATGATAATAACTTTTCAAAGTTATTTCTCTTATAGCTAGCACTACCTTGAAAAAGGTGGACAATCCAATAGAGTCAAGGACATATTGGCCTATTAGTATGATCAATTAATCATACAAAATTATTGCTGAAGTTCTTAGTTTTAGACTTAAAAAGTATATGACTAATATCATCAGTATAGCAAAAAACCATTATTCAAGACAAATTCATAATGATTGTACTATGACAAATAAATTCATTCATTTAATCAGTATCTATAAGGAATCTCTCATGGTTTTGAAATCAAACTTTGAAAAATTGTTTGATAATGTTAATTGATCTTTTTGTGCCAATGCTTGAATGGGTACATATTCCCTAATAAATGGAATGAGCCGGCCTTTAAATGCATAAGCACAATATCCTCGGCCATTATCAATGGGTCCCCTTTTGGATATTTCAAGACTACAAATAGTCATCAACAAGGATACTCCCTTTCACTTTATCTCTTTGTGATTGTCTTCTCTATTCTTGCATCTGTATAACTGGATTGCTAATGACCAACAACCTAACTTCTAAAAATAAAAATAAAAATATGACAATAAAATCATATAGTTTCTAGATGACATAATAATATTTGTTAAAATAAATTATAAATGTAATCAACACTATAGGTGTGTCCAAACATGTATCTGGAATTAAAATTATTTTTGAGAATTATCATCTTATTGGTTAACCTTGAAACAACAAAATATAGTGACATGATAAATTCAAACTAGAAAATTTTCCGTTGAAATATGTAGGACTCCTATTATCCCATATAAAATTCCTACAACGGTTTGGAAAATGACTTTAGATAAGATTACTCAATGGGCTTCCTAAAAGACAATGTACTTAAACAAAGCATGTATGACTAATCTTAGAAATGTTTTTTATCAGGTTACCTTCATATTTCATTAGCTATATACATTACATGCCTTTTTCAAACAATACATGTGGTTATCATAAATATTTTATGTGGGGTTCCACTAACGATATTAAGAAAACTCACCTTATTACTTGGTACATGGTTTGAAAACCTAAAAACAAGGTTGATAGAGGGTGATTGACCTTTTTGCACTCTAAATGTGTGTTCCACAAAATTATTGATAACATCTTAAAATAAGGATAGAACTTGGAAATATTATGTCAAGGTCAAATACTACGTCAACAAGACTCCCTAAATCTAAAAAGGAAAAATACAAATTTCTCTCCATTTTGAAGAGACGTTATTAAGCACATTATTGGTGTTTTTAATATCTCCTCACAACTATGGAATGCAATGTATACTTAGTTTGGCCCTTGGTCCCAACTAGGTCACATGTCTAGATTAAGCCAGAAATCAACGTCCCAAATACAACCAAACGTATCTCTTTGGATAAGGCACAAATGTTATTTGCTCTTCTAGAAGCAAATCATCTTAAGAGAACATTAACTAATGTTGGACTAAATGATAGCAAACTGGGTCCAAACACAACCTTATAAAATTACACTGCAAATCACATGTTAGTTGGCCTTGGGATCATAATTGTAGTGTTAACAAGTTTATAAGTTTTTTTTATCAATTTGGGTCACATGTTTTCTGGGGAAACAATTCTGGAAGATTAAATGTCCTTGTAAAGTGAATATCTTCCTAAGGCTGGTTGAAAATAAAGGGCCAAATTGTCATACATGTGGTTTCTTTGGTACTTCTATCTGTTATACGTTTTGTAATAGTGGTATTAACATATGTCACTTTTTATTGTAAATATTCCATAATTAATATAGGCTCACTTCTTCCATAGACAAGATGCAATGATAATCAACATGATAATCATCTTACATACTATATCTACGCTTGTATATATCATGCTTAATTTCAAAAACATGACACATTAGCATCTACAATTTGTGAAATATTTAGATAGCATATAAACACTGGGGAAAAAAGATTGTCAAGCATCGTTATTATGTACCCACAATAATTTTAACTCATGGGCTTCATGATATGTCATCTAGAGCTGTACGTTTCTCGGTCCAGATCGGTGGACTGGATCAACTATTCGGTCTGATCCGGTCTGGTCTTGGAGCGACTTGATTTTCAATCCGGTCATCGGTCCACTATTTTTTCTAAATCCGGTCCTCGGTCCGGTAACCGGTAGAAACTGGTTGGACTGAATAACATAATAAATGTCGTATATATATTAATAAAATCTAATATTTATGAAGAATTGTATGATGTATTGTACATTATTAATGACGCTAGAATTTTCCAAAAGGTATTTTAATATTTTAATCCGTATTGATGTCTCTATATCGATAAATGTCAATTACACTAACCATTGCACTTATACAAGTACGTGTAGTTGCTAAATAAGTTTGATATTGCATAACATTATGGCTACAAAAAACTTATAGGATGCTACATTTTGAAATTAAATTATTAATAAATAAGTTTATTATGTATTAACTATCACACAAATAAATTTATAATTATTGTAAGTGTTAGTTTTTTATATTCTACAAACTTATTACGGATAGTCTCGAATAGCTTGTTTTGTGTAAATATTGTATTAGTAATGTTCCTAATATTTTTATGATAGTTTACTCTATCAAGTTGTAAGAATTTAATTGTGTAACTTGATTTGTGTTAACAAACTCAAATAGATTATTAATTATATAATAATTTTAACATAAGTCTTTATATTTTATAATCAAGAGTATATGAATATTGATTATCCGGTCCGGTCTCAATCCGGTCCTGGTCCAGTCTATCATTTTTCTAGTCCGGTTCTTACTTGATCCGGTCCTCGGTCCATGATTTTTTTATTAACTGGGTCTCGGTCCGGTCTGGTCTAAGCCGGTCCGGTCCGGATTTGGACCGATGTACAACCCTAATGTCATCAACCCAAATGATTAAAGTCTCTCCTTGTGTGTTCTCAATCTTTGATGAGGATGAGACACTCTCTCCCATGGGTGTAATCAACTTTAAAGATGATGAAGATGAGACTATGGCTTCCCCTAGTGACTCGAACGCTCCTTGATAATTCTATTTATGATGTGTAATAGTGGGATGTATTAAGGAGGACCCACGCCCACTTTTTATTTGACAACTTGCTGCTCGTGATTGGACTACGTTATTTTTCTTGTCGATCACCCTATCATAATAGGATTTATTTGTTTGTGGGTTGTTTATTAAAGAAATCTCACATCTTCTAACTCCTTTGAGGGACACCCCTAGTTCTTTTCCATGGGGTCATGCTCAAAATACAGTCGTTAGTTCATTGTGATTTTTCAAATGTACAACGAAGTTTAACAAAACCAGATGGAGCTGGTAGCCCGCTTAAACAAAAGCCAGATAACAAACAAATTAGGAAAATTTCAATCTCCTGCTCTCTTTTTTTAATAAAAAGACTCATCTTTGATTTTTTCCATGGTCCCTAGAAATATGTTGTAGAGGAGTGGTAATGTAGACTTGTCAAACTGGATTAAAATCTGTGAGTATTCATAGATCGACGTGTTTAAGTTAGATTTAGATTGTCCACCCACGGGAAACTACTCAAACTCGTACACACTCGTTTAATTAGTAAGTTTTATAGGTGACCGGCGGGCATTAATGGGGACCCCCTTAATCAATTGATTATATTAAATAAATCTAATGTGCAGCCTTCTTGTAAAATAATCTCCCATCGAAGTTAGTTGACATTTTAACAATATTATTTGAGGCGGATGATACTCATACATGTCAACGTATTTTCTTACATGTAAGAACTATGTCATGGAATAATATCTAATTAACATCGTCGGGAGTATGACATGTTCACAAATTTATTTTCTTGAATTGCATGTATTGTTATTGGCAAGTTGGCTCATGTATGATTATGGTTTTTTTTTTATGAGAGCATAATTTGAAACATGTCTTCGTGTGCTTTAGATAATAATAGTAATCTGTGTGCATATTCGTGTCGTTAAAAGTGCAGCAAACCAATTGTTTGTGTCGTCTAAATGCAGCCAGTCAGTAGTTCGTTTGTTCAAAGTTCATGTGTAGAATGTAGATGTGTTTAGGCAGTAGCAAAGGGGAACTGTTTGTAATGTGACCAGTAGATGTGTTTATGGATATATTGTTGTAGTGACACTATTTTGTAACACGCTTTTAGATATAAATAAATAAAGTTAAGGAACAATGTAGAACAGTGATTATTCTTTTTGCGCCACTCTTTATTTTGTTTTTATCGTTAGAGTGGCTCTTTGAAAAAATTTATATTACGGAATATATATTATGTGAGCATCCGTGAGTCAACCCGTAACTTACTGGGTCGGGTTTGAATTTGTATTTGTACTACCTACTTAGAATTGGATTTTTTTGACTCGCACTTGCGAGACTCAAACTGAAATAACACAACTCAGATCCAACCCACTCACTCATGTAATTTGCCAGTGCTTGTGCGGAAGTACGTGTGTGAAAAATGTTGAGGTGACTTGTAGGTTGAGTTGGTCTAGCCCACCCGTCAAAATGACTTTTTGTGGATGATCCATGTCTTCTCACACTACTAGCTTGTAATTTTTTTTGTAAAAAGAACATTTATTTTAGTTCCCTAACCATGTCAAGACATGATCTCTTAGTCCTTTACTAGCTAAGCAAAAACTTGTACTCATTACTAATTATTAGTAAACTCTAAACACTTGTCATTTGATTTGATTGGTAAGTGTGATTGATTTGTTAACTGGAAGTTGCAAGTTTGATAACAAGTGGAACACATTCACGCGGGTAAAAAAACTTATAGCAACGGCTAAATTGTCGACATATGCTCCTCTTAATTAAAAAATATCAAAAAAAAAATAGTAACATAACTCTCACTGTGATCAGTTTATCAACTATCTGTAACACAAAAGGTATATTCTGTGATTCATGTATTCATAACTAAGGGGGTATGGTGGTAAGTACCCTCACGCCCCAAAGATAAGTAGTGACCTCTAACGCACACTTTGACCAGTTTACCGATTATCTGCAACGTGAAAGGTATATTATATGATTCATGTAGGTGATAGGTACCCCACCTCCCAAAGATTTCATTGATGGTTCGCAAACCACACTATAAACTTTGTTCCCTGCGAGTATTTGACACTGTTTAGCCACCCTGCCTACGCCTTTTCTCGTGCCAATACATACTCCCGTAACCACATATGTCTATTGCTTTAACCCGGCTCCAATTGCCGGCTCTTGTTCAAAGTTGTACTCTACATCGAATCCATCCAGGGGACAGAGAATGAGAGAATTCTCTTACGTCCGCCCTCTTGTCATTCTCACAAAGCCATATCTTCATGTCGCGTGCGGTGCGGCCAAGGCACCAATCTGTTTAGTTAATTCTGAAAAGGTTTTTGTTATTATGATCCGATAATCACCATCATCACTTCATCATCGCGTGGGCGTGTTTAAATTTAAACCCCACCACTGACCACCAACCCATTAATAGTCTATTACCCTATAAATAAACGGAGACAACTGATAAGCAAACTACCCAAAACCCATTAATAGTCTTTTACCCTATAAATAAACGGAGACAACTGGGCATTGTAGATTGCTTCTCTTTTCCACCAGTCTGCTTACTTGCTTACTGGCTTCTCCTACACGTAATCTCGACGCTGCTTTTTTTATCCAACAGTGAGATTATCCGTCTCCAGTTTCCCCATCACGTGTGCATTATCTACTAGCCTATATGTTAGCTTGCCTGCTTATCTTTTCCATCAGTGTATCGTCGAAGAAATTAAAGATGTCCGTAAAGACAGACGATATGTTAGCTTGCCTGTTTATCTTTTCCACCAGTGAGTTTCTTTATTTCTCTGTTGAAGAAAACATCACAAAACATCACGGAAATGACGGCCTGCCTTGCAATACTTGACAATGTCTATTTATTTGCATATTTATTTACTATATAATCACCTGTCGAGCAGTCAACTTCTAATGACGAGCATCTCATGCTTTCTCATAGTGACTGTCTAATATCTTGCAAATAACAAAGCGGAGTCCTCCAATGTGATTTTCTGTTCATCAGCCAACCAGTGCGTTTGCTTCAGGAGCCAATTTATTTGCTTCGACCACCTTTTATTTCATGACTTGTATATTTTCCTGGCTTGATAGCTGGTTCGTTAGTAAAAAAGACCACTGACGGCACACCTGGTTCTATATGAAAAACGGTTAGAAGTTTAACAAGTAGAATATAGAGGTCTTTAAATAGTGTTTCGTGGCCCAACTACCTGATGGAATGCTTTCAAGGGAATTAATTTTTTATTGGATGACTCAAATACGGTAGAAAAGCTTAAATTGGGGTTGTTTTTCAATAAGATCATGATTATCATCCTAGAAATCTGGGAGATTTAGATAACTCCATTCAAGTCTTTGTGCTTATTTGATGATTCCTTTTTTGAGCCAAGAGTCTTTAATGATTTACTGAGATTCGATCACACAACTTGCGCTTCAAAAGCAGCAGGCTTGACCAGCTGAGCTAGCTGGCAAGTGCTGAGTAGAGGTACTTTGATAGTCACACTAGCTCATTGGACCAGGTTGGTTGCTTGCTTTATCTTTTAATTTTTTTTTCATTATACAATATCTAGTATTTATGTGTTTGGTCACCTTATCCGCGTGTTTGTATGCTTTATTAATATGTGTTGAGTTATGTCTACATCTTTTAGCAGCACAATATACATGTTTTGCATTGTGTTGTAGGTTACATGAGCCAGACAACAATTGATCGAGTTGGTACTTTGGGTGGCTTAAGAAAATATGTTCCAGTTATAGAATTGACCTTTTATTGGGTATACTTTCTCTTTATGGTATTCCACCTCTTGAATTGGTAACTCGTCCAATCTCCAAAAAAGTCTCACTTTTTCTATTTTTGGAATGAAATATTTACTAAATCCCCATGAATAGGAATTAATAAAATCATACTTTATTTCATAATATTTTCACGAGATTTCTTTTTTAAAGCAAGCCACCATGTTGGAGGGGCAGCTGGAATGTTGATTGACTTCTTCTTTTAATGATTTATATTTAAATTAAGAAAATTACAATATATATAACTTTTTAGAGCATAAACAATTTTATTTTTCACACCAATCAAATTATTCTCTTTCTGTGGGGTTGTGAATATTAGCTACATAATTTTTTGGACATAGCTAATTTTTGTAATGACACATAAATGTTGAAGGAAGTCTACCAGATAGTTTATCGATTTCTTCTCTTAATGTGTTATATATAAATTATATGAGTATTATACATATAATTTTCTAGGGAATAAGTAATTCCAGTAATCACATGAAACGAGTTATTCTCTTTGGGTTAGTTGTGAGTATTAGTTACATAATTTTTGGGTGATGAATTTTGGTAAGGTATGTCCAGAGAGACAATCATATGATGATTGACATGGCATATAATATAAAGGATTTGATTAATAATAATAACAAAGGCAAGCTTCCAATTCATTCTGATTCACTCAGTTATGAGATAATGAGGAAACATTATGAATGTCTAAAGAATGACAATACTCAATGATGTAATCTTCAAGTACATGACTTGAACAATTAGATCATATGAATGCTAAGAGTATGCACATTCTTATTATGTCCCTAGTCATTTGTTACTATGAAACGCAGATAGACATCAGTAACACACAAGACTGGAGTGTAAGTTGGTTGATGATAGAATCTTATTAATCATGATATGGTCTGTCAAACCAAGCACACAAATACATGTTATGGAACAGTGTATCGGATAGGACCACCTTGAGAGTGACACATGAAAACCATCATTGGTGGTCATAGTTATCTCTCATAGTGAAGATGGTTATTGTAGTTCTTAGACCTGAAGTCACTACACTCATCACACGTCGTTCAGTATTCTTTGACAACATCAAATATAACACTAAAATAAGGATTGCCATAATGGTGATGATTGGGTAGCTGTGACACATAGGGACTCACCGTGAGTGATGTAGATGGGATTTACCCATCCTACTAGAGTTTTATATCCTAGCCACTTCATAAGCGAGACTAAAAAATGCATGTGTAAGCACATGTGAATCAATATATGATATTAAGGTCACATATATCTCATACAGTATGCTCTTATTTCAAGGAACATGGATTGAATGTTGAGAGGATGATGATTACATGCCTCGAGTTCATTCTGGATATCAAAGACAAAAGAATTATACAATCTCTACAACACCTTACGTAGATTGTAGTTGAAGTTCTCCAACTTTCCATTCACTTGGGTAGCATTGTTGTGCGACTAGGCACCACTCTCTGCTTGAGATATCATAATTTAGTTATGGAGACTCACTACCAACGTGATGTGGGACCTATAGGGTCAAACACATAGGAACTCATCTAGAAGAGGAGTTTAATCATGAATAATGATCGGATTGATTACTAAAGTGTTTAGGTATTCAATTCAAGCAACAAATCAGTTGATTGGACTGCCAACCGATCACCTCACCCAATTCGATGACTGTTTGGAGTCTCAAGTTGATTGGAACTGAATTGATTGAAATTATGCACGAAACGGGGCACCAACTAATTGGCTCACCAGGTGAAATGATTGTCTTAGGTTGAGAGAGATGACCGGTTCACCTGGTGAACCGATCGGCTCGGCTGTGCTGACCAAAGGTTCTAGTAGCTTTTTCAAATTCGTGAGAAAGATTGCTCATTTCACTTTTTCAATTTGATTGGTACAAGAATTAGTGTTTTGCATTAATTGGGAATTATTTCTCCAAATTCATGTGTGATTAAGAAATAGGCTAAACGACTGGTTTGGGCCACGAACCGGTCATCTCATGTGTGAACCGACTGGATTGGTTTCCAACTGATTGGTTTGTGATTCATAGGTTATAAAAATTCATGATCTTCTGGTCCCTTCCACTCCCACACAGATTGGGAACCAGACCTTAACCCCTTATATAAATATAGGGGTACTGGGGGTTTCCCAAAATACAACTCAATTACCTCTAATAATTGTTGTCCTCTCTAATTGTATTAACCAATGGAGAGCCCGACCAAGTCCTACCCACTAAAGGGAGGGATATCAAGGGAGAACTAGTTGTGGGAGAGCAAGTTGATGACTAGTACACCAACAGGAGGGACGAATCCTTCCTATCTATTCTACTAGAGTGACATGAGTTATAGTTGGTTTGTGTGGACTTCTCTAGATGTGAGGAGGCTATTGTCTGCCTCTAGGAGGACAACATCAGCCTCCAGTCCATAGCGAGACCAGGAGCTGCTACAGACGTCGTTTGAGTCTATTGTATGTGGTGAAAACTAAGAGCTACACAAACACCATCCAAGAGCAACTAGAAGAGTGTTGCACTACAATGAGTTTTAGTCATTGGACTTGCTCCAGGACCAGATATAAACTTGTTAAAATATCTTTCCTATTTCATAGTAGTTGACACAATCTTGTTGTTATGGGGAATACATATAGATAAAAAAATTGTTTCCGCTGCCTTTCTCTGTACCCATATTTCCCGGCAGTGGTATCAGAGCCTCGTTAATTTAATATGTTTCGGGATAACTGATATGATCGGATTCTTGATTTATCATTTATTTTTTGCACACAATGTGAATATTTAAAATGTCTCATATGCTTATGTGATCAAAGAACACATAATCCCAAACTAATATACATATATGTGTGCAATTTACACACGTCTCCCTAGAAGTGGTTTTAATTATGGACGTGTAGTATGGTTATGGCCAATAATCCAAATATCTGTGTGTGGTTGGATGATTTGATTTTATTCCTATTTTATCTCAATTTGTGTATCAAGTTTCTACCTCCTTATTCCCAATGTAAAGTTAATTCTTTCCTACATTTGTTCCACTCAAAGTTTCTCTTTACAATATAATAAGTTTAGTAGTAATAGGATAGTTTCCTTTCTTGCAACAACAAAGATGACGATCAACGTCAGGTGAGCCGATCGTTTCACATGAAGAGTCAATTAGTTGGAGGAGCAAGGAGGACAGAGTGCATGAGCGAGTTGATCGGTTGGTGGACCCAACTGACTGTCTGGAGGAGTCCATACATTGGTTGGACAGGAGGCTAGACGACCATTTCAAGATACCAACCGACCAGCAAAGAGGCGAGACGATCCGTTCAAGAATTGAACCGATCAACCTAGATTGCCAGTACAAATCTACACGGATAGTAGGTTCATACATGTTATGTGATGATTGACCTAGGTGATAGTAATTCCTTATGTCTGCAAGGAATTATAGTAGACATAGCCATAACCATCACTTTTTATTTTATATTGTATGTTGATGTTGTGGGATATAGTTGTTGGGTTTTAGGGGAGACAGAGAAGGTAGCGGAAACAAAATTTTCTCTCCTCATAACCCAAAATGAAGGAATCGCGTCAATGACTATATAATAGGAAGGATGGTTTGTAGAGGAATACCTTATCCCGAGGCTTGCTCGGCGACGATACCTCACGACTTGTGCGGTCTTCACCTCTGGTCCTGGACAGTGTTTGTGCAGCTCCTGGTCTCACCAGGACTGTCGGGATTGACAGTTGTCCTCTGAGAGGCAGAAGTCTCCCACCTCTGCAATCGTCTACATGGACGGCCTGGAACTCCGATCTCCTTGTCCCATAAGGAATCGGAAGGAGTCGCACCCTTCTGTCGGCGTACTAGTCACTGACACACTCTCCTGCAACCAGTTGCCTTTCTGCAGTTGTCTTTCCCTTGCTATGCCTCCCTTATTAGGTAGTACTTGCTCGGGCTCTCTCAGTTACGAAAACCAGAGAGAACGACAACTTTGCAGAGCAACAGGTGTTCAGAGTTGTACTTTGAGAAGCCCTCAATACCCATATATATAGGAGGTTCATGGGATAGAGTTCTCTACCCCAGGCAATGCGGGACTAAACAGGAGTAGAAGGGTTCGAGATTTTCCACAAAACAACCAACTACGCCAGCTGAACCGATCATTTCAACCCTGAAACGGTCGTTTGGTGACCTCAAATGATCGGTTCACACCTGAACCGATCATTTGGCATCCTTGAGCCGATCGGTTCGTGGTCCTGGTCCAACTCAAATTGACTTTCATATTTGTTTCTGATTAATCAAATATTAATCCTTGTCTAAATCGAAATTGTACAAGTGAAACAAATTGTATTTGCAAAATCGACTTTCCAAACAATCTTTGTTGGTCACATGAGTCGACCGGTTCAACAATTGAGCCGATCGGTTCACCAACCTGAGTCGATCAGTTCATCTCATGAGCCGATCAGTTGGAAGTGCAGATTGTGCAAAACCAATCAATCACAATTTCAATCAATCTGATACTCTAATCAATTGGTCCAACACCTTGAACACTATGATTTTGAGCTATCAATCAACTGAGTGTTTAATTGAACTACTAAACTCCTTTAGTAATCAATATAAACATCATTTGTGGATAAACTCCTCTTCCAGGTTAAATCCTATGTGTGTGACCCTACAGGTCCATTTCCACGTTGACAGTGAAAGTCCATAACACTTATGAATTCACAAGCAAAGAGCGGTGCCTAGTCACATATCAGTGCTACCCAAGTGAAATAGAAAGTTGGAGAACAACTTTCAATCCTACAATCCATGAATGGTGTTACACTAAATGTATAATTCCTTTGTCACTAATGTCCTGAATGAACTCAAGGCATGGTACAGTCATCCTTTCAATGTTCATCCATTTCCTTGATCTCAGAGTAGACTGGGTGAGATGTGTGTGACATCAATATCACATATTGATTCACACGTGCATGTGCATGCCTTTCTCAATCCTACTCATCAAGTGGCCATGGACATGAAACTCCCATAGGAGGGACAAATCCCATATCTATCACTCACCCCTCAAAATCCCCATGTGTCAAAGTCACCCAATCATCACCTTTATAACAACTCATGTTTCAGGACTATGTTTGATGATGTCAAAGTGTACCCAACGACATGTGTTGAGTGTAGTGATTTCAGGTCGAAGAATCACATTCACCACCATCACTGTGAGAGCTGAGTGTGACTACCAAATCATGGTTCCATGTGTCACTCTCATGATGGGTCTGTCTGGTACACTTATTCTCTAACAAGTACCTATGTGCTTGGTTTGATATCACTATATCATGACTAATGAGATTTTGTCATCAACCAACACACAATCTAGTCTTTAGTGTTATTGATGTCTATGGTTATTTCTACAATAACAACTGACTAGGGACTAAACAAGAATGTATACTCTTAACATCCGTATGATCTCATCGTTTAGGTCCTCAACCCAAAAGCATACGTCATTGAGTAAAACAATTCTTTAGACATCTATCATATTACACTATCATCTCAAAAATAGTTAAAACATATAGATCAGAAATTGCCTTTATTATTATTCAAATCATTTACAAAGTATCCCATTACAATCATCACATGACTTGCTCTATGGGGATACATACCAACATATTCCCACTTGCACTTAGAGACAGTCACCTAAGAACCTTAGTCCTTGTGACCTAGCATGACCATCATGCTTCTACTGAGAAAGGGCCTTAGTCAGTGGATCAGCTATATTGTCTTCAGTTGGTACTCTACAAATCTTCACATCTCCTCATCGTACGATCTCTCGTATGAGATGGAAGCTCCGCAGTATGTGCTTGGACTGTTGATGTGATCTGGGCTCCTTAGCTTAAGAAATAGCTCCATTGTTGTCACAATAAAGCTCAATTGCATCACAACTATTGGGAACTACACCAAGTTTAGAGATGAACTTCCTGATCCACACAGCCTCCTTTGCTGCATGTGAAGCAGCAATATACTCGGCCTCTATAGTAGAATCGGCAACTGTTTCTTGCTTGGAACTCTTCCAGCTCACAGCTCCATTGTTCAGGCAAAACACAAATCCTGATTGTGATGTGTAATCATCTTTTTCGATTTGGAAGCTTGCATCGATGTAACCCTTTACAACTAGTTCTTCCTCGTCGTCGTATACAAGGAACTGATCCTTAGTCCTTCGCAAGTACTTGAGGATGTTCTTTACGACTATCCAGTGAGCATCCCCGGGATCTGACTGGTACCTACTCGTCATGCTGAGAGCATATGAGACATATGGGCGTGTGCGCAACATAGCGTACATGATGGATCTGATGGTTGATGCATATGGGATCCCATTCATACGCTCCCTCTCTTCACAAGATTGGGGACATTGAGCTCTAGAGATGTTGACTCCATGTAGCATGGGGATGTTGCCTCTCTTTGAGTTCTCCATGCTGAACTGCTTCAGCACTTTGTCAATGTGCGTGCTTTGACTTAGTCTGAGAAGTCTTTTAGATCTATCTCTATAGATCTTAATTCCTAGAATGTAGGATGCTTCTCCTAAGTCCTTCATTGAGAAAGTATTCCCAAGCCAAGTCTTTACCTTCTCTAAGGCTAAGACATCATTCCCCATCAATAGTATGTCATCGACATACAATATGAGGAATGTGGTCATGCTCCCACTAACCTTCTTGTACACACAAGGTTCATCTTCATTTTGAATAAAGTCAAACACTTTGACTTCCTCATCAAATCAAAGATTCCAACTCTGAGATGCTTGTTTCAATCCATAGATTGACCTTTGCAGCTTACAGACTTTATTGGCATTCTTTGGATCTACAAAACCTTCAGGTTGTGTCATGTACACATCCTCATTTATATTCCCATTAAGGAATGCAGTTTTAACATCCATTTGCCAAATCTCATAGTCATAGTAAACCGTAATAGCAAGCATGATCCTGATGGACTTAATCATGGCAAATGGAGAAAAGTTTCATCATAGTTAACACCTTGAACTTGTCAAAAACCCTTTACAACCAATCTGCCTTTATAAGTTTACACATTGCCATCCATGTCGCTATTCTTCTTGAAGACCCACTTGCACCCTATGGGTTTTACCCCTTCAGGTGGTTCCACCAAAGTCCATACTTTATTGGAGTACATGGATGCCATCTCAGATTTCATGGCCTCAAGCCATTTCTCAGAATCTGGTCCCTCCATAGCCTCTAGATAGGTAGTTGGATCATCATCTATGATCAACTCACCACCTTCCTGAGTCACAAGGTATCCAAACCTCTCAGGTTCAAGGCGTGTCCTATTAGATCTACGAGGTCCTTGTGTTACTTGAGGAGGCTGAGATTCCACAACACCTTGTGAATCTCTATGTTCCTCTTATACATCTACTGGTTCAATGTTTTCTTGTTGGGCTTGAACCTCTTCAAGCTCTATTTTCCTCCCACTACTTCCGTTGGAAATAAATTCCTCTTCTAGGAACACAGCATCCCTGGCAACAAACACTTTGTTGTCAGTTGGGTGGTATAAGTAATATCCCTTGGTCTCCTTAGGATATCCAAAAAATAACATTTATCAGATCTAGGGCCTAGCTTATCAGGAAACATTTTCTTGACATATGCCTCACACCCCCAAATCCTCATAAAAGACATATTGGGACGCTTCCCAGTCCATATCTCATATGGTGTCTTTTGAACCGATTTAGATGGTACTCAGTTAAGTGTAAACGTAGCGGTTTTAAGAGCATATCCCCAGAAGGAAATCAGAAGATCAGCAAAACTCATCATTGATTTCACCATATCCAGTAAAGTGTGATTCCTTCTTTCAGACACACCATTATGTTGTGGTGTTCTAGGCGGAGTCCATTGTGATACAATACCACAGGCTCGTAGAAGGTCCTCAAACTCCTGGCTTAAGTATTCTCCACCTCGATCGGATTGAATTGCTTTAATACTTTTACCAAGTTGGTCATATACTTCATTCATGAAATCCTTGAACCTTTCAAGGGTTTCTGACTTATTTTTCATCAGGTACACATATCCATACCTACTGAAGTCATCAGTGAAGGTAATGAAGTACTAATACCCACCTCTGGCATTAGTTCTAAAAGGCCCACATACATCAGTATGTATGAGTCCTAATAGATCACTAGCTCTCTCACCTTTACCTGAAAATGGAGTCTTGGTCATCTTGCCCAACAAACAAGATTCACATGTCTCTATTGATTCATAATCAAAAGAGTCTAGATAACCATCTTTATGGAGTCTAGAGATGCGCTTCTCATTTATGTGCCCTAGACGACAATGCCAAAGATATGTTTTGTTTGAGTTGTTAAGTTTTTGCCTTTTAGTGTTTACGTTGTATACACTTGTCTCTAGGTCTATCAAGTATAGACCATAAGAGATTGGGGCACTGCCATAAAAGATCCCATCTTTAGAAATAGAACACTTTCCATTCTTAATAAGAAATTCAAAACCATCCTTGTCCAAACAAGACACGGAAATGATATTCATATTTATGGTAGGTACATAATAGTAGTTCTTCAACTCTATTATTAGACCACTAGGTAGATTTAACTCATAGGTTCCTACGGCACTGGCGGAAACCCTTACCCCATTGGCAACACGTAGTTCAACCTCGCCTTTCCCCAAAGGCCTACTTCTTTTAAGATCCTTCACATTTGAACAAATGTGAGATCCACATCCGGTATCAAGTACCCATGATAAAGAAGTAGTAAAGTTAATCTCTATCACGTATACACCAGAAGTAGAGATCTCTATCTCTCGCTTCTTCTTCCATCGTTCCTTCCATCCTCTTCATGTTTTGAGCGCATAAGATTCTGACATTGGTTTGGCGAGAGAACCCTTATCTCCCTCACCTTTGTCCTTAGACTTTGTTCCATTGATCTCCATCAATGAACTATCCATCTTCTTAAGTGCACATAGAGTGGACTCAAAGGCTACCGGTATATCTGGATTGTGTAGAATACTTCTCACAATCCTCAACCAGTTATGGAATTTATTCTCAATTAATTTGTCCATTTTAAAAGATGATTATTTTGCCATTTTATAAGAGAAAATTGCATTTGTCAAAACTCCTTTTGATTTGATTTGAATAAAATTTTACAGTAGTTAATTAGGCTTTAATTAATTATCGCTCCCACTATTTTAATTCAAATTGACAGCCCTCACCATCAATTTGGAAGATTGCAGCGTACAATCTTCTAGTGGGTCAAGATCTGTATTTCATCAAGTCATGAGTTAGCTTTGGCTGATCGCCCACAACTTGACTATTTAGGTAGGCCATCATGCCAATTGCATCATATGCAACTCTTGATGAATGAACATGCGCAACACCTTGCCATGAACATTCTGTTCCTCTAGGCTTAGACGCTCTAAGAATCACCAGTTAAGTCTAACCCAAAAGCCGACACGGTAAACATACACCCTGCTTTGGCAGAACCTACATGTTTACCCTTCACACTTCCACGAGATACACGGCGCACCACGCTTTGGCATAACCTATGCTTGGTCGATCAAGTTTTTCATGTGTGTCGCTGATGGAAGACATAAAAGACTTAATATTTAGATGAAGGATTTGGTTTTATAGGTACATATACATATCCAATCACCACAATATAGTAAGTATCATATACATGCTATATCCCACAGAAAATATGTGAAATGATAAAAGCAATTATTATGGACATCCTAATGTGATTCCTCGAGACAAGAGGAATCACGGTCATCTAGGTCCACATCACATGCAACCTGTACAAGATGAACTCTGTGCTTTGCCTTTTTGGGTTTGATCAACTCATCTCCATGATTGATCTGCTCACCATCAGGCCGGTCGGTTGGGTGCCACCATCTGATCGACTGGAGCCTCCAGTCGATTGGTTCACTGGTCGTCATGCATCTCCTCAGGCCGCCACCCGCTCGTCTCGCTCCTCGAACCGGTCGTCAAAAAGTCTGCCGTTCTTTGACATAACAGGAAATAAAATTCTATCATATTTTACATTTGAAAAGAGAAACCCCGAGTTACATTGGGGGAGCAAAGGTAGGAAAGAAATCTCAAGTTATCTTGAGTTACATCAAGAATAGGAGATAGGGAATCGGTGCGCAGACTGAGATGCAAGCAACCACATTCAACCAAGCACACATACATAGGGTTTAGTGGCCATAACCATGTTGTACATCCACCACAAAACTCGTTTAAGGACGACGCGTATTGAGTGCATTCATATTACATATCATATATGTATATAGGGATTTGTGGATTTAGGATTGGACATTAATAAATCCAATTTTATTCGCATCGTATGCAATAAATAAAGGCGACAAATCAAAATCGATCATATCGATAATCATGAAGCATAGAGAAGTTGACATGGCTCTGATACCACTGTTGGGTTTTAGGGGTGACAGAGAAGGCAGCAGAAACAAAATTTTCTCTACTCATAACCCAAAACGAAGTAATCATGTCAATGTCTATACAATAGGAAGGATGGTTTGTAGCGGCATATCTTGTCCCAAGGCTTGCTCAGTGACGATACCTCACGGCTTGCGCGATCTTCACCTCTGGTCTTAGACGGTGTTTGTGCAGCTCCTAGTCTCACCAGGACTGTCGGGATTGACAGTTGTCCTCCGAGCGGTAGAAGTCTCCTACCTCTATAGTCGTCTACACTGACTGCCTAGAACTCTAATCTCCTTGTCTCACAAGGAATCGGAAGGAGTTGCACCCTTCTGTCAGTGTACTAGTCACTGATACACTCTCCTACAACCAGTTGCCTTTATGCAGTTGTCTTTCCCTTGTTGTGCCTCTCTTATCGGGTAGCACTTGCTCGGTCTCTCTCGATTACCAAAACCAGAGAGAACAACAACTTTGCAGAGCAACTAGTATTCTGAGTTGTACTTTGAGAATCCCCCAATACCCCTATATATAGGAGGGTCATGGGACAAGGTTCTCTACCCCAGGCAATGCGGGACTAAATAGGAGTAGAAGGGTTCGAGATTTTCCACAAAACAACCAACTGTGCCAGCTGAACCGATCGTTTCAACCCTGAAACGGTCATTTGGTGACCTCAATCGATCGGTTCACACCTGAACCGATCGTTTGGCATCATTGAGCCGATCGGTTCATCACATGAGCCGATCGGTTCATGGTCCTGGTCCAACTCAAATTGACTTTCATATTTGTTTCCGATTAATCAAATATTAATCCTTGTCCAAATCGAATTTGTACAAGTAAAACAAATTGTATTTGCAAAATCGACTTTCCAAACGATCTCTGTTGGTCACATGAGCCGACCGGTTCAACAATTGAGCTGATCGGTTCACCCAACTGAGACGATCGGTTCATCTCATGAGTCGATCGGTTGGAAGTGTAGATTGTGCAAAATCAGTCAATTACAATTTCAATCAATCTGATACTCTAATCAATTGGTCCAACACCTTGAACACTATGATTTTGAGCTATCAATCAACTGAATGTTTAATTGAACTACTAAACTCCTATAGTAATCAATCTAAACATCATTTGTGGATAAACTCCTCTTCCACTATGTGTGTGACCCTGCAGGTCCATTTCACATTGGCAGTGAAAGTCCATAACACTTATGACTTCACAAGCAAAGAGCGGTGCCTAGTCACACATCAGTGTTACCCAAGTGAAATAAAAAGTTGGAGAAAAACATTCAATCCTACAATCTGTTAATGGTGTTATAGTGAATGTATAATTCCTTTTTCACTAATGTCCTGAATGAACTCAAGGCATGGTATAGTCATCCTTTCAACTTTCATCCATTTCTTTGATCTCAGAGCAGACTGGGTGAGATGTGTGTGACATCAATATCACATATTGATTCACACGTGCATGCACATGCCTTTCTCAATCCAACTCATAAAGTGGTCATGGACATTAAACTCCCTTAGGAGGGACAAATCCCATATCTATCACTCACACCTTAAAAGCCCCATATGTCAAAGTCACCCAATCATCACCTTTATAACAACCCATGTTTTAGGACTGCGTTTGATGATGTCAAAGTGTACCCAACGACATGTTTTGAGTGTAGTGATTTCAGGTCAAAGAATCACATTCACCACCATCACTGTGAGAGTTGAATGTGACTACCAAATCATGGTTCCATGTGTCACTCTCACGATGGGTCTGTCTGGTACACTTGTTCTCTAAAAAGTACTTATGTGCTTGGTTTGATATTACTATATCATGACTAATGAGATTTTGTCATCAACCAACACACAATCTAGTCTTTAGTGTTATTGATGTCTATGGTTATTTCCACAATAACAACTGACTAGGGACTAAACAAGAATGTATACTCTTAACATCCGTATGATCTCATCGTTTAGGTCCTCAACCCAAAAGCATATGTCATTGACTAAAACAATTCTTTAGACATCTATCATGTTACACTATCATCTCAAAAATAGTTAAAACATATAGATCGAAAATTTCCTTTATTATTATTCAAATCATTTATAAAGTATCCCATTACAATCATCACATGACTTTCTCTATAGTAGAATCGGAAACTGTTTCTTGCTTGGAACTCTTCCAGCTCACAGCTCCATTATTCAGGCAAAACAGAAATCATGATTGTGATTTGTAATCATCTTTGTCGGTTTGGAAGCTTGCATCGGTGTAACCCTTTACAACCAGTTCTTCCTCACCTTCGTATACAAGGAACTGATCCTTAGTCCTTCACAAGTACGTGAGGATGTTCTTTACGGCTGTCCAGTAAGCATCCTTGGGATCTGACTGGTACCTGCTCATCATGCTGAGGGCATACGAGACATCTGGGTGTGTGCACAACATAGCGTACATGATGGATCTGATGGCTGATGCATATGGGATCACTTTCATACGCTCCCTCTCTTTATAAGATTGGGGACATTGAGCTCTAGAGATGGTGACTCCATGTAGCATGGGGATGTTGCCTCTCTTTGAGTTCTCCATGCTGAACCACTTCAGCACTTTGTCAATGTACGTGCTTTGACTTAGTCTGAGAAGTCTTTTAGATCTATCTCTATAGATCTTAATTCCTAGAATGTAGGATGGTTCTCCTAAGTTCTTCATTGAGAAAGTATTCCCAAGCCAAGTCTTTACCTTCTCTAAGGCTAAGACATCATTCCCCATCAATAGTATGTCATCCACATACAATATGAGGAATGTGGTCGTGTTTCCACTAACCTTCTTGTACACACAAGGTTCATCTTCATTTTGAATAAATCCAAACACTTTGACTTCCTCATCAAATCGAAGATTCCAACTCCGAGATGCTTGTTTCAATCCATAGATTGACCTTTACAGCTTACAGATTTTATTGGCATTCTTTGGATCTACAAAACCTTAAGGTTGTGTCATACACATCCTCATTTATATTCCCATTAAGGAATGCAATTTTAACATACATTTGCCAAATACCATAGTCATAGTAAGCCGCAATAGCAAGCATGATCCTGATGGACTTAATCATGGCAACTGGAGAAAAGTTTCATCATAGTCAACACCTTGAACTTGTCGAAAACCCTTTGCAACCAATCTGCCTTTATAAGTTTGCACATTTTCATCCATGTCGGTATTCTTCTTGAAGACCCACCTGCACCCTATGGGTTTTACCCCTTGTGGTGGTTCCACCAAAGTCCATACTTTGTTGGAGTACATGGATTTCATCTCGGATTTCATGGCCTCAAGCCATTTCTCAGAATCTGGTCCCTCCATAGCCTCTAGATAGGTAGTTGGATCATCATCTATGATCAACTCACAGCCTTCCTGATTCACAAGGTATCCAAACCTCTCAGGTTCAAGGTTGTTCCATGGTAGAGATTTCTCTAAAGCTCTAAAACCCTACCTTTCTTGCTCCTTATGCTTAGGGTTTGCTCATTTGGTGAAGAAAGGTGCTAGATGGATGAATTCATAGCTTACTCTTGGATTTTCTACCCTAACTGCTCGAGATTTCTTCTATGTGGGGTTTCATCTTCTCATTAGAGGCAAGTTTTATAACTTGATCCATGTTTATTGCTTACTATAAGCTTTCTAGATCATGTTCTTGCCTGAAAATGATGATCCATGCACTAAAAAGCTATGCTTCACTTGGATTCGATTTTTATAATGTTCCATGTTCTGATTTCAGTTCTAGATGAACCTGTGATCATGTGTATGTTATTCCTAAGGTACAATATGACTTGGATCATGTTGTTTTGACAACCTATGGTGTTAATAACCTACCAACCAATGGTCAATTTTAGGGTTTTAAGCTAATTTCTTCTATAAACCATGACCCAATGATGATACCATTGCAACAATCCTATGGTGTTGTATTCATAACAACTTATGGTCATGATAAAGGGTGTCAAATGATGGTAACAACCTATGGTCACCCCCTTAGGTTAGGTTTTGGATCAATTAGAAGTATAGTGATCAACCATTAAGCACCTTACTGATGCTACAATCAATGTTGACATTAGCTTAATATTTGATGTTGATTAATGAATATAGTGTTGATCTAACAACCTATGGTGATTTCATGATCACTAATGATGGTGGATTAGGTATCTACAACCTATTTTGAGTTAATCATTGTAGTTTTATAATCAATTAATCCTTATACCAATGGTTTCTTGGGTCACTTGATGCAATGGTCGGACCTATACTGTAATTGATGGTTTTAGCATATGAACTTGACCCAATGGTCAAGATCTAATGTTCATTCCTCCAATAAATTGAAATTATGGCTAATGTAATATGTTGGTCCTAATAATGTGATTTAAATGGCTTCCTTTATATGATCGACTTAAGGATCTTACTTGTTGACAATGGATGGCTTGTTCTAAATAAATAGTCGATTGTGGGTTTTACCCTACTTCCAATGGAACTTTTTTTGATGATTAATCAGGGGATGCCTAGGGTTAAATGGTGAATATTTATAAAGAACAAATCAAGGACTTCGTAGGTGGTTTATCCAAGGTGTTTACTTATGTAAACAACCAATAGTCTTACCTTTTAAACATCCAATGGTTCTGGGTGACATTGTGGTATGGTGATATGGGTTGAATGATGATGGAACAAATGGAGGGTTACCCTTAATAAGTTAGTCTTACCTATTCACTCATATGAATAGAAGGGATGATAACCATATTGTGTTGATATGTAACCCTAATTAGGTATATCTTGTTATACCTAGCTTTAATATAACTAAATGATTGTAACTGGGTATGAATAGTCCTTGAATGACTAATACAATCATGGAGTACTCTATTATTGTTGAAACCCTAGTATGCTATAACTTGATGGTTACATCTTGATTTATGTGTGGGTTCATACTTGATAATAGTATGGAATGTGATGGTGATGCTTCACCTTATGCATCCATGATCCAATGGGGATGTCGTGAGTTAGGGTTTGGGTATGAGTGTTGATTAGTAACATTGATATAATTTATCATGTTGAACCTAACTCTAATGTAATTAGATAAAGACGAGTATTCATGTTTAACATTCTTATAAGACGGAATGAGGGTGGAATAACCTCCTTAACATGATCGTAACATTGGTATGTTAATTGGTGGTTATCATAGCCACATGGTTGATTCTTTCTTATGCTAAACATGTGCATTATTAATATGATGAGAGTTAATCATATCTAGATTCCTTGCATGTTGATGTAATAAAGGAATGTTCTTAATGTTAATATAATCCTGCTATGATTGTTTATGAATATCTCGTAGCTCATTAATGCAAGATTGTGCTGATATGGTGTATTATATGTAAGTGATATTGTTGAGCCTTGTTATAAGGCATGGAAAGATAATGATGAGCTTGCACATAATAGTATGATGGTCTTAATGACCTTTGGGCATGGTTGAGCCCTGAATGAGGTGTAATCCTCTTATGTTGATAAGGGTTGATACCCTGTGATATTGTGAAAAGGATTTATATCTTGTGATAATATGATGACTAGTGTAGCCTCATGAATGGCAAGTGAATAGTACCATGTGATGATGAGATGAGAAATTATGTTTCATACATTTTATATCTTTTCAAGTTTTGATATTTATATGCTTGCTAGAAGTGAATTAGGGTTTGTATATCCACTTGTTTGATGAAGCCTTAATTCACCCAATTGGCATAACTAATCAAGTGCAACTCTAATCATGTAGTGCCCTGTGTCGTAGAACCATCTTCAGTGTCAGAATTTGCTGGATGGTGAAACAAGTATTCCTAAGGGAAACTCGGAGCTCATATTGTTGAGTATGTGGGGGTGGTAGGTTGAGGATATATCCTTGGCATCCACAATACAGATTGTGGAGGTTGGCTATGGTCATGCCTCATACATCTTGCTGGATGGTGAAACAAGTATTACTAAGGGAAACTCAGAGCGCATACTATTGAGTATGTGGGGGTGGTAGGTTGAGGATATATCCTTGTCATCCACAATACAGATTGTGGAGGTTGGCTATGGTCATGCCTCATACATCTGATGTGATTGAGAACGGCTACAGTCGTGTCTCGGTGATTATAACATGATGTGATTAGAGGACAATTGTGGTTGTACCTCAGTGATTGGGTTTGAATACCCTAGTTTCTAGTGTCATGACCTATACCAAGGTCGGACTAGTGGTTTTCATCTTGACTATATGTTGTTGTGGTGGTATCTTTGACTGATATGTCACTGCCTTTTTACTCGTACTGACCGAGGGGAAGAGATCTTAGGATACCGGCACTCCTAGATCTTGTACGGAACCGAATAGCCCTTTGCAAGGGTCGGTTGGACTTTGAATGGTATGATTCAAATTCCCCAGGGCATAATAAAAGTTGTAATACAGCCGTGTAGCATATTTGTTTAGGGTTATACATGGTGTTTCACATTGGATGATAACCCTTGTTTGTTATCTTTACATAAAGATGAGGCTTAATGCAATTAAGAGATAGTAAATATACTTATGTTGTGGATATGCTTAGATTGTATATGCATACATACGGTAGTAATGCTTATGTAGATAACTATACTGCTACTGCTGATTATAATCATGATGCTAGATATCTTATGTTGTTAGTTATGTTTAGCATGCTAGCCATGCTTTGTAACTAGAGATGCATATACTGCTAATCATGCTTATCCAGGTAGTTGTGCTTATGTTGTTAGATCTTATAATGATTTTGATATGTTCAACCAATTATACATGCTCATGTTGTTAGCTATGCTATGTTACTAGACTTGCTCATGATGCTAGAACTGCATATTCTACTGAATTGCTTGTATTGTCAACAAGATAAAGGATGATAGTCTGGCTAATGATGATAGTTCTTATCTACTCCTTTATCTATTTTGTTAATCATCAGTAATGTTGATATTATTTGTTATATCTGATTAAACTGCTTAACTATTTAATTACTTAAAAATGTTGTAATCAATAAATGTTGTTGGAGGTTATATCTCTTGCTGGGACATGGGTCTCACCCTTGTGGTTCGTCACATTTTTTTTAGGTAATCGGCATTGACAAAAATAGAACCATGAAAGTAAAGAGGAACTACAATAATGGATCTTTGAGAAAGTTGATTAGATGTCTAGTGTGTCCTAGATTCGTCCATGTACTCTCAGGTCCGGGCAGGAAAAGTTTGTATATGGTGTTTCAAACGAATCAAATTTTTATTAGCATATGAATGCTTGTTTGTGTGGCATATACAAATATTGTTCTCATATGTATATATGTTGTGGCTAAGGCAATAGAACAATTTATATCAAATTCTTGGCATAGTATGGACATAAAAAAGATGTTGGGCTCTTACACAAATGTTTCTGAGCGGGTGCTGACATTGAAATTGGTTTTTATTTATCCATATTTTTTGGTATGTGATTAATTAGTGATTGATTGTGTTTTATGTTTTGAGTAATCTCGTTTAGTGTAACGGGTTCCCACGGGTTGGTATCAGAGCTTTAGGTTCACTGAGTCTACAGGGACACTAGGACTTAAGACTAGGATGATGTCTAAGTTAGGAACTTGACATACAATATGGTGCATACTACCTAATTTTAGTATTTGGGTGCCCTGGACAGGTATTCAATTATTGAAGAGAAGGTAAGTATGGAACTCTTAGATTGTTATCTTTCTGATTACTCTGATCAAGTAGTCATTTTGAGACAATCTAAAGAGCATAACGAATACCAAATCATGGTGTGAATATCTCAATCCTATCTTAAAGAAGATGGGAATTGCATTATAATCTATCAAAACTTGAAGGTTTGGTAACTATAAGAGAAAGATACAACACCATGAAATCTAAATTTGAATACAAATAAGGAAAAGGGGATTTCTTGAAGATGTTATTCAAGAAGATAATAAAGTAAAAGAGAAACAAGTCTATGCTTATAAAGTGAATCAAGGTATGAAATCCACATAAGATAGAGAGAACTCCTATAACAAATACAAAATGAGAAGATGAATGGGAACAATGACAAAGAAATAAGGTGGAATATGAGCTAATCTTAGACCAACCTATGTATGTAAGAAAGTGTTAATGAAAAATCAGCATGGCATGTGAAAGAAATTAAGAGAGATGACCCCTATTTAATGAAGAAAATGTAGAATATGATGATTTACCTGTGGATAAGTGGTTGAAAAAATAATAAAATAAGAGAACATACACTAGTGGGATAGATAGTCATCAAGGAAGGAGTAAGGAGATATGTTAATCATGATGATTCCTATGCTAATGGCAAGGAACCAAAAATCAAAAAGGTGAAATGATACATGTAATATGCATAATGAAAATAGAATTTGTTACCTTTTTGCTAGTGACCCTTGAACAATGTTGCTATGATGTGGGAAGTGTGTTTCACTTTGTGTCTTTCCTTTCTAGGGCACATATTTCAAATGTATCATTACCACTTGGTATGTGTGGATTCATTCTAAACATGAGGATGTATATCTTACTATAGAATAAGGTTGTTTGGACTATGGTTCCACGATAATAAAGTTTGTGATGATTTTGCTTTTGAGCCTTCCAATAATTAGGAAGACTCCTCTTATATGTTTTGAAATTTGTTATGTTGGTAAGAGTAGATGAGATAAGGATGTGAGTTCCTTATAGCGCATGAGGTGGATACCAAGGTAATGAATCCTAGTATCCAAGATGTATCAATAATATGAGAAATATGTGAAGGTTGGAGATGTTTATTAAATGAACATTCCAAGTATTCCTCTCTTGTAGAGAGAGAGAGAGAGAGAGTTAATAATGATCCTATAAATGTTGTTTGTAAGGAAAAAAAAGTGATTCTATAATGTTGTGTATGGTTTAGTGATAGCTAGGAAAGACCACTATCTAGGATAGATGGTTTGTCTGTTAATAAATATGTGATACCATGTTCCCTTAAGATAAACCTATGATGAAATATCAATGCATAAGAGTTAGATTGGATGACATAATCCACATGACCATGATGAGTTCAGAGTTATGTCATTTAGACTAACCAATGTACCAATAGAATTTATGAATAGGAGGAAGAGAGTGTTCAAGTAATGTCTTACAAGTTGTAGCAATCTTTGAATGATGACATGTCAAAGTATTTCAAATATGGTCAAAATATGATCAATATTTATTCAAAAACCTTAGGGTTGCTGAAGCGGTAACTGCTATGAGAACAAGTTAAATAAGAGTGAGATGGGGTTGATTAAATTTCTTAATGGGATCATGATATGTCTTCTTATGTGAGCATTTTTGTACTAATCCAAGATGAGATATGTATGAATGATGTGACATTACCATGATATGAAAGTAAGCATGTGAAGGTAAAAGGATGAGGTGCAAAGGAAGTACCCATCTTTGTTTACTTAGGATTTCGGGGGGGGGGGGAATCCTTGTTAGGTTTTTATAGTTTTAAGGCCACTAAACTTGCTTAATGAATTGAATAAGCTTAATTACCATAATTGAATGCTTATAACCCTAATCTAACCTTGATATGTTGATTAAGCTAAGTTAAGTGCTTAAGATGCGATTAGTGTTTTGATTAGATGATACAATCTAAATAGCATGTTTTCATGCCTTGGGATTATATTGGATCTCGGGTTTGAAATGTTGCAAAAGAAATCAGTTGATTTGGACCTACAAGGCGAAAGTTATGACTTTTTCAATTTCAAGGGACAAATTTGCAAAAATTTCCTAGTTTTTGGCTTTATAATTCTTTTGTTTTTCCTTTCTTTCTTATCTCCTTTCTTCCCCAAAATGAGTGATGCCCAGAACTGACAGATCAATGCCCAATAGACCAGCAACAGAGGGGGGCAACGCACCGGAGATTTAGGGCTTGGTAGCTTCGATCTGCAAGCGCCCTCTCTTTCTTCTTCCTTTAGCTCGCCCTAGCAGTGCCCAGCAGCAACCTGACCTGCTAGGGCGGCCGACCTATTGCAGGTGTGGCACCTAGCAGTGCTGCGTCGACCAAGTAGCAATGGCGACAGCTGACTAGGGCCTTGGGAGGGCCATTTCGGTGGTGCCCAGCTGCGCATCTCCTTCTTCTACCTTCCCTTCACCTTCACCAGCCCAAACGTGTCCTAGGGGTGGCAGCCAACCAAGCAGCATCAGCTGCTACAAGAAGTAGCGGTCAGGGGCCGATTGGGTGCGAGTAGTAGCACCAAGTGTCATCCTTGAGTTTATCCTTGGTGCCTAAGCACGATTTTTTAGCCCCAACAGCAATCGACACCCAACCAAGCAAACTGTTTCCAACCTGTGTGTGTGTTAGTAGTAACCTATTGCAACTGGTTTGTTAACAGAGTAAATCTAGAGGTTGAAGAAGACCCAGTGATGCCTGGAAACAGACATCTAGACATGTTCCCAGTCGAATTCGGACATCCCGAACCGCTGTGAGTAGAATTTCACTCACTATGCAAGATTTAACTCTAGAAATTGGAAATTTTTTGGTTAATTGCACATTTTTTGCTGATAACAGCAGTTATCAGGCACTGGGTAGTATTTGGCATTGCCTGAATTTTTATTTCATAAATTTCTTCTTTACGCTTTTATATGATCTAGTTTATCATCTGATCAGTGTGGTTTGGACTAGTGGAATTACATGGTTAATCAGAGTCTAAATTGCTCAGTTTGAATGTTAAAATCAGTAGCTCACGACCAATAACGTTATGGTTTGGGTATAAACCCAGGTTGTTCCATTGTAGAAATTGCTCTAAATCTCTAAAACCCTACCTTTCTTGCTCCTTATGCTTAAGGTTTGCTCATTTGATGAAGAAAGGTGCTAGATGGACGAATTCATAGTTTACTCTTGGATTTTCTGCCCTAACTGCTCGAGATTTCTTCTGTGTGGGGTTTCATCTTCTCATTAGAGGCAAGTTTTATAACTTGCTCCACGTTTATTGCTTACTATAAGCTTTCTAGATCATGTTCTTGCTTGAAAATGATGATCCATGCACTAAAAAGCTATGCTTCACTTGGATTCGATTTTTATAATGTTCCATGTTTTGATTTCAGTTCTAGATGAACCTGTGATCATGTGTATGTTATTCCTAAGGTACAATATGACTTGTATCAGGTTGGTTTGACAACCTATGGTGCTAAGCACCTATCAACCGATGGTCAATTATAGAGTTTTAAGCTGATTTCTTCTATAAACCATGACCCGATGATGGTACCATTGCAACAATCCTATGGTGTTGTATTCATAAAAACTTATGGTCATGATCAAGGGTGTCAAATGATGGTGACAACCTATGGTCACCCCCTTAGGTCAGGTTTTGGATCAATTAGAAGTATAGTGATCAACCATTAAGCACCTTATTGATGCTATCAATCAATGTTGACATTAGCTTAATATTTGATGTTCATTAATGAATATAGTGTTGATCTAACAACCTATGGTGATTTCATGATCACTAATGATGGTGGATTCGGTCTCTACAACCTATTTTGAGTTAAGCATTGTAGTTGTATCATCAATTAAGCCTTATACCAATGGTTTCTTGGGTCACTTGATGCAATGGTCGGACCTATACTGTAATTGATGGTTTTAGCATATGAACTTGACCCAATGGTCAAGATATAATGTTCATTCATCCAATAAATTGAAATGATGGCTAATGTAATATGTTGGTCCTAATAACGTGATATAAATGGTTTCCTTTATATGATCAACTTAAGGATCTTACTTGTTGAAAATGGATGGCTTGTTCTAAATAAGTAGTCAATTGTCGATTTTACCCTACTTCCAAATGCAACTCTAATCATGTAGTGCCATGTGTTGTAGAACCATCTTCAGTGTCAGAACTTGCTGGATGGTGAAATGAGTATTCCTAAGGGAAACTCAGAGTGCATATTGTTGAGTATGTGGGGGTGACAGGTTGAGGATATATCATTGTCATCCACAATACAGATTGTGGAGGCTGGCTATGGTCATGCCTCATACATCTGATGTGATTGAGAATGGTTGTGGTCATGTCTCGGTGATTATAACATGATGTGATTAGAGGACAACTGTGGTTGTAGTGATTGGGTTTGAATACCCTGGTTTCTAGTGCCATGACCTGTACCAAGGCCGGACTAGTTGTTTTTAGCTTGACTATATGTCATTGTGGTGGCAGCTTTGACTGATATGTCACTGCCTTTTTACTCGTACTAACCAAGGGGAAGAGATCTTAGGATACCGGCACTCCTAGATCTTGTACGAAACTGAATAGCCCTTCGCAGGGGTCGATTGGACTTTGAATGGTACGATAAAAATTCCCCAGGGCATAATAAAAGTTGTAATACATTCGTGTAGCATATTTATTTAGTGTTATACATAGATTTCATATTGGATGATAACCCTTGTTTATTATCTTTACATAAAGATGAGGCTTCATGCAATTAAGAGATAGTAAATATACTTATGTTGTGAATATGCTTAGATTGTAGATGCATACATACGGTAGCCATGCTTATGTTGATAACTATACTGCTACTGCTTATTATAATCATGATGCTAGATATCTCATGTTGTTAGTTATGTTTAGCATGCTAGCCATGCCTTTGTAACTAGAGATGCATATATTGCTAGTCATGCTTATCCAGGTAGTTTTGCTTATGTTGTTAGCTCTTCTTATGATGTTTTTATGTTCAACCAATTAGACATGCTCATTTTGTTAGCTATGCTATGTTACTAGACTTGCTCATGATGCTAGAACTGCATATGCTACTGAATTGCTTATATTGTCAACAAGATAAAGGATGATAGTTTGGCTAATGATGATAGTTCTTATCTGCTCCTTTATGTATTTTGTTAATCATCAGTATTGTTGATCTTATTTGTTAAATCTGATTAAACTGCTTAACTATTTAATTACTTAAAAATGTTGTAATCAATAAATTTTGTTGGAGGTTATATCTCTTACTGGGACATGGGTCTCACCATTGTGGTTTGTCACATTTTTTTAGGTAATCGGCAGTGACGACAACGGAACCATGGAAATAAAGAGGAACTGCAATAATGAATCTTTCAGAAAGTTGATTAGATGTCTAGTGTGTCCTAGAGTCGTCCCTATACTCTCAGGTCCGGGAAGGAAAAGTTTGTATATGGTGTTTCAAATGAATCAAACTTTTGTTAGCATATTAATGCTTGTTTGTGTGGCATATACAAATATTGTTCTCATATGTATATATGTTGTGTCTAAGGCAATAGAACAATTTATATCAAATTCTTGGCATAATATGGACATAAGAAATATGTTGGGCTCTTACGCAAATGTTTCTGAGCAGGTGCTAACATTGAAATCGGTTTTAATTTACCCATATTTTTTGGTATGTGATTGATTAGTGATTGATTGTGTTTTATGTTTTGAGTAATCTCGTTTAGTGTAATGGGTTCCCACATTATACCCCGTCTTCTTCTCTTTTTTTAGCCTTAGATGGTGGATAATCCATGGTGGTCATTCTTGAGAGTAAGCTCCTCATCACAAGAGTCATAGGACGTGTTTTGACAAGGCAGTACACAAGTGAGAGGGAGTTTCTTCTCTCTTTTCCCCCTTCTTCCTTTGGTTCAGCCTAGGGATCTTTCACCCACTTTTCTTGAGCAACTTTTGACCTTGGTATCTTCTTCTCTTTGAGGTGACCTTGTGGCTGAAGGTGGAGATTTTGGTGGAACTTTTTCCTCCCTTGGTGATCGTGTGCTTGGATCTTGTAATTCTTGGAGTGATCTTCCTTAAGGCGGTTTATATAACTCTCTACCCTCTCAATTATATCACTATTCTTTACATGCATGTTGATGTTTCTCTCTCCAAAATGTACCCCTAATATTCTAGTAGATGATACCATGCTCTAGAACTGGAATGATGGTAGTTATCGTGCTTGATTTTCTTGGAATCTGAAACCCTAATGTAAGGTACCTGATCTTGGAGATGGTTATGTAATGGTGGTTTTTATTCCTAGCCTTGATCTTAGTTTTAGTTACATGTATGATGCTCATATACCTTGATGCAATTTAGTGTTTGAGTCCTGTTTTGGAGGTGTTAAATGTGGTTTTATCTTTCTTACATGAGGTTCTTTCATGGTGGCTTCATGGCCCATGTTTTAGGGATTTTGGTGATCGATTTTGTGTGGAGCTTTTCTCTTTGAATATGATGGTTTTTATATTGGTGTTATCTTTTATTTTGACGATGTTCATCTTCTATTTTGGTCGAGGTTCATCCCTATTTTGATGATGGCCTTTTTCCTTGGTGGTATCTTGACCTTAATGGTTGATACACCATGTTTTCCCTCTGGGTCGAGACAATTTGGTACTTGGTCTTTTGGTCGAAATGATGTACCTATTTTTGGTAGAGAGAAGTGTTAGTTTTGGTTGATACTTGCCTTTGGTCTATAGGTCGAGACATGCTTTCCTAGGGTGGTCAAAACCCTAATTCTTGAGGTGGCTGTGACACCCTTTTGTGTGGTGGGTCTTGACACATATGAGTGGTGGTTGAGACACCATGTAATGTCATGATCGTGACACTAGGTGGGATGGTGGTCACAATCCTTTGATGGCTTGAGGTCATAAAACTTGGATGGTGTGTGGTCATGACATACGTATGACACAATAAAATGATACACATACACATGTTTATGATAGTGATACCTAGTGTTGTTGACATAATGCTCTAAGCATGGTCAATTAATGATGTTCCTTAGCCCTAATATTCTCTAAGAAAGTGGGAAATGGTGTACCTAAGGTTTGGTGATTGAATACAGCTATAAACCCTAACCGGCTATACATGTAACCCTAACCCTAATATGGGCCATGTGATGTGTTTGCTTCTCTCTCTTGAAGTGGTTATCATACTATGATGTTTCTCTCTCTTGTTTATGAGCCCTTAATTATGTAGGTGAAATGAATGACATGGCTTGTATGCTATGGTGATTATTATGTGACATTAGTGATGGCCTTGTGAATGGCAGTTCTACGAGTATCAATGGTGATGATGTGACTAGTTCACACCTTATATGTTCTATATTTTTTGGAGTTGCATTATTCCCTTATCTTAGTAGAGTTTGTTTTGAATTTATACGTTGTAACTTGATTGATGCTAAAAGATACCCAATTGGCTTGATTAATCAAGTGAAACTCTAATCATGTAGGTGCCCTATGCCATAGATCCTTTCTAGTGTCAGCTTTAATTGTAGGATTGGTGAAATGAGTATAACTTAGAGTGCATATTTTTTAATATGCAGGGGTGCAAGTTGAGTATTTTCTTGCATCTATAATTACTGGTGGTGTGATATAGCCATGTGTGAGCTGCTCTCCTTATGATTTGGATGGTCATGCATGAGCCATCCCTTTCTTTTTAGAACGGCCATGTGTGAGCCTATTCTTCTAGCGTCGTACATGTACCAAATTGGGCTAGGTGTGATTATATATATATATATATATATATATATATATATATATATATATAGATGGCCATGTGTGAGCCAATCCTTTAGCTTGACTATATGTCATTGTTGAAGTTGATTGATATGTCTCTGTGGTGTTTTCTCTTGTGCTGACCAAGAGGTGTTGGGGAGGTTGTGGATTCCAGGTCTTCCATGGACCTTGTATGGCACCGATTTTGACTTAGCAGTGGTCGATTGGATTTGGGTGGTATGACTCAAATCCTCAGGGCAATAATAAAAGACGTAACACAACTGTGTAGTGTATTTTTCTTAGGGTCAAATGTGAATAACATTGGTTGAGCCCTTTGCCCTATCTTTGTACTGATTTATTGAATTATAAGGCGGAAAGAAAATTCAACTGTTATACATATTCTTCATATTACTTTTTAGAATATTAATTGTCCTACTCATTGATAACTGCCTAGTCTTACTTAATCAGCTATATCTTTTGGATACATATCATTTAGTTGAATCTACTTAATCTATTTCATGCTTTACCTACCTACTTGGTTATATGTGCTTTAATATATGTTGGCGAAGAGTTATATCTCTCATTGGGTGTTTGGTCACCCCGTGGGTTTTCACATCTTTTTGGTGTTCGTGCACGAAGAAGTAGAGATCGTGCAGCGGAGGAAGGGTAGCATCAAGAGCAGTAGCTGATTAGGTTGGATGTGTTGTTAGTCTTTTTGTGATAGAGTCCTAGATGTCATCCTTGTACACTCAGGTCTTTGGGGGTGTTCTCAATGTGTTTTGTGGATACGTTACCACTACAAGGTTTTGGGCTTGTGAGTCATGTACGTAAGGTATGGCATGTGTATATATATGGAACAGATATCTCATGTGACAGGTTGATGATGTAAATGATGATGCATAGTGATGTAAGAACCTTGTGAGTTGATATATGTAATGCCTATGGCAGGCTTGTGGATTTATATGTGATAAATTTTGGTTTAAAGTGCTTTTCAGAAATTAGTTTTAATTTCCTATGTTTTCTGGAAATCCACTTGTTTAGTTTTGAGTAATCTCATTTGTGGCACGTCGGGCATCACAGTTTGCTTGGTATCAGATATTTAGGTTTGTCGAGTCTATAGGGAACTAGGATTAGGATTTGTGTCTATTCTAGTATCCTCCAATATATCTTATAGTGACTTATGCTTATGCAGAAGAAGAAGAAGAAGAAGAAGAGTAGAAAAGATGTCTGGAGGACACGAAGAACACAGTATAGAGACTAGTGTTGTGCCACCTGGAGGTGGTGCAAAAAATTAGGTGAGAGAAGATTGGGTGACTGAAGGGCCCCAATTTGACCCAACCATGATGGAGAACCCTTCCTTTCGATCTTTGTTTGGGCAATTTATGGCAACGATGATGCACATGGAAGACAGAATGCATGCACCACAACCAAGGGTAGTTGTTCTGAGTGTTGAATCTTCGGGCTTTGGGAAGACCTTTGAGAGGCTGAGATGCATTGGGATTGTGGAGTATGCTGGTATGGCTGACCTAGAGGATGTTGATCTTTAGTTGATGGAGTTGTAGAATGCATTCAAGATCCTTAGCTTACCTGAGGAAGACAAAGTGAAACATGTTGTGTATCTTTTGAAGGGGAGTGTTGTCCATTGGTGGGCCATGGAAGAAGAGAAGAGGCACAGTGTTTTTGTTGGTTGGGAGGAGTTCTGATGTGAGTTTGTCAGTCGATACTTTCCTCATATGTATATGTATGATAAGATATCCAAGTTTGAGAGGATCCGGTAGGGATTTATGTCGATCAACGAGTATGAATCAAGGCTTATGGAGTTGTTGAGGTTCTGTCCCCACATGGCTACAACAAATTAGGAGCGGATCAGATGTTTTGAGAAGGGTCTGAGTGTGGAGTTGACTATGTCAGTGTCATCTTTGGAGAACAGTGAGAAGTTTTCAACATTTGTGGAGTCAGTGAGAAGGATAGAGAGGTTGGTGGTTTAGAAGTATGAGAAGAGTGCCAAGAAGAAACAGGGACAGTCGTTTGGAGGCTTTAAGAAGCCTAGGTTTTATACACTGCCAGCACACTAGAAGTCAAGTGCATAGACATAGTGGTCACCAAGTAAAGGTAGAGGTCGCAATCTTCCACTAGCAGAAGCTCACAGTGTAGATTCAGTGTAAGTGACAGGGCTGTTGAGGCCATGGTATGAGAGCAGGATGTGCTATAAGTATGTCCTGGTTGGGCATACAAAGATGTATTGTCCCATGAAAGATGACGAGGTGACCCAGCAATCGAGGTAGAGTCAGCAGGGTCACAAAGGTAGAAATTTAGCAATGGTGGAGGTCGGGGACGTGGACAAGCGTCACATGCTGGTTCTTTAAGATAGGCTAGTAGAGGATGGGGATGGCAGCAGGCAACGACTAGATTCTACACCATGTGTCAGTCGGAAGGAGTGGTCAACCCATGAGTAATGACAGGTTAGATGGAGTTATTTCATTCTTATTTGTCTTCTTCTTTCTTTATATCTATTTTGGTTGATCTGGGTGCAACGCACTCTTTTGTCACTTGCGAAGTGACCAATAGTTGTTCCTTGCATGTTAGTCGTAGGTGGGATAGCCTTTATTTAGAAACCCCATTAGTTGGTTCCTCTGAGTTGCGGGAGGTGTGTCCTTCATGTGCCCTTTCTTTCTCATGACACAACATTCAAGTAGATATCATACCACTGGATATGCATGGATTCGATGTGATCCTTGGAATGGACACCTTGGAGAAGTATCAGGTGGTCTTAGACTATAGTTCTAAGGTGGTGACGTTCGTAGATGGCGATGTCACATGGATCTTCCAAGGAGATAGGAAGATTCTTTCGACGTGTTTGGTGTCGATGATGGTGGAGAAAAAAGATGATGAAATAGGGTTGTTAGGCATTTTTGTCACATGTGTTGGATACTAAGGTGAGGAGTCCTAGTATTTAGGAGGTTTCAGTTGTCAGAGAGTTCGATGATATGTTACCATATGAGTTCCTAGGTGTTCCCTTACCTCAAGAGATTGATTTTGAGATCAATATGGTTCTCGGCACGCATTCAATAGCTCAGACACCTTATAGAATGGCTCCAGATGAGATGGCAGAGTTGAAGAAACCGTTGTAAGAGCTACTTGAGAAATGTTTCATCAGACTGAGTACGTCATCGTGGGATGCTCCAGTGTTGTTTGTGAGAAGAAAGATGGATCCATGAGGTTGTGTATAGACTACAGACAGTTGAACAAGTGACGACAAAGAACAAGTATCCCTTACCGGGGGTAGATGACATGTTTGATCAATTATGTGGCACCATAGTGTTCTCAAAGATAGACTTGAGATTAAGTTATCACCAATTGCGGATTAAGGTGGATGACATACCTAAGTCAGCTTTTAGGACTCAGTGTGGTCATTACGAGTTCGTGGTTAGGTCATTTGGGCTAACCAATACACCGGCAACATTCATGGACTAGATGAACATGGTGTTCAGGTTGTTTCTTGATTTTCTCATGGTGGTTTTTATATATGATATCCTGATATACTCCAGGGACAGTGAACAACATGAACAACATCTTTGTCAGGCGTTGATTGTGTTGAGACAACATCAGTTGTATGCTAAGTTTAGCAAGTGTGAGTTTTGGCTAAAGGAGGTGTCCTTCCTAGGACATGTGATCTCTGTTGAGGGAGTTCGTGTGGATCCCAAGAAGGTTGAGTATGTTCTAGAGTGTAAACAACAAAAGACGCCAATAGAAGTTCGTAGTTTTTTGGGTTTGGCAGGGTACTATAGGAGGTTCATCAAGAACTTCAGCTCAGTGGTGTTACCCCTAATGAAGCTGACGAGGAAATATGTGCCTTTTATCTGGGATGACAGGTGTCAACTTGCCTTTCAGTTTTTGAAGAGAAGTTGACTAATGCACCAGTGTTGGTTTTGTGTGAGCAAGAGAAAGGATACATAGTTTTATGTGATGCGTTGAGGAATGTTTTGGGTTGTGTGATGATGTAGGATAAGAAAGTGATATCTTTTGTGTTGTGATAGTTGAAGAAGCATGAGGAGAACTACCCAACCCATGATCTGGAGTTAGCTATAGTGGTTCATGCTTTGAAGACCTGGAAATACTACCTTTATGGTGGGAAGTGTTAGATTTTCACATATCGCAAGAACTTGAAGTATATCATTTTGCAGCAGGAGTTGAACATGAGACAGCAACAATGGATGGAGTTAATCAAGCACTATGATTGCACTATTGATTACCATCTAAGACAGGAAAATTTCATGGCAGATACGTTGAGAATGAAATCTTCTTCATCCTCATTTGTAGAGAAGGCATAGTTGTTTTCTTTGGTGTGCCATAAGAGAGACATGTTGTTCTCCTTGCGTTAGATGAATGTGAAGCTAGAGGTGTCTATGTTAGCAGTCTTGTTGGCATAGTTGCAGGTGAAGTTGATGTTGCAACAGCAGATCAGAGAGGCACAGCAGGTTGATACCGTGATACAGAAAATACGAGTAAAGTTTGGCAGTGAGAAGCATCATGGTTTTCATGAGGTAAAGGAGGGGACAGTGTGTTACCACAACATATTTGTAGTTCCTGGTGTTGACAATCTGAGGAAGATGGTCCTAGAAGAGGATCACTATTCAATGTATGTTATGCACCCAGGTAGAACCAAGATGTACCATAACCATAAAGATATATATTGGTGTCCTGGCTTGAAGTGTGATGTGGTTGAGTTTGTGACCAAGTGCGTAGTGTGTCAGCAAGTTACATAGAGCATCAGAAGATGGCAGGGACATTGCAATCGTTGCATGTACTGTAGTGGAAATGGGATCATGTGACGATGGACTTTGTAGTTGGTCTCCCTAGGATAGCCAAAAGTCATGATTCCATTTGGGTGATCGTTGACAAGTTGACCAAGTCAGTCCATTTCCTTCTTGTAAGGACAAAGTATACAGTAGAGAAGCTCACGTAGATATATGCTGATGAGAAAGTGTGTTTGCATGGTGTTCCGGCTACTATCATGTCAAATAGAGGTCCTCCATTTATGAGTCTCTTTTGGGAGTGTTTACACACGGCTTTGGGTATGCAATTAAGGTTTTGTACCTCCTTCCACCCATAGACAGGTAGACAATCTAAGAGGATCATATAGACCTTGGAGGATTTGTTGAGAGCCTGTGTTTTGTAGTTTTGGGGCATTTGGGACATCCACCTCAGTTTGATAGAGTGTGCTTATAATAATAGTTAACAAAAGCATCGACACAGAATCGTATGATGCATTCTATGGGAGACGTTGCATATCTTTGTTGTGTGGGTATGAGATAGGAGAATATCAGCTTCTTGGGCTTGAGCTTGTACAATAGATGAAAGTGATTCAATAGTAGTTGAAAGTAGCCTAGGACAAATAGAAGTTTTATGTTGATAACTGACATAGAGCCTTGGAGTTCCAAGTAGGAGATAGGGTGTATCTCAAGGTCTCTCCTTGGAAGGGTGTTTTGAGTCTTGGGAAGAAGGCTAAGTTGGCTCCCAGGTATATGGGGCCTTACCCTGTGGTGGCACCTATTGGGAAGGTGGCCTATAAGTTGTAGTTTCCACCTAAGTTGCACAAGTTGCATCCAGTGTTCCATGTGTCTATGTTGAGGAAGTGCCACCCTGGTACTGAGTTAGTGCTTTAGCCAGTAGAGGTTGAGTTGGAAGAAGATATGTCGTATGTTGAAGAACCTATGTTGAGGTTGAAAAAGAAGGATATAGTGTTGGTGAAGGTTCTTTGGCATCACCGTATCATTGAGGAATCCATGTGGGAGCTTGAGGAAGAGATGCCTAGGAAGTACCTATCTCTTTTTGCTTAGGATTTTGGGGGGAAAATCCTTGTTAGGGTTTAGGGCTTGTAAGACCCCTAACCTGTGTTTTCATCTAACCCTATTTGTTTTGCTTTATTAAGTGCTTAGAACTTTTATCTAACCTTTGAGATGCTCTTAGAGCTTGTGGAGAGTTTAGGTCTCCAATTTGAGCTTGTTTGGATTGTGTTTGTGCCTTATGTGCTTATTTTGGGTCAAATTGCAATTTACCCATTTGTGAGGGTTATCTTGCCATTTTCCACCTATAGAGTGTAGTTTCTCTTTCTTGGCTTCATGAGAGAGAGAGTGATGCTTTGGGTTACCTTGGTTGGCCCTTGGATGAGTGGTGGCATCACTAGGGGTGACCAGGGTTTCTAGGGCTTTGCCTTGTCTCGACCATGTGTGTTTGGTTGGGTGTGTCTCGACCATGTCTCAACCTTATGGTGGTTTTGGGTGTATCTCGACTGAGACACCTTCCTTGGGTGTTTTTTTTCTTGACAATGTTGGTCTTGGGTCGAGACAGTTATCCTTGTGTGTTGTGTTTCAACCATGAGTGGTGGTGATCCTTTTTGTCTCGACCTAGACATGTGATTTGGTGTGGTTTCGACCTCTTTGGAGGTCTCGACTAAAACCAAGGTGGTGGTGACCCAAGTGGTCTATACTCCACCTAGGTTATAGCACCATCTAATGTATGCAAGGTTTAATTGGTTACATGTTGGCTTCTTCGGTGGAGAAGTGTCCTTTGGTGTTTTTAGGTGTTGACACATCATCCCTCACCCTACATCCCTCCTCCTTTGCTATATAAACCCTCCTCTCTCCATGCAAGTGAACCTTTCAACCCTCCTTCTTACTTCCTCTCTTTTGATCATCTTTGGAGCTTGGTGGAGCAAGGAGAGTTGATCCTTGGACCTTTGGTGACCAAGGTCCTTTGCATGTGGTACCTCTTGCTCATCTTCAACCTTGGTAAATGTATGCCTTTCTTTTGTATCGTATCCTTGGATCTTCTACCCCATATTCTTCGATTTTCTCAGCCTTAGACCATGGATCATCCATGTTGGTCATTCTTGAGAGTAAGCTCCTCATGACAAGGGTCATAGGCCATGTTTTGACAAGGAAGTACCCAAGTGAGAGGGAGCTTTTTCTCTCTTTTCACCCTTCTTCCTCTAGTTCAGCCTAGGGATCTTTTACCCTCTTTTCTAGAGCAACTTTTGACCTTGGTATCTTCTTCTCTTTGAGGTGACCTTATAGACAAAGGTGGAGCTTTTGGTGGATCTTTTTCCTCTCTTAGTGATCGTGTGCTTGGAGCTTGTAATCCTTGGAGTGATTTTCCTTAAGGTGGGTTATATAACTCTCTACCCTCTCTATTATAGAACTTCTCTTTGCATACATGTTGATGTTTCTCTCTCCAAAATGTACCCCTAATATTCTACTAGATGATACCATGCTCTGGAACTGGAATGATGGTATTTATCATGCTTAGTTTTCTTGGAATCTAAAACCCTAATGTAAGGTACCCGATCTTGGAGATGGTTATGTAATGGTGGTTTTTCTTCCTAGCTTTAATCTTGGTTTTGGTCACATGTATTATGCTCGTGAACCTTGATGCAGATCAAAGTTTGAATTCTATTTTGGATGTGTTAAATGTGGTTTTATCTCTCTTACATGAGGTTCTTTCATGGTGTCTTCATGACCCATGTTTTACGGTTTTTGGTGACCAATTTTGTGTGGAGATTTTCTCCTTGAAGAGGATGGTTTTTCCCTTGGTGTTTTCTTCTATTTTGGATGTGTTCATCTTCAATTTTGGTTTAGGTTCATCCATGTTTTGATGGTGGCCTTTTGCCTTAGTGGTATCTTGACCTTAGTGGTCGATACACCATGTTTTCCCTTTGGGTCAAGACACTTTAGTACTTGGTGTTTTGGTCAAAATGATGTACCTATTTTGGGTTGATGCAAGTGTTAGTTTCGGTCGAGACTTGCCTTTGGTCTTGAGGTCGAGACATGCTATCCTAGGGTGGTCAAAACCCTAATTCTTGAGGTGATCGAGACACCTTAAAGTATCACGGCCGACACCTTAAAGTGTCGCGGTCGAGACACCCTTTTGTGTGGTGGGTCGTGACACATATGAGTGGTGGTTGAGACACCATGCCCTATCACGGTCATGAATCTAGGTGGGATGGTGGTTGTGACCCTTTGATGGGTTGAGGTTGCGGTACTTGGATGGTGTGTGGTCACGACATATGTATGACACAATAAAATGATACACATACAAATGTTTATGATAGTGTTACCTAGTGCTACTGACATAATTCTCTAAGCATGGTTAATTAATGATGTTCCTTAATCCTAATATGCTCCAAGAAAGTGGAATATGGTGTACTTAAAGTTTGCTTATTGAATAAAGCTATAAAATGTTGACTCAAGGTCAATTAGGTCAATGTTGACTCACGTCTAAATTGACTAAACATGTGTTTTGATGATGACTAACCATTCCACATATTTGTGTCTAATGTCTCTAATTGAGTGATTTCAGATTAGGTATAGACACACTCCAAATGCCCTAACTTGCGCATATCAAATTGGAGAAAAGACAAGTCAAAGTCAATACAAGTGCACGTTTTTGTAATATGATGTAAATCTATTAGAATCAGGTTGTAAATCACTTCTAATGATTGTATGACTTGTAATTAAGCTTAGAAAAAATTAGGAGCACTTAGATCGAATGTTCAAGCACTCAAAAGCCATTTTCCAAAATTCACATCAGGTTGTTCATCGGTCGAGTTCTGCGAGTTGCAAACTCGAACAATCCTGATTGGATCTTGAAAATGACTTTTGATCGGTCGAGTTTACACTTCACATAACTCGACCAATGGAGTACCTGACCAATTCAATTTTCATTGGTCGGTCGAGTTTCCCCAGGACAAACTCGACAGATGGTCTAAATATCGGTTTTGTGTTTTACTCTATCGGTCGAGTTACCCTTATAGAAACTCGATCGATTGCACTGTAGGGAAAAGTGCAAAAAAGTGCTTCTAACCGTTGTGGAGTTGCAACAAGTGAAAATATATCCGTTGAAGGCCACAAAATGACTAGTTTTTGTTCTTAAGTGTTCCCAAAGGCTAAGAGGCATCCCCAGCTATAAATAGGACCCCATGGGCTTCATTACAAGGTTGAGCATTCAAGACAAAATTGTATGTGAGGTTCCTATTCTATAGTTGAGTGCTTCCTACAGCCTCCTCTCTCTCTAAGCTTAATCACTTGCTACATTCTTTAGAGTGAGTAGGAAATCTATAAGAGAGCTAGTCCTACATGTTTATCTTGTGAGGCTCTCACTTCCACCACCTCCCTATCTCTCTTTTCAACCATGAAGATGAAGGTTCTCTCTTGGCTAAGAGAGGTGAAGAAGAATAAGGGAAGGCATCCCTTGGTCAAGATCAAGGTTGAAGACTTGGAGCTAGAGTGGGTAAGCCCTTATTGAAGGCAAAAGACTCCTTGCTCAAGTGGGTAAGTCCTTGGTGGAAGCTTCTCTGAGTGAAGGTGAAGTCAAAGTTAAAGGTGGAAGATCCAAGAAGAGTGGGTAATTCCTGCAAGGATGAAGACTTTTGCAAGAGTAGGTAAGTCCTTGGAAGAAGGTGGAAGACTCCTTGCAAAGTGGGTAAGTCCTTGGTAAGGTTGAAGACTCTTTGTATTGGATAGGTAAGTCCTTTTGTGGTCATGTATTGTATCTCTTATAATGAATATAATGAAGATACAAGGTTAAGAAATCCTAGAGGTTGACCTCTCTAGATAGTGGACTGACTCACTTCTAGTTTGAAGTGTGGAACCACTCTAAATAGCTTGTCAATTGGTGTATGTTCAATCTCTCTCTCCCTTGCTATGCATGTTTTAGTTGCATACAAATTTCCTATTTAGCAACGTTATCTTGTGATATATCTTGAAGGTCTAATGAATTTTGTTTAAGTGCATTCAGCTCTATTCACCCCCCCCTCTAGAGCATCTAATCACCCATCTAGGATTCAACAATTGGTATCAAAGTGGGCTTCTCCAAGCATACTTCAACAAGTAGGAGAAGATGGGTGACTACCAAGGAGGGAGATACTTGATCATCCTATCAATCTTTGATGGGAGCAATTTCCTCTATTGGAGAAGAAGGCTTCAATTCTACATCCAAAGATCAAGTCTTGAGATGTGGCAAATGGTGAACAGCCCATACAAGCTACCAAAGACAAAGATTGAAGAATGGGATGATGCTACCTTGAAGAAAGCAACCTTGAATGCTAGAGCCATGCACATCCTCTATGCATCCATGACCTCCACCAAGTTCAACCAGATTTCTTCATGTAAAACAGCCTATGAGGTATGGAGAAAGCTATGCATCACCTATGAGGGGAAAGATCAAGTGAAGGAAAGAAAAGTCTACATGCTCAAAGGGTTGCTTGAGAACTTCAAGATGGGAAAGGAGGAGAGGATAGCCAACATGTACTCCAGGCTCGACACCATTGTGAATGGTCTTGCTGTTCTAATACATCCTATGAGTAGAGGAGAGATCAACTTTAAGATCCTTAGAATTCTCCCCAAGAGGTGGTAACCCAAGGTGACTTCCATTGAAGAAGCAAGGTCTCTTAAGGATGTCCCTATTGAAGAGCACATTGGAAATCTACAAGCACATGAAGCCACACTTGACAAGAGGGAGGAAGTAGAAAGAAAAGAAGAGAAAGAACTCAAGAGAATGAAGAAGGCTGAAATCAAAGCTCAAATCAAGGCTATTGTTGGTCAAGCCTCTCCATCCCCTCAAGTTGAAGAAGATGCCATGTACTCCAAGGATAGATTCTACAAAGGCAAGAATTCCTCCTCCATCTGGTGCCTCAAATATGGAAAGAAGGATCACTACAAGGAAGATTGCCCACAAGGAAAAAAGACCCATCTTCACAAGAGAAGAGAAGAGAAGTACAAGAAAAAGGAGAAATGGCACTCAAGCTCAAGTGACTCCTCCAACTCAAGCTCAAGTGAAGATTCAAGTGAAGGATCAAACTCAAGCTCTAGTGATGAAGGATAATGCCATTTTGCTCTTATAGCATCAACAAGTAAGGACTCAAGTGAGGTAAATCTAAACTCTTTAGATAAAGAATCTTTGATTGCTATTATTCATGATACTTGTGCCTCTCTTAAGTCTTATAAAAGGAAAGAGAAAAAGCTTGCTAGAATTGTTGATAATATGCATGTAGAATTAGATGATCTTGAACATGCTAATTCTTGCTTGCTTGATGATAAAAATGATTGTCTTAGTCAAGTAGATTCTCTTAAACTTGAAGATGCTAGTTTGTTTGATAAGTTTAAATTTCTAGAAGCTAAACCTCTTATGCCTAGTTCTAATGAAGAGCATACTTTAATTGTTGATTCTCTCTTGCATGATATTGATGTTCTTAAATATGAAAACAAGGACAAATATTTTGTTTTGCAAGAATTAGAATCTAAAAATGGTGTTTATCTTTCCAAGATTGCTTTGCTTGAAACAGAAAATGCCTCCTTGCTTGCTAAAATCAATGTGCATGAAACTTGTTCTAGTTCTACTAGTAGAGAGAATGATGTTGCTGCTCTTCATATTGATAGAGATTCTTATTTAACTAAAGCTCTTTTCTTAGAAAATGATCTTCTGCATGCTAGAGATAATATCAATCATTTGTCTTCTACAATTACTTCTCTTATGCATGATAATGATGGTTTGAGATATTCTTGGCAAAGATTCTTAGTTTGTAAAAAGAATCTTAATGACATCCTACACCATACTACTAAATAGATTGGTAGACATGGTTTAGGATATGATAGTAGTCAAAGGAACAACAAAGGTAAAGGACCTCCAATATTCCATGGAGAATCCTCTAGTTCTAAGACTATGGGCACATGCAACTATTGCAATAATTTTGGTCATTATTCTACTTGTTGTCCTTTTAGGAAAGCACCCAAGAGAAATAGGACTTGGGTTGCTAAGCTAACCCCTCCAGACCCAAAAACGTGATTGGGGACCATTTCATCTTTCTTCTTGTAGGTACTTGCTAATGGATTGACTTGAGCTATAGAATTGCAAATTGACTTCTCAATCCACATGAAAGAAGAAAGGTGAGATGTGTAGAGGGTGATAACAAGTGGAAAAAGGAATGGTAAGAACAAAGGTAATGTTTTCTTGCTTATAACCATATCTAACTTGTTTTTTTCAAGTTAGTGTGCACTATGCATGTGGTTTTTGAGTCAAAAGTGGTATTTTGGGATTCTCTTCACACTCTTGCTCAAAAACTATTTCTAATGCTTTCATAGTGCATTACTAACTTGCTTACACATGTTTGGATATGGCTTATATTTTTAGTATGCCTTTAAATATGTTTTTATGATATATATGTGCCTTTTGATAGCAGCTCTGTCGGTCGAGTTTGCCCTATTTGAAACTCGACTGATAGGCACCAATGGGTGTTGCCAGCATTTGTCATCGGTCGAGTTGTCATTGCACAGAACTCGACCGATAACACTGTGCACAGAATATACATTTGGCTTATTGAATGAGAATTTCCCTCTCAACTAGATTTTCTCGACCAATAGCCTTATTCTTTGGCACTAACATTTGGTACCTTTATATATGCATATTTCCATGCTCTAAATTGCCTATCTTGCTTACAACTCTATCTCTCTAATTGCTCTAAATTGGTATACCTATATCTTGTAATTACTTGCTTTGAGTTGTTTTGCAGGTTTTGATGATGATCTCTTTAGATCTCTTGGTTGTGTCTTAAATTGCTTCCGTTGTGCTCTAACTTGCTACATCTCTCTAGGTGTATATCTTATTTTGATACAACCTTGAGGTTTTTAGGGGAAATCATCTTTTGGTAAGAATGCATACTTTTTAGTGAGTCATATCCTTTCATGCTTCTGAAATTGCATATCTCTTTATTTGGATATATCTCTACATCTACTCATAGCTTGCTTTATCTTGTGTATCTTTTGGTATCTCTTGCTATGATCTAGATCCTACTAGTAGCCCTAACTTGTGATAACATCTACTAGTGGTTCACATACATGTAGTTCTAACCTTGTTTATAATTGGTATCTTTGCTCATCTAGTGGTATTTCACTATATGTTATGCTTGTCTCTTGTTTCATACTTGCTCAAGCTTGTTCCTTGAATTGCATATCTACTATCTTGAGTTGCTTGCATAACTTTGTGATGCAGGATACATAGAGCTACATTGTATGTAGAAATTGGAGTATTTTTGGATTTTATGCAGATTTTGCTCCAGTTTCAGTTTTTGGTGCAAGACTAGTGTTTTTTATGAAGAAACGACCTTCTGAGCAAGAATTATCGCTTTGCCATGAGCCCTGATACTTTTTTGGAAAATTATGTCATCTTGAGGGTCAAAATTGTGTTTTATTATTTTTCTACAACACTTTATCTTGCATTTTGGGTTGTTCAAGTGCATGCTTTAACTTGCTTTTCTTTCTATGCTTGGACAAGCCCCTAGATGTGCTCTTCTACTCTCATTATATAAACTTTTGTTATCTCCTTTCTCTTAATAAGTGGTGTTTCTTATTTCTTCATACCCCCACTTTTTGAAATGATAAAGGGGGAGAAATGTATGTCTTCTTTTAACATAATAGGGAGAAGGCATGTCTTACATGAAGAGGAGAAGTATGTCCATGTAAGGGGGAGAAGGTAAAAAGGGAGAAGACATATATGTGTAGAATATATATGAGTAGAAGACATAGTATACTATAAATGTTATGAAAGCTAACCATGCAGGATAAATAGCATCAATTGAGGGGGAGAATGAGAACTCCATGCGCATCAATTGAGGGGGAGCATATGAGCTCAATCCTATTGAAACCCCTAGGTTTCTATGAAGGTATGATTTTACTTAAAATCTTTCAATATATTTATGGAATGGTTTGTCATCTTCAAAAAGGGGGAGAATGTTGACTCAAGGTCAATTAGGTCAATGTTGACTCACGTCTAAATTAACTAAACCCGTGTTTTGATGATGACTAACCATTCCACATATTTGTGTCTAATGTCTCTACTTGAGTAATTTTAGATTAGGTATAGACACACTCCAAATGCCCTAACTTGCGCACATCAAATTGGAGAAAAAGACAAGTCAAAGTCAATACAAGTGCATGTTTTTGTAATATGATGTAAATCCATTAGAATGATGTTATAAATCACTTGTAATGATTGTATGACTTGTAATTAAGCTTAGAAAAAATCAGGAGCACTTAGATCGAATGTTTAAGCACTCAAAAGCCATTTTCTAAAATTCACATCAGGTTTTTCATCGGTCGAGTTCTGTGAGTTGCAAACTCGACCAATCCTGATTGGATCTTAAAAATGACTTTTGATTGGTCGAGTTTACACTTCACAGATATCGACCAATGGAGTACCTGACCAATTCAATTTTCATTGGTCGGTCGAATTTCCCCAAGACAAACTCGAACGATGGTCTGAATATCGGCTTTGTCTTTTACTCTATCGATTGAGTTACCCTATAGAAACTCAACTGATTGCACTGTAGGGAAAAGTGCAAAAAAGTACTTCTAGCCGTTTTGGAGTTGCAACAAGTGAAAATATATCTGTTGCATGCCACAAAATGGCTAGTTTTTGTTATTAAGTGTTCCCAAAGGCTAAGAGGCATCCCCAGCTATAAATAGGACCCCATGGGCTTCATTCCAAGGTTGAGCATTCAAGACAAAACTCTATGTGAGGTTCCTATTCTATAGTTGAGTGCTTCCTACAGCCTCCTCTCTCTCTCTCTAAGCTTAATCACTTGCTACATTCTTTAGAGTGAGTAGGAAATCTATAAGACAGCTAGTCCTACATGTATATATTGTGAGGCTCTCACTTCCACCACCTCCCTATCTCTCTTTTCAACCATGAAGATGAAGGTTCTCTCTTTGGCTAAGAGAGGTGAAGAATAATAAGGGAAGGCATCCCTTGGTCAAGATCAAGGATGAAGACTTGGAGCTAGAGTGGGTAAGCCCTTGGTGAAGGCAAAAGACTCCTTGCTCAAGTGGGTAAGTCCTTGGTGGAAGCTTCTCTGAGTGAAGGTGAAGTCAAAGTCAAAGGCAGAAGATCCAAGAAGAGTGGGTAATCCCTGTAAGGCTGAAGACTTGTGCAAGAGTAGGTAAGTCCTTGGAAGAAGGCGAAAGACTCCTTGCAAAGTGAGTAAGTCCTTGGTAAGGTTGAAGACTCTTTGTATTGGATAGGTAAGTCCTTTGGTGGTCTTGTATTGTATCTCTTATAATGAATATAATGAAGATGCAAGGTTAAGAAATCCTAGAGGTTGACCTCTCTAGGTAGTGGACTGACTCACTTCTAGTTTGAAGTGTGGAACCACTCTAAATAGCTTGTCAATTAGTGTATGTTCAATCTCTCTCTCCCTTGATATGCATGTTTTAGTTGCACACAAATTTCCTATTTAGCAACCTTATCTTATGATATACCTTGAAGGAGTAATGAGTTTTTTTAAAGTGCATTCAGCTCTATTCACCCCCTCTCTAAAGCATCTAATCACCCATCTAGGATCCAAAATAAACCCTAACCCTAATGTGGGCCATGTGATGTGTTTGCTTCTCTCTCTTGAAGTGGTTATCATATTATGATGTTTCTCTCTCTCATTTATGAGCCCCTAACCATGCAGGTGAAATTAATGACATGGCTTGTGTATGCTATGGTGATTATTATGTGACATTTGTGATGGCCTTATGAATGGCAGTGCTATGAGTATCATCTGGTGATGATGTGACTAGTTCACACCTTATACATTTTATATCTTCTGGAGTTGCATTATTCCCTTATCTTAGTAGAGTTTGTTTTGTTTGTATGTTGTAACTTGATTGATGCTAAAATATACCCAATTGGCTTAATTAATCAAGTGAAAATCTAATCATGTAGGTGCCATGTGCCATAGATCCTTTCCAGTGTCAGGTTTAATTGTTGGATTGGTGAAACAAGTATAAATTGGAGCGCGTATTTTTTCATATGTGGGGGTGCAAGTCCAATATTTCCTTGCCTCCACAATTACAAGTGGTGTTAGATAGGCATGTGTGAGATACTCTCCTTATGATATGGATGGCCATGGGTGAGCCGGTTCTTTCTTTTTAGAATGGCCATGCTTGAGCCAGTTCTTCTAGCATCGTACTTGCACCAAGGTGAACTAGGTGTGATTATATATATATATATGTGTATATATATATATACATATATATATATATATGGATGGCCATTCGTGAGCCAATCCTTCAACTTGACTATATGTCATTGTTGTAGTTGACTGATATGTCTCTACAGTGTTTTCTCGTGTGCTGACCAAGAGGTGTTTGGTGAGGTCGTGGATTCCGGCTCTTCCATGGACCTTGTATGGCATCGATTTTGACTTAGTAGTGATATGGTTGGATTTGGATGGTACGACTCAAATCCTCAGGGCAATAATACAAATTGTAATACAACTGTGTAGTGTATTTTGCTTAGGGTCAAATGTGAATAACATTGGTTGAGCCCTTTGCCCTATCGTTGTACTGATTTCTTGAATTGTAAGGCAGTAAGAGAAGTCAACTGTTATACATATTCTTCATATTTCTTTTTAGAATATTAATTGTCCTACTCATTGATAACTGCCTAGTCTTGCTTAATCTGCTATATCTACTGGATACATATTGTTTAGTTGAATCTGCTTAACCTGTTTAGTGCTTTACCTACTTGCTTAGTTATGTGTGCTTTAATAGACGTTGGCAAAGAGTTATATCTCTCGCTGGGACGTTTGGTCTCACCCTGTGGGTTTCCACGTCTTTTAGGTGGTCATGCACAAAGAGGTAGAGATTGTGCAGTGAAGGAAGGGCAGGATCAAGAGTAGTAGTTGATAAGGTTGGATGTGGTTCTAGTCTTTTGGTGGCTGAGTCCTAGATGTTGTCCATGTGCACTTAGGTCTTTGGTGGTGTTCACATGTGTTTTGTGGATACGTTATCAGTATGAGGTTTTGGGCTTGCGGGCCATGTATGTAATATATGGCATGTGTGTATGTATGTATGTATATATATGGAACAGATATCTCAGTAACAGGTTGATGACAGGAATGATGATGGATAGTGATTTAAGCACCTTGTGAGTTGATATATGTAATGTCTATGGTAGGCTTGTGGACTTATATGTGATAAGTTTTGGTTTAAAGTGTTTTTTAGAAATTGGTTTTAATTACCTATGTTTTCTGGTAATCTGCTTGTTTGGTTTTAATTCTGTGTTTAGTTTTGAGTAATCTCATTTATGGCACGTCGAGGTATCACAGAAACAATCAAGTCTTGGGACAAATCAGCCAACTGCTACATAGAACAATATAGCAGGAACATCAACTAGCTACTGACCAGGGATGATCTTGAATCCCAAACACAGAAAGCAGAGAAATCCTTCATGATGTTAGTAGAATAATGGAGAGAACTTGTCTCACATATTGACCACAAGATATCCAATAAGAAAAACATATGCATGGTTATGAATTTGGTCTCCCTAGCATTGACAAACATGATGACTCTTTAATCACACAAGTCATTTTCAGATCGCATCCAATCTTATAAAAATATATAGGTTGTGATAAACAAGGAAGTGTTTATCTATATTGGCCTCACCCTTAGCATTATTGCCAAACTAGTTGGCTAGATAGGGATGAAATCAACGACAACAACGGTCAGTGCCATTTCTATCTGATGGAGCTTCCACTCACATGGAATTGCGTGCACCACTAAAAATCCTAAAGATAATAAGTCTTTAGGTTTATCCTTGCTTATACTAGATTAAAACTCCACCCACGTGTGCTAGAACACGTGGAAGTCTTATCGTAGTATAGTTAAGGGTCGAATCCATAGGACAACGGTCTTGTTAGGATCAACAAGATAGAAAATGTTAGAATTTCATTTAGCTCCTTAACAGTTGGTATTTAGATCAAAGAGTTGGTTTGGTTGGTTAAACTAAGTGCAAGTAAAGAAAAATCAAGAAAGTAAATTTAAGATTGTAAACAATGTTAAGAAATCACTAGGATGTGATCGACTTTCACCACCACTACGCATGGATCAAAACATGCAACATAATAACATAACTTGCAATAAGAGTCTAAACAGTTAGTATCTTTGTAGATTTAGTTTCCTTTCGGACAACTAACTACGAGAAGTGTGGGAATGTTACAATGCCATCCATACCCAAATGAATGGTCACTTGCTTTGCATCATTCCCTTCGCAAAGTGTGTTCCTCGACTTATCAAGGTTGTACTTTCATACATCAACTGATTCCATTTCATAGTATGAAAGTACGACGATGGAAGTGAGTTTACTCCATTTCTTGAAAGACACTCCTAGATCCCGAAACAGATGCATGGTGGTTACATGCATCAAGAACCAACATTCAATCGAGATTCGAATCTAATAGTACAAACGTAGACAATTCATACTAAAAGATAATAGGTAACACAAGTTGGTGATCAAGCAACAAGCATTCATTAAACGATTGATGTTGAACTGAAAAGAAAGAATATCTCTATTCCAAACTTATGGATTACATTGCATGAAATGAAAACATGGGTAGCGGGGATACTCCCCGCACCCTAGTGTATAAGACTACTCGCTCATGGCAAGGACAAAGAAGGAGGCGAGAAGAGAGAGAGAGAATGTCATCTCCATGAAGGAGGGAGGAAGATCGACCCCTTGGAGAGAGAGAGTAATGATCTTCACACTTCATAGGTTGCTTGATGATGAATCCTCCTCTTGCCACCTTCTTTGGTGATGAGAGAGAAAGTAGCTTCTGGATGGAGTATGGATCTCAGACCGGCAGCCTTCGGGCAGTGGATGGAGGATGGAACAGTTCTGGGATAGTAGAGGCAGCCTTTGGACATCTGAAGACTTGATACTTTGTAAGGACCCTTTGGGTCTTATTTATAGGCTTTGAGTGAAGTCCAAACGGTTTGAGCGGTTTTGGGCCCAAACGGTCATGAAAATCGTTTGGGTTCTGAGACCGTTTGGACTCTCTCGGTTTTGAAACCGTTTGGACTCTCTCAGTTTTGAAACTATTTGGACTCTCTTGATTTGGAAACCGTTTGAGTCCTTGCGGTCTTGAAACCGTTTGCCTTTATTCTGTTTTGGGATCGTGTAACTTTATACGGTCTTGGGACCGATTGGCTTCATTCAATCTTGGGACCGTTTGGTGCCCATTCGGTCTTGGGACCGTTTGGTGCCCATTCGGTCTTGAGACCGTTTGGTGCTTTTGTAAATTTTTTTGTGCTTTTCTATAAGAAATAAAAGAAGAAAAGTTATTTTAATGGTATATTTGCAATAAAGTGGAAAGTTAAAGATTTTATCTAATTTATCTAAGAAAGAGTATGGAAAATTGAGAAAAACCAATAAGATAACATCGAAAAATGGGAGGTTATCACCCCCCTAACTTAGAGTCTAGCTTGTCCTCAAGCTAGATAGAGCTAAGGCACGTAGTGGCGAGGCGATTTTATTTGGTTAAGATTTTCATACTCTTGCTTCAATTCTAAACCAGAGATCTCCTAAGGTCGTATCGGGGCTTTTGCTTGCCCTAACTCTTTTAGGTGTTGAGAGTTGCTTGGATCTCATATTTCTTCCATATCATGTAGCTCGCATTGGGACCACCTTTTTTTTTCTTGATTTTATCTTGTGCATGTCATCGACTCTAATCGGTTTTATACTTCTTTGAAAATCCTACCGGAAGATAGAGTGGGTATGAAGGTTGGCTAAAGGTTGTTGTGTAACTCCCCCTTCAAGTGGGGGAGGGTTTGTCTATGCATTTAGGGTCTCACTACCGGGCACGATACATCTGCCTTTGTGAGGGCAGCTGAATGTACCGGTCGGGCGAGCCCTTTATCAACCTTTTCATATATTTGGATACCTTAGGGTTTCACTACCGGGAACGACACATCTACCTTTGTGAGGGCAGTTGAATGTACCGGCTGGGCGAGACCTTTATTGGCTCTTTCATATAGATCCTTATGCGTGGCACAACTCTCATATTTTTATTCAACACTCGGGCTTTTATTCGTAAACTCACAGGCTTAGGATTTTGGATTTTTGGGGTTTTGATTGGGCGGCCAAGCCTCTTTTATTAAAGAGAAGAAAGTTGTTCTTAGAGTTTCTCGACATGCACTTATTTGTTTTTTACTTGGTGGTCCACTTGTGAGGTTTCTTGATTTGGATGTCACCTGATATCCCTCCCGTCCTTGAGAGTGTTTGGCTTGTTTCGGCCCTGATGTTAACTTGTAGAGAATCATATGTAGAATTGAAGCAAAGGCATGAAAATCTAGTGTGAAGGTACTTTATTAATTCGCCATTACATGCATATATGTTATTCTTGTTATTGCTTTTGAGGACTAACTGGATTCTAAATTTAGTTGGGGATGACTTTTTCCAAGAGGGATGTTATTCTTATGTGCAGGATTTATTTTAACAGAGGAATTACTTAAAACAAAATCTAAAAGTGCAAATAAGGCTAAAGATTTTGTACATAATTGAAAGAGAAGGTAGAGAGGGAAGGGTTTTTAAAAAATGATACCTCACCCTTGTCTAGTGTACTCCCCCCCCTAACTTATCACTCACTCTATCCTCAGAGTGTCAAAGTGGTAGGTTGATAAGTACAAGGACAAGGGCATTAGGCTTCTGTTAGTCCTTTGTTAGCTCCAGGCGTTCGGAGAATATTAGTTGCGAACTTTCCACGTAGAGCATGATAATCCACATCCGTCATGTCCTCTACTGGTCTTCCAAGGACTATGATGGTGTACATCTAGTAGAGGACGTGGAAGCCGCAGTCATTTGACTCTCATAGTTGTTGGGGACATCTGTGGCTGAAGGCTGGGCAATGAAAGTGTTCTTTATCGTACGCCCTTGTGTGCTTGCTTAAGAGATCGTGGAGTTTGTCAGCACACTCCTTTGCCACCTCCTCCGTGGGCGTGTTAGCTGTCAGAGCATATTGTCTCTGGTTTGCATCAAACTGGCTATCAGAACTATTGTAGATGATAGTTGTTCCGTCGTGAAGGTTTGTTGCCAGCAGCATCCAGTGCTCTGAGTGAAGGAAAGGAAGCATAATGAACTTCTGAGTTGTATGTTGGAGGTAAGAGATGAGTGCATCCGTAGTTCCGAAGTTCTTTAGCTTTAGGAGATCATCCTTCATATATGCTGACGCCATATAAACCGTAGGGTGATTCCGTCCGAGTAGATATTGATAGGCGGTCATCAGACTCACGGATAGAGACCCTTTGAATTGAATAGTTTCACAGAGCGTATCTGCCATAACTAGAATATCTCTGGCTAGAAAAATAAGATCATCTCTCTCGGCATATAGCCTCGACATGAGGAGTCGGAGTTCACTGTCGGAGAGAGTCTTGCAAGTTGTAAGGTCAAAATTAGGGAACGTCGGTTCAATGGCAGATAGGGGCACCTTTTGTGAAGATGGTCTGTTGCTGGTGGCCACGATTAGCAATTCGGTGTCCCCTTTATCATCCGCCATATCAAAAGAGTAAGGGTCCCATTGTTTCTTCTCGGGGACCTTGGCGGGTTGTTGTTTCTCCAACTCCTTTATTGTTTTCTGGAATGGCTATTTTTGAGGACGTTGGATGGCCGAGTAGAGGTAGCGAGGGACGTCGTCAGGTGACATAGTTGGGTCCTTAAAGAACCTTCTGTCACATATTAGCTCCATGGCGTAACGTCCTCGTAGAGAATGAAAATCCTCTGTGGCCAGCTCAATGAAAGGGATTTGTTGATTGAGCGCTTAGATGTGGCGTATAGTGTAGAAAGCGCAATCCCCAGATCCTTCTTATGTTTGGACTTGTGGGTTTATTATCTTGAACCAGGGTTGGCTCCAACCCTGGTGGAGAGATGGGCTTGCGGCCCAAATCAATTTCAGAAGCCATAAAGGGATGCATCTGGCCTCCCCAGCTTCAATACTAGCAAAACTAATTATACCGGCCTTTAGTTCACTGGCGCAAAAATTGTACACATTGGCATCTCGAGCCGCGGTGTCCACGATCATTAACATCCAGTGGCCAGAAACTTGAAAGAGCACAGTAATATAGCGTGCCTTTCTGGCAATCTCCCTCTACAACTGCTCGATAGATTTGTTTTGTTAAATCTTTATATAATAGACTCATGGCCAGAGCAGGTGAAGAGTTAAGTACTGGTTGCTACCGTTTAGAGCTTCTGTAGATTTCAATAGAATTGGCAAGGAGGACACGGAAGATTGCCATCTTCACCGCTGACTGTGGTCGAAGGATGGTGCGGAAATCTTCACGTGTCAACTTGTACTGAGTCTTTGTATTATGGTAGATAACATCTCCCCCTTATTTGGCATCATCTATGATAGTGTTTAGGATGAAGATATCTTGAGCATCTAGGGTAGAGATGGTCGCCATGTCTAAATCGTTCATCTTGTGAGGTAGAGGTGGCGGCGGGGGAAGCTCTTATGGAGGGTGGGAAGAAGTCTGCTCCAAATCGTCTATGTAGTGCTGCAGATCTTTGTCTTTATCTGAATCAGAAGCAGAGTCAAGATTTTCATCTGTATCTAAACTGACTCTTTCTAATTCTTCCTGTTTTGGGGGAAGGGGTGAAGATTGCTCTGGGCGGAGTGTTGTGGAATATCTGGTTGTGGTTGACTCATGTTGGTTCTAAATAAACATTTTGGAACTCAGCAAAAGCTGCTTCTTTGGCGGTTTCCCCCAGAGATCCCATTGCAGAATAGTCAAGAAATTGATCCCCATATGACATGTTAACGTTGTCATTGTGAGTAGGGGATTTAGGATCTTTATCACCTTCTTGGTGATTTTTCTGTTGTCCTGGTGCAGCTCCGCGGCTGGGGCCCTCCCCAGCATTGTCTGGGTCATCAGATTTATCATCTGAGTAGGTGTTATTGTTGGAGTCAGCCGAGGAGTCAGAATCCTCATCTTCATCTTCTTCTTCATCATCTTCTTTGTCTGTCGCCTTATCTGTGGTCTTCTTTGGTGGAGGCTTCTTGCACTGCCGGTGGAGTGCTTGTAGTTCATCAAAAGCCACTTGTGCATGCTCATGTGTTTCAAGCAATGCGTTGTGGGTTTCTTTGAGATCTGAATAACGAGCCTCGGCGGAGAGGAGTCGTGCAGAAAGGTTCGTCACTTGAGCTCTTAATTGGTTTAAAACTCCACCCATGTATGCTAGGATACGTGGAATTCTTATCATAGTATAGTTAAGGGTCGAATCCACAGGACAACGGTCTTGTTAGGATCAACAAGATAGAGAACGTTAATATTTCATTTAGCTCCTTAACAGTTGGTATTTAGATCAAAGAGTTGGTTTGGTTGGTTAAACTAAGTGCAAGTAAGCAAAAGCAAGAAAGTAAATTTAAGGTTGTAAACAATGTTAAGAAATCACTAGGATGTGATCGGCTTTCACCACCACTACGCATGGATCAAAACATGCAACATAATAACATAACATGCAATAAGAGTCTAAACAGCTAGTATCTTTATAGATTTAGTTTCCTTTCAGAGAATTAACTACGAGAAGTGTGGGAATGTTGCAATGCCAGCCATCCCCAAACGAATGGTCACTTTCTTTGCATCATTCCCTTCGCAAAATGTGTTCCTCGACTTATCAAGGTTGTACTTTCATATGTCAACTGATTCCATTTCATAGTATGAAAGTACGACGATGGAAGTAAGTTTACTCCACTTCTTGAAAGACACTCCTAGATACTGAAACAGATGCATGGTGGTTACATGCATCAAGAACCAACATTTAATCGAGATTTGAATCTAATAGTACAAACGTAGACAATTCATACTAAAAGATAATAGGTAACACAAGTTGGTGATCAAGCAAAAGCATTCATTAAACGATTGATGTTGAACTGAAAAGAAAGAATATCTCTATTGCAAACTTATGGATTACATTGTATGAAATAAAAACATGAGTAGCGGGGCTACTCCCCGCACCCTAGTGTATAAGACTACTCGCTCATGGCAAGGACAAAGAAGGAGGCGAGAAGAGAGAGAGAGAACGTCATCTCCTCGAAGGAGGGAGGAAGATCGACCCCTTGGAGAGAGAGAGCAATGATCTTCACACTTCATAGGTTGCTTGATGATGAATCCTCCTCTTCTCACCTTCTTTGGTGATGAGAGAGAAAGTAGCTTCTGGATGGAGTATGGATCTCAGACCGGCAGCCTTCGGGCAGTGGATGGAGGATGGAACAGTTCTGGGACAGCAGAGGCAGCCTTTGGACATCTGAAGACTTGATACCTTGTGAGGACCATTTGGGTCTTATTTATAGGCTTTGAGTGAAGTCCAAACGGTTTGGGCAGTTTTGGGCCCAAACGGTCATGAAAACCGTTTGGGTTCTGAGACCGTTTGGACTCTCTCGGTTTCAAAACAGTTTGGACTCTCTCAGTTTGGAAAACGTTTGAGTCCTTGTGGTCTTGAAACTGTTTTCCTTTATTTGGTCTTGGGACCGTGTAACTTTATGCGGTCTTGGGACCGGTTGGCTTCATTCGGTCTTGGGACCGTTTGGTGTCCATTCGGTCTTGGGACCGTTTGGTGCCCATTCGGTCTTGGGATCGTTTGGTGCCCATTCGGTCTTGGGACCGTTTGGTGTCCATTCGGTCTAGGGACCGTTTGGTGCTTTTGTAATTTTTTTTGTGCTTTTCTATAAGAAATAAAAAAAGAAAAGTTATTTTAATGGTATATTTGCAATAAAGTGGAAAGTTAAAGATTTTATCTAATTTATCTAAGAAAGAGTATGGAAAATTGAGAAAAGTCAATAAGATAACATCGCAAAATGGGAGGTTATCACTATCCTAGAACATACGATAGAAATAAAAAGGTACATGCGACTACAACTACCACCATAACTTCCCCAATGCCAATGGCCCCATCTCAGCAACATTAGCCAATACTGATCCAACAAGGATGGAAATAACCACTCCCAAACTTCTATTGTTGATGGCAATATTGCCCTCCAATTTAGGATTTGATACAAAAGCTTGTGTCTCCCAAAGTGGTGACCCAAACAACAACATCGTCCAAGCAAGCATTGGCTACAGCTCCAAAGACCCCTATGAGGGTGCGGTCTGATAGATTCTTGCCATGACACACTCCATGAAGGTTCACTCCACTAAGATTCTCTTACAACTCCACCTTCCTAAAGATAACACTCCCTATTCATGTTCCAGATGTAGTGGTTACTTCCAAACCCACTTCCAAACAATTTCAATCAAACAAATTCTATAGATATCATCATTCTCCTAAACACCTTATAGACATATATTGATTCGTCATGCACTCCATGCAAGATCTAATAGATGATGGCATGCTTGAGCTATTACGTGATTCTCGTACAGTTCATACTATGTCAATTAATTCTTGAGGAGCTTTCCAATCTCTAGGACTCCAAAACCATTAAAGAACTAAAGTATCTAGGGTCAAAGGGGTGAATGGGGATGGAAGGATTTTCTCTAATTCTTTGAGAGAGACATGGGACACCTATAGAACATAGGCTAGACACAACTCAAATAAGGCTACCCTCAAAATCGTAATTCCTCTACTCAAGATGATGGAGGAAAGTGGAAGGTTATACCTCACTGCCTATGTCCAACAAATGTTCGAAGCAACCCATGCAATAAGATTACAAGAGTAGCCTTGAGTGGGACTGCACCCTGAGCAGCAATCTTCTGTGACTCCAGGACTAGTGAAAAATTTCTAGCCTTGGTACCATCTAAAGATCACTTCATGACCATCTCTTTTTAAACAAAGATTGAGGGATTCATGGAGTCACAAAATGAGCTTCTCCATGAACTATGGGAAAGTTTACAATATCTGGAACAAAAGGGCTCCCCGCCACATCCAGATAAGAACCAAAACCAACATGCCTTCTTCCATTTCCATAGGTTTAAGGGTCATAACACAAACAAATGTAAGGCCTTAAAAAGAGAGATTATGTGACACAAGGAGGACAATCCCTAAAGTTTAGTTTATTCTATCCAAGCACCCCACCTTCATAGAGTCTATTGATGTTTCCGAACAGAGAAAGGTATCAACACCAAATTACATGATAAATATTCCTATGACATCTTTAGAAAGATTGACAACATTGTCAAGCATCAAAATCCCGACATTAGTACTTGTTGTACAAACAAGAAGTAATTCTAACGATCACATCCAGATAGTGGCCATGAAATTGTCTCCCTTTACCCCTCACCAAGTCTGGTGGGATCTTCAACCTGTCGTGTGCACCTCTAAGGATTCACATTACAGGCCTAATTCCAACAAAATAGGTTTCAACCCCAATCACATAGGCAAGACATTTGAATAAGGTTGAAGTTCATTTTAAATCTCCTACATATGAGGAACAAACTTCCAATGAGTCGTCATCAATAGAATTTGTTGTGGACAAGTAGAAAATAAATGTTACTGCCAGCATTGGTTTGGCTTTAACATCAACATTTGACTTCGTCCAACCAAAAGGCTTTTGTAGTCACACCTGACACGTCTATCAAGAAATTGAGTTTGTTCAAATCCAACCAAGTAACACCAGCCCATGTGTTCTTGTTCTCACATACCAGTAAGCGAGGATGTATCATCATCATAACTTCATCAACATTAGAAGTGACTACACAGTCTTATGACATTTTAGGACACATGAAGAAGGCCTATATGTTCATCTTTAAGTGGGACTTTATACAAAGCTCAACCACACATCGCTCTGCTATTCAAAAAATCTTGTAAGCATGTGTATCCAATCGAGAAACATGCTAAAACAATTACTCGGATCATCAAGACAAAGTAAACTCTCAAAGAATGAGATTAGCTGGTCTTGATTCCAACCAACCATTATACATTGCCATCAAGCATGATTACATGTAAGTGCCTCTGGTTTTCATGACAATGGCACTGGACTCAATGTTTGCCTGTTGAATACCTTTGAAACACTTGACATCGAGTCTAGTGAGATCCAAGACAGCAATACTACTTCAGTTGCCTTTGACGGGTCTCTAAAAAAAGTCACGGGAGAGATCCAACTGCAGATGCAGATGGGTCCAAAATTGGCACTCAAACATTTATTGTCATGGAAATCAACGCCTCCTTTGATCTCTCGTTAGGACGTCCGGGGATACACAAAAATTAGGTGACGCCTTCAGCCCTACATTAGCGCCTCAAAATTTAGACATGGCAATGTAGTAATTGCAGTTACTAGGGTAGGGATCTTTTGCCCGAGACAATCACTCTTATTAGGTCTATGGACCTAGACTTGTGCTTTCGTTCATCACCGAGAGAGACAATCAGTTATATACCCAAACAATTGTGATTGTTCGCACCTATTCAGCATGAAGTCGCTACCTCCGGGCATTGAAGCACATGAGCCTAGAACTCGGCTGAGAATTAGGTAAGATGCACGACTCAAATGGACTTGGCTATAGGGGACCTCCTAGCAAAAAATGTAGATACCTGATTACGGCATGGTCAACTCTTTGAGTATCTCAATCGCCAAAAGAAAAAGAGTCAATGGACAATCTCCTAAATGCAATCAAATCCAACAACAAAAAAGAATATGCACGGTTCCACCATGAGGTGTGTGAATGCAACATCAGTCAAGCTGAGCCTTACACAACCAAGGATGGTGAGTAATATTAAACACATATCATTCATCAACAACGGCCCTCAAGCCCCTACAGTTTCCATACGAAAAGTAAATAATGTCAAAATCATCAACAAGTACTACACCCCGGCACTTGTCTGATCATTTCACCGTATGTAAAGACTTTTGTTATTAGAGAATTGCACTTTTGAAGCCAATATCCGCCAAGCCAAAATGCTATCTATTATTTTCAGATTTGCCCCAAAATTTTGAAAACAAAGTAGTAGAATTACAAACATCCGAGGAGAACCAAGTGATTGTCAAGTCCCCGACTAACAAAAAAGAGGGTTAAAAAAAAATCATTCTGAGATAACCCAGTCATCCCAATAGTTCAGAAATCCTAACACCCACTCTAAAGGACGTGAGGGATTGTCTTGAAAGAAACTCGCTTCTTTCTCTCTCATTCACCCATTATCCGTTACTCTACAGCTGTAGTTCTTTGGATATATGATTTATATTTAGATACGACATTGAGGTTTGTCTCCACCCACCCACCTGACTATCTATTTTACTCATTAAAATTTACACAAATTGTTGATAAAAAAAAAAAAAGCAATCACTAGTCTGACTCAAATCAACTAGAGTTGTCTTTTGTTTTCTGAAAAAAAAAAGGCACATACTTTCTTAAATTTGACGTGAATGATCTAAAAGTGTTGCATGTTGTGAAAACACTACTAACCTAATCAATCCAAATTGTTGTAATTTCAGCACAATAGACAACCTTTTGACTGAATACTACTTAATCTGGACCTGGAATTGTGTCTCGATCAAGTCAGCTCCGGTAAATGTATCCGTTCAAGTTTGTCGAATGAGTGATATTTGGTGTCAAAATTTACTGCTATTTTCATCAAACAAGTGCTTATATTTTTCATAGACCGCAATAAGTTCACGTCAGATTCTATAAAAAGGTGATCCTTTCCACACAAATAATCTAACTATTTGGTCAAACAGGTTATCTTTTTTCAAAAGCTATAGTAATCTCGTTACATTCAAATTGAGTACATGGTTTGCAGAGTCCTATTTTGGCAGACACTTCCTGACTCATCATCACGCCGTCGGTATAAACAAAGATATTAAGTCGTGGTGTGTGAAAAGTAATGCAGTAAGCGACTGATATTTCATAAACCCAAAGAATTTGGGTTAGAAGTCGAACCAAACATAAGTTTTTTCAAAGCCTACAGTGATTTTCATCAGAGCAAATTGAGTCAGTAAGATAGAGCAGTCGTACTTTGGTTGACAGAGACCTAAACATAACAAAAACACCAAATAATTGAGTACAAAAGCTATTATAACAATAAAATCGTACATAACATAAATAAATAGGTGACATGTGACATGATGTGAGTAGAAAAAATGACAAACACTCCCCTTTCGGGTTAGGTAACGATTTGTGGGGGGGTATTTCTGAAGCATTAGGGTACTTTTCAAGTTTTCATGAAAAGATAGGGATGGTTCTGAAAGAAAAAAAACACACAAACTTTTATAATTCATATTCTTGCCTGTCAAAGGACTTCGTTTCACTACTAATGCACAGGCAGCTGTCAATCTATCATACTTCTAAAGGACGCTCAACATGTAAAATGCCTCAGCATTAGCATATGGGGTGCGAGCAACAAAGAAAGGCAGGGGAAACACTTTAACATAGATTACCAAGGTAAAAAAAACTTTTTTTGAACAGCCAGGTACATGTTTGATATTCTGAAAGATATATTCATTCGGTTCCCAGAGCTAAGATAAGCTGGACTCCCTAGAATTTCATCAATACCCTAGTCCTTCAATCAAAAGAATATAATTACACATCTTATACCAGCCTGGCATTCAATCAACAAGTACCCTAATTTCTCAATTCCATGACCAAGACTTCAGAAAGTCTACTTGGAGAACCACCAAGTCTAAGACTGAAAAAAGAAAACTATATTATGTAATCCAGAGTTCCACATCTTGTACACCTCAAATCAACAATATACTCCTTTTAGCGGCCTTAAATTTAATGCATGAATTGATAATTATACTGATCGATTTACATAAGTCCATAATTCATTCCAAACTTGGAACATTTCTTCATTGGCTTTAGACAGATTTGTGACCATTATCATTCATAGCTTTCCAGTTTACAGTTGGCATATAATGCAAGAACAAAGAAAATACATGCATTTTAGCACTGCAAGTGGTTGGGGGAAAAAAACAGTTTGCCTTGATTTGATGCTAATTCACTTTTGTTAAAAAAAACTCTAAAAGACTGTTCAGTTATCTCTCTAAAACGTGTGTGAATGTTTGTTGGGTGCAGAAGAACGCAACTTATATATCAGCATTTCTTAATTTAAACATTGGCAAGCACTACAGGTATGTGGTCGGAGTAAACAATGAAGCTCTTACTACTACTTACATCTTTGCTGCAGAGCTTTTTTCACTTTATGCTTTTTCTACGCTGTATTAAAATAAACATAAGCCACTTTATCATCGGAATCCATTGCACTAAAGAAGAAAAACCATCAACCAAATACCTTGATTTTTTTAGAATATGCTTTTATATTCCAAGATAATGAAGAATAAATCCTTAGTAATATACTACATACCAATTTACTGCGTTTAAGTTTTTCTTTGAACAGTACTTCTCAAGAATGTTGAATTCCTCGATTTATCTTAACTGTGCCAAAATCTCCGCTAACTAAACACAGTATCCGAACTGACATCATCAGTAATATATATATATATATATATATATATATATATATATAGAGAGAGAGAGAGAGAGAGAGAGAGAGTCAGGCTAGAATACACTCGAGTGTACAGATCGCACAAATACATTCAAGTGTGTTTGCATATCAAGACTAATTTTTGCAAAATGTAAACCATTGATCTTCACTGTCATACTATAACTAGGCTACATACCAATTTTGAGCCCATTTGGATGAGTGTAAGTCACTCATCCAAGGGCAACAAAATCGACGTGTGAAACTAATTTGAAATGCATAATTTTTGCGGTCTTTATAACATGGCCTATAAATGTCCAAATGTGCTCAAATTTTGCGTATGAGCTATTCACAAGATGTTTAAGAAGGTCAACAGATTAGATTTTTGAAAAAAATATTGCATCATGAAAAACTACTTGAGTGTATTCTGCTCCGAATACACTCGAGTGTATTCTAGCCTGACTATATATATATATATATATATATATATATATATATATATATATATATATATACACACACACACACACACACAACCAAGTCTACTGTGGAAAATGGACTTTATAAAGAGTGGATATAAGCAACATCAGATCTAGGTTTTGCTTTTAAGTTCATCAATTATTTGCAAATTGTTTACTATATTTGAGAAACCATGGGTAAGAACACGGTTGCACTATTCTATAACAGATTAAGACTCAAAATGTACAAAATTGATAACACTACGATTACTCAAAATTAAATTGTAAATGTATTTTTTTTTTTTGTGTGTGTGTGTGTGGGGGGGGGGGGGGGGGGGGGGGGGGGGGAGCCAGGAGGCTATTTTATTCATCTTGCCCTCCTCTTGCAAGCCAATACGGGAAAACATTACATTCTACTTGGTTAATGTGGGAAATAAACTTGGAAGTACTACTTCCATTACACTTCTCTTTGATTAAAATGTTTTCAATACAGTCGGGAGGTCTAGGCAGATCATAACACCCTGCAGGTAACTTATGGTACTTTTTGACCAGAGTGTCAGCCATGAGGTTGCTCTCTCGTGGTCTGAAGTCAATTCTCCAGCCTCGGTTCTTTGCTAAACCTTGTTTGATTCTTTCCAACAATCTCGCAAACCTTGGAAATTCACCCCCATCTGAGTGAATCATGTCAACAAAACTCTTGCAGTCTGTTTCTATTACGAGATGAGCAACGCCATTTCTTTCAGCCATAACGAGAGCAATATCTACTCCTATAATTTCAGCATGAGTGGCTGACTCCGCCGCAATGCTTCTGACATGTCCATCGATCCAGCAACCTTCATGATCCCGTGCTATAATAGCGACAGTGGCTTTGTCACGCTTCCACGCTGCATCAGTGTTCGTTTTGATACTTCCTTGTGGGGGGGCTCTCCAACATTCGTTATTAGTCACATGTTGTTCTTTTGAATCTCTACTCCAGGCTTTTTCGACAATGTGAAGATCACTTAGTATATTCTGAACCTGTCTCTCCGCAGTAGACTATTGGTTCTCGAACACATGCAGGTTTCGAGCTTCCCATATGTTCCGACAAGTGACTAAAAACAGTTTCCTCCATGCAGCTTCTTGCTTCATTTGCTTGCTCAACCAGCATCGTTCCTCTTGTTGGGTGAAAACGGCGAGTTTACCTCCATTCATAAGCTTGCTCCAGATTTCCTTAGCATGGCCCCTGCGCAAGGATGACACGCACAAATCGAGATTTCCTTAGCAAACACACAATCTCTAAGGGCATGAGTTAGTGTTTCCTCATGAGCTTGACATCTAGCACAGGTTTTATCACTAGCCATTTTTGTCTTCTAACTCTTTTGCTATTAGTCAAGATAGCATCGTGCATAAGCAGCCAGCCAAAGAATTTGAACTTCGCTGGTAACTTAGTCTTCCACAGCTTTCCCCATTCCCCCTCCACGGTGATATCTCAGTCCTTCCTCAGGATATTGTATGCTGACTTCGTGGTATACTTTAATTACTAAAAGTGCATTTAAAAACTAATTACATGTGCAGCAATTCTTTATAATTAAAAATCATGTATCCATCAATTAATAAATAAAAAATTAAAACTTATTGAAGCATGGTACACAATAGCCGTTATATGCAGGCATCTGAATTCATCCTGAATCCAAATCCGATTTATTGGTGTCCAGATTTTATCAGATTTCAGATTTTTCTGCTCCTTAAAGAGAAAAATCTAAAGTTGGCTTTCTAGACCCGGATTATACTGATTCAATTTCACATCTAGGTAAGACACATGGATACCAGCAAGAAAATATCTCAATAGGTACACACGATAGGTACACACGACTAAGCAAAAAATCTAGGATCAGGATATTAATATCCATATAAATATTACAGAAGCAAATTGAGAGGGTATATCTAACAAGACTAAAACTAGGTAAAGCAGCCATTGTGTCACACTGGAAATATACCTTATATTAGACTTCCTGGAGTGTCCAAGAGACGTCTGCACCCCAATAGCATATTATCATATTAACATTATTAATACTATCTCGCTTTTCTGGTCATACCAAGTGTTCACTTGAAGGAATTGTTAGATGGAATTTACACCAGTACAAGCATATGTGAATTTTTATCAATAAGGTCCCGTTCGCTTGATTTAAATACTGGTAATCTATGTATTAAATGCGATTTTAGTTTCTAATCATAGCTGTCATGCTGCATTTTAACTACTGCAAATGCGGTACTCACAAATCGCCTCATATTAGACAGGTTTTCTAACTGCCAGCACCTGCTTCCTGTCAGCATTTTTAGCCAGGCATTGCCATGCAAAATGGATGACATACTGCCCCCTTTCGCCCGATTGCCACACCCTGCTGACTACCACCCAGTTAATATTTAACACGTTAACTAACAGGGATTTTAGATTACGCCATCCAGATGCAGCCTAAATTGTTTATGTTTGCTTTCTTCAAGGAACCAAATCGGATGAAGTTTGAAAACAGTGTATGTACATGCACGATCTAGATTATTCCATACATCAAGCATGTAGCCAGCCAATCCTTGTATCAAGTAATCTTTTAAGCTCCTAGTTCTCTAGTCCTGGTTGCTGACCATGATACACCCTTTTAGCTTTCCATGCCCAGCCTCCCTACAAAAGAGTTGCCGTAGTAAGCAGCTGAAGGGAGAGATAAGCTCCCCTCTCACCGCCATCAAAAGGGGTCCCTATAGCTTTCCCGTTCAGAGACGCTTTGCTTAGTTCAGTTGGTATCTACATAATTCCAAAGGCATCCGTTTTGATATCAGACTGAACATAACACCAATATTAACATGTTGTCATTTTCCCTTTCAATTAAAATATCCTCTATTAGTTTGCTAATTGAAAAGAACCACCTCATTGGACTCCTCTTCAATACATTGCTGAGTGCCAAGAGTTCATATACACTAGGGAAGCACAGAAAAAAAAAAGTAAAAGTTTTGACAAAAGAATCAATTTGGAAAGAAAAAAAGGTATCAATGGTTATCGAAGACACCAAAACAAAGGATCTTGTGATTGGTAGGACATTTAATGAACTATTCGATGTCTTTCAACCGCTTTTACGTTTCGACAGTGTTTCAATGAAAAATGGACACAACCGGACAATGTTTCAACAAAACGCAACTGAATCAGAATTTATGTTTTGAGAAACAAGGTTCCCTGTTTCTTGCTTCAAAAACTTTCGTAAATAAATTCCTACATTCCACCATCAAAATTTGTGTCGAAGTGGCCAGCTAGATAGTTCAATATTATTCAATCACATGTGTAGAACCCCCCAGACATACACAAATCCTATTATTATAGACAACTCTAAGTTGCTCCTGTATAATTTCACAAAGCAATTCCTCCATATAAGTAGCAAAAATTATAGGAATAAATCTATCAAATATCCATAAAGATAATGTGAATTTATGTTCCCAGCCGATCAAAACGGAGTTGAAATCAGATATTTGCTTTATTTCTTGAAATTGATGGATCATCTAAAACTGATGGACAGGGAAACAGTTGTCTCCCATGGCAGCTCTTAGGTGACAACTAACAAGAAACCCTATGGCATACGCCATTCACAATACTCGTCAATGTGAGAAAAATGATTGGTAGGTTCAGATAGAGTCACCCAAAATCAAACTCAATAAGATCTACTTCACGTAGGAGATTGAAGGGAGGTCCTTCATTAGCACCATTGAAAGTGGAGGAATCAAATGAGTCTTAGTCAATGTGTTCTTTGACCACTGGTTTAAATAATGAAATAGTCCATGGAGTTGAACATGCAGTGTTTCTTCATCCATCAATTATAGATGGCCCATCATTTCAAGCAATAAAGCAAATGTCTGATCTATCCATGGAGTTGAACAATCTCAATGTTAACAACCGTCTACAACATCCATATTCATCACCAAATTGCGAGGAAGTTTAGTACCAAAGTCTTTGGTGGTGCTTTGCGTATATGGCCTTCCCCTTGCCCCTTGGCATCACTGTGCCGAAAACCATGTTTACAGCTATGATGTCATGGTATTGTTCACATGGCCACCCAAAAAAGGTAGCTAAGTATGTAGATCATAGCGTATTGATCCGAGATAGCAAAACATCAAATGATGTATGAGTTTGAATGAAAATGTCATGAGGTATTTGTTCGTATCGTGTATTCATATAAAGGAAATCCAAAACTGAAATAGAAACAATCATTGTATTATAATCATGTCCATTAGGATAAAGTTTTACATGAGAAATGAGCAATAGCACCTACCAATGCATTGCAAAGAAGATGTCTTATATTGTTCATGCTAAGATGAATTCAAAGTTAAATTACTCTTTTAGTAAGAGATAAGTAAAACAAAGAACAATGGTGCAGAGACAAAAGCATAATTTATTTACTAAGGAAAATCAAATCAGTGCAGAAATCAAAAAGGAGACAAGAAGAAGAGCATATTGTATCGAGTTTTAACAGAAAAGCAACCAACAGACACTGTTTGGCAATCAATCCGCAACCAAACTGCAGCATTAAATAATAAATAATTAAAAAAAATAAACAAATAGGCAAAACCTTATGAGACAAACAACTAAGAACTTGTCGTCATCAAATATCCTAAAGGTTGCAGATATCATATGATATTAGTAGCAGCATCAAATCTACTAAGACACTTCAATATGCATTATTACTATGACATCCATCTCCCTCTACCAACTTTATGGAATAGTGCAATTAGGAAAACATTTTCTAGAAGTGGGCTAAAGCAGCTGCCAGCCGCTGTTTGGAGTCAGAAACACAAAGGAAAATGGGAATAAGTGGGATGAAGCTTCTATTTATTCTACATGCATCTGGACACCTAAAACGGATTGACCTTTTTTTTTACGGATTGGCCTTGATCAAATGGCTGAATACTGCCACTAAGTATATACTATCATAAGATGGGTTGACATTGAATACTGACACCACCTACAGAATGCATGATCAACTTACATAATTTAGAACTCCACCCAACCTCATGTTCTCCTATCACACTGTACCCAACAACATCAGCATTCCATAGTTCCGCCTGACACAAAGATATACTATTCCAGCTCGTTGCTTGAAATTAAACAGATAAATGAGTCATGGGTTCTAGACCTGTAGCGCCCTTATGTTTTTGTACAGCATAGCTACGACAGTTGACATATGAAAATTAAACGGTATATCTATGCAATAGTAAATTGTAGAGCAACAGGTATGAGTTTGGCACCATCATACAAACACGGCAATTACGTCTCTGTCTCAAGTATAATGCAAAAAGAAAAATAAAGGGTGGATGAAATATTGGCAAACATAAAAATCGTTCAAAACATATTGTACTATACCCAATAATATGGAGAGCTGAGATCACCTGAATACTGCATCGAAACCATTCTGACGTATTTAACAAAAGTTGTATGGTAAATTCAGCATCTAATAACAATAGTCAATGATTCAGGATTATTTGAAAGGTCATCACACTACTCGTTCTGCTGAAACCATAGCACGAATGAGACACATAACGGCAGAGAAAAACACAACCATCAATGGTCGGCATGTAGAAATCTAATAAACCGTTGCATCCGATCACCGTCCTCCAGCAGCGTTCAGGCCCAGCAGCATTTGGTTCCCGCTTGGAAGGTAGCCAATGTTGGGTGCCCTGGAGAGTGTTGCTGCGTTTTCCCTAGCTGCCTCAATCCGCCTGAGCTCCACAACCCCCATCCCCGCAGCAGCAGTTGCGTCAGAAATAAGCTTAGCAGACTCACTTTCACCCTCAGCGCGGATGATTGCGGCCCTTCTCTCCTGCTCCGCCTTCATCACGACGAACTTGGACCGCTCGGCCTCCTGCTGAGCTACCTGCTTTTGCTCAACAGCACGGGAGAACTCAGCGCCGTAAGAAAGGTGTGTAATGGCAACATCATCCAGCACGATGTTGAAGTCCCGAGCGCGGCGAGTGAGGCTCTCGCGAACCAGAGCAGAGACATGGGGCCGCTCCGTGAGGAGCTGATCTGCGTTGAACTGTGCGACCACGGCCTTGAGGACCTCGTTGCCAATGGACGGAAGGACCTTCTCATCGTACTCTGTTCCTAGGGTTTTGAAAATGACCGGGAGACGAGGGACTTCTGGGCGCGCGAGCACTCGAAGGGTGAGATTCACCATTTGGAGATCCTTCGTGCCGGAGGCCGAGGAGAAGGAGTGTGGTCGGGTGCGAATGTCGAAGATATAGGGCTTCTGGAGCCAAGGAACAAGAAAGTGGGTTCCCTCGCCGACAGTATCATCGAGAACTCCTCGGAACCGATCGAAGAGGACAGCTCGCTGCCCGCCGTCCACTGTGTAGAGTGAGGTGTTGAGGATCGCTGCCCCCGCGCCAACCCCAAACGCGAGTTTTGCGACGTTATTCAGGAAGTTCACTGCCGCTTGTCCGCCGCCCGCCGCCATTGTCCTCGGTTGTGCTTCTCGGGAGAAGAAGGTAGGGCTGGTTGCTTGCTTGCGAGAGGGGAAGCAGCCAGCAAGTACTGAAAGGTGTTGGGGGCGTGGGGGAACTGTCCGACCCAAAATCACTATAAACGGCTTCTCGGTTCGGCCCGGAAACAGAACAGCCTGTTTCTATAGTTTTTATTTTTAGAGCTAAACCTTTCTATCTAATATATATAATTAAAATTTGGTAATAAAGATAATAAGTTTGCATACCAACCGCATACAAATATATAAAAAGTACAAGGTGTGGCACTCAGTTAGATATTTACTTCTCTTGGCAAAGCAAACCATGGACAGCGGATCAACCGCTACCAATCAGGCCGTCAAACACACGATTACTTACCACTCTCATATTACATTGTATTTTTTGTCTGAAACATTCGACAAATTCTACCGGCACGGTCATTTATCATTGTGAGAAATTATTACAATGAGTCATCTGTAGTGGGTCATCGTTGATGAACACAATCATGTTACCACACGTTGTAATTATCAAAGGTGTGTCTAAATGAGTTCTAAAATAAGATGGGATGAAATTGGTCGCCAAAGTAAATATGGGAAGGCACCTCTCTTATTCAGTAGGCATCATGGCATAGCTGAAACAACAAAATATAGAAGAAAAGGTAGACAAGAATCTGCTATCATATGTCGTGATATCTTCGATGGTAAATTTGTCACGTCAGTTGCTACCTTTTTAGAAAAAGGTGGTGTTGTTTTCTTCAGTATTTCTATTCATCTCTATGAGAATCTGGTGACCTACAAAGTATAAAGAGTTCATATGTATGTTTAATCTCTTCAATGAGTCTGTGGATGTGGATAGTGTAGCTACGGCTGTATTTTCTATGATTTCTTTCCGTCCATATATTCCATATGATGACGGATATAAGGGTTTTATGAATTGAGTAATGTGACATCTTTGGTATTTGATATTTTGTTAAATTGTCAAGATTGATATATGCTTTATGTACCGGGTGAAAGAAATGGTTTCCGATATGAGTAATGATGGGGCAAAAGATAAACAAATGTGTGGTTGTTTCTTTGTGGTTGTGACACATATGACATCTGGATGGTCTATGAAAGCCACGCTTCATAAGATTGTTATCGGTTAAAAAAAATTATCTTTGATGAGTCAAAGGATAATTTTGACTTTGAGAGGTCATGTAATGATCTAGATGTTGCAACCCTTAAAGGTGAAAAAATAGACCTTTTTGTGGTGTGTATTTGTTTCCCCAAGCCCATGAGATATGGTTTGTCGTGTTGGTTTCCAAATGGTGTAGGATGGTTGTGATGTTTTCTGATGATAAGTAATTTGTTAGGGCTTGTTTTAGGTTGTTGTTTCTACGATTACTAAGGAGAGACATAGCTTTAGCAATCTCTAGAGTAGTCAGACTATGAGGTATCAGGAAGTTGCATTTTATGAATTGTATCGTTGATCCATGATACCACAATCATACCAGAAACTGATATGTTTTGTAACATGGGAGGTGTTTGGATCATGTTTTGGATGATGGTTATATGTTTGTTGATATACTTCTAGAGTGGGGATGTAGTACCGAAATTTTCCATAAACATTTTTTGTCTGATGCTAAAGAGGCAATGATCTTTGTCATCAAGAAGATGACATGTATTTTAAGATTGGTGATGCCCCATTCTCCATAGTATTTTGGTGCACAAATGATGTTCCAATTTACCAAATTTATATTGTTTTTGTGGCGGTTGTGACTTTAATTAGTGGTTACATAGGAACATTTTCCAGATTTTGTTGATTGATTGTAGAACATTTGCTGGGAGGGAGATGCAACTGAGGTAGTAGGTGGTAATCGTAGGAAGGGAGTTGTTATGTAAGGTGAGTATATTTGCCAGATTTAGGAAGTTGTTTGTCCATGAGTTGAGTCTACAGTTTAGTTTGTAAATGGTTGGGTTCCATGTGGATTTTGGGAGGGGATGTGGTGAGATGGGCAGGCCGAGGTAGATGAAGGGGAAAGTTTTCATTTTATACTTTAACAAAGTGTGGTACTCTATATAAGTCTAGGTTCTATGTGCATACCAGTGATGGAGGATTTTTGGAAGTTGATCTTGAGTCTAGTCATGTATGAGAAAATACCAATGATGTGAATGGTGTTAATGACATGAGAATCAAGAGGTTTGATGAGGAGGATTGTGTCATGAGCATATTGAATGATATTTCTATACATTATGTGGGTGATTTGATCAAGATGATGTTTGTGCGCATTTTAATCATGTTGGTGAGAATGGAGGTCATCATAATAAATAGGTAAGGTGATAGAGGGTCCCCTTGTCTAAGACCATTTATGTTTTGAAAATATTTGAAATGTGAACCATTAATGAAAGTGGAGAATTTACTCATGAAGATGCAAGCATGGATCCATGAGATCCATTTATGTGGGAAGTTGTAACCCTTCTTACATTATAAATGACAATGCCAATTGATGTTGTCAAAAGTTTTTTCGAAATCCAATATAAGGATAAGAAGAGGTGTGTGATTTTCATGATAAGAATGGAGGGTCTCATTTGACATGATGTATGCATCTTGAATATTTCTATTCATGATGAAAGTACATTGTTGTAAGCCTATGTTGTTGTTGAGTTTGTTTTCATTCCATTGCTAAATATTTTTGCAATGATTTTGTATGCCAAGTTGATAAGGCTGATAGGTATGAACTATTGTATAGAGTCAGGTTGTTCCACCTTTTTTATCTGTGCAATGTGGATGTGTTTTAGGACTCTAATATGGTTTTGGATGTGTTCGTGTGCATGAATATGGTTTAAGTGTTGCATGAAATCAGATTTTATGTGTTCCCACACATGTTGGTAAAACTCAACGTTTATGTCATCTAGTGTAGGGGATTTGTCAGTGCCTAGTCCAAAGATAGCAATTTGAGTTCATGTTGTGAAAAGGGAAAAGTAAGGCTAGATGGTGTGCCAATGGGGTTTGGACATAATTGATCCCAGTTAATAAGCATATGTGTGGATGGGTTATGTCCATTGTTGTAGGCTGTGTTGAAATGAATGACAATATGAGAGGTAATGGTGTGTTTTTAGGTGGTAAGTGTTCCTTGGATATTAAGACAATGAATGAAGTTTGTTCTAGGATCATTGTTGTAGTATTTGTGGAAGAATTTGGTGTTTCCCTTCCTTTTTCATCCATTTGATCTTGGATCTTTGTTTCCACAACATCTCATAATTTTTTTGGATGTTGTCAATATCCAATTTGATAGTTAGGGTGTAAGCAGGGCGCACACATGGGTCACTGTCAGCTGCCAGGTATTTAGCTTCTAATTCTTCTAGTTTTATTCAAATGTTACCATATTTGTTTTTATTCCAAATCTTCAATGTGTTTCTAATGTGTTTGATATTGTTGAGAATATGGTATCCAAGTTCAGTGTGTGTAGATATGGGATTCCAGTTAAGGATGCATATAGTTTTGAAATCTAGGTCCTTTAACCAGAAGTTTTCAAATCTCAATTGTTTGTGTCCCCATGATATTTGTGTAGTATTGATGATAATAGGAAATTGGTCAGATATGGGTCTCGAAACTTTGAAGGTTGAAGTGTGTGGATGATGGTCTTCCCAAGTTTGTGCATAGGAAACGGTCAGTTTTAGCCCATGAGGATCCACTATTCCATGTGAAATTTGTATTGAACGGTTGAAGGTCAATTAGTTGATGTTGAGTGATGTGGTTTCTAAATTGTTTATCAAAATGGGTTGGTGGTACTAACGAGTTGTCTGTGTTTAATCTAACTAGTGATTTGGTGATTAGGATGAATTCCCCTCCTAAGATCCATGAGGTGGTTGTGAGTTTAGTGGCTAGAGTAGCAATTCTCAACAAAATGTTGTTTATCTTGACCCGACTCTCAAATATTGGGTAATTTTTATTGCGAGAAGGACTCAGGAAAATCCCACCCCTTAGCACTATGTGCTCATACAAAGATTTGTTTACACAAAGGAAACAAAGTCGAACAAGCCCTGATGCCAAACCTCACCCCCGTTAACGGGAGGTGATTTGTATAAAGTACCTAAAAAGGTTGTATTATAGTCACTCCGCCCGGCCACAGATAGAATAGTACAAAGCATACTGGTAAGATGGGCACAACTGATCTCAGTCATACTCCTCATACACACGATCATGCTCACGCCCATTGCAACTCGATCCGGATACAAAGACCAGGAAGTGTGTCGTGTCACCTCACGCCGTCTGGCCTCATCCGGCATCTACGAGTCAGTGGACATCCCACACGATGGCAAGCCCGCGCGGCAGTTGTTCCTTCCATTCTGGATGTGCAAACAACACGTTCCTCACTGACATCCTAGCTCGTGTCGCCAGCGTGGTACTAGGTTGTCCTTGTTCACCATGTCTTCTTTTATTTCTTTCCATCCAAATAAAGTAGGTAGCCACAGCAAGAGAGAGGAACACAAGGTCCCTCATGGGTGCCTCCTCCCCATATCAGTGGTGTCGCATTGTGTGTAAGGATTTAGATCCATCACCTCTCGGTTGCCCATCATGAGAGTAGACCATACAATGGATGTGTATGGGCATTGAAAGAATAGGTGCGACGTTGATTCTTCACCACCGTTACATAGTGTACATGATGTGTCATAGTCCACACTCCATCTCGCAATTCGATCCGCCGTAAGTAGTCCTTTGTTGCGTGCCTTATGGACTGTAGCTGTCCATCGTGGGATGCAGCGTGCATGCCAGAGTGCTTTGGCAAATGTACACTCTAGTCTACGTGGACGAACAGCTTGCCAAAAATCAGGAAATGTCTCACTGCGCAAGTGTTCACCTCTATCATTGAGCGTATATAAGGCTTGACAAGTTCTATATTCATCAACCATTCTCCTCCATGTGCATGAAAATCCTTGTCTCATAAGATGTTGTACATCAAGCGAGTGCCCATAGCGTCTCCTCATCCATTGTGTCCAGACCGAGTCGGTGTTAGTGAGAAACATGTCCACTTTCTTTCTCATTGCCCACTTTGCCATGTCTTGGAAATTTTTAAGCCCCAGTCCGCCTTCTTCGATTGGGTAGGCCATCTTCTCCCAAGCAATGGTGTGCGCTTTACCACCCCATAGAAAATGGGCAGCAATTGTCTGGAGTCTGTCTAGAACAGCACTGGGTACGTGGCCTTGCATGACCCAAAAAGTGATAAGACCCAAGATGTTGGCTCTCGTAAGAGCCACTCTACCTGCAAAGGACATACGGTGTAGTGGCCAATGATCAATCATTGCTCTCAATCTATCCGTGCATGCACCATAGTGTCTAGCATAGACCGTCCCGACAGTAAGAGGAAACCCCAAGTAAGTACATGGTAGCTCATGGATAGGCATGCTAATGGCTGAAGATAGTAGGTCACCTATCTGTCTGGCCGTCTTTAAGAGAAATACCATGGATTTGGTTTGATTGGCATGTAACCCAGTGATGGAAGCAAATTTATCCAATCCTTCCTTTGCTGCTCGCAGATTCGCAATCGTCCCATCTAAGAACATGAGGACATCATCAACAAATATTAAGTGAGAAAGCACTGATGTGCGTCTCACTTTAAATGTTTTGAGGCTGCCCCTTCTTTCCATATCTTCTAGAATGAGCGTGAGCTGCTCCATAACAAGGGTGAATAGCAACGGTGATAGCGGGTCACCTTGTCTTAGACCCCTATTGCTTGTGAATAAACTGCTTGGTTGTCCATTGACCAACACTGAAAAGGAAGCAGATTGGATACACTCCTTTATCCATCGTATCCAAGTGTGTGGAAAACTGTAGTCCTCCAACAGTGCCCAAAAGCTAGCCCAAATAACATGATCATATGCTTTTGAGATATCGAGCTTGATGCATACCTTCGGCTTGTTCCTCTTCAATTCAAACCCATGTAGAAATTCCCCAGCAAGTTGAGCGCAGTCGCTAATGTTTTGGCCTGGTTTAAAAGCTCCTTGGTTTTTTGAAACAAGTGTGGGCAGTACCACCTTGAGCCTAGAAGCAAGCAGTTTTGCCCAAATCTTGTATAAAACACCACAACATGTTATTGGGTGAAAATCCCTCATAGAGGAGGCCATCGTTGTCTTAGGAATGAGGGCTAGGAATGCATGATTGCACTCCCACAACATGCTTCCTCCCTCTGCTAACCACACTATAGCATTGTATACATCTTTGCATATAACCGGCCATGCATGTCTGTACCATTTGGCATTGAAACCATCCGGGCCCGGGGACTTATCCACCCCTATGGAGCATAACGCCTCCTTCACTTCAAGAGGTGAGACCTTGGCACACAGGCTCCCCTTTTGTGCTTCAGTAAGAATATGTTCATGCTTTATCGTGGTGAGGTTGTGTGTGCCTCCCTGTCCATTGTATAGGTTGGTAAAGAATTGTACCGCCTCCGTGCACAGCTCATCATGTACACTCACTTTCCATCCATCATCAGATATAAGTTCATGGATGGTGTCTTTGATGATCTTCCTCTTCATCGCCCCTTGGTAAAAGGAAGTGTTTTGATCCGCATCCTTAATCCACCTTGAGTGACTCCTTTGGTAGAAATAGCATTCTTCTGCTTTGGCTAGCACCTCCAGCCGGGCACGTAGTTCCTTTTCCGCTTCAATTAACCCTTGGTTCATAGATTGGTGTTGAAGTTCTTTACTAACTTTCTCAAAATCGTGGAGAGCATCACGTTTTAGCTTGACAACGTTGCATTTTTCAGCAGCCCATTTCTTGATACACTTCTTCATGTTTTGAAGTTTCTTAGCCATAACAAACATAGGATTTCCTTCTACTTGGAGATCCCATCCTTCCTTGAGTACTTGGTCATAACCATCCCACTCTAACCAGTAGTTAAGAGATCGGAATGGTTTCTTCTTGCATGTGGACATTGGTGTGCCAAGCAGCCGTGTCACCAGTACAGCATGGTCGCTTATCGCTGCAGAGAAGGTCAGGCTTACCGCCACATTCCCAAACAGTTGCATGAATGGATCATTTGCCAACACACGATCCAACTTGCATGCTACCCTCATATCTTCATCTTGTAGATTAGTCCACGTAATGTCCCCTCCTTGCATGGGGAGCTCCATCAGGCTAGACGTAGCCAAGGCATCGTTGAAGTCTAGGATTGCTCGTAGGCCACGTTCGCGACCTCCTTTCTTCTCCCACGTGAATCTTGTGCAGTTGCAGTCCCCCATCAGTAACCATGGTCCGCTCACCATGCTGGATATGTCGTTGATGTTGGACCATAGTTGTCTCTGTTCGCTTGTAGTTGTGTATCCATACACCGCCGTGATGGATAAGTCTGCCCCTCCTTTATTGTGGCAGCGTGCAGTGATTGTCTGGGGGGTAGAGTAGATAACCTCTATCTCCCAAACCCTTGGGTCAAAACCCCAACATATGCGTCCACCTTCAACGTGTTCATGGTTAGAGAGAAAACTCCAACCGACTGGAAAAAGTGTTCTCACCTTGGCAATGTTTCCCCTCAGGATGCGAGTCTCAGTGATGATAGCAAGAGAGGAGTTTGCTTCACAGATGACTCTTCTAATCTCACCTTGACGGTAAGATTCCACACCCCCTCTCACATTCCATGCGAGAAGGGTCATTTAATCACCTTGGCCGCGTTGTGATCCATCACACGGTAACGGTGATATGATGGCCTCCTCGCTGCCTCTTGCTCACGTGCCTTGCCTTCCTCCTGCTCACGCATCACCCTTCTTTTTTCCTTCCTCACCTCCCTGTCTCCCTACACCGTATCAGCAGTTGCTAGCTTCCCGGCTCGGGTCTTCTTAGGAGGTCCATTGTTGAACCTAGATCCAACTCGTATGTGTCTTGGGATCTTTAGCGCCGTCCTAGGTCTTGGTTCCTCTGTCGTAGATTCTTTATACACTAAGTCTGTGGATTCCATACTAGCAACATCTCCATCGAGGAGGTTGTCCCTATGGACAGTCGTTTCATCGTCATCCAAACTGACTTGGATTGTAGCCGAATTTGGAGTGATGACTGCCCCCGGCATATACAGACATATGGTATTCAGCAGATCTTCCTCCGAGAAGTGTGGGCAGTCCTCCACTTCACTGTCCAGGGTAGCTTTGGTGTGGGTCTTGTGACCCTCTTCATTGAAGCTCGTCGAGTCTCCCTCCTGGTCAGCGTTAAGACGCGCACAACAGGTCACCGTAGCTGATGCGGTCCGCGAAGCTGGGGGTGTCACTATCTATTGGGCATCCGACCCCTTATGTATCAGATCGGTAGCGGCACCCATAACGGGAGCGCTGCCATTAATTTCCACATTTTGGTCAAAATCATTGGCCTCCGTCAATGCCCCCTGGTCATTAGAATTAACAACAACGTGAAATTGAATGGTCCCGTTTGAATTAGAATTGGTTTGGTCCATATTTGAAATATTTTCCTAATTCAAATCTAATTCAATACGGTTGTTGCCGATACTGTCCCCCATTAATGGGGTTTCCAAAGAAGAAGGAGGGTTGATTGGCCCGTTGGTCTCCTCCGTCACCTCCTGCAGTACGGGTGGCGATGCCGCCTCCTTGGCCGCTGTTTGGGTGGCGCTGTCGACTGTGGTCGTCGTCCCCAGACTGTCAACCCCACGATCTTGGGCCTCCATCACCTCACTGTGATCAAGTTGTTGTTGCCGCGATGGAGGTGGTCTCCTTGAACGGGATCGGCCAATGCGCACCAAGCCAACACTGGATGGGCAACGCTCTTCTGTGTGTCCAAAAGCTACGCAGGCTTTGCATCGCCTTGGGTAGTATTCATATTCCACTAGGAATGGAATAGCCTCTCCTCCTTCCACCCAAAGATCAACGGAGAGAGGTGGATCCTTCTCTGTAGAGAACTCAATCAGTACTCTCGCATAGTCAGGGTTGGTACCCCTCGCCGTCCTGGCATCCATGCGAAGGGGATTACCAAGAAAGCTTGCCGTTGTACTTAGAATTTCCACTGAGTTGAGCAGTTCCAAGGTTGGGAACTTGACCCAACATGGAACCATAGACAAGAGATCACGTTCCAAGGACGACGAAGGTCTCCATCGTTGCATAAGAACCAGTCTTCCATCATAGAACCAAGGTCTAGATGCCAACGCCCGATCTCTGTCCGAGGTATCTTCAAAAGAAGCAAAGAAGAATCTGTTCTCTTTCTTGGTGATCTCCACGTGACCCGAAGGTCTCCACGAATGAAGGGCCCAAGATTTCAATGGAACAAGGTGGGGGTTGGCATCAACGACATGAAAAATCAACATCTTCTCCCACCTTTCTTGAATCTGATCCATATGATCTTTACGGATCATCGCCACCAAGTGATCGTCATCTCTGTTGTGTATGAGTGGCACCCTTTTGAGCGCAAGGTGCGGCACGTCTTCCCCTAGGGTTCCCTCACACACCCCTCCTTCCATCCACGATGAAGGATTAGGCTTGAACGTCCAAGCCCTAGGTGGTCTGCCTCCTCTCATTGCCATCACCTCAGACGGGTCATCTCCAACCATAGAAGTGCCCACCCCCACGGTGGTCCGATCCGAGGACCTTCTTCCCATCACAGAAACATGTCGACTCCCACCTCTCCAGGCACCCCCTGCCACACGAGCAACCTAGAGATAGGCGTTCACAGACAGCGTACTCTACAACGCCAGGAGTGATAACATCCGTCGCTGTTGCCTTCCCCTTCTCCACCCGTCTGTCCTCTTCCCTCCACATAACAGCCTCCTGAGAGCCATCTCCTGACGGCGTGCTCCTACCTCCACCTCGAGCCGAACCTCCTCCTCTACCTCTTCCCGCACCCCCACGACCTCCTCCTCCACGAGCCGCCATGCCGTTCTTCTCCAACTCTTATTGTCACTCCACCGCCAGCGTGAGCTGGACACCTCTGGTTCCCTTGTTCTTGCCACACCGGACCATGCTGGTAGCAACCACCTGGCAAGCGCTAGGTAGCCGGTAATGGGTGGGCGTCGTCTAACAGGGTGCTGGACGACGAGTGCCGCCGGGCGCCCTCGTTCTAGAGAGAAGGTAGAGCCTCACCTAGAGAGAGAGTTGCATAGGTGTAGGATTATCTTGACCTGACTCACCATAGAGCCCAGTGAAGTACCATGAGTAAGAGTTGGTTTTGTTTGTGATGTGGATAGTAATATTGTATTCTAGATACTCCTGACTAGTAATGTTGAAGAGATTGTTGTTAACTTCAATGACAACCCCACGTTGACTCACGTTGGTGGAATTTGGTACCACTCATTGATGTGTTTGCCCCCTATAGTTTTGAGTGTGAATGGGGTAAGATGTGTTTTGGTCTCTTGGATGGTGATGATGTTGTTATTATATTTTTAGATAAATCTACATATGGCTTGATGTCTTTTAGCGTTTAATGCTCCATAGATGTTCCAGGTTGCAATGATCATTTTAAGTTCTATGAAAAGATCTCCAAGGGATGTAGACAGGTGCTTCACTGCAATGTTCAATTGTTGAATCTATTTTTAGTGGCGTTAATGTATTTGTGATTATGCCAACCCATGAATCTCTCTATGTCATTTAGAACTATATTAGCAAAGGTATCATCTTCAAATTGGATAACCAAACCCGAAGCAAAAGTGGTAGAAGTTTTAATGTCATGGCAAGATGCAATGTCGACAATATCATCAATAGGTAAATCAGCATTGTTGTTATCGGGTTGATCATTGAAGAAAGGCAATGATTTTAAACATGAAATGTTATCATGATAATATAGTTTACCTTCATATTTCATGGAAAAATAATTCTTCTTTGTGTGTCACTCTAGAGTTGTTATGAGTGAGTTGAATGTTGTGATAATAGTTGGGTTTATGGAGACAATTTTGTTCAAGGGATTCTGTGAAGATCTGATCTCTTTGATGATAGAAGATTTAACTCTATCAACTGTAGCTTTATCAATGTTAATGGTGAGGGTATGGTTGTTGTGGAAAGGAAAAATTTTGATTTTATCCATGAAAGTAGTTTGGTTTGATACCTTAGTTGGGGATGTCAATCGTTGTCTTTTGTGTATAGGTGGGTTGTGAGGTTTAGGGTTAAACTCGATGGTATGGAGGCTTTCTTCTCTTTCCTAAACCATCTTTCTATCGAAAGTTTTTCGTGGCAGTTCAAAGGGTTGTTTGTTTTTTGTTGTTTGTGAAAAACACTAGGGGGTGAATAGGGTTTTATGATGATTTTAAAATAATTCAACCAAGCAACCACAAAAATACTGGAGAAGTAGACACGGCGTTTAAAGTGGCTCCACCCTTAGCAAACACTAAGGGAGTCAGTCCACTACCCGGTTGTTCCCAACTGGGATTTTGAAAGTATTTGAATTTTATTACCTTATAAGGATGTTACATAAAATTGCAAACACCTTCACCACCCTTTGGACAGCCTTCACCCCGAAGTCGTCTCACCAACCTTGAAGTAGCCTTCACTTGAAGTAACTTCAAGCTCCCCCTTGAAGTAGCCTTCCTCCTTGAAGTAGCTTCCCATTGAGACCTTCTAGAAGTAGTCCAAAGTCCGCCAAGCTACCTTCACCACCTGAAGAAGCTCCAACAACCTCCTTTCCACAACCTCCAACCTAGGAGTAGCAAAGGAGAACAAAATATAATAAAAGGAACAAGATTGGAAGAAAGAACAATGTTACCAATTTAGTACAGCGCTTTGATCCTATATCAAGCATATTGATCTCCTATCCACTATGGATGAACATGGTAGTGTAGTGGTTAGGAGATACTAAGCTATAGGATGCTAATGTAGAATAGATTGCAAGTGTAGCTCAAGCTTGTTGCTCACAAAGAATGATTCTCAAGTGTAATTGTATGCATAAGTGATGTTTTGGGTGTCCTATAGCTTGTCCTATTTATAGGAGTGGTTTGCTAATGCTTAGGGGCATTCTAGACACCTTCTAGGGTGTTCTTAGTGCTCAACTAGCTGTTATGTGTCCACTAATTACATTGCAATAGCTAGTTGTTTAATGCTAAAAAGTGCAGTCCAGAACCTTTGTCGATCAAGAAGTTTGTCGATCGAGAGTCTCTCGGTCGAGGAATTTGTCGACCGAGTGGGAGTATGAGTCAATATGTTGTAACATTTGATTCTAACTCCCAGCTACTTTTCTAACTCAGTCTAATGGCTAGAAGGGTCTATTTTCAGTCGAGAACTTTGTCGACCGAGAGTGTCTCGGTCGAAGTTTTTGTCGACCGAGAATATCCCTAATTCAATGTATTCATTTATTGAGTGTGTGTATCAATGTGCAATTGTGATGCTAACTTAGGAGATGACCTATCTAAGTGTTGTGTGTGGATAGGGAATATCTAAATGCTTGATTTACATGATATCTACGTACTTGTACATTATATACTTGTACAAGTTCTTACATTTGATTATAATCATGAAAATAAAGCAATTTTAGCAAATTGATCTTCCAAGTCTTTGCTATCCACCACCTTATATGCTTGTCCCTGAAACACTCAAATAGCAAGTTAAAACCACAAGAAAGAAATGTTTGTCATCATCAAAACAAAGGGATTATAGTCTAATTTAGCCAACAATCTCCCCCCTTTAGAAGATGACAAACATTTCCAAAATATAAATCAAGGAAATATAAATCATATGAGTTTCATACCTGAAGTTTACCTTTTGCAGCCATTCTCTTGTTTGCAAGTGTGTTCTAGCCGAGAGATTATGAAACTCATTTTACTTTATGTTATTGATTTTATATTATTTCTCCCCCTTTGTCATTTCAAAAAGATAACCAGGCTAATCATTAAGTATGACTTTTATTTTTTCCCCTTCATTTTATAATTTGATACTCAGTTTTTAAAGCAAGGGTAATCAACACAATTTAACGCAAACCACTTATTTTTATGTCAAATTTAGCCACATTTTATTTCTCAATCATTTGCAAAGGATATTAAGCCTTGAAATGATATGAGATCCTTTTAGATTCATGGCATATGTGTTTTGATTTCTCATCCATTTTATAAGGGATGTTAAGCCCTGAAAATGATATGAGATCCATTTAGGCTCATGATGGATACATATATTGATTTGTCATCCATTTTACAAGGGACGTTAAGCCCTAAAAATGATATGAGATCCATTTAGGCTCATGATGGATACATATATTGATTTCCCATCCATTTTACAAGGGATGTTAAGCCCTGAAAATGATATGAGATTTTCTTTACGGCATAGTAGGATCAAGAAATATATCTCTAATCAATAATGAGGGATGTTAAGCCCATATTGATATAGAGAGTCCATTTTAGATCAAGATAATTTAATAATCCTAAGGTCATAGCAAGTTTTTAAAGTTTGATTTGATCAAGATTTATCATAATGTTTACAAAGTTTTGTGAGCTCCTTCTTAATCTTATAGTCAAGATAGTTTTTGTGAGCTCCCCCTTAATCAAGATAATTTAAGGATTCTAAGGTCATAATAAGCATTGGATCAAAATAAGTTAACCTTTAATGAGAGTTATGCACTAAAATCTTGTTTTCAATATACTAAGATTGAGTGCAAGAAAATGATTTACAATTAAGTATTTTGTCAAGCTTATTTTAGGTCGACCTTGACTTTGACCTGGGCGCCCATCGGTTGATTTTTATTTTGACCGAGAGGCAATTTCTACAGATTTCCAGTTTAAGCATTCACGATGACCCACTTGATTTAATATTTGAAACATAGCTTACAGAGTATCATATAAAAAGTATTCATGTATAACAAGGATGATATCATTTTCCATAAGCTAAGCATAAGATAATCATTTAACTAATATGTCAAGATGCATTTGTGCCATAGAGATTTACCTTAATGCAAAAATGGCATTTTCAATGATAACATCATCTTTATGTGTAATGAGCTGAATCACTATGATCATTTTGAAAACAATATCCATTCATGGTTTATATATATATAGATCAAAGATTATTTTAGGCAAACCAAATAAAATATGAAACACAATGATCATGTTGAAACGGTAAAGGAATATCCATAATACAATGATCATGATAGAACAATAGAAGCATATCCATAATTTCATGAAATACAATGATCATGATCATTTAAAAGCAATTTTCAAGACACATGATTTCTATATAGATAAACCAAGGAATACTTAGGACAAACCATGTGGATTATGATAAAATAGTAATTTCCTTGATTAAATCAACATGGTTCATAAATTTTAGTTTTAAGCCAAACTATGTAGGAGATGAATCAAAATAATCTCATCAGAAGCAAATCCATGATTTTCTTGATTAAACTTACTCAAATTGTCACATTTTTCAGTTTTAAGATACACAATGTAGAGAATCATACCTTTTAAGGAAGATTTATCAAGGCAATATCTTTTTATTGATCAATCATGGTTCATCAATTTTCAAATTTAAGATAAACCATGTAAATGAACATGCTTAATCATTTCAAGAGAAATAGCAATTGAAGGCTTTACAATGTGTGCATTGATTTTAAGAAAATGTTTCCAATTTCTATTTGCATATAGTTTTTGATAACATAATTAGTAAATTTACAACATGTTTCATAAGGATATCAAGAATCAACATATAGATCATGATGCAAATTATCGATATGTGATTTGAGAGTTGTCTCCAAGATTTATGATTCATTCATAATTTCCAATCAATTTTCATTTATACCAAATTTATAACAAGTTTATAGCAAACTGAACCAGTTAAACATGTTTTTCCAGAACCTTATTCGGTCGAACTCTTTCTCGACTGACTTATTTTTGGTCGACATTCTTTTTGACTGAGAAGGTTGTTGTATCTCCAATTTTATCAGTTAAAATTCGGTCTAGTAAATGTTTGATCGAATTTATCTCGGTCGAAGTCTTTTTCGACCGACGTGGTTACTGTTTTTCCAGATTTCTACAGGTTAGAGACAGAAACTACTTCAGTCGATAATTATATTGACCGAAATTGTCTCGGTCGAAGATTTTGTCAACTGAGATTGTTTCTGTACTATTTTCAGTAGGTATTTTCAAGTAAAAACATAGATCACTTACAAAATAGTTTTACAGAAATATGCAATTTAAAGCTCAGTTTAGTTGAGATAAGACGTTTGAATATCAAAGTAACATTTTAGGTCAAATCTCAACTAATCATATTTAAATCTCTAGGTTTTGGGAACCCAAATTAGATCAACATCCTTTTTCCTATATGGGCAAGAAAACAAATAATGTCCAAGACGTAAACAGTAATGAAAACAAATAAAATCAATTTCATTTTTCTTTGAGTTATTCTTGGGTACATACATGATCTTGGTCTTGGGTGCTTGTGTTCTTTTAGGTTGATATGATTTCTCTTTTGTAACATATCCTAAACCTCTCCTTCCATTATAACTAAAAGAATTTTTCAGAATCTTATCAAGAACATCATTGTTTCTCAAGCTACTAATTTCTCTTTGTAACTTGGCAATCTCATCCATTTTCTTTTTGATATCTAACTTTGCTTGATCTAGATCAGATGATAAAGTATCTCTTTCTTTAACAATAGCATCATAATCTAGATGTGTACATAAGATAGGTTGTGATTGAAGATCATTCAAATTTTGCAAGCAATTCAACCTTTTCTTGACAAAGCAAATTATGATTTGTCTCAAGAGTAAGCAATTTTGTATTGCAATTATTAAAAGATGATTTCAAGGAAGAATTTTCAGAAATAATACTTTCCTTTTTAGAAGCAAGATCATCTAATTGTGCATACAAATCCTCATTAGTTTTAGTAACTCTTTTTAGTTTCTTTTTACAATCAATATATTTATCATGTAATTCATCAATGCTAGCAACTAAATCTTCTTTAGATAAATAAAAAAAGGCTTACATCTTATTCTTCTTCATTTGTTGCAGCAATAAGGCACTCTACTTCTTTTTCTCCATTTTTACTATCATCACTTGAATCATCCCATGCAGCTTTGTAGGCTTTCTCTTTCTTCTTGTGAGATGATTTATTTCCCTTCTTAAGTTTGGGACAATATCCTTTTAAGTGTCCCTTTTTGCCACATTCAAAGCACCTGAAGGAAGAAACAGTAGGAATTTTGTTAGTTTTAAAACTTCTATACTGCTTACCATTTATAATGAGTGTTTCTTCTTCACTATCTTCTTCACTTGTGTCATGACTATTCTTGGTTGACGCTTTGAATGCAATGTCCTTTCTTTTCTCCTTTTTGTGTTCAGCCACCAATCTTTCTTCTTCTTCAAGGGTAGCTTCATGAACCTCCAAGTTGCCAATGAGTTGTTCCATCCTTAATGTAGTGAGATCATTGGCTTCTTGAATGGTTGTCACCTTTGGTTTGTACTTTGGAGGCAAGCATCTAAGAATCTTTGATACTTGATCCTCTTCACTAATAACTTTACCTAATGCATTCAAACCATTAACAATAGAAGAAAACTTTGCATACATTTCACTAATAGACTCATATGGTTCCATACAAAACTATTCAAACTTCTATTTAAGCATGCCAATTTTGGAATTTTTTACTTGAACAGTTCCTTCATAAGTAATAGAGAGTCTATGCCATATTTCATATGTAGTTTCACAATTTGAGATTCTATTGAACTCACCTACAGAAATTGAACAATAAAGATACTTACAACTTTTGCATTCAATTGGGCTAATCTCACCGTGTTTGCATCCCATGTAGCATATTCGGTTTAAGGAAGATCATAGGCATTGAAACCATTCTCCAAAGATCCCAGCTGATTCCTTGGAAATAGAATTGCATCCTCCTCTTCCAATAGGTGTAGTTGGTGCCATCAAATGGTGGAGGCCAAGCTACATGTGTTCCTTCCAAGTTGAGGTTGTTTAGTACCCCATCACCCATTTTCTTCAAGACTTTGTTAAAGTTCCTTGAAGCCTGCTCTGATACCAATTGAAAAACACTAGAGGGGGGTGAATAGGGTTTTATGATGATTTTAAAATAATTCAACCAAGCAACCACAAAAATATTGGAGAAGTAGACACGATGTTTAGAGTGGTTCCACCCTTAGCAAACACTAAGGGAGTCAGTCCACTACCCGGTTGTTCCTAACTGATATTTTGAAAGTATTTGAATTTTATTACCTCGCAAGGATGTTACATAAAATTACAAACATCTTCACCACCCTTTGGATAACCTTCACCCTGAAGTCGTCTCACCAACCTTGAAGCAGCCTTCACTTGAAGTAACTTCAAGCTCCCCCTTGAAGTAGCCTTCCTCCTTGAAGTAGCTTCCCGTTGAGACCTTCTAGAAGTAGTCCAAAGTCCACCGAGCTACCTTCACCACCTGAAGAAACTCCAACAACCTCCTTTCCACAACCTCCAACCTAGGAGTAGCAAAGGAGAACAAAATACAATAAAAGGAACAAGATTGGAAGAAAGAACAATGTTACCAATTTAGTACAATGCTTTGATCCTATATCAAGCGTATTGATCTCCTATCCACTATGGATGAACGTGGTAGTGTGGTGTCTAGGAGATACTAAGCTATAGGATGCTAATGTAGAACAGATTGCAAGTGTAGCTCAATCTTGTTGCTCACAAAGAATGATTCTCAAGTGTAATTGTATGCACAAGTGATGCTTTGGGTGTCCTATAGCTTGTCCTATTTATAGGAGTGGTTTGCTAATGATTAGGGACGTTCTAGACACCTTCTAGGGTGTTATCAGTGCTCAACTAGCCGTTATGTATCCACTAATTACATTGCAAAGGGTAAGCGAAGATGATATGGAATGATAGAACATGTTGATGAAACTGGTCCAGATAGCTCAAGGTTGAGACTGTATATGTTATGATGTGATTTAAAAGTAGATGTTTCTGTATCCTCTTAAGATGTATCATCTTCATTTCTATTGATGATTTCACCTAGAAAGGGTTTGCAAAGGTTCCTAGTGGGGCTTCGTAGATGTCCTTGACAAAGAGTTGATCTACAGAGTCGGAATCATTGTATTAAGAGTCGCCCAAAATTCTAAATATAGGAAGTAGCTCAGTGGGGGTTTATGAGAAATGATTTATCACCCATGCAATGAGGGTTTGGTTGTCATATGTTTTGAGGTAGATAATCTAATAGTTTTAAGCTCGAATTGTGTGATCATATATTTCCATCCTCTTCTAGTATGAAGAATGTTTTCTTTGTCCACCTCTAGTGTGACCTGGAATGTTTTATTTCCCATGAGGATGGTGATGTTTTTAGACTTGATGTCATAGTGGTGATATTGCCATTATTTCGGAAGCCGAACTCATTCCATAGTATCCGAGCTTAGAATGTAATCCATGTATGGGATATTAGATACCTTTGGTGATCCAGAGGTAGGAAATGGGTGACGACGTTGTGTAATCTTTCTGATTTGCCTATCTCCCTTTTTTATGAGTGAGGTTTATTTTCTGATAGATATTAGCTATAGGTATGTAGGATGCTTTTAGGATCTGGAAATGATCCCTCATGTTCTCATTATAGTCGGAAGTAGTATGTATTGTTGTCCCAGAGGGGAGAAGTCGAGCAAGCGTGGGTGCAAAGTCAGTGATGTGCGCTCTATGTAGAGTTGTAGGACAGTGTGGAGTGTGTAACTACTCCAAAAGTGGTTTGTGACAATGTATCGCTAAATGTAATATTCAATGTTTTGGGTGACTGGGAACTATGAAATCAGAGATGTATGTTGTAAACTCAGGAGAGGTGGTGATTTCTCCAAAAAGTTTATCCCACAAATATAAATGTTGTAGGAGATGTAGTTTTTAGAGTGAAACTTGGATCTATATTTGTAGCCTTCTGGGAATGTTGTTGCAACACGTACAGAACACTATTGGTGAGGACTATATCAATATGTGATGTTTCCCAACTAAATTGGAATGCTTGTCATAAGACCAGGTGAAGAGGCGTAGGTCTGCCTGAGATGGAGGCGAAGTATGTCTGCCTCAGATGTGTAGAATATCTGGTTGTATCAACTTAGAAAGATTGTTGATTTTCTCTCACTAGTTTCTTGAGAGAAGTTGGAGTATCTCCATGGCTTTAAGTAGTGAATGGTAGATAGAATAAGTTTAAATAGTGTAGCCTTTGAAGAAGTGGTGGCATTCCTCTTGGACGATCTATTAGATCGCTATAAAATTTCATGCAAATTTTTTGCACATTGTTACAGAGAGAGAAGATAATTATAAAATGAGAGTGGTGGATAGTCGTGCATTTGGCAACACTATTGATAGGGATCACTGCCCGTAATTGTCCATCACATCCCACCGCTACCCAAATGCTTTGCAAACACAACATAGAAGTGTTGATGACTAGTAATTAATCACTAACGCTTCATTTGAGATGCGTGAAGGAAAGGGAGAGGAGGGGAAGGGAGCAAAGCGAGTGGATATTTTATGTTATTTTGTTTGATTAGTATGAGGAGGAGAAGGGGAGTTGAGTATGAAAATAATTTGAATGTTAAAAATTATGTCACTTTTGTCACAAGTTTAGTTATAAGGACGCCCATATAGGCTAAAGGCATACCACCTCAAACTGGGTGCCTAGCCTCTAAGGTGACCTATGTGACCGTCTAAGGCCTTATAGGCCCAACTTAAGCCACTTAAAGGGTAACTCAACATAAGCCGGGTCTAAAGTTATTCATATTAGATCAAGTTGAGTCATTTTATGGTTGAAGTAGGTCTGATTTTGCCCAAATCAAACTAAATTTAGGTAAATTAGGTCTAAATTTAGGGGAAACATGCCTGACTTGGATAAAATATGTCCAATTTGGCAAAATTAGATATCATTTGGCCACATTATGTCTCATTTTCATCAGTATAGGGAAAACTATGGGTACTTCAGTTTATTTAACTTGGGCTAAGAAAAATTAGATTTGATTTAGGCTAATTAATGTCAAATTTGGGCAAATTAAGTTTAATTTGGGATTGTTAAGCTGATTTTGGGAAATAGGTATAACTTGTGGGAGGTTAGATCTAATTTAGCCAAAGAAGGTTTCACTTATATCAATATAAGGAAAACTTGAGGAAGTTAGGTTTGATTATGTTGTGTTATGCAATACTAAGTTTAATTTGGGCTATATCATGTCAAATTTGGGCTAATTAGGTCTATTTGGGGAAAACATGTCTGATTTGGGAGAAATAGGTCTGATTTGGGGAGACTATGTCTGATTTAGCTATATTATGTCTCATTTGAGTAAATATAGGCCAATTCTGGGTAAGTTAGATATGATTAGGTCATTTTATACATAGTCAGGTCTAATTTATGCTAAATTAGGGCATACTAGGTCAAATTAGATCAAATTTCTATCAAGTTAGTTCAAGCTAGGGCCAATCAGGTCTAGTTTATGTAATGTTAGTGTGACTTATCGTAAATAATATGCAATATTGTCTAATAAATCCATTATTATACATCTATGAATATGAAATTATCAATGTAGTAACAAATATCAACATTATAAAAAAATACATGGAAACGCTTGGGCATTCGCCGAGGCACCCTAGGAGCCCCCTCAGGAATGCCTAGAGTATGACCACCTTAACAACTTGATTACAAGCTATATTATTTTATTCACCCCTTAAAAGTTCAAGAAACAATAGTTCATGTGTCTCATGACAAAAATAGATAATTCTTATAATTGACATGGTTGATGGAAAAGATAAAAAAATCTCATGTCTAATGTTATTGAGATACTTTAAATTTGACAAGTTTGGCAGGATGTCCAACAATAAATCATAACAGTCTTCATCTATTATCTTGTGATGTAGAATGTGGATGAAAATGATTTTGTTTCTCTTTTTTATATTTGTTGTTGTTGTACAAGTATTTACCTCCATATTTCTATATTTCCAATAAATTCTATCTTAATGTGCTCGAGCTCCATTTATAGTGTAGGATTTTCCTTCATATTCTCCACATTTTCTTCTAATTATTTATCTTTCATTTATTTTTTAATTTACAATTGTAGTTATCTCAAACTTTTCTAGTTTCCTACCAAAAATTTTAGCACTTTTTAGTTTCCTTCTGAGTTGTGCACAAACTTTTATTCGAGTTTTGTTTTATTTTGTTTCTAAATTTTCTTTATAAATTTTCCAAAAAAAAAAAACACAACAGTATGTGTCCCTCCAACTAACATAGAATATATTTTGTAGACTACCCTTTCTCTATTCTCATCATTTGCGGGCTTTATTGGTATTTTATATCATATTATTTATATTTTCCTCCCATATTTCATATTTAATTTGTCCTCTCTTATGAAGTTCTGCCATCATGTATTTATTTCCCCTTACCCTTATTTCCACCCTGGTTAGGGCATGTTTGGCATGCGATGAATGGAGGTGAGGGGAAGGAAGGAGAAAAGGTTTGGGATGTTTGGTTGAACATAGTGATGGGGAAGGGAAGGGAGGGATGAGAATGGAGGGGAACACAAGGGAAAAAATCAAGTTTATTTTCAGCCACTTCTCTCTTGTTCTCTCTCCTATAAATTAGAGTGAAGATGAAGGGAAGGGAAAAGACTTAGAAACTAATATATTAGAGAGGTCATAAGAATATATGAAGTATAAATAATATGGATGGAAAATCAGTATAGCCCACAACTAAAGGGAATAGAAAAGAGATAGTATCTCATGTATATTGTACTTCACTTAGAGGGACATATGGATGTTTGACGATTATTTAAAATAATTTGGAGGAGAAATTGACTAGAGAAAGTAAAGATAAAACAAAATGAAGCTAAAATGTTTTTTATGCACACATTAGAAAGAAACTGAAAAAGTTTAGATATTTTGCTAAGAAAATTGAAAAGTTTGAAAAAAGTACAAGAAAAATAGATAATTGGAGGGAATAATGGTGGAATGTGGCGTGACAGACTTAAATATGAAGAGGGAAAATTTGCTGCAAATACAAAAATATAAAGGAAACTACTTCTACAACCACAATAAATATAAAAAGTAGTCCAATTGGAAGCATTGAGGGGGATTCACAATGGGCCATATATCACCAATGTTCTATGACACTATAATTTTTTTAAATTTACATTATTTTTCACATTCTCCTTCCTTTACCCACCCATGCTAATTGTACAAACTAACACAAGTATTCCCTCCCATCCCTTACCCTCCCTCCCCTCCCTTCCCCACCTATTCATTCATCACATGCCAATATAACAAAAGAAGTAGTTGAAAATATACTTAGTTATTTTCCCTTCATCCCTCTCATTTCCCCACAATGTTATCTAACCAAGAAACTTGTGTTTCTTTCCTCCCTTCCCCTCCCTTCTATTTACCATATAATTAATTCTAGGTTTAGTACTTGGTTAATGAAGGGAAAAGGAAGCGAGATGAGGGGAATGGGACACTTATGTTTGTCTATTTAGTTAGCATGTTAAGGAGAATGAGAGGAGAACATTAAAATAATTGAAATATCAAAATATCAAAATTATTTAACAATGCATACAGTTTTAAAGATCTCATCACTAAATACCTATAACGACATGAATAATTGAGAAAAAACTTAACTCACATGTATCACAAACAAAAAAAGTAATTCAAATAAATATTTTGTATAATGAAAAAGATAAATATTTCTCATGTCTAAAACCATTGATATAATCTACATTTTACAAGTTTGACAACATGACTAACAATAAGTTATAGCAGCCTTGACTTGTATCTTGTGATGTAAACCATTGGTGACATTAAATAAATAACATTATCTCTTTACTTTTTATATCATTGTGTTTATGCAAATAGTTCCCTCTGTAGTTTCATATTTCCAACAAATTTTCCATCCACATATCCAACTTGCCTCCATAGTTTAGAATTTCCCTCCACATTTACCTTCAATTAATTATGCTTATAATATTAATGGTCTCAAACTTTTCTAACTTCCTATTCTTTTTCTTCTAAACTTTTAAACTTCCCTTTCAAATTGTGCACATTTTTTCAAGTTTTTCTTAATATATTTCCTCTCAAATTTTCCTATAATATATAGTACTTCCTTCTATATGACATAGAATATACATGATAAACTACCTTTTCTCTATTCTCTTTGATTATGGGCTTAATGATATTTCTCACCATGTTATTTATATTTTTCTCTCCACATTTCATATTGTTTCAATCTTTAAATAAAATTTCTGGCAAGTCTCTTCCCTTCCCCCTGTCTCCACTTCGATTTTGGTGGAGATGAAAAGCGGTTGTAAATACACTTGTTTATTTCCCCTTCATTTTCCATCAATTTGTCCAACCAAACATCCTAAGTCGCTTCCCCTCCCTTCCTCTCCCCTCCATTAACGTGTACCATGTAGCCCCTAACAAGCCCTAATGTTATGTTTGGTACGTGGTAAATGAAGGGGGGGGGGAGGAATGAAGGAGAAGGGATACTTATTTTCGCATATTTGGTTAGCATGGAGAGGGGAAGGGGAGGATAACTATAACACCCTCAAAATTTAAACTTATGTATGAATCTTTAATTTGAAACCCTCATTTTTTTAGCTTCATGTATCAAAAAGAACCTAATGTGACTTTTAGACCCAAAAATAATTTTAAAGAAAATTCCAATAAGTTAAGCAATGTTTACTATTTTATGATAATATTTACTTTAATATCCTTTAACATGGGAGTATAATGCACTTTTCCCTTCCTCGATGTAACCTCATTATCATTAGTAGAAATATGAGCTCTAATTGGGATAATTCATCCAATAGACTTAAATAAATTAAGAAAAGCCCTAGTTGACCCTAAATAGAAAGTCACATTTGTTAGGGGTCAATCATGATGCACTTAATGTACTTAAGTAATGCAAATTACACTATTGTGATAATTTAACTTTTAATCATAAAATTTAGAGAGAACCTACATAGGAGTGTTACAGATCTTCCTATGTACCTATGGTTGAAATTTGAGACCATTATGATCTTGTACGACCCCTCTAATGAATTTACAAAGTTTCTATATAGTTTGAATCCTAAATGATCTATCATTCAAATCAGTATAGTCGATTTCATATGATCCACAATATTATATCTGTCACGTGATCCCTTTACTCTGAGTTGGACTCAGACTCTCGGTTCAGCGGGTAGAGAGTCTTGTCTCTCCCACCCGGAGTTTGGTCTCGCTGGGACTTTGGTTCCTCCGTGGTTCTCACATGACTGATCACTTGTCCCGATCCTCTATTCGACTCTTCCTCTCTATTTTCATGTTCTCCTTGCTATCCTGGACTCAAGGATCCCTGATTCCTAGGGTTTCCTTTTCTAGAGTCCCTAGTTGACCGAGACCTCCTCCTCCCTCTCATGTTCCCTTAAAACTCAAACTTCCTTCGAGAGCACGCCACCACCAACAACCACGTATATATGTATGTATGTATATATATATATATATATATATATATATATATATATATTCCATCTGAAAAGCATCGGGTACATCTAGAAATTTATGGTCGACCATGTGAGGCCTTCATTGCCCTGAAGACATGTTCCTTCAATATGTTCCTCCCTGTTTGAGGTCTGGCGGTTCGTCATAGCTGCAGGGGTCGTCATGCTGAAGTTAGAATCCCATTATCAATTGGTGGGTGTTCAGAGATTCTTCCCACGTATTTAATATTTGATTTTGAGATGATTTCTTGGTTTCCCTCTTCTCACCTGCTTTTGGTAGCCTTTGAGCAATCCAGGACGTCATGCCCTGTTTTTCTGTATTTTCTTCGCCAATAGCTTCACCCTGGAGTTTTGTATCATCTCTCGATCTCACAATGAGCTTTAGTTCTATGCTTACACTTCGTTCTAGCTTTTTTGTTTCTCCTTTCATAGATGATTTTGGCAGTGATAGGTTTTTGGGCCATAGGCCACCCCGTGCCTTCTTCTTTAGCTTGCCGAGTTCGACCGGTGGTGATGAAGGTTCCCAAAACCTTGGCTTATAAGGTTTTGGGTATTGAATTCCTTTCTATGTACTCGTTGACTTTACAGAGCAAAGAAGAAGCGAGGGGCTTCTTTTCCTATTTTGTCCTTCTCGCGCTTCCATCAGTATCGTGCCCATGAGGGCAGATAAGTCCTTTTATCTTTTCATTTTGTTGACTTGCCATGCAGGCTTCTAGCATGAGCCAGGACATGTGGCCGGCTCCCTTTGGGCCAAATTAGCACCGATCCGCGATTTTGGAGATCGCCCATGTGGATTTATGTTAAATACTGATTGGCTGGAACTTTGTAAAATCATAATAATTGATAGGATGGTCAAAAAAATAAGTATAAATAGTCATTGAAAAGAATATTTTTAGAGGAAGCCATCTGCAAGTGTTTTCAAACCCTAATTCAATTGTATGTGACCATGTTATATGAAAAGACCCAAATTAGGATTTAGGATGGCGTTTAAAGCGATAAATAATATAAATCGTGTTAATTTCAGGAACATAGGATTCGATCAAGATCAGGGATACTAAGTTAGGATCTACCTTGCTCTAGGTAAGCAGGTCATGCCACTATGCATATGTATTTTGGATGAACTGCATGATTATGTATGTTTTAGGATTTATGCTTTAAATTTCCAAGTCAATGAAATTAAGATAATGATGATGCCTCAGATTTCATTATTTCTTATTGGTTTCTATCATCATAAAGTCCTATTCTTATCACTAATGTTCATTAGTTTAATGATGTGATCATGTAATGGTTAAGAAAATGAAGAAAGACTCATGTAAATCATGTAATGATAATTTCAAGATCAAGAGGGAGAAATCCCATGATGATTAAGATAATGTACTTAAGTTGTAAATTGTTCCTCTTTATGTTATTTTGTCTTTATGACATTGATGAGCACTTTGGTGCAACTAAGATGATCCTTAACTAGCCTAATGAGCACTTTGGTGCAATTATTGGATGAGGATAGTTTACATTGATGACAGCATAAGAACAATGATGTTAATGATTAAGTTAAGAGAATTAACTAACTTATTATATGTTTCTCGCAATGATGAACCTTTATTATTGTTATGGGCTTCCTAGCAATGATGGGCTTTCCGACCATGATGTGCTCGACATGGGCAGTGATGGAGAGAATACATATAGTAATGTTTCTTAATTCATTGATGTAATGAAAGATAAAGTGTAATGAGAATTCTTAATGTTAATTCATGTCAAGTTTATTTCATTTCAAGTATATATGCTTACTTTTTAGTTCTTGTAACATGCATAGTGCCACTTACTTATGTTGTTGCTTTATTTTGCATGACTGTGGGATGAGATGTCCCTAGATCAAGGAGCAAGAGGGAACTGAAGTGAGCCTTCCAGTGTAGCTGATCAAGGAGACTTTAGCTTGGTGGGGTGCCATCAACCAGTCCATAGATTATCTAGTTTAGTTTCAGTTCATGCTTTAGATTTGCTTAGCCTACATGTATTAGGTTTTGAAATAAGATGAGATATTTTATGTTTTTCCCTTTCAAAGAACTATGTATGAATCTATATTTTGAGTGCATGGTGTTTCATTTATCTTATTGCAATGATTCTCATGTTTTGTGATGTTCCTCCAAGACAAGTGACCCATGTTATGGACCACATAGGGTTTGCTTCCGCTGATTAATATATGTGCTTGGAGGGGCGTTACAATAAAATAAAAAATGATATAACACTACTACATTTTTGGCTTATAACATCACTGATGATAGTGCCATTTTTCCAAAATGAACTGACTCTGTATCTTACAACATTGGATTCAAAAGACAGACCACAACTGGGTTAACTGTAGAGTTTGATGGAATCCCCTAGGGTTTCCCTGATGGTGATAGGAGGCAGCTGCCAAGGCGGGTCAAGCAATCTGAAGAAGAGGGAGATGGTCACCCTCCCCATGGAAGAACCTCGACCCCCTGGGTTTGACTGGCCTACACCTCAACTTCTCAAATGACATGGACAAACCACAACTTGAATATAACAGTCAAAACTTCATGGAGATTAACCAATTGAATGCAGATGTACAATTCCCCTGCCTGAAGAACTCGTCCTCAATCCTTGACAAGAACTGTACACAACATCCACTCTGGGTTTCCTACAAGGACTCAGTGGGAAAGAATTCTAAGAACAACTACGATCACATATTCATCATGATTGACGTGAAGATGACCAATATTAAACTGAAGCCTGAAAACATAGTTGTGCCCTCAGTGCAAGGATACCAGCTTTTGATGTCGGGAAAGAGGCCCTAGAGGGACTCTTGAAACCCTAGAAGTTCACGGTGATAGTAAAGCTACTCTCACAAGAAATAGGGTTCTTAACCCTAAGAGATAGAATTTAGTTACTATGGAACATGTCGGTGGCTTCAATTTGATCAATGTTGAAAATGATTTCTTCATTGTCCAGTTGTAGACTTAGAAGTTTATGTCAATGCCCTCACTGGCAGCCCTTGGCCAATTTTTGGGTCATACTTAAGGTTGCAAAGATGGTCCCTTTTTTCTCACTAGATATCGCAACACCCCCAAACTTGTTGCCTGGGTAAGAATTCCCAATCTCCTTATCTACTTATACCAAGAGGTTTTATTGGAAGAAATAGGTGATCGCCTTGGGAAGATAATTAAAGTCGATATGAACACTAAGTTTCAGAGGAGGAGCCTATTTTCCTGAATAGCTATAGAACTTTACATGGCTCAACCACTTGTTCTGACTGTAACAATTTCTAGATTGCATTATAGAGTGTAGTATGAGAATATCCCCTTTATATGTATGCATTCTGGTTGTGCTGGTCACCTGGAGAAAGACCACAAGAAAAAATTAGAAGATGAGAATCAAGCGAGAGAAGCATCCCTCACCACATGATCCATAATTCACGATGCACCAATGAGGATGGAGGTCTTCACAAAGTTCATCCATGTACAGTTGATCACTAAGAATCCAAGGAAACCAAGCAATGCAAGACAACACAAGAAAACTCACAATTCTTCCAATAGATTCTAGAACTTAATGGACCAAGAGGAAGAACAAGACACCCAAGAGACTATCGATGTTGACAACATAGCAGAACATGTCATAGGAGGTATTGATTGGAGAGTGGGGAAAACTCAGTCAAAAGGCCTGATAAAGCAAGGGATTCAAGGCAACAAAAATAAATCATGCACATACCAAGCTCTACATATCCTTCAAATCATCCCAAACATGTCCCAATTTTGACCAGGAGCACACAGTAGCCACTACATCCTGGGATGATGTCCTTCTAGGCAGAGAAGAACATGTTCACCCCTTCATCACCACTAATTTCACTATTGGTAACCAAGCTATTGGAGGACCAATCTATGTCTCCTATAGGAGCCCTGCCAAGCCAACAACTGGCATCCACCTTCATAGTAGGAAGGTGGTCCAGATTGGGGACCTGAGAAGGGATTCAACCAATAAAAGGGTGAAGTAGTCCCTATTGAAAGACCTCAAAATTGAACCAAAGGAGATGGGTTCCTCCACCTTGGAAGACACCAACCAATGAATGTCACGAGTTGGAACATTCATGGTATTTGTGACGATGATACCCAACTTGTTGTTAAAGACCTGACTCTAAAGTATAGAATTTTAGTTATAGCTATGTTCAAAGCCCATTATAGTGGCAAGACAGCCCTTCAAATAATAAAAAACCTTGGCTTTCCTCATTCCCTCATAGTTGAGGCTGTGGGGTTCATAGGTGGACTATGGATGCTTTGGAAACCCAATGTCTCCCTCGATATCATCTTTTCTCACAAACAATTTATCAATTGTAATTTTAACAAATGCTTTTACACGTTCATCTACACTGACACAACTAGGGAAAACATGTGACTACCATGGAATCAACTCCAATTACTTGATCCAACCATGAACGCCCTTAGATTGCAATGACCGACTTTAATGTCGTGATGTACCCCTCCAAAAATTTTGGAAGTTCTGCTTTTGACAGAGCAAATAACAAAGATTTCATCAAGGCTATGGATATATGCCAACTCTAGGATCTGGGTGCAAATGGAGCCCGCACTACCTTCATATAAGGCCCCCTCCATGAATGGCTTGATCGGGCACTAGGTAATCATCTTTAGATTGAATTAGTGACCTCAAATCCTATTTAGGTCCTAGAACGCAACCACTCTGACCATGATCCCCTTCTAGTCTCATCCCCTTTATTGAGGTTCAATGTCTGCAAACATTTCTGAACCTTCACGGGTTGGAACAATATGAAAGGACTCAAAACTTTGTTGTTGGAAAATTGAAATGGTTCCCTTCCACCATGATGCCTCAAATTTTCTAAAGTATCAGCTTCATGGGAATCCAAAATGAGGAAAGATTCAAGGTGCGACAAGCATCATATCAACAACAAAATTAAGTGGAATCAAGTCCAACTTGCCTTTAGCTTCAACACCAACCTAGCATATGAAGCTATCGACCTACAAACTTCCCTTGACTCGATTCTACAAAGAGAAGAAAGGGAGTGGCATCAAAGGGTTCACTACGACTGGGTCAAACTAGGCGATAACAACACTAAATACTTTCAATCTCTAGTAAAGATGAGGAGATGAAAGAACAATATACTTTGAATCAAGAACCAAGATGTCATCTGGATTGAATATTTTCATCAATTTAAGCAACTTATCCTCTCCTTCTTCTCTAACGTTTATAAGAAATCTGACTCCACAACAAGAAGCAATGCCAACTTGGACTTTATTGGTGTCTTCCCCATGATCTCTGCCATAGACACCAAGCACCTTGTTGCGGTTCCTTCCCAAACAGAGATTTGGGACACACTCTGCTCGATGGCACCACTGAAGGCCCCAGACCCCAATGGAGCAGACACATCCTTTATCCAAGAGAATTGGCCCGTGATCAAGAACCATCTCATCTGATTTATCTCTAAGCCCTTCGAAGGTCACCCCCTTGCCCTGGAAGCTGCAAATTCCACTCTGATCCTCATCCCAAAGGTCCCCTTGCTGGAAAATTGTGCCCAGTTGAGGCTTATCTCGCTCAACAACATTTGTACCAAACTCCTTTTGAACGTCATCATCTCCCACATAAAACCCTATCTAAAGGATTGGATCTCCGGCTCCAATCCAACTTTGTTCTTAGTCGACAAATTAGAGACAACATTGCACTAGTCTAGGAGATCATACACTCCATGTAGGCTAAGCAAAGCTGGAAACACCTTCTTGCCTAGATCGACCTAGTGAAGGCTTTTGAAAAGATGAGTTGGTCATTCATTGAAGATACCTTACACCAAACCCCAATCCTTTAGAAGCTCATCTCCATCATTATGCAAATTATCTCCTTTGGCACGATGTCTATCCTTTGGAACAACAAAGCCATCAAATCATTCAAACCCTTATGTGGCGTCAAACAAGGGGACCCTCTATCACCCTACATTTTTGTTCTATGCCTAGAGAGACCTAGCCAATTCACTGGTGCTAAAATCAATAATGGTAGATGGAAACAAATGATGTTTACCAGACAGAATCTCTCATTTTCACATGTTAGCTTTGTCGATGACATCATCATGTTTCGTAAAACCTCACTACAACAAGTCAAGTCCATACAACATTGCCTCTGACAATTTAGCTATGTGTCTGGCTAGTTCTTATCACATGAAAAATCCACCATCTTTTTCTCCACCAACACGCCTAGGCCGCTCAAAGTTAACATATGCAGAAATCTTAGAATCAATGAAATGGCTAACCTTGGGAGGCATTTGGGAGTTCCCATCATACATAAGAGGAAAGGGAAAGCCCATTATCAATAACTTCTTGAGAAAATGCATACCCAAATCAACAATTGGTAGAACAAATTCCTTTCTCCCGCAGGTCGAAGCACATTGGCAAAATCGATCTTTCTATCCCAACCTTGCTACACCATGTAAATGTCTCAACTGCCTATATCTTGTTGCAACAAGATAGACCAAATTGTCCAAAATTTCATCTAGAATGGAACCTCACCCTCTAGGAAGCTTAACCTAGTGCCATGAAGGCATATTACCCAAACCAAAACCATCGAGAATGCCTCAATATAGGACAAGCGAGGGAATTCAACAAAGCCATACTGATGAAATCAACGTGGTAATTCCTTCAAAATGACTCCACCTAGACCTGTAAATGGATATCTAGAATCTACAAATTCAATCCAGATTCAAGTCTGAAATTTTGAAAAAGAATATGAGATCCACATAATCTGAATTAAATTTAGGATATCAAATTTCATATCCAAAAATTTCGAATAGTATTTTGGATATGGCTATATCCACTCTGAAAAAATCTGAAATCTGACAAATATATACATATATTATCTATATACAAAAAGATTATTTTATCATATATATTCATAATGATATCAATGTTTTCTATATATAATGTATTAATAACAATACATTTATGATTTTTGGTTCGGATCAGATATTTATCTGAATTCGGATAAAATTTGTCAGATCATATTCGAATATTAGCACATGATATCAGTCGGATATCGGATTGGATTTTTTCCTAGATTCATATATCATATATAGTAATATCCACTCTATATTCAATTCATTTATAGGTCTAACTCCACCCCTTGGATACAACTAATGAAAACAAAATACACAAATCAAAGGCCTAATAACCCCGTCGGCTCCCATCTCTAGAGGGGCATAAGCAATTCACTCCACTTCCTACTCAAAAACTCCAATAAAGTAGTGGTCTCTAATTGGGACACTGAAGTATGGAAGGATGCATGGGTCGGTGATGGCTATGCGCCCAACCTTCATCCTCATCGAATTATCCCACATGACATCAAAGACTTAAAGGTCACTTGTCTGATTAAAGATGATGGTTATTGGGACTCTAACTTCCTTTAGCACTGGTTTACAACGTCCACAATGGCTGATATTCTTCAAATTCCCCCACCCAGGGTCCACTATGGACAAGATATATTTGTTTGGCTACATACAAGTTATGGCAATTTCTCAGCAAGCTCAACATATAGAGTGCTCAGTGACACCACAGATCGAGTTGAACTCAATCATTACTCTGCAATTTAGTCATCACCGACCCTCCACAGAGTAAAGTCACATCTATGGATAATCCATAGGAATAGGCTACTCATGAACGAACTCAGTTTTAAGAAGAATCTTACTACTTCCAACACCTACATGATGTAGCACAAATGACAAAATAGTCCTACATGCGATTAGGGACTGTGAGGAAGCAAGGAAAATATGGCACCTACTACTTCCACAGGAAACATCAAACTTCTTTACTGGATTCACCTACGTCCTGGTTAGGATATAATCTAAAATCATTGAAGAAATAAGAGGGATGGCTTGTGTTCTTTGCAGTTTCCTATTGGCTTGTCTGGAAGAATAGAAATTCCTTCATATTCGAGAGCTCATCAAAAACCCCTTCAATCCTTGCTACCTCATGCTGATCTGAAGCTTTCATAGTCACTTGGGCCTTTTTTTACCTGACCCCTAGCAAGATAGATAGCTCTCAGACATAATTGTTGGGTTTTGTAGGTCAGAATAGGCAACAGAAACAAAAATTTTATCGAACCACAAACCCATAACCAACAGATTGCATCAACAACTATGCAATAGGAAAGATGGTTTCAACGAGGTGTACCTGGTCCTGAGGCTTGCTCAGTGACAATACCTCACAGCTAGTGCGGTCTTCAACTACCTAGTCTATGATGATGTCTGTGCAGCTCCTGTCCTTGACCCAGACTATGGTTGACCATCATCCTCCTAAGCGACAGAAACCTCCCGCCTCTATAGATAGTCCACACGAACCTCTGGGAACTCTAGTCGTTCTGTCTTGAAGGACACTAGAAGGAGTCACCCCCCTCTATCGGGGTACTAGTCATCGACACACTCTCCCGCCACCAGTTGTTGTCTTTCCCTCGATGTGACTCTCTAGTCGGGTAGCACTTGCTTGGGCTCTCTCAGTTACCACAACCATAGAGGACAATAACTTTGCAGAGCAACTGATGTTTTGAGTTGTGTGTTCTGAGAAGCTCCATGTACCCCTCTATTTATAGTAGAGAGTAGGGTCAAGGTTCCCAGTCTATGTGGGAGTAGAAGGGTCCAAATTTTCCATGAACTGATTGTACTGCGACAGGCAAATCAATCATTTCACAAATGAACCGGTCATTTCGGCAGTGAGCCGATCAGTTCACTTTTGAAGCGGTCGGTTGGAAGTGTGAAATAGTCGATTCACTTCCCATACTTACCCCCAATTGACTTTCCTTATTCATTTCTAATTAATACAAAGAATAATTTTTCTCCCAATCAAATTGAACAAGTAAAACAAAAATCTTTTCTCACAAATCAGGAAACCCAACACCTGTTCAGTTGGTCCATGTGAATTGGTCATCTCACTGACCATGAGATGATCGATTCACCTAGTTAACTGGTCGGTTGGTGGTCCAGGTTGTGCAGAACTCATTCAATGTAGTTCTCAATCAATCTGACACTCTAATTAACCAGCTCAACACTTGAACTTGATGATTCTGAGTCAAGTCTATTGATTGAATGTTTAATTGAGTACCTAAACACTTTAGTAATCAATCAAAACATTATTCATTGATAAACTCCTCTTCCAAGTTAATCCTATGTATGTGACCCTATAGGTCCCATTTCACGTTGGCAGTGAAAGTCCATAACTCACTTATGACTTCATAAGAAAAGAGCGGTGCCTAATCGCACATTAGTGCTACCCAAGTGAAAGGAAAGTTGGAGAAAAACTTTCAACCTACAATCTGTGATTATTGTTACCATGATCATATAGTTCCTTTGTCACTGACCATCCATATTGAACTCGAAGCATAGAACGTCATCCTCTTCAACATTCAATCAGTGTTCCTTGACCTGTGAGCAGACTATTTGAGATTCATGTGAGTTCACATATCATATATTGAATCACATAAGTATGGCCATAGATTTCTCAGTCTCTCTTATCAAGGGGTCCTGGATGTCATACTCCTTGTAGGAGGGACAAATCACATATCTATCACTCACAGTCAAAACCCCATGTGTCAAAGTCACCCAATCATCACCTTTATAACACATGTGTTTCACGAATGTGTTTGATGATGTCAAAGTGTACCCAATGACAGGTGATGAGTGCAGTGATTTCAGGTCTAAGAACCACTATCACCACTATCACTATGAGACATGATTGTGACTACTATTCCATGGTATCCGTGTATCACTCTCACGGCGGGCCTGTCCGATATACTGTTCTCTAACATATATCTGTGTGTTTGACTTGACATCACATATCATGACTAATGAGACTTTGTCATCAGTCAACACACACTCTAGTCTTATGTATTACTATTGTCTATTTTGTTTCCACAATAATATCCAACTAGGGACATAACAAGAATGTATGTACTCTTAACATACATGTGGTCTCATTGTTTGGGTCCTTAACATGAATACATATGTCATTGAGTCACATCATTCTTTAGACATCTATAATGTATGTGTCATCATCTCATGATCGATAAAAACATAAGAGACGGAATTAACTTTATTATTATCAAATCAAGTATCTAATGCCTCATCGCAATCATCATATGATTGGCTCTCTAGGCATACCATACTAACAATAACACCCTCGTATAGCATAAACCTGACACTCTTGTTTTGAACGTCAACACAATAGTGAGTTCTAAAGACAACCTCATCTCTTGACCAGTCTGGTTATGAGGAATATTGAAGGTTACTGGGGATCAGATCCAATGAGAGGTGAACTACATGCTATACTGGAACACATGAATTATGCACGGATAAAAAAGGTCTGGTGCACTCCCGCCAATGGTGTTACACACTACTCAATTGGAGTTTTGAATAGATGCAACCCGCAAACGAAAGCACATGGGTGGATTCACTTTTAATATTTATAAAACCTAACTCAACACCTACTCACACTAAAACAACTACACCCGCAAGCACATGGGGTCGTGTCGTAGTATAGGTAAGTGGAAAGTATAGGGTCGATCCACAGGGAAAATAGGGGGTACTAGAGCTAGGTTAGTTTGGCTAGGTTCCTACTGCCAAGACTAGGGTTAAGGGTTTGAATGTTGTTTTGATTGTTAAACTATTATGAACAAACAAACAATTAAAGGCAGGGATGAAATCTAAAACCCTAGGCTAGAGTAAGGCTAAACAGGAAAGAAAGGATTAAACTAGGTATGAAAAGGCAAATTACAATAAGGCAAACAAGAGAGAAGCAAAAGAGAAATTAAAGAGCTAAACTAACATAAACAAGGCAAGAACAACGCAAGAAGCTAACTAAGCAAGGAAAGAGCTAACTAAGCTAATCAAACACAAAACTAGGGTTTTAAGCAATAAAGAGAGGTATGGGTGGTTTAGAGATATGAACTTATCACTTAAGTTGGGGGGTGAGATATAAACATTATGATTCCATTTATATTATCTAAACCAAACAACAAGTTAGAGTCTAATGAATTAACCTAAGCTACTAACTGGCCATGGATATGCTAGGTTGTGTATAGGGGAACTAGTCCCTAACACCCCCTACTACCCTTACGAGGCTCAATTGGGTTAGGGATTAGGTTCAATTCAATTAGAGTCTAATCAAGTCTAGGTTTCTAGATTAGGCATTCCTAGGGCAATTAGGGACCGAGGGTAGTAATGGGGAGGTGAAATTAGGGTTTTGGACCCCAATTCCCCCACATTCTAGCCTTAAGAAGGATCCATGCTAATTGCACTAGAATTATCCAATGTAGCTACTTAGATCTCTCACTTAGGTTTAGGGAGATTGATTAGGATGTAGGAAGATGGGAGGCAACCTAGGGATCCAAGAATTGGACCTAGGGGCAAATCCCAAAATTCACACATATAAGCAATTTGCCTAAATTCCTAGGTGATTTCACACACAAACCAACAAGCAATCCATGAAGAATGAGATAGAAATAGAATATAATCATTAAAAAATGGAATTACAACTTTTACATGTCATTTCCCCCAAACATGGTATCAAAGTAACATAATTTCCTCCAAATAGCCCACCCAAGGGGCCTAACTACTCATATACATGGAAAATATAAAAAGAAAGGAAGAAGAATGAGTAGAGGAGTGAAAAGCCATGATGAGCTCAGTGAAGACTCCTCCTTATCCACCTCCTAGCAGCTGTAGCTCGAGCTCCCTCCTCCAAGGTAGGTGAATGGCATGGATGTATGGTGGAAATGGAAGGAAAGTAGGGTTTTGATGGTGGAAATGGTGAAATGGAGGTGGAATGAGGTGGGAATGGGTGGAGGATGAAATGGGGAGGCTAGAGTGGATGTAGGGTAGCTTGCCCCATGCCCCAGTCGCCACCTAGCTATATATAGGTGTGGGGGGAAGCACTAGGTCAAGTAGGGGGAAAACAGGTAAAGCGGTGAAAAATGGGTAGGTTTTGTGAGTAGCACGGCCGTGGTGGGTCACCACATCCTTCGTAGGTAGAGGTGAGCACGACCGTGGTGGATGGGAATGGCCGTGTTAAATAAAATGATCAAAAGTTAGGTTGGTGGTCAGTATTGGGCTAAAACTGGCATGGCCATGGTGGTCTGAGGTAGCACGGCCGTGTTGGGTGGCACAACCGTGGTGGGCTAAGAAATGGTGGTTGTGGTGCTGCGCCATGGCCGTTCTACTTATGTGTAGCATGGTTGTGTTGTGCAGCATGGCTGTGGTGGCTGCCTCTGGCATGACCATTCTTGGTTGCACGACCATGGTGACTTCAACTTGACTTGGGGGTGATTATGTTGCTTTACAAGTGACCTAGCACGACCGTTCTGTGGTACCACGGACGTGCTGGGTCCTAGATCAGCAATTTAACTTCGTTCTTTGGACTTTCTTGGACATCTTTGCTTCAATGGATCTTTGGCCACTAGGGGTAGGTTGAGGGAGCATCAGACTTCACTTTGGGCCTCTTTGAGGGCAGAGGAACCCTAGGATCACTCCTTCTCTCTCTCTTCCATCAAGTGTTTTCCAAATGCCTGAAAAACATGCAAATAATGTCCATAAGTGCATTTTATACAAATAAGCATATTGGGAGGAATGACATGCAATCTAGAAGGTATAGAAGTGATTGAGGAGCAATATAACACAATATTAAGCCCTAAAATAGGGCTAAATCACCAACCCAAACTTGAAACATACTTGTCCTCAAGTATACTCTAACTCAATCTCTCTACATATTTTCCACAAAAAAGAAATGACAAATGTAATGTAAAAGATGATTATTTCTGAATGGGATCAAAGATGACTGAGTACATGCATTTCACCTCTCTCCTCTCCTGCTTTTACAATCCAATCATGAAAAGAGCACAAAGCATATGAACTTCAAATATAACACATAGAATATATAAGTTATCCATATTTCTTCCATAAAGTTCCGGGTAAACCGTTTCATGATGGTGTTAATCAAGGACAACTAGGAGTATTGTTTCACATTCTTGCATTCACTCTTATGTTTAAAATCACACCAAATGTCCTAAGTGGCTGCGGAAAAGGGCAGAATGTGCTAGGCTTGATGTTTCCTAGCTCAATGGGTATGAAAGTGGAAGAAAGGGTTGCAGTAAGACTTCTAGAGTGTTTTTACACACACATCTTTTCTTTATTTGAATGCTCTTAAACATGAACATCCTTTTATTTTGTTTTTTCTTTTTTTTCTTTTCTTTTTTTCTTGCCCTTGGTGTATAAAGGGCATATGGTGAATAGAGTGAAGTGAGGGGATGGAGATATGGCCACCCCAAACTTTTAGAGGTGGCCATAGATGATATGTGCACCTTGGCATCCTTTCATGAGGCGAAGGGGTAAGAAGATGGTGAGTGAAGAGTCGGGTCAAAGAGGGGTCATTGGTATGATTCTCCACATAAAACATCCTACATGAAAATTAATCCAATACTTCATCCTAGATATCACACTACATGAATGAACAAGATGAAATTGATATATTAAACAAGTGATTCTACAAGCACTAAGCATTCAAAGCTTGCTCAATTTCACTATTCAACCAAATCAATCACAATCATAAGAGAGGTGACACACATGTAAAAAGTCAAGCATTGATACCACTTAGCAATAATTCATGACATTTCACTTGCATTTGTCAAAGGTCATCATTTTTACTCAAAACAGTAGAGATTGGGTCAAAACACACTTTTTAGACAAGAAATCTCAAATTTGGGCAAAATTGGCCAAAATAGTGCCAAGTTGCCTCCAATCACATCTAAACCTATATTATTGAACTTAAAACAGCAAACAAGCAAATCTTAGCTAAAACATGCAAAAATACCAACAATCTACACGATATGCAATGCATGGCAAGAAGAGCAACATTTTTGAAAATTATGCAAAAATGATAAGAAAGTAAACTACATGGAATGCATGTATGAAAAATAGTAAACTTCTAAACTAGATAGCAAAATAAGAAAAAATGTGAAAAACACCAAACAAAAAGTAAACAGCAGGTGAGATACAAAATGAGTGAAAGTAGAACAAGGGCATACTGCCCTACCACCCCAAACTTTTGAATTATGCTATCCTTAGCATGACACTAAAGTCTAGGATGATAGGGTAGACGATCACTGTGGTGGTGGTGGAGGTGCTTTTCCCTGCCTATAATAGGAACCCCAATAGTCTGACTGTGGAGGTGGATAGTTGTCCTGAAAAGCTAATAATGAACTCCACCAGTCTTCACCCCACTGTGGGTTCCTCTGGGCCTGGGCATTCTGAAACTGGTAAAGATGGTTGACCTGGTAGTGCATCTGCTGATGGTCCAACCACATGGCATCCTACGTTCGTTGAATGCCCTCCTATGCCCGTAGTATTCTGTCCTGCATCGCCTGAATGCCCTCCAGCTGTGCATGAATGGTGTCCATGTCATATGCATTCACTGAGGGTTGATGTGGCTCTGACACCCCTATCCTCTCTTCTCTTTGTCTCACTCATCATGCCACTCTTTCCTTCGCTGCCTGTCTCAGCTTAGCTGCCTGTGAAGGCTCTCCTAGACCCCCTACAAAAACCACCTCAATGATGCTATCTCCTTTGGGGTTCTCCTCCTCATATTTCCTCATTTTTTCTAGAAAATCCTGCGTGGGTCCATATTGTGCCATGAGGGGTGGAGTATGGTAAGGTAGCTCCAAGGTGACTCCTGGGTAAGATGGGTTGACTTGGTAGGTGATCTTCTGATCCACAACTATAATCATGGAAGAGCGAGCCAAGTAGTGCAAGTCAACTAACTTTCCTCCATCTGCCTTTGTGTAACCTGTCATGTCATGTCCTAAGGCAGTGGCAATTGACGTCACTATCCCTCCCATTACAAAAGGATTTGTGCTCTGGGACAGGATTGTCCTCATATGCTCAATAAGTAACACCTCCATGTTCACATGCCTCTCCTTAGTGATCCAACCAAGTACAAAAAGATCTTTCTTTGTGCAACTGCCTTGGTTCTAGTACCTGCCAAAGATGGTGTTTGCTAACACCTTCTGAACATAGCGTAGGAATGGACTATGGATGACACTCATCTTGGATTTCCCCGCTACAAAGGTACTTTGTCCGGTGAAGCATTTCCACATTGCTGGATATGTGGAACTGGAATCATTCTCTATCTTTCCTCCATCTAGGAGAGCTGCCATCTCTTCACTCAGGGCAAAAATCTGATTTAGCAGCTTTGAGGTTATCTTCCACCTCTTGCCTCAAATCATTACTTTAATGGCGTTCTCGCCATCATCAGTTGCTTTCTCTAGTGTAGCAAAAAATTGTTGAGTCAGATCGATGTAAGACTCTTGTTCCATCGTAAGGATCTCAAACAATCCCGTATTCTCCATCAGGAACTGGAAATAGGCGTAGAATCCCATAGCTTCCATTGTTGCTTGGCATGCATAGCAAGTCGCTAATACTTTGCGTGTCAAGCACTCTAGGTGCTTAGGCTCCTTTGCCCTTCCGGTAGTGACCTTGGGCTGTGGTTGGGGCCACTGTTGTGGTATCTCTTACTGCTCAACATCTGGCATGCCCACATCTTCTTCATCATCTAGCACAAGCCATCGACGTGGTCGTGACTGTAGCTCGGGCTGCGGCTGTGCTTATGAAGAAATAGACGGCTGTGCGGCTGAGACCGACGGCCGTGCAGCTAAAGCTGAAGGTCTCTCAGATGAGATAGAGGGTCGGGAAGTAGACGACAGTGGCTGCGACGACGATGGTGTCCCCTACTGTGGCTGTGCAGAGACTTCTTCTGTGATAGGATCCACCATTTCATCCAATTCGGCCTCCATCAACCGGGGGTGGTTGTTCCTTGGTTTCCTTTGGTAGGAGATGACACCCCTAGTCTTTTCTACTGCTTTCTTTGCGAACTTCTTCATTCTTGCTCGAAAATGGAGATGCAAATAGAAAATTTTAGATTTCTCCGAAGAACGGGGCTGTTGGGGTGGAATGGAGAGAAAGTGGTGATTTTGTGGTTGAACATTGGTGGAAACTGGAGATTAAGGTAGTGGAAATGGTAGGGGAATGATTGGGAATGATTTGGGGGTGATTTGGTGAAGATTCGAGGGCTGTAGAGGGTGGGCGGAATGATGCACGGGCGCTAGGGCATGGAGCACGACCATTTTGTTCTTCGGAGAAATGAATAAGTGATTTGGAATTTCACAAAATTCTGACTTACGTTGCTAGAATCGGGCTGCGGCACAGTCCTACTTCGTGGCACGGCCGTGGTGGCTTTAGGTACCACAACCATGCTTCCCTGGTTCTATACTTAGTTGATTTTCCCAAATTCTGATGATTTCTCTGTTGAAAGTGAGTGCACCACCACGGATGTGGCGGGCACTATAACTATAGTATGACACTTAAATCTTGTTCAAACATCAAAGCTTTGATCTCAAGTTGATCTTCCATTGATTTTTTGTCAAAATTTCATCTATTTTTCTTCATTTCACTCTATTCTCACATGTAGATCTCAAAACTGCACAAAAACTATCAAATACAAGTGTGTGCGTGTGCTTTCTTGGAAAATTTTAAAACAAAGCAAAAGTATCAAAAATGTAAGGTTGGGTCAAAAATTCCCAAACCTATGCGGGTTGCCTCCCACAAGTGCTAAGTTTATTGTCTTCAACTAGGCTTCTTGGTGATTCTTCATTCATTCATCTGTTTGGAATTCTCATGTGTCCATTCTTGCAAAACATGCATCTCTCATTTGCACTCAATCTGTTTTCCTCATCCCTTTCATCACAATAATCATTACCAATTTCTTCACCTTGGCGTCCTCTCAAATACCCATTTGGACTTGTGAAGTGATCATGTCCAATATCCCTATCTCGGACTCGTCAGGTTGGGGTCTTGTACATGTTGATGTTGATCTTCATGTCCATGAATGAGACTATCATAGTGCCACTGCGCACATGAATGTCGGAATCAACTGTAGATAAGAATGACCTTCCCAAGATAATGGAAATCTTTCTATCCTCCGGCTCCATATCAAGCACAATGAAATCTGCTGAGAACACCACACCTTTCTCTTTATCTATCATCACCAAGACATCATCCACTCTACCCCTAGGCACTTTTATGGATCTATCCGCCAACTGGAGAGTGCAATGTGCTGGCTTCAACTTGCCTAAACCTAACTCAACATAGACATTATATGGCATCAAATTCACACTAGATCCCAAATCAAGTAGGGACTTGTTTATGCGATGTCCCCCTATGTAACTAGGTATAAGTGGGGCTCCTGGGTCCTTTCTCTTCACGGGAAGGGAATGTTGTATGATGGAGCTCACTTGTTCAGTTAATCTCACCTTCTTTGGAATCCTCCCCGTTGATCTTCTTTTCACAGTTCATAGGTTCTTGAGGAACTTGGCATACGATGAGATTTGCTTGATACCCTCCAAAAGTGGAATGTTCACCTTCACTTGGTGAAAAACCTCAAGAATATCATCATTGTACTTTTGCCTCCTTTTCAATTTCGGCGGCTCATCTAGTGCTTCTACAAATGGAGGATCACTAGTTTTTTCCGTACTTGCATGAACATGAGGCGGAACACTAGGGATTGTAGGACCTATAAAGGGGATATGTGGTGGATCACATGGAATCCCAAACTCAACATGCGGTATCACAACATCATCTTTAGCAATATCAATCATAGTATCACCACTTGGATGCCTTTGCTTCGCTTTATCAACCTTTATCTGACTTGTGGGTTGCTCAAGAGACTTTCCACTCCTTAGAAATGTCACAATACTACCTTGCTCATGGTGGAGAGGGGGAGCATGTTGTGGTTGTGGAGGAGGTGGAGGTGACACTTGGGGTCGAAATTGAGGTGGATAAGATAATTGAGGGGGAGGAGAGAATTGGGGTTGGAAAGTGAAGTTTTGGGAAATTTTAGGTGAGGGAGGTGGTGGAGGAGTGTAAGGCTTGGAATAGCCTTGGAAGGAGTGAATGGGATGTACTTGCATGGGGGGTGGACTATAGAAAACATGAGAAGAAGGCATAGGTCCACTTGCTTCATGGTGGCTCATGATGGGTTTTGAAGACAATTTTTCTTCTTGGAGAGCGATTATGGAAGATATCTGCTCTATTCTCTCTTCTAACCTTGCAACATATCTTTGAACATCATCAAATACTTTCAATCTAGAGAGAACCTCTTTCTCAAACCTTGAGCTATACGTGGGACTTTGTGGTTCTTGGTAGCTATAGGAGTGAGGTGTCTTCTTTTCTTCCCCATAGAACTCAATAGCATTAACTGAATGACAAGGAGGTTTGGTCACTTAGTTTCTCATGAAGCTCACCATTTCACCAAACATTTTTATCAATTGTGGGCTTGAATCATTCTGAGTTGTAGATGTCACACCAAAAGATAGGTCACTGGCACAAACCATACTAGAGGCTTTTATCCTTGAACTTTCTGCCAAACTCTCAAACTAGGGCCATGTCTCTTCAGGTGGTTTAGCCATAAAAACTCCCCCACAAGAAGAATCCACTGTATCTTAACTTGCATGAGATAGACCGGAGTAGAAGGACTGAACTAGCTGCCACAAAGGGATCTTGTGATGTGGACATTCTCTCAACATCTTTGAAATCTCTCCCAAGCCTCATGGAATTGCTCATTATCTATTTGACTGAAACTTGCAACGTCACACCGCATTTGTGTTAGCTTTGCTATAGAGTAGAATTTCCTCAAGAAAGCATTTTTCATCTCTCCCCAACTCATGATGTCCTTTCTTGAATCATACCACTCCTTGGATTTATATTTTAGAGAGAAGGAGAACAAAGTCAACCTGATTGTATCATCACTTGCTATCGATGTCCTGAAGGTGGAGCATACTTCGAGAAAGGAGTCTGGGTACTTATAGGGGTTCTCACTCTCTGAGCCGTAGAAGATGGGAAGGATCCCCATAAGACCTGGAGGGATGGAGAATTGCTCCCCTGGCATCTGATCAACCCTACTAGAAATTGGCGATTTATAGTTGTTAGGCATGAAGTAGTCTTGAAGTGGCTTGTGAAGTGCATTTTGGCCTTCCATCTTGTTTCCTCCCGAATGGCTTGTCACATGCACAAAGCACAACCAAACAAAAAAAACAAGTTAGTAAACCAATATATACAAAGAATGCAAAGAATAATGAATAAAGAATAGCAATGATGAGGGCAGTGGGAAAAGTCAAAGCAAAACTAACTAGCTAGGCCGAGCGCCTCTAATCCCCGACAATGGTGCCAGAAAGCTTGGTGCGCTCCCGCCAATGGTGTAACACACTACTCAATTGGAGTTTTGAATATATGCAACCCCACGGACGTAAGCACACAGGTGGATTCAATTTTGATATTTATAAAACCTAACTCAACACCTGCTCACACTAAAACAACTACACCCGCAAGCGCATGGGGTCATGTTGTAGTATAGGTAAGCAACAAGTATAGGGTCGATCCACTGGGAAAAGAGGGGGCACTAGAGCTAGGTTAGTTTGTCTAGGTTCCTACTACGGAGACTAGGGTTAAGGGTTTGAAGGTTGTTTTGATTGTTAAACTATTATGAACAAACAAGCAATTAAAGACATGGATGGAATCTTAAACCCTAGGCTAGAGTAAGGCTAAACAGGCAAGAAAGGATTAAACTAGGTATGAAAAGGAAAATTACACTAAGGCAAGCAAGAGAGAAGCAAAATAGCAATTAAAGAGCTAAACTAACATAAATAAGGCAAGAACAACGCAAGAAGCTAACTAAGCAAGGAAAGATCTAACTAAGCTAAGCAAGCACAAAACTAGGGTTTTAAGTAATAAAGAGAGGTATGGGTTGTTTAGGGATATGAACTTATCACTTAAGTTGGGGGTGACATATAAACATTATGATTCCATTTAGATTATCCAAACCAAACAACAATTAGAGTCTAATGAATTAACCTAAGCTACTAACTGGCCATGGATATGCTAGGTTGTGTATAGGGGAACTAGTCCCTAACACCCCCTACTACCCTTATGAGGCTCAATTGGGTTAGGGATTAGGTTTAATTCAATTAGAGTCTAATAAAGTCTAGGTTTCTAGATTAGGCATTCCTAGGGCAATTAGGGACCGAGGGTAGTAATGGGGAGGTAAAATTAGGGTTTTGGACCCCAATTCCCCCACATTCTAGCCTTGAGAAGGCTCCATGCTAATATCACTAGAATTATCCAATCTAGCTACTTAGATCTCTCACTTAAGTTTAGGGATATTGATTAGGATGTAGGAAGATGGGAGGCAACCTAGGGATCTAAGAATTGGACATAGGGGCAAATCCCAAAATTCACACATATAAGCAATTTGCCTAAATTCCTAACTGATTTCACATAAAAACCAACAAGAAATCCATGGAGAATGAGATAGAAATAGAATATAATCATTAAAAAATGGAATTACAATGTTTACATGTCATTTCCACCCAACATGGTATCAAAGTAACATAATTTCCCCCAAACAAGCCACCCAAGGGGCCTAGCTACTCATATACATGAAAAATACAAAAAGAAAGGAAGAAGAATGAGTAGAGGAGTGAAAAGACATGATGACCTCGGTGAAGACTCCTCCTTCTCCACCTCCTAACAGTTGTAGCTCGAGCTCCCTCCTCCAAGGTAGGTGAATGGCATGGATGTATGGTGGAAATGGAAGGAAAGTAGGGTTTTGATGGTGGAAATGGTGAAATGGAGGTGGAATGAGGTGGGAATGGGTGGAGGATGAAATGGGGAGGTTAGAGTCACTATAGGGTATCTTGCCCCATGCCCCAGCCTCCACCTAGGTATATATATGTGTGGGGGGGGAAGCACTAGGTCAAGTAGGGGGAAAATAGGTATAGTAGTGAAAAATGGGTAGGTTTTGTGAGTAGCACGACCATGGTGGGTCACCACGACCGTGGTGGGTAGAGGTGAGTACAGTCGTGGTGGATGGGAATGGACGTGTGAAATAAAATGATCAAAAGTCAGGTTGGTGGTCAGTTTTGGGCTCAAACTGGCATAGTCGTGGTGGTAACCACGACCGTGGTAGTCTGAGGTAGCATGGCTGTGCTGGGTGGCACGACCATGGTGGGCTAAGAAATGGTGGTCGTGGTGCTGCGCCACGGTCATTCTGCTTCTGTGTAGCACGGCCGTGCTATGCAGCACGACTGTGGTGGCTATCTCTGGCACGACCATTCTTGGTTTCACGGCCGTGGTGACTTCATCTTGACTTGGGGGTGATTCTGTTGGCTTACAAGTGACCTAGCATGGCTGTTCTGTGGTACCACGGCCGTGCTAGGTCCGAGATCAGCAATTTAGCTTCATTCTTTGGACTTTCTTGGACATCTTTGCTTCAATGGATCTTTGGCCACTAGGGGTAGGTTGAGGGAGCATCAGACTTCACTTTGGGCCTCTCGAGGGAAGAGGAACCCTAGGATCACTCCTTCTCTCTCTCTTCCATCAAGTGTGGTCCAAATGCCTGAAAAACATGCAGATAATGTCCATAAGTGCATTTTATACAAATAAGCATATTGGGAGGAATGACATGCAATCTAAAAGGTATAGAAGTGATTGAGGAGCAATATAACACAAGATTAAGCCCTAAAATAGGACTGAATCAAGGTCCCATACAGTATCATCTTGAGTGACTCAAAATTGGCGATGCAATGGGTGAATAGCTTGACAAACCCTCTGAACTAGTATAGAGTACTTGTTCAATCCATCAGAGACCACTGGGAGATATACCTTATAAAGTAAGTAATCCATGTGAGAAGGTCCATGAACAACCTTGCAGACCTACTAGCCAAGCACTGCTTGAAGCAACTGGACTCAACAAATCTGCTAGATTCTTATCTGCCTTTTCTCATTCGTATCTACCTTGAAGACTTTAAAGTTTTTCTCACACAATTCCAAGTCACCCGAGATAACTTTGTAGCCCAAGGGTCCTCTATGTAATCAAGGTTTAGCCTTGAATATTTTTCAAAAAAAAGGACAAACTGTTACTATAGACTTCCAAGTGGAAAATATGAGTACCAGTTAACCTACAATGTCAATTTTCAACAAATAAATGATGCTATAAAAGCATGTGAAATCACAATTCACAAAAAAATTTCATATTTAAACCAATAGCATTGATTATTAATAAAAGCAACTTTACTGGTTTCCTATGAAGAAAATCACTCTACTTTGGCTTCTCTCCAAAACTCTATGGGTTCAATTTTACTGGAATAATTGGCCGTAGAAGTCTTGATGGCATCACACTCTAAGGCATCGATTTTTCCAAACAAGCCGACGTTATATATGGGGACTGGAGATTCATTTATCTTGATCAAATAAAAAATATGTGCGAAACACATGCATCGATTGCATGTAGCATTAGTTTTCCTTAATAGAAATGACGTAGTAGGGTGTTTGCTATTTCAAAACAAAGAGTGTCCAACCACTTCAGTCTCGTGAACCCAGTTTCTCTTCTTTGAGCTCTTTGCACCCTTAGACACCGCTGCTTCTACCAACCATTTACTGACTACCTATGCCTCCATCATTTTTTTTCATTCAATCAACACGCCTCTCCATTTCCTTTTCAAACAGCCATCGACTACAAAGTCAATGATGCATCACCAATGTAAGCACCCATCATCTTTGCCTTATTCCCCGACACCTATGCAACTTCCTCTTTTGCTTCTACCTCACCTCCTCCCATCATCGATGCCATTGCCTCTTTCCTCAACTATGTGTCATTCCTTCTCCGTGCTGCCTCCCAAGCCCTAGGCTTGGGTGTTCCCTATTTTCTCCATGTCATTGCTGAGGCCCTAGGAAAGGGTTTTCTATTCCTCCATGTCACCATTGGAGCACTGGTCGTGGGTGTTCCCTATTCCTCCACACCACCACTGTGGTGTTCTCTAATATTCTTTGGTGTATTTTATTCCGACTCAGCGTCCAAACTCTAGAGGTTTGTTCCTCTGTGTATGTATATTTTTTATATCTTAATTTTGATAGTAATGATTTTAATTATCAAGTTAATTGTTTGAAAATACATGTGTCTAATATTGATGTTAATTGTTCAATTCATGTTAGTTGCGTGAAAATGCATGTTAATTGTTTGAAAATGCATGTATTAAATGTTGATGTTAATTGTGATATTATGTTAACTGTTTGAAAAATTCATGTCTTTAATCTTAGTAATTGAATCAATATTGAATGAATGATATAATAAGTAGCTAATTTTTTATGACTAATTTTATTTATTTATGTATGTTTTATTGTTTAAATATTAAGGAATCAAGGACTTAATTAGGGTTTAAGTTTTATTAAGTTAACCCAAATGATTTTTAGAGTTTAGGACATGATAAGAAAACCATAATATATTAGAGTTTATGGATTGATAAATTTACACAAGTTAATTTTAGGGTTTAAAACTCAACGCATAGATGTTAATTCAACCTAATATAATAATATGATAATTATACATTTATATATTGGCTTGGTTTAGAACCATGTTCAAAATTTTACTCATGAGGGGTAAGTTTTGGATAGTCCCTAGTTTTAGATTGTTTTTGAACATTTACTCTCACTTAGGATGTAAGTGTATAATGTATATTTAATTTTCAAGAGAATTTTGGTAGTAAAGTATAGTCATTTCCATGTATTGAATGACAATACTCAATTGTTATCAAGTGGAGTCAGAGGACCCATAATAATAGAAAAATTAAGACCTAAAACCATCAATGTTCTATTCCAATAACAAATTAGGAGGATATTCCCAAGACAGAGTACTTTAAAAAAAGATAATGGTATCTAGGGAATATTCATAATTCAATTTATGTCTCATATGGGAAAAGGCTATTTAGTCATGATAATGTCTAACTTAAATAAACTGGATGCACATACTTTGACTTGTATGTTTAGATTAGAAATAATTTACTCTCAAGTCTAGAGTTTCCTCAATCATACACATATTATTTTTTTAACCTTATAATATGAAATTCTAGAAATTGATCATTAGAAAATCCTAGTTTAATTCTAATTTTTGGTCTCGTTAAAAAGGTCATATGCTCCTATTTCAATTACTAATTCATATTTATATTCATGATTCATAATCTCGTTGATTTTTTTTCAAAATTTTGATAGTAGAAAGAGATATACAAACCCCAAAAACCACATCTTGGGATTATATGATGTAAAACAAATAAATAGATAGATAAAAATCTCACAATTCCAAAACATATTTTCAATTATTGTATACTAATGGACCTTTTTTTGGATAAAAGAATGGGGGTGTAATTCAGATAGTGTCAAAATAATGAAAATTATATACCTACTACATATCTAGGGGTTACTAATTTTTGGAGCTTCCACTAAAAAGTTATGAATTTTATAAGATTTATAGTATTTACTAATTTAATGGTGAAAGTGATGCACACATTGCCAAAATGGCATTGTATTATTATTATAGACTTATAGAACATGATAAGATAATCGCATCATTTTGATATCCAATTGTTCATCCAGTTAATAAAAATGAAAGGCAAAAAGATGACACTGCCCACGGGTGAGATAACAACACAAAGGGGACTGAGGGCAAAAAGGGTAAACTAGTCACCTTCTTCCTCATCACATGCTCACGCAATGGATATAGTGTGCACAGAGGACATGTCTCATATAATTCTGGGAAAAAATAGTACATGCGACAATCACAAATTTTGTAATAGGAACATAGAGAATAAGAGTCTAGGTTTCTTGCCAAATGAACATTTGATCTGTGGTGCAAGGGTTTGTTGACGGCAAGCTCCAAAGGCACAAACTCAAGCAAATCTTGATGGTGGCAAAGACTACAACCCGAGGCAAAATTTTCAATAGAGAATGACCATGTGTGATGGGGAGGAACCTTAGTAGTAGTTAGGTGTTTATATGGTGCGGTGTTAGCACTGGCTCTTATACAAATAGATGCTTCAAGAAGCTTGGGATAAAAATTAGGCAAATAACTAATACATGATAATAAGACTACATTTTGGGCTAGTTAGACCAGGAATTGGATTTAGAATTCAATGGAACTCATTTCATGAAGTTTTGAGGTGTGTAGTGAGAGATAGTCAGACTACCAATCCACATGACCAATAACACTATTCACATTTGTAGCCATCACCAACTCAAGGTAGAAAACAACATGCATGCAATTTGATCCTCATTGGAGGGTCACCATTCATTGCAAAATAAATGAAGTTGGAGATATCACATCGAATGATGAAAACTTAGCCTTTTAATGTATTAATTGCATAAATATTCCTTTGTCCACTTGAGGGTACATTTAATATCCAATTAAGCCTAGAATTTGGTAGGTTGTCTAATTGAGGTTGAGGAATCTAATTTCGCCATTATTTTTAGCTTTTGACACTCCTAGACCTTCCAAAACATGACTCAATGGTTAAGTAAACTTTTCATATATTTATTAATTCCTTCATCATCAAATGCTCAAATCTTATTTATGACACTTTCTTATCTACAACTTCTCATATGAAAATTTAGAAAAATAATTTTAACCTAAACATATTAAAATGGAAAAATTCCATAATTAGACCCAAATTAGTATACTATTCCTTTCTCATGCTTTGAAGTCTCAATTAATTAATTTATTGGTTAAAACTTTATAATTATATTTTTTGATCGTCCTAATACAAACTAAGTCAAGGAAAAAGGGAAAAACTAAAATACCATATGGTAAGAAGATAAAGTACATATATACATAAGATATGGTATATTAGAACACTCCTCCCATTAAAAAGAATTTTGTCTTTTAACTCCAAGACACATAAATCAAGAGTTTTTTTATCATCATGTTCTCATTAGGGCCACCCACTCCATATAGATAGTTTCATTGTTTAAATTGGTGCAAGTATATCTCAAGTGTGTTATATTTTTCTACATAAGACTCGTGATGGTCTACTAGCAAAGCTTACTCATTTACCCAATTACTTACATCCATGTGTCATAAATTTTAAAAAACAATTCTAGAGTTAGGTAATGTGTTTATGTACAAACATTCTTAACTATAGTTCTACACTTATATACTAATGGTTTCTAGACTACACCCCTTAAAATGGATTATTCTATAACTTAACAAAACATCCTATAAGGATAGCAAGAGGTAAGACAACTATGTATAAATCTTCTTACCATCAAAGTTCTATGATGGGTCAAGGGTATTAGGTTGACCTAACAGATCAGAGGTTGTGTTATAATTTACCTTCAACCAAAACTTCACATGGTGGTGACTTAGTTTTTTATAAACACTGACAAAGACCAAAACTTTTCTTATATACACATAATATAATACTAAAAATAAGTTTGACATTGAAAACTATACAATATGAATATGAAGGTGACAAAATCAATGTGAAGCCAAGTCACCAACCATAATGTTTAATCTAACTGATCTACTATAGTTGGATACAAAGAGATATCTGACACCTCCTAGTGTTAAAAAAGGTAACAACAACCATGCTTCTAAAATTCAACTTAGTGAACATGAAAAGGAATTCCTTTAAAGGGATATATATTCTCCTAAAATAACCTTTATGACATAGATATAATAGGTACAAGCATATCCTATTCTTCACTTGATTATAATATATGTCTACTATCCTTCCATATTTTAAGGCAAATAATTAGAAGCTTGATTTGAACAAAAGTACTTGCATAGAAAATGGGTTCAAGTGCAAGTTATTGCATGTGCCGCATGAGCATCTTTGACACCCACAACATTGAGGGCAAAAGCATGACCTATGCATCTCTCAATAGGAGGTCCCCTTTTATTATTATGGTTGTTCCCTGGAGGCTGCTACAATGGCTGTTGTTGAGCTATTGGCTGGGTCAAAGCGAGGCATTGTTGAAGTTGGAGGCATTCCGGTTGAATATTCCCTGCCTGACCGCATAGGTGATAGGTGGGATTCAACTACCATTCTGGGTTGTACACTTTCCTAGTGGATGGTGACGATGGAAACAGTTGCACCTAGATGGTCTCTACTCCTCACTAGTGTTCTTACACTTTTTGTTGTTGTCACTATATGTTGGGATTTGGAAACCTGGATAGGATTCAATTTCTAGGGATGTATCAGTCATCTATCAGAAGGTGAGAGGAAGTTGTGGGACCAGAGCATGACCCACACATTAGTTGAGTCCTTCCAAGAACAAAGGATCCCTACTATCCTCATTCAAACCAGTAGCATAATGCTCAAGCAAGAGGAACTTTTGCACATATGTAGGGACAGATAGAGAACCTTGGTTTAAGTTGTACAAATCCACTTTCTTCTTCCTAAGAGTGGAAATTCATATATACTTATTATGAAAGAGTGCCAAAAATTATTACCAAGACAATGTGGAAGTATTACAAGATCAAATGATCCCATTCCACATACTCGTGTTGGTCCATCTAGCACATTAGGCACAAATCAAGCCTTTTGGTGAGGAGGTCATGCCATACCCTCAAAAGTCCTCTCTAAGGCTAGAACCTAGCTATCTATCTTATCAACCTTCTCTAGATCACCCTTACCCTTGAAGTAGGGTGGCTACATTTTCACAAAGTGAGTCAAAGAATACTTCTTCGGCTTGTCAGTATTAGGAGGGATGTCACATCAATGTGGTGAGAAACTATCATAGCAAGGCTAACTCCTTCTTAGGAGATATGCCAATCAGAGTACATGAGGTGGGATCCACAAAAACATGATCTATAGGTGGAACCTGAGAGCTCAAGTTGTTTGACAGAAGGGGGATTCATCAGTGGCATTTGGAAACAAGGTTTCCTCAGTGTGGTGTACCCATATAAAAGGCTAGACTCAGCGGTAGCACTAGTCTCCTCAAATAGGTTAGTCTCCTAAAACATAATTAAAATGTATAAGGGAAACATACTAAGGAAGAATTCTAAGGTAGTCAGATTTACTGACTACAAATATGCTATTGTACCATCTTGTAAGGAGTCGACCCGAGAGGGGATCCACTCCTTAGTTGAAGAAAATAAATCATATAACCCATTCATATAAAATTACAGAAAAAGTACTCAAGTAAAAGGTGTGCATAATATTGACTCAAACAAATTGGTAAAGCACGTAGTATTTTAGCAGTAGAAAGATAACTCTAACTATTACAAAATATTGTTCAAGTTTGACAATGGGACCACAAGGGGCATCTAACAGGATAAGAAATCTAATCTAAAGGGATCAATTGCAATGGGAACCCTATCCATATTAGAAGTCTTTCTGAAACTAGTATTGGGAAACAAATCCTTCTTCTTGGTCCTCCGGTTGCTCAACCTCTGTGTAGGTTGAAAACAACACCAATAAGAGGGAACAAAAAAAGAAGAGACGTCAGTAATAAAATTGAGTCCGTGTAGAGTAATAACATATGGCATTACTTAAGGTAAAGAAAGATCAATTAAAGGAATTTTGATTAAGGGATGTCCAAAATATAATAGTTCAAGAGATTTTTAAACATCAGGTAGATGATGCATTTATTTTTTAGGAAAACAATATCAAAATGAATTCTTTCCATATAAACTCATATCAATAATATCATAGATATAAACAATGCATGGTCACTATGATATATACTAGCATATACTAAATATAGGGTAAGAACCCATAAATTCCATACCAAGGGGAAAGAGAAATAAAACCTTATTGCCAAAAAAATATAGAATTCTACATGAGGAATAAAAACTTAGTGCGTGGAAGGGGAATAAACCCAGTGCCTAATATCATAAGTGGTATGGAAGTAAAACCTAGTGTGCCTAGTTGGGGAATAAAATGCAATGATTAATACATCATAACTGGTAGGGGAATAAATTCCATTGCCTAAAATATGGACTCATTACTTCTAATTATGACTAGTCAATCACACATGCAAATAGGGCAGGCAAAATAAAGTATAGTCATTTCTATGTAATGGATGAAAATATCCAATTGTTATTGAGTGGGGCTATAGGATCCATAATAATAGCAAAACTAAGACATAAAACCGTAAATGTTGTATTCTAATAATAATTAGGAAGATATTCACAAGGAAGAGTACTTTCAAGAGAAGATAATGGTATACATGGAACATCCACAATTCAATTCATACCTCATATAGGAAAAGGATATTTAGTCATGATAATGCCCAATTTAAACTGAGTGGATGCACATACCTTAACATGAATCTTTAGATCCAAAACAATCTACTACACTCTCAAGCCTATTTTTTCCTCAATCATATACATATTATCTTTTTACACAAATGAGGGTTCTTTTATGCCTTATAACATGAAACCCTAGAAATCGATCCTTAAAACCCTAGTTTAATTCTTATTTATGTCATGTCGCTATTCCAATTACTTATTGATTTTTATATTCCTGATTCATAAGTTTGTTCATTAAAATTTTCTCAAATTTTGATAATAGAGTAAGAGAAATACAATCCCTAAAAGTCACTTCCACCACAAAGCATTATGTCAGGTGATGAAAAATAATCTGTTACATAGAAAAAAATCTCAAAATTCTAAAACATATCTTTTTTGTAACTTTTAGAGCTTCTTAAAAAGTTATTAATTTTACAAGCTTTAGAACATTTACTGATTTAATGGTGAAATGATGCTTAGATTACAAAATTTGACCTTTTATTATTATTCTAGACAATAGAACATGGCAGAGAAACTTTTTCATACCAATGTCCAATCATTCACGTGGTAAATAAAGATGAAATTGGAAAAAAGATGATATTGCCCATGGGTACAAAATAAAAACACAAAGGGGACCGAGGGCAAAAAGGTAAATTAGCTGTAATATCCCACATCACACACTCATGCCATAGATGTAGCCTACAGTAGAGCAAGTCTTGTATGATTTTGGGCAAATATGGTACATGCAACAATCACAAATTTTATCTAGAGAAGCATGAGGAAGAAGAGTCTAGGGTGCTTACCAAAGGAGAAATTGATATGTGGTGGAAGGGGCCATCGACGGAAACCTCCAAAGGCACAAAATAAAGAAAAGTTTGGTGGCAAATATGATGACAACCTGAGGCAAATTGTCACTGGGTATCAATCTCGTGCGACGGGGCAAGTGTTGGTATATATGCTAAGAGAGCCAGTACTCCAATGATTGTAATGTGTCATCATGTACTTGATTTGATTAATATTACATGCAATTTTTGTCTATATGTTTGTTCAATAATGAGATGATGATATAACATGATAAATATATAAAAGAATGATATTACTTTATGACATATGTCTTCAAGTTGAGGACCTGAATAGAGATCATATGTATGATAAGAGTATATATATTCTTATTATGTCCCTAGTCGGATATTATTGTGGAAACAATTAGACAAAAATAATACATAAGACTAGATAGTGTATTAATTGATGATAAAATATCATTTGTCATTATATATGATATCAATCCAAACACATAGGTACTTGGTAGAGAACAGTGTTCCAGACAGACCCACCTTGAGAGTGATACATGGAATAGTCAGAATCGACTCTCATACTAATAGTGGTTATTGTGGTCCATAGACTTGAAGTCACTACACTCATCACTTGTCATTCAATGTACTTTGACATCATCTAACATGACCTTTAATAAAGGTTTCCATTAAGGTGGTGCTCGGATACGTTGTGACATATGGGGATTGACCATGAGTGATGAAAATGGGATTTAGGTTGAAGTTGTTTCCCAACTTTCAAATTACTTAGGTAACAATGATGTGTTTCTAGATACTACTCATTACTTGTGATGTCATAATCTAGCCATGGACATTCACTGCCAACGCATTTGGGACCTATAGGGTCACACACATAGGATGCACATGGATAGGAGTTTACTCATGGATAATGTTTGACTTGGCTACTAAAGTGTTTAGGTAATCAAATCAAACAACTAGTTGACTAGAGTATCTATTCAACTGATTAGGAATGCATTCGATTGACTTGAGCATCCAATCGAGTGACAAAAAAGTCCAGTCGACTGACTGTATGATCAATAGATAGAATCAATGAATTAATGTTGACGTCATGATGTGAATTAATCATCACATTGAAATATAGTACATTTGTGAATAGGAAAACATTCCAAATTGATCAAATGGATGTTATAGTTGACCGATGAGAAGGCCAGTCAATTGACTGGGAGTCCAGTCGACTGACTAGTGGTTTGCAACAACCAAAAATTCATGAAAATTTTCTCCTTGTCTACATGTATTTGTTGAAACCCTAACCGATCCACTCGTATATAAATGGGGTGGCTAAGGATTTTAGTATAGATACTCCTCATCTAAATTCTATGGTAAAGTGAGAGCCAAAAACATCTTACCTGTAAAAGGGAGAGATAGCCAAAGGAGAGAAAGTCGATGCTAGCATGTTGGCAACACGAAGGGACAACTACTTCACATCAGTTCTAGAAGAGCAACGAGGAGTTCCAAATGGTGCGGGTGGACTAGGTAGAGGTGTGGAGGACGTCATAAACTACCATATATGGTTCTAAACCAAGAGGCCGCCACCGACAAATGTCTGGGTGATGTTTGATAAAGAAGCACATCACTACAAGGATTGTCACTGGACTTACTGCAGGATCAAGGATATGCCTTGCAACCTTCCTTTCTGTTCATAGTTATTGATGCAATCCATGGGTTTATGGGGAATATGGTAAGAAAATTTGTTTCCTTTGTCATCTCTGTAGCCATATTTCCCATTAGTGGTATCTCAACCATTATAATTTACTATGTTTTGGGATTTAATCAATATGATCAAGTGTTGGTTTTATCATTTATTTTATTACATGTGATGCGAATATTTAAATGATTAATGTGCATATACGATTAAATACTATATACACCAGGGGATATTCTGTAGATCCTATATATATGATATGATATATATGTAATTTATATGCATCACCTTAAAATCATTTTTATGGTGGATGTAAGTGTGGTTATGGACAATACCCCTAGATATATGTAACAAACTCACTTTTAAGTGTCCCCTAATTAAGAAAGGACCTTAAAGTTGAGAACTATTACCTAAAAATTTTAGGATCCAAATTTGAGAAAATAACAAATAATAGCAAATAATTCCATTATTTCATAATATTGTTTACATGATGTGTTATGATGCTCCTCTAAGGAGTTACAAAACTTTGAACATGAGATCTCATACATATGAGAAGAATCATCTAGTTAATCCTCCTTGGCTTTAATGCCTTCAACATATTTCATTTGATTCACTAAGTCTTCATATCTTCATATATGGAAGTTACCTAAAATGATGATAATTGAATACGCAGATCAGTAAATTGCTATACTAGGTATGTGGGGGTGCATACAAAAATGAGAAAGTAAGATAACAACATATAATCAATCAATTACTTACAAATAATAACTGGCATTTTCATTACATATTCTAAGCAATGTTTAATATGCTATCTTGAGCATAGCCATTGTCCCTCCTAGGGCTCATGTGCATCACCCCTTGATACATGTCATCCCAGGGTTCAAAGTATAATAACTTACTTTATACGGTACTCGTAGTGGCATTATATTCAAACATAATGTAAATAAACATCCAACATCTTATGTCATCAATCTTTAAGAAATCCTAGACAAACTTCGACAGTTGATAATTGTGATTATTCATAATTGTAACCACTTATCTCAGTGTAACACCATGTAGATCTTGCATTCATACTTCAAGGACTTCAAGCATATCATCCAATCAAGCAAGAATATATGGATCCAAGAAATCAACTTGTAATTTGTGTGTATGTATATCATAAATTGTCACCATCATATGATTCAAATTAAACCCTACTTAGGTCCTTATCTAGCGTTTAGGGTTGTCTTGGGTTTGGATAAGGAATAAGGGTACAAACCTGAGTTCCATCACACATTAGAGTCATAAACCCAAATTAGGAGAATGTTAGCATTCTCATCTGGGATCACGAATCCCTTGCTTGGGTATGTTAACATTCTCTAGGAGTGCTGGCACAACTCCACGTCCGCTCGCTCTCTCCTTGCACAGTAGGGGATTCATCCACATCCTCTATTTCTCTAAAGAAGTAGGGCATGAGGAACTTGTTATGCAGCAGACATCCCTCACCCATGATGGCTCTCTAAGGGTGTAGGAAAGGGGATCATACTCCACCTCCTCCTTCCAATCACCTTGGTGCTATGATCTTCGAGTGCTCGAGTGTCTGAATCCAAAAGGCCCGACACCCTTGTCAAAGTCAAGGGGTGGCGTTGGCATCATCAGACATGCACAATGAGCCAAGGATCCAAGAGAATAAGAAGATAGGTTTTGGGGATCCATGACTTCTTTAGATAACATTCTTCTTCTTCAGTCTCACGGAGAAGTTTTGAGCCTTATATAGGCATGGGAGGCTGGGATGTCTATGGAAGGCAGGGATGTGGACTGGTTTACAGGTCCAATTGGCGATTTAAAAAAGTCTTAATTCCTCACCAAAAGGCAGAAACAAGACATGATTAGATTCTATTTCTTATTCTAAAATTCAAAGGGATTGGTCCCAAGGGCAGTTGTGGTATGGGGAGAGAGATATGATTCAGATAGAAATTAGGTTACTGCAGCATGTTTCCTATTTGAGGCTGGAGGTAGAGGATGGTGTTCATATTGTTGATCTAGGATCATAGGGATATTGGACCATGAGGCATATTAAAGGGCCGACCCTTAGATTCCTGGTTACATTAAATGGGACATATATTACTATTAACCATTAAATCATGTACTTTATAAAAACTTAGAAAATCCATATCCATCATCTTTCTCCCATCGGTCCCAAATTTGCATATTTTCCTTATCATCATATAATGTCGTATTGAGATAAGTTTGGTGTCAAAGGGATATTTTTAGATATTTTTTTCTCTCTCTTCAAATAAGGGAACAATATTTTATTATTACAAACGAGTCCCTCTTCCTTCCTAATTTTCCATAGGCTACTAGGAGTATCCTTTTGCTATGAAATTTGTAGGAAACCTCACTAATATGTTTACCAACTTATATCTAATTTATTGGATTTATTGAGATAACTCTCATGGGAAAAACTTAACCTTTATGTATTTCTTTAAATTAATTGCCCACACAAAAGGGAAGTCCTTTTTATCTCAAATTTTATAATTATATTAGTTTCCTTGCTATCTATAAATTTTCAAAAACTTAGATTGAATTATCCTTATTTCATACTCAAAACTTGTACTACATGTTACGATTAGATAATTACTCCATTAATTATCTAAATTACAAGTTATCTTAGAATTTCTAGGAAACTTGCATATTATCTCAAATTTTGATTATATAACAATTGGCAAAGTCATTATCGTTTATTTGTGCATGAAATATCTTATTTCTTAAACTTGTGCCCCCATAATGTATTTGCAAAGAAAATAGTCTCATGGGCCTCACTTGGCCATGGGTTGCACCCATGCCTCAAACATAACATTATGATTCTATCAATTATGAACTTAGGAAATTTTCTTATAAAATCAATACTTATATTTATAGAATAAAAATTTACCAAATTTGAGGATCTTACATTCATCCCTACTTGAAAGGAATATTATTCCCAAAATTCAAGCCCAAGAAGGTAAAAGTGAATGATAACCCAAATTTAGCATCAAACCTTAGGGCTAGCTACCCTTCTTGGATATGTTTAGAAACTTTATTTGATATGCAAAACTCTCACATTACTAAGTTTGGAACCTGAATTCAATTGTAGGTTATTTCCACAACTCATCCATTTGCATGATATTATTACTTGGTGATTACAATTTCACTTGTGATTTCAATTTCACTTGGTGATTACCTTTTCACCTAAGTTTCTGAAACTATTATACATTTATTTTCATAGGGTGAGGTAACACCTCAAAACCCTACATTACACCATTAAACTCAACTTAGGGTGTTCATTCTCTTATGTCATTTTTTTAAGCATAACATATGTCACCCAATCTCTCTCATCCATAACAAGACGAAGTAAGCATTTGGCTGCTACCCAAATACAAACTTCATCCCATTCTAAAACTAGATACAGTGTGATCACACATTACCTCCTAATTAAATTTTTTGATTGATTCGTCCTTAATAATGACTCTAATCAATGAACACATTTTAATTTTACATTTTTTATATTTCATGAACTCAAGGGATGATGCCTTTCTCACTCTTGAGTTTGTTCACAACTCCTTTTAAGATTTTATTCAAACATTAGGCTCCTTGTAGTCTTTATATTTACGTCTCATTCTCCTTAGCCTTGGTCATTCCCTTAAGGTGTCTAGGGGAACAAGTACCTTTGGAGTGATTTCCTCTTGATGTTGTGGGCCTTATGCAGTTATGGAGTGCCTCTCACATTTTCCCCTTGGGCCTCATGAACTAGTGAAGGTGGCCAATTCTTGACTGCATGGGCCCTGAATAAACATGGATGGATATCTCCTGACCCCATGGTATTATGAACTTAGGGCATGATCACCTTCTGACCTTTATGTACCTTTAATCATCCCTACTTGACCTTAGGATTGAATTAGGGCTCTACCCTACATAGGGATTATTGAGATGTCATAACTTTATTCCATTACACATTTTCTTGAGGCTTGTCTGATAATATTCAAGCACATTATTTTATCTATAATTCTTTAACCCAAATATCCTCCATCTCTTATGGTCCACATTATTCACTTTATGTCCATGCGTTGGGATCATGGAAACCTTCCCTCCTGGGCTTTCTCTTCATGGTGGCCTTCCTTCTTAGGTTTGTCCTCTTAGTAACCGTTCCTTCTACTCTTGGTATCCATAGCGGCCTTCCCTCTTGGGCTTGGCCTCTAAGTGACCTTCCCTTTCAAGCTTGGTCTTCATGGTGGTCTTCCCTCCCGGGCTTGGCCTCTTCGTGACCTTCCCTTTTGGGCTTGCCCTCTTAGTGTAAGCCACTTCCTTAGTGACTTCTCCTTATGTCCTCAGAGATGGCATACTTGGGTTCAGATAATTATACTCAATATATGTGCTTATATGTTTCATGTCTCCATATATCTTGTGTATAGGGAATGGGGGACATACCACTACTGTACCTCATAAGAAATATAATATAATCAATAAGTTGAGGGCAACACTATGATGAGGTGGTCTAAACACTTGGTTATCTATGACAAGGTATATTAAATTTCTATTATCATTTTTCTATTTGGCTAAATATGAAAATCAACTAATTCAAAAACTAAAAATCCAGAATCCTACTAGTCGTCCTCCTATGCCTAAAGTCATCTTTGATTCTAGAATCCACATTTAAGAAGTTAGGAAGTAAATGTAAATGTTTGTGCAGATACTTAGCAAACCAAAAACCATGATCAAATATATTTGTCAATTCAATTGAGGACACATTAGGGTGAGACTTTGATAATTATGTCTTTCTTGAAGATATTCTAGTGTTATTCCAGTATGATTGGCTAAATACTTCTATATTAGAAGTATGGATATGGTAAGGGTTTATCAATATTATAAATTCAATACATATATTATTTATTTATTTATATACTAGATGATTATAAATGTTTTTATAACCACTTATATATGGTGACCTTAACTTTTGAAATAAAGAATGTGGAATTCTTAGTTCATTCAATCACTAGCCTGGTGGAAACACATACTGAAGATGTGGTTGAATATTGCTCTAATTCATTCTAATATTTTACTATTGTAGGAAAGGATATTATTTTAGTCCCTTCAAGTATTGATTATGTTTCTATAATTATGTCTAATTTTAACATAGAGTAAATTTATATTATTCTTGTTTGTTTTGATGTTTTCTTTATTCTTGCTCAGAAACAGACACTGGGAATTTTTACTGGTCATCTCAACCTTGATTATTGTTTATTATCTCGACCCGTTGAGTAAAACATCAACGAGACACAAATTGAAATTTACATCTATGGAGTAAGCATAAATATTTAGTCATTACCACATTAGTTATTGTGCTTCATAATGATATGTGTGTTTATCCAACTATATTAATCGTTTAATCTATAGGGGTATAAGAACTTTATGTGAAGGTGATGGATGAATACTTTCAAAGTTGAAGACAATGAGTTTGAAGAATGTCAAGATAGCTAGTTTGATGGCTTAGTCTTTGTTCACTATGTTTATGGTAATTTATGAACGTTAAGTATAATTCTTTATTTTAATGTCATGCACTAAATAGTGACTAATCTTCTAGATATTATATAATGGAATATATGGAAACCATTGCCACAGACAACAACACACAATATTCTGACTATAGATCATGCAGTAAAGAGTAACATCATAAATTTACAATTAAATTTTAATCATTTTATTATATATTAGCATGTACATTTCTTCTGCATACCGTTAACACTCATCCTTACACACCTGAGAATTTAAACGAACTTCAAGAAGAGTGGTCAAATGTTTTTTTAAAGGAACTCACCACGGTACTGGAGTGAATGCATATGTTAATTTCATTCATCTCTATAGTTCAAAACTCTTAATTTTCATGTTTTCTTTTGTATCTAACATGAATTTAAAAGATTATGTCAAACTTGGTTAGATAATCATTCTTGCATTTGTGAATGTTGTGGATTATGAGTTATGTGAATTTTGAATAATGTGCAATGTGTGTGAATGTCTAAATTAATACATATGATTGTTGTGATAGTGTGTGATTTGGTGATGCGTGTATCAATTCATTAAAATAGAAATGAACATAAAATCTAGCAAGTGATTTCAATATGTATTTTAGACTTGTATCTTTGTATTTCTAGTCTTCTCTCTATTATAGATTTTGGTCTTTTTAAAACAAAATTTTATTATGTTGTAAAAATCCATATGCACAGTTTGATTATTGTAAAATAAATGACTTTATAGGTGACAATGTTGGTTATTTTAGGTACACAGAGGCTAAATGTTTTTGCATATTATAACTGATAAGATTGACCTTTGGGTTCAGTTTCATCTACAAAATTGAGGCCACACATTTATAGCATCATTTATTTACTTAAACCGACATTATATAGTTAAGAAAATTTTAAAGATGACATTGACTTTGGATTTGGCTTGTACTATAGTAACTGAGGCTATAAGTATCAGCAATACACATTTTTTCCACTGTTCATCATAATGCATCAACTTTTTTACATACAAATGATGTAATAGGGTGCATGTTGCCTCATTTTTTGTTTTCGGCAAACCAATGCTTTACTGTGGTGTGGTTTTGTTGGATAAAAAACTCAATGCTATGATTAAACTTATATAGTGTCAACCACATAAGAATCACTATTTAACTGACATTGTAGGATGAAAAAATGCAGCACCATAGGCTCTCTCTATAGTGGTGTAAATATAATTTTGTCTTGTGTCATACAGCATTGCCGATGTAAAAGTGATACTAGTCATTTTCTCTGTTGTATTTATTATAGTTATATAAGTAGTTATATCCATATTTTGGCCCACCATTCACAACATACCATATAGGCCCTAAATCAATAACCATCATCTGGTTAGGTATAAGAGCATGTTTAATTCAAACATAAAATATTTCACTTTATTTTCCTAAATTTGGTTGGAAGTATTGACTTGAGAGGATACATAGCCAAATCCTATGTTTTTAAATATGATGAACCATTTAACTTATTTGTGTATAGTTCTTCTATTTGAGTGATTTCAAATTTAGATGGATGATTCAACCCTATTTTAGGGCTCCATCTCGTGTCTTTTTGCATCTTAGTCACATCTAAACATGTTAGATTGAAGGTCAATTCCCTCAATATTAAATATCATATCAAATACACATATGGCTACTTTTCATATGTTTTTTAGGTTTTTTTTGTACATGTATTGGATGTAAAAGAGAAAGAAGGAGAGAATCCTTGGGTTTCTACACCCAAGATTGAACCCAGATCTTCCCCAAGCACCCCTTAAATAGACAAAAATTGCTCCACAACAATTAACAACCATTTGAAGAAGTTGAAACAAAATCAAGTAGCTGAACCCTCAACATGAGCTGTGGTACTCCACCGCAGACGTGACCATTTTTCCAACAATCATATTGGCAACATCAAGGAAATCAAAGACTCACCACGACCATGGCCTTCAAAATGACCATGGTACACTAACTCCCCCATGGTTGTGGCCACCATCACCGTCCGTGGATGAAATTCGCCATCACCCCTGTGGCTCAACGCCACTACCATGGTAAAGACGCAACAACATCCATGCATTACATGAAATATAAGGGATTGACCATGGTCGTGGCTATCACAACTACCGTGGTGACTAAATATCACCACGACTGTGGCAAATGCTGTGATTTTGGCATGCAAAAGACAAAATGGGTAGCAACAACGAACGACCGAGGCACCACCTCTCCAACATGACCGTTCTCTATAGCATGGGTGTGACGCCATACGCCCAACACAATCATGGAACCCTCCACAGCCATGGCCACCCACTTCCTTAATCTCCACTCCACAACATATATCCACCTCGCTCGTGTCATTCCCTACAGCCGTACCAAACCACACTCACCACGACCGTGGTACTCACCACAGCTGTGGTGACCACACAACCTTACTCAACTTTTCCACTCCATTACCAACTTTACCCCCACTTACCCTAGTGCTTTCCCACCACCTATATAAGCCAAGGTGGCAGCCAAAACACTAGTTTAGCTTCACTTTACCTATATAAGACAAGGTGGCAGCCGAAACACTAGTTTAGCTTCGTTTTACCTACCTCTAGCATTCATTTTCATCCTCCTAGAGCATTCAAAAGCTCCTACCTACCCCTTCCATGTCCACCTTTCCACCAAAAAACCTTAGTTTTCTAGGGTTTCCACCATAATCCCCCACTCATGCCATTTTCCATCTTGGAGGGAGGTGCACGGGCTCCTACAATAAGGCGGTAAAGAAGGAGGATCTACCACGAGCTACCATGTCCTTCTACCTCTTTCTTCTTTCCTTTTTGCTATTTTGTTTGATTATGAGTAGATAAGTCCCTTTCGTGGGCTGTTTGGGGATTAAATGTCACTTTGATACCGTGTTGGGGGGGATAACTTGTAATGAACATATTTCCATTCTATGATGATTGTCTCTCACTTCTATCTCACTTCTCGTTATTCTACTTGTGGTTTATGTTTCTAAACATGGATTGCTTGTTGTATGATGCTTGAAAACACCTAGATTATAGGGGAAAATGAATTCTATGTGGCTATCTTAGAAATTTCTCCTAGGTCCAACTAGTGGATCCCTATCTAGCACCCTATCTTCCTACATACAAATCTTTTCTCCTACAAATAAGTGTGAGATCTAAGTAGCTAGTGTAAGGGTGGTTAGTGCAATTGCCTAGAGTTTCCTAAAGACTAGATGGTGAGTAACATGAGGTGAAACACCCTTATCTCTACTCTCCCTTCCTACCTTTTTGGCTCCCAATTTCCCTAATAACTCTTATCCTAGAAACCTATATTAGTTGAATCCAATAGGAATCCCACCTAGACCTTGGTCCAATTGAGTCTCATAAGGCTAGATAGGGGGTGAAAGGGTGTAATTACCCTCCCAGACTCTATTCTATCGATGGCCAACCAATAGTCTGGGGTTATTTCATTGCATTTGACAATATTGTTTGGCTTGTCAATCTAGAGTGACAATATAAGATTTTCATGTTATATCGACCCCCCAACTTGGATTCTTGTAACATTCCCCCTAAATGGCCCACTCATCCCATTAATTGCTGAAACCCATCTTGTTTGGTTAACTTACTTATGCTAGTATAGTTGCTGCCTTAATTGATTCTTTGTTAATTGCTTAGTTTTTTCTAGTTAATATTGCTAGGGTCATTAGTTCACCCTTTAGGCTTTGCTTAAACTAGTTAGTTGTAATTGTGGTCTCTAATTTCTTTAGATCTTCAATTTTTAGTGTAGTGTAATCTCTTGCCCTTATTTAAGTAATTCTCTCTTTGCTAGTTAGCATTTATTATTTAGGGTTAATTTGGGGTTTCTTGTAGTCTAGTTTCACTTCTTTCTTTTAAATGATTACTTCTTTAGTATAATGAATCAAATCACCATCACACCCTAAAAACCCTACACTTTGCTTTAGAAACGTAGCATACCCTAACTTAGCTCTACTCCCCCTCTCTTCCTGCAAATTGACCCTTATCTTGGCACTTGGCTATACTATGACATGACCCCGTGCGCTTGCGAGTGAAGTGTGGATACTCTGGGTGAGTGCGTTAGACTAGGCCCATTATAAATTTGAAAGACCCACATGTGTTTTCCTTGTGTGCAACTGATCAAAGTTCAATTGATTTGGGTGTGTGCTAAGGGAAACACACCAATGGGCACTCTCCAAATGACTTGTACTGCAAAACCAAGAATTAGAGAGTTGAATTCATACATTCTCCAAGATCAAGATTGAATGATAGATAAATTTCTCATTAGAAATTTTTAACTCACTTGTAGTGATTATATGACATGTAATAAAGGTCATAATGGTTATCGTGATGATTAAGAAGATTTATGATGCACTTTTGGGCGTATTATTTTACCCAAAATAGACCCCTCCAATGACTAAGTTTTCTGATGATAAAACATGGCCAACAAGATAAAAATCAAAGGCTTGCATGCCATAGGGCCAGTTTCCTCAATTGTCATTTGAGTTTCTTTGGTCGTCGATCGAGTTTCCTTGGTCATTGTCTAAGCTTCCTTGGTCATATGTGGAGTTTTTATAACATTCTGTAAGTACCAATAGAGATGTTGGAGGGGAGCAGAAGTGGAAATATGACTATTATATATCAACAAACTCCCTATAAAATGGTTAGAATTCCTCCTATCATTACTACTGGCTAGCTTGCACCTTTAACTATTATTTGGACTATATGGGAGCTTCCCAAGTGTCTCATGAGGCCTCTATGCCACAGTTTTAGAGGTTGTGCCTCAAAGTGCCCCTTTCTACTCTCATGAGCTTAATCACTTGCATGCATCTAATTAAAGTGAATAAGACATTTGTAAGATATCTAGTCCTACATTTTATATCTTGCAAGGATATCACTTATATACCTACCAATCTCTCTCACACTTGAAGTTTGATTCTCTCTCTTAGCTAAGGAAGTTGAAGGTAAAGGGTAGTTGGCCCAAGATAAGGGAAGGTGAGTACCTTGTAAGGTTGTTGGTTCCCTTGCACAAAAAAGGGAAGCCATATACCCTTCAACTGAAATAGGAGGCCTCTTAATGTAGATCTTGTGATGGAATATAATGTGGTACTCAAGATTTCTAAATCTTGGAGGTTGACATCTCTAGGTAGTGGATATGTGTCTTTTATTATAGAACCACACCAACTACTTGTATTCAAATTGTGATCATTTCAATCTTTATATGTACCTTGCTTTTTGTCCTTGTATTATTTATCTTGTGAGATATTTAAAGGTCCAATGAATTTGGTTTAAGTGTTTTATCTCAACTCATACCCCTCTTGACTGTGCAGATCCAACAAATGGTATTAGAGAAAGGTCTTCTTCAAGAAATACTTCCATGAGTAAGAGAACATAGGTAAAAATTTATATGGTCATCTCAACATAGAGGAAATCCACATGATTCACCCTTTGGTCATTGATGGAAGAAATTATAGAGGATAAGAATGCAATTCCACATTCAAGGGTAAAGGCTTGAGGTGTGAAAAATGGTGCAAATTCCGTACAAGCAACTTGAAGGAAAGGCAGAGGAATGACATGATTGCCACCTTGAAGAAAACAACCTTGAATACTTGAGACATAAGCATCCTCTATGTCACTCTCTCCCTTAGTCTAAAGAGGAGAGATCACCGCCTTACTAAAATTTAAAGGAAATACAAAACATCCACTTTTTTCAAGAAAAATAGATAGTGTGGAATGCATGTATAATGATCCAAGTAAACAAGCATGTTTCAGATACATGTAAATGTCAATAGTAGAAGAAAGAAACTAAGTTATTACATTGCTTTTTGAACTCAGTTCACTACATGAGTTTCTTTGAAAAGGAAAAAACTGAAAAGAAACTATAGGATCTAGCAATAAGCAACCCAGTCATCCTTGATTGCAAAACTTGAATCTACTACTCCTGAACTTGGTCACCTTGACCTTGTTGAACACCTTGATCTAACCTTGGGTGGTTGGGAAAGCACCCAACGGAAGGGAAATAAAACAAGGTATGTGTTAGAGATAATGAACTAACCCAAAAGATAGGAAAATTATATGGAAACAAAGGCTATGTTTTCATCATAAGATGAAGATGATCAAAAGTACGAGGCATAAGTAAATAGATGCTTGCCATAACAAAAATAGTAAAAAGTTTGCATGCATGATTAATATTGACTACCTAAACTATGTAGGGTTGAGGCACCCACCTAACCTCAAGGAATAGGCGAGGGAGAGTAACACATTCCAATCACCTACAAATATTCCATATTGGGGAGAGCAACACATTCCCCTGGGAAAATTTACACATGCCCTATCTATGGTTGGTTGTACAAAAATACCACTACACTAATTAAATAGTCTAATAAAATTAACATGCTAAGAAATATGGCAAGTATAAGCATCAAGTAAATAAAGATATTGCAGTGGGTTACAAGATCCAAGAAATAAATAATAAAATTGATTTTGAGGCAAAGAGAGTAATTTTTTTATCAAAAGAGATATTAGGGTTTCATAAAAGCCTCATTAGGGAAACTAGGTTAGGGTTTGCAGTTATTCCCAACTTAGGTGTAAGGAAATCACATGCCGTTCTTAATGAGATCCAATTACTTCACTTTCACTACTTTAATTGATTCCAAAGCCCACTTTTCCTATTTTCAATGTATAACCATGAACTAGGGTTTACACATGTATAAAGGTAAAGAAACCCTAATTTTTGGATTTTGGAACAAAACCTCAATTTTGACTCTGAAATTATCACCATTGATTGTATTAGGTTCTCCTGATTAAGAAAACAAATAATTTTGTCTATTTTGGAGTTATGAGGTTAAAAGTTTTGGTGATTTTTATCTATTAAATTCATTTTTAGAAAAAACCTTTTGATTAAACTCAAAACCAAGTCTCAAATTTTTTTTATAGAAAGCTTACATTTTTCTGATTCCAAAACATATTTCCTTTTAATTTTTAGACAAAGGAGTAAAAAGATATGATTTTCCTATTCTAACCAATCAAGGAGTGCCATGTCATCAAAGACATCGTAGAGAGGTGAAGAGAGAGCAAAGAATGGGCTCGCCTCATTGACTTGGCCCAATTAGAGCCAGCTAAGTTAGGAGTCAAAGGCATGACTTTGACTCGCTCAAAGCAAAGCAATTGGGGTGCGAAAAGATAGTATTGCCCTCAAGCGAAAAGCAAAGGGAAAAAGAAAATGAGAAGGGCGGTAAAGGGAAAACACATAGGGGAATTATCCCCTTCGTTGCGCCACTCCATGGTCAACGAATAGAAGCTCGAATTTTGGGCAATTCGTAAGAGTTGATCAAACTCACAACCAAGCCCACAAAAAGAAAGAGGGAAGCACTACAAACCCCATGAACCAATCAATTTGAACTGAGGTACCAAGGAGAACAAGCACGATATGCCACAAGCTCTAGATCAAAATTGAACACTGGAACATGAAGATGTGAGTAAATGAGCAATTGAAGCCAGAGAAAGGTCGAGCAAGAAGCTACGAAGACCGAGGGGGCACTATCTAAAGATGGGGGACTGCAAAGAGAGAGATGTCTAGGTCACCCGAAATCCTTGGAGAGCAAGAATTGGGCATTTCCCAATTTTTTGACAAAACCTACCAATAAAGGATCGGTCTGTGTGGTTTGTATTTAGAATTTTTTAGACAAAATTTTGTGAAATTTGATTCAGAAACGAATGAGAAATCAATGAAATAAATCCTTGCTATGTGGGTCCCTATTTCCCGACCAGCGTGATCTAGGAGATGACCTGTGAGCCGTTGGATCATGGATCCAATGGTCAAAATCACACGTGTCAAAAGCCAATGTGTGACATATAAATCAAATCCCCAACCTTATTGGAATATAGTGTATTAATGCATTAATTATCTTTTCTCTCTCTCCTTGTTTGAAGGGGCAAACGTGCTCCAAATTAAATGAAAATTGACACCTAGCCTAATTTTGATATGAGGAATCTGAATATGTAATTAATTTTGCCTTTTGGGAAATTTTAATATGTTAGATGAATCAAAACTTCTTTTCTCTTTCCCCCTTCATTAATGGTTACAAGATTATCCAAATTTGATTAAACTTCACCCATAAGTCACATTAAGTCCCTTGGATATGAATTTGCCATCAATTTTATATGTCAGAGTTGTTTGTACATTTAGTTAACATTTTGAAGGTTCTACACATTTTCTCTCTCCTGATTTCACCTTAATTCAAATATTCTCTAAACTGAGTGAAAATTCACCCAAAGACATATTCTAATGTGTAGATTACAAATTTGGCATCAATTGTTACTTTTGGAGTCATTAAAGATTTTATTTTGTATTTTTGAGTTATTCCTATTTTCCCATTCAATTAATACAATTATACTTACTAATTTTCCAAAAGTTGTGAAACTTATCACCCAAGCAAACTTGTACCCAAAGAAAATGAATTTGGATTTAGAATTATCTTTTGAGTTTAACTGTTAAGATTTTTTAGGAAATTTACTCTTATTTTCATTTAATGGAAAAATTAATTCATTTAATGTCACATTATCTTAGTTTTAGGATTTTCTTTCCTTTTTCACACACAAAAGGGCATAGAAACTTCTACATTGATTTTATTTTATCCTTATCCCTCTTAAGTGGACATTTTGCAAATTATACTCATTAGTGAACTTTTACTATGGTATTTGTGCTTAACTAATAATAAAGTAATATTGGGAACAAATGTACACCAAACCTTTATAATTTCCACTAATTAAACATCAAGGTCAGAAATGAAAGAAAAGCTTTAGGAAAAATCTAAACTAAGTTTTATACATAGATTTTAGTTCATTACACTTAGAGTTCAATAGAAAATCTTCTTGGGGCACCACCTATGATCCTTCAAGATATATTTTCATCACCATGAAGGGAAGGGGCAAGTGAAGGAGTAAAATATAAATATGTTTCTACATAAATTAGATATCTTCAAGATGTAAAAGACAATGTCCACTAGAGAGATATACTCACACTTCTCCAAAATCATTGATGATCTTGGTTCCATGGGAGGCATACAAAGTCAAACGACCAATGTGCAAAAATACCTAGCTCCCTCCCTTACCGATTTGAGAAGAAATTCAGCGCAATAGAGGAGTCCTTTAACCTTAAAATGCTCCTTATCAAAGATCTCAAAAAAAAACTTTAAACCTACTAGATGAATCTCAAATCTAGATAAAAATAGAAAATTGAAGAATACTTTTGGAAGAAGAAGGGTAGATGGATTGATTTGAAAGCTCAATATTCTTCATCAAGTCATCATTCTTCCAAAAGTGAAGAAGATTCCTTGTACCCCAAAGGGAGATTTTACACAGGCATGTTTTATTCCATCTTTAAATTGTGGGAGTGTGGATAAAGGGGTCACACAAGAATGATTGGCCCAGAGTAAAAAAGTCTCATCACCACCAAGGGAGCAAGAGAAGGAAAGAAAATATAAGAATAAGGACATTAAAGAGTAAGGTCATAGAGGCACTTTGATAAGGTGAATTTTCTATATTTCTTTTATATATTTTCTTTTATAATATATTAACCCTAAACCCTAGTTTCAAATAATGATAACTTGACCAATCAAAGATTGATTCTCAAGCTCAAATTTTACCAACATCCAGGGTTTGATATGATGAAGTTATGTTTCAAATTTTGTGTCAATTCAATGCTCCTAGATCTCTCTACGATTTTTCAAAGATTAATACAATGTTTTGACGTGGCAAATATTGCACTAACAAATTCACTCGGGGTTGAAATCCCTGAGGTTTTACCAAAACCTCATGCAATAATACCACCCGCAAGAGGATGAGTCTTATCGTAGTATAGTTAAGGATCGAATCCCAAAGGACAACAATTTGAAGAATCTTTGTCAGTCGAATCTAACACAAGTAAGACTAATATTTAGAATGATTGATTGGTTTTTGGTTGATTAAACTAATTGTAGGAAAGTAAAGAGCAGAATTAAAGAATGTTCTAGATTAATGATATGGAATCGTTGGCATGGTCTCAGGTTTCACCACCACTGCACATGCAAACACATCTAAACACATAACATCCAGGCAATAAACTAACTATCCAAATGGAGCTGCTGTGAACCCTCCACGAGGATAGAATCACATAAGCATCACCTTAGGTATCAGATTTCTCATCAACCTCCAGATCACTCACTTACGGCTCCGAAGACACAACATCCAACTAAGGTTGCGGGCCCCCCTTGCAGGTAGGCACACCGAAGCGTCACCGTGGGCTAGATGGCTTGTCCCCTCACGGATCACACACTTACGACCTCAAGGAATCCTATTTGATTTCTCATCAAGGAGTCAACCGTGCTAACCAACAAGTAAGTAGGTGATTAATCTGCAAGCAAACATCGACGATTAACAAAGAAGATACAACATCCAACTAAGGTTGCGCCCCCCTCGCGGGTAGGAACCCAGAAGTGTCCCTGGGGGCTAGATGGCTCATCCCCTCACAGATCACACACTTGCTACCTCAAGGAATCCCATTCCATTTCTAGTCCGAAAGTCTACCTCATTAATGACATTCTACGCTATGAAGAGAAGAACAAGATAGAAGGAAGAAGGTAACCAACTACAATCATATCAATTAGCAACGAAATGAAAAGTTATATACATTGCCATGGAATGTTAAATGAAAAGACATGAAAGCATGGGCAATAGGGCTAATCCCTACACCCCAACAAAAGTGGACTACTCACTCATGGTGTGAGAAACAAGAAGAAGAAGAGAGAGGGAAGGTTCCACCATGAGCATGATGTAGAAGGTAGTCACAGCTCGGTGAGGATGATGCAGTCTTCTACGTCGTGATAGAGTAGATGTGGATGAGGAGGAAAAACCACCAAGGCTAGCTGGGCAGACCTTCTTCTCCACCTTCTTTCTCTTCTCAATCTCCTTGCTTGCACCAGGAGGAGGTGTGGGCGGTGTGGCAGTGGCTGAAGATGGTGGACGGTGGTGTGGAGGATGAAGCTTGATCGAACCTTGCACTTGGGCAGCCTGTCGGTGTCCCTGGATCGATGTCCAAATGAGGGTCCTATTTATAGACTTAGATTCGATCCTCACATTTTTCATGTGAACTCCTTCCAAACGATTTGGTCCAAACAATTTGGAGACCGTTTGGATGACCAAATGGTTTTGGAGACCTTTTGGATGACCAAACAGTCTTGTGTTTCTGAACGGTTTCGGGACCCAACCGGTTTTGCTTTGATCGATCTTGATTGTCTGCATGGTCTCAAGTCCAAACGGTTTTGAGATTCTGATCAGTCTTCGGTTTCTTGACCGGTCTTGGCTTCAACTTGTCTTCATCATCCAAATGATCTTGGGTCCAATCGGTCTTGGATCCAAACGGTCTTCATTATCCAAATGGTCTTGGGGACCGATGGTCTCCAAACGGTCTTGGGACCGAATGGCTCCAAATGGTTTTGGGACCAAACAGTCTTTTCTTGTGTCCCCCAAACGGTCTTCATATGTGACTTTTCCAAACGGTCTCGCAATGCCAACTTCCATACAGTTTGGCATTGCACTTTTTCAAATGGTTTCATTGCATGTATTTTCAAACGGTCTCATGCAGATGCTTTTCCAACCGGTCTCGCAAAAGTCCAGCCTCCAAATGGTCTCGATAAGTGACCAAACGATCGTTGCTTCTGGTCCCAAACGGTCATCGCTTGATCGTTCTTCATGGTTTCACATACCGTTTGCCGATGAAACGGTCTTGGATGGCCGCTATATTGGTCTCGTGCTATCAGTCTTGAAGACTGACGCTCAAATGATCTCCCTCTACCGATATTCAGCCCTATCGGTTTTGATGGCCAGCAGCATCAAACGGTCTCATGACTTCTTCCAAACGGTCCCGCATTGCCTGCTCTATCGGTCTCATAGACCGGTTGCAGGCTACTTTGGTGCGAAGGAGACGGCGGTGCAGTTGCAAGTGCTGCGGATGATGGCACTACGAGGGAGATTGCAGGTAGCGTTTAGGGTTTGCTGGAGGTAAGGGAAGGAAGCAGAAGAGGATAGAGGATGTTGAGGCTGGAAAGGGTGCTGTGGCGATGGCGTAGGGTTTGTAGGTGGAAACTAAGGAAGAAGAAGAAGGTTTTGGGAGAAGGTCGAGTTCTCTCAGCTTGCTGCAGGGATCGGCGGAGGTGCATCGGGCAGACTCTGTGGAGGTTTGAACGGTTTTGAGATTCATATTGCCGCAAAATGGTCTCGAGTAGGTGCTACTCACACGGTCTTGAGGGACCGTTAGAAGGAGAACGATAGGGGAGACCGTTTGCCCAAATGAATGGGGGGCGTTGATCTAAGATCTGATGGTGTGGTGAGATAGATGCCTAAATGGTCAGTGATCCAAATAGTTTTGAGGTGAGGTTGTCCATACGGTCTTGAGACCGTATGGATGAAACCGTATGGTCCAGATCATATGGTCAAGACCGTATGGTCAAGACCAAGGATGAGTGAGGGTAGATCAAGGGCAGATAAAGGTGGGTCCCACTCATTTGGGTTTGATGTGGATGATGGTTGATTGAGATGAAGATCGAATGGTGGTGATTATTTAGGGTTGCAAGGAGGTGGGTGCCAGCAGATTATTCAACCTCATCAAGACCTACATAAAATCAACATAAACTCGGTTAAAAACCTTGATAATTGAACCAATTAGGAAATTTTGCACATTTTGATATTTAGTAATTGAAATTGGATGTATTGAAATAAAAAGAGCCCAAGAAGGCGACTGAAAATCATGGTGAATATGCATTCATCATGTTTTCCTCTTTAATCATATTCATTTGATGCATCACTATAGTCTTTGATTGTTGCTTGGGCCATTTAACCCTGTCACGCGGGGTCTGACTCAGCAATCTGTGGATCACCCCTAGGCCCTCTTCAAGGCCGTTCGTTGGGAGTAGCCACAGATCCAGGGTGGATCGGATCCACCCCATCCGCGAGAACGTGGGTACAGTGAGGGGCCACAAACTCTGACCCCCACTCCCCTTTCTGATCCATCTCATGAGAAACTGATCAAGGACCCAACAACCCCTCACACGAATCTCAGCGATGACCAAAGCCACTCCCTCGATTATCTCCGACAACCACCCTCTCCAGTGAGCCCAACGTGAAATTGGGCTTCTCGTGCTCTACTCTCCTCTTTCCTATTTAAACCCCTCCTCATCTTCACCTAAGCCTCTTTAGTCCATCAAACCCCCCCAATTTGTTTTCTGCTAGCCCCATTAGCTTCACCCTCAAAGCTAACCACTATGGTCGGCTTTGCCATGGAGTAACTACTAGACAAGCTGGCTTTCCACTCTTCACCCCGAATTGGACATCCTTGAAGCTCCATGGTGCCTCAAGCAAACTCAGCGGCACATCAAAAGTCCCCCACATCACCTACAACTCGATCTCCTCATCTTCTTCATAGCGAGCAGCGACCTGCTCTGATCTCCTCCACGGTCCATCTCTCAAGAGGGAGCCAAAGATCGAGGGTGTGCCGCCCTAATCCAGAGGGACATCAAGAAGGTGCCAGTAAAGAAAGTGTGCTCGAAGACCCTCTCTACCACTATTCCAAGCTCTCTACAGTTGGGGTCGAGCTAGAGAACAACTGATTCAGAGAAGAGAAGGAGAGCGTGGACCCTACTGACTTGGATCCGCATGGACTAGTAAGGCTAGACCACCTCAGCTGGCATTTTCTTTTCCTTGAGGCTGCATGTTTTATTCCATACCATTAAATCTGGGCATCGACAACCCACCTTTTTCATCCTTTTCCTTTTTATCTTTTATTCAATATTCATCAGTTAATACCTGATCTTGGAAACAAATCACTATAAATAGTAAGGTTATCAGAAATATACAATCCAATACTCCATTTTGATCAGAATATTATGAGGATCACGAATCTATCATCAATTAATCCTAAATATGACTCATATTAATTCTCATACTCAAATATGGTTCTACCTTGTTTAATTATTTTAAAAATACTCAAGCATAAATAAATCACCAATTTCCTCTGTTTGTCTTCTTTTTGTGCCTAGATAATTATGAGACACTCAATTCCAATTTATGTGACTCAAATATCAACACAGATGATTTATTACTCTTTTTTCTATTTTTGCTTATCAAGATTGTTATAATCAACTATGATGATCTAAAGACCACCGAAATCATCTGGAAATCCTACTCTGACATGATACTTTCAAATATGAACTCAAATCCATACTCCATGACTCATACTCTACACTCATGACTCTAACTAAGAAAAGGACCTTTTATACTCTTTTAGAATTAAATGGTGAATTTTCCAACATATCTAATTAGTACCAAATCTCTTATAATTTTAGGAATATAAAGGTACCAGTTAGGAGCATCTCTAGACTCCCCACTTCTGAGTAGAAGGAATGCTTTCACCTATTACTTGGCTTACTATGTAATATGGTTGTATTATACTTGTAAAAGACTTGGCATATGGTATTGTTTGAAATAGATATTAAGTATGATCAATTTCAATGATGTTTTGTATAAGTATATTACAACACCTAGACATAAAATACATAGTGCATTATATTACAACACTATATATATTTGGTTAGAATAGTACTTGAGAGTGATCTATCTCTTTGGTAAGTAGATCACCATGTGTAATGATCTATCTCTTTGCTAAACAAATCATAATGCCTTAAAGCATCTATCCCGTTGGTAGGCAAATGCATGAGTATATAATGGAAAAATGAGCTTAAAACATGTCTTCTCTTTGTTTATAAACATACTTGCTCAACTACATGCCTTGATTATAAATGCTTATTTGTGCCAAGTAATAGTTCCATCTTACTGCCAAGTTATAACTTCTTTCTTTTTCCAAGCTATGATGAGAGGCATAATTTAAAGACATGTAGGCATACTCAATGCAATATATTATTATATTGTGATGATGTGTACCAATTTCAAATTCTTTTTAGGTACTTTTTCTTATGATGATGATGATGATGCAACTCAATATGATGACTCAGAAAAATTGAATGTTTCATGGAGATGCTAAAGTTAAATGGGACTCCTAGTTTTAAGTTCTTTTCTTCTGCAAGTAGTTCTCTGATGTATTAAGTTTTTCTTCTGTAGCACTCCTATACCTTCAGGCCCCTATATAATTAACACTTGGTTTATTTAAGGAAGATTTGTTATTTAGTGCATGTATATACTTGCGTGTTTGATCCACTCAGGGATGGGCTATATTGGGGTTAGATTGTTAACCCGTGATAGATGGTATCAGAGTAGGAACATAGGTCAACATATGTGCATTAAATACCCAGTAATCTTATTTAAACACGGGGTAACCCATATTTAACAATATGTTGCCAATGTGTCTAGAAGGATACTTGTGGAAGGATCCGTCTTCACGGTGGCTAGGGTTACCCATTGCAAGTAATTTTCCTGGCTAACACAATTATTGTTAAAGTGGGCACCCATTATCCTAGAGAAATCCATCTTCTCATATTTTCTCAATTAAGGACTACCCTAACCACCTATTTAGTAAATGATACACACTAGGCTTCTCATCTACTTTCTCTCTCTCCACCATGATCAATGAAAAAGTACTCTCTCTATTATGTGGGTAGTTAGGATAAATGGGAACAACTAAAAGATATGAAGAATTGGAAAAAAAATATCTTTGTGGTTGATAAAACTTTGTTGATTGCATTATGATATACCTAAAATAATCAACTAAATCATCTCTTGATTTACAAACTTGTAGATGCCTCTAAAAACTAGATACAAGAGAAAGAGAACTAATGACGACTCTGGTGATGAATCTAACTCAAACCCTAATAAGACCATGGCTGTAGGTGAATGGAAGGAATAACAGAAGGTGATGTTGGAATGCATGCATGCACTAGCCCAGAAGGAAACCAATAACTCATCATCTTCATCTAGGACCAACCCTGAAACTACCATTAGTGATTTCCTCAAACTCAAATTGATGCATTGATCCAATATGTTGAAAATGCCTTTAGAGCCCTTAAATGTGCCGAGGAAGATATAGTCGCTTTTGCAACCTATCAACTTAGGGGGTCCACAAAGTTGTGGTGGGAAAATTGTTACCATACACGAGAACATCTAGATACTCCAATGAGTTGGGAGGAGTTTAAGGCGAATTTTACTACTCAGTTCATGCCCATATCTACCAGAAAAGAGAAGAGGAAGTAGTTCAATAACCTCACCCAAGGAACCTTATTTGTTGTTGATTATGTTAGGGCCTTTAGACTCCTAGAACGTCATGCTCGTCACCTTGATGAAGATGAAAAGATTGGACATTTCATTGATGGCCTTGACCATGAATTGAAAGTTTACCTGTGCACATCCAGCCACACTACCTTTGAAGACGTCATCAATAGTGCCCTTACCCAAGAAAGAAACTTAGAGAAGAATAAGACACCAAGTTTGGGATACTTAGGCTTGACTGATGCATCCATCACCAAGTGAAAAGAGAAGGCGAAGGACATGAAGAAGCCTCATAGCCATGGCATGGGAAGAGGAGGAGGAAATCACCGCAAAGGCCAATCTTATTGAGGGGGACCAAACAGAGGAGGTTGGGGTCGAGGTGGACCATATTAGGGATTATCTTCAAGCCCCAATTGGTGTAGAGACTATGGAGGTGTACATGTGGGGAAATACAAGTTTGAAAAACAATGTGTTACTACTACAAGAATGAAGGACATACAAGATTCAATTCCCAGGCCTGGTTCAAGGGGCACCTCAACATCGTCCTACCCAATTTGCTCAGCTTGGAGATCCACCTATTCAACCAGCTGCTCCATTAGCTCAGGCTCAGTCAAAACACTGTCAGGGCTAAGTTTTTGCAATTTATGTAAAGGAAGCTAAGGCTAATGACAATCATCTGATTGAAGGTAATAATGTTAATATAATTTTCTTTATGTGAACCACCTTAAAACATAATATCATATGAAAATCCTAATGTAGGTATGATATGTCTCCAAGATCATCATTTTGTAACCCTATTCGGTTCAGGATCAACTCATACCTTCATCTCCAGAAATCTTGCATCTATGATCAAATTAGAGATAAAAGATCTGGTCATATCAACTCCCAGTGGCAAAATCTATACTTCTCTTCAGAAAATTGACATCTTGCCTTTTTCTTTTGGTGGTCATAAATTTCATTCCGATTTCATTCTCCTTGATATGGAAGATTTTGACCTAATTTTGGGTATGGATTGTCTTTTTTCCAACTATGCCATGCTTGATTGTCGAGCCAAGAAAGTGATCATTTTTGTACCCAATTCTAAACCTTTAATAATACCTGAGAGAAAAGAAGAAACTGAAATATGATTTTCTCTTCTATTAAAGTTGAAACCTTATTAGTTAAAGGATGTACAACCTATCTTGCAGTTGTATTAGTTTTTGATTCTAAGGTGATACCTTTAGAGAGATTGGATGTGGTGTGAGATTACCCACATGTATTTCCCGAGGAGCTCCCAGGGCTGTCTCCAATACATGAGATTGAATTCTCAATTGAGCTAGCACCGGGAACCGCTCCAGTCTCAAAGGCACCTTGTAGAATGGCACCTACTGAGCTTGCAGATCTCAAGAAACAATTAGAAGAACTGCTTGATAAGGGCTTCATCCATCCTAGTACATCTCCCTGGGGTGCTCCTATCCTTTTTATTAAAAAGAAAGATGGGTCATTATGAATGTGTATTGATTATCACATGATCAATCAAGCCACCATAAAAATAAATATCCCCTCCCTAGAATGACTTATTTGACCAACTTCGTACTGCCAGTGTGTTCTTCAAGATTGATCTTAGATCAAGCTATCATCAACTATGAGTGAAGGATTGTGATATTTCAAAGACCGCTTTCAGAACTAGATATGGACATTACGAATTCGTGGTGATGCCTTTTGGGTTGATCAATGCTCCTAGAGTATTTATGAATATGATGAATACTGTCTTCAAACCTTTTCTAGATAACTTTGTTATGGTCTTCATTGATGACATTCTCATATATTCAAACTCTATTGATCAACATCGTGAGCATATCCAAAAAGTACTTGATGTGTTGAGAGCCCAAAAATTGTATGCTAAACTATCCAAATGTGAGTTTTGGATTGACCAAGTCATGTTTCTCGGCCATGCCATTTTGGGTGGGAAAATTTCTGTTGATCCTGCCAAAGTCTTAGTTGTCCTTCATTGGAAAGCTCCTACCAATGCCTTTGAAATTCTTAACTTCCTTGGTCTAGCAGGTTATCATCGTCGTTTCATCCTTAATTTTAGAAAAATAGCCCTACCCATGACCAAAAATACCAGAAAGGATGCCAAATTCATTTGGAATTCTAAATGTGAATCACCTCTACTCCTATCTTGACCTTGCCTTCTAGAATTGATGGGTTTGTAATATTTTCTGATGCTTCTAAAACGGGTTTGGGTTGTCTCCTACTGCAAGATGGTAAAGTGGTTGCATATGCCTCTAGACAATTGAAACCTAATGAGGTCAATTATCCAACTCACAATTTGGATTTAGCTACTATTGTTTATGCTATCAAAATCTGGAGACATTATCTATATGGTGCTAGCTTTGATATATTAATGGATCACAAAAGTCTCAAATATCTCTTGGCTCAGAAGGATCTCAATCTTAGACAAAGAAGATGGTTGGAGTATCTTAAAGACTATGATTTCACTATTGCATATCAACCAGGAAAGGCCAATGTTGTAGATGATGCTCTTAGTGGTAAGAGGTCAATATGTGCATCTATCTTTTCTTTTGAACCAATGATTCTAGAACCTTCAACTTCTGGGTCACCGCAAGCAGAAGATGGCACTATCATTCTGGAAAATATCAATATTATTCCTAGTCTTCTTTCTAAACTTCTGACATCCCAGACTAATAGCCCTAGCTTGGAGGAGATGATAGCACTTTTGGCTAAGCCCTAGACACACCTATCAGTTGGTATGGATGGTGGGTTAAGGTACCAGAATCAAATGTGGGTACCTGAGGAGTCAGAGATTAAGAAGCATATTCTGCAAGAGGCACGTGGGTCTAAGTATTCAATGCAACCTAGATCCACTAAGATGTATAAGGATCTATAAAAACCCTTTTGGTGGAGAGGCATGAAGAATGATATAGCAGAATTCGTCTCTAAGTGCCTCACCTATCAGTAGATTAAGGCTGTACATCAAAGGCCAGGTGGTTTGCTGCAACCTTTATCAATTCCTGAATGGAAATGGGAAAACATCACGATGGATTTCGTGGTGGGATTACCCAGGACCAAGAAAGGGCATGATGTGGTATGGGTCATTGTAGATCATTTGACCAAGCCTGCACATTTCTTACCTATGCGGACTATGACCCAGGTTCCTGAGCTTGCTGAGTTGTATATAAGGGAGATCGTACAACTGCACCGAATGCCAGTATGTATTGTCTCATATCGAGATCCAAAGTTCACATCACACTTATGGAAGCAAGTACAAAATGAAATGGGTACACAGTTGAACTTCAACACAACATATCATCCTCAAACTAATGGTCATTCAGAGCGTATTATTTAAATTCTGGAGGATCTTCTTGGATCATTTGTTCTAGATTGGGGAGGATCTTGGGAATACTACCTTCCATTAGAAGAGTTCACATACAATAATAGTTATCAATCAAGTATTGATATGCCACCTTATGAAGCTCACTATGGTAGGCCATGTAGATCTCCTCTCCATTGTGATGAAGTTGGAGAAAGGAGAATGCTAAAGTTTGAGGAATTACAACTCTATGCTGATAAGGTGTCTTTGATCAAGCAAAGGTTGAAACAGGCCCAAGATCATCAAAAATCATATGCAGATGCACACAAGTTAGACAGGCAGTTCAAGGCTGTTGTTACAACCCCAAATTTTGGGTTCCTTTGGTGAGAAATGTAATTTCTCATATTAAAGATATTTGGACAAATAATGATATAATTTGTTGTGAAGAAATGGATGTTGTTTGAAATAGCCTTGTTGTTTGATTTGTGGGCTTTATTGGCTATTGGGCCCAATAACAAGGAAAATCAATTAATTAATGAATATTTGAGTTGTTGAGAAAAGAGAGATGAGGTAGAAACCTCTAGAAGGAAAATCCAAAGAGGTATTTCGTGCCTCTTTGGTTCCTTGGGTTCCAAGGAGTCCAAAGTTGCATATAGAGAGCAATAAGAAAAGAAAAGATCAATTAAGTATTTCTTTATTAAGAAAGAAATTGAAAATATTGATGAAATGTGGAAAATAAGTAAAAAGAAGTATAATTGAGTTATCCTTGGTGGAATTTCGTATCCAAGGATTCCTAATGATAAAAGGAATACCAATGAGTAAAAAAAAAGAGAAATAAAGATCCTCAAAAAGAGATATTTTAATAAAGAAAAAGTAAGATAATAAGAAAAGGGATGAAAGATAAGGAAATAGGCTAAGGAAATATTCCCAAGAAGGGATTTAGAGCCATTAAGGTTCCTTGTGGTTCAAGAAACTCAAAATAATAATTTAATAGCAAAGGAAAGAGAAAATAGGTGAAAAATATATATACTTAAGAGATATCTTGCACTTAAAGAAAAGTAACGTTTTATTTGAGATAATAAGCCCGATTTTGGTAGAGAGATATATTAAGTCATTATGGACTTTCCCTCCAAATTTGGGATCAATTGGATACTTGGTTTGAGAGTTATAGCTTTTACAAGTTTCCCTAAAGTGTTGGGTTTATAGTAAATGTCATGATTAAATCATTTATCCTTTTCTTTGGCGCGTGCAACGACAGCCCTTGGATCTGAGATTGACGGTGTCTATGCCGTCACCTACCTCGGGTAGGAAAAGGAAAGAGGAGCAGTAACTTAGATCTTTCGGATTTGACTTCCGCCCCCTACAGTTAAAGTGCAAATCTAGGATTCACTCCGTTAGATTCGTGAGAGGAAACCACACTCATCCATACCAAGTTTTCCATACATTGAAGGGCAAAATAGGAAACCCCTAAATCTCGAGAAGCTTCTCTGCCATAGCCTTGGACTATAAAAGGATACAGATTCCTTCTCTATGAGTTCACAGACTCCTTAGAACAACTCCGCGTCAACCAACGAAGTCGACCCTGCAGGCAATTGAGCAACCAGTAGGTCTACCTCCACGATTTCCCTCCCATGGCCGCAGGAGCATAGCCTGGCCTATCTCCCTGTTCGTTGCTCATACGGTGAGATTGACCCTTCCTATGAGTTCGGCGGTGAATCTCGGAGGCGCGAGCCCCTTTTCTGACTGCTGAGGGACCCCAACGCTCGATGTCAACTCACCGGTTGACTGAGCGGGAGTATTGGTTCGTGCAACTAAGCAGCGTGCGGAGGAGGAAGAAGAAAAGGAGGGAAAGACCTCCTTGCCCTCGGGTGCGCATGGCCCAAGGCGAGAGCAAGGGGGGAAGACGCATCTTTTCAGCCATGCTTAGTTCCCTGATCGCATGGAGCGCCTCGCAGGGAGGAGTCCGCGTGAAAAAAAAGAAAGAGAAGAATAGTGGGACATAGTGCTGATGTGGCGCACTACCATTGGCTTAAAGGTAATGATTTTTGCAAAATTCATAGAAACTAATTGGTAGCTCTGATGATAAAAAGTTATACATGAAAATTTATCAGGAGAACGTAAGGATTCTAATAAAAATGTTACTAGAACCTAATTTTGCTTCTAATGTCAAACGTGTCTAAAGTGATCATATAATGCATTAAAGTTTGATTAAAAACCCTAATTGTAGTTGGAGATCAAATCAAAGATGCTTAATGGGTTAATTTGAGTATTAATAACCTGTTAAGAAATAAAGTGAGGTTTAAATATAATGTTGGGCTTGTTTTAGGGTTTTAATCTATGAATCCCTGATAATGCATATAGAAACCCTAATCTAGGGTAAAGACGATAATTAACTTGAATAATTGGGAAATAAGTTGATATTAATCCATTAACCATAAAAATGTGCAGTAATATCGAAAAGATGAATCTTGCTCGTAATTTGTTTAATTTAAGAGTTTCATGTGCATAATGGTCCTTGAAACCCTAATATTAGTGAAGGAGATTATTGATGGTTTTAATTATTCAAAATCATGAATTAAATTGAGAGATGATAATTCGAAGATATTTCAAGTATAAAAGTTCCTAATCATGGATAGATACCCTTAATATGATAAGTAGGGTTTTCTAATGGATAAAGTTGGAATTATTGATAAATGGAATTCATAGGTGAATTAGATTATAATGAACTATGAATTGTTAATCCGGAAGGAACCTAAAATGATAAAAAGGCACTAATGTGAATATGTGAGTAATTAGGGTTTTGCACTTAGAACTGCTGTTCTAGGGTATAAATGAGGAAAGTTATAAAAAGATCAAAAAGAGCCCTAATAAAACCCCAATTCGGATTAGAAACCCTAGAAAGTGAATCCAAGTCAACTAAATAGATATATTCTTGGTAAAGTGTAGTAAATAGGTTACATATGCTTTTCAGGAATCCTGTGAATGTTGAACTGCTTCTTGGATTACTTGCTTGCTTGGAATTGTTATTAGCTTGTTGAATCTACAAATCAGGTATGTGGTTAATTATGAATAACCGCCTTAGTTTCCCGCGGATTTTCTGGACGGTTAATCACATTGAATGCAAATTATCTGTTGGATGTTCATACTTGCAAATCATAAAGTCACTATGATTATCACATTTAAAAAAATAGAAGTATGGATTCTCGCACCTACATGCCACCCTGATGGATGATGCCAAAGGTCAGGCCCAGATGGGTAGACCAATGGACACCTTGAGTGGTGACCCCAGGCACCAAGAAGGTGGCCTATGATATTGCATGACTAGTGGGCACCATGAGAGGTGACCCCCCAGGCACCAAGCTCGGGATTGAGAAGGTGGCCTTAAGTCATTGGCAAAGGGCACCCTAAGGTGGGTATGCCAGGGTTAGGGCAAAAGCGGTGGAGAATGTCATACTGAAAAGTGTAAATTGGCTTGTTAACTAATTTTATTGTGAATATTAAATTGTTATCCATATTTGCAAGATTTTGGTTGTTCCCACATACCAGTATATTTCGATATACTGACCGACGTTTTGTTTATCGGCGTTTTAGGAACAACAACTGAAAGAACAAACAGTAAAGTGCCACATTGTGGAAATGAGAAATAAAGTACAAGGAGGATTAGATAGAGTAAATAAAGATCTGGATAGATATATTTCCAAAGTTTTCAAAGGTAAGTAAAGTTTTTATTTTATACCAAATTCCAATTAGTTAGTAGAATTTCATAATTATTATTGATTATTTGTCGAACCTTTGATCCTATTAATTGAATAACGGCTCTGACCTTTGGGTCTCCCTTAATTGGGGGTTACCGGGAGGCGGGGTTGCTACAATTGGTATCAGAGCATAGGTTCCTCAATTAATCTTTAATAATTATCAAATTTTACAAATTCTGTAGAACCCAAGGGAGTTATTAGAGGATTATCCAAAATACAGAGGTGTCTAGAAAAGGATCACTTCCGGGGGCTGGCAATATTTTTCTCCGCACCGCTAGTCGGAATACGAGGACTCCCAGATTGTGTGACTGCCTGGCCGATGTCTTAGGATATGACTCGAAATAAGACACCTTTAGGACTCTCTCATCTCATTCATCCCTTCTCAACTCCAATTCTGTTAAGGACCTTAAGGATTAGGGTTTCCTCTATCTTCTCCTCACCCTCTTGAGGTATGGGAAATGTTGATAAGGATTAAGGAATCCTCCACCAAATTAATAAAAAGCATGTAAATAAGATGTCATGGACATAATCTTAATAGAGTAAGCGTAAAAGGAATAGATAAATGCTTAGGTCGTATGACACAAGTTGTCATTGCCCTCAGGAGAGACCTGAGGATAGACCTCCTTGGTAGGAGGATGAGTAGAGAGGGTTAGTCTTGGAGGTAGAGACCTCCATTAAAAGTAGAGACCTAGCACATCCTTTGAGGATGATGGTAACCCTAACCCTAAGTGAAGGTTAGAGAGAGAGATGACATGATGAGTTAGACCCAGTGTTTGGTTGGTCATGCCTTTGGGATGCCATAAGAGGGTAGATGACCTAGTACCTTGGCGACCCAACCCTGGAGAGGGTCGTGCAGGCCATAGCAAAAGATAGATCCTTTGTGGATGAGGTTAAAGAACCTATAGTTACCCTATGGGCTTAGGCAAGTAGGGTATAGCTTGATGAAACCCTGGTTAAGGGATCATGGAGTAAGCATAAAGGGCTAGGAATGATATTGAGCAAACCTAAGTTTGAGCATATGCTTCACCCATGTGAAGGTATGCTAGTAAAGATTGATCCTTCATGGAGAGATGACCTCTAGTAGTATGCCTGGATGTGGAGTTAGCTTTAGAGGGAGAGTAAGAAGGAACCAAGTAAGAAGGTTGGAAACCTAAAACCTCGAGACGTGAGGAACAGTGGGGAGTCGAGGATGATGCGACCTATATGGATGATAGCGGTTGCCGTATGCTTGACCCATGGAGGTTGAGGATGTCTTGGTTTCCATGAGATGAACCAAACCCTAGAGAGAGGATGAGACTTCTAGCACCTATGTGCCTGTGGTATAGGAGTTTACCTTATGAGATAGGAAGAAGAGTTCCTTAGACCTGGAGAGGTATGGTAGCAGGTAGTGAACCCTTATACCTTTTTGGTTTTCCTTGAGGAGGACTCGACCCTGATGTGTTACTCGAGTTGAAGGGTGACATGGAGTGCATGTCATGCCTTATACATGCTTGATTCGTGGTTAAGAGATTGAACATGCAGTTGGATACCCCAAAGGTGAACCTAAGGTTCCTAGGCCTAAGAAGGGAAGCTGTGTACCCAATGCTCATGATGAGATTTGAGTCTCTATGGTTTCGAGCATGGTACTCCTCAGGTGTAGAGGAAAAGGAAACCCCTTAAGTTAAGGGTATGTTGGATGAACCCTTCACGCCTAAGTTGATCTAATGTTGAGGAAGGAGAACAAGTATGACCTAGCATGGTGACCTGCTTGTGCCTTAGTAGCCGCCGGGTTAGGCATGTTCATGTGAATGTAAACCCTAAGAACAGTTGTGACCTTGTGGTCAAGAGTTGTAGTTTCCTCCCATCCTGGGAGAGGGGCCCTTTGGTAGGGTGTATACCAGTTTTGTTGGTTTTGAGGTAAACTAAAGAAGTTTCATAGGATCTTGAGAAGCTAAGTGAAAAGTACATGGTATGAAATTGAACCTGTAGACCTATAGTTAACCATCTCTAAGTGCATATGGATGTGTTACCATGGAGGTAACCGGTATGGGGCCTGACCAAGGTAGGCAGGTTGCCATGACCCCTTTGAAGGGATGAAATTCAGTCATGAATGCAGAGAGAGAGATGATGAAGGATTGGGTAAGGTTCTAAGTTGAACATGTACTATGTTAGGATCCTAAGTCTATCCTATGGTCAGGTAGGGATAAGACCGATGGAAGAAGGAGTTACCTAATTCCCTAGTTGCACATGACCATTGGGTCGGGAGGTAACAGCTATCATTGTCTGAGGGCCATGGGTTAGGAGATTGATCACCTTCATGAACTCATGGGACCCAAAGGGCGGATGAGTAGGGCACTCTTTGGATGCATAAGGAAGAGGGATGACCCCAAAAGTGTCGGCACCCTATAGACCTAGAGGAGACGACCAAGGATTGTGTTTGGACTAAGTAGGGTTGAGACTAGTTTTCCTTGGAAGAAATGTTTATATCATGATGTTTGTGATGTAGAGACATAAGTTGCATGTTCAAGTCAAGTTTGAAGGTGTACTGGCAAGGTGGGATGTACCATCTCTACTCTTGGAACAGGAAGAACTCTGTATTTGGACTGCAGCCAAATGCTTATTTCCTCTTGTTATGGGAGTGAGAGATAGGACAGTATGCATGCCACACACCAAGGATGAGGATGGTGTGAGTTGAGACGTTGCTACAGAAAGGATAACATACCCGAGTGAAGTGAATGATACATGGATGGTTCGCAAACACTATGAGAAGTAGTGTAGTCAGCTTATGAGGATGTTTTATCAGGAGCTATGTGGAATTTGCAAGTTAACCAAGGTCGAGTTCGATCACAGTGAGGATGAGCTCAGAGCTTCTTGATGAAGATAGACTTAGAGTTTGAGATGAGATGATAAGTATAATACATGGAGGTGTATGTTACCTAACACTTAAGGATGAGAGGTGGTAATGAATGCTCTGGTTGAGATCTAGCTGCCTAGTTTAGTTAGAGGCTAGAAGAAGTTGAGGTTGTTTGGCTAACCCTAAGTTTGGAAAGAAGATGTGTGTTGGCTAAAACTCGGAGGTAATAAGATATGTTGAACAAGTTAATGGTTGTTTGGGTAGCCAGTTTAGTCCTTGATGTAGTAAAAGGATGGTGATAGAACCTCAGATACACTTCTTGGATAGGAAGGTAATAAAACCCTTTTGAGAGTGGTTTAGGGTTTCCGAGGTATCAAGCTTGAGGAATCATAACAATACGGGAGGTCATGATATACCTTGATACTACAAAGATAGTAAGTGATGGTAGCATTCTGAATGCTTAAAACAAAGTTGCATGTAGCATGTGGCCGTGCAAGCCAGGAGGTGAAGGACGAACACCATTAACCCAGTGCATGGATATAAAGTATAAAGAGTTCCCGAGAGGGAATGGGAGTTCATCACTATGGATGTTGTGAGTCTCTCCTAGACCAAGAAGGTCAAGATACAATATGGGTTATGGTAGATCGCCTTACCTATATGACATGAGAAAGGAAGAGTTCTGTCAAGGGACAGATCTGGTTGAACTACATATGAAAAGAGATGGTTCAACTACACCATGATGCGAATTCAAGAGTTCTTGATGTGACCTAAAGGTTCACTTCCATGAGGTGGAAGTAGATACATAAAGAGCTCAGTGTTTGTATAGTTTATCTCCCCATACTAATGGACAGTATGATTCGGAGTAGAGGGTCTTATGAGAGTATGTGTGCTCATTTAGGGTGATACATAGAGACAGTTCTTAAGATGTGATGTTAACCACCATAGCCTTTATCGGGATGCAAGAAGTTCTATAGGGAGGTTGTGTCGGTCACCACTTCATTATGATGATGTTGGTGAAGGAGGCCTCACGAAGGTCAGAAAAGAACCATAGTGTGTGCAGATGAAGTCGCTTGATCGTGCAATGGCCGAGAGAGAGCCCAAGGGTGACATGAGTCATGAGCTGATGCAAAGCAGACTGGCATGTAGTTCACTGTGGGGGAATATGTGATGTGAAAATATTACCCCTCTAAGCTACAGCTGAGAAAGCTGAGTCCCCGATATATGGGTCCATTTGAGATGGATTGGTGGATATGGTTGTATTTAACCTTACCCCTCAGGATATTGTGTTGCATGCGTCCGATCTAGAGCACTATGTGAGGTACCCAAGCCAGGTGTTGTGCCCTGAACCTATTCAGCTTTTGAAAGACTAAAAAGTCCTGAGTCACCTATGAGGGTACGATATACCAAGGTAAGAAAGAACTCAGATGGTAGAAAATGAGATAATGAAGGTTCTTGGGAAACACCATGGAAAGGGTGAAGCCACATGGGATTCCTGAAGGACATAAGAAGACTTATCCTGTTTGTTTGCTTGTTTGATGGAATTTTGAGGGCAAAATTCTCATAAGAGGGGAAGGATGTTACAACCCCAAATTTTGGGTTCCTTTGGTGAGAAATGTAATTTATCATATTAAAGATATTTGGACAAATAATGATATAATTTGTTGTGAATAAATGGATGTTGTTTGAAATAGCCTTGTTGTTTGATTTGTGGGCTTTATTGGCTATTGGGCCCAATAACAAGGAAATTCAATTAATTAATGAATATTTGAGTTGTTGAGAAAAGAGAGATGAGGTAGAAACCTCTAGAAGGAAAATCCAAAGAGGGATTTCGTGCCTCTTGGGTTCCTTGGGTTCCAAGGAGTCCAAAGTTGCATATAGAGAGCAATAAGAAAAGAAAAGATCAATTAAGTATTTCTTTATTAAGAAAGAAATTGAAAATATTGATGAAATGTGGAAAATAAGTAAAAAGAAGTATAATTGAGTTATCCTTGGTGGAATTTTGTATCCCAAGGATTCCTAATGATAAAAGGAATACCGATGAGTAAAATAAAAAGAGAAATAAAGATCCTCAAAAAGAGATATTTTAATAAAGAAAAAGTAAGATAATAAGAAAAGGGATGAAAGATAAGGAAAGAGGCTAAGGAAATATTCCCAAGAAGGGATTTAGAGCCATTAAGGTTCCTTGTGGTTCAAGAAACTCAAAATAATAATTTAATAGCAAAGGAAAGAGAAAATAGGTGAAAAATATATATACTTAAGAGATATATTGCACTTAAAGAAAAGTAACGTTTTATTTGAGATAATGAGCCCAATTTTGGTAGAGAGATAGATTAAGTCATTATGGATTTCACTCCAAATTTGGGATCAATTGGATACTTGGTTTGAGAGTTATAACTTTTACAAGTTTCCCTAAAGTGTTGGGTTTATAGTAAATGTCACGATTAAATCATTTATCCTTTTCTTTGGCACGTGCAACGACAGCCCTTGGATCTGAGATCGACGGTGTCTGTGCCATCACCTACCTTGGGTAGGAAAAGGAAAGAGGAGCAGTAACTCAAATCTTTCAGATTTGATTTCCTCCCCCTACAGTTAAAGTGCAAATCTAGGATTCACTCCGTTAGATTCATGAGAGGAAACCGCACTCATCCATACCAAGTTTTCCATACATTGAACGGCAAAACAAGAAACCCCTAAATCTCGAGAAGCTTCTCTGCCATAGCCTTGGACTATAAAAGGATATAGATTCCTTCTTTGTGAGTTCACAGACTCCTTAGAACAACTCCGCGTCACCCAACGAAGTCGACCCTATTGGCAATTGAGCAACCAGTAGGTCTACCTCCACGATTTCCCTCCCATGGCCGCAGGAGCATAGCCTGGCCTATCTCCCTGTTCGTTGCTCATACGGTGAGATTGACCCTTCCTATGAGTTCGGCGGTGAATCTCGTAGGCGCGAGCCCCTTTTCCGACTGCTGAGGTACCCCAACGCTCGAAGTCAACTCACCGGTTGACTGAGTGGGAGTACTGGTTCACGCAACTAAGCAGCGAGCGGAGGAGGAAGAAGAAAAGGAGGGAAAGACCTCCTTGCCCTCGGGCGCGCATGGCCAAAGGAGAGAGCAAGGGGGCAGATGCGTCTTTTCAGCCATGCTTAGTTCCCTGATCGCATGGAGTGCCTCGCGGGGAGGAGTCCACGTGAAAAGAAAAAGAAAGAGAAGAATAGTGGGCCATAGTGCTGACGTGGCGCACTACCATTGGCTTAAAGGTAATGATTTTTGCAAAATTCGTAGAAACTAATTGGTAGCTCTGATGATAAAAAGTTATACACGAAAATTTATCAAGAGAACGTAAGGATTCTAATAAAAATTTTACTAGAACCTAACTTTGCTTCTAATTTCAAAAGTGTCTAAAGTGATCATATAATGCATTAAAGTTTGATTAAAAACCCTAATTGTAGTTGGAGATCAAATCAAAGATGCTTAATGGGTTAATTTGAGTATTAATAACCTGTTAAGAAATAAAGTGAGGTTTAAATATAATGCTGGTCTTGTTTTAGGGTTTTAATCTATGAATCCCTGATAATGCATATAGAAACCCTAATCTAGGGTAAAGATGGTAATTAACTTTAATAATTGGGAAATAAGTTGATACTAATCCATTAACCATAAAAATGTGCAGTAATATCGAAAAGATGAATCTTGCTCGTAATTTGTTTAATTTAAGAGTTTCATGTGCGTAATGGGCCTTGAAACCCTAATATTAGTGAAGGAGATTATTGATGGTTTTAATTATTCAAAATCATGAATTAAATTGAGAGATGATAATTCGAAGATATTTCAAGTATAAAAGTTCCTAATCATGGATAGATACGCTTAATATGATAAGTAGGGTTTTCTAATGGATAAAGTTGGAATTATTGATAAATGGAATTCATAGGTGAATTAGATTATAATGAACTATGAATTGTTAATCCGGAAGGAACCTAAAATGATAAAAAGGCACTAATGTGAATATGTGAGTAATTAGGGTTTTGCACTTAGAACTGTTGTTCTAGGGTATAAATGAGGAAAGTTGTAAAAAGATAAAAAAGAACCCTAATAAAACCCCAATTCGGATTAGAAACCCTAGAAAGTGAATCCAAGTCAATTAAATAGATATATTCTTGGTAAAGTGTAGTAAATAGGTTACGTATGGTTTTCAGGAATCCTGTGAATGTTGAACTGCTTCTTGGATTACTTGCTTGCTTGGAATTGTTATTAGCTTGTTAAATCTACAAATCAGGTATGTGGTTAATTATGAATAACCACCTTAGTTTCCCGCGGATTTTCCAGATGGTTAATCGCATTGAATGCAAATTATCTGTTGGATGTTCATACTTGCAAATCATAAAGTCACTATGATTATCACATTTAAAAAAATAGAATTATGGATTCTCGCACCTACATGCCACCCTGATGGATGATGCCAAAGGTCAGGCCCAGATGGGTAGACCAATGGACACCTTGAGTGGTGACCCCAGGCACCAAGAAGGTGGCCTATGATATTGCATGACTAGTGGGCACCATGAGAGGTGACCCCCAGGCACCAAGCTCGGGATTGAGAAGGTGGCCTTAAGTCATTGGTAAATGGCACCCTAAGGTGGGTATGCCAGGGTTAGGGCAAAAGCGGTGGAGAATGTCATACTGAAAATTGTAAATTGTCTTGTTAACTAATTTGATTGTGAATATTAAATTGTTATCCATATTTGCAAGATTTTGGTTGTTCCCACATACCAGTATATTTCGATATACTGACCGACGTTTTGTTTGTCGGCGTTTTAGGAACAACAACTGAAAGAACAAACAGTAAAGTGCCACATTGTGGAAATGAGAAATAAAGTACAAGGAGGATTAGATAGAGTAAATCAAGATCTGGATAGATATATTTCCAAAGTTTTCAAAGGTAAGTAAAGTTTTTATTTTATACCAAATTCCAGTTAGTTAGTAGAATTTCATAATTATTATTGATTATTTGTCGAACCTTTGATCCTGTTAATTGAATAATGGCTCTGACCTTCGGGTCTCCCTTAATTGGGGGTTATCGGGAGGCAGGGTCGTTATAGCTGTTGATAATGCTTTCTTGAAAATCAGACCCATCTGTGCTATAGCTAAGAACAAAGGGAAACTTAGCCCTAGATATGTGGGTCCCTTTGAGTTTCTAGAGCGCATTAGCAAATGTGCTTATTGGCTTGCTCTTCCTCCACAATATCGCATGATGCATAATGTTTTTCATGTATCCAATCTGAAGCATTATGTGAAGGATGATAGTCATATGTTGAATCATGAGCCCCTTGAGTTGTGAGAGAATCTCTCTTATCCAAAATAGCCTACTACGATTATTGATTACAAAGTCAAAGAGCTCAGGAACAAGAAAATCTAGATGGTGAAGGTATGATGGAATCATCATGGTGCAGAAGATGCAACTTGGGAACTACATGCGGATATGGAGCAACATTTTCCTCACATCTTTCAGCTAGTTTAATTTTGAGGACAAAATTTCTTTTAAGGTGAGTAGGATGTGATAAGGTGAATTTTCTATATTTCTTTTATATCTTTTCTTTTATAATATCTTAACCCTAAACCCTAGTTTCAAATAATGATAACTTGACCAATCAAATATTTGATTCTTGAGCTCAAACTTTACCAACATCTAGGGCTTGCTATGATGAAGTTATGTTTCAAATTTTATGTCAATTCAATACTCTTAGATCTCTCTACGATTTTTCAAATATTAATACAATTTTTTGCCCTTTAATCATATTCATTTGATGCATCAATATAGTATTTGATTGTTGCATGGGCCATTTAACACTATCATGTGGGGTCTGACTCAACAATATGTGGATCGCCCCCATGCCCTCTTCACAACCATTCGATGGGAGTAACCACTGATCGAGGGTGGATCGGATGGCTGAGGAGTCATCCTCAACCTCCGTCCTATCTGTGAGAATGTGGATATAGTGAGCAGCCACAAAATCCAACCCCCACTCCCCCTATGACCCATCTCATGAGAAATTGATAGAGGTACTACCTCCACCTCATCTCCACAGAGCTAACAACCCCTCACACAACTCTGAACGATGACCAAAACCACTCCCACAATCATCTCCGATAACTACCCTCTCTAGCGCGCCCAACTTAAAATTGGGCTTCTCGTGCTCTGCTCTCCTCTCGCCTATTTAAACCCCTCCTCACCATCGCCTGGACCTCTTTAGTCCATTGAACCCCCAATTTTTTTGCTGCTAGACCCATTAGCTCCACCCTCAAAGCTAACCACTCCAGTCGGCTCCGCCATGGAGTAACTACTGGATGAGCCGCCTTTCCACTCTTCACCCCAAATTGGACATCTCTCAAGCTCTGTCGTGCCTCAAGCAAACTCAGTGGTAGCTCAGAAGGCCCCCACATTGCCTGCAACTACCTCACATCATCTTCTTTACAACGAGCGACATCCTGCTTTTATCTCCTCCCCGGTCCATCTCTCCAGAGGGAACCAAAGACCGAGGCCATGCCACCCTGATCTAGAGGGACAACACAAAGGTGATTGTGATGAAAGTGTGCTCAAAGACCCTCTCTTTCGTCATTCCAAGCTCGCTGGAGTTGGGACTAAGATAGCGAACAGTTGAGGCAGAGAAGAGAAGGTGAAGGTGGACCCTACTGACTTGGATCCGCGTGGTCCAGTAAGGCTAGACCACCTCAACTGACCTTTTCTTTTCCTTGTGGTCACGTGTTTTATTCCTGACCATCGGATCTGGGCATCGACGTCCCACCTTTTTCATCCTTTTTCTTTTTATCTTTTATTTTCAATATTCGTCAGTTAATGCCTGATCTTGGAAAAAATCACTATAAATAGTAGGATTATTGAAAAAAATGAAATACATTACTCCTTTTTGATTAGAAAATTACGAGGATCACGAATCTACCATCAATTAACCCTAAATATGACTCGTATTAGTGCTCATACTCAAATATGGTTCTACCTTGTTTAATTATTCAAAATATACTCGAGCATGAATAAATCACCAATTTCCTTAGTTTGTCTTCTTTTTGTGGCTAGATAATTATGAGATAGTCAATTTCAATTTGTGTGACTCAAATATCAACAAAGATGTTCTATTACTCCTTTTCTCTATTTTTTCTTAACAAAAAAATGTTATAATTATCTATCATGATTTAAAGACCACCAAAATCATATGGAAATCCTACTCTGACATGATACTTTCAAATCTGGACTCAAATCCGTACTCCATGACTCATACTCAACACTCATGAATCTAACTAAGAAAAGGACCTTTTATACTCTTTTAGAATTAAATGGTGAATTTTCCAACATATATAATTAGTACCAAATCTCTTATAATTTTAGGAATACAAAGATACCTTTGAGGAGCATCTCTATACTCCCCACTTCTGAGTAGAAGGTATGCTTTTACCTCTTACTTGGCTTACTATAGAATATGGGTTGTATTATACTTGTAAAAGACTTGGCATATGGTATTGTTTGAAATAGATACTTATGTATTATCAATTTCAAAGATGTTTTGTATTAGTATATTACAACACCTGAACATAAAATACATAGTCCATTATATTACAACACTATATCTCTTTGGTAAGTATAGTGCTTGAGAGTGATCTATCTCTTTGGTAAGAAGATCACCATGTGTAATAATCTATCTCTTTGGTTAGTAGATCATAAGGCTTTAATGCATCTATCCTGTTGGTAGGCAGATGCATGATTATATAATGGAAAAATTAGCTAAAAACATATCTTCTCTTTGTTTATAATCATCTTTGGTCAACTAAATTCTTGATTATAAATGCTTATTTGTACCAATTAATAGTTCCATCTTACTACCAAGTTATAGATTCTTTCTTTTGCCAAGATATAATGAGAGGTATAATTTAAAGACACGTAGGTGTACTCAGTACAATATATTATTATATTGTGCTGATGTGTTCCAATTTGAAATGCTTTTTAGGTACTTGTTCTTATGATGATGATGATGCACCTCAATATGATGGCTCAACAAAATCAGATCTTTCATTGGGATGCTAAAGTTAAATGGGACTCCTAGTTTTAAGTTCTTTTCTTCTGTAAGTAGTTCTCTCATGTATTAAGTTTTCCTTCTGTAGTACTCTTATGCCTTTGGCCCCCTATGTAATTAACACTTGGTTTATTTAAGGAAGCTTTGTTGTTTGGTGCATGTATATACTTGCATGTTTGATCCACTCAGGGACAAGCAATTTTAACCCTTTTGTACACTATTCCCTTTTGGGTCTAAAGTGTAGATTCGGGTTAGATTGTTAACCCGTGACAAGAACAAGGGTTTTATTGACTCAAGTGAAAGTTATAGTGGAAAAGAAATCTCTAATGAAAGCTCTAGTGGAAGTGGAGATGATCAATGCATTTTTCTTTCATGGGAAGATACAATAAAAATTCAAATGAGGTAAATATTCACTTTCTATCTAAATATTCCTGGATAGAAATACTAAATTTTGATAAAATTTAATAAAAAAAGCTTCATATATTGTTGATTATATCTAATATGATATTGATGTGAATGATGATTTAGATCTAAAATTGCAAGGAGTATAATACGAAATAAGTGTTTCTACTTCTAAGATTCATTTTAAAGATGAAAATACTTCCTTGCTTATTAAAGTCAATGCTCTAAATTCTCATTCTATTATTCCTAATAGAGAGATAGAAATTGATGCTCTTATATGACTAGAGTACTCTTCTTAGATATTGATATATAGCATGTTACATATGATAGTGCTCAATTTTATTTAATATTACTTCTCATATGCCTGATAATCAAAATTTGAGATTTTTATTGCAAACATTTTAATGTGGTAACTCTTAATGAAACCATACTATAAAACAAAATGGTAGTAGCGGCACGTGATATAGATATGGGAACAAGAAGAAGAACTTGCCTCATATGTGCCATGAAGATCCCCTAAACCCCAAGCTTGATGAAATTATTCAAGAAAGGATGGACAATATGTGACATATTTTCCTTTAAGGAAAGAACCCAATAACAATTTCAATTGGGTGGCCAAGCTAACCCCTTGGACCCAAAAGAGTGATTGGTGATAATTTCATATTTGTTCTAGTATGAGTGAGCCATGGGCCCTAGAACCCAATTTAAGCCCAATCAGACTAATTGGGGTTTACATATGGTTCCTTGGAATACACAATGAGAAATTGAGTATCCCATTCTCATAATAACTACTAATGATAGTTTTGTAGATTGATAATTGAGATATTAGATTATGGGAAAAATTCTAGAGAATTCTAAGTTATCTTGTAACCTAGGAAATTAATTAACAATATCTAGATTTACCTTGCAAATTGAGTTTCGTATATTAAACAAACTTGTGTAGGCTTTATCCTTTACCCAATGAAAATAATGGAGATTGGGAGATTAACCTAAAATTTGGGATTAAAAGAATATATATCATGGAAGACATAATTAATTACATAACATGGAATTTTATCAAAAGAAAAAAAAGAAAAGGAAAACACGTGAGGATCTACCCAAATCGACAAGTGGATTCGGGCATAGCTACAGGCAGGGACGTCTCCTTACTTTCTTGGACAATGTATTTCCTCACAAGACCAAGAGTCCTAGCCATCCTCAACTCCTCTCTCTATCTACCCCTTCTTGCCTCAAAATCCATAGAGTAATGACTTAGGGAGATCAATACGGACCTAACAGACCCTCAAATGACTGTTATCGCCTCAAATTAGATAACACCCAAATTCTAGGATATCCTGACTTCTAGGAATGGTAGGCGCTATTGTTACACCCAACCTCATCCCTATATAAGGCAAGAGGGAGAACCCTTGCAAATCCCTCATTACTACTCGACACCTAATGCATCCAAAGACCCCTGAGCCTTTCCACCAAACTCCATCTTCTTCTCCAATCATCTTGGCTTGAACCTGATGCCTTGAAACATCCCTGGCCAATTACTTTAGCTGGAAGTTCCATGGAGAGCCCACAAAGGATCACCAAGTGTCTAAAAGGCTTATGGAAACTCATGAATAGGCCTATAAATGGATATTTAGAATCCGAAGATTTGATCCATATCCAAGTTCAAAATTTGAAAAAAAATCCAATCGTAAAATTCAGACCAAATTTTGAATATCAGATTTTGGATCTGAATTTTTTTGATTGAATATCAAATACTTCTGTGTTCACTCTTAAAAAAATCCAAATTTGACAAATCTATACATATATTATTTGTATATAAGAATATGAGAATATATATTTTATCATAATATTTCATGTAACATCAATGATTTTTATCTATTACATATTATGAAAATTAATGTATTTTTTTGTTTCAGATTGGATATTTATCCAAATTTAGATATTGTTTGTTTGAATCAAATTTAGATGTTAACATATGATATCTGGCAGATATCAGATCAGATATTAGATCAACTTTTTTTTTAGATTTGGATATCAAATATAGTAGTATATGCTCCTATTAGATCCATTTACATGTCTATCCATGGAGGGTTCCCCATGAGCTGACCATTTCTTTCTTGGAGCATCTAGCTGGAGGGATATTGCCAAACCATTGCATGGTATTGCAAGTGGTAGAAACTCACTAAAATGATTCCAAGAAGCTTCTTTGACTCGAAGATCACACCAGTCCTCCATAAGTTCTTTAATCCCAATCCTTGATCATAATGTGTGAAACCTAACCTCAAAACCTACTTCCGACCACCCAACCATGATCCAAAGAGATCATTGGCATTAGGGAGTCCCGATGGACTCGACTAAGTCCTTGGCCATTATTGCCAAGGCTAGTATCCAGGAGTCAATCATGGGGTTGACTCCATGGCGTGCTCCTGGAACATGCGAGATGTGAAAAGCAACCTCTTGGTTGTTTTTACCACTGGGTACATACACACATGGTACATCAATTGACACTACATGGGAATTAAGGTAATTTAACCTTTATCAAAACTCGAACTGCATTGGAGCTCTGTGTTGAGGTGGCATGCATTCATTGGCCAGACTCGATCCTATAGTTAATATTGATAAGATGATATTTGTTGACATGGAGTAATACGATTGATTCAATAATGTATAATATGCAATTAATGTAGAAAATGATGGGTAGTTTGATCCTATATGCCAAATTGGTAAAAAAATACTTACAACCTAAATAAAATGGTTAGAATGCTTGATTTCGATCCTACTTCAGTAACCATAAATAATTCATGAATATAAGGTAATGTGTATATATGAAGACCCTAGTTTTTATTTATAGGTTGTTAGACATGTTGAATAAACTTATTTGTGATATAGTTTGATTATTGAATGATAATGATATCGTAAGATCATAGTAAGATTAGAATGACAATGACATATATTTAGGGTTTTCTAAATCTTTGGGTCATATACATGTGAATTAGAGTTTTGAGACCTAACCCTAGTGTCAACCATAAATCAAGAAATCTAAGGCCTAGAATCAACCCTGCTTTGTACCAAATGAATACATAGTGATACCTTAGTCTTAATCATACTTTCAGGTCATGTTGATTGCTTGGATCTACCTTTAATTGATTGCTTTGACATGTGACTTAAAGTACATGGATAATATTATATGTGTTATTTTATGAAGGTACATTATTAAATTATGAATACTCATTGATTCTACTTCTAAGGATTCCTAATGGTATATCAGTGTGCATTGACACCCCATTCTCACTAAAAAAATTCATAGTTAAGGTCAATTTTGTGGCTAATGATCAGGTGTGTTTCCATTCAATAAATTTTTGTCCCTTTTACACATTTTAATTTTTTACACCTATCTAATCCATTCTATTAACTTGCTTTTTTATAGTTTGGGGTCTCTATGAAGAAACATTCTTTTCAGACTTAAAGTGCAATTTGTTCATCACATCTGCTTTTTCATACCCTTTTTCATAAATTGCCCAATTGAATTATCTCAAATAAAATATTATTTGTTCCCACATATACTCAAATGTCTTTTTGTTATAAATTTGAGGATAATCCTAAATTATCTTTTATTATTTGAAATGCAGTTTTCCATGATTTTGTCCAGAACATTCCTAAAATTATTAGAATATCTGTAAACCAATTTTATCCAACTTGGGAAACCCAACAGATCTGAGACATCCTCCATGAGCCATGTGGTGTAATGTCACAATCCATGCACCCCAAAAATGTGGCACATTCATTTCCACTTCCATAAGGTTCTATATAGAACCCCAAACCCTAAAATCCACCTACAAATACTCCCATATCATCCATATTTCATGGCTTTTTAAACCTTATGAAACTAGAGGATGAAGTTACCACTCTATTTACTTTTTGCATTATCTATGATTAAAGGATCCTCCCACTGGCACCACGTGCTCTGTCAGCACCTTTAGGCTGCCAAAATAGTCACCTAACTACTTCATATACTTCTATCTACTTTAACTAGTATGTCTATTTTAACTGCTTTGGTTGTTCATATTTGTTCAATATTGCATATGTGATACTACTATCATTTTCTATTAGTCTAATCAGGAAAAATATTAAATCTTGTTCTACACACATACTTTCTCATAATCCTCTAACACATTCTACGCATTGGTTTTAATCACCTATAAGGGATCTCTACCGTGGGATGTCCTAAGATGATTAGGACCCAATCTACTGAAACTTTGACTTTTAGGGTGATGACGAGAAGACCGCACACACATCCATCCCTAAAATACCACCCACAAAAAAGGCTTTATTTTATATCATCTTCCTTTCCTTTTTGCTTTGATCAACATAAAATAAGTTTTTCCTCAATCATATCAAAATAACTCGATACCAGTTTACCGAGTGTGTGGGGGTGCTAATTCTTCCCTACTCGTAATATGATCATCGAGATGGGGATGCAAATCCTTCCCCACTTATGATAAGATCACAAAGCCTAAATTCTTTGGGTTTCTTTTGTTCTTTTATTTACATATCCATCTGACTCAAATGACAAATCAACTTTCCACCATGGATTCACAATGTCATATTTTATTTTTCCTTATTTTCCGTATGAAACATGGCGGCGACTCCAAATAATGTCCTTTATTTTCCATGCAATCACCGAATTGAGTTCACCACCAAGGACATATACCAAAAGCATTTTTTTGGGTAGGGTGTGACAGACTAGAAACTCTATTAGGTATGGGAAGATGATGAGAATTGAATCTTGTTTCTTTGCAAAAAATTAAACATTTTCAAGACTGCTTTGTTTTTATTCTCTAATTCAATCTATATATATTTTGTCTTTTATTTCTGTCTGTCTTAAGGAGTAGGATGTGTGTCACCCTGATGCATGGGCCATGGCATGCAGATCGAGGTGATCTACTACCCCTTCCCTATTGCTTTTAGGCAGTTCAAGCAATTTCCCCTTTTTCTTGGATAATTTCCCAAGTTTCCTATTTCTAGGGTTTTGAGTCTGCTTCCCACTTTAGAGTTTTGGGTTTCTCTTACTTTTTTTTCTTCTACAAAAGCATGATGGGATGAATAGAAAATGCGAGTTGAAAACAATATATTTTCTTTCTTGAATAATAATGTGATTGTTTCTTTATTTGAATATGACTTGCTTTCATTCTTCATGGGTTTGCTTCAGAAAATGCTAATTTTTTGCACTCATAATCCACACTCATACAAACCTTTGTACCATGTAACAGGTTCCAACCCCATGTCGGATCATGGAAATGATGTGGGGTGCCAGTATAGGTACCGATACATCATTAAACTATTCATCCAAAGGGCTAAAAAACACCCCCTCTCCTAGCACTCACAATTGATTTCAGACGTTGTAGTCACGAGGTGTACTAGGAGCAAAACCCATGTGCGTTGAACCCAGGTTTCCCCCTCAACAAGTGTCATGTTTCTATAGAGAAGCTAAGTACCCAAATCTTCTAGATAGATCATGCTTGAGTGAGGACGTAAATTGGATCTAAGATCATGGGTTAAAGGGGGGCATTATTTGATTCTAATGTGTGCATATTGTCTTTAGTATCAGAAATTTCAAATTGCTACTAACCCCTCTATGTGAAGTTGACAATCTTCTCAAATAAAACAATCTTTTTAAGGATTAACGATACACTCAAATCAAACAATCTTTTCAAATATTAGCAGTATGTTCAAATCAAACAATCTTTTTAAATATTAACAATATGTTCAAATCAAACAATCTTTTCAAGATTAATAGTTTGTTTCTAAAATTCTTTCTAAAGAATAACAATCTTTATCAAATTAAACAATATTTTTAAAGATTAGCAATCTGTTCTAACCAAGTAATCTTTTTAAAGATTAGCAATATGTTCAAATCAAAAAATCTTTTTGAAGATTAACAATCTTCTCAAATCAAACAATCTTTTTAAAGTTTAAAAATGTTATCAAACTAAACAATCTTTGTAAAGATTAACAATATTATCAAATAGAAAAGTCTTTTCAAAGTTTAGCAATATTTGCAAATCAAACAATATTTTAGAAATTAACAATATGTTTCAAATCAAATAATCTTTTAAAGATTAATGTTCCCTTTCAATACAAACAATATTTTTAAGAATTATAAATCTACTTCAAACTCAAACAATCTTTTTAAAGATTAACAATCTGGTTTCAAATGTAAATAATCCTTTCAAAAGATTAACAATCTTGTTTATAGGTTAACAATCTTGCCAAATAAAAAAACCTTCTAAAAGGATTAACAATATTTTTAAAGTTCTTTTTGAGTAGTCTCTAGAAGAGTAAATCTTTCTTTTCCTAAGTATCCTACTTTAAAACTCCATTGAGCAAGAATGTTTCTAACAATATGTCTAAAGAATAACAATCTTTCTCAAATTAAACAATCTTTTTGAAGATTAACAATATGTTCTAACCAAACAATCTTTCTAAAGGTTAGCAATATATTCAAATCAAACAATCTTTTTGAAGATTAACAATCTTCTCAAATCAAACAATCTTTTTAAAGATTAATAATCTGATCAAATTGAACAATCTTTTTAAATATTAACAATCTTATAAAATAGAATAATATTTTTAAAGATTAGCAATCTTTTCAAATTAAACAATCTATTAGAGATTAACTATTTATTTCAAGTCAAATAATCTTTTTTAAGACTAACGTTTCCTTTCAATACAAACAATCTTTTTAAGGATTAAAAATCTATTTCAAACTCAAACAATCTTTTTAAAGATTAAAAATGTGATTTCAAATGTAAATAGTCCTTTCAAAAGATTAACAATCTTATTTGTGGGTTAAAAATCTTGCCAAATCATATAACCTTCAAAAAAGAGTAACGTATTTCTAAGATATTTTGAACAATCTCTAGAAGAATAAAGCTTCCTTTTCCTAAGTATCCTACTTTGAAACTCCGTCGAGCAAGAATGTTTTTGAAATTTGACTGAGGCATCACTTGTCAATGCCGGGACCACCATACATCTATGGTTTTAGACTACAACCTAAAACTGGACCGCCTATCTCCTTTCACACTTACATCTATGGTGCTAGGCTATGATCCCAAACTAGATCATCATGTGTTTTTCATGGCTACATGAACGGTCTTTCTCTACAACTTAAAACTTGATCCTAACTTATATTTTGTGATCAACTGGGATGTGCCAAGTCAAGGCTTCCTCCCTATAGACTACTAACCGCTTCCTAGGGGAAAGAACCTGTAGAGAAACTCACCGATCTAGGTGAAAATTAGGGCATCATGGATGCTGCCCCAGGAAGGACATTGTTTGATTGAGAATAATCTCTAGCCAAAACAGTGTTACCTTACTCTCGATCAAACACAAAAACCTCCATATTTCCCTCCTTTTTGGCAAACCCTCTTGGGACGCTTACCTAAGGAACACCACATGTTTCTCAAACAACACGTACGTCCACTTCCACCATCATCACTTTTTTTTTCAGCCACAACATTGGCAAGTACATCTTATATTAAGTTGAACAACTCATCTATCTTGCCCAAGCTAGAGGTAGGTGATATCCCTAAAAATCAACCATAAAAATAAAAAAGAGACTATTGCATGCATCTTTCATCATAAGGAGATTGCAAATGAGCAATATCCCTCTCAAAATTCCCAATTAAAGAAGGACGTCACATAAAGATCAAGGAGCTTGCACTTCACCCATTCTTGTAGACAATCAACCCAAATGATATAAAGTAGCAGCGCTGACTGTTAGTCTGATAACAACGTCAAGGGGAATGCCAACACTAACAATCAGGATAAGCTCGTTAAGGGGGAGAATCACAAAGAGAACATGGTGATCCCTAAAGCTTCTGCCTCTCAAGAAGTCCCTCCACAATGCACATTGGAACGACCATCTAATGTTATCTTCATGCCACCACCAAATACTAGATATGAGGTAGGATGGAATTACTTGGGATGCGTTAGGCAGGGATCTTCATATACCAGCTCATCAATGTGGTTCTTTTTGTATGGTGCATGGAGTCCCTATTAGCCTCAACCTAAGTTATTTCAACCAAGGCCCTACCCAAGTCAACCAATTGTGAGCAATGGGACAATCCTAGTAGCCCTAGAGGTGATGACATCCATCTTGACTCCTGAAGGCGAAGCCAAAGGGAAAAAGAAGAAGGAAGAAGCTAAAGATAAAAAGGAAGATCCTACAGAGACTGAGAAGGTCAACACCAAAACAAAAGTTCAATCAAAATACCTAAATGGTCGAGGACTTGTCCCTAACCTACATTCCTTTTTTCCACCACCTCACTACTGGCATAATCCACATACAGGGGGAATATACAAATTCCTACCACCATTATACATGACAAACCAACAATAATCAAAACACCAACAATACTAGTAGTGGTCACCCACCAAGAAGTTCTTCCTCAAAACCTACCATAGAAGACCCCCTCTTGCTTGAGATTCTATAGAAGATAAAATAGCTAGAAGTAAAGAAGGACAATGGGAATATGTTTAAAACTTCTACCACTTCCCATAAACCAAGATGTCTGACAACTTCAACATGCCCAAGTTCCAATAGTAATTTGGATAGGGGGACCTGATGACCCATATCAAGGCATACTACTTTGCCATGGTAAAAGTAAAAGATGACAACAAAGTACTGATCTGAAGATTCACACAAACCCTAATAGCTTTAGCATGGTACAATAGACAAGGCATGACATCTATCACATCTTGGGCCAATATGGCTAAGAATTTCTTTTAAGAATATGCTTGGAATCTATACTAAGTCCCCACCAAGCAAGACTTGGAAGCATTACAATAGAAGGGGAAGAAAAGCTTCTCTGAGTTCGTTGGATGATGGAGATTGCCCTAGTAGATTTCAAGCCCATATATAAAGAGGGATCAGAGCAGGCACACCGACCCTCATGGCCCTATTGTCCCTACAAAGGTATAATACCTTCCAAAAATTGATACAAGCAGGCATAATCGAGAGTTCCATCAAAAGAGGGATCTACCATAACACAAGCCTCACTTTTAAGTCCCAGTCCAACTCTACAATGATCAATTAGAAGTCCAAATGGACCAAGAATAAGGTAGTGGATTCAATGGTGGAAGATTGACTAATTCTATCTAGAAGCAACAAGCTAAAACAACCATCCGTCCAAATATCTTTGGTTAAGGTGCTAGTAGCTCAAGAAACCAATGTCATGGCACCCTAACAAAACCAAGCTTAGACGAGACCACCCCACTATTACCCTCAATGTATGACTCCATAGGATTCTTGGCCACCACACGACTATAATGCATACGTGCCAATGCCATTCCAATTGCCTATACACCTAGTAGGGGCAATTTCCCCTAAGGTAACAAGTAACCCTACACCTCAAGCAAAGCTATCAACCTCGGCTCCAACACTAGAAAAGCATTCCAAACAAAAAAGGAAGTTCAATCCATTAGGAGCTTTGCTCAACACCTTCTTATTAGACATCAATCATTTACTAAAGTTCCCCCATCATGTAACCTCCAGACCCCTTGCCTAAGAGCTATGATGCCAATGCCTTCTATGATATTCATCGGGCCAAGGGACACAAGATGAACTCATGCCTCACACTCAAGCATGCCCTAAAAAATATGATCGGATCTGGTGAGGTCAACATGGTTGCAAAAGAGGACATACCCTCATCTTTAAACATTGTATCTATCATTTCATAACCAGATGATTCAATACATGGGCTTATTCATCCTTTAGATCAAGAAAACAAGAAATTTTCCCAAAGCACACTGATCGTCACTTCCATCCAAGAGAGGAACTGGTGATTCCAGTAAGTGCCAAGAAGCCATCAACATACCTGGAGATCACCATGGGCAAAAATGGCAGACAAGGTGGGTTCCCAAGGTGTTTGTCCTAACAAAGGCTCAACAAAGTGTGGTTCCTCATCCCACACTGGTAGTACAATATTTAACAACCAAGCCAACCAAGCCAGAGATCGCCTAGCACGTAGTCCCAATACAAGCACCTTCAACTCTCAACAAGGGAAAAGGGAAAGTAACTACATATGTAGGATTTCCTAGCAGTAAACCAGAAGAGGAGACAAGCAAGGTCTCCACTTCAACAATCAAAACCAATCAAGTACTTTCAACTCTAGATCTTTGCAAAGAAAACAATCCAAAAGGAACATATATAGTTTTTAGTTTCTAGAATAACTTGAAGGAGAAGTGTCACCAGTAAAAGTGATGCAAAGTTCCCTCCTCATTGAGAGGTAATTATGAAGATGTTTTAAGGGGCTTAGATCTCCAAAAATATCATACTGGAAGCATTCACTACCATCATTAGGTTGATCATGACCCCACACTTGATCTCATTTTCATAAGATGGGACAACTATTAGAGGAAGTCACAAAAATCCCCTATGGATCATCTCCATCTACAAGGTCCTTAGGATCCCTTTGTACTTCCTCAAAAATGATGCATGCCTCAACGTGTGCCCCATAAAGATGCTCATTAGCTTGGGAAGGAATCCCTTCAATCTACAACCAAAAATGAAGAAAGAAATCTCTTTTGACAGTGTAATTAAAGACCTCCTAGAGGAGATAACCCTCAAGCTATAGATAGGATCATAGACTTCCACAATATATTTCATGTTCATGGAGTTGAAAAAGCAATCTCTTTTAACCTTCTCTTAGGAAGGATGTGGAGTCATCATAATAGGGTTGTTCCCTTAGTACTGCATCAAACACTAAACTATCAGTTAGGACATGGCATCGTCATAGTTCAAGCCAATAGTCTTGGAAGACAACCTTTACTTTTGATTTGAGAAACTACACATCACCAACAAAAGTTGGGTTCCACCATGATGAAGACGCTCACGCCATCTCCTGTATGACCCCATATTGTTTCCTCAACAATCATGGGAGACACACATATGTTCATATCAAGGTCTATGAACTAGATGCCATGGACGTACAAATATCATCCATATACCTCCAAGAAAAATGTGGTTTGTCCTAGGATTCTATGGACTATCCTATGAATGACCTCGGATCACCATGCAAGTTGTATTAGAATCCCACAACATTGTGCCTACAATGAACTTGACCAAAAGAGGCTATCTCAACTATCTACCATTGACTCAAGATCTAAGTCGAGAATTCAAATGTATTTGACTTATGAAGAGCATAAACTTAGGGTATTGTGCAGATGGGACCTTGCCCTGAGCATAAAGGACCCCATCCATACTTCCCATGCATCATAGTTGTAACTTAAGAAGATACCAACATTGCCTAGGGCATCATCCCCGTGACAATGCCCTACCTCATGCAAGAGGTTGATGACCGAGATGACTACCTTGGGATGTAGTCATCATCAAGGAAATCACCCTCATCCATGAATATAAATAGGGCGTTTGGACCACCCCGAACAACCAACAATTCAAAGATAAGACCATCCTCCAAATGAGGAAGCAATCAAGCTCATGCCTACCCTCGTAGTCAAATATCCATGCATGAAGAACCCTAATGCATGAGAAACCAATGACAATTACCATGATGATCATGTTTGCAAGGTGAAAATAATCGACCCAACCGTTGAAGAGATGGATAAACCAAATAGTGCAATTGGTCATGATCCTTATTGGATGTTCGATGGATGGATAACTCAAAATGACTCTAAGACTACAGATACCGAAGCCATGGAGGAAGATTATGATGTTATGTGGGATGAATAATCCTTCACCTATGAAATGATTAAAGGATGATGAATCAATGCCATCTTAGTTGCACGATCCATGTAAGGCCGATAAATCCTTATCTTTCCTATGGAAAAAACTATTGAGGTTCAAAACGGGTGTGTAGATGATCCCAACATCCCGAGGACCTTGATGTGGTAGTGGTACCAAAGTGTCTATTCAGTCATGCTCTACCACATCCCCATTAACCCTAACAAGATCCTAAATAATATGCAAAATCAATAAAACACCAACAAATTGTGAAATTCAGAAAACCTAAAAATAGTAGAAGACGAGATGGATCTCTAGGAGTTTGTTGACTATTTAATTTAAGTATCACAAATATACAATGATGAAGAAACAAAGTTTGAATGCGTACCTATCCCAGAGTATATGATAAAGGAGCATAAACCTTTGCATATCAAAGACGAGATGAAGAAGGTAAATCTCAGCTCAGGTTCTGAGCAACACAAAGTCAGAATAGGGGTGTGTCAACCTTAGAATATCAAAGATTAGTTGTAGAGCTACTACACCACTACATTGATGTGTTTGTATGGAGCTACTCTGACATACTTGGGTAGGATGAGGTGGTCATGGTTCACCGACTACCTATCAAACCCAACATTTGACTTATTAATAAAAAGGCTAGGCGGATGCACCCCAAGTTGAGCCTCAAGACCATGGAAGAATTTTGTAAGAAGAAAAATATTGATTTCTTAAGGTAGGTCAACTATTCTACACCACTCACCAACATTGTACCATTACCAACGAAGGATAGTAAGTTTCTAATGTGTGTGGACTACCAAAATCTCAACAAATCATCCCCTAAAGATGACTTTCCACTTCCACACATCGAATTGCTTGTCAACAATACAAACACCCACATGCTCTTCAACTACATGGATGGGTTCACCAGTTACAACCAGATCAAGATGGCCAATGAAGATAAAGAGAAGACAACCATCATCAGATAGTGGGGAGTATTATTGTAACATACTAGATCTTAACCCTATACTAGAAGTTTGACCTTTTGGGCTTAGCCAAACAAGTTTGAGGTTAGACCTAAAGGATGTTTAGCATAACTCTAATGAATCAATGCATGTATAAATCTCCCTAATGTAACCTAATGTTCTTACATTAGTCTTAGACCCATAATGGACACATAAAATATGTCATATGAGATACATAAAGTAATACATAAGAATTCATGTAAAATAATCCTACATAACTCTTTTGGTGGTAATAGTAAGTTATGGAACTTAATTGGATGAGAATAGTGATAATAATGAAATAATGCGATAATAATGGTCACAAATATTAATTGTGTCATAACTCATTAAAGGAAATCCCAAAAGTGGAATCTAAGTTAAGAATCATGTTCCTTAGATCCCAATTGCCTTGGGAGTCAAGTTTCACATTATTCACATAATAATAATTAAGTTAAATTCAATTTGGAAAGAAAAGATCTGGGTTTCCCCAAAATATCTAACAAAATAATAAATGACTCCAAAAGAGGAAAATAATCTTTAATTCATAATCTACATATTAAAAATAGCCTTTGGGTGAATTTTCATCCAATTTGGAGGATATTTGATTAAAAGATGAAATCGGGAGAGAGAAAGTGTGTAGAACCTTCAAAATACTAAAATAAATGTACAAAAAACTCCAACATGTAAAATTGATGACAAATACGTATCCAACACATTTAATATGACTTGTGGAAGAAGTTTCACCAAATTTGGATAATCCTAATGTCATTAATGCTTGAGGAAATAGAAATTAAGATTTGATTAATTAGTGCATCAAAAGTATCCATTTGTTAAATCTGATGTTAAAATCAGATTCTACATGCTTTAACTAGTCTATATGCAAAGTCTCATCTTAAATGGATAATGTTTTCTATCTCAATTTAACTATAGAAAAAAATACCTTAACCATATTCCCAATGCAACTTGGACTTTGGTTTATTCGATTATTTACCCTGATTTGCATGTAACACAGTTTATTTCTGGTTTACTCTTCTAAGCACATGGCTTGGCATTCAGGTCACGCGTACCAGCTTTATCCCTCACCTCTCACCTTTTTGGGAAACCAAACACACAATATAGGTTTCCTCTCTAATTCTTTCTCTTCTTTTTCAGCCTCTCCCTTCCTCTTTTTCATCTGCTTTCTTTCCCCTCACTTTCCTTTTCTCTATTCAAACCCAATGACCATAAATACCCTAGGTTTCCTATGATCATACACCCTACCATAGCCATCCCTCGTGCTCCTCTATTTCTCCTCTGTCCTTCCTTCCCTTTGCATCTCCTAGCCTTTTTGGTCCAACATATCAGCTCTCACCAGTACTAAAACCTATGCTATGATCCCTAGACTGGTTTTTCCTTTGTTGGTTTAGCCCCTACAGATTTTTCATATAGATTCCCTACTCCAGCTACTTTGTTCTGCTACTAGTTTGTCAACCCGACGTCTAGGACCCTCTAGACTGTCCGAGGCGACGTTTTGTGCATCATGGTGATCTCGTGAAGCTAATGTCGCTGCCAATTTAGTCTCTTGGTAGGTGAGATTGTTTTCCCTCTTTCTACTGGGTCTGTGCTTGATATGCGTTGAATTGTGGTGGTGCTTCCTTATCACCCATTCTTGGGTTGTTTGAAATCAGAGGCACGATGCGAGTGCTTTGATGATGTTTTCTCGCACTGGAACTTATAAGATTGGTTTTTGTTTCCCACTTCATGTTCTCCTGGAGCTCAGAGTTTCCTCTTCTCCTCTTGTGGTTGAGAAAACAAAGAAGATGACATCCGATGCACTTTCTTGAATTTACCCCTGTTTTCTCCTTTCTTGTTTTGATTTATCGCCAGGGGTAATATCATCATTTCATGCCCGATTGTTTTGTTAAGGCTCTGAGTCATGAAGCTAGGCTATCTTGGGGCCCGGTCAAGTTGGCCAGTGCCCATTGGGCCAACTCAATTCTCACCCTCATCTCTTGCTTTCTCGTGAGTCTGATGCTGACTTGGAATTTCCTGATTGGTTGGTTTTTGAAAATTAATAACAAATTATTTATAGCTCATAAAAATAAAATAAAATGTGTTCTAAAATAAAAAAATATGATCTATCTAATGGTACTAGTTTTGTAGCCAAAGTCCAATGTTGAAAATATGTGATTTTAATGGATTTCCTAAATAAGTAATGACTTGCAAAATTCATGACTAAATATTTCAAAGTCATAAAAATAGAATAAAATATGTTTTGAACTCAAAAAAAGGTAATGTAAAACATGACATGGTTTTGATAACCTAATTCAATAATATTAATAAGGCAATTTTTAGGATTTTGAATAATTAATATAAACCTAGCCCTAATTCTACATATATGCATCATAGGTGCTTTAGAGGCCTAGACTTGGATCTAGAAGTGACTTTGGTCTATTTAAACTCTGAATTGAGGTATGTTTGCATCTCCTATTTTAATTTGAGCAATAACCTAATTTTTATCTTTCTCTTGGTCCTATGGACACTAGCCTACACATTATGTCCTTTTCTTTTGAAAAATCATGGTTCATGTGAACTACCTTATTTGCTACTCATCTAATGATCATGATTTGATATTCTCTTGGTCTTTCTTATACATTGTTCATGATTCACAGATATGTGATATTTTTTGCCACTTGTATGGTGGATGTTTATGTTGACCACTAGTATGATGGACATGTTTGTATAATTTGACTATACTTTCTACTTGCCTCTACATTAAACATGCTATGTGATTCAGTAGCACTAGAGTAGTGTAATTTCATTGGTTTTTAGGCAGATGTGTATTTTCTTCTTGGGGAAGTATGTTCTTATTATTTTGGGATGGAGGTGGCCCCATACTTGGGTTTCAAATTTATGAGGTTTGGACCACTTTATATATATTTAGGAGTTTGGTTATGTTCCATTCTCTATCAAGTTTCAAGTTTATGAGACTTGGTTGACTTTGTCTTTATATTGTTCTAGGGCTATTTTATCTCACATGCATGTAAGTTGTTTTTATGTGGATGGGTTTAGTGCCCAAAAAGATTACATGTTCTTTTGCGAAACCACTTTTATTATTGTATTCATGGAAAGTATCTCTTATATTGTGATCTATTCCTTTTATGCCCCTTTCGGTAGTTCATTTCTCTTTCATGGGAAGTCTTTTATATTTGTTGTCCTTTATTCCATATATTGCTCAATTTCCTTTTTAGTATGCACATACCAACCTTTGCTGACGTCTTCTTTTTTTCTCCTTTTGTTGGGGTATGCTTCCAACCCTAGGCGAAGGACATGAGGACATGGCATAAAGTTATGGACATAGCTTAAGAAGTTAAAGCTTGGAGATAGAATTTGTTATGGTTTATATTTCCCTCTACTAGATCCTTATGTTTTACCTTTTATAACCCTTTATGGGTGTTTATAATGTTCTTTTGTAACCTTATGAGAAATTGAATATAGTCTTTATTTTCATTCCACTGCTACACTTTGGTTGTTTTGATTACCATTAATTAAAATTTGAAAATTTTACACCCACTTCATCATACCTCTTGGGTGTGTTTGGGCTGGAGGTTTTATTCTTCAATTTTTTAGTAGGGAGTGGATCCCCTCTAGGTCCCACACCTTACAACATGGTAACAGAGCCCATGGTAGTCGAAACCTGACTATTTCAATTTTGTCTCCCTAGTTAGAACCTTTGCCTTGCATAGTCATCCTTTAGATGATATGTTTTCCCTAGATTTTCCTAAGTGCACCCTCTTGAGATAAGGTTTTAGATGATCTTACCCTACCATATATATTGATTATGATTTGTATCTCTTGATGCTATGAGGTTTGACTTGAGGATTCTTTTAGATTATGAGGTGGTAGTAGGATGCAGAGGTCTTGTTATGGATATATTGTGACTTGGCTTCCCTATTGATTTTGAGCTCATCTTTGTTACTTAACGCATGATTTTTTGAAGAAAAATATATTTTCAATTATACTACTATATGTACAAAAGTTTTTGGATTTTATCAAAGATTTCTTGAACTAAGTCACAATGAAGTGATATAAGATGTTTTAGTAGAAAAACCCTAACCCTAGTTTTGGATATGAAGATGTGACTAGGAATGTGTGGAATAATATAGAGGTATAGTTGACCTACCCTTTGTACCCTATGACCTTTTGGATATTTATGTAGGGTTGTTAGGTTGGAGACACAAGGACCTAAAACTCAACCCTAGATGGTTCTGACTTGTTAGTTGGATACATCAACAACATAAATCTCTAAAACATTAATAACTAACAAATATGTGGTTGACCTTAAAAGTTGTTTAGTTTGACTTGATAGGTTAATCCTTTTAAGGGTGGAGAGTAGTTGGTTGTTTGAATCAATATATTTTGTGGATAAAATCCTTTTTAAGGGGTGGAGTGTTGTAACATACTAGATCTTAAACCCTACCCTTGAAGTTTGACCTTTTGGGCTTAGCCAAATAAGGTTGAAGTTAGACCTAAAGGATGTTTAGTATAACTCTAATAAACTATTGCATGTATAAATCACCCTAATGCAACCTAATGTTCTTACATTAGTCTTAGACCCATATTGGACACATAAAATATGTCATATGAGATAAATAAAGTAATACATAAGAATTTGTGTAAAATAATCTTACATAACTCTTTTGGTGGTAATAGTAAGTTATGGAACATAATTGAATGAGCAATAGTGATAATAATGAACTAATGTGATAATAATGGTCACAAATTTTAATTATGACATAACTCATTAAAAGAAATCCCAAAAGTGAAATCTAAGTTAAGAATCATTTTCCTTGGGTGCCAATTGCCTTGGGAGTCAAGTTTCACATTATTCACATAATAATAATTAAGTTAATTCAATTTGGAAAGAAAAGATCTGGGTTTCTCCAAAATATCTCACAAAATAATAAATGACTCCAAAAGAGGAAAATACTCTTGGATTCGTAATCTACATATTTAAAATAGCCTTTGGGTGAATATTCATCCAATTTGGAAGATGTTTGATTTAAAGATAAAATCAGGAGAGAAAGTGTGTAGAACCTTCAAAATATTAAAACAAATGTACAAACAACTCCAACATGTAAAACTGATGGAAAATTCATATCAAACACATTAAATATGACATGTGGATGAAGTTTCACCAAATTTGGATTATCCTAATTTCATTAATGCATGAAGAAAGAGAAACTAAGATTTGATTCATTAGTGCATCAAAGGTTTCCATTTGTGAAATCTGATGTTAAAGTCAGATTCTACATGCTTTAATTAGTCTAGATGCAAAGTTTCATCTTAAATGGATAATGTTTTCTATCTCAATTTAACTATAGAAAAAAACCTTAATCATATTCCCAATGCAACTTGAACTTTGCTTAGAATAAAATTATTCTATCTAAAGCGTATTCTAAGAAAATCAAGAGCAAGACACCATAGGATGCTAGGGTTCGGGAGCTTTGGAAGAGGCGGCGGCCAGGGGCGAGGAGAAGGAGGAGGCCGGGGGCATCGTCCCCCAGACGGTTGGGATCCAGGGAATGAAGCGATGCATGGAGATATCGACCAGTATACCATGCTGATGGACAAAGATGCTAATACAGTAGATAGGATTCTGCATGATCATGTCCAGAGCAGTCAGGAAGGAAATAGAGAAAGAGCAAATAGAGCACTCCATAATATCGACATCAATATGCAATATGCCTTGTACACGGCGACTCATCCACAACAACAACCACAACCTACTCAATCAGCATCCCACATGGATTACTAGGGTGGAGTCCCAGGAGCGATGGAGTTTCTAGATCTATAAGGAAATAAGAACAACAAGGAGCAAAGGCCAGCAATACATACGCGGCCGGACCCAAGAGTCCTGATATCATATAGCGATATCACAAGAGGAACAAGTAGATCTATAATGGGATTTGAGGACACCAAAGTCATTCTGAACAAAGAGGATATTAGGGTTGCACTACAGGATGGAACCCCCACATGGAGATCAACCCCAACAAATATGGACAGTTAATGAAGCCATGGTATTACACAATTATCGCGAAGGTACTTGGGAAGGAAGTCAGATTCATGGCTCTGCAGACTCACATTAAGGCCATGTGGAGTCCAATAGGAAATATGCGACTGATAAATCTGGAGAATAATTACTTTCTGGTTCAACAATTGTGGGAGGACGGTTATATCAAGGCCTTAACCGGCGGCCCTTGGCCAATGATGGGTTCACATTTGTCAGTACAACCTTGGGACCCAGAGTTCATCCCCTCAGATGTTAACCCTAGGTATGTGGTGGCCTGGGTTAGGGTCCCTAAATTACCAATCTTACTATATCAACAGAGGATCCTGGAGGAGATAGGAGATACTCTCGGATCTACTGTAAAAGTTGATAATAATGCCATCCTCAAGAGATGAGGGAAATTTGCAAGAGTGGTGGTCAAGATGGACACCACAAGACCGCTTATCCCATCGATTGTCATCCAAGACGAGAAGTATTACCTGGAGTACGAGAACCTGCTCACAATATGTATGTATTGTGGCAGAATCTATCATAAGGAAGACAACTACAAGGTGAGGGTAGAGGCGGAGACAGCAGCAAAAAAACCAACTACGGAAGGAACCACGGAGATACCTGCTATTCCCATACCCCCAGGCGACTTCACTACTGCGATGCATGCAAAGCCCATGCAACTCCGTCCACGCAAGCCATTTGCAGTACAAGGTCGAACCACCGGCAACAACATGTGCGCACCTTTACCCGATGAAGAGGCATCTCAGGAACCCCAACTGAACCATCAGGAAATAGCTGATCGAATCACTAGAATAGACTGGAGAGTGAGGAAGGAGGCAACAAGAAGGAACAATCAAACACACGAAATGTAACTAGGAGGTCATCCCCTAAATCATATTTCGATTCCTATAGGGACCTCGGAGACCAACATGAGAAAGACTAGACAACATGGAGGAAAGGAAAATAATCGGGCAGGTTACTCCATCACCTGGTAACAACATGAAGAAAGGGGGTACTAATAATCCTCCTCAAGGAGGGGGATCGGTTGGTATCCATTTAAGGAATCACAAAATTTGTACTAGAATGGATGTTCTAAATATAGGAACAAGGAAAAGAGGGAAATAATTCCACGCGGAGCAGGAGAACCAGGCGGAGGAGGGTGAAGCCAACCCCTTCATCACTAAAACATCTGTTTAATGATCTGTGCAATTTGGAATGTCCAAGGTGTAGGTAAGGAGGACATTCAAAATGCTATCCGCTACTATAAGAACAGTCTCAACATTGATATCTTAGCCATCATCAAGCCTCGTACGAGTGGAGTCATGGCAGACTGCATCATCAAGAAATTAAATTTTAATGAATCTCACCGGGTAGAAGTGATTGGCTTCGCCGATGGAATCTGGGTTCTTTGGAAAAGAAGCATAGGTAAAGTGGAGGTCTTAGCACTTCACCGCCAGTTCGTCCAATGCCTTGTAAACAACCAGATGTTGATCACGTTTGTTTACGCTAGCCCGTAGCAACACAGAAGGAGATTCTTATGGAATCATTTGAGTACCCTTGCGATAGCCTCGTCGCTTCTGTGGATGGTACTTGGTGATTTCAACGCCATTCTTACACTGGAGGAGAAAAGCGGGAGTGGTCGAGTTCACCTTTCTAGCTGCCATGAGTTCGCTGAAGCTCTGGCCCACGCTGGGTTGGAGGACTTGGGGGCCTCTAGTCCTCGGATGAAATTCAAATGGGGCTGCCTCCAGGAATGCCTTGATTGAGCAGTGGTCAACCGGGAATGGATTGAAGCCTACCCCAACACCACGGTTGAAGTGTTGCCAAGAGTGGCGTTTGATCACGCACCAATTCTAATTAAAATCAACCACTGCCAACAGTCCTACACCCAACATCTCAAAACGAGTAGCACGTGGACAACACGGGATACCTTCCCGACCTTCTTCCAGGAGCAGTGGAATGCTAATGAGGAATTCACTATAGCATCAGACAATTTTAAGCAAGCAGCAGGTAGGTGGGACAAGGAGGAATGCAAAAAAGACAGAAAACATAAGAACTTTTTACTAGCAGCATTAACCAAGAAGCAAGGTGAGATGAGCAAAAATTATTCAGAAGAGCTGGATAAGCATATCAGAACTATTCAATGTGAATATATGGATATCCTCGTGAAAGAGAAGCTGAATGGCAGCAAAAGGCAAGGTGTGATTGGCTAAAGTTGGGCGACTCAAACACTTCATATTTTCAAGCTCTGGTTAAAGCGAAGAGAAGGAGAAATGTAATCTCTAAACTGAAGAATGAGAGAGGCACTTGGGTGGAGCAGGAGGTGGAACTGGAGACTCTTATTAATAATCACTTCAAGACGTTATTCACTGATGATAGACCAGCTGGTTTGTGCCCTTCCCTGAATCAGTATCCTGGTGCTTTCCAAGTTTGGTCGCCGGATACGGTTCAACAAATTGGCAGTCCCCCAACTGCAAAAGAAATCTTTGAAGTTCTGAGCCGTATGAACCCGGTGAAGGCCCCTGGCCCTAACGGGATTGATGTGGGGTTCCTGTAAAAGAACTGGAATCATATCAAGCAATCTTTACATTTAACAATTCTCAAGTGTTTTGAAGGTCATCAAATATCACAACAGATGGCGAAATCTATGCTTGTCCTAATTCCAAATACTAATACCTCGGAGCATTGCAATCACCTTAGGCCGATAGCCCTAAATAATGTGAGCATGAAACTGCTTTCCAAAATCATCATGGAGTGCATCAAACCTTTCCTTGGCAATTGGATCTCACCCAGCCAAACAAGCTTCTTACCAAGCCGAAGAATCACAAACAACATAATTTTGTTGCAGGAGGTGATCCATACAATGGGAACCAGAAGAATAGGGTAGATATGTATGACATTAAAACTGGATTTAGCAAAAGCCTATGACTAGATGCGCTGGGATTTTATACACGACACTCTCCATATAACACCCATCCCACCTTCCCTCATTACTGTGATTATGAACATAATCACCAATGGAGAGATAACATCTCGTGGAAAGGGAAACTGATGCCGTCCTTCAAAGCATCGCGGGGAGTCCGCTAGGGAGATCCATTGTCACCTTATTTATTCATTCTATGTTTAGAGCGCTTGAGCCAGGATATTGGAAAAATGGTAGATGATGGAAGCTGGAAACCACTGCTTGTCACAAGAAGGGGGCCCTATCTGGCACATCTATGCTTCACAGATGATATCACCTTCAGTGAAGCATCTGTAAAACAAGCAAAATCTACTATGAGGTGCATTAAGAGATTTGGAGAGATTTCTGGCCAAAGCCTTTCCCCTGAGAAATCATCGGTGCATTTCTCAAAAAATACAGATTGAGCACTCAGACGGAAAATCTGCAGAGCACTTCTAATGCAAGAAATAGAAGATTTGGGCAGACATCTCAGGGTTCCGATACTCCACAAGCGAGAAAACAAAGCAGTGTACCTAAGTCTTCTCAACTCAATTGATGAGCGCATCAGTTCGTAGACGACACGTACATTATCCCTCACCGGTAGAGCCACTCTGGATCAATCGGTGCTTAACTCAATGCCTACATACATTATGCAGACTAGTCAGTTACCAATATCTATATGCAATAGCATTTATAGAAGCATTCATAATTTCATTTGGAGTGGGCCAAATGAGAGTAGAAGCCTCAACCTTGTCTCTTGGAAGAAACGGATAGCCCCAGTGCATCACGGTGGAATGGGTATCAATCCAGCACGACTCTAAAATGAAGCGCTACTTGCCCATAACATGTGGGAGTTCGTCACAACAAAGGCGAGCGGATGGATAGAGATCATGACTAAAAAATACATGCATTACAGGGAGGACGGTAGATCAACGGGGTCTCAACTGTGGAAATACATCATGGACAAGAAGAATACCATGCTGGAGAAATTAGCAAAAGCTGTTGTAAATGGCAAATCGACCTCAGTGTGGCATGACAAATGGGTGGAGGCGAGGTTTGCCCCCTCCCTAAAACCGGGATATACAATACCTGAGGATATTCTGGATCTGAAGGTCAGCTCCTTAGCATCAACAAATTGAATCAATAAAGTAGGTTTAACATGGCTTGAGTCGGTCGACTATTTCTCGACCGAATATATCTCGGTCGAAGATTTTCTCGACCGAGTTTTCTGCTGTTTTTATAGGTTTTATCAAGTTTTTGTAGTCTTAAAAATAGTAACCTTCTCGGTCGAACTATTTCTTGACTGACAGTGTCTCAGTCGACAACTTTCTTGACCAAGATTGTTTCTGTACTATTTTCAGTAGTTGTTTTCAAGTAAAAAATAGATCAGTTTTGTAGAATTATGCAAGTTAATGCTCAGTTTAGTTGAGATTTGAATATCAAAGTAACATTTTAGGTCAAATCTCAACTAATCATATTCAAATCTCTAGGTTTTGGGAACCCAAACTAGATCAACATCCTTTTTCCTATGTGGGTAAGAAAACAAATAATGTCTAAGATGAAAGCAGTAATGACAACAAATGAAATCAATTTCATTTCTCTTTGAGTTGTTCTTGGGTACATACATGGTATTGGGTGCTTGTGTTCTTCTAGGTTTAGGTTGATATGATTTGTCTTTTGGATCATATCCTAAACCTTTCCTTCCATTATTACTAGAAGAATTTTTCAGAATCTTATCATGAGCATCATTGTTTCTCAAGCTATGAATTTCTCTTTGTAACTTGGCAATCTCATCCATTTTCTTTTTGATATCTAACCTTGCTTGATCTAGATTAGATGATTAAGAATCTCTTTCCTTAACAATAGCATCATAATCTAGATGATTACATAGAATAGGTTGAGTCTAAAAATTATGCGATTTTACAAGCAAATCAACCTTTTCTTGAGAGAGAAGATCATGATTTGTTTCTAAAGTAAGAAACTTCACATTGCAATCATTTAAGGATGATTTCAAGATAAAGTTTTCAAAAACAATAATGTCCTTTTCAAAAGAAAGATGATTTAAGTTAGCATACAAGTCCTCATTAGTTTTAGTAGATTTCTTTAGTTTCTTTTTGCAATCAACATATTTCTCATGTGTATCTTGAAGACTAGAAATTAGATCTTCTTTTGGAAAATAAAAATACTTACCTCTTCTTCTTCTTCATTTGTTGTAGCAATAAGGCACTCTACTTCTTTTTCTCCATATTCACTATCATCACTTGAATCATCCCATGCAACTTTATATGCTCTTTCTTTCTTCTTGTGAGATGATTTCTTCCCCTTCTTAAGTTTGGGGCAATCACCTTTTAAGAGTCCCTTTTTGCCACATTCAAAGCACCTAGAGGAAGAAACACTAGGAATTTGTTAGTTTTAAAACTTCTATACTGCTTACCATTTACAATGAGTGTTTCTTCTTCATTATCTTCTTCGCTTGTGTCATAACTATTCTTGGTTGATGCTTTGAATGCAATATCCTTTATTTTCTCCTTTTTGTGTTCAATTGCCAATCTTTGTTCTTCTTGAAGGGTGGCTTCATGAGCCTCCAAGTTTCCAATGAGTTGTTCCATCCTTGATGTAGTAAGATCATTTGCTTCTTCAATGGCCATCACCTTTGGTTTGTACTTTGGAGGAAAGCACCTAAGAATCTTTGATACTTGATCCTCTTCACTAATGGTTTTACCTAATGCATTCAACCCATGAACAATAGAAGAAAACTTTTCATACATTTCACTAATAGACTCATATGGTTCCATACAAAACTGTTCAAACTTTTGTTTAAGCATACCAATTTTGGAGTTTTTAACTTGAATAGTTCCTTCATAAGTAATAGAGAGTCTATGCTATTTCATATGCAGTTTCACAATTTGAAATTCTATTGAACTCACCTACGGAAATTGAACTATAAAGGATACTTACAACTTTTGCATTTAATTGGGCTAACTTTACCGTATTAGCATCCCATGTCGCATACTCCATTTGAGGAAGAGTGTAAGAATTTGAGACCATTCTCCATAGGTCCCAGCTTATCCCTTAAAAGTAGAATTACATCCTCCTCTTCCAATAGGTGTAGGTGGTGCCATAAAATGGTGGAGGCCGAGCTACGAGTGTTCCTTCCAAGTTGAGGTTGTTTAGTACCCCATCACCCATTTTCTTCAAGACTCGATTAGAGTTCCTTGAAGCCTGCTCTGATACCAATTGAAAAACACTAGAGGGGGGTGAATAGGGTTTTATGATATATTTTTAAAATTAATTTAACCAAGCAACCACAATTGAATTTTGGAGAAGGAGACACGACGTTTAGAGTGCTTCCACCCTTAGCATAAACTAAGGGAGTCAGTCCACTACCCAATTGTTTCCAATTGGGATTTTGAAAGAACTTGTATTTTATTACCTCGCAAGGATGTTACATAAGATACAAATACCTTCACCCTTAGGATAGCCTTCACCTAGAAGTAGTCTCACCTACCTTGAAGCAGCCTTCCTTGAAGTAACTCCAAGCTCCCCCTTGAAGTAGCCTTCCTCTTGAAATAGCTTCCCATTGAGACAGCCTTCTTGAAGTAATCCTAAGTCTGCCGAGCTACCTTCACCACCGAAGATGCTCCAAAAACCTCCTTTTCGCAGCCTCCAACCTAGGAGTAGCAAAGGAGAACCAAATACAATAGAAGGAATAAGATTGGAAGAAGGAAACAACGTTACCAATTGAGTACAACACTTTGATCCTATATCAAGCATTTGATCTCCTAACCAAAGTGGATGGACATGGATGTATAGTTGATAGGAGATATAAGCCTATAGGACACTAATGTAGAGCTCAAGGAAAACATATTGTAAGTGTAGCTCAGCTTGTTTGCGCACAAGGATTGAATCTCAAGTGTAATTGTGTATGCAAGTTATGTTTTGAGGTGTCCTATGGCTGTCCTATTTATAGGAGTGGTTTGCTAATGCTTGGGGACGTTCTAGGAACCTTCTAGGGTGTTCTTAGTGCTCAAATAGCCATTAAGTGTCCACTAATTGCATTTGTAATGACTAGTTAATTAATCCTAAAAAGTGCAGACAGAAACCTTCTCAGTCGAGAAGTTTGTCGACTGAGTGCCTCTCGGTCGAGGAATTTGTCGACCGAGACTAAGTCTGGAGTAAGTGTATTGCAACGTTCAACTCAACTCCCAAGTACTTTTCTAACTCATTCTAACAAATAGGAGGGTCTGTTCTCAGTTGAGGAGTTTGTCGACCGAGAGTGTCTTGGTCAAAGTTTTTGTCGACCGAGAACATCCCTGATTCAATGTATTCATTTACTGAGTGTGTGTATCAATGTGCTATTGTGATACTATCTTAAGGGATGACCTATCTAAGTGTTGTGAGTGGATAGGGAAGATCTAAATGCTTGATTTACATGACATCTAAGTACTTGTACATTATAAAATTGTACAAGTTTTTACATTGATTACAAACATGAAAATAAAGCAATTGTGGCAAATTGATCTTCCAAGTCTTCTTTATCCACCACCTTATATGCTTGTCCCTAAAACACTCAAATAGCAAGTTAATACCACAAGAAATATTTGTTATCATCAAAACCAAGGGATTATAATAATATCTAATTTAGCCAACAACACTGACATGAGGTTGGTGGGACCGAATTTTGGGGCCGAATCTGAGCCCTCAGTGCATCGATGGCTGTCGGTGCACGATCTTCTTTTTCTGGATTGCTGATGAGTCGGTGGCACTGAGTTTAGGTCGGTGGCACCGACTTTTTGGCAGGATTGAATATTCAGACAGTCCATGTGGGCGCATCTGAGCCATAGATCGGGGTTGTCCACGGATCAGTGTTTCCTTTGGTCGGTGGTACCGACATGATGATCGACTTTTTTGAGTGCATCAACGAACCCACCGAGCCTGGGACACCATGCCGAGTCGGTTCCACTGACTTGTGTGTCGGTGGTACCGACTACTTAGTTAACCGCATCCGAGTTCTACACTTTCTTCAGAAATGTCGGTGGCATCGACATGTATGTCGGTGGTACCGACTATTATCAGCCGACATGCCCATCTCTCTAACCCTGTTTCAGTGGCACCGACTCAGCCACAGATTGCACACTCAACAAACGAGTCAGGGTATCATGTTTACATAAAGTTTTCAAAAACTAAGTACTAATAAAAACAACTTAATGGAAATGAAAGAAATGAAAATCCTAATGGTTGGGTTGCCTCCCAACAAGCGCCCTTGTTTAACGTCCTAGGCTAGACGACTCCATTGTTGAGATTAATTAGAAGCAATAAGTTTCACCTCATGCTCCTTCCTCACAAAATCTTCCCCAAAATAATGCTTTAATCTTTGACCATTGACCAAGAAGGACCTCTCTCCTTCTTTGATCCTAACCGCTCCATGTGGAAACACCTCTTCTATGATGATCGATCCACTCCACCTAGATCTCAATTTCTCGGGGTGCAATTTCAATCTTGAGTTAAATAGCAACACACACTCTCCTGGTAAAAAGACTCTCCTAGCTATATGGCGGTCATGAATTTGCTTAGTTCTTTCCTTGTATAGTCTTGAGTTTTCATAAGCATTCATCCAAATTTCATCAAGCTCATTCAACTCTAACCTCCTTGTCTTACCTACGTCATCTAGATCAAAATTGAGCCGTCTTAACACCCAATGAGCCTTATGTTCTAATGCCACAGGAAGATGACACGCTCGAACATAGACTAACATAAAGGGTGTGGTTCCTATGGGTGTCTTATAGGTAGTCCTATAGGCCCATAGTGCATCAACTAACAAATCACTCCAATTCTTCCTACCAGACGACACTATCTTTTCAAGGATCTTTTTAATCTCGTGATTGGAAACCTCTACTTGTCCTTTTGTTTGTGGGTGATATGGTGTACCCACACGATCTGTCACTCCATACTTGTTCAACAGTGCCCCAAATTTCTGATTAGTGAAATGAGTTCCTCCATCACTTATGATCATCCTTGGCACTCCAAATCCATAGAAAATGTGATCCTTTACAAATTTACATACAACATTTGCATCATTGGTTCATGTTGGAATTGCTTCCACCCATTTTGACACATAATCTACAACCAACAAGATGTATAGGTTGGAGTTAGAGGACACAAAGGCTCCCATGAAATCAATACCCCATAAATTGAAAACATCTACCTCTTGAAACACATTCAAGGGCATCTGTTGCTGCTTTGATATGTTACCTGACCGCTGACATGCATCACACCTACACACAAAGTCGTAAGCATCTTTGAATAGGGTCGACCAATATAATCCACTCTCCAACACCTTTGCGGCTGTCCCAGAACTAGCATGGTGTCCACATATAAGTAGTGTGTGGCAATGCTTTAACAAACTCTCATACTCCTCTTCAGGTACACATCTCCTCAGAATTCCATCCCTACACTATTTCATCAAAATAGGACCATCCCAAAAGTAATAGTGCAAAGAATGAAAAAATCTTTTCTTTTCTTGATAACTCTAATCTGCAGGCAATTCCTTACAGGCTAAATAATTCACAATATTAGCAAAACAGGTATCTTTTTGCTTAAGGGTGAACAACTGCTCATCGGGGAAGATTTCTAGAATGGGTACATTCATGTCCTTCTCATCCACATTCTCCAAACGATATAGGTGGTCAACCACCACATTCTATACCCCTGCTTTATCCTTGACCTAAATATCAAACTCCTGCAATAAAAGGATCCATCTAATCAATCTTGGTTTAGCATCCTTCTTCTGCAGCAAGTACTTAATGGTCGCATGGTCAGTCCACACCACCACTTTTGCCCCCACAAGATATTGTTTACATTTTTCAAAAGCAAAGACAACATCTAGTAATTCTTTTTCAGTTGTGGTGTAATTAAGTTGTGCATCGTTAAGTGTTTTAGATGCATAGTATATGACTGTAGGAGCCTTGTCGTTGCCCCAACACTATCCCCACAACATAGTCTGATGCATCGCATATCATCTCAAATGGTTGGCTTCAATCTGGAGCCTGCACAACTAGTGTGGATATAAGTTTTTCCTTCAAAATCTCAAAAGCCTTTAAACACCTCACATAAAAATTGAATTTGAAATCCTTTTCCAAAAGCTCAGACAATGGTTTAGCGATTTTTGAAAAATCCTTGATAAAGCGGCGATAAAACCCAACGTGGCCTAGAAAACTCCTAACTGCCTTCACCAACATTGGTGGAGGAAGTTTTGAGATCACTTCTATTTTAACCGGATCCACCTCCAATCCCTTTCTAGACACCTTGTGGCCTAACACTATGCCATCTCTAACCATCATGTGACATTTTTCCCAATTAAGCACTAAATGAATGTCTTCACATCTCTGGAAGACCTTATCTAAATTTTTTAAGCAATCATCAAAAGACGTCCCATAAACTGAAAAATCATCCATAGAAACCTCAAGACATATCTCCACCATATCCGAGAAAATTGCCAACATACACCTTTGAAAAGTCGTGGGTGCATTGCACAACCCGAAAGGCATGCGACGATATGCAAAAGTGCCATAAGGGCAGGTGAAGGTAGACTTCTCCTGGTCCTTAGGCTCGATAGAAATATTATTATAGCCCGAATATCCATCAAGAAAACAAAAATGGGAGCGACCGGTGAGTCATTCCAAAATCTGATCAATGAACAATAACAGAAAATGGTCCTTAAATGTCGCAGTGTTCAACTGGCAGTAATCAATGCAAACTTGCCATCATTTCACTAATCTAGTGGTGATTTTCTCATTAGATGAATTAGTAGTGACAGTAATTCCCCCCTTTTTAGGCACTACCTGTGTCAAACTAACCCACAAAGAATCTGAAATAGCATAGATTATACTTGTCGGTAGTAGCTTTATTACCTCCTTCTTCACCACCTCCGTCATAATTGGATTTAAGAAACATTGAGGTTGAATGATCGACTTTGCTCCTTCTTCTAGCCGAATCTTGTATTGGCACAGGGTGGGAGAAATCCCTTTGATGTCAGACATGGACCACTTAAAAGCACCTCAGTGATTCTTTAACACAATGATCAATTGTTCTTCTTCTGAGATACTCAATGATGCCGATATGATGACTAGTAGCTTCTCCTCTGTGGCTAGAAAAACATACTTCAGATGAGGCAACAACGGCTTGAGCTCTAATTCAGGTTGGTTTAAAAGTGAAGAAACCAATGGCGGTGGTAGTGGTCCCAAGTCCTCGAAATGCCTTGTATAGTAACATGGCAACACCTTCAGAAGCCGTGTACATTCCTCCAATGACTGATCCCGAACACAATCATCCATTATGTTCATTAGACATGCCTCTAGGGGAAGCTGCGGATGGACCTGTAATATGGAATCCTCTGTGTCATCATCCACAGTAGATAAGCTCAATTCCTCTTCTCCATCATCCATGTATCCTACCGCCTTGGCAAGTGAGACCACCTTAGTGTTTTCCATGATGTCCACAACAAGTGTACCCTTGTCCACTTTTGTCATAACATGTGCCATGTCCAGAAATGGTTTTCCCAAGAATAAAGAGATATTGTTATTCATGTGCTACATCATATTACACTGCTCCTAAGCATTGGATGACTTGGAATTATCTGACATGATTATCTCAAACATGTCATCTTTAATTCCCATAGTCAAGCGGCTTCTTCCCATCTCTAAGATCATGTTGGTTGTTGCTGGGAAGGGCCTTCCTAGAAGAAGCACATTTCCTTGTTCAACTTGCATCTCCATCACTATAAAATCTATAGGAAAAACAAACTGGTCTACCTTGACAAGCACATCCTCACAAATGCCATATGGTGTCACTACCGAGTTGTCCGCTAACTGAATCGTCATACTGCCCTTCCTTGATGTTTTGAGACCAAGCTTCTTGAAAGTGGATAGGGGCAACAAATTGATGCTTGCCCCCAAATCACAGAGTGCCTCACCAAACTTTGTCTTCCCAGTGTAGCATGTGATGTTGAAGCAACCCGAGTCTTGACTCTTTGGTGGAAGCATGCCTAATATGAAGGCATTGACTTTCTCTCTTAGTACCACCACCTCCGAATCTGGGATCTTCCTCTTCTTGTTAGTGATATCCTTTAGAAACTTACCATATGAGGGTATTTGTTCAATTGCCTCAATCAACAGTATATTAATAGAAAGTTTCCTAAAGCTGTCCAGAAACTTCTTAAATTGTTGATCCATCTTTGTTGCCTTCAAGCTATTAGGATATGAAACCGGTACCATCGGAGTCCTATGATGTGGTGGCACATATGACATCTTCTTTTCCACCTCAGATTCTTGGTTTTGCTCCTCCCCTGTGTTTTCTGCCTTGGGTTCTGCTTGCGCCTGCTCTACCACAGAGTCATCACTATCAACGGGCTTGATCACCTCAATATTCTCAATTTGTGGGGTCAAGATCTTCTTCCCACTTCTTAGTAGAATGGATTTGACCTGCTGATTTCCCGTTGGAGTGTCAGTATTTCTTGGAAACCCCTGCTGAGATGGCTTTTTCAAAGCCACCACATCTACCGCTAGTTGAGACAAAGTTGTCTCAAAGCTCCTCATCTGGGCCCCTTGGTTTTGGAGATCACGCTGAAAATTGTTTATTAGTTGCTCATTTTGCTTCACTATACAGTTGAGAATCTCATTTGTGGTCTCCTTTACTACAAGTTGTTGCTGCTGGTTATTCCTGTGCTAGTGTTGTTGATCAGGGTCCTGAAGAAAATTGTTTGGATCTTTCTAAGAGAATTTAGGATCCTTTCTCCATGCATAGTCATTGTTCTTGTAGCCTTTTTGTCGCATATACTTCACCTGGCCTTCTTCATCTGATGAATTATTGTCCTTCTCCAGCAGCTTCTTTGCTATCAAGTCTAGCTTTTCATTCAAGGATGTGATGACTCTAGATTCCCCTATGCTCTTGATCTACTCTGGATTGTCTCTCTCATTACCCCATGCCTGATTCTTTGCCATGTTCTTCAAAATATCCTGACATGTTGAGGGTGGGTTATTAAGAAAGAACCCCGAGCTTGCACTGTCCAAAGTAGTCCGTTCGCTTTTTCGCATCCCAAAATAGAACATCTTCACTTGATTTCTAAATCTATCCCATGGTGCGGAACCTTCCTGAGCATTATCTGAAAGCGCTCCCATGCCTCAAAATAAGATTCAGATGCATGTTGCTTGAAGTTGTGGATATTCTTAATCAACTCATTTGTTTTCTCTGGAGGAAAATATCTTTCAAAGAATGCTTCGACTATTTCATCCCATGTCTCGATTGACTCTTTTGGCAGATTGTGCAGCCATTCCTTTGCCTTGTCATCCAGCAATGATGGAAATAGCTTCAGATAGATGGTGGTTTGAGGAAACCTGTCGACTTTGACCATGTCACTGATTTCCACAAAATTGCTAATATGCACCACTGGATCTTCATGAGTGTTCCCATAGAATGCTTGTGACTTGATGAGTGCGATCAAACCAGGATCAATCTTGTACTGAGCTACATTCACATGTTGCTTTTTGATCGGCCCTATCTGTGCATTTGAAGAGGATGCCTTTATCCTCTCCCAGATGGTCTTCTCTACTCCTGAATTTTCGTCCCCCATTGCTCGTTGCCTGGGTGACACTGGTATGCCTTCTAATGAACTTGTTTGGATAGGAGCCTGAACAGCGACTGGAACCTCAGGTGTAGCTTCTCCGTAGTCTGTGGTTCTTGTTGTCACCATACACTAGTACCTAAAAATTTGAAAATAGTTAGCCAAGGTACCCAAAGAGAAAATTCCATAGATGAATATGAAATAAATCTTTTTTTAAAAATAAAATTGCACTAAAATTAAAAAGTGGCCTAGAGTGGCCGACCGCAACACTCGTAGTGTTGAGATGTCACCATCTCCCTGGCAACGGTGCCAAAAACTTGACACGCCAAAACCGTGCATAAAAACACAAGTGTAAGCGTCGAGTAATATAGGCCTTGTGAGGCCCGAGTCGAACTCAGGGAGACGTAGTCTCAGTGATTACTACTAACTACAATACGATCAACTAAGACAGTTGAAAATATTGAATTGAGTTTTAACAAAGCAAAAGAAAATTAAGAGAAAATGAAAATGGTTGATTTGAATATGGTTAAATTCCTTAGGATTGCCAGTTTTACCATGGGGTCTCGTTGTATATTATCTCTACCGGATTAACATAAATTCCTACTTCTAACCTAGATAGAAAGCCTGTAGCCCAAATTGCTCACTTGGGATACAATTCACTACCTGAATCTAAGCCAATTCCATGTCTGTGGTAATTTATTCTTAGTTTAGGTGCATTAATGAAAACTATGGGTTCTTTCCACTACCCGTACATCAGCTATTCCAATGAACGCATAGGGAAGTGTACAAGTTATGGTTTTCTAACTGTTAATCCCCCTTCCAGAGTGATTATTTGTCTAATACCCTATCGATGGTGATCAAGCAGTGATAAGTCATTCAAATCCACACTTATATATCCAAGAATAAAGAGAAACTTATACTAAATCATGTAAATAGTCAATATAATGATTCCCCGGGCTACTCCCGGGTCCCAAGGAAAAGAGGGGTTTAGCCTCGCATATTTTTCAATTGAGAACACATAGAAGGAGAGAAGAAAAATGTGGGAAACATGAAGGAGATTCGTGTAACCCCTGTAAAGAAGGTGCTCTAGATGATCCTCCTCGAGAAATGTGCGTTTTGTAGTATTCTGGAAGCAGAAATGTCCATCGGAGGTGCTCAAATCATCCAGTTGTCGTCCTTCGGCTCCGTGCTCTCTCCCTCTCTTCTCTGGCCGTCGTGCGGTGCAAAAACTCCTCCCCTTTTTGGTCTGGCCATCCCCCCTTTTTGTCCTAGGTCACTTACGGTACCACATAATGTGGACCGTTGGATCGGGGCGGCCAGTTTAGATTTCTGAAATCCGACAGAGTCGGTGGCACTGACAACATCAGGCTTTTCCGATCTCTAACTGAGTCGGTACCATCGACTGGAATGTCGGTGGCACCGAGTTGATACAAATTTCTCCTTTCCTCTCTGATGCTATCTCGGTGGCACTGACCTGGGTGGTCGGTGCCATCGACTCTTTTGGCCGATTGAGGCTATCCCTGATGTCATCTCGGTCGCACCGACCTGTGTGGTCAGTGGCACTGACTCTTCAAATATATGAAAGCTCCTAAAATTTGACAAGGAGCATGTATTAAGCTGAGAAATATATAAAATAATATAATTATGATGAAATAAGCATAGTTTGATACACAAAGAGTATACAAGCCAATTATCAAGATTTATGCACATATAATCAACAAATTGACTAACAAATGCACAAAACGAATGCAAACTAGGCCTGCAATAAGCAACTCAAAACCCGTACATTACCTTTCTCCTTCGACTTGGAAATAGATCTGATGGGCTTAACTTCTTAAAACATGTAATCCCCTATTATGAAGTTCACATCAGACCTCTTCTTATCAACATACATTTTCTATCTATGATGGGAAACGTTCATGCTTTTATTTATCAAATGTATATTGTCATTCATCATCTATATGTCATAACTGTTCATTAGAGAACACTCTTGCACATCATCCCAATGTAGTAGGGAATGATAGGGTCGACCATAGAGTACTTCAAATGGAAACATACTAATGCTATCATGGTAGCTATTATTGTATGCAAACTCTACCAACAGAAGAGACTTATCCCAAGAACCTTCCCAATGCATCATACAAGTATACAACAATTCCTCAAGAATCTTGACTACCCATTTTGATTGTCCATCAGTTTGCATGTGGTAAGTTGTACTAAAATGAAGGTCAAAACCCATCTCATCTTGTATTTTCTTCCACAAGTGTGAGGTAAACTTTAGATCCTGATCAGAAACTATTTTGTTTGGAAGTCCATGCAGATGAACAACCCAATCCACATATAATTGAGCCATGCTAGAAACTTTGTATGTAATTTTAAAGGAAAAAAAACGGGCGACTTGGTTAGGTGGTCAACAACAGCCCATACCACATCATATCCTCACTTTGATTTTAGAAATTTGGTCACAAAATCGATGTTGATCTTTTCCCAGTCGTTGGCCTTGTATACCATTTCAATATCTCCTTCGCCCTTGAATTATGGCGGCTGCATCTTTGTGAATTCTATTAGAGAATACTCCTTGGGATTCTCGACCCTTGAGTTAGCACCCATCAATGTAGAAGAAAGAAGTTGATGTAGGAAAGTCAACTCCTCCTTTGGTGTGAGGCTAGGTGGAGGAGGAATGGATGAAATAGGAGGCACCACGACCATAGTTTGTACTTTGAGATTGACTTAGGTGAGAAGATTTTGCAGTGGTGGGTTCATCAATGACATCCCAAACTGTTGTTGTAGTGGGGTAGTAAACCTGATCTGGTTATCACGTGATTGGGAGGACTCACCACTCCCAAAAAGATTATTTCTCCTGAAAGTAGGTAAAATAATAGTAAGGACCTAACAAGATACTTTCCGAGATAGCAAGTTTTACTGACTTCTTTTATGCTTTGATACCATGTTGTAAGGAGTGAGACCAGAGAGGGGATCCACTCCCTACATTTATTTTGAAAAAAAAAACAAGAAACCCAAACCTATTTCTTGTATAACATTAAAATAGAAAAGGGTAGCACAATACTTCTCAAAATAGTATGGAAATCAAGCAAAAGAATACTTGAACACCAAAAAAATAAAACTAAGCTATTAGATGGCTTTAGAAAAATCCACAACAAGTCAATACGGAGTTCAAATGGGATAGATAAAAGGAACTAATAAGCATCTGGATAGGATTGGTTGCAGTGGCAACCTAGGCATCTCAGAAGATATATTCAAGACTACTCTTGGGCAGTCGACACCTCAAAATCATGGTTCATGTACTCTTGATCAATTGGCAGCTGCTCTCCTGGGTAGTTTGGAACAACCCCAAAAATAGATAAAATATGGTATGCATCAGTAAACACTGGTATATGTGCACAAAATAAAATATTTGAGCATTTTAAGAACTTTAAGTGCATGAGAAGGGGTTCCCGCAAGAAGGGGAAATAGAATTTAGGTAAGTTCAAGAGAAGTGTAAAAAAAATAATGAGGCATAAATATAAGAGTCACAATTGGGATGAATAAGATTCTTGCCATTAAAACATTTTACCGTTCATAAATTTAAACAATTAAATGCATATTTACTATAGACTACTACCTATATAGGGCCAAAACATGACTACATCTTTGGCCTAAAAGTGGGCAGAGAAGACACACCCACGTAGAAAAGACGCACCCATATATGTATAATAAGTGTGGAAAAGGCCTACCCAAATAGAAAAAGATGCGTCCTAATGATTATGCGTAAGAATCTACAATAGATAAACTAGTTTAATAAAATGCATGCATAATAGAGTGGAAAGATTGCTATATTTAGTCAACTTCACATTCCAAGAGTTTTCACTAGAATTAATGATAACATGGCAGGGGGTATACAAAACCAATCAAAAGAATGACAAAATATTAGATTGAGCCAGAAAGAAAGTTATACACAAGAATGCCTCATTATTTGAAATATAGGTTCATAGTAATTTAAATGCCCAAAATAATACGGGGCTGCTCATACCTCAATTTATGGGTCCCAAGTTCCAACAATACTCCTACTATCAGGGTTCATGGGAAAACAACACCTAAACATCACATATAAGCATTAGGGTCATATTTATTTCATTCAATTCATCTAATTCTACAAATCACTTAGTTGAAACCTTGGAATCAGATTGTGGAACCCATTCCATTACGTCAGGAATAATTTTATAATCTTGAAAGCATATATATATTGATATTTTTCTTATTATACTGATTTATTAGTGATTAAAAAAGTTAATCTAATTTCTGGAAATTCAAATAAATGGGATAAGGCAAGATGGAAAATTTCCCTATGGCTTCCTAAACATGACCATCACCAGGAAGGGTTTGTGGGTCAAATCACAAAAACTCTTGTCCCTCCCTCACACTCCATTGTAGGAGCAACTCCGAAGGAGTCAAAACTTGCTCCCAGGGATGAATTCCTTGTCATTGATACCATCTTCATGTGTGGGTAAACTTCCATTCATGTTCCTCAGATCCCAACTTAGTTGTGAACCACTAAAGCACTCAGATAGGCAAAGACATGCCATCAAGACCCGTTGGGGTCAGAGCGAGCTTAAGATTCAAGTCAGAATGATCAGGTGGTGGAAGCAAAAACTCAAAGGCATTCAACACGACTGATCATCCCAACTAGGTTTTTACGATGAAAAAAAGGAATATACCAAAACAAGACTCTAAAATCCTCCAAGGTCAAAACCATGATCAGAATGGAGCTAAAAGCAAGTCAGCTAGTACAAAGCCAAATTGAGCAACCTAGTCACCCTAGACCATCCCCATGATCTCACGAGTGACCATGCATAGATTTTGGGGTTGAAGGACCACTATAAACTCCACTAGATGTGGAAACCCACCGCGCTAAATGAGATTACTCAAAACCCAAAACATGACCAATCAGTAATTAATATTACTAAAATGGGAAATAATTAAAACCAATTTATACTTATCAAACATGTCCAAGAACATTTAGATATAGGCCCATCATCTTGGATAAAAGCATATAAAGTACCAGATGTCTTTACATATGTCCAGTGATCACAATCACAACCTATATAAAAAAGATATTGTCCACCTATTTATATCATGTACAACTCCAACACACTACCAAAAAACTCAAGTCGATGTACATCATCTACAAAACCTCCCCACCTGGACCTAAGAGTACTAAGACAACTCTAGTGCACACTAAACCACTAGCCAATCTTCTTCTATAGATCTCCAAGCTCCTCCTTCTCACTACCATGGGTCTAATGATGCTACTGACGATCACCTAGGTGACACCCTCCTAGTGAGAGATATAACTCTCAACAACGTCTATTGCTTACATAAGATTAAGTATTTTAACAGATAAAGCAGATAATATTACCACATTGAAAGATTAACATAACTGATAAAGGATTAGACTGAGCTAACACCATAAGCACAGTTTATTTCTCTTACCACATTATATATAATCTAAATATTAAAAGAGACAATATAAGAGTTATCATCCAATTTGAGTTGCCAAATAACCCTAACAAATATGATACACCGTTGAATTACATATTTTATTAAGCCCTGGGTAGTTTGAAGCATACCACTCAAACTACCAACTGACTATTGTGAAGTTGCAATCAGCTCCCTGTAAGATCTAAGATAACCAAGATCCTATGATCTCTTTTGCTCGATCAGTATGAGTCTGACATAGTGACATAATAATCAAACTATAATAAGCCTAGTCTGCCCTTGGTACACAAGCCAAGGCACTGGAAACCATGGTATTTAACCCTAAAATTAGAGGTACAACTACAACTGTCCTCAATCACATATAGATTTATACTCATCCGAGACACGGCCTCGACTGCTCTCCAAAACCTTAGGATCAGGATGACAATGATATACCCTCCATGTACCCACATATACTAAATAGTTTATGAGTCCGAGTTTCCCTTCTGGAATACTCATTTTACTATCTAGAAAGTTTTGACACTGGTATAGTTCTATAGTTCAAGGAACTACATGAAGGCTTTCAAATGATTAGTTAATCCAGTTGGGTGATTTTAGACCGCATCAACCAAGTTACATACAAAACCCATATTGTTCATATAAAATCAGTGGTTCATAACAACTCCAAAATATATAAAATGTATGGAACGTATTCCTTATCACAACATCATGGAATACTAGTCCATTGTTATTCATGAAGAGAGCTAAACCTCCACTAGGCTTAAAACATGCCCAAAGGCCATTTAGACCATACAACAACACTTTTATGTAAGGACATCATTATCATATAAGATTTGTAGAGGTTCCAACATGTTACTAGCAAACTCTACATTCAGATTTAGTGAAGGGTTTAACCAATCATAGGAGTTAGTACATCTCTAAGAGTAATATAATAGAGTTACCTTTAGCATTAGAATGTATCCACTCGACCTTTCAACATCAATAGAAGGTAGACATACTAAGACATCATCATTTAATAATTACAAGAAGGTTCAAACGTGTAGATTGGATTTGTATCACCAAATCAACATATATCTTTAACCCATCATTTCATTAGCACACTTAGGTAAACCAAAATTTTATCAGCACACTTAAGTAAACCATCATTTCATTTATGACTAAGCCAAATATCAAACCACCAGTTCATTAATGGACTTAACCAAAAAGAAAAGCCATCAATTCCTTTATAGACTTAACTAAAATCATCTTTCATCCATTAGCATACCCATTGGTTCATTAATGGACATAAAAAACCATCATTTCTTTCATGAACTTAACAAAACCATTGATTTATCAACTTAACATAAACAACGGTCCACTAGCTTAGTGAAGCCATCATTTCATACCTTCAAAATCCAATGTAGTTCATCATAGAAGAATAAATGTGCATATGATCTAAGGATAGTTTAACAACACACAACTATCTCACACATACGCAAACTAGAGAACAAAAGATCATCTTTCACCATATTACCAAGTTCTAGGGGTAAAATCTATATAGAACAAGTTTGAAGTAGGAAAGAAACAAGTTGAAGGTTGTAACTCACCCTAAGATGAATATGAAAGTACAAACAACAAGGTATCACAAGAAGAGATGATGTAAACCCTAGCTTTGCACTCCCAAAGCTCCAAAGTAGCTCCTTCATCAAGAAAGAGGTAGATCTAGGGTAAAAAGAGAGTAGAAAAGAGGTTCCTCAACTACATGCATGATTTTCCATAATGAACACTAGGGTTTCGCCCATGGATGAAGAGATAAGAAAGAAAACTGCAAGAAAACTAAGTTAGAGAAGAAGATCTTATTGGAATAATGTAAGGAACTAGGTCTGAAAGCTCCAAATAGCCTAGAGGTGCTTGATCAAAACCCTAGAGCAATATGCACCCAATGTCCTCCTAAGCTTAGTCCACAAGGGGATCTCCCTTCACAAAATGATGGGTTTGGGTCTCTCTAGCAACAAGAATAAGAGGGAGAAAGAAAAGGTTTGTTTGCAAGAGAGGTGAGAGGTATATATATCCAAAAAGAGAGAGAAAGGTGGGAAAGGGTTGAAAAATTGACTTGCCATGTGTCAAAACCTAAAATCTATCTTTTCCATGCATATCATAACTCCCATTGGTTCATTCACCAAGGATATCTATTGGTTCATGACTTGATGAAATCAACAAGATGTATTATTAGATAAATCATCGTATTGTGCACCATGCATAACCATTTTCACAAACCCTGATCCTCCATAGGATTGTGTGCTCAACAAGGATGACCACCAATTATAGACCCTAAAGAGAAAACCATTGGTTCCTAAACTATAGGGAGAAACCATCAAATCATTCATCCACCTGTTGAAACCATCGAATCCTCACCATACATAAAAACATCAATTCTAACACTTAAGTGGAAATCCATTGATTCTCAACCTACAAGGAAAAGAGCCAACAATCCGATGGTGCATCCAAGTATCCATAGGTTCAACTATATCAAACATTATGAAGATTACTACAAAGCACACCATGAATGTGTTAAATTTATAGATTTGGATCCTAGAAAAGGGAAAATTGCATAAAGGTCCACATAAGCACATAATCTACAAAACTTGAGCAAACAAAGTCCAAACTGGACCAAAATTGAAACATAGATTTATCATCTGAAATCATAGCATAATTAGGGCTTGATTAAGGAATTAAGAACCCAATTAAATAAATCGTGAAAGCATGTTTTCCATAAATCTAGGTCAGGGGTCTTACAACCATAAACCCTTAACAAGGATTTTGCCCCAGAAATCCTAAGCAAACAAGGATGGGTACTTTCTACGCATCTCATCCTCTAACTCCCATATGGCCTCTCTCTACCACATGGTGATGCAACAACACCTTCACTAAGGCTATGTTCTTATTCCTCAATTTCTACACTCGCTTATTGAGGATCAACACATGGCCCTCAATAGAAGAAACATCCTCATCTAACTCAACCTCCACTTGTTGTATTGTCTCCTCTATATTAGGGTGACACTTCCTCATCATGAAAACATGGAAGACATTGTGCAACCTGTGCAACTCTAGTGGTAACTCCATCTTGTACACCACTTTTCCAACTCGTGCCAAGATAGGGTAAGGTCCCACAAACCTAGGAGCCAACTTACCCTTCTTACCAAGCCTTAGCACACCTTTCCAAGGGGAAACATTGAGATACACATGGTATCCAACTTGGAACTATAAAGGTCTATGGTGGTTATCAACATATGACTTTTTTCTATCTTGAGCTTCCTTTAGATGTTGCTAAATCACTTTGATCTTATCTATCTTCTACTGAACTAACTCATGACCCAAAAATTGATAATCACCTGTCTCATACCAACAAAGAGATTATCAACAACGCCTTCTATATAAGGTCTCATATGGTGCCATGTCTATGCTTCTATGGTAGCTGTTGTTGTAGGCAAACTCTATCAAACTCAATTGAACATCCCAACCGCCAAGAAACTGAAGAACGTATGAACTTAAAAGATCTTCTAACATATGAATGGTCCTTTTTGACTGACCATATTTCTATAGATGAAAGGTTGTACTGAAGCTCAATTGTGTCCCCAACGCTATATGTAGACGTTCCCAGAATCTTCTCAAAATGTGAAGACCTCTGTCAGAGACTATGGTAACGGGTATTCCATGCAAACATACTATCTCATATGCATATATGTAAGCCAACTTCTCAACTATATAAGTGGTCTTGATTGACAAGAATAGAGATAACTTTGTCAGTCGATCAATGATCACAAAATGGAGTCATGACCTTTGGCTGTTCTTGGAAGGCTAACCACAAAATCCATGGTTATCAATGTGGAATAGGCAAAGGCTACAACATCCCTGCATGCTTTTGATGATCAACCTTGACCTATTGACAAACTGGACACTTTGACACAAACTATGCCACATCACACTTTAGTCCTGGACACCAGTACAAATCCTTCATATTATGATACATCTTTGTACTACCAGGATGCATCACATACATTGAGGAATGAGCATCCTCAAGCACTATCTCTCTCAAAATGCCAATGTAAAAACATATTGTTCCATCATCTAACTCATGCAAGCCATCATGCTTCCTATTGCCAAACTCTGATATGATATTTTGTATTACAATATAGTTATTCTTTGCATCTCTAGTTTACTGTAACAATGTCGGTTTGACTTGTAGCTGTGCTAACAATCCTACCAATTTATATACTTCCAGCTATACATTCATTTGCCAAAGTGACACTAACATGTCCCACTTATGACACCCCAGGGAGTGTAACTATGATTTATCTATAGATAATGACGAAGATGACTTTCTACTTAGTGCATCAGCCACCACATTCATGTTCCCATGTTGATAGTCTATAATGCAGTCATAGTCCTTGATCAACTCCATCCACCTTCTATGCCTCATGTTCAACTCCTTCTTCAAGAAGATATATTAAAGATTCTTGTGATCTCTGAAGATTTGACACTTTTCACCATACAAATAGTGTCGTTAAATCTTCAGGGAAAGAATTACAATGGATAACTCTAGGCCATGAAGTGGATAGTTCTCCTCATGTTTCTTTAGTTGTCATGAAGAAAAAGAAATAACATTCTAGTCCGACATCGGCACACATCACAAGCCATTCTTTGAAGCATCACATGAAATGATGTATCCTTTCCTTTGTTTTAGCAACAATAACACTGGAGCACTCATCAACTTATCCTTCAACAAATAAAAAGAACATTGACTCTTAACATCCCAAAAAAAAGCAACACCCTTCCTAGTCAACTTGGTCAAAGGTAGGGAAACAACACTAAAGTTCTTAATGAAACTCCTATGATAGCCATCTAGACCTATAAAGATTCATACCTTAGTCGGTGTCTTGGGATGCTTGCACTCCAACATTGACTCCACCTTCTTACGGTCAATATAAGCACTTTTACAGATATGACATGACCAAAGACACACCTCAATCAGCCAAAACTCACACTTACTGAACTTAGTATACAACTGGTTTTACCTCAATAACACTAGTGCTTGGTGAAGATGTTGTTCATGTTTTTGACTGTATCTGGTGTATATCAAGATGTCGTCTATGAACACAACTACAAATTCATCAAGAAATGGTTTCATCACATCCGTAAATATTGTTGATGCATTCGTTAGCCCAAACGACATAAACACAAACTTTTTTTGGATAAGGTAAAATATTACTAAAACAAAACCAGGTATAGGGGACACAACAAAACCCTGTATACTATACAAACTTTACAAGAGACCCCACATTCTAAGAGCCATGGTATCCAACCCAACCATGCTCTTCGGGTTAGCTTTGAAGAACCCCAACGTGCTGTTACTAATTACATCAAATATGGTAGTATTATCTCTAGGTCTCTTACCATGAAGTCTACTATTATGTTATCTCCATATATGAAAAAAGAGAGATGTTACAAAAATCCCTCCCAGAAAAGTAGTCTTAGGTATGCCATCTATATTGATCCTTAGCTGGTGATATCCCAACCTCAAGTATATCTTGGAAAGCATTGTAGCACCTCTCAACTGATTAAACAAATTTTCTATCCTCGATAATGGGTACTTGTTCTTCACGGTGACCTTGTTCAACTGTTAGTACTCTATGCAAAGTGTCATAGAACCATCCTTCTTTTTCACAAACAACATTGGAGCACCCCAAGGGCAAGTGTTCAGTCGTATGAAACCCTTCTCCAGTAACTCTTGCAACTATTTCTTCAACCCCTTCATTTCAGCTAGTGTCATCCTATAAGGGGACTGAGCTATGGGTTGGGTTCCAAGAACTAGATTGATCTCAAAATCAATCTCTCTAGGTGGTGGAACACCAACAAACTCATATGGAAAACATCGTCAAACTCGCTCGCTACATGTAAATCCTAGATACTAGGACTCGTCATATTGGTATCCACTACATGAGCTAAGAAAGCCTTACACTCTTGTCTCATCAATTTTTGTGCTATCATATCCAGCACCAAACATGTAGGAAGAATCTTCCTATCTCCTTAGAAAGACTAGGAGACATCCCCATCACAAAATGTGGCAACCTTGGAACTACACTCCAAAACAACCTTGCACCTTTCTAAGGTATCCATCCCTAGGACCACATTGAATCCATGCATATCAAGTGGAATGACATCCACTTGAATAATCCATCTCGAAAAAGAAAGAATGCAAGATGGACACGCCTCCTGCAACACAAAAGAACCAACCAAATGGGTTTCTAGCAAGAGGCTATCACAGCTACTGTAAACATGAAAGTTACAACTACTTATCTCCTCTTTGGTGATAAATGAGTGTGTCACACCCCAAAACATATATTAAAGAAGAAGAAAATAATTCAAAATAAAAACGTTTCATATGACCTAATATGACCCATGGGTTGACCACTCCTTCTAGATGACTCATAGCGTAGAATCTAGTCGTCACCTATTGTCTTCCTCTAGTAGCTGGTCTTGAGGACCCTTCCTGTGATGTTTTTCCTTGACCTTTGCTTCTACTACTACTAAATTGCTGCTATTGTGAGCCCTGTTGGATCTGTCTCGACTTCTACAAAACCTCTTGATCCTTCATAGGGCAAGACCATCTCACATGCTCGACTTGTCCACATTTGAAGAATGTCTATGTGTCATATTGAGACCTAGATGGTTCTATCACCGACATTGAACCAAAAGTGTTTGCCCCTGCTGGTGGGAAACTGTGGCCTCTCCCTTTACTAGGGTACCACTGTGACTATACTTGTGCTCTCATCTCAGAAAGAGTCGATCTCTACGGTGACTACTAGTACTATGGTGAAGAGAACCTCAGATTCTTAAAGCGACTAGATGATTGCCCTTGGAACTCGGATGACCTCTTCCTTGGATTGACTTCTCACTTATCTACAACAGATCTCTATATCCTTCTTACTAATTCCATGAAGGTGGAAAACTTCTCGAATTTTCCAAAGCAGATGTCGTTGTTGACAACTCGACATTCAAACCCTTCTCAAACCTTTATATCCTCTCCTTTTTTGTAGTTGACATGTGGGTACAAAGCGTCAACAAATCCATAAACCTTGCCTCATAGTTGTTGATAGACAATGTCCCTTGGCACAACTGTTTAAACTGGGCTATCTTCACATCTAGATATGTCTCAGGGAAGTAGCGGCTCACAACCTCCCGCCCAAACTCCTCCCAACTCAGAACCACTCGAGGTCTCTTCTCTACCTCAATGGCCCACCAATGGCCAGCACTACCCTTCAAGAGATAGACTGCATGCTTCACCTTGTCCTCATCAGAGACATTTTGAATCCAGAATGCCTTCTCCAACTCCGTCAACCACATATCGATGTACACGGGGTCCGTCGTACTTGCATATTTGGTGGCTCCCACACGCTTCAACCTCTTAAAGGTCTTCCCTATACCCTTGTATTCTTCACTCAGGGAAGGTGCCTTAGGTTGAGTTGCGGGTTCCCTATCTGCCAAATGCATAATCATCACTATGAGCTGTCCAAACATAGTTTGGAATGCTAGATCAACCATTGTTGAAGGGTCAAATGGAGGCGATATGGGCTGTTCTGGCCGCATCTCAGGTATTCTTCAGTCGGGTATTGGGTTTTCTACTTCCACGTCTTGGAGCCACATAGATACTCTCAACATGCTCTTCACATTCTCTAGACATATCTACATAATCATAAACTATGGTCAGATATGTTGGATCATGTAAGAACAGACACAAAACCTAAGTCCTATGTCCCTGTAGACTCAACAAACCCTGAGCTCTGATACCAACCAAACTGTGTTAACCATCCATGCTAAATGAGATTACTCAAAATACAAAACATGATCGATCACTAATGAATCATATTACAAAAAATGTGCACAATTAAAACCATGTTAAACTTCTAAAACATGTCTAAGAACATTTACATATAGGTCCATCATGTTACATAAAAGCATATAAAGTAGCAGATGTCTTTACATCCGTCCAATGACCTCAGCCACAACCTATATACAAAAGATATTGTCCACATCTTTACATCATGTACAAAAACCACAATCAACGTACATCATCTACAAAACCTCCCTGCCCAGACCTGAGAGTACATGGATGTCTCTAGAACGCACTAAACTACTAGCCAACCTTCTTCTACACATCTCCAAGCCGCTCCTCCTCACTACCATGGGTTGATGACACTTTTGACGATCACCTAAAAAGATGTGGTGATTCACTAGGTGAGACCCATGTCCCGATGAGATATATAACTCTCAACAATGTCTATTGCATACAATAGATCAAGTATTTTAACAGATAAAGTAGATAATATTACAAAATTGAATGATTAACATGATTGATAAAGGATCAGACAAAAGAATGGTTGCGCTCCTGCCGATTCAGGAGGCGACTGGAGGTGCGGAGGAGAGCGTCGACGCTAGAAGCAAAGAGAAGGATGGAGGAGTCAGAGAGAATACTATGAATCTAAATCTAAGGAAGGGGGTCTCTGTCCCAAATGTTGCTACGGTTCAAGTTTCCCAGGAGCCGAGATCCTGGGCGGATCTGGTTTTAAAACCAAAGAATGAAGCTCCTAGGAAATTGTCCAAAGTTGATGTCGAGATGGCTGATGGGAAGCTTATCTACCCCAAGCAAATAGTAGAAAGAAACATGAATAGATGGAGACTGTCGACAGCTGGTTATATAATTGGGCTTAATCCGTAGTGGTCGGTTTTGGTGCACCATTTTTCTCAGAATTTGGAAAGTCAAAGGTTCTCTGGAGGTTCGTTCAAGGGGTAATGGGTTATTCATCCTTCTATTCTCCAATGAAGAGGACCTTCATACTGCAGTAGAGCAGGGGCCGTGGTTTGTTGCAGGCAAACCGCTGATAATCAAAAGATGGGAAAGGGGTGAACCATTCGAGAAGATGAAGTTATCGGAGATCCCCATTTGGCTGAAAATACAGAATCTACCTCTGGAGCTATGGGATTGTGAGATGTTTGATAGAATTGGATCCTTTTTGGGCAAGCCATTGCAGGTGGATAAGCTAACAATGGAATTTACAAGGCTGGAATATGTAAGAATGTAGGTCCTCATTCCAGTTGACTTCTCATTTCCGAAGTCACTTGATATTCAAAGTGACGATGGACATGTTGATAACATCTCGTTCGAGTATGAATGGGAACCGTACAGATGTAGGACCTATGGTAATTTCAGCCATGAAAGTTTTCTATGTGAAGAACCTAACATGGTAAAGAGGACTGGTTTGAAGACAAAGGTCAAGACAAAGTGGGTACAAAAAACAAGTGGTGAGAAGGGGACTGAGGACAATGAAGTTTTCTCAGATGCAGTTGAAGACATGAATGAAGTCTTCATGCTTGAGGAAATGCCTCTGAAGAATTCTCAAGTTTGTGTAGAGGAGATGATATTAGTCAATGAGAAAGGGAAGTCTAGTTCCCCAGTGATTACTCCTACTGTTTCTCTTGTTTGGGAAGTTCACAAGAGGAAATCTAAGTCCCCCCCACACATTCAAAACAAGCCAACTTCATCAGTTAAGCATATACAAATTTCTCCAAATAGATTTGCATTGTTGGCTAGTTTGAAGGAAGGTGAAGGTGGCCAGTTAAGCAAGGTTGTCCCAGAGGAGTTAGTCTCAGATTCAAATATTCCAAATGGTTAGTCCTCTATCAGTGGTTGCGTGGAACGTGAGGGGGTTACATAATAAGTTACCTTGCGTTCGAAAGGAACTGGAGAGGCTGAAAGCTGATATCAATATCATCCTAGAGTCAAGAGTTGGAAGTTGTGAAATTGCATAAGTTATTAACTGCCTTTGTCCTGGTGCTAGTTACTTGGATAATTTGGGGTTCTACTCGTATACCCGGATTATTGTGCTATGGGATAATCCTAATATAGTGATCACTAAAATTTTGGAGAGTGAACAAATTATACATTGTGAAGTGTCTGTTGGGGAGCGATTTTCTTTCTTTCGGCTGTCTATGGGTTGAATGGGGATTCTGATAGGTCTGGTTTATGGAATACTCTTAGACAGGTCAGTGTCAATTCTTCACCTTGGTGTATGTTGGGCGACTTTAATGCTGTTAGACTGAATTCTGAGAAAGTAGGCAAGCATCTGCCTTCGAGAAGGAGTATGGACGATTTTAATATGTTTCTTTCTGATACTGGGTTGTTAGAAGTTGCTTTGAAGGGCTTGTCTTTCACGTGGAATAGCAGAAGCAAAACTGGCAAGAGCACTTTTTCGAAAATTGATAGATGCTTCTGCGATAGTGCTTTTCTGGATGCCTTTCCCTCGTTGTGGGGTGAGATTTGTCCCAACCTTATTAGTGACCATTGTTCTCAAAAGATCTACTTGGTTCCCAGAAGAAGTGCCAAGGCTCCTTTTCATTTTATTAATGCTTGGGTTAAACAACCTGGTTTTAAAGATGTTGTTCGTAAAGTTTGGTCTACTGAGGTGGATACAGGTGCACCGATGCTTACTCTGTACAGGAAATTTAATCTCCTATCATTTGAACTCATTAGGTGGAATAAGGAGGTTGTAGGGGATATTATGGCAGCTGCAAAGAGCCTTGAAATCAATGTGTTTGATTTGTAGAGACAAGTTGACATACATCTAAACAATGAAGCTCTTCAGTTAGCTCTTGTTGAAGCTAGAAAATTCGCTATTGCTTCTTTGAACATTCAGGAGAGTTTTATTAGACAAAAATCTAGAACGTTGTGGCTGAAAGAGGGCAATAGAAATACGAATTTTTTTTATGCTTCTCTACAATCCAGGAGAATTCATAATAGTATTCATGTCTTGCATAATGAAAATGAAGTTATGAAAGAGTTGAATGAGATCACTGACCATATTGTTCAATACTATTCATGTGTCTTTAATTCTGCCGATCATATGAAGTTCTATGGAGGGAGTCTTGGGTCATTCCTAAAATTTCTAGGACCCAGTTTGATGAGCTTAGGAAGGTGGTGACTAAGGAGGAAATTGAGAAAGTGGTTAAGGAGTTCAATGGGGATAAGGCACCTGGTCTGGATGGTCTAAATGCCTTTTTCTTCCACACTTGCTGGGATGTGATTGGAGATGATGTGGTAAGGGCTATTCTTAATTTCTTTGATAATGGGAAACTTTTGGGAGAATGTAACAAGTCTTTCACCGTTCCGATTCCTAAGATTTTGGGAGCTTCTTGTATCAAGGATTTTAGACCCATTTTGTTATGTAATGTTGTGTACAAAATCATAACGAAAATCTTGGCCAATCGTCTGGGGGAGGCCCTTCCATCTATTATTGATTTAAACCATGCTACTTTTATTAAAGGAAAGAGCATCAACGGTGCTATCTTGCTTGATAATGAAATTGTGAGATCTTTTTCTAATACATGAATGGAGAATCTTTGCGTGAAAGTGTACCTTTCAAAAGCTTATGATTATATCTGTAGGGATTATGTCCTTTTCATCATGAGGAAAATGGGATTCCCTTCTTGCTGGTTTAGTTGGATTTCTGTGTGTTTTGATACTGCTTCGTTTAAGGTTTTAGTTAATGGCATTCCTTCCCAATCGTTCAGAGCAAGCAATGGGGTGAGGCAGGGTGATCCCCTTGCTCTGTATCTTTTCGTGATGGTAATGTAGGGTTTATCATCTTTATTCAATAGCTTTGTTCAAGAAAATAGACTTTCACCTATGAAGGCTTCTGCAGATCTTGGTGTCTCCCATATCATATTTGCGGATGATTTGATGGTATTTTCTAAAGCTAATTGTGCTAATGATCAAGCTATTGTGGATATTATTGCTCATTTTGAGGCAATCTCTGGTTTGAAGCTGAATAATTTGAAGAGCCAAGTGTTTTTCAGCAAAGGGGTGTCCAATAGTGAGGCACTTAGTGAGATTCTCAAAATTTCTTGCTGTAATCTCCCTATGCATTATTTGGGATTTCCCCTCTTTACATGAAGGTTGATGAAGGCTCACTGCACTCCTATTTTGGATAAAATTAGGAAAAGGTTGGATACATGGAAGTGTAATCTTCTTTCTTTTTCAGGTAGAGTTGAACTCATTATTTCCACTATGTCATCCTACCATATGTTCTGGTCTTCAACTTTTCCTCTGTCAAAAAGTATCATTCTGGATATTGAGAAGATAATGAGAGATTTCCTATGGAATGGTAATGAGAAGAAGAAGCATTTATATACTGTTTCGTGGTACATTATCTGTGCTCTGCGATCTGAAGGTGGGCTGGGCATTAGATTGGTGGAAGACTGGTCAAGAGCTAGGTTGTTGAAGAACTTGTGGGATGTAGCCAGCAATAAAGAATCTCTATGGGTCAAATGGGTGCATAAAGGTATATTCAAAATGACTCTTTATGGTCCGTGGAGAGAAAAACTAACTCTTCATGGCTTTGGAAAAGGCTGTTGAAATATAGGGACCTTTTAAAAAACAATATTGACTTTTGTGTGGGTGATGGAAGGAGGTTCCTATTGTGGAAGGACCCATGGCTACCTCATAGAAAGACTTTACTGGACTTATGCGATTATCAACTTATGTTTTGTTTTGGTAAAGGCGACAACTGTAAAGTTGGAACTTGTCTTGTGGATGGCTTTTGGTACTTTCCTGATATTAGAGGCTGTGATAGCATTGTTAGAATCTTGAATGGGCTGCCGAAGACTAATCCTAGCAATCCAGATACGATCAAGTTTAAGGGCAGAAGTAAGTTCAAATTAAGAAATGGCTGGGAGATTGCTAGGAGATGCAGAAAGAAGGTGTCTTGGTCACATTGGGTCTGGGAAAAAAATATCCCAAGGATCCAAGCTTGCTTCTTATGGAAGAGCTTCTTGTTTCGCCTGCATACTATTGATTATATGAAGAAAGTGGGCTACCATGTTGCTTCTCGATGTAGCTTATGTCTTTGCAATGAGGAAACCCAAAACCATATTTTGTTCACTTGCCCGTTTAGCAATTCCATCTAGTTGTTGTTTAAGGAGGAGTTTAATATGAAACTGGTAGCCATGGCAGACATTCTTAAGCTGTCGAGCAGAGTGAAGTTGAGGGCGATTGCTATTTTCTACCAGACCTAGATGGAAAGAAATTCCAGAGTGTTCGAAGGTCGTTTTTATTCTCCGGAGGATGTTCGGATGAAGTGCTATAGAGATACAAAGTGCTTATGTGGCTGAAGAGTTGTTTTTTGTTAGCATATTATGTATAGATAGGTGCTTTGGTTTCTTTGTCTCAGCCTTTGGTGTCTTGCCTTAGGCTGGGTAGTTTGTTTCTTTCTTTTTTCCCTTGGTATTTTGCCTTGGGTCTTTTCCTATACAGTTCTTTTGATCTTAATAGAGGAGTAACACGCCGTTCACAACAAAAAAAGATAAAGGATCAGACAAAGCTAACACCATAAGCACATTTGATTTCTCTTACCACTTTATACATAATCTAAATATTAAAAGAGACAAAGCAAGCGTTATCATCTAATATGATTCATCGAATAACCTTAACAAATATGCTACATGTCTGAATTACATATTTTATTAAGACCTAGATAGTTTGAGGCGTACCACTCAAACTATCAAGTGACCACTGTGAAGTCACAATCAACTATGTACAAGATCTAGGAGAATTGAAATCCTATGATATCTTCCCCTTAGTTAGTATGAGAGATCCATTGTAATGATGTAATAGTCAAACTACAATCAACCTAGTCCACCCTAGGTACACATGCCATGAAACTAGAAGCTAGGGTATTCAACCCTAAAATTAGATGTACGAGCGCAACCGTCCTCAATCACACATATATTTATACTCAAATGAGAAACAACCTCGAATGCTCTCTAAAACTTGGGATTAGGATGACAAGGATATACCCTCCCTGCACCCACATATACTCAACAATATATGACTTTGAGTTTCCCTTCTTGAATACTCATTTTGCTATCCAACAAGTTCTGACATTGGAATAGTTCTACGGTTCAGGGTACTACATGATTAGGGTTTCACTTGATTAGTTAAGCTAGTTGGATGATTTCAGACTACATCAACCAAGCTACATAAAATCCCTATATAGTTTCTATAAAATCAATGGTACATAAAAACTCCAAACGATATAAAATGTATGCAACATATTCCTTACCATAACATCATGGAATAACCATCTATTATTATTGATGAAGATAGCTTATCCTCCACTAGGCTCAAAACATGACCAAAGGCCATTTTTACCATACACCAACACTTTTCCTATGAGGACATCATTATCATCTGAGATTTGTAGAGGTTTCAACATGTCACAAGCAAACTTTGTACATTCAAATATATTGATGGGGTTCATCAATCATAGGAGTTAAGACATCTCTAAGAGTAACATAATAGAGTTACCTTTATCATTAGCATGTAACCACTCAACCTTTCAACACCAGTAGAAGGTAGAAGTAGTAAGCCATCATCATTAAATCATTACAAGAAGGATCAAAGGTGTAGATCGTATTTTGTATCACCAAATCAACATATATAGTTAACACATCGATTCATTAGCACACTTAGGTAAACCATCATTTCATTAGCACACTTAGGTAAACAATCATTTCATTAAAGGCTTAACCAAATATCAAACCATCAGTTCATTAACGGACTTCACCAAAAAGAAAAGCCATCAGTTCATTTATGGACTTAGCCAAAATCATCATTTCACCCACTTAGCATACCCATCAGTTCGTTGATTGACATAAAAAACCATCAGTTCTTTCACAAACTTAACTAAACCATCGATCTATTAACTTAACATAATCATCGGTTCACTAACTTAGTGAATCTATCATTTCATACCTTCAAAATCCAAGGTAGTTCATCATTGAATAAGAAATGTACATAAGATCTAAGGATAGTTTAATAACACACATCTATGAAAACTAGAGTACAAAAGATCATCTTTCACCATGTTACGAAGTTTAGGGTAAAATCTATATAGAAAAAGTTAGAAGTAGGCAAGAAAGAGGTTAAAGGTTATATAACTCACCTCAAGATGAAGATGACCATCCAAACAATAAGGTGTATCAAGAAGAGAAGATGGAAACCCTAGTTTTGTACTCCCAAAGCTCCAAAACACCACCTTTTTCAAGAAAAGGGGTTAATCTAGCATAAAAAGAGAGTATACAAGAGGTTCTTCCACCATATGCATGAGTTTCCATCATGAACACTAGGATTCCACCCAAGGATGAAGAGAGAAGAAAGAAAATAGAAAGAAAACTATCTTAGAGAAGAAGATCTTACTTGAATAAGGACAGGAACTAAGTCTGAAAGCTCCAAACAGTCCTAGAGGTGCTTGATCCAAACCCTAGAGTAACATGCACACAAGGTCCTCCTAAGATTCATCCATAAGAGGCTCTCCCTTTACAAAATAATGAGTTTGGGTCTCTCTAGAATCAAGAATAAGATAGATTAATAAAAAGGTTTGTTTGCGAGAGAGGTGAGAGGTATATATATCCTAGAAGAGGGAGAAAGGTGGTCAGGGGTTGAAAAACTAACTTGCCATGTCTTTCGAGTTTCAATAAAGGTAACTCGATCGATCCACCAAGTGACAAAGCCAATTTTCAAACTATCGGTCGAGTTTGTTCTGGGAAACTTGACCAATGAGTCAAAATCAGTTTTGGTTAGTTGATCGATCAGTCAATTTCTATGAGTGTGCAACTCGACCGATTGGTCAAAACCTAAAATATGTCTTTTGATGCATACCAGAACTCCCATAGGTTCATTAACCAAGGAAGTCCATCGGATCTTGCCTTGGTGAAATCATCAAGATATATCATCAAGTACTTAGCCATTTTTGCAAACCCTAATCCTTTATCATATTGTGCACTCAAAAAGGATGACCATCAATTTTAGAGCCTCAAGGGAAAACCATTGGTTCCTCAACTACAAGGAGAAACCATCAAATCATTCACCCACATGGTGAGACCATCGGATCCTCAACATACATATAAAACCATCAATTTTTAGCACTTAGGAAAAAATCCATTGATTCTCAACCTACAAGGGAAAGGAGCCAACAATACGATGGTGCATCCAAGCATCCAAATGTGCAACTATATCAAACATTATGAAGAGTACTATGAAGCACAACATGTATATGTTAAAATTATAGATAGAACCCTAGAAAGGGAAAATTACATAAAGGTTCACTTAAGCACATAATTTGCAAAACTTGAGCAAACAAAGTCCAAACTGGACCAAAATTGAAACCTAGATTTATCACCAATGACCTATATATCACTTGTGTGACCTAGATCATGCGGCCAAGTCTCTCATGCACGTGACTATAGATAATAGCATACTTAGGAAAGTTACCAATCATATGGTTGTAAAACACATAATAATGCATTTCATTGCATATTTAAGTTAGTTTGGGGCCTGTCTGGTTGGGATTACTACCAACCCACACTACAAATTCGAAAATAGGAAAATGAACATGATGAAATCGAACGTCATTTCTTTGGTTTGGTTATATGTTACTGCAATGTCATTATTTAATTTGTTATCCGTTTGGTAGTGTGCAGTTTACAGACTTTACAACATCACGTTCTTCTTCCCCACATCTTCACTGGTTCACTTCTATGCATAAGCAAGTGAAATAGAACTGGAGTATGCAACAACACATGCTTTGAGTGGTCAAGGAAATGGAACCACGCCTATTTTGGGCACAGTTTCTTTTCCACTTTTTCTATGTAATCTGGGATGGTCGTGTATCTGATTTTCACACTACGAGTTGCATCTACTTGAAACCAACTGTAAATAGTTGGAAGCCACACTAATTTCTAGCTGCATGTGTTCGTTTGTTGCCCAACCAAATGGGCCCTTGATGGATTTATTTCTCCATTTAAGTGGGGATGTAAATAGCGTTCAATTGTGTTGAAGTTTGGTATGATGAATAATTAAGACATGATAAACACAATTTTTTCATCGATTTTTCCTTTTGGGATCACCTAGGATGGGGTTTAGTTATTTGAAGGTTGATCATATTTAGTGTATCATTATCTCTCACATCAATCAATTGAAAAGCTAGAACTCAAATTTCTTCTAGTATCCTTATCCAACTCAACTAGGTACTTTCTAGAGTGTCATCAAGGGTTAGACCCTACCATAGATGTGTTTATGTGGCTAAACATGTTATTTAGTTAATTATTTAATTCCTCAATTACTCCCAGGGACTCAATGGGAAGGTTTCCTTTCCCTAAGGGGAACATTTTTGGCCCTGGATGGATCCATGAAGCCCCACCCAAGGTGCTCGAGCCATGGCTCACAATGGAAGAAGATAGGTTAGAGAAAGACCCTGGTGTCCTTGCTAACTTAATATCTTTATTCATGTCACAAGGGCATTTTGGGGTTTACATGGGACATTTTATTTCTCAAGATAAGCGTATTTGATTTCATGCAAATTTACTTCCTTGCACCCACATACTTGATTTATATGTAACACACACTATAGTTTTTAGGTCCTTTCACATTTCACTTACATCAGTTGATTTTTAAATTTAAATGAATGCCAGGCTAACGTTCCCTAATTTTTTATTGATCCATAGTGCAAAATTCATAATAACTACATATGACCTCAAAAAATTATGGAAAAATATGCTTTGGAAAGATTTTTGTATTCTCTATCAATCTAGCCTATTCTCAAACCCTATTTGCCACATTAAAACTATTCAATAATTCAATCATCAAAGTTAAGATTTAATGATCATGCACTAATATACATATCATATTATTAAGCAAATTATAGGTGATCAAGCACTCAACCAAGTTAAAGGACTTGACCTAAGGTGGTTTTCTCCAGGTAATCTGGTCACACTTCTTGGCATAATTAAACTAGATTTGATTAAATTTTTTTACTTTAATAATTATGCACAATAGTATGTTTCATGAAATTTAGGAAAGCTTTCTTAATTGACATTATGTATAGATATCACTGCATGCCTGATTGCATATCTATGGTATATTGTAAGACCCTAATTATGACTATGATTTATGATTAATGGTTTATGCTCAAGAAGGGAGAAATCCCATTATGGTTCAAGAAGGGAGAAAATCCCATAATGATTCAGAAAGGGAGAAATCTCTTTATGATTTAAGGGTATAAATCCCATTATGGCATTATGAGGGAATCTTATTATGATCAAGATTAAAGACATTAATGATTAAGTCAAGTTCTAAGATAATGATCAAAGTTATGTAATTGGCTAAGTTTTTAAATGCTCCTCAATCATCGACCTCAAGAGTCCGTTATAGACTTTCCTAACATTATGGGTTTTCCTAGCAATCATGGGCTCCTATTATGCATTAAGAGAGGCATTATATATTCGCTTATCCAATTCAGCATGATTAAATTGATTCAAAGAACATTTTAATCAATCCATGATCAAGTTTATGTCAAAATCATTTCATGTCAAAATTACTTCATGTCAAGTGTATTATTGCCTTCTATTTTATAACGAGCCATGTATTGCTTACATACATTGATGTTTGTTTTGCATGGTTGTGGACGTAATGTATGCAAGTTTTGGAACAATGGAAGAATATAAGTACAAGCAAGGAGTAGGAGACTCTGGTCGAGTGCCATCCACCAAGTCAATCCAGTCTTTTTGATATCATTAACATTATGTCTTAGTCATATTATCTATGTCTGGTTCAATAGATTCAAATTTCAAGATGAACAAGTTTTAGATTTCATGTCCATGGACTATGTATGAATTTGTTTCAAATCAATGCATGGTGTTTCATGTACTCTATTTTGCAATGATTATCATGTTTGTGACATCCCCCTAGAGAATCATGATTTTGCTCAATAATGTGTATATTTTAAAAGTGTGTGTTACATATTCACTATATGCATGCTCCTTAAGATTTTTGAGGGGATATTATCCTCAAAGAAACATATTTTTTTAACTATATTCTATCATATATTTTCGATAATAAAATCCATTTTTAGATTTTATAACATAACCACCCATATATGTGGCTCCACCTAAAACTTTTGTGTGTGTTTATTTTGTCCAAGAGATTGGTGTTGGCCGTGTCAAGCTCAATACATGAGAAACTAAGTGCATATTTCTTGGATATTCTAAAAATTAAAAAGGTTATCTTTGCTACAATCCATTTGATCATCGATTTCTTGCATCTTATTGTCACCTTTTTTAGGCGATTTTATATTTAGGTCAATCATCCAATGTTTCTCAGATTGTTCAAAAATTGAATATTTCATCATTTTCCCAAGATTACAAATCCTATGCTGAGTGTATCTCTTGTTCCTGCTAGCCTAGGACCTACTCATCATGACCCTGATCATGAAAGTTTCATGGATACTTTGATAGAGTCACAAGAAGATGTTGCTTAATTCAACCCTTCTCCAATCTCAAATAACTCAAAGGATCCTATGTTTTATTGTAATCTAGATAATTGACCCATTGTCTTACATAAGGTAAAGTGGTCATTTACATTGCATTTGATTTCACTTTGTTTATTATGATCTATTATCACCTTCCTATGCTGCTTTTATAACCGATTTATCTTCTATCCATTAAAATTGTATTACATCTATAACACTTAGTCACCGTGGTTGGTGATAAGATATGGAAGATGAGATGGCTTCTCTTTTGGGAATCATACATGGAGTCATGTGATGGCTCCCTCCAAAAAAGTAGTAGTCAGTTCTAGATAGATTTTCTTCTTCTTTAAAGATGGTCTCATTGGTATTCTTGATAGGCTGAAAGAAATACATGTGGAAAAATGCTAAACATAGGTCTATGGCGAGGATTATCAGGACACCTTCTACCTAGTAGCCAAGATAACATCGATATGAATATTTATCTTCTTGGTTGATCACTTCTGCTGGCCCCTACATCAACTCAACATAAAAAATGCTTTTCTTCATGGTGCTCTCTCTAGGTAGATTTATACAGAGAGACTATCTGGGTTAGTTGACCAAGGGGAGTCTCATCTAGTTTTTTGGGTTCAAAAATCTCTCTATGGCCTAAAGAAATCACCCCACACATGGTTAGGTAAGTTTTACTAGTCTATACAAGAGTTTGGGCTACAATGTAAACCCTACACCATTTTTTCTTTCATCATGTTGGTTAAATTCTCCTTTTTGTCTATGTAGATGGTATTGTTATTATAGGTGATAACCACCTAGGAATTATGAGACTCAAACATTTCCTTCATGATAAATTCCAAACCAAAGATCTAGGCCACCTAAAATACTTTATAGGTATTGAAGTAAAGAGGTCCAATGATAAGATTATTATTTGTTAGTGCAAATATGTGCTTTATATTCTTGAAGAAACTATTATGTTGGGTTTAAAACATACAGACTCACCTAGACACCAATTCAAGCTATAAAAAGGACAAGGGGGACCTCTTATAGATCCATAGAAATACAAGAGATTGGTTGGGAAATAGAACTACCTAATAGTCACTCAACTAATATTGATTTTGCTACTAGTGTGGTTAGTTAGCTAGTGGAAAAACCAACACATAGGTCATTATGATGAATCATTGGAGTTCTTTGTTTTCTCAAAAGAACTCCAAGAGTAGGCATCCTAGGAATATGAAGGTGCATAGCTTCTCAGATGCAGATTGTGCAAACTCTTCCATCCTCTGACAATATGTGACCTGATACTGTGTTTTTGTAGTAGGTAATCTTATCTAATGGGAAAACAAGAAGCAAACTATTCTTTCCTATTCTAGTGTTGAGTTAGAATACAAGGCTACAACCCATGTCACCAATGAGATATTATGGGTAAAGAACTTTAGTAAAGAACTAGGATTTAGTCATACATAAGAAATGGACTTATAATGTGATAATCAAGTAGCAATTGATATCACTTGAAACCCTATCTTTCATGAGATAAGTAAGCATAAAAAAGTTGACTATCACTTTGTTTATGAAAAGATCCAAGATAAGTTGAACAAACTCACTCTAGTCTGGTCAGAGGATCAACATGCAGATGTATTCAATACATACTTAAATGGGTGTCGAATCAATTTCATGTGTAACAAACTTGATGCTTATGAATATATATGCACCTGTTTGAGGGGAGTGTTAGACAAACTCGCTTATATTCTTTCTAAAACTTAAAAGACAAGTATATTTCATACTATACGTGTTAAAGGAGTATGCCCCTTTATATAAGGGAGGAGAAAACTCTTTACAATATGATATGTGATGGGATGAAGAAGTCAAAGAGTCATGTGAGAAACCATCAATGCAATGAAAGTGTGATATAAACAAACAATCTATCAATATAAATACAATCAAAGTTAAGACTTATTGACATCAGTCAATAGATTAATTAATAGTTAATTAATATACACATTCTATAAAAATAGAAACTGACATGTCCCCTCAAACTCAAGATGGATCAAACACCTTGAGTTTGGAAATGAGAATGTTATGTCTAAGCGATGCAAGTGACTTTGAAAAGACATTGACAATTTGATCCATTGAATATATATGAGGTAAATATATGACTCCAACATGTAATGTTTTTGGCATGAAGTGACTACCCACTTCAATGTGCTTTGTTCTATCATGAAATATTGGATTTATCACAATGTGACACTTTTATTATCACAAAAGATTGGAGTACTGTTATTAATAACAACACTCATGTAGAAAAGAAGTGATCTTAAGTGGATCACTCAGCTATTGTTTCAAAAATAGCTCGATATCCTACCTCACAAATAGATCTTGCAGTGATGTCTTGCTTCCTACTACACCATTAGTGATGGTCCCAAAAGTAAATGGAAATCTATCCTTGAGTGATTGGTTGTTGGGCATCCAACTTTTCAGAAAGTAGACTCCAACAAGTTGTCTTGTCATGACCTATTTTCTTACAATACACACAAGTTTTTAAGGCTCCATTTGGTACATAGTAAAAAATTGATGGTGATGGGAAAGGGGACAATGATGGTGATAGGGAAATTGTTAAAATATGTTGCTTGGTAATATGTGCATGGTGATAGGGATAGGGATGGGGAAAACTTAAAAAATTGTTGTTTTTTGCATGGTTATAAGGATGAGGAGGTGGAGATTCTTTATTAAAACACCCTACACAAGTAGGAATCATATTAACATTTTTTTGCATATGTGCCTAAATAAGTAATGGAATCTTGAACAAAACTTCTTTCACCATGATTCACCACACTTTTCCATGGGGACAAAAACAAACCAAATTTCACCATGGATTCACCATGGAATGTTTCTCCTTCCCTATCACCTTGATAAACAAATAGTATTTTTTATTTCACCATCATTCCCCTCCCCATGATTCACCATGTAACAAATGCAGACTAAATTAGCCCCTTTTGAAGAAGACATCGGAGCAGAAATGGCCGAGATAGCCTCCTTAGAGGATAATGTTTTCATACGTGTCTCAAAGTCTATGATATCTACCAATGCATCCTCAAGACATGAAACTAGATCAAGAACAATAAGTTGGGTTCTATAGTTTGAAACTCTGAACAAAGACCAATGGTAAATTCATGTAAACATCTGTGATAAGACCAATCATGTTATTTGAATCTTCACACAATAAAGCTTTTAAATGTGGAGTAAAAGCACAGATGGATGGACTCCACAACCCTCCAAATCTCCATCATCGTTGTGAAAAATTGATGTATTGTTTGTTCTCCTTGAGATGCAGCCATAACATCATGACGTATTTGAAATACACAAGAACAAAATTTCTCAAGAAAATTGTGAGAAATGTTGCTCCATACCCGAATAGTGCAAGTCTCTCTATCCCAATAATTATGCTAGATGGCATGGTGAGATGAATTCACAATAAGTGATCTAACATGTCAATTGTGAAATTGTCATTTTATATATAGATGATTGTCTTTCTCATATGACATGTGGTTTCACTTCCTTTCATGTTGCATTGAGAATAGTCATTATTATTTCCACAATTATGGTGTTGGGAGGTTGTGTTTTCCCAAATATATGGTCCTCTAAGTTGAGGTCAAATAGAGTGATCTCGATTGCCAAAGATCGCAGAGTCCATTAGGAAGAATCTTTAGGTAATATGTCATATGGAGAGATAATATCCCTCTCCTTCCATCTTAGTTGCCATAAGATTGAGTTTTGAAGAGGAGAAGAATAAATAAAAAAGGAGAAATTATGAATGTGTGTGTAAAAATATTCGAATAACAAAAGAATAGTTGTTCTTTGATACCATAAAACTCAAAAGGTGGGTATATTTCATAGTATATGTACTACCAGGATTATGCCCCTTTATATAGGGGAGGAGACCCTGTTTACAATATGATATGAGAGCTGATTAAAAAGACAAAGAGACACAATGAATGTGTGATAGAAATAGACAATCTATCAATATAAATACATTCAATGTTAACATCTATTGACAATCAATCAATAGGTCAGTTGATAATTAATTAATATTGACATTCGAAAAAAAATGGGTAACTAACACTTTGTACTCTTTAAGGCATACCACACTGTGAATCCATATTATTAGCACCAACCCTTATTCCTATATAAAGACTAGCCCAATAAAACATACGACAACGTTCCATCTATACTTCAACAACAATATAGTCCTTTGTTATTTCGGTCCACTTTTATAACAACAAAATTCTCTAACATTAAATCTTTTTTTTTTGCAAAGTGCTAAACCCAAAACCAAATAGATATTTGATGACTAACCTAAATACTGGAACTAGATTGTATACTCTTGGTTTTATGATGTCTAGATTAGAGTCGAACCCAATTTCTACAGTCTTATATAATGCTCCAAACATAGTAATGATTAGATATGTGTCTTCTTTTTCTTTCAACCTGTCTCTCTATTTTCCTTGCATCATTTCCAACCACATTTCTAGTGATGCCTGGCTCAAAACAAATCCTAGATTTACAATGCTTCTATTTTTTGTTTTAGGTTGTTTCTAAGTGAATACACAACTTGACAACTTGAAACTCGATATTTGTTGTAAACTGAAAATATATGATCAATATTGGTTTCGTGATGTTAATTTCGAAAGCATACTTAGATTCTATAATCTTGTAGACCTATAGATTCTATAGTCTTATAGACCTACACAAATAGTATTAGAAATGAATATTACAATAATTTTGTAAATAGTTGTGGTTTTATGATTTTGTCATATGATAATGTTATTATATACATAAATTTACTTTTAAGTTTAATAACATAAATTGGTTTTGACATTTAAAATATGGAGACCCAAATCCAATATGAATTTAGGTTTCAAAGTCAAACATCAACTTCTAATCCTAGATTCACTTGAAGGTGAACGAGTCAGTACCACACAAAAAGACTTTGAAATTTGATTAGTTTTTTAAATTGTCAATAGTTTAAAACATATTTTAAGGAACCTTGTCTGAAAGGAATTATTTTGATCCTATTTAAGCGAATAATTGGATATATATGATTAGAAGTATCCTCCCCTTGTAGTTGCTTGGTGCTCACTTTTTGTAGTGAAATATCTACATGCCTAAGTCCATTATTCTATTAAAATAGATAGATATGTGTGTATCTAAACAATGCATGAAAAAATCGTAGACGAAAATGTGTACAGTGTTGTTACAGTAGCAGATTAATGAGCCAGGATTAGTTGCTCCCGCTTTCGATAGGAGTACGCTACTCCTGCTATCACATCCGTCCATGTGCAAATGCAGATGAGTAGTACCGGTTTGGATTAAATGCTACTTACACGCGGCACCATCTGTGGTAAGGAGCAGGCTGCTCCGGTCCAAACCGAGTACAGCAAATCCGCTGGCAACAATCTTAGACAACAAGTACCGACCAATTACACAGCGAAACACAGCAGGAAAAAGGGGAGAAAAAGAAGGGGCGACGCGGTAACACCCGGCCCGCCCGGTGGCATTGTCGTTGCAGATGCAATACAGAGGATAGCCTCGCCGACCGCTATCCAGCTACACGAATATCAATGCATAGGCCACGGCGAGCCAAGCCACAAGGCCGCTCAGAGCGAACGGGCGGCAAAATCCTGCCGAGCCGGACTCTGGTGCCGGCGGCATGGACGAACCGCTGGGCACATCCGGTGAAGAAGAAGACCCGCCATCCTGTGGCGAATCAGGCACCGGAGCCGCCGGAACGAAGGAACCACCAGACACCGGCGTCGGTGCGGAGGACGAGGAGGGACCGAGAGCGGCGGTGGACTCAGCCGATACGTTGATTGCCAGCACCTGGCCGGCGTCGCAGTGACCCGTGACGTTGCAGATGTAGTAGTGGGCGCCGGCCTCGGTGAGCATGATGGTGGCAGGGCTGGCGATGAACGCGGTGCCTATTGGTTCGGAGGCGTTGCAGGAACCAGGGGTTGCGCTGGCGACCCGCAAGACGTTGTGGTTATTCTTCTTGAAGTTGAACACTGCATTCCAAGCATGTCATTTAGAAAAGCGTCTGAAGGAGCTAGGCCATTAGAGAAAGAATCGAGTACGAACCGAGGAAATCTCCGACGGCGAAGGTTTTACCAGCAGCCCAGCCCGCGTAAAGGGTGGGTTCGGTGGGGATGGTCCAGTTGCTATCCCCTCCGACGATGAACTTAGCGGCATCCGCCGCTTCTGGTAAGAACAGTGAGAGGGCCCAAAACGCAGAGACCGCGACGAGGAAAAGGCGGCGGGTTGAAGCCGCTGGAAATGGGAAGAAGATGGGGAAGAACAAGGCCATCGTGTGAGGCCGGCTAACGGCTAACAATACCTGTTCTTCAGGTCGCCCGCTGCTCCAGTAACTGGCCGGTATCTTTATCATGAGGTGGACGATGTACCCGAATACAGTAGAGGAATGGGTCCAACAGTTGTGAATGCGCATCCTTAATGGCAGACGACGGTGATGGTGTTCATGATGTTCATCATGACGAGAGCAACTGTACCTAACGGGCCCAATCCATTTGACTTGTTCGACGTCATCGTCTTCGTTCTTAGCCTGGTTGTGTATGATAACTGATAAGTCGGGTCCCTGATTTTTTTTTTCAGTTTAGGGCCCGTTTGGTTGTATGGAAATCTAACACACTACAAACCAACTGCCTGATAGTTTCAATTCAATTCGTTTGGTTGCACGCGGCTGTAAAGTTTAAACGGAAAATGAATTCTCGCTTATGCACTGTTTATACTAAAAACCAAGGAAATAGAACCGCGCAGAATTTAGGGCTAGTTTGGTTACGTGTAAAATCAAGGCACACCTGGAATTTTAAAACAGGAATTCCAAAGTAATGAAAATAAACCCCTTCATTTCTGTCTGCAGATCTATTTCATCTAGTTGGTATGTTATTATTTGGTTGGATGCAGTTGTACGATAAGTTTGGCTTACGTGCTGCAATTAGTTTGTGGTGAAGTTACTCCCACATTTTTTCCTGGTATCCTTCACACGGCGAACATGTTCTCAGTTGTAGACTCTGATATTGCCTCAAGCAGGATAACACTAATGCGGTGGCCGTAATCACCAGCAGGATCGAGAAAGTGAACTGCGCCCTTTTACGGTGCGGTTCCTGTTCCATAGTTTTATACGTGGATAATGTAGCATGTGTGGTTTAAATTCCAAGTGTGGGTCTCATTTCCGCAAAACCAAACGTAACTAGTTGAAAATCTCATGCGGTTACAACACACGTTTTTAATTTCATCTCAACCAGACGGGTAGCCGCGGTTCGTTTTCTCAGCTACCTGCCAGCGTCTGTGCCAGCCCGACACCGGGACGGTCACTTGTGTATCGAGCAAAGAAGACTTGCTGTAGCAGCCTTTCCGCAACATTTGTTTCCAGGACCGGTTGGAATAGTGGTGAATAACCTCACCTAGGTAACCGGTAGATGCTTCTGCTACAAATTCATACGCAAACTGCATGGAACCAAATGATGACAGGTCAACTGAACGAAATAGATCCACACTGAACCAAACGAAATAGATACAGTTCCAATTCATGGAGATAGATTTCCTGTTTTAAAACTATTAGTTTGCATTGATTTTACATGAAACCAAACTAGCCCTTAGCTTTTTACCATTGTCATTCGCTACAGCAGCATCGTGTTTTTCATTCCGCTTCGTGGCGAAGTTCCTACTGCATAAAATCCTCTTGGGCACATTTTCTCTCTTCAACCGCATTCAACGACTTGATCAGTCAACTATATATGTGATCGTCTGACTAGTGACTAGTGTGTTTTTCATTTTTACTTAATAACTGCGCCACAAATATCATTAAACCGGTGATCAATAGCGTCAAAATCAGTAAAAAGATATCGCAAACAAAACGCTTGTCATCATAAATGAAGGAACGGGCCATTAGGGATGGTCAATTCTTGTATGAGTGCCAGTTTTTTTTTTTTTTTTTAAAATTAACTGAGGGCCAGTTTGTTTCCTTGTAAAACGAAGCCACACTAGACATTCCAACACATGACTGAAACTGCACCGTTTTTGTTTAGTTGGGAAGAAAGTTAACTCATCTACTTGGTCTGCAATCATTTGGTTGGACGTAGAATCTAATAGACCATCACGCAAAGAGGATTGTCGTGTCCAGCGAATGTGCTCTGTTTCACGGACAGAACGTGCTATCGGGAGATAACTCTAACTGATAGTAAGGAAAATGAACCGCGCCATATTGGGCGCAGTTCCAATTCTCACTTCTTCTGCATCGCCGAACCCATCATGCAGTTCGAGTTCCTACATTTCGTTTTCGTTGGAAGTACATAACACCAAAGGTTTGGAGTTTAAAAACATGTGCAGTTGCAACTGCAGTGCAACCCAACCAAATTAGCCCTTTGAGTGGAGAATGGGGATATATATAGTCTCCAATAGAGAAATAGAAATTACACGCGTGAGTATCCTGCAAGCTACATGACTATGTTTATGTGTGGGTATCCTTTAGACAACCAATAAGCATAACAAAATAAAAATGAAGAGCAACCGAGCTAGGACACGGCAAGTTACAAGACTATATTTATGTGTGTCACAATAAGGTATTTCAATAAGTGGCAACGATGAAGAGGCTAGGAGATAGAGGGTCGACATGCCAAAATTCATTGGAAATGGTGAAATTGTTCAAATGAAGTGCCTTAGTCAACATAGATAAGTGGCACAAACTATTGAAACTATGAATTTGCAACATCCAATTGTTGGGAAAATTGTATCCATGGAGACAATTTAATAGGGAACACTAACTGATGTTACCAAAGGTTTTTTTTTAATTCATGTTTGAGAATAATAAGGGGTATTTCCTTTGGTGATGTAAGTATATTGTCTCCATTTCCATGATGTAAGCATCCTCAAAATTTTTACCATATATGAAGGTTGTTTGTTCCTTGTCTATAATATGGTAAGGATGTGTTTTTGAACCTTGAGTTGAGGATCTTGGCTATGATATTAAATGAACAGTTGATAAGTTTGACAGATTGAAATAAATTGATGTTAGTGGGCCTATCCACTTTTCTATAAAATCAATGGATGTTTTTACTGAGAGTATTCAAGTGGAATATGATAATAACACCCCAAGGGACATTTCAAAGATTCTATGTAAGGTGGTCTAGATATACTATCAAAATTATAATTAAATGAATGATTGGATCCATATGAACTTGGTGGTTTGTTGGAACAAAGACTATTAAGGCTTTAGTATTTATTTTGCCCTAATTTTTTTAAAAGAGAGTGAGGGTATATGATATTGTATAAAAAAATATTCCACTTAAAATGAAAGAGAATAACGAGGTATCTCTTTAAGATTAAAATTTACCTAAAGTGTTGGGATATGTGGGGTTTATTCATTTGTCTATCATGGATGCCTTGTTCATTTCTTTGAAGGGAGTAAATATTGGATTCTCTCTCTATCTCTCTCTCTCTCTTGTATTACATATTTTGAAACCTGATATTTTTGTCCTCTTCTGTAAGTCGTGTGATTGTTTTATCTCTATTTCTAAAAGATCCCTTATTGGTAAAGGAGAGCCTCAATTTTCAACTTGTGTTTGGGTGTTGAAAGGGTTTTCTTGAATCTCTAATTTGAAACTTTTGTTGTCTCTTGTTTTTGATATCTCCCTAGAGTTTTCCATAAAGTTATTGTGTAGAAATCAAGAAGGATTGTGGTCATTAGATGTTATGGTTCATATGTTGTGATTAATTTTTTATACTTTCCATAAGGTTATTGTGTAGAGATCAAGAGGGATTGTGGTCATTAGATGCTATGGTTTATATGTTGTGAAATTGTTTGGTAAAGTCACTTTGAATTGCCCATATTCTTGCAAAACTAATCTTTTTAGGTGCCAATGATTGGTATTTCGTTGTTGTTGATGTATTCATCATAGTTTTATTTCATTTCATATCTAGATTTACATATATTGTCATATTTTTGTTATATGTTTCTAGTGAATTGTTTGACGTTTTCATAAATTTTCATGTTTTTGGTCACAATTTCAATGAAAATAGGGATATGATATCTTGATATCTTCATGATAATAAATAAGTGTGACACAAGGTAACCAAACTTCCATCACAACCCCAAAACAATAATGTTAGCAAGTAGGAATAAATGACATCTTTAGATACATAGTAGATTGACTAGTTCAACTAGTCAAACTAGACAAAACCTCATTAAGAAGCAAAATTATCAATGTGAAGTAGCTATTCGTCTAGATCGTTCAAGCCAATCGGCTAACACATTGACAAGAAATCATAGACCATCAAATTGCCAATCGATCAACTAATCCAACTAGTCAACTAAATTATATCACATGAGTTACAATAATGTTATACAAGTGGCTAACCGACCAGCTAGATAAGCCAGTTGACCGACTAGTAAAGTGTCAACCACTTTAAAGTTAAACTAGAAAATAGGCTAGTTAAAATCATTGACTGGTTGGCAAAGTGAAAAAATTGATTAGGACCTAGCAATGCTAGTCGATTGTATGAAAATGCACCACATACTCATTAAAATCAAAGAAAAAATAACCTAATATAGGCCCACTGGTGGTACAATGCAAAGAACATAAGAAAGGTGCCCCTGACACCCTTTTGACATATTACACATCAGAGACCTAGTCGTCAAACGAGGAAGATAAAATGAGTATACATAACATCTTAGAGATGGTTTGAAGACGAGAGAATCTTCATTGATTAGAGTTTCTTCTCGAAATCGATCACCCGCACCACGACCCTCTCCTCCACTCCACTCTGCCCTTGTGCTTTCCTCTCTCTATCTTTACTAACTTGCAACTTAAGCATAAGTAGTGAGTAGTTCCACCACTAGGGTGTGGTAGGTAGGCACACTTCCCTCATGATCTTGTATCTCCGTTATAAATATTGTATATAGGGGTAGAAATGGTGGGGTCTGTCTGGTCTTGAGCTATCAACTTTTTCTATATAACTAATACACATTTTGGATAAGATAAAACAACAGTCTCTAAAGCACTTCAAGAGTCCACTAGAATTATATGAAGGGCTACTGAACAATGTATAAATAGGCGTAATTCCATCTTTATGATTTAGGCTTCACATACCAATAAAGTTGATGAGGTCGACACTCTCATTAGCTTCAATCCACAATAAGGACACATGACATATTTGGGCATACCACTTCATACAAGATGGATGAGGGGGATGAGGGTGTGTCACTATAACCACCTGGTGAACAAGATAGACCAGAGAATCAATTCATGGAGCAGAAAATTCTTATCATTTGCATAACGACTTACCTTGTTTAAGCATATCCTAAACTCAATTCCAGTCTACACAATACTGCCAATGATAGTGACCAATAAGATCATTAGGTTTATCGAGTAGAAAGTGGCTAATTTCATTTGGGTCTTGCATGAAGGGAAGAACCAACACCTTTATGTGCTTTACGAAACCATATTGGCAACAAAAACTAAATGGGGGTTGGGACTTGACAATCCTAATATTGTGAAACATGCGATGCATCAACATGGTTGGTATTGGGTCAATATGGGAGAATGGATCGATGATGAAGGCTTGACATGCATACTCAAGGTGGATCTAGTTGTGATAAGAAGTCATGATCTTCTCATCTGGGAGACAAATGAGAACTACCTCTTCACAACCAAGAGTGCCAAAAGGTTCATCAGACTGTAGAATCAATCCACACACATGGAGGTGAAGAGGTGGATATGGTGCAAACACTTATGGCTCGCACGAACTATTTTGTTGGTGGCTCCTATAGAATGTTCCCCCCTTGATGACAAGATCAGACACTACAAAGTGGAGATGGTACCTAAATGTGAGTGTTGTGAATTCCCAGAGGAGGAAGAAAGGAATCACCATTTTAAACAAAGTGATACCTCTATGGTTCTATGGCTTCATGTTTTCAAGGCTATGGATCTAGATGGAGAGCCCTATAACTTCAATAACTTGAGACCCATGTTGTTCTAGTACTGGCGTGCTTCCTTATCAACTTCTTTGGTGGACTAGATTTGAGGAACACTCCCACAAATGATCTGGTAGACCCTATGTACTTACAGGTGTTTAAGAAGATACAATGGGCATAATTTCTCTACTCAAGCTGTATAAAGAAAAGCAATAGGGATCGTGAGAAGGGCGGCTAACAAAATCAAAGCCCACATCAAATACATAGATGAATGCGTAAATGACACTTGGATTCTTGGAAATGAATAGAAGGAGGAAGGTAACCAAATAGGTTAAATGGAACCCACCTAGCCCTAGGAAGAAAAAGATCAACCTAATTATTGCCAGATCAAAGAGCTCTAGAGGGGGGTGAATAGAGCTAAAAAGCACTTAAACCAAAATGATTAGACCTTCAAATTACTTCAAAAAGTAGGATTGCAAATATGAAATTTGATGTGCAACTAAAAACACATAGAAATGATAAGAGAGATTGAAGGAGATTATGAACAAGCTATGTAGAGTGGTTCCAAACTCCAAAATAGGAGAGTGTACATCTACTACCTAGAGAGGTCAAGCCCTAGCTATTGCATATTTATATTCCATTCCAAGACATACAATAAGACCTTCCTTTTATAGGGAAAGCATACCTAGCCTTCCTTTTTATGGACTAAAAGGAGCCAATAAACCTTACAAAGTCTTACCTATCCTTTGAGCTAGAGTCTTCAACCTCTACAAGGGATTACCCACTCTTACACAAGATGGACAACTTTACCAAGGAGCTCCCCACTTTCATAGGCTCTTCTTCCTTGAAGGAATTACCTACTCTCCTCAAGGATCTTTAGCCATTTTTATTAATTCACTTGCCTTCATCGAATTCATCATTTTTAAGGATTAGTTTGATTTTTCCTAGGATAAGGAGGGTGAAAACCCCTAAAGCCTCAATTCCCATTTTTTTATTCCAATCACCGCTCATTTGCTTTCTTAAATTCTAGTCTTTTCATTCATAATAGTTTTTCTTGTGCTTACAACAATCTTAATTTTCCTTGGGATAGGGAAAATTTACATTCTTGTTAAGTGCATTTTCATTCCTACATTTCTTTTCTTAGTGTTAATCATCAACCCCCAAAACTTGACTTTTACTTTCTGTTCCAAATCTAAAAAATACCAAAAATAAATAACAAGTTCTTCAAACAATTGGGATTAGATTAAACAATATTAAAAAGTTGTCCTGTGGGATTCAACCCTTTCTAAACTAGCCTTAACTGAAAAGTTAAAAAAGATTTAAACTCTAGGATTAACAATCTTAGTGGTTGGTGTACTAAGCGACACATATCATATAGCTGTCAAATCTTCTCTTTCTGAGTCCCTTTCTTAAGAGCATAGTTGGTGAAAGCTTCCCCAAGGTGAAGGAGAATGTGAAGGCTGAAGATCCTTGAGGAGAATAGGTAATTCCTTCAAGGCAAAAGACTCGATGCAAGAGGGAAGATCCTTGGCAAAGGTTTCTAGCTCATGTAAGAATGGGTAAGCCCATGTAGAGGTTGAAGACTCTAGCTCAAAGGATGGGTAAGACCTTGTAAGGTTTATTGGCTCCTTTTAGCCCTTAAACAAAAAGGTTAGGTATCCTTGTCCTATAAAATAAGGGTCTTATTGTATGTCTTATAATGGAATATAAATATGCAATGGTTGCAAAATTATAGGGCTTGACCTCTCTAGGTAGTGGATGTACACTCTCCTATTTTGGAGTTTGGAACCTCTCTACATAGCTTGTTCTTGATCACTTTTTATCTCTCTTAACCTTTCTATCTATGTTTAGTTACACATCAAATTTCATATCTACAATCCAACCTCTTGAAGCAATTTGAAGGTCTAATCAATTTGGCGTAAGTGATTTTTAGCTCTATTCACCCGCCCCCTCTAGAGCCCTTTGATCCAACAAGTGGTATCAGAGACACAATCTTCTCTGACAAGATCTCCCATGAGATGAGAAGATGGGTGACAACCTTCTAAGTTCTCTCAACTTGGAGGGCGGATTTTCTATGAGGCCTCCAATCTTGGACGACTCTACTTGCAAGGTATGAGCCGGATGGAGATGTGGCCACTTAGGATGAAGCTATATTGATGAAGGAATGATTGAATGCAAAGGCCATAAGCATCATTTATGTAGCTCTCACTCCTTCTAAGTTCAATCAAGTCTCTTCTTGGGACACAACCCATGAAATATAGAACAAACTTTGCATCACCAATGAAGGGACCAAGCAAGTCAAGGTGCCAATGGTCTACATGCTCAAAGAAATTCTTGAGAATGGCAAGATGGGCAAGAAGGAGAGAGTGGCTGAAATGTACTCAAGGCTCAACACCATCATCAATGAACTTGATTCTTTGGGCCAACCCATGGATCAAGGAACCATCAACTCTAAGATCTTTAGGTCTCTTCCTAAGAGGAGTAAATCCAAAGTGACCTCCATTGAAGAAATAAAAAGCCTTGGAGAGATAGATACCAAATAGCTCATTGGAAACCTTCAAGCTTATGGCCAAGACTTGACAAGCAAGAAAGAAAAAGAAAATCTTGAAGGGAAGGAATCATAGAAGATGAAGGAAAATGTCTTCAAAGCTCAAGTGGAGGCAATTTTTCTTCAACAACAAGTTTCTTGTCATGCTACTCCCTCCTCAAATGAATATGAAGCCTCTAGTGATCATGAAGCTAATTACTCCAAAGGGAAGCACTTCAAAGGAAATCCCTCCTCCTCCTCTTCTCTAAGGTGCTATGGGTTTGGCCAAAAAGGATACCACAAGATTGATTGCCCCAAGGCAAAGAAGTCCTACCACAAGAGCAGATCCAAGAAGAAGGAGGACTACAAGAAGGATGGCATGTACAAGAGGAAGGATAAGAAGGAAAGAAGAAGAAAATATGTAGCCCATGTCACATGAGAGGAATCTTCTTCTAGTAATTTCAACACCACTAAGGGAGAATGCCATCGCTCTCATGGCCTCAACTAATGAAGACATTGCTGAGGTAAGTGAGGCAAGTTAGGTAAGTTTAAACGAACTATATAGAGAACCCTGATTGATATGCTTAATGCTTCCCTCTCTTATTATCCTAAGTGCATATTCAAGAAGAAGAGATTAGGGAAAATCATTGATGACTTGTATGCTAAAATTGGTTTTCTTGAACAAAATGAGAAAGTTCATCTTAGTAGTTATGATTCTTTTCAAGGTGAATTTCTTGAGCTTGAGTTGTAATACAATGCCATTGAGGTAGATTGGGATTTATCTTAAGAATATGAATAGTTTTTAAGGTTGAGAACCAAACTCACCATGATGAGCTTGTTTTGATTAGAATAGAAAGTGTTAAACTTATTGCCAAGTTCAATGATATTAGACATGCTTGTGATAATGTTAAGGATGAAAAAAAAATCTATGTCAACGAGTTTACCTTGCTTTGAATTGAAAATGTTAGATTGTTGGCTAAAATTAATGATCTTTCTTCTAGACCCTTATTTCCAAGTAATGAAGTATCTAGTATAGCACTTGATAGAGATTCTGATCACACTAAAGCCCTCTGTCTAGAGGACAACCTACTTCATGCTCAAGATGATTTAGCTAGTCTTTCTTCTACTATCATAACTCTTAGTGATGATAATCACATGCTCAGAGCTTCCTTGCAAAAATTTCTCAAAGGGAAAAAGTCCCTCAATGAAGTTCTAGATCATTCTACCAAACAAAGTGGTAAAAGTGGTTCGAGATATGAGGGAGCTCCCAAAAGCAAGGGCAAGGGTAAAAAAAAAGAGTGAGGGACCTCCTATTTTCCATGGAGAGTCATCCGACTCTAAGAAACCTATGGTCTATGCACATTACAAGAGTGATGATCACTATTATACTTATCATCCTTACAAAGAGAAGGGGACCAACCCAAAGATGAAATGGATCCCCAAGCTAACTCTGAATCCCAAGGTTTGAATTGAGTACCGACATCTTCCTTTCTTGTATGTAAAAGGAAAATGGGTTGTTGATAGTGGTTGTTCCAAGCATATGAGTAGTGAGATAAGCCACTTCAACAATTTCACAAAGAAGAAAGGAGGACCAATGACCTTTGGTGACAACAACAAATGTACATTGATAGGTGAGGGTGATGTAGGTGATTCACTATTCATCAAGAATGTAATTCTTATGGATGGCCTACATCACAATTTAATTAGTGCTATCCAATTATGTGATAATGATTATCTTATTTTATTTACCTCACTTGAATGCTTTCTTCCTGATTTCCTCTCCTACAATGTTATATATAATGGAACTAGAAATGGAAACATGAATGTTATTTTTCTTGATTTTCTTAAACCTATTTATAGTAAATGCTTTATTGTTGATAAAATTGATATATCTTTGTGGAACCATAGGCTTGGTCATGTAAATATGCATCAACTGAAGAAGTTGAGCAAAAAAGAATTGGTCAAAGGACTTCCTAAATTGAACTTTGAGAAGGATGAAGAATGCCAACCTTGTACATAAGGGAAGCAAACCAAATCCTCCTTTAAATCCAAAGGAGTACTTAGTTTCAAGAGAGCTCTTAAACTTCTTCACATTGATCTATTTGGACCTATGAGAACTCAATTACTTTTTGGTAGCAAGTATTGCCTCATGATTGTCGAGGATTTCTCTCACTATACTTGGACCTTCTTCTTAGTTTCAAAAAGTAATACTCTCGGTGTTTTCTCTATTTTTGCAAATGAGTTGAAAATGAAGCATCTGACTGAATCGTCTTTATCTGTATGACCATGGGGGAGAATTTGAAAATGATATGTTTGAAAGGTTTTGTGAGGAATTTGATTACATGCACAACTTTCTTTCCCCTCATACACCTCAACAAAATGAGGTTGTAGAGAGAAAGAATAGGTCTATACAATAAAATGTCTAGGACCATGCTTCTAGAGTATGATACTCCAAAGAAGTTCTGGGCTGAAGTTGTTAGCACTTCATGCTTAATGTAAAATTGGGTTTTCATTCATCCTTCTTTAAAGAAAATCCCCTATGAGTTATGATGTGGTAGAAATCCCTCTATCGATTTCTTTCATGTTTTCAGTTGTCCTTGTTTTGTTTTAAACACCAAGGATTCTCTCAAAAAGTTTGATGCGAAATCTTACAAGGCTTTCTTTCTTGACTATAACACTACTAGTAGAGATTTTAGAGTATTTAACATTGGATTGTCTAAAGTAGAAGAATCTATCAATGTTAAATTTGTTGAAATTAACCCCTCTATCTCCAATAATATTATAAATGATGATGTTGTTGATGAGGTAATTCCTAGATTGAAAGAGATCAACATCAATGACAAAGGAAAAGAGGTGGTAGTAGATGAAGATGAGAAAGAAGAAGAAAAGAAGGATCCAACTCTGTAGTTTGCTAAGGATCATCCTAAAGAGCTCATAATAAGAAATCCTTTTGAAAGAGTGAAGACGCAGGCTACCTTCAACAAAGAACAAGTTGACAACGCCTTCATCTCATAACTAGAGCCTAAGAATGTGAAATAAGCTGTCAAGGATGACGAATGGATCCTAGCTAAGTAAGAGAAGCTAGAGCATTTTAAAAATAAAAAAGTGGTGGACCTTAGTCTTAAGACCAAATGATATGAAGATTATTGGCACCAAGTGGGTCTACCACAACAACCTAGATGAAAGGGGCAAAGTGGTAAGGAACATAGCAAGGTTAGTTGCTCAAGGTTACAATCAATAGGAAGGTATTGACTTTGATGAAAAATATGCTCCTATTGCTAGACTTGAATCTATTAGAATGTTACTTGCCTTTGCTAGCTATAAGAATTTCCTGCATTACCAAAGTGTGTTTGTAAATGGTATAATAGAGGAGGAATTCTATGTGGCTCAACCTCTCAACTTTGAACATGACAAGCTTACTAATCATGTTTATTTATTGCAAAAAGCTCTCTATGGACTCAAACAAGCCCTTAGAGCTTGGTATGAGAAATTAAAGAACTTTTTTTGAGAAATGGCTATGTCAAGGGAAAAGTTGATTCTACCCTCTTTCTTAAACACACTTCTAGCAACTTTTTGATCATTCAAATATATGTTGATGTTATCCTTTTTGGAAAAATTGATTTTGATCTTTGCAAGGAGTTTGGTTCTTTTATGCAGAGTGAGTTCAAAATGAGTATGATGGGGGAGCTTACTTTCTTCTTTAGATTCCAAATCAAGCAAATAAAGAAAGGAAACTTCATCAACTAAGGAAAGTATATAAGTGAACTCTTAAAGTGCTTTGGGATGGAGAAAACCATGCCGATGGACACCCCTATGTCAAACACTACCAAACTTGATAGAGATGAGGAAGGTGAGAAAGTATATGAGAAGCTCTATAGAGGTATGATAGGTAGCTTATTATATTTCACTGACTCTAGACCTGATATCACGTTTAGTGTTGGCTTGTGTGCTAGATTTCAATCAAGCCCTAGAAAATACCATCTAATGCAATTAATAGGATTCTAAGGTACCTAGCCAAAACCAAAAAATTTGGAAAATGGTATCTCAAGTCAAGGGACTTTACTCTTACTACTTAGAGTGATGTGGATTATGCAGTGTGCTTAATTGATAGAAAGTGCACAAGTGGGACTTGCTTCCTCGTAGTACCATGATTAGTTTCTTCGTTCTATAAAAAACAAAGCACAATGCCACTTTCAACTACTGAGGGTGAGTACTATGATGACCCGATAACAAATCAAGTCATCACCAATAATTAATTGTGGAAATACCATAAGCAGCAAAATTAACAAAAATCACTAAGAATTAAAACCATTTTGCACATAAATCCTTTTCCAAGAATTCTTAATAAACGAACCAAAACTTTATATTTATCATGATTCATATTGTACATATATTGTATTGTCCCAGCTCGAGGATAACAAGTATCAGTTTCTCCACTCAGATATATACAACAACAACATAAAACCTCAAGGTAATCAAACCAAAATCCCAAGTCATTTGTAAAAACCATTAAGAACTATCTCCCAAGGACTTGAGAGTACAAATACGACACATAGGACTTCTATATAAAAGACATGACAGATAGTACAGTCAAACCTAAGATATTACTAATGTCCTACTGATGCATTCCTCCCTTCGCAGAATGGTCTCTACCTCCTCATGCACGTCTACCTAAAAATTGTGGATCCCACGGTGTAACATCCCTGACCTGGGTTATGTGTTAACCCTAGATGATTTGCCTAATAAGGTTGAGTAGATGCTTAATATTATCTTGTGAAAAGTAATTAGGACTCAAGAGGAACTTATATTTCAATTTTAGTCCCTTTTTAAATAATGTTGAAATAATGTTTTACTTAATTTGGACTAAAGTGCAAATTACCCAAGTCGAGGGGTTAAATTGCAAATTGTACATGATAATATGTTCCTCATATGTTGAAGAATCATGATAATGAAGATGATGCAGAGGTATGGCTTGTGGTAGCCTGAGTACCAAGAAAGAGCTGATAAAGCAATGTTTGTGCATTAAAACCTAGTTTTGGTGTAATGTGCAATTTACCCAAAACCCAGGGTTCAATATGCAAATTACCAATTCAATAAGGTCCCTAATGTATATTGGAATCATGATGAGGCAATAAAATGAGAGGGGAACCTCATTAGAATCATTTTGGAGGAGAGAGAATCTTGATATTAAAATAATCAAGATTTAAGCATAATTGGAACTTTATTTCCATTTAATGCAAAAATAAATAAAATAATTGAAGGGCCTTCAACAAAAAATGAGATGGTTGAATTTTATCAAGTTTGAACACCTTTGTGCCTTGCTAGGCCACGAAAATATCCAAGGGAAGTGGATAACTCACTCACATTATTATACAAAAAAGAAATATCCACTCACTTATTGATATTAGTATTATATGATTTAAGGTGCTTGATTTGCTTTTCTTTAAATCATGGATAATTTAGAGGAATAATAGGCAAAAAATATAGCCTTGGATCCAAGGAGTTGAGGGGGAAGAGGCGGCACTATTTTTGGGATTAAATGAATTTTTATAAGGCATTTTCTCTCTCCTTGAATTTCTTATAAAAGTACCCTTTACAAGCCAAACCAAGGGCTTTTTCATTTCCATTTCTTTTCCCTTTCTTGGAAAACGACCAAGAAGCTTTGGAGTATCAGGAGTACGACTCACAACCTGTTGTTAAGCTTCTTAACCTCCTTTCACCTTGAATCCATGGTGAAAATCGAAAATCAATGCATGAATTCTTCATAACTCGATCCCCTCTTCAATTCTAACCAATTCTTTTCACTCAAAGCTTTAGGACGACCCTTGGAATAGTTAAAGGAGTTGCATCCACCATTGTTGACGTGATATTGGAGATTTGGAGCTCAATTGGAGGTGGGTTTTATAACTTGAACCCTTAATTTTATTATTGCAATCAATTCCTTATCAAATGGTGATCATTTCTACATTTCAAAAATTTAGTTTGGTTGATTGATGCAATCTCCATGGAAATCACAGAAGATTTCATGAGTTTGGAGCTTGATGATGATGACATCATCATAAGCACACACCTTCCCAAATATCTAGGGAAAACGGTTTTGAATGTTTGAGTCCAAACAGTTTCACCAAACCGTTTGGTGACCAAACAGTTTGCAAACCGTTTGGTGGTTTGGGTTCCAAACCGTTTGAGATGGTTGACCATTTGAAGATATATGCTGTGGTACTTGGATCTTGATACAATGGTTTCAATTGGTTTGATCTTGAAGGTTTCAATTGTGAATGATTCCTTAATTGCAAACCCTAATCGACTAAGTGCTGAATTTCCAATTGAATAAGTTGATGCTTTGGGTTGATTGACCCAAAATGTTTCAAAACCGTTTGGGAATCACCCAAACAGTATCAAGACCGTTTGAGGGTCACCCAAGACCATTTTGAGGTCTATGGTTGAGCATGGTTGGGTATTTGAAGATCCAAAGATACCAAGTTGAATTGCAATCAAATGCTGATTTGGTGATCAATCCAATGAACCAAACCCTAATTGGATGACTTGGATTTTAATGTTGACATGGGAAAATGGTCTCAAGACCATTTGGAGGTCATACAAACGACCTAAAGACCGTTTGGGGTCAGGTCATGTCCAATTTGGATGATGGTCCAATGGTTTTAAAGTAACTAGTTACACATTGATTAATGTTGAAGGATCATCAATTCCAAACCCTAATCCAATTGATTCAAACCCTAATTGATGACCAATTGAGGGTTAATTGGGGGTAAAATAAGTTGAAGTATGACCTATTTAACTCAATTAAAGTATGGTTATAGGTCCAATTGATGATTGGTTACATGAATTCAATGGTTTAAGGAATCAACATTGGAAACCCTAATTCAATTTGATCAGTTGAGACTATTTTTGGACCATGCGGTCTCAAGACCGTTTGGGACCAAACGATCCCAAACTGGTTGAGTTCATGCGGTTTCAAAATTTTGCTTTAGCAAATGGTTTCAAAGACTACCTTTAGCAAACGGTTTCAAGTGTGCACCTTTAGCAAACGATCTCAAGGGTTCACTTTGGAAAACGGTTTCAACCTCAACTTTACTAAACGGTTTTGAGTATTCAACCAAGACCGTTTGAGGTCTGATTGGTCAAGACCATTTGAGGTCTAAGTGACCAAGACCATTTGAGGCCTAAGTGACTAACACCTTTTGAAGTTCAAATTGATTAAACCATTTGGACACCTAATATGATCAAAGGTCAATTAGATAATTGATTATTAATGATGTAGACCAATGATGATTCTGAAGGTTAACCCTAGCTTTGTGTACTCAAGTGAGGAGTTGACCTAGATTAATCATGGATTGTTTATCACCCTAAAGAGGATGAGAGGGAGAGAGAATGGGAGAGATGATGGCTTATTTAATAAGCCCTAATTCCCTCATTATGAACAAACATGTAATCATGATTTGATCCATAATATGAGATCATGAAATCTTCATTGAAAAGATTGACGTACCTTGATCCTAAATTTGAGCAAGGTTATGTGAAACTCTAATTTAAGGGCAAAGCTCAGTGAAATCATAATCTAGGATGATGATGTAACCCTAACTTAGTATAACAATGTAAGAAGCCCTAATTTAATGTAAATTGTACATCCTAACCCTAATTTGGGTATGAGACAAGAGAAACCCTACTTGGATATGAATAGTAAACCTTAATACCTAAAATGGGGTAAATGTACAGAAAACCCTAATATAGGGTAGTGCTACTAATTCTAGGTGAAGTCCTATCACTGGGTGATGTGTTGTGAAATCTTAATTTTACATAACACTAGGTGAAACCCTGATATAGAATGATGTTATGTGAAACTCTAATGAAGAGTGAGCGTAGATGAAATTCTATATATATGTGAGATGTTAAGTGAACCTCAAAGTATAATTGTGGAAATCCTATTCCTATTAATGGAATAGTGATTCATGTATTGACAAATGTAACACCTAGAGGGGTTGATAATGGATATCCTTACATTAATAGTCCCTGACTCAAGGTTGATTTCATATCATTGGCAATGGTTGTATTTTATAAATAGATGAGCTATGACCAATACATTGTATGATGAATGTGATGATCTAGTGCATAAAGTATTAGAATGGGGAATACCCTAATACAAGCTAAGTGGATGAACTTGAGTAAGATGAAGGTGTTGATGGAAGTGATACATCAAGATATGACAGATATCACATCCAACACTCCAATTCTGATATACTTTGATATGTTATAAGTCCATTATAATTGGAATGGAGGACACATGAAATGTGTCATGTCAATTTTTACATTAAGATGTAATGCACCTTGGTGAATGTAGGCTAACATGCCTTATGGAAAGGTTAATCCAAATCAATAACTATGATGCAATCATATTATAGTAAAGATAAGAGAGAAACTCATACTTTGTGTTGATAATACATTCAATGGTGAATGATGATGATATATAAGTATGTTTGAATACTTATGATATCTATTTTGGCTTCTAGTGGTGAGAAGCAATGGAATAGGGCTGATCATTAATAATATGATCTTAAGAACCCAAGTGGTTATCTATGGAAAACCCTAATGAAGGGTGTTGATATAAAAGAGATACAATGAACCCTAAAGTGGGAATAGTGGTATTACTTAGTGTTGTATGGTACTGATGTGAAAGAGAAATCATGAATCCCTAAAAAAGGAATAGTGATATTACTTAGTGTTGTATGATATTGATATGAAAGCATTATAATTGTTATCATGAATACTAATCATGCAGAAATGATGAGATGAAGAGCATAGCCAAGTATGGGCTATGATGCTTTATTTATTGAGAATGTTTTATAGGCTTTATAAGCATTCATATGCTTTGTGTAGTAAGAATCATTGAACTTTGTGTACTATGTACAATACTTTGTGTAACAAGAATCATAATGTCCTTGGTCAGATGACCTGAAGGTATGAAGTTACCTAATAAGTGGTAACAAATATTCTATGATGAGTTAAGGGTTCAAATACCCATATTCTATAATCATGTTGATGAACTTGTTAAGGGAATGGAAATGTACTTGATGAGTTGAGAGATTAAGATCCCAATACTTTGTGAAAAGAGTATGGCTACAGGCCATGACTCCAAAATGACAATCCCAGGCATTAGATATATGATCTAAGCCTGAAGAGAGTTAATGTTGTGGTAATGATTCTATAGTGAATAAATGTTATACATGTTCTTCATATTCCTTAATGGATAAGTGACATGTTGCTCTTTCAAGTTATAACTACAATGTTTTAGATAAGAATAATATTCTAATCTGTTAGACATTGAGTTAATTGCTGTCAAACAAATATGATTCCTCTGTTCATATTTACCTTCTTAAGCTGCAATAATAATGTTACTGGCGGAGAGTTATATCTCTCGCTGGGGTAATTTACATTTGTCTCACCCCCGTGGGAACTACATTTTTAGGTGGACGAGGATGAGGAGGCAGGAATCCTTCAATAGGTGAAGGACAACAACAACAGCAGTAGGGACAGCAGTGAAGTCTCAGGTGGAGACACTGGCTTTTATGCCTTGTGTAGATGTAAATATAGTCCTATGTGTCATTTCTGTACTCTCAGGTCCTCGGAGTAGTAGTTAGTGCTTTCGAGATTTTGGCTCAGTGCCTCGAAATTTTCATATTGCCTGTGCTTAGTTTAATAGGGTAGCTGATACTTGTAATTCACAAAAAGAGATGATACAAGTTATGTACTTTTGAAAACAGAATGTAAATGTGTTACTTTTTTTCTATGTGAGAAAGTTTTCATTGATGAGCCTCTTGGTAAAAATGTTTTAATTTTTAGTGATTTTCAGTAATCCACTTCTTAGTGAACGCTTCCGCATTAGTTAATCTTGTGTTTTGTAAGTTGGATGTCACAATTTAGTGGTATCAGAGCTCTAGGTTCGTTGAGTCTACAGAGACATAGGACAAAGGTTGTAGAGTCTGTTCTAAGTGTCTTCCAGTTTATCTGATAGTATCTTCTGCTCACATAGGAGAAGGAGAGCTTGAAGATGTCTGGACCACATGAAGAACATACTGCTGAGGGCAGCGCTGCTGCACCAGGAGGTGGTGCAAGAGACCAGAATAGGGAAGGGCATGTACCTAAATAGTCCCAGATTGACCCAGTTGTGATAGAAAACCGAGCTCTCCATGCTCTATTTGAGAAATTCCTGACAGCCATGACACATATGGCAGATAGGATGCCACCACCTGCACCCAGGGCACCAACCCACCATGAGGGTTATGGAGCCGGTAAGACTTTTGAGAGACTTCACCGGGTGGGAGCCATAGATTATGCTGGTACATCTGATCCAGCAGATGCTGATTTGTGATTAATAGAGCGGAAAAGGCTTTCAGGATCCTTGATATTCCTAAAGATGAAAAGGTAAGACATGTTGTGTACCTCCTAAAAGGGAGTGCTGGTCATTGGTGGATGATAGAGGAAGATAAGAGACCAGGTGAAGAATTTGGATGGGAGGTATTCCGACGAGAGTTCATCAGTAGATACTTCCCTAGAACGTATCTAGACAAGAAGATCTCTCAATTTGAGAGGATCAAACAAGGACAAATGAACGTTAGAGAGTATGAAGCTAAGTTCATGGAACTGTTGAGGTTTTGTCCGCAAATGGCAGTTAATGATGAGGAAAGAATTCGACATTTTGAGAAGGGTTTGAACGCTGAATTGACCACTCCTGTGTCTACTTTAGAGAACAGGGAGAGGTTTGCCACCTTTTTGGAGTCGGTAAGGAGGATAGAGAGGTTTGAAATTGAGAAACGACAGACTAGTGGCAAGAAGGTGTCCACTCAGTCTCAAGGACAAAGGTCTAAAAGTTTTAAGAAGCTGAGATTTTCTGCATCGGTAGCATCATCGAGATTCCATGCCCAGGCACAATGGATGTCAAGTAGGGGTAGGGATCATAGTAATGTTCCAAATAGATCCTCCGACATATCATCAACATCAGTGACTGGATCTCACATGCACTTTGCACCTAGGATCTGTTATCAATGTAGACAACTGGGACATCTGGCAAAGGATTGTCCAGACAGGAATTCAATGATGACTCAACCCTAGGGGCAGAGTCAACAAGGCTCACAAATGTGGCAATTTTCTAGTAATAATAGAGGACATGGACAGACATCCCAGATAGGTAAGATGAAATAGTTTTGTTTTGATATTTCATATCATGATTCTATGTGTTAAAAAGAAGAGAGTAGTTGTTTTTGAGCTTCCTTTGATTAGTCCTATAAGGATACAAGGGAGATGAGAACTTACATCTCACTAAGTGTTCCTTAAAATGCTTTATAATATCCCTCATCTGTGTGTTAAAAGATGAGATATATAAGTAATGCTTGAAGAAAATTCAAGAATGAAAAATCATGTGTGTATAATGATATGAAAAGTGAGAAATATGATAGCAAATAAAGTGCATACTACCTAATCCCACAATACTTGTATACCCTGGCCAGGTATATGATTATTGAAGATAAGGCAAGTATGAAACTCTTAGATTGTTATCTTTTTTATTACTCTGATCAAGTAGTCATTTTGAAACAATCTAGAGAGTATAATGAAATTAAATAGGAAGAGCTAAGTGAACTTTCTCAGTGAAATTTTCCAAATAAATTTCTCAGTGAACTTCCTTAGTGAATTTTTCCCAAAACAAATTACTTAGTGAACATTCTCAGTGAACTTCCTCAGTGAATTTTTCCAAAACAAATTACTTAGTGAACTTCCTCAGTGATTTTTTCCAAAATAAATTACTTTGTGAACATTCTCAGTGAATTTTTCCAAAACAAATTACTTAGTGAACATTCTCAATGAACTTCCTCAGTGAATTTTTCCAAAACAAATTACTTAGTGAACATTCTCAGTGAACTTCCTCAGTGAATTTTTCCAAAACAAATTACTTAGTGAACATTCTCAGTGAACTTCCTCAGTGAATTTTTCCCAAAATAAATTACTTAGTGAACATTCTCAGTGAACTTCCTCAGTGAATTTTTCCAAAACAAATTACTTAGTGAACATTCTCAGTGAACTTCCTCAGTGAATTTTTCCAAAACAAATTACTTAGTGAACATTCTCAGTGAACTTCCTCAGTGAATTTTTCCAAAACAAATTACTTAGTGAACATTCTTAGTGAACTTCCTCAGTGAATTTTTCCAAAACAAATTACTTAGTGAACATTCTCAGTGAATTATTCCAAAATAAATTACTTAGTGAACATTCTTAGTGAACATTCTCAGTGAACTTTCTCAGTGAATTTTCTCAAATAAATTACTTAGTGAACTTTCTCAGTGAACTTTCCCAATTAAAGTGCGAAGTGAACTTTCCCAAACAAATAAAGGGTTGCTGAATGAATTACCTCTGTTAAATATATATATTTCTCTTTTGGTAAATATTCTTGGGTAATGATAGAAGTATGTTCTTTTATGCTTTTCCTTTCAATAATATGAACATCATTTGTTAGGGGTTTATTCTTTACATAAACATAAATATTGATAAGGTTGAATTAATGAAAGGAACCTTGTGTGAACTACATATTTATGGTATCTACATAACATTAAGAAGTTAGGTGGAGATTTGAGGGCATGATTAATGAATAATCTATCCCTCCTTTTCCTGGGATTTCGGGGACGAAATCCTTGTTAGGGTTTATAATTTGTAACATCCCTAACCTGGGTTATGTGTTAACCCTAGATGATTTTCCTAATAAGTTTGAGTAGATGCTTAATTTTATCTTGTGAAAAGTAATTAGGACTCAAGAGGAACTTATATTTCAATTTTAGTCCCTTTTTGAATAATGTTTTACTTAATTTGGACTAAAGTGCAAATTAACCAAGTCGAGAGGTTAAATTGAAAATTGTACATGATAATATGTTCCTCATATGTTGAAGCATAATGAGAATGAATATGATGTAGAGGTATCGCTTGTGGTATCCTGAGTACCTAGAAAGAGCTGATAAATCAATGTTTGTGCATTAAAACCTAGTTTTGGTGTAATGTGCAATTTACCCAAAACCCAGGGTTCAATATGCAAATTACCAATTCAATAAGGTCCCTAATGTATCTGGGAATCATGATGAGGCAAGAAAATGAGAGGGGTGCCTCATTAGAATCATTTTGGAGGAGAGAGAATCTTGATATTAAAATAATCAAGATTTAAGCATAATTGGAACTTTATTTCCATTTAATGCAAAAATAAATAAAATAATTTAAAGGCCTTCAACCAAAAACGAGATAGTTGAATTTGCTCAAGTGTGAACACCTTTGTGCCTTTCTAGGCCACGAAAATATCCAAGGGAAGTGGATAACTCACTCACATTATTATAAAAAAAAGAAATATCCACTCACTTATGGATATTAGTATTATATGATTTAAGGTGCTTGATTTTCTTTTCTTTAAATCATGGATAATTGAGAGGAATAAGAGGAAAACAAGATAGCCTCGGATCCAAGGAGTTGAGGGGGAAGAGGTGGCACTATTTTTGGGATTAAATGAATTTTTATAAGGCATTTTCTCTCTCCTTGAATTTCTTATAAAAGTACCCTTTACAAGACAAACCAAGGGCTTTTTCGTTTCCATTTCTTTTCCCTTTCTTGGAAAACGACCAAGGAGATTTGGAGGATCAGGAGGATGACTCTCAACCTGTTGGTAAGCTTCTTAACCTCCTTTCACCTTGAATCCATGGTGAAAATCAAAAATCAATGCATGAATTCTTCATAACTCGATCCCCTCTTCAATTCTAACCAATTCTTTTCACTCAAAGCTTGAGGACGACCCTTGGAATAGTGAAAGGAGTTGCATTCACCATTTTTGATGTGAGCTTGGAGATTTGGAGCTCAATTGGAGGCGGGTTTTATAACTTGAACCCTTAATTTTATTATTGCAATCAATTCCTTATCAAATGGTGATCATTTCTACATTTCCGAAATTTAGTTTAGTTGATTGATCCAATCTCCATGAAAATCACAGAAGATTTTGTGAGTTTGGATCTTGATGATGATGACATCATCATAAGCACACACCTCCCCAAATATCTAGGGCAAACAGTTTCAATGTTTGAGTCCAAACGGTTTCACCAAACCGTTTGGTGGTTTGGGTTTCAAACCGTTTGAGATGGTTGACCGTTTGAAGATATATGCTGTGGTACTTGGATCTTGATCCAATGGTTTCAATTGGTTTGATCTTGAAGGTTTCAATTGTGAATGATTCCTTAATTGCAAACCCTAATCAACTAAGTGCTAAATTTCCAATTGAATAAGTTGATGCTTTGGGTTGATTGACCCAAACGGTTTGAAAACCATTTGGGAATCACCCAAACGGTCTCAAGACCATTTGAGAGTCACCCAAGACCGTTTGGAGGTCTAGGGTTGAGCATGGTTGGGTATTTGAAGATCCAAAGATACCAAGTTGAATTGTAATCAAATGCTGATTTGGTGATCAATCCCATGAACCAAACCCTAATTGGATGACTTGGATTTTTATGTTGACATGGGAAAACGGTCTCAAGACCATTTGGAGGTCATGCAAATGACCTCAATACCGTTTGGGATCAGGTCATGTCCAATTTGGATGATGGTCCATTAGTTTTAAAGTAACTAGTTACACATTGATTAATGTTGAAGGATCATCGATTCCAAACCCTAATCCAATTGATTCAAACCCTAATTGATGACCAATTGAGGGTTAATTGAGGGTCAAATCAGTTGAAGGATGAACTATTTAACTCAATTAAAGTATGGTGATAGGTCCAATTGATGATTGGTTACATGAATTCAATGGTTGAAGGAATCAACATTGGAAATCCTAATTCAATTTGATTAGTTGAGACTATTTTTGGTCCATGCGGTTTTGAGGAGGTTTGGACCAAACGGTCTCAAGACTGTTTGAGTCCAAATAGTCTCAAGACCGTTTGGGACCAAACGATCCCAAACCGGTTGAGTTCATGCGGTTTCAAAATTTTTCTTTAGCAAACGGTTTCAAAGACTACCTTTAGCAAACAGTTTCAAGTGTGCACCTTTAGCAAACGATCTCAAGGGTTCACTTTGGCAAATAGTTTCAACCTCAACTTTACTAAATGGTTTTGAGTATTCAACCAAGACCGTTTGAGGTCTGATTGGTCAAGACCATTTGAGGTCTAAGTGACCAATACCATTTGAGGCCTACGTGACTAAGACCTTTTGAAGTTCAAATTGGTTAAACCATTTGGACACCTAATATGATCAAATGCCAATTAGATAATTGATTATTAATGATGTAGACCAATGATGATTATGAAGGTTAACCCTAGCTTTGTGTACTCAAGTGAAGAGTTGACCTAAATTAATCCTGTATTGTTTATCACCCTAAAGAGGATGAGTGGGAGAGAGAATGGGAGAGATGATGGCTTATTTAATAAGCCCTAATTCCCTCATTATGAAAAAACATGTAATCAGTATTTGATCCATAATATGAGATCATGAAATCTTCATTGAAAAGATTGATGTACCTTGATCCTAAATTAGAGCAAGGTTATGTGAAACTCTAATTTAAGGGCAAAGCTAAGGGAAATCATAATCTAGGGTGATCATGTAACCCTAACTTAGTATAACAATGTAAGAAGCCCTAATTTAATGGAAATTGTACATCCTAACCCTAATTTGGGTATGAGACAAGAGAAAACCTACTTGAATGTGAATAGAAAACCTTAATCCCTAAAATGGGGTAAATGTGCAGAAAACCCTAATATAGGGTAGTGCTACTAATTCTAGGTGAAATCCTATCACTGGGTGATGTGTTGTGAAATCTTAATTTCACATAATACTAGGTGAAACCCTGATATAGAATGATGTTATGTGAAACTCTAATGAAGAGTGAGCCTAGGTGAAATTCTATATATATGTGAGATGCTAAGTGAACCTCAAAGTATAATTGTGGAAATCATATTCCTATTAATGGAATAGTGATTCATGTATTGACAAATGTAACACCTAGAGGGGTTGATAATAGATATCCTTACATTAATAGTCCCTGACCTAAGGGTGAGTTCATATCATTGGCAATGGTTGTATTTTCTAAATAGATGAGCTATGACCAATACATTGTATGATGAATGTGATGATCTAGTGCATAAAGTATTAGAATGGGGAATACCCTAATACAAGCTAAGTGGATGAACTCGAGTAAGATGAAGGTGTTGAGGGAAGTGATACATCAAGATATGACAGATATCACATCCAACACTCCAATTCTGATATACCTTGATATGTTATAAGTCTATTATAATTGGAATGGATGACACATGAAATGTGTCATGTTAGTTGTTACAATAAGATGTAATGCACCTTGGTGAATGTAGGCTAACATGCCTTATGGAAAGGTTAATCCAAATCAATAACTATGATGCAATCATATTATAGTAAAGATAAGTGAAACTCATACTTTGTGTTGATAATACATTCAATGATGAATGATGATGATATATAAGTATGTTTGAATACTTATGATATCTATTTTGCCTTCTAGTTGTGAGAAGCAATGGAATAGGGCTGATAATTAATAATATGATCTTAATAACCCAAGTGGTTATCTATGGAAAACCCTAATGAAGGGTGCTGATATAAAAGAGATACCAGGAACCCTAAAGAGGGAATAGTGGTATTACTTAGTGTTGTATGGTACTGATGTGAAAGAGAAATCATGAATCCCTAAAAAAGGAATAGTGATATTACTCAGTGTTGTATGATATTGATATGAAAGCATTATAATTGTTATCATGAATACTAATCATCCAGAAATGATGAGATGAAGAGCATAGCCAGGTATGGGCTATGATGCTTTATTTATTGAGAATGTTTTATAGGCTTTATAAGCCTTCATATGCTTTGTGTAGTAAGAATCATTGAACTTTGTGTACTATGTACAATACTCTATGCAACAAGAATCATAATGTCCTTGGTAAGATGACCTGAAGGTATAAAGTTACCTAATAAGTGGTAACAAGTATTCTATGATGAGTTAAGGGTTCAAATACCCATATTCTATAATCATGTTGATGAACTTGTTAAGGGAATGGAAATGCACTTGATGAGTTGAGAGATTAAGATCCCAATACTTTGTGAAAAGAGTATGGCTACAGGCCATGACTCCACAATGACAATGCCAGACATTAGATATATGATCTAAGTCTGAAGAGAGTTAATGTTGTGGTAATGATTCTATAGTGAATAAATGTTATACATGTTCTTCATATTCCTTAATGGATAAGTGACATGTTTCTCTTTTAAGTTATAACTGTAATGTTTTAGATAAGAATAATATTCTAATATGTTAGACATTGAGTTAACTGCTGTCAAACAAATATGATTCCTCTATTCATATTTACCTTCTTAAGCTACAATAATAATGTTACAGGCGGAGAGTTATATCTCTCGCTGGGGCAATTTACAATTGTCTCACCCCCATGGGAACTACATTTTTAAGTGGACGAGGACGAGGAGGCAGGAATTCTTCAATAGGTGAAGGACAACAACAGCAGCAGCAGGGACAGTAGTGAAGTCTCAGGTGGAGACACTGGGTGTTATGCCTTGTATAGATGTGAATAGAGTCCTATGTGTCGTCTCTGTACTCTTAGGTCCTCGGAGTAGTAGTTAGTTCTTTCGAGATTTTGGCTTAGTGCCTCGAAATTTTCATATCTCATGTGCTTAGTTTAACAGGGTAGCTGATACTTGTAATTCACAGAAAGAGATGATACAAGTTATGTACTTTTGAAAACAGAATGTAAATGTGTTACTTTTGTTCTATGTGAGAAAGTTTTCATTGATGGGCCTCTTGGTAAAAAGGTTTTAATTTTTAGTGATTTTCGGTAATCCGCTTCTTAGTGAACGCTTCCGCATTAGTTAATCTTGTGTTTTGTATGTTGGATGTCACAATTTAGTGGTATCAGAGCTCTAGGTTCACTGAGTCTACAGAGACATAGGACTAAGGTTGTAGAGTCTATTCTAAGTGTCTTCTAGTTTATCTAATAGTATCTTCTGCTCACATAGGAGAAGGAGAACTTGAAGATGTCTGGACCACATGAAGAACATGCTACTGAGGGCAGCGCTGCTGCACCAGGAGGTGGTGCAAGAGACCAGAATAGGGAAGGGCCTGTACCTGAACAGCCCCAGATTGACCCAGCTGTGATAGAAAACCCAGCTCTCCATGCTCTATTTGAGAAATTCCTGACAGCCATGACACATATGGCAGACAGGATGCCACCACCTGCACCCAGGGCACCAACCCACCATGAGGGTTATGGAGTCGGCAAGACTTTTGAGAGACTTCACCGGGTGGGAGCCATAGATTATGCTGGTACATCTGATCCAGCAGATGCTGATTTGTGGTTAACAGAGCTGGAAAAGGCTTTCAGGATCCTTGATATTCCTGAAGCTGAAAAGGTAAGACATGTTGTGTACCTCCTAAAAGGGAGTGTTGGTCATTGGTGGATGATAGAGGAAGATAAGAGACCAGGTGAAGAATTTGGATGGGAGGTATTCCGACGAGAGTTCATCAGTAGATACTTCCCTAAAACGTATCTAGACGAGAAGATCTCTCAGTTTGAGAGGATGAAACAAGGACAGATGAATGTTAGCGAGTATGAAGCTAAGTTCAATTTGAGATGATTAAATAACTTGTCACCTCTTACTAGGCATCAACTATTCACATGGCTCACACGGCTCTTTAAACATCTTATCACTAATAAATATCTTCTTAGGTCATCAGACCACATAAACATTATACTTGTTGTACAAATAATCCACATAGCTCATGCAATAATGGAAATACAACCTTTCTGTTGTTAGGGTTAGGGTTTCCCTTTATAACCGAATAGGGTTTCAAGTTTACATTATCAATCTAAACCCTAATTCATTTCTCTATACATTTAGGAGCATACATTGATATCATAAGTATTCAATCATACTTATTTATTCTGCATCACTTATCATTAAATGATTATCAACACAAAGTATGAGTTTCTCTCTCACCCTCACTAGGATATTAATTAAATCCTACTTTATTATCTTGGCTTAACCCCTTTCTTAAGGTATGTTAGCCTTCACTAATCAAAGTACATTCAACCCATTACATCTTAATGTAAAAATTGTCATGACATACTCCATGTGTTATTCATCCAAGTATGTTGGATTTGAAGTGCATCAAGGTGTATCAATCTTGAAGTGTTGGATGTGATATTTGTCATGCCTTGGTGTTATCACTTCCCATATTACTTTGAACTTACTTAAGTTCATCATCTTATCTTGTATTAGGGTATTTCCCATCCTAATACTTTATGCACTAACTCATCACATTTACCTTGTAGTGTATTGGTCATAAGTCACAAAGTTAAATTACTCATCTATCATCAAGTAATATGAACTCATCTCGGGTTATGCCATTATTGATATAGGTTTGAACATTATCAAATACTTTAGGTATTTCACCTAACAACCACACCATGACTTGGTATTACACTCATTACTCCTAAGAGCATCTTGTCCTCACCTTTACAAGGTGTATCGGGTTGAATCATGTATCTCAAGTTAAACACATGTATTGGGTTAGCTGTATATCGATCTAGGCATCATTGTTGGCTAAATTGACATTATGATAAATCCCTTTGTTTCGATGATGACAAACATTTCATTCTTGTTGATCTAACGTGCTACTTGAGTGTTGCAGGAATGAGGTGGATGACAAAGTACTAGGGAATCTATATGCTTGAATGCTTGTCAATTTCATGAAATGTAATCAATTGTAAACTTGTACAAATATATAATGTACAAGTACTTAGACTTCATGTAAATCAAGCATTAGATCTTCCCTAGTCAATCACTATACTTAGATAGATCATCCCCTTCAATAGAGTCACATATGCACACTCATACATACACTTAGCACTTTATTTGAAATATTGAAACAGGGTCAATCTCGGTCGACAAAATCCTCGACCGAGACACTCTCGGTCGACAAGCTTCTCGACCGAGAAAGACCCAGGTAGCCGTTAGACACAGCTGACAAGGTAGTTGGCAGTTGGAGATGAACGTTGCAAATACTTGATCCAGAGAGCCTGTCGGTCGATAAAACTTCGACCGAGTAGGTGTCCCGGTCGACAATTTCTCGACCGAGATGGACTCTGACAGCAACTGCAGAATTAATTAAACTAGCTGTTGTTAAATCAACTAGTGGATACCTAACGGCTAATTGAGCACTTGGAACCCCCTAGAAAGTATCTAGAATGTCTTTAAGCATCCATAGGCCATTCCTATAAATAGGACAAGCCATAGGACACCTAAAATACACTTGTGCATATACTTGAGCTTACACTTACATTTGGCAATCTGTTTTGAGCAATTGAGCAACACTAGCATTGTTTATTCTTTTCCCTTGCTCCAAATTTCGTGTCCTATAGGCTAGCATCTCCTATCCACTAAACCTACATTCCAATATTCATTGGTTAGGATATCTATATGCTTGATATAGGCAAATCAAGCCTTGAGCTACAAGTGGTATTGTAATTTCTGTTTTTCCTTCTTGTTACCTGTTATCTTTTGTATTCTCCTTGCTACTCCTAGGGTTGGAGGCTGCAGATTGGAGAAGGTTCTTCTCGGTGGAGAAGGTGGACTTTGGACTACTTCAAGAAGGTTGTTGTAACGGGAAGCTACTTCAAGAGGAAGGCTACTTCGAGAGGGAGCTTGAAGTTACTTCAAGAAGGCTGCTTCAAAGTTGGTGCAACTACTTCTAGGTGAAGGCTGTTCGAAGGGTTTGGTGAAAGAATTGTAATTTTATGTAAAGTCCTTGCGAGGTAATAAAATTTGATTCTTTCAAAATCCCGATTGGGTAAGCAACCGGGTAGTGGATTGACTGTCTTAGTATTTGCTAAGGTTGGAACCACTCTAAATCCTTGTCCCCTTGTCCAATATTTTTGTGGTTGGTTGTTTGAGTTAAATAATTGTTAAATTAACTTTAAAACCCTATTCACCCCCTCTAGTGGTTTTTCAATTGGTATCAGAGCAGGCTTCAAGGAACTCTAACCAAGTCTTGAAGAATGGGTGACGGGTTGCTCAACAACCTCAACCTTGAAGGGACACTTGTGGCTAGACCTCCGGCATTCGATGGAACTAACTACACCTACTGGAAAAGAAGGATGAAATTTTATTTCCAAGGGATTAGTTGGGATCTATGGAGGATGGTGTCAACCCCCTATGAGCTACCTCAAATGGAATATGCAGCTTGGGACACCAATACGATAAAATCGGCTCAAATGAATGCAAAGGCTGTAAGTATTCTTTATTGTTCAATTTCAGTAGGAGAATTTAATAGAATATCAAATTGTGAAACAACCTATGAAATATGGCATAGACTTTCTATAACTTATGAAGGGACAGTTCAAGTTAAGAATTCCAAAGTTAGTATGCTTAAACAAAAGTTTGAACATTTCCGTATGGATCCAAATGAATCTAATAGTGAAATGTATGCAAAATTCTCTTCTATTGTAAATGGTTTAAATGCTTTAGGTAAAGTTGTTCTTGAGGAAGATCAGGTATCAAAGATTCTTAGATCACTTCCTCCCAAATACAAGCCCAAGGTGATGGCCATTGAAGAAGCAAATGACCTCACCCGACTAAAGATGGAACAACTCATTGGCAACCTAGAAGCTCATGAGGCAACGTTAGAAGAGGAAGAAAGAAGAGAACGTGAACTTCAACAAGGGAAAAAGAAGAACATTGCATTCAAAGCATCAACCAAGGACAATCATGACACAAGTGAAGATGATAGTGAAGAAGAAACTCTCATTGTAAATGGTAAGCAATATAAAAGTTTTAAAACTAATAAAAATCCTAGTGTTTCTTCTTCCAGGTGCTTTGAATGTGGCAAGAAGGGACACATGAAAGGTGATTGTCCAAAACTCAAGAAAGGGAAGAAATCATCTCACAAAAAGAAAGAAAAAGCATATAAAGCTGCATGGGATGATTCAAGTGATGATAGTGATGATGGAAAAGAAGAAGTAGAATGCCTCATTGCTACAACAAATGAAGAAGAAGAGGTAAGTCTTTTTGATCTACCAAAAGAAGATCTAATTGCTAGTCTTCAAGACACTCATGAGAAATATATTGAGTGCAAAAAGAAACTTAAGAAATCAAATAAAGTAAATAATGATTAAAATGCTAAACTTCTTGCTCTTGCATCTGAAAATGAAGATCTCAAAAAGACAAATGAAGATTATGATCTTAAGTTAAAATCTGTAGAAGCTAATTGCAATCTTCTTTCCTTAGAAAAGTTAAACTTGCAAACTCAAGTGAATGATCTTCAGAAACAACCTATTCTATGTTCACACTTAGATTATGATGAGGTTGTCAAAGAAAGAAACTCTCTAGTATCTGATTTAGATCAAGCAAAGAAAGATATAAACAAGAAGATGAATGATATTGCTAAGTTACAAAGAAATATAAATGAGTTAAGAGGAAATGACATGCTTGAAAATATTTTGAAAATTTCCTCTAGTTATAATAGAAGAAGAGGATTAGGATATGATCCAAAGAGAAATCAACCTAAAAGAGCTAAAGCATCCAAGACTAAGACTATGTTTGTACCTAGGAACACAATTCCTATAAAGAGAAATGAAGTTAACTCCATTAGTTGTCATTATTACATGCGTCTTGGACATTATTCATTTTCATGCCCATATAAGAAAAAGAATGATGATTTAGCTTGGATTCCTAAAACTTAGAAGATTAAATTTAACTAGTTGAGATTTGACCTAAACTGATTCTTGATATACAAATGTCATATCTCAACATAATCGAGCTCTAACTTGCATAATTTTGTTTTACTTGGAAGTAATTAACAGTTCTGAAAACATTCCAGAAACCTTATCGGTCGAGAAACTGTCGACCGAGAGAACAGTCGGTTGAGAAATTGTCGAACGAGCAGGTCACTGATTTCCAGTCTACAATAAATCTGCTGAATATGTTTTCAATTGATCAAATTGCTATCTATTTGTTGTTAATGACTGTTTGTACATGCAAAACAAAGTATAAATTCTAGAAACCATCCTTGAAAACTTATATAAGATTAATTTGGTTTATTCTCTAAATGGTTTAAGTTAAAACTGAAAATTATGAATTATGTTGATTTAAGTCAAATTACTGCCTTCATAGTCTATTCTAAGTATTCTTTGATTTATTCACATAGAAACCATATGTTGAATTTCATGTTGTTACTGTTTTATCATTACATCATGGATATGCTTTCACCATTTCATTATTCAATTTTCTACATATAAAGATGATGCTTGTTGCATAAAAATAAAACTCTATGGCACAAAAAGATAATGATTATTGCATGAATGATCCTTGATGATACATAGGAAAGCAAAATGATTTGTTGTTGATATATTCCTTATAACTTCAATGCTTGCTCTTCTAAAACAAATAGTCGTAACACATAAGATATTAATACAAATTCCTTAATTGGTATCTTTAAAGACTTGAGCTATTAATCGTGCTTTCAAGGATATATATTTTTTGAAAATAAGGGTACAAGAAGAAATAGAATTTGATATTTATGTACCTACAACAAATCCTATCAAGGACAAACATCTTCATATTGAGTATAACTCAAAATGCTTCATATTGAGTTTCATGTATACATTACACTTCACATATGAGTGCTCAAATTGGAAATCTGCAAAATTGCCTCTTGGTTGAAATCAAGTTTGACCAAGGGGCGCTATGGTCGTAGTCAAGGGCGACCTAAAATAAGCTTGACACAATGCTTAATTGGACATCATTTTACTGCACTTAATCTTAGTATCTTGATTCAAAATATGTTTATCATATTGAAAACATGAAGCTCTATTAAAAGGTCAAAATCAAATCTTAAAAATCAATTTGTGACCTTAGAATACTCAAATTATAAGATTAAGGGGGAGCTCACACAAACAAATTTGATTGAGAAGCTTACAAAAAATTGTAAACATCATTTGAAGCCTATTATGACCTTAGTATTTTTACTTTTGGTTATGAAGAAATCTACAAATTTCATATATCTTGTTCTTAAAGGAATTCTCTATAATAAATCAGGGCTTAACATCCCGTGCATTTGGTTAGAGACATTTTTCATGAACTCTAAGATTAAAGGACTCTCATTTCATTTTCAGGGCTTAACATCCCTTGCAAAATAGATGAGAAATCAATATGCATCCATCATAAGCTTAAAGGATTCTCATATCATTTTCAGGGCTTAACATCCCTTGTAAAATGGGTGAGAAATCAATACAAATGCCATGAACTTAAAAGGAACTCATATCATTTCAAGGCTTAACATCCTTTGCAAATGATTGAGAAATACATTATGGCTAACTTCGAAAATAAATGACTTACATAAATCCCTTGATTTTAATTGAATATCTCTTTTAGGGGGAGCATAGCATAAAGTTAAGGGGGAGACATAAAAGTCATACACAATGATTTTCTTGGATATCTTTTTGAAATGCCAAAGGGGGAGAAATAATATAAAATCAAAAACATAAAATAGAATGAGTTTCATAATATCTCAGCCAACACCCACTTGCAAAACAAAAATGGCTACAAAAGGTAATCTTCAGGTATGAAACTCACATGCTTTATATTTCATTATTTTATATTTAGGAAATGTTTGTCATCTTCAAAAAGGGGGAGATTGTTGGCTAAATTGACATTATGATAAATCCCTTTGTTTCGATGATGACAAACATTTCATTCTTGTTGATCTAACGTGCTACTTGAGTGTTGCAGGAATGAGGTGGATGACAAAGTACTAGGGAATCTATATGCTTGAATGCTTGTCAATTTCATGAAATGTAATCAATTGTAAACTTGTACAAATATATAATGTACAAGTACTTAGACTTCATGTAAATCAAGCATTAGATCTTCCCTAGTCAATCACTACACTTAGATAGATCATCCCCTTCAATAGTGTCACATATGAACACTCATACATACACTTAGCACTTTATTTGAAACATTGAAACAGGGTCAATCTCGATCGACAAAATCCTCGACCGAGACACTCTCGGTCGACAAGCTTCTCGACCGAGAAAGACCCAGGTAGCCGTTAGACACAGATGACAAGGTAGTTGGCAGTTGGAGATGAACGTTGCAAATACTTGATCCAGAGAGCCTGTCGGTTGACAAAACTTCGACCGAGTAGGTGTCCCGGTCGACAATTTCTCGACCGAGATGGACTCTGACAGCAACTGCAAAATTAATTAAACTAGCCATTGTTAAATCAACTAGTGGATACCTAACGGCTAATTGAGCACTTGGAACCCCCTAGAAATTATCTAGAATGTCTTTAAGCATCCATAGGCCATTCCTATAAATAGGACAAGCCATAGGACACCTAAAATACACTTGTGCATATACTTGAGCTTACACTTACATTTGGCAATCTGTTTTGAGCAATTGAGCAACACTAGCATTGGCTATTCTTTTCCCTTGCTCCAAATTTCGTGTCCTATAGGCTAGCATCTCCTATCTACTAAACCTACATTCCAATATTCATTGGTTAGGAGATCTATATGCTTGATATAGGCAAATCAAGCCTTGAGCTACAAGTGGTATTGTAATTTCTGTTTTTCCTTCTTGTTCCATGTTATCTTTTGTATTCTCCTTGCTACTCCTAGGGTTGGAGGCTGCGAATTGGAGAAGGTTCTTCTTGGTGGAGAAGGTGGACTTCAGACTACTTCAAGAAGGCTGTTGCAACGGGAAGCTACTTCAAGAGGAAGGCTACTTCAAGAGGGAGCTTGAAGTTACTTCAAGAAGGCTGCTTCAAATTTGGTGCAACTACTTCTAGGTGAAGGTTGTTCGAAGGGTTTGGTGAAAGAATTGTAATTTTATGTAAAGTCCTTGCGAGGTAATAAAATTTGATTCTTTCAAAATCCCGGTTGGGTAAGCAACTGGGTAGTGGATTGACTGCCTTAGTATTTGCTAAGGTTGGAACCACTCCAAATCCTTGTCCCCTTGTCCAATATTTTTGTGGTTGGTTGTTTGAGTTAAATAATTGTTAAATTAACTTTAAAACCCTATTCACCCCCCCTCTAGTGGTTTTTCAATCATCATATCTCTCATCACTTACTCATATAGGTATTAATCTTACCAATCATATGGTGTATCACCTTGACCATACATGGGTGTACAACCTTACCTCTTTTGAAGGTATTGCCCACACCTTACTTTATTAAGTTGACTTAATTCTCCTCTTGAAGGTACATTAACTCAAAATTATTGAATTTCCCTAAACTTGTTACTTATTAATATATAATTTAACATAACCTACAACATATATCACTTAGTCAAATTGGATTGAAGCATACCTACCATATCGGGCACCATGGTGTATATATGCTATCATATTGTGTTTGAGACACGACCTTTACATCCTATTGTGTATCCATATCGAGCATGTGGTGTAACCACATCATCATATCATTTAGGGTGTATCCACTAAGACCACATATTTTATCCCTCTTGGGTTAGCTATCACTTCGTTCTTATCATCTCAAATGAACCTCATATCATGTATGGGCTAAATACTTGACCTCATATCTGGTAATAGAATATATTTGGTTCCATATTGTGCACAAAGTGTGCACCATATTGGGCATAGTATGTATGCCTATTCATGGTATTGTTTAGGTAATGTATACACAAAACCATATTGGGTTTCCACCTTTGATTGAGGTATCAGGTTATCATGTTAGATTCCCATATCGGGTTATCACGTTAGATACCCTATCAAGTTAGAATACCAAGCAACCCTTTGTACTCATATTCTTTCATTTCTTTCAAGGATCAATTATATCATATAATTGCATGAGAGGCTAGGTATCTAATTAAGCTTTTTTAACCCATTACAAAGAGATAGGGTATGTCGGGTTTCAAAGTCATAACGGGTTTCACTTCTTCCTCTAGGGTTTTGGACTATATCGGGTAGAGTGTTCCATATCGGGTATGAGGTATGATCTTGATCTCATATCATTCACAAGGTACAAGTAGGTACTACAACTATAGTTCATAAAGTATGCCTCAAATCGTTCATGAGGTATCACCCATCTCTATATCGAATTACCCATCATCTTGGGTTTCATATCAGGTTTAAGGTACTTTAACCCTATATCAGGTTGTACCATGATGATGTCACCATCATCATCCTCTAGACTATTGTTCTTACTATGCTAGTTCATGGACAATATTCCTATAAACTTATTGAACCTTAAGGGAACATCAATTAATCATAAAAACTCAAAATTGTAGGTAGTTCAACAAGATCTACAACACTGAAATTAAATAATAATATTATTGAGTTCAAGTTATATAACCCACCTCAAAAGTAACTTCCAAGCTTCAAGCTCCAACTCTTCTCATGCTCATGGTTGAAGATGAGCTCCTCCAAGATCCAAGACTCGATTTCCTTAGTACTTGCATGATATCTTCCTTCTTGTGGCTGATATCCCTCTCAATGGCTGATATCACCTTACTAGGTCAATATCCTTCTTCTATGGCCAATGCAAAGCTCTAAACTCGACACCCCACCACTTATGGATGATACTAGAATAGTATGCACGATATATAAGGGGTATATGGTAACAAGATCCGAAAATTCTACTAATAGGAGAAGAGAAGAGTTTTATACTCGTGTTTTAGGAAAAAAGAGTGTAAGAGGTGTCATTTCTTTAAGCTACTAAGTGCCACATGGCCATGCATGGATTGACACATGTATTTGCATGCATACCACCTTTATATTTCCATGCAAAAATAAAAGCTTAAGGATAATGTAAGGGATAAGGGTCGAGCTCCTTAGTTATCTTCTAGGATAAGTCACTTCCACTCACTTTTTATTATATTCAACACAACCTTTTTCAAAGAAAAGTTACAAACTAATATCTATTACTTTATGGAGGTGCCTAGCCATCATGGGAAAATTCAAGAGTCAAAAAACTGATAGGATACTCCCTCTATGGATCCTTGGCTGATAGGGACTCCTATATCAAGTCCTTAACTTGATATAACCCATATAAAGATTTCAACTATGCATTTTCTTGGTCTTTTGATCACCAAGAGAGCTACCACTCTAGGATGATTCAAACATAGTGTTTCCTTCTTTATCTCTCCTCTATATGACACCAAGAAGGAGTATAGACATTCTAGAAGTGGTAATTTGCACATCAACCCTTTATTTTGGATAAATTACATTTTGTGCCAAAATTGATGCACAAAGCACTTAGCATTATTCAACAAGTTCTTACTTTAGAATATAGGCTTTCAACAAGACACCACTTAGCATAATTCTCTCTATTATGATGTTAAAACATTTAGAGTACATTCAACATGTGAAATTTGAAATAAAACCTCTCATCTTGGGTAAATTGCACTTTTATACTCAGACTATCGTATAATACACACATAGTTTGCAAATAAGCTTAAAATTGAAAATAAACTTCACAAAGAGCCTTAATTGCTTCTTAAAAGATTAGAACAAGTCTGTAAATAATTTCCTTAAGAAAAACCTCTAGGGTTAGGTTATAACCCAGGTTAGGGATGTTACAAGTACATTGCAGCTGGGAGTTGTTGTGCCCATGTCCTATGGATGAAGCAAAGGATCCAAGACTTTAACACTCATTGTGATGTTTCTCCTATATTTTGTGATAATACTAGTGCAATTAAAATGTCTTACAATCCTATATTGCATAATAGAGCTAAACATATTGAGGTCTGTCATCACTTCCTTTGGGACCACATTGCCAGAAATGATATTTATATCACGCATGTGGGCACGAAAAATCAACTTGCAGAAATTTTCTGTAACATATCAAAACTTTGACATATTCTCTTTTTGGCCCTTTCCCAATATTTTCCTATCATTTCTATCCTTTTTGGATTTGATGCTTAAATTATGGAATTTATAGTGGTTTGGTGAACATTTGTTCAATAATTATACCAATGGAAAGGTTTATGCACAAATACCTCGGTGAAATCTTATTTAAGGATCTAAAATGTAAAATCACCGCTTAAGCGAAACAATGGTAATTAGAAGTGTAAGGCCCCAAACCTTACTTAATGCATTGAAGAAGCTTAACTACCATAGTTAATACTCTACACCTTAATCTAACCTTGTGAGGCACTTTGAAATCATGAGACAAGATTGAGTTTCAAATTTGGTCCAATTTGGATGTTGTTTGTGCAAGTTATGTAAGTATATGCACATTTTGGACTTTTATACAATTTACGCAATTCGGAGGTTTTCTTTGTAAATTATCACATGCATTATGATCCTTAGATATTCCCTTAACATTGTTGATATTTTTAACCATGGGTAACCTAGTTGCACCTTTGTTTGAAGGTGTTTCACTCCAAGGGCATTTTAGGGATTACCCTCTCTATAAATGAGATTATCTTTAAAAGTTATCAACCAATGTGTTTTTTTCTTTAATTGGAGGATGGTAGGGATGGCCTAGAAGTCTCAATGGGATTTTAGGGCCTACATTTGAAATGTTAGAAGTCTCTATGAGTTGTCCTCTTGCATGGCCATGAAGCCCTACCCTAAGGAGACATGGAAAGTCCCATAGACACCTCATGCTTGCCCCCTTCTTTATAAAGCCATGTCTACCCCTTCCCACCTCCCAATCCAAGAAGAAATCCTCTCCTTCTCTTTCCCACAGCTTAGAGAATCATTCCTACTCTGTTTGGCCAGAAAGGTGCTATCCCAAGGTAAACACAAGTGCTTACCTTGGTGAAGAAGGCTCCTAGGGTTCCAAATTTGCTCTATTTAGGGTTTCTAAAGCTCCTTCTTGGTGATTTTGACCAAAAATAGTAAGTTACCTCCTTTCCTTCCCTATTTTCATGTCACTAGTATTCCTCCCACCTTCTTACAAGTCAAAACCATGACCTTCCATGGTAAAACTCCACCTAGAGCCCTAAAACATCTCATCTCCATGCTCTTTTGCTAGGGTTTGCACCTCTAAAGTGGAGAAGGTGATCTTTGCTCAAGAAAGGAGCTTGTCTTGGAGAAATCAGACCTTCTAATCTTAGGATCCTTTATGTTTGGACCTTATTACCTTCCTATAGGTGAGTTTTATAACCCCCTTCTCATATATTGCTTACTACATGCTTAAAACTCATGCTTCTATATTTAAAATCGATGATCTCCAACTCTATTAACCATGTTCTTCTAGGGTTTTGGTTTCTTGTTGTTTTACCTTCTCTAGAACCTCTAATTTGGTTACCTATGCAACTTCAAACCTAATCTTGGGTCAAATGGTGTTTTCTCCCTCTCCCTCCCTCTTCAATTATCTCGATCGGTTTGATGATGTGGCAATTTCCTATTGGTCAGTATTGAAAAATTCATATCTTCTAACCCGCTTATATAAATTTGACAAATAAATATGTTATGGAATTGAAAAATTAATATATATAATAAAAATATTTTAAAAGTATGATTTCATGGTTTGAGGAAGGATGGTTTTAGTAAAATGAATTTGATGCATAAAATCCATAAAAAATACATCTTAATCATCATAACTCCAAAATTGACATAAAAATATGTTTTATTGATCAGGAGAATCTAATAAGTTCATTGGTGATATTTTTAGAATATGTTTGCTAAAAAATTCTAAATTTAGGGTTTCTATACATGAATGTGCATTATGTACTCTAATACATGTTAATACATTGAAAATAGGCAAAGTGGAACTTGCACTCAATTAAAGAGGTGAAAGTTAGTAACCGATAACAGTAAAAAAGGTATGTGCAGTCCTTATTTATGTATGTTCATATCTAACCCTTTAGTTGGTATACTTGTGAACCAACCTTACTTTCCCTAATGAGGCTTTGTTGAACCCCATTTCCTCTACTCATGAATCTTTTGATGTACTTGTCTCAAAATTAGTATTGATATTTTATTTCATGGGTCTCAGAACCCCACTACCATATTGCAATTATATGACTATTTATCTTTCCAATTTACTACTTCTTACGCATGATGGTTTATTTGACTATTTAGCTATAGTTGTGGAACTTATGTACAACCCCTCCCCCCCCATAGTAGGGCATGTGTTAATTTGCCCCGGGGAACGCTTTATTCTCCCTCTTATAAAAATATGTGTAGGTGACTGGGAATGTATTAATTCTCCCCTCACCTATAGGTTGAGATCTGGTAGGTGCCTCAACCCTACTTAGTTAATGTAGTCAATATTGATCATTCATGCAATTCATTATTATTTGTTGGTTTTTGACAAGAATCTATTTTTTATGCCTCATCCTATTGACCCTCTCATCATGTGATGAATCCATATATTTATGCTTCAATGTTATTGTTGTCTTTTGTACTTGTTCAAATTTTGACACATGCCTTGTTTCCTTTTCGTTTTGTTGGGTGCTCTCCCAACCACCCAGGTTAGGACAAGTTGTTGAGTTGAATCAGGAGAACATAACTTTGGGCATGGACCTAGCACTTGGAGATGTTGCTCTGGAGGCAAGATATGAATTAGTTTAGACTTCCCTCTATATAGATCCTTTTTTTTGTATCTTGTTGTAAACCCTAATGGGAGATTTTGATGTACTTGTGTAATCTTTTATGAAAGTTGAATATAGTCAGTTACTTTTATTCCACTGCTACACTTTGATCTTTTTCATACCATTTATTGAAATTTAAAAATTTTACACCTATTCCAGCATACCTTTGAGTGTGTTCAGAATGGATGTTTTATTCTTCAAATTTGTTTTAGTAAGGGGGTGATCCTGACTCCTTACAACATGGTATCAGAGCCCATGGTAGTCAGAATCTGACTATTTCAATTTTATCTCCCTAGTTAGAATACTTGCCTTACCTTTAAGGGACATGTTTTCCCTAGAGTTGATCAATAGATGATGAAGGGTTGATTTAGGATCCTGTAGTTTCACACTAGAATAATGATGAATAGATCCCTAAAATACTTACAACTAAAAGATGCATAAGTAACCATAGTAACTTGAGGTTGTTTAGAGTGGCCTTTAGGTAGCTACTAGGACATGAAGTTGAAATAAAAGGTGTCTAGAAAGGATCACAGTTCAAGGGCTGGCAAGATTTTCCTCCGCACCACTAGCTTGGTTTACGAGGACTCCTGAATTCATATGATACCGACCTAGGCTGAGCTGGTATGAATTGTTCAAAATAGCAAGCTTTTAGGCAATAGTAGCCTTAGATATCAATATTATTTATCTTTAGGGATCCTAATATTTTGAACTAGTCTCCGGGGTGTAATGACTTGTTTCATGATGGATACCCAATATAGTTCCCTTATGACCCATAGAACCACATGTTTGGATAGTTATCCCTAGAACCTAGACTTTGAAGTTTGGTGTTTAGTAAGCAATCAGAGTGCACAGTGAAGTGTGATGGATCCTGTATATGGTTTAGTTAGACTCACCCTTTTACATCTATATTAGTTTGGCTTGGTAGGTCAAACCTTTTAAGGGGTGGAGAATAGTTGGTATGATGATGTTTGGGCAGTTAGATTTTGAGGATGAAATCCTTTCCAAGGGGATGGAGTCATGTAACATACTGAAATCTAGCTACTCTTACTTTAGAAACCATAACTCTATAATTAGGAAGTTAATTTGCTTGAATCCTTAGTTTTGACCAAACAAGTTAGAGTTGTAACCACATGTTTCTTGGTATCCAAAAGAACATATAACGATTATCTAATGAGTAGTTGATATGTTTGAACCCTAATGAATATCTAATGTACATAATAATAGTAACTTACATTTTAATACTAATAGTAGATAAGCATGATGTTGACCATGTCATAAACCAAAAAACCCTAATCATATTATGGGAAAGATAATTATAATCTAACCTTGAACTTAATGCATCCTAAGACGGTACATGTGAAGAATAATGATTATGTTAATGTAAACCCTAAGTTGTAATCATCTAACCTTAACCTATACATTCTTAATTACATTCATGATACATTAGTGTCACTAGGTGTCATAATCAAATAACATACTTTAATACACATAAATAATAAATTAATCAGGTCATCAATATGAAATGCATATCACCTTGTTCTCTAATACACACCTAATTAATCACCTAATGACTTAGTATGTGAATCAAATCATTAATATGTAATATGTCCCACCTTGATCATTAAAATATATATAATGATTTCAATGTGGATAAGAAGTAATTGATTCACACAAATGTTCATAATCAATAATAAGAAGTGAATAAATATGAGAGAATGACTAATGATGACATTAATGTGAGCAAGAAAGGTAAAGTAACAATGTCTAATATACATATAAGTAATTAATGTGACATTATTTGGATTAATTGTAACAAATTGGATAAAGTGTCATATTTCGTACAAAATAATCTGATACAATTGATGAAGGAATCTAAATCCAAATTATTAAAGATAATAGTCAGATATAATAATGCATATTAAGATAATTTAGTATAACTCTTATTGTGCTAAAATTCCTAATGAGATAAATAAGAAATATATTGGGTTTGTGCATAATAATGAAATATAACTCTTTTGGAAACAAAGTAAATATGACATGACACAATTAAAAGAATAATAATGATAATGTGATATCCTAATGAATATAATTCTAATAAGCCAAAAAATTTAAAAAGAAATCATAAAAGTGTAACCTTTAGGTGATCCATGAGAACCTGACCTATGTGGAGTTGCTTGAGAAGATTATGAACTCCCAAGTTAAGCAGTTAAAAAACAAGGAGTTTAAGTTAGTAAAAGTTTTGGTGGAAGTTTAATGGAAACAACCTGGGAGTTTAGTGGTGAGATGTTGCATACTCACCCTTCTCACTTTTATTTATATTGCGAGGATAAAATCCACTTCAAAGGGTGGAGAGCTGTAAGATACCAAAACTTTGATATATTCTCTTTTTTTCCCTTTCCCAATATTTTCCTATCATTTCTATCCTTTTTGACCTTGATGTTTAAATTATAGAATTTATAGTGGTTTGGTGAACATTTATTCAATAATTATATCAATGGAAGGGTTTATGCACAAATACCTTAGTGAAATCTTATTTAAGGATCTAAAATATAAAATCATAACTTAAGTGGAACAATGGTAAATAAATCCATGTTAGAAGTGTAAGGCCCCAAACCTTACTTAATGTATTGAAAAAGCTCAACTACCATAATTAAGTACTATAAACCTTAATATAACCTTGTGAGGTGTTTTGAAATCATGAGACAAATTTAAGTTTCAAGTTTGGTCCAATTTGGATGTTGTTTGTGCAAGTTATGTAATTATACACATATTTTGGACTTTTATGTAATTTACCCAATTCGGAAATTTTCTTTGCAAATTATCACATGTATTATAATACTCAGATATTATATTAACATTCTTGAGATTTTTAACCATGGGGCACCTAGTTGCACCTTTGTTTGAAGGTGTTTCACTCCAAGGGAATTTTAGGGATTACCCTCTTTATAAATGAGCTTATCTTTAAAAGCTATCAACCAATGGGGTTATTTCTTTGATTGAAAGATGGTGGGGGTGGCCTAGAAGTCTCCATGGTATTTTAGGACCAAAATTTGATATACAAGAAGTCTCTACGAGTTGTCCTCTTGCATGGCCATGAAGCCCTAGCCTAAGGACACATGGAAAGTCCCATAGACACCTCATGCTTGCCCCATTCTTTATAAATCCATGTCTACCCCTTCCCACATCTCAATCCAAGAAGCAATCCTCTCCTTCTCTTTCCCCCATCTTCGAGAATCGTTCCTACTTTATTTTTCCATGAAGGTGTTGTCCCAAGTTAAAAGAGAGTGCTTACCTTGGTGAAAAGATTCCTAGGGTTCCAAATTTGCTCTATTTAGGGTTTCTAAAGCTCCTTCTTGGTGATTTCGACCAAAAATAGTAAGTTTCCTCCTTTCCTTCCCTGTTTTCATGTTTTTAGTATTCCTCTCACCTTCTTCAAGGTAGGAACCATGACCTTACATGGTAAAACTCCACCTAGAGCCCTAAAACATCTCATCTCCCTGCTCTTTTGCTAGGGTTTGCACCTCTAAAGTGGAGATGGTGATCTTTGCTCAAGAAACTAGCTTGACTTGGAGCAGAGAGACCTTTTAATCTCAGGATCCTTTCTGTTTGGACCTTCTTACCCTCCTATAGGTGAGTTTTATAACCCCCTTCTAATATATTGCTTACTACATGCTTAAAACTCATGCTTCTGTGTTTAAAATCGATGATCTCCATCTCTATAAACCATGTTCTTCTAGGATTCTGGTTTCTTATTATTTTACCTTCTCTAGAAAATCTAGTTTGGATACCAATGCAACTTATAACATTATCTTGGGTCAAATGGTGTTTTATCCCTCTCCCTCTTCTTCAATTATCTCGATCGGTTTGATGATGTGGCAATTTCCTATTGGTCAGTATTGAAAAATTCATATCTTCTAATCCGCTTATCCAAATTTGACAAATAAATATGTTTTAGAATTTTAAAATTAATCTACATCTAATAAAAATATTTTTAAGGTCTTATTTTATTGTTTGACGAAGGGTGGTTTTTGTAAAGTGAATTTGATGCATAAAATCCATAAAAATTACATCTTAATCATCATAACTCCAAAATTAACATAGAAATATGTTTTCTTGATTAGGAGAACCTAATAAGTTCATTGGTGACTCAGAATCTAAATATGAGTTTTGCTAAAAAGTTCTAAAATTAGGGTTTCTATACATTAATGTGCATTATGTACTCTTATACATGTTAATACATTGAAAATAGGCAAAGTTGAACTTGCACTCAATTATAGTGGTGAAAGTTAGCAATTTATATCAATAAAAGAGGTATGTGCAATCCCTCTTTATGTATGTGTGTATCTAATCCTTTAGTTGGGATACTTGTGAACCAACCTTACTTTCCCTAATGAGGCTTTATTGAACTCAGTTTCCTCTACTCATGAATCTTTTGATGTACTTGCCTCAAAATTAGTATTAATGTTTTATTTCATGGGTCTTGAAACCCCACTACCATATTGTAATTATATAAATATTTATCTTGCCAATTTACTACTTCCTATGCATTATGGTTTATTTGACTATTTAGCTATAGTAGTGGTACTTATGTACAACCACCCATAGTAGGGAATGTGTTAATTTGCCCTGGGGAACATATTATTCTCCCCCTTATAAAAATATGTGTAGGTGACTAGGAATGTATTAATTCTCCACTCACCTATAGGTTGACTTCTGGTAGGTTCCTTAACCCTACTTAGTTAATGTAGTCCAATATTGATCATTCATGCAATTCATTATTATTTGTTCATTTTTGGCATGAATCTATTTTTTTATTCCTCATCCTATTGGCCCTCTCATCATGTGATAAATCCATATATTTATGCTTTAGTGTTATCATTATCTTTTGTACTTATTCAATATTTTGACACATACCTTGTTTCCTTTCCCTTTTTTCGGGTGCTCTCCCAATCACCCAGGTTAGGACAAGTTCTTGAGTTGAATCAGGAGAACATAGCTTTGGGCATGGAACTAGCACTTAGAGATGTTTCTCTGGAGAAAAGATTTGAAGTAGTTTAGACTTCCCTCTATCTAGATCCTTTTTGTTGTATCTTGTTGTAAACCCTAATGGGAGATTTTGATGTACTTGTGTAATCTTTTATGAAAGTTGAATATAGTTAGTTACTTTTATTATGTTGCTCAACTTTGGTCATCTGCATACCATTATAATAATATTTGGAAAATTTATACCTATTCCAACATACCTTTGAGTGTGTTTGCAATGGATTTTAATTCTTTGACAGATTTTTTAGTAAAGAGGGTGCTCCCGCCTCCTTAAATTTTCACAAAAACATTTATCTAGAGAGAAATTTACTTCTATTAGATCAACAAATTCTTATTACAACTTTTAATGACAACGATATGCATTCTAGATAGAATCACTCATACCTATATATTCTTACTCATATATTTCTCATCTCATGCTTTTTAGTGCTATTTTTGCCTAGTTTTTATGCCTCATTTTGCTTATTTTGGCTATTTTTTGCAAATGCTTATTTTATCACAAAATAGTAGACAATGTTGATTGAAGTGTTCCTTCGTATGTTCACAATACATGATAGACTCTCAAAATAAATTTATATAACTCTAGTGGCCTAGAATTAAATTTCTTATCTTTCAGACAGACTGACATGTCGGTCGAGTTTGTTCTCAGAGAAACTCAATTGACAACAGGCCAAGGATTGAATAAAACTGTAGTGTTGGCCGATTTTCCCAAACCCCAAACTCAACCAACAACATTGTTGGGTGGAAAAATATATAGACAATCGGTCTACTTTCTCCCTCTCAACTACAACAAAGTCAACAGATAGCCCTCTTCTCTTATTTATCCTAAAACTCTAGAGCTAACCAAACCTCTCCTTTACCTTCTCTATCTTCAGATCACCTGCCCTAGCCTCTCCCTACCTTGACCTTGTTGCTTGGGCGGCTAGTAGTACATGCCATCTTGCTAGTTTCATTGACTTTCCATCTCCTTGCTTCTCCATGCCTTCAAATTGACGAAAAAGGTCTAGTCCAAGTGGAGTACCCTCATCCTCCACTGCTTCTAGGGTCATTTCCTTTGATGTAACCTCCTTCATCTCCTCTCAAGTTATAAATAGGTATAAGGATCTTCGTCCTAGAAATCCTTTTCCTTTTCGTGCTTTTCTTGAATCTCAGAGTGGGTTGATGGATGAGGTTGTTATTGTTTTTGTTGCACAACACCTTGGTGCATTGTGTTAGAGCGATTGCGCTATACTGACTCTCTTTGTAGCACAAAATTTTTCCATGAATTCTATGTAAATCTCATGTCAACTACACTTATCTTGTGCCACCTCCTAACCAACAAGTGATCCTTACCTCCATGATTGCGGGTACTAAGTTTTCCATCTCTGAGGATTTCTTTAATTCTTACTTCAATGGTACTACCACTGCATATACATGGCTAACCACCTATCACCAATATCTAGATCTCCTTGACCCTGAGAAGTTGTACCAAGGCTTTGAACCCAAGCTTACCCTACATGACATCCATAACTTCTTAAAGAAACTTGAGGTTCCCTATAGGAAGAAAGTCATTGTTCCTTCTTCCTTGACATCAAGACTCACCTCATTGCACTTGTAGTCAACTGTAATATCCACCCAAAGAAAAACCAAATGAATATTACAAAAAACACTGCTATGCTAATGTATTTTCTCCTTTGTGATGTCAAAGTCAAAGTCAAATGGGCCCATCACATGACCTATTTTGACTCTGGGAAGAATACCAATGGAACCCACCCACTTTATCCAAATTTGATTTGTGATTTGTTTGCTCACCACTCTAAGAAATTCATTTTCCATGATCTTGGTTACAAATCAAGTAGGAAAGGTATTTACATCAATGAAATCACCATCAAAAAGTCTTTTTATCCTACCTCCTCTACCACACCCAGTGCTTAGACCTCCACCCGAGATCCTCCACCTCCTCCTAGACCTGACGGTGCCTCATTTTCAGTGTCTAATAAAACCCTGATGGGCTACATGATTCACCAACATGCATACAACCAATAGGTCTAGGAGCAACTACACTAGGATTTAGTTCAGATAATGTCAAACATGAACTTATCCTGCTCCTTTCCTTACCCCACCTACTAGCCCTACCCAGCTATTGACTATACTTCCTATGCATACAATTAGTTCTACCCGGACTACCACCCTGTTGCTTCCATTGTACCCCCTACCTCTAATGGTGGACCTGTCCCTCCTGCCTCCTCTTAGATGAGTGACACTCATTACTATCTCTCCCCGTGGACCTACATCCACCTTGCTTTCTAGCTTTTATGGGGTTTCTACACCCAACTTTGAGCAAGAAAATGCACTAGCTGCATGTGGTATGTCTTGGGAGGAGTAACATGCCAAGTGGCCCTCTACTCACTCTTTTGGACCTCTTGAAGATGAGGAGATGGCATATGAGGATGTTGAGGATGATGGTGATGATGATGAGGATGGTGATGAGGATCAGATGATGGAGATGATGATACCCCTACTTCCCCTGATGCACCATCTGATGGAGATGAGTACTACCGGCCAGATGGTGATGAAGACCTTAACATAGATGGCCTGGATGTTTAGTTCTTAATCTATATGGTGCTCATATTTATATCTTTGTGTAGACTTTCATGTATTGAACGTTTTGGCACTGTATCTGAGGCTTACTATTTTCATATCTTGTTGTTTTTTGTTGTTGTGTAGTTTTTCAGCTAGAGAGGACATATTTGTGGTAATATGATTATATGTACTTTAACTCTGTGCTTGGTTATATCTCATGATCCTGGGTACGTGCTTCCATATTTTGATTTTGACTCTAGTATGTTTGTTCTTTCTGGTTTGTTGGATTGTGCTTGCTTATGGTGGTTGTTTGTATCATTTGTGTGTATGGATAAGACATGTGTTTTAGCTCTTCCATCCTCCCTTACCTTTTTGATATGACAAAGGGAGAGAAGTGATCTTAGTACATACTAGATTGTGATCCTTTCTAGTTAATTCTCTAAAATATCATGTGACTATGTAAGAGGACTCAATAATATATATATATATGCTATGGTTGCTTTTTAGAGAAACTAAACATACAGGAAAAAAGTAAGCATGAATTGACAGGGAGAAAATTTCCATTGTTCATTCATGTATCCCCTTACAATTCAAGAGGTAAAAGTTTAAATTCTAAGTCCTTTTCAAGATGTTGAGGAATGGTTTGTCATCTTCAAAAAGGGGGAAAATGTTGACCTAACAGTTATACATTGTCAATATTTTGATGATGATTTAACAATTCCATTCATATGTATCTAATATGTCTACTTGAGATTGATTTTAGGTATTAGATACACGAAAAGGACCAATTCAACCAAGCCCTAGCTTGATATCATACAAGCCAAAGTCAATGCAAATGCACTTTTGTGGAAAATGCCCTAAACGACTTAGGAAATGTTTTGTAATCATTTGTATTGATGTTATGATTTATAATTAAGATGAAAAAAATAGGAGAACTTAAAACAAAAGTTTAAGCACTTTAGTGATGGTTTTCAAAATACATAACAGACAGTCTATTCAGTCGAGTTTCCTTCTTATAAACTTGACTGACTCCTTGGAATGGTCTTGGTATTTGCCAAGTTCGAACGATTTTGTCCTGATGACAACTTGACTGACACCCTGCATACACAAAGTGGTTTTAAGTCATCAGTAGAGTTTCATCTAGGATAAACTTGGCTGACAACTCAAAATCAATTTGTCACATTGTGTTATCGAGCGAGTTTGCTTTATTATAACTTGACTAACTGCAATGTACAGAGTGTATTAAAAAAATGATTCTAGCCTTTGGATTGTTTCAAACATCAAAATAGATCTGTTGCAACACCCCAAATGACTAGATTTCATTCCCAAGTGCTTCTAGTGGCTAGTGGACACCCCAACTATAAATAGGGGACCTTAGACTTCATTCCAAGTTTGTCTACCTTGCTCCTAGCTATAGTTGAGTGACTTTGTCCACATAAAGCCCCTTTCTCTCTTTTTTTTACTAGCAAAAATGTCTTTATGAGTGAGATAGCCTATATGTGAGAGAGTTTCTCCATTGTATTCTTGTAAAGCTCTCAAATCTTTTTTTTCCCAATCCCTTTCTTAAGAGCAAAGTTGGTGAGAGCTTCTCGAATGTGAAAATTATAACAAAACAAGAAAATTCATATAGGTAGGAAGATCTCTATGTTTTACTAAGATGGACTCCACATGAGCTCATTGGTCCTGGTGCTCATGCTTCTTAGTTCATCATCCTAAAAGAAGAATATCCACAGTCATTTCAAAACTCCTATGTGATTGGGTTTGTTGTTCTAAATTCGAACTTCCATGATCATATCCATCCAGATTAACTTTTGATCAAACCAATAAATTACTTTGATAGATCAATTAGTTATCAAACCCAAAATCCGTATAGAATTATTTTTAATGAAAAGTCGATAAAGCCATGGCTAATAGGTTATTCCCCTTACCTCGATAGAGAACTACTCACTCATGCTTGTGGAGAAAAGAGAGACGGAGGGAAGAAGAGTTCTAGCCATAGTCTAGTCTTACTAAATGATAGTTCCTTAGGCTAGAGTCAATGAAATGGCTGACGCTTAATCCCTTGCTCCAATCCATAGAAGAATAAAAGGATGGCGAAACTAGATCTAAACGAGAAAAGTAAAAGAACAACAATTGAAGGAAACACTTAGCTTGTAAAAACTAATCTTTATTGATGGAAAGAACACAATAACATTATAATACAAGAAGATTGCTCAGAAATCATGTACAAAGATGATACCAAAGATGATCTTGAGAGGAGGAAGTGTCCCTCTATTTATAGGAGAAGGAGGGGGTAGGATACTCAAAAAATAGGGGAAAAAATAGAGGGAGCCATCCTTTTGAATTTTCTAGATCTTGTCAATAGAAATTTGATAGACTTTAATTGTCTTGACCATGTAACTCTCTTCAATGTGGATTCCCGCAGCAGTGATTTTGAACGTATTTCTCTCCCATAAAAAGCATAAAAGCGATCCAAATAATAGTCTTTTAGGAAATTAAATTTCCTTTCCAATAAATACTTGTACACTCAATTTGGACTTTGGATTCAAGAGTTATAGAACTTTTGGTGACGGGTATACAATAATTACAAGACTGTTGTAAATTGTGCAATTATACTCCAAGAATATTTATCCCATTTCCTACAAAAATCTAAGAAAATATACTTAAAATTCTACTTAAATAGAAAAATATAATATAATGCAATTAATTATAAAACTAAGAAAATAAATAACAATACAATCCTAAAAAGATATCTAAAAGATGTAAATAAAATAATGAAAACACATTTATCACTATACAAGAATACAATGGTGTCTCTCTCTCACACATAGCCTATTTCACTTATAAAGGCATTTTGATTTGTAAGCAAGAGAGAGAAAGGGGCTTTTTTTCCACTACCAGGCTAACTGGTTACAGGGTTGCCCGATGGGCTAAATTAGAAGCAGGAACAATCGTAAACATGTTTGAATAACTAATCCTCTCCTTTCCGTAAAGTGCAGTAAGAAAGGACGGGCAAGCTTGGAACTCGCCTGCAAGGTCAGGTTGTTTAAGACACTGCTTTGCCAGTTGATCTGCGAGGTTGTTCCATTTCTGCTTCACATGGATTAATGAACCTCTAGGAAGCTCTGACCATAGGCGCTGAATAGCTTGAACAATCAACGTGTATTTTGTTGGCAGATGTTGGGCTCCCTTGATCCAGAAGACGGCCAGCTGGCAGTCTCTTATCATGGTAAAGTTGAGAATGTTCCTTGTTCAGATGTGCCAGAGACCATCCATGGTTGCATATAGCTCGCCCCTCATGGGGTTTGTACCCCGCATGGAGGTTGTGCCCCCGGAGATCCAGTTTCCTTCTGCATTTCGGAGGACCATGATAGTAGACACGTGTTCATTTGTACTATCAGTTGTTGTGTCGACATTCACCAACACTGAGTCATTGGCAACCTCAATCGGACATATGGGGTCCTTAGGTCGATTGTTACCGGTTATGTTGGATAGTAGAAGCTGCTTCCCCTCGACATGAGAGGGCTAGAGAGTGCGGCAGTTTTGCAAGTTTCTCGAAAATTTTATGATTTCTATTCTTACATATAAGCCAACATGATATGGAGAAAAGGACGGGCCATCCTTCCATTGGTTTCAGATGTTTGAGGTTGTAACCAAGCCAGTCCTCTGTTGAGTCGAAGTTGAAGAAATCTGTGGCTTCCTGGGGGATAAGGAGCAACCAGGTGCTACGAGCTAGGTAGCAGTCTCTGACGGCATGAAGGGGGGATTCTGGGGCATTGCTACAAATAGAGCAGACGTTGGATTCCATCATCTTCCTTCGATATCTGAGGACATTAGTGAGAAGTCGGTCTCTGTGAATAAGCCATAGGTTGGCTCTGACGCGCTGTGGAATGGGTAGAGACCAAAGAGAAGTAAAGTGACCAATTGGCAAGGGAAGATTTGTGCCACCAAGGGCCCTATATGCGGTATTGGTCGAGAAATTACCATCCTTAGACAGGGTCCAGGCGAGGTTGTCAAGACCATATTGAGAGAGAGGGGGTGTCATCCTTAAGATATCTTGTGTAGTTTGATCGGTGAACCAATATTGTAAGAACTCGACATCCCAAGAGCCGTCGTCTTTGACCAGGCTCGCTACTTTTATGTCCTTGATATCTTCGGGTATGATGAGTGATGTGCGGAGTACCGGTGTATAACCTTCTTCGACCCAAGCATCCGTCCACACGTTTGTGCCCTCGCCTGAAATAGCTACATGTTTCGAATGTGTGAGGAGAAAAGGGAGAGAACCCTTAATACTTCTCCATTGATGGGAACCTGAGCTATTACTCACTGATTGAGATGAGTATTTAGCCTTCATAAGCTGAACCCATGGAAGTGGTTCATTCCTCAAGTATTGCCAAGCTTTCTTCATTAACAAAGCCATGTTGAAATCCTTCGCCTTTCTGATGTCTAACCCTACGACGTGGTAGGGTAGTGTGATTTGCTCCCAGGCGACAAGGTGTAGCTTCCTGGTCTGGACTGAGCCGCTCCAAATGAAGTGTCATATCAACTGGTCTATCTTATCACAACATGCCACCGACAACTGTGTCATTTTCATTGTATAACACGGTTGGGCAAGTAAGGTAGACTTCACCAATGTGACCCTCCCTGCCAGATATAAAAAATTGTTCTGCCATTTATCTATCTGCCCATGAAGCTTCTCAATTAAGAATTGGTAGTGATTTTTGCTTTTCCTAGTATGAATTATAGGTACGCCCAAGTGTCGACCCAAGTCAGTAGTTTCCTTTATGTGGAGTTTCCTGCAAATGGATGAGCGTGTGGCTCTGGGAGTATTGACAGAGAAGAAGATAGTAGATTTCTCATGAGAAAGAAACTGTCCAGATGCCTTGCTAAACAGTGTGAGGCATCGCAAGATGGATTTTGCCTGTGATATAGAAGCCTCCCTGAAGAGCAGAATGTCGTCAGCGAAGCTTACATGTGTGAAAGGTAACTTTTGCCTGTTGAGCATAATAGGTTTCCATCGTCCAACATTTGTTGCTGCAACAATCAACTGGCTAAAGCGCTCTAGACAGAGCACGAAGATGTAGGGAGATAATGGATCACCCTGTTTAACACCACAGGAGGGGTTGAAGGACCCAATAGCTTCGCCATTCCACATGATGGTGGTCTGTCTGGATGAGATTATCTGCATGATAATTCTGGTGAGCTCACTCGGGATAGAAGTTCTTCGTAGTGTATCTTCAATGAAAGGCCAACTCATCTTATCAAAGGCTTTCATAAGGTCCAACTTGATGGCTAGGTGATGTTTCTGACTACTTTTCCTCTCCATTGAGTGGATGATCTCCTGGACCAGAGCTATATTGTCACCGATCCGCCTTCCTGGAATAAAGCTAGATTGCATAGGTGATATCCACTCATTCAAATAGGGTTTGATACGCGTTGCAATAATCTTGGAGAGGATTTTAGTGCAGACATTGTTGAGGGATATGGGACGCAGCTGAGAGCATCTCTCCGGGATGGGGACTTTAGGAATAAGAACCAGCATGGAGGCGGTGGCTGCTGGCATGACCTGTACGCCTCAGAAGGGATCGATGAGGAATCTCTTCAATTGAGTCTTGACAGTTGGCCAATTCTCTTGAACAAATTCAGCAGTTATCCCGTCTGGGCCAGGGGCCTTAAGAGGAGGTGTCGAGCGGACAACATCCCGTATCTCGGCATCCGAAGGAATTCCGGTGAGGTGTCTTCTACTGGCTTCTGTGAGTGGTGTGAATTGCCCAATAAATGAGCTACTGGCGATGGCTCTGGCCTGGGATTCACCCTCCAAATAGACGTTAGAGAAAAAAGTAAGAATCAAGTTTTTCACCTAGGTCGGGTCTAGAAGAGGAGATGGCATAACAAAATTCTCAGGCTCAAGGACGATCAAGGGAACTAGATTGAAGAGAGAAAGGGGCTTTATGTGGAAAAAATCACTCAACTATATATAGGAGCAAGGTAGGTAAACTTGAAATAAAGTCCAACACCCCTATTTATAGCTGGGGGTGTTCTCTAGCCATTAGAAGCACTTGGGAATGAAATCTAGTTATTTGAGGTGTTACAATAGATATATTTTGATGTTTGCAACACTCTAATGACTATAACTACTTTTCTATACACTCTACACAGTACAATCGGTCAAGTTTCAATGAAGCAAATTCAACTGATAGCACTATGTAACAAACTAATTTTGAGTTGTCGGCCAATTTTATCCTGGATGAAACTTGACTGATGACTTACTATCATTTTGTTTGTGCAAGGTGTCAGTCGAGTTGATGACAACTCGACGAAACCTGACAAATTCTAAGACCCATCCCAAGTGTCGGTTGAGTTTATAAGAAGGAAACTCAGCTAAATAGACTACCTGTGATGCATTTTGAAAATTGTTATTAAAGTGCTTTAACGTTTGTTTTAAGTGCTCATGGTTTTTTTTCATCTTAATTACAAGTCATAACATCAATACACACGATTATAAAAATTGTCCTAACTCGTTTAGGGCATTTTTACAAAAGTACATTTACATTTACTTTGGCTTGTATGAGATCAAGCTAGGGCTTGGTTGAATTAGTCCTTTTCATGTATCTAATACCTGAAACAATCTCAAATAGACATATTAGATACATATAAATGAAATGGTTAAGACCATCAAAATATAGACAATGTATATCTGTTAGGTAAACAATTATTAGCAAGAGCAATACACGAGGTGATCTTGCTATAGGAACTAACTTAATAGATGACAGAGGTTTGTTCAGATTGGTTCTAACCAAACCAATCCATTTCACTGATAAGTATAGATGTTTGTTGAAAAGCATCGATCATGTCATATAATCGGTAGCTACAGAAGGTCTGTCCCTAGACACCCTGGAATGCAACTCCTTTTTTGTGGACAGACTCATCAATGGGTAACTGGGTACTATCAAGGCACCTTGGTGACCCATGAGGTTTTTGGAAGGGCTTCAAGACAAGCTCGTGAATTTCAAGATACATGTAGTGTATATATACAAGGTTGGCAATAGAGCTGCCTTGGAGATAGCCAAATGGGGAAGATGCCTTGAAGGCTTGTTGGTAGAACATACCATTCACAATATATCGTATAGGTTGACTGGTTTTTGTTTCTTTATATAGGAGAGGAGTCCCCTACATATACAAGGTATACAACACTTAGAAGTTTATAGTGCTTGGAAATCATACATTCGGCACAAAGTACTTTTGTTGATGTGTTGTTGTATGCCATGTGAATCCTAGCCCATATGAGGAACGTAATGTATACGAGAATTCATCCTTTTATTTTAAAATAGTTTAAAGAAAAAAAAATTCTAATTTGTGCAACGCTGACCACAGAGCTGCATTGTTTAAAAAAGGGAAGCAATAGTGTACTATGCATAATTTTGATTCAGTACTTAACCACTTAGCTCAGCTGTAAAGCATGCTACTCATCGTGGAGTAGATCGGGAGTTCGAAACTCACTGGTGTACTTGAATGGGGAGGGAAACAACAACAAGAAAAAAATCTTACATATGCGGTTGCGATGGGGCTCTTAAGTAAATAAGATGGAAAAATTATCTAAAAAATAGTGTTATTCAAGAGCGTAACTGTTTCCTCGCTTAGGAACTTGCCTTTTATTATACCATTGAGAAAAGATTATTTGAGCAACACTGACCATCATTCACTGCTGCTCGCTGAGAAAATCTATCATTAATGCCATCATTCAATGTTGTACAAATAGCCTTTTTCATCAGGAGATCTAGGTGACACTTTGGGATAGAAAATAGAAGTCAAAATTCATATGAAAAATGAGATATTTCATTATCCTTTTTACTCGTCTTATATATTTAGAATCAAGAAGATATTGCAAAGATGATCATTTGTTCAATCCTCAAAGGATGTTGCTGCTCACTCAAGGGTGGAGCTGGAGGGGCAAGCAGGGGCCTTGCCCCCCCCCCCAAAGAAAAATAAAAGTAACATGTATATATATGTATATATTTAAATAAAGTATATAATACATCAATGCATAACAAGTAAGAAATCGCGCCTGGCACAGTGGATTGTTGGTAGTTTTCTTATGTGAGTGGCCTGGGTTCGACACTCTATATACGTGAATGTAATATGTGTATATATACTTATTTGTGTATATAATCAAGACTTTTAGCACATGTGTAGTGGAGTTTGCGTTGGTTGTTGAGTTGAGTGGTGTTGGTTTGAAACTAGGCGGGTGCTATTTTTTTGTTTTCGATACATGAATAGTGACATGTATATTAATATATGTGTGTTCTCATGTGTCTACATAAATTGTAGTAGTGTCATAGTGGTGTGTGGCTAGTTCTTTGAAACTTTGGTTGTTGGTTCTAATCTTCTTAGATGTGCCTTTATTTTTTTTTACTCAATTATATTAAATTCAATAACTTTAAGACATATTTTGGCCCCTCAATACTAAAATCTTGGCTCTCCCCTTGTGCTCACTAGGATTCTTCTCAAAGATAAATTCAATAATCATCCATCAACTGATTTATTTATTGGTGTTTGTGACATGTTTCTACCGGTGGCCCAAATCCTTGGGAGATTTAACAAAATTTACAAATTGATATCGTTTGTAACTGCATGTTTTCTTTTATTTATCTCTGTTTGTGGTGATAATGACAACTGTAAAATTCGTCTTTACATGGTATACCATCCGAGCAAAATTGAGTAGTACACCGATCAAACTTGTTGCTTTCCATCCGTACTAATAGTTAGATCAAAAATCGAGACTTATCATATTTATTTCTAGTGACAATCATTAAGAGACAAAAACAGTTCTACCAATTGTCTATAGTTGTAATACCATTCTCAATTTATTTAATAATTGGATTTGTTCACTTTTTCATTATCTACCTAAGGTTATTTGGCTTCATATCGATGATCAGTTGCAACATGTCGTTACATTTTTTCAAACAATCAAACCATATTCAAACAAATCGAAATATATCTCCAATTGAATTTTTTAATCACTTTTTACTGTGTCAGCTAATATTACCATAGCATATATGACTTTCAATACCAGAACAATTGACTCTTTTTCTTTTTTGTTTGTTCCAACTAGTAGTAGTTACTATAGTGTATTGTAATCTTAATGATGAAAAGTTATCACGGTTAAGATCATGATAAAAATCTTGTATGTTTTAATTTAATTTTTTTTCTTTCTAGCATGTCTTCAGTTTTAGTTAACCAAATACGATATAAGTTATATTTTCTAATTAATACGTAGGTTCAAGGGAATTTACATTTTGTTATTAGTTTTCATTTTTTGCAATCAATGGTTTTCTAGATCTTTGCTACGATTGTATGAACTCTTAGATATCTATTAGACTATCATTGACTCCCATCTTGTAAGCGTAATTGTCGTCCTTTATGTTTGTCGAGTCAATCAACGCAAAACATGTGAAAACAAATGGCAACCTCCATAATCTTATATATCTATTAGACTATCATTTATGTTTTTGATATCACCAGATAGATGGATGTATGTTCTCCCGTATATCACCAACCGCGTAGAGGAGTGGCATTCACCCTTTTACGAATCCTCTATTTGAACAAAATCAGATGATTGAGTTGCTTCGTTTAACTTGCTTCTTGCTAATATCATATGAAATTTTACCTAATATCATATGTAGCTTGAGAAAGATAGTAATGGGACATGTGTGGGGAAACCTGTACTCTCGTCCTCTTTAATTTGTTGCTTTGATCTTAGCAATTGCTTTTCATAATTATTCTTCAGTGCATCTATTAGAAATTGATCAACTATTATTGCTAATCATTTCCGTATTGGTAAGCGTATTACTTACAAATCTATATGGAATCCATTGGAATGTTGATTGGTATATGTAGCTTCGACATTGTACAAATGTAACTAGTCAAACGGGGATATGCGCCAACCTCTTTGTAATTGACCACGATTTCCATTGAAACTGAGGGCTCGTTTGGTTCCGACGAAAGCCAAAACGTGCGTTACAACTGAATCGCGTGTTCGAATTCGAGCGTTTGGTTGGGCGTAGGTACAACCCGCCGTCGGAAAACCAACCGCACGACGACATTGTTTCTTTTTAAAATTTGGAAAAAGGAACCGCAGCCATATCGGACGCGGTTCATTTTCCATGGCTGGCTTGAGCTGTGAAACTATCAGTCTATCACTCTGTCTTACCCCCTCTCCGTCTTCCTTATGTGTATTGAGCTGTCGAGAAGCAGAACCAAAGCTTCAGAGCTATAGTGCGGCTGCGCTATTGACCCCGGCGACTTGGGGAGCTCATGGCTGCCGTGCCCACATAACGGAAGACGATGAGGAGGCAATCAGTGGCTTCGTCCACGTGTGTTCCACGATCCCTGGTTCAGCAGCAGCTCTTCTACCCAGCACTGATTCGTGTCGTGATTACTGCATGTTCCACGTTTACTGGTTCCAACGGAGAACATTGCCGGAAGGAGTTGGTTCCGGTGGACGATGACGCCACGTGGCACTGCGTGCAATGCTTCATGGTACATCTATGACTTACCTTCTGGTACGCACCAACCAAGGTCTAGCAACTGTGTCATTGTGTAGCAGCAAAACATCATTGCCTTGGCCATGCATGCACATTGGCGGCTGTTACATTGTTCTGCGCCGACCTCACATTGAGTCGTAGTTTCTATACCATCTAGTGATTGGAATATAGAACTCTAGAGGTTTGTGTACTGATTACGTTCAACCAAACGTTAACAAACCAAGTAGGTGAAATTGATCTACGTAGAACCAAACAAAAGTTGAGCTGTTTCAATTCCTATCATTCCAATTCCTGTTTTGAAACTATCAGTGTGAGTTGGTATTACACAAAACCAAATTAGGCCTGAATGATGTTTAATATGCTAATATTAACTCTTATGTATCCATGTTTGCTCCCTTGAGTAGTGCTACTTTGCTTAGCACATTCTCTCTACGAATAGTGGGATAAGAAAAATGGCGGTCAAGAAGCAGTGGCGGAGCCCATACAACTTAGGTGGGGCACGTGCCCCACCCCTCATTGGTGACCCCTTTGAGATACTACTTGTGCTCCTGCCCCGCTCGCCAGTCGCCACTGTCAAGATGTATACATTATTGTCACAATAGCAGACAAGAACAATCATACAGTGATAAGTACATACGAATTTTGCGTAACAAAAAAAAAGTTTTTTCCTAAAAGCCCCCCCTCTTATCTGCAAATTCCAAATAACCCCCATCCTTTTGATAATCCTTGAAACCCCCTGTGCCGTTAGCTACTGTTAGCAAGTAACATCTTTGCTCGTTTTTTAACCATCATATCCACTTATGCGGCGGTATAAGTCCTAAAGTGAAGTTTTTCACCGCACTAATTATTCTGGTCTATTCCCTTATTCCTCATAAAGTTGCTTTTTGGTTTTGAAAGTCCTCTTTACTTTGCTTTATTTATTTTTCTTACGTGTTTTGCTTTTTCTTCGTGTTTTCTAAATTCAACCGGACCTGAATAGTTTCAACCTAAACTCAACTAGACCAAGTAAGAGCTATAAAACATTTAACATAAATATATTATTTTGACCTAACTCGAAAGTGAGCATGAGATCAACATGGTTAAATTTATTTTGTTATAAATAGTAGCATAACAACGTGATTGGAAAATTACATAAACCCAAAATCCAACTTAGCCTAAATTAGACATTATTTGGACCAAATTAAATCTGACCCGACTCGAACTGATCCAAACTAAATTTTATCTGACCCAAAATTCAACATAGTGGGCGAGCATCGGTTTGGAACTAGACCAAACCAAACCAAAAAGGTGGTGAATAAGAAAAAGGTTACGGAATGTAGACCTGTTATTTATAAACAAAAATATGTTTCACTATTATAAAAGTAGTAGACTCTTGTATCGTAATCAAGATTTTATATATTTTATAACATATTCCATAACAGAGTAATTATTACTTATAATAGTAATATGCAATGCATATCAAATTATTACACTAGTTAAGTTTATTTATATCAATTTTAGACTTTATGTAACAACGAATATGCCAATATTTTATATATAGATTGGCCATCAGTTGAATCCATGGCATGACTAATTTTGTATGGAACTGAATGTCTATGACAACTTGCTATAACGATTGTGTCAGATACATCTAAGTGTCACACTAAGATGTAGTTAGACCTAACTTCCCAAAAACTTCCAGATACATATAGTTGAGATCTATTCATTACATCGTCATCAGAACATGGAATTTGATCCTGATTTCTACCGGGCTAAAGAACATACTTTGAAAATTCACTGACCGAATAACAACCGAACTTGTAATACTTCAAGATCAGACCATACCATACCGATATTTTGTGTCATGTCAGGATGGGTAGGGTCTGTTGGGGTTGTGTCATCAGACCGGTACTAGAACCGACCTAACTAGACCGAACCGATGGAAAAAGACCAACTTGGTCTTGGACCTGACCCGCTCAATCAGACTGGACCTACATCACAAGCCGTCCTGACCTGACCTAACCCAACTTGAAGCAAAACAAAAGATCGGACCAATCTGATCATATACAGTTCCAAATTTGATCCAATTTGTGGTCCATGAATTTTAGAAGTTTATTCTTTGGTTTGGTCAGACCATAGACCAAAGCAACTACTGATTTATATATAAAGTGCATTTATATTTTCTATATTAAATCAAAATTACAAATAATATACAGAAATAGTATACATATACAAACACTACTAGTGTATATAACTAATTTAGATATACGTATACAAACACTACTAGTGTAATATTTAATTTCATATTAGAAATAATTAGCATAATCTACACTTTACCATCGGTTAGATTGCAAAACACATAAAAAGTGTGAACATGTTCTAAACGATTAAGTCTCGATCAAGTCCTATTTTTAAACAGTCTGCCTACACGAAAACGATCTGACTTGCAATACATCATTTTTTGGGCTAATTAAATCCTCGCCCGGTCTTGTCTGATTATAGACGGATGCTCACTAGACAGTCATTGACCTTGGTTCAAGTCGTGGAGCCAATTTGGGTCAGTTCTGGTGTAGTTCAGGCCGGCACATGTCATGTTCCGTTTAGGTCAACTAGGATTTTGGATTTATTTTCTCTTAGTCATTATGTTGTTTGGCTATTACATATAAGGTCAGTCATCCGGGTTAATATGTATTAGTTAAACATTCAAGTTAAATTGAATCAAGGACTGGCGGTCTGATTTATTGTTCGCGCTTCTGTGGAACTATTTTTATAAGATACGTTTTAGTATAGTATAGATACTTATTCATGACAAGTCGTGTTCGTAAAAACGTGACTCACTATGATGCACGTGTTATACAAAAGAAAAAAATATATAAGAAAAATAAATGAATCAGCGTAATGGACAATAAAGAATTAGATAAACACAATTAACATGGTGAAGAATATGATTTTTAAACTACAACCGTCGCACACGGATGCAAACGGCAAAGGGGGGTTTTCAGGATTACCTAAAGGACAGGGGGTAATCCAGAATTTATGGATAAGTCAGGGGGTTTTGGGAAAAAACTCAAAAAAAAAAGTACGTACGAATTTCACAGCGAAAAGAAAAAAAGTGGGGACCCGGACCCCGGTAAGTCCAGGCTCGCTGGATCGAATTGTCTTGATGCAACAGAGGCCGCAGTTCTGCGGACGGCCATAATGTCTAGGCTACACGAACGCATAGGCCACGGCGATCCAAGCGACAAAGCTGCTCAGGGCGATAGCGCAGCCAGCTCCCGCGGAGCCGGACTTGAGTGCAGCAGGCATAGAAGAACCGCTGGGCCTGCCAGGTGAAGAAGACGCGCCAATCTGCGGTAGATCAGATGTCCAAGCAGCCGGCGTGAACTGAGGGGGACTGGTGCCGGCGCTGAGGGCGAGGGAGGAGCGAGGGCGGGAGCGGCGGTGGTCACGGCAGACACATTGATAGCGAGAACCTGGCCGGCGCCGCAGTAACCCGGGAACGTGCAGATGTATTAGTGGGGGCCGGCTTTGGTGAGCTTGACGGTGGTGGTCGCGTCGCCCATGGCCGTGGAGTTGCTGCAAGCACCAGCCAAGCTGCTGACCTGCAAGACGTTGTGGTTACCCGTCGTGAAGCTAAACACTGCATTCGAGGCACGCCGTTTCAGAAAGGGAAAATCTTATGGTGACGCGCTGATGCCCCACGCGTTCCGGACGCCGGCTGCTAAGCGGTATTACCGCTAGGCTGGGCTGGTTTTTCCAGCCACGGGCCTCATTTTACATTTTTTTTTTTTTGCCACATGACATAGTTGCAGAAAAAGTACCACAAAAATAAAAAACATGAATAACTTTTGATCCGTAACGGATTTTTGACGAAATAAAAATTATTGGACTCGTTACAAAAAATCTAATCTAACAAGTCCAATATTGATACTTTAAAAAAAAATATCTGTCTTTTTACAAATATTTGGTGCATTATGTAAAAATGTGTGTTCTTTTGTTATTTATGCACAACATTTAAGAAGTAGGCACATTCACACTATAATTGACGCATTAACACTATCATTGGGCATTTTTCAACAAATATTATGTGCGTTATCTTAAGATTTGTGCTAATTTGCTATTTAGACACAACATATAAGTACGCACATTCACACTCATAATTGGGCGCATTCGCACCATAATTGAGCACATTCAATCAAAAGTGGGTGCATTAATCAAAAGTGATGCATTCAATAAAAAATGGGCACATTGAGGGCAATAGTATGCGCATACATTCAAAAGTGGGCGCATTTGACCAAAAGTGGGCGCATTCAGGGCAATATTGCGTGCATTCATTCAAAAGTGGGCATATTCAATCAAAAGTGGGCGCATTCAATCAAAGTTTGATGCATTAAGGTCACTACTAGGCGTATTCAATCAAAAGTGGACGCATTCAGGGCAATAGTGTGCGCATACATTCAAAAGTGGGTGCATTTAACCAAAAGTGGGCACATTCATGACAATAGTGTATGCATTCATTTAAAAGTGGGCACAATCAATCAAAAGTGGACGCATTCAAACAAAATTGGGCGCATTGAGGGCATTACTAGGCGTATTCAATCAAAAGTGGGTGCTTTCAGGGTAATAGTGTGTGCATACATTCAAAAGTGGGTGTATTTAACCAAAAGTGGGCTCGTTCAGGGCAATAGTGGGCACATTCATTCAAAAGTAGGCACACTCAATCAAAAGTGGGCGTATTCAGGGCAATAGTGTGTGCATACATTCAAAAATGGGCGCATTTAACCAAAAATGGGTGCATTTAACAAAAAGTGGGTGTGTTCATGGCAATAGTGTGTGCATTCATTCAAAAGTGGGTGCAATCAATCAAAAGTGGGCGCATTTAATCAAAATTGGGCGCATTGAGGGCATTACTAGGCATATTCAATCAAAAGTTGGTGCATTCATGGCAATAGTATGTGCATACATTCAAAAGTGGGCGCATTCAGGGTAATAGTATGTGCATTCATTCAAAAGTGGGCACATTCAATCAAAAGTGGGCACCTTCAATCAAAATTGGGCGCATTGAGGGAACTACTAGGCATATTCAATCAAAAGTGAGCACATTCAGAGTAATAGTGTGCGCATACATTCAAAAGTGGTCGCATTGAGGGCATTACTAGGCACAGTCACAAAAGTGGGCGCATTCACTCAAAAATGGGCGCATTGAGGGCATTACTAGGCACATTCAATCAAAATTGGGCACATTCACTCAAAAGTGGGCGCATTGAGGGCATTACTAGCGCATTCAATCAAAAGTGGGCGCATCCACTCAAAAGTGGGTGCATTGAGGGACTTAGTAGGTGCATTCAATCAAAAGTGGGTGCATTCACTCAAAAGTGGGCGCAGTCACTCAAAAGTAGGTGCATTGAGGGCATTACTAGGTGCATTCAATCAAACGTGGGCGCATTGAGGGTATTACTAGGCACATTCAATCAAAAGTGAGCACATTCACTCAAAAGTGGGTGCATTGAGGGCATTACTAAGCACATTCAATCAAAAGTGGGTGCATTCACTCAAAAGTGGGTGACATATCAAAAGTTATTCAAGTAGGCTCATTTACCAGATAAGTAGATGCATTTACACCATAATTGACACCATAATTGGGTGCATTTGTACCATAATTGGACATTTTTCTACAGATAACACATGCTAAGATTTGTGCTTATTCGTTATTTACATGCATATTTTAAAACATGTGAAAATAATACTTATTTATTATTTTTTTTTCAAAAATATGTCAATATTAGCCTTGTTTGAATGTATTTTTTTATAACAAATCTGATGCATTTTGATTCGTCTTAAAATTCATTTCAGGGTGAAAGTTATAAATAAAACAATGAATTCCCTCTCTTTTATTTTCCCCTAAAAAAGAAAAAAAAAGTAAAATTGGGCCCACACTGGGAAGGTGGTTTTGCAGCGCAGCACGTTTGCAACGCGTGCAAACCCCCCGGCGTCCCGTAAGTTAAGTCTAGGCTACACGAATGCATAGGCCACGACGATCCAAGCCACAAAGCCGCTCAGGGCTGACTGGCCTAAATCGCGCGTCCAAAAGGAGCGGATTTGAAGTAGTCAGACTTTTAAATTACCCGACTCTTAGGCCCCCACAACGATGACGGGGTCCGAAGTAGCGATTGGGGTCGAACCACAGGGACAAGGGTAGTAGTGTTAAGAACTCGGAATCAACACATTACACTCTGATAAAAGCAAGGTGAGGATAAAGTTCCCAAAGGGAACAACAGGCGAAGATCGATAAAATAAAAGAAAACTATATCCAACTGGAGTTACAAGGAAAATTAAGATTTTAAAGTGTTTATCAGTTTTTAGGGGTTTTGCGCAAAAGAACCAGAGGAGATAAAACTATTGCTTTGGTAAGGAACGAAGGAGGAAACTTCGGTAAAATAAGCGGCAGTAGGAACATCCAGTACCCCTTCTCTCAAAGAGGGTACCTCTAACTAAGCACCAACACCTCTCTCAAGGTTGCTGGACTTGGGTTAGAGTGGAAAGATCACTAAAGCAACTCCGATCCTAGGTACTCTCGTACTCCCTGATCGGACCAAACACTAGAGCCACAACACCTCTCTCGAGGTTGCTACAACGGGAAACACGATTCGATAGCTAGTCAAAACATGATCCAAGCATACAAGCTAGAGTTCGGATGCTAAACAAAGTAATCATCCAACAAAAAGGAACCAAACATAAAGCCAACAGATATTTAAAGCTCCTCTAATTCCATGAGCGAAATCATTATATAAAAGGGTTTGGTTACATTACGTAAGTAAAGAAAGTAAATGACTGAAAAAGGAAAGATATGTATCGTCTCCTTGATTTAGGAAATTGACAAGCAGCAGCAGATCCCTAAGGGCCCTCTAGCCTGATGCCAGGCGGGAGCTCTGCCCGATACGCCTGTGTCGGGTGACATGCCATGACGGATAGACGTATGGGTCAAAACGCTCATGCCTGATACGCCCGTTTCGGGATGCCACCCTCTCGGGCGACACACCGTAATGATTGATTCGTATCGGGCTCGGTATCGTGCCAGGCTAGAGATCACTTAGAGTATCGGGTTCCTCGTATCGGGTGGCCCCTCTGGTCGATATCTGGCTGTTGCGGCTACCGGGACAGATTCTAAGTGAACCATTCCCTCCCTCTCGGGTCGGGGAAGTGCTCACCTAGTATCGCCCGGTACACCTCTGGGACGCGACACACTAGCTCCAGATACTTTCCAAAGTTAGCTTTCACGAAGTTCCGACCCGTCCCATCGAGGTCATGTAGCTACTATTTATAGACAGTGGTTGGGAGGAGTTGCGGTTCTCCGCGCGCCATGTGTCATCCATCAGCTCTATTATTGTGGCTTCAGGGATGCCCGATATGCGTGTCGCCCGACTCAGAGGGTGTCGGGTGTCGTGATGAGTGGGTGCCTGCCGGTGGGTGGCTTGTATCACGCGACATGCTTTAGTAGCCGTGGCGAGTACATCTCCCTGTCGGGTAAGTGGCGTGTCGCCCGTCAGAGCCTTCTTGCGCGGCACACCCGTGTCGTGCAGCATCTGTATCGGGCTGCTGTGGTGAGGTGTGAGTGTATCGGCCGACTGGTAGGAAGGCCGATGCAGGTAAAACGTGTTCATGGGCCGGGACGAGCTTTTTGCTGATAAAAGAGTGGGAAAACGAAGAAAACCCTGCAAAAGATGATAAAAATGGGATAAGAGCGTAGCGTGGCCTGTTTATTCAAAAACATGACAAAAAGGAGAGGAAAACAGTTTAAACGGGCAGTTTTGACAACGAAATAATGGTCAAAAACATCATAAAATTTAGTGTCATCAACTCCCCCAAACTTAACATTTTGATTGTCCTCAATCAATCTTTTAAAACTTTGTTTTGCGATACTTCTTCTTGACCGGTATGGTTTTCAGACCATGAGTTTGAGCGGGTATTGAGATGTCTTACAGAGAATACTGCCCGACCACAAACAATAGACTTTACTTTTCCCGCCTTATTTAAGCAAAAAATTTCTTCACAGCTTCGGCGAGACTTGGGTGCATAATTTTGAAGGTAGCTTTCACACCAAACAGCTTTTGGGAACAGAAAGTTGTGTTTGGGTAGGCTTAAGGCTTTTTGGGTTTTTTTCTTGTTTCCCATCAGTCCATCCAGGTACGGGTCCGTTAGCGGGCGAGTGGTCCCTGCAGTCCAAGCCAGTTGGCTTTAGAGCAGTGATTTCACATCCTGCGTACCACTGCCCCGGATATACCATGCCTAAAGATGGGTACTTTTGGAGCACAAGTGTGTGTATATATATATATTCATTTGGCACAACTCTCATGATTTTATTCACTCTCATAAGGCTATTCTCACTTTTTGGGATTTTTGTTGGGTAAGGGAAAACAAGAGAAAATTTTTGTTATTTGGGCAGCTTTTTCCTTCTGCATATACGTCTCTTAGTTGTTGTGAGATTATTTTTCGAAATTTTTGGCGTGGAAAGTTGTGGTCTTTTATTGTTTGAGGCTGTATTTTCAAAAAGACATAACAAAATCTGCACCTCTTTGGAAACAACGAAAACAAAATGGCAAGAAGTCATATCAGGTTTTTACTATAAAGTATCTTTGTACATATGTATGGAGACAAATTTTTTGTATTTTTGTATGAGGCATGTATATGTATATGTACACATGTTATAGAAAAAAGAACAAAAGGCGTGAAGTTTGAAGTGCTTTTAGTACCTCTCTCACTGGTAAATAGAATCCCCCCCAAACTTACTCCACACTCTGTCCCAGAGTTGTGAAGTAGCTAAGGTAGGGTAATGTTAACGCAGTGAGGGTTAGCTGGTGAGCGTGCCTTTTCCAGATAGAAGCTCCCACATATATTCTCCTCTTTTGCTGTGGTAGTCGATGTGGTGGAGCTGGTCAGGCATCTCTTGATTAGATATCCATTCCAACACAAAGATGTCGCAGTCGTTGGATAAAAGAATTTGTTGTGGACTGTGGTGGCAGAACTAAAGCTCGTGCCATTTGCTAGATGTTGTCTCCAGGAATGGTTGTATCAACACCGCCACCTCCTCATAGTATTTTCGTACTAAGTGCTCGAGGGGTGTCAATGCTGTCGATGTACACTGCACCGGATGATCTTTGTTGCTGTCTGAGCTGTTGTAGAAGATTCCTGCTCATTGGCGAGTATACATCGTCAGGAGCGTCCAATGGTTGTAGTGTAGGATGGGAAGGAAGATGGTGCGTGGAACTCTACACTGCAACTCTGCCATCAAGGATTGCTTCGCTCCTGATTCATCGGTAAGGCATATGTCGTTGAACAACATTGGATGAGCTATGTATGCGTGTTCAAACTTCTTTTGTAGTATCTGGATGTAGTCAGCCACCACGGATATCGCCAAACATCCTTCTTCTTTGACCATGTCAATTAAGTCGTCAACTGGGACTATGACACTGCCTGCCTCGTAGATGACATCTGCTGGGGTAGAGTCAGCTAACTTCAGAAGAACTTCATTGACCTGCTCCTGCGTGAGTTTAGAGCACGAGAAACGATTGAAGTTGTTGATCATTTCTTCTGATGTTTCAGGCGAAGTGGGGTCTTCGATTCTGTGTACTTCCCGTAGGATTTCTAATCGCTTGACTGCCCCGTAGACGTCTGCTTCTATCTCAGGTTCTTTTCTCTGGAGTGTTGATGGGTTATGAAGATTCGTCTGCTTGATCACTATCCAACATCCTCTCTGGTACCCCTGCATCTTGGAAGTAGCGTCTGTCTTTAATTAGCAGCAAGGAGTAGGAGCTCCTGATATGGAAGAAGTTTTGGCCCTGGAGATGCCTTATGTATCTGAATATGTTGAGCAGCTCAATGGCACACAAAACGATAAAGACGATGTTTCCGCTTCCCTCTTCTGCTTGGACGGGGAAGTCTTCGATAGAGAAGAAGTTCCAAACGCCGCTATGACATTGGACTCCTTGCTTACTGGCTCGGAGAAGACGCAGCGGTAGAAGCCTGAGATATTTATCCTCTGGGCGACTGAAAATAAGTCCTGAGCGTGGCACCTCCTTGTTGCAACAGCTGAGGAGTTGGACATCATGGTTCCGGAGGTCTGCCACACACAGGAACCACATGTTGCGGTGCTTGTACAGGGCCAACACGATGTTCGTGTTGTGCTCTTCGATGTGTCGCAGCATTTTGGCCACCGCGATGGAGTCTGGTACTCCCATCATCAATCTTCTTGCCAAGGTCGGGGTGGCATTGTATATTGTTTGCCGACCTGTCCTGGTGCTGATATTCTCTATTATTGCACCTTCTAGGACCCTGAACAACTTCTTTCCGACGACGGCTGGTGAGCGAAACATGCTTCTGAGTGCTCCCCGTCGTACGGAGAAGTAGCCGTCGCTCCAGACGACGTCTTCTTCATCAGCTTACGACCTCAGGACCTTGTTCAGCAGTTTCTAGTCCCTGATCGACAGGTATCTGATGACCCTTCTATCGAAGTCGGCCATCTCTAAAGAAGGTATCTCCGACGGCATAGAAAATTCCTCTGTCGTTGAGCTTCTTCCTCTGTGGGGTGTCTTTCATTGGCGGCACAGATGTCCCCCCTCTCCCTCAGATTCGTTAGAAGAGTCCTCCCCGATGTTGATTGCTTCGTTGTTATCCTCAGCTTTGTCTAGGGGGATTGAGGGAGCTTCTTCTTCCAAACCGCGGGAGCTCGCCTGTCCTACTGGAGCTCCGTTGGCTGGCCTTTGCGGCGTCATTTCCTCAGGCGTTGGGGATGGCCCTCTAGAGGAGGAAGTGGACGATGATCTTAGCGAGGATGCTGATGAGGAGGGTTGAGAGCCTGAGCCAGGAGGTGACGAAGATCTCCTCGGCTGCCTTGGACGTGGGTGATCGTCCCTCCTGTTCATCCTCTCCTCGATCACGTCGAGGCATTGGAGGGCCTGCTGCAGCGTGGCGTTGAGTGCCTCTTGTGGGCCGGGGAGGCCAACTAGAGTCAGCAGTTGCCACTCCTGGCTATTCAGCATCTGCTGAAAAATAGAAAACTTGCGGGTTAGTGAAGTAAATGTAGCCGAGTGGCTTTCTGTTACCTCCCGCAAGTGATCGAGTTCATACCCCAGCATCTTCCCGAGTGACGGAGGGCTCCTGCTGTTCTCCCTCGCATCCTCGCGACACTCCTCTCACACGAGGGTCTACCCGATGAGGTAGAATCTATCTCAATTGTTTGCGAGGTATTTGCTTCTGGGTGAGGCGTAAGCGCTTTCTCGGCTGTCTGTGCCTCGCCCCACCTTGTTGTGATGGAGAAGGTCGTGGTGTGGGTGGATGCTGCTCCACCTCTCTATTGTCGACGACCTCCTCTGTAGCTGCTATGGGAGACACCGGTGGCGGTGTTGGCGTAGGCTGCGTAGGCCCGAGCTCCATCTCGAGGATCTCGGCGAACACCTCATTGCTGGCGTCTGGCTGCATTTCTTCTTCTGCCACTAAGGGCACCACAGAAGTTTCGGGAGTTGCGACTGTCTCTTCCGCGGCAGTTTCCGTCAGGGCTAGTATGGTTGTCTCTGCCTCGGATGTCTCAGCGACCTCCATGATCACCGGTACTTCTTCAACCACGACAGATGTTGTCATTATCATGGTTGGGATGGTAGGAGCGATGACAACTCTATCAATGGCTATCGTCGGTGGCTCTGGAGCGGTGGGCGGCTCGTCAGGAGTTGTTGAAGATTTATCCTACCGTGTGTCAAGAGGAATTGGTTCTCCTCTCACAGCCGCCCTCTCTTGTATACTGGTAGTGGCGGCGTAAGCGGCTTCGACTGTCACCACTTCAATCTCTGTGCTGGTGAAGACCAGCTTTTCTGCGTCGTAGTTGGCACAGTTAGGAAGCGGAAGGAGGGTGCTTGTTCTCGTGAATTTGTAGAAGTAGCTTCGCCCCTCCTTCTTGATGATGCTGGACCTCATGAGGAACTTGAGGTCGATCTTCTCATCGCCCCTTGTCTTTGAGAGACTGTGCGGTTCCCGTGGGTACCCTAACCTGACCGTAATCAGATTGACGATGTCACCCATGCAGTATTCCTTGGTGGCATCCTTTATTGGGTGTAGCCTATTCAACAAGAAACGTCCCAGGTTGATCATATTTCCCTCCATCATGTGCCAAATGAGATGGAGTTCTTCGGTGTACATGTTTCTTGATTTGTTCTTGCTGAAGAGCAGGCACGCCACAAGCTTGTGGACTACTCTCCAAAAGTAGGAGTGCACCGCCGCCACCTTGCTTCCCAGCTTGAACGATGACTCGCCGGTCAGCTTCCTCCAGAGCTCCACGGGGTTGAACCCGTCTCCTTCAGTGATCCTTGCACCATTGTTAAGCAGTTCCTTCTCCTCCTTGCTGGAAGAGAAGATCTCGTTGAGCTGCTTCTCGGAGATGGCATGCTCGATATTGTATAGTCGCCCTACAGTCTGTCTGCTCCACCATATTCTTCAATTTCTTCGGGTTTATTCTGCACCCGGCGGAGAGATGACATGAACTCCCTGGTGAGTTCAGTGTAGGAGGTGGAGTGGCTGAAGCAGATCTTCTTTAGCCCTGCTGCAGCTAGGACATTTTCTAGTCTGTCGAAAATGCCTAGCTGGAGGAATGACGACTGGTGGCAGAATCTGCTCAGCCTAATAGAGTTTTGTTGCTAGTTCTGAGTATCGACGCCCGTGCTCATTGTCTCTGGGCACAAACCTACCTGGTGTATGATCCAGAGGTTCTGCCGCTGCTGTTGAAACTATTGGTGGGGTTGTTACTTCTTCCGTCCTTGGTCTCTTTTCAGTCGTGGATGGCCCACTGCCTCAGGATTCAGGCATTTCTACCGACCGATTGTAGTTTCAGCTGTGGCCTCGGTGTTGATCCTTCAACCATGTTCGTCAATTTGAACAATGGTTTGCTTGGTACGGGCCATTTCTGTTATCATAAGATGAGTTTATTAAGCATCTAAATGTTTCGATATCAAGTAGCTAAAAATGTAAAGTCGATATCGGTGTCTAAAAAGAAAACTGATAGCCCGATAAGCCAAGAGGGTTGGCCCGATACAAGAGCTACCCGACGCCACCGTATCGGGCTTCAAAACTGAGCGATATGATGTTTGCTCGATACGGTCATGTCGGGCAATACGAAGTTCAGCTGAAAAAATCACATAGGTTCATCGTGAGATACCGGGCGTCATCACGAACGAATTTCTTGCCCGATACAAAAAAAAGGGTGTCACCCGTCAGGAGAAATACGCGAGGCGATACAAGACTGGGCGACACGGGAAAAATCGGACGTTATGGCCATTGTCTGATACGTCTAAAATTCAAGGTGTGTCGGGCGACACGGCCACGCGATGCGAAGCGCCCGATATGGTACGGTCGCTCTGAAAGAAAAGGTGTCGCCCGATGCCCGAAGTAAAACAAGACTGGGTGACATGGGTCTAGCCCGATATAAGGTGTCGGACAAGCGTGTGTTATAGATGTGTCGCGCGACATAGTCAAAAGTAACGCAGCCGACACAAATGTGTGTCGGGCGATACAAAGAAATCAACTAAAGCCGTGAGTCCGATATGAAAGTGTGCGACATGGGGGTCGTGTCGGGAAAGCCAAACGATACGGTTGTCGGGTTATACCTTCACTATCTGAAGTTATATTGCGTGACACAAGAGCAGAAGCTAGGTTGCGGGACACGGGACAACGAGAGAAATTACTGCACGATACAGGAGTAGGTGAGGAGTAAATGCAGGTGCCCAACACAGTTAAACTTCTGTTACTATATATAGCAATCCATATTGCGGGTAAAACGGGTAAAATAGGGATACGTGTCGGGCGAGGAGACAAATCATTCCCGAGACGAGCAGTCCCATCCGTCAAATCAAGGGTTATTACTCCTGCCGCCCGACACGGTTACTTGTTGCTCGGCGTATCGTCCGACACGGCTTATTGCTAAGGTGTGTCGCTCGATACGCCAGGCTGATAAGGGCGTGTCTTGCGCTCTGCCTGAGTCTTTTGCCCGATACGGGTAGGGAACAAGGTATCCTTGCCCGATACAAGGCTTTTCGAACACGATACTTGATGAAAAATTGAAAATAAAGAGAAGGAAAAAGCAATTGATGGGTAAAACATCATTGGCCTAAGGTGAAGTTCCCGGCCTCAGATAGCATTACTCATCAATGCTCATAAATCCGAGCGGTGGCCCATAAAATAGAAGAATCAGAGCATGTAACACATGCACTGACTCAGGCCTTATTACAATTATAATGTTCATAATGTTTTTCTTGCAGGGAAGGAAATAACGTCCTATTCTAAAAAAAGTAAAACTCGGGCTGCCTCACGAGGAGCACTGTAGTTAGCGTCGTCAGCTTCAGCTCCTTCACTTTGTGCCTTCAGCTATTTCCACATCCTGCAAGCTTATCTCTGTCATTCTCACGAACGCTTCATCTTCATAGAACCTTTTTACTCTGTGCCCGTTCACTGGGAAAACTTTGGATGGATCTTCTTTATCATACAGCTCCATCATCCCTGATGGATATATCTTTGCTACGGTGAAGGGTCCGGACCACCTTATTTGCAGCTTACCTGGAAAAAGACGAATGGAAGATTTAAATAATAAAACTTTGTCACCTTCACTTACATCCTTCTTCCTCAGGTGGGAATTATGCCACACCTTGGTCCTCTGCTTATAGATCCTTGCATTCTCATAGGCATGCATTCTCAATTCTTTGAGTTCCTGTAACTGTAGATATCTTTTGTCCCCTACTATTTCCAGATTCATATTCAGGAACTTAATTGCCCAAAGAGCCTTGTGTTCAAGCTCTAATGGTAGATGATAGGATTTCCCATAAATCAATTTGTAAGGGATAGTTCCAATGGGTGCTTTATATGCAGTTTTGTAGGCCCAAACGGCATAATCAAGCTTCATCGACCAATCTTTCCTCGTGCGGTTGACAGTCTTCTCTAAAATCTGCTTAATCTGTCTATTCGAAACCTCCACCTACCCTAAAGTTTGAGGGTGGTAGGGCGTAGTGACCTTGTGTTTAACCCCATACTTCCGCAGGAGTGTTTCAAACTGTTTTTCTCCGAAATGCAATCCACCATCGCTTATCAAAGTACGAGGTACTCTGAAGCGAGGGAAGATAGTCTTCTCAAACAACTTGATCACTAATTTGGAGTCACAAGTTTGAGTGGCAACAACTTCCACCCATTTATACACATAATCTACCGCGACTAAGATGTATTGATATCCTTTTGATGGGGGGAAATGGACCCATGTAGTCGATTCCCCATACATCAAAGATCTCGACTTTGACCCAATTGGCCATAGGCATATCATTTCTTCTTCCAATGTTTCCTGTCGATTGGCATTCTTTACAAACCTTTACATAATTTGCAGCATCTTTGAACAAGGAGGGCCAGTAAAACCCTGATTGCAGCACCTTGGCGGCGGTTCTTTCGCTCCCCAGGTGTCCTCCATATGGAGAGGCATGACATTCTTTTAGAATGTTTGGGACTTCTTCTTCAGGGATACACCTTCTATATAGGTTGTCTGCGCATCTTCTAAATAGAAGAGGATCATCCCAATAGTAGTTCTTTACATCCGAAAAGAGTTTCTTCTTTTGATTGTATGTTATATCAGGAGGCAACTCCCCGTAGGCAAGATAATTACAAATATTTGCAAACCAAGGCAAATTCTCATCTTTGGTTTCAACCATCAGCAAGGCTTCATCAACATAGTTGTCGTTGATAGGTGGCTCCTTCTGGTCTTTGACTATTATCCTTGATAAGTGGTCAGCGACCACATTTTCTGCACCCTTCTTATCAACGATCTCGTGGTTGAACTCCTGGAGTAACAAAGCCCACCTTAACAACCTGGGCTTGGTATCCTTTTTCTGCATAAGATATCTTATTGCCCCATGGTCTGTGTAGACCTTCACCTTCGTTCCGATAAGATAGGATCTAAACTTGTTGAAAGCAAAGACAATCGCGAGCATCTCTTTCTCTGTAGTCGTCTAATTCACCTGAGCTTCATCCAGAGTACGGCTGGCATAGCAAATTACATGGTGCCTTTTATCCTTTTTCTGTCCCCGGACTGCTCGTACAACATAGTCACTGGCGTCACACATAAGCTCGAAAGGTAGCTCCCAGCCCGGAGCTTGAAGGATAGGTGGTGAGACAAGGGCATCTTTTAAGGCCTGAAAAGCAATTAGACAATCGTTAGAGAAATTGAATTCAACATCCTTTACCAGAAGGTTGGATAACAGTTTCGAGATCTTTGAGAAGTCTTTTATGAATCTTCAGTAATATCCGGCGTGCCCGGGAAAACTTTGCACTCCTATTACAGACTTCGGTGGGGGTAGCTTAGATATGGCTTCAACCTTGCTAACGTCAACCTCGATGCCACGCCTCGAGACTTTATGCCCAAGGACGATGCCTTCTTGTACCATAAAGTGGCACTTCTCCCAGTTCAGGACCAGACTCTTTTCTTCGTAGCGTTGCAAGACCAGAGATAGGTTTTTCAGGTAGGCATCAAAGTCCTTTCCATATATAGAAAAGTCGTCCATGAAAACTTCCACGATGTCTTCTAGAAAATCCGAAAACATCGATATCATGCAACGCTGAAACGTTGCAGAAGCATTGCACAGGCCGAAAGGCATTCTTCAGAAGGCGTAAGTCCCATAGAGACAGGTAAAAGTGGTTTTTTCTTGATCATCTGGTAAGATAGGGACTTGATAAAACCCAGAAAAACCATCCAAAAAGCAAAAATAGTCATGATGCGCCAATCTTTCCAGAACTTGATCAATGAAAGGAAGCGGATAATGATCTTTTTTCATGGCTTAGTTCAGTTTTCAGTAGTCAATACACATCCTCCATCTGGTGACGGTCCAAACCGCCACTTTATCACCTTTATCTCCTTTTACTACTCTTATGCCTCCTTTCTTCGGTACCACATGGATCAAACTCACCCAGTTACTGTCACTGATTGGGTAAATGATCCCTGCATCCCTTAGTTTGATTACTTGTTTCTTCACAACTTCTTTTAGCATCTGGTTTAATTTTCTCTGGGGTTGAGCCAGAGGTTTAGCAGATTCTTCCAAATTAATGTGATGCATGCATAGCGCAGGGCTAAGGCCTTTGATATCCTCCACCGAATATCCTATAGCCTGCTTGTGGTGTCTCAACTCCTCAAGAAGCTTTTCCAATTGATCCTTCATAAGATAGGCATTAACGATGACATGATTGTTCTCTTCTTGATCTAGAAATTCATACCTTAATCCTTCAGGTAGTTGTTTTAGTTCTGGCTTAGCCTTGGGTGCCTTCTCTTCCGGTGTCTCCTCTAGAGAAGCAAACTTAACTGTTTATATTACCTCTTCCTCGTCGCTCAGATCTTCATCAAACCGATTTAGATAGCTAAGAAACTCTACAACCTCTAGATCTTCAGAATCAGAGTCTTGATTGCTTATCGCTCTTACAGGAGGGTTTACCATTAGGATATCTTCTTCCACCTCTTTACAAAACTAGTTGTAGCTTTCTACAAAGTAGGCAGATTCTAGTAGGGATGGTCCCTTCATAGCATCCTTTACTTTGAAATCTAAGTGATCGTTTCTGACCCTCAGAGTCATTATTCCCTCAGTGACATCAATTAACGCTCTTCCCGTAGCCAAGAAAGGGCGTCCAAAGATGATAGGACAGGTAGGGTCCTCCACAGTGTCAATGACCACAATGTCACACAGAATGAAGAAACTTCCCACACAGATCGATACATCCTCCACAACTCCTACAGGTCTTTTAAAGGTATGGTCTGCCAATTCAATCCTCATGTTGGTCTTGACCATATCAGTCAAACTCAAACGCTATGCGAGGCTTAGGGGCATAAGGCTGATGCTAGCCCCTAAATCAGCAAGACCTTTCCGCTCGATATTATCTCCAACGGCAAAAGGAATGGTGAAAGCCCCTGGATCCTTCTTCTTGTTGGGTAAATCCGCTTTGACAAAAGCAGAAGACATACTAGCTAGATGCACGGTCTCAACCCTTCTGCCTCTTTTCTTCTTGGTTATCAGATCCTTGAAAAACTTGGCGTAGGTCAGCATTTCCTCTAAAGCATCCAGAAAGGGTACTTCGAGGTGAAGCTTCTTTACTGACTCCATAAACCTCTCGTAACGCTTTTTAAGATGTGCCTTTATTAGTTTGTAAGGGAAAGACAACTTAGGAGAGTAAGGACTTCTTTTACCAAATAGGTCCTCCGTAGATCTTGGTTTCATCTCCCTGACATGAGCTTGTTGGTTGTCTTCCTCTACGAGATTTTCTGCCGCAGTCCTTGATTCAGGTTCCTCGGGTCTGGCTGCTTCAGGATGTTCTACTGTCTTCCCTGATCTCAACACTGCCATTTTAGCAGATTCGGTGTTGGAAGGTATCTTACCCGAGGGATTCTTTATTAACTCGGCCATCTGGGCCAACTACTGATCTATTTGGTGTTGGTGCGTCTGCATATCTGCCATCTGAACCTGCATCATATTTAGAACTCTTGAATTGGACAACGCGCTTTGTGCCAGCTGGTGGTTGATAGTATCCTGTCTTTTTACAAAATCGAACAATTGGCCCACCAAGTCTGGTTGGTTTGAGCTCTTGTCCTGACTTTGCTCCTTAGCTTGACCCTAGCCTTGACTAGGGTTAGCTGCTTGGTGACTTTGGTACTTTCCTTGCCCTGGGAAGTTTGCCTTGTTCGATTGGAAATTGGTAGTTCTGGTGAACTGACCTTGTCCGCCCCTTTTCTCGAAACCTTATGGTTGCTTGGTTGGGTTATTCAGCTGATGCAAGTTTTCAGCCGCATCCTTGTTGCCATAGTTAAAACCAGGGTGATCCGGTCTCTTGAAGTTGAAAAAAGAGACGTTCTTGGCTTCCTCTGCTTCGGATTCACTTTCACTTGACTCGTCAGGCCGGGTGTAAACACAGTTATCAACCCCGTGTCCACCTTCTCCGCAGGTGACATATTTCATGACTTTCTCAACCTGTTTCTTCCCTTTTCCACCTAATTCTTTCAATTGTCTGACATCAGTGGCTATCTTCTAGATTTGAGTGGTGATAGCTTCAAGAGCTTTAGATTTGACCGAAGGTCCTTTACTAGCAGCCTTCTTAGCATATCCTCTATCAGATCTGGCGTAGTCGGTGTCAGCTTGTAGTTCGGCCATGTTCTCGATGATCTTTTTGGATCTGCTGGGCTTCTTCCCCAGAAAGTCATTTCCTGCAGCTACATTCAGCGAAACCCTTTCTTCAGGGGTCAGACCATTATAAAAGGTGGTTATCAGGAAACCCTTCTTGTAGTTGTGATGAGGGCAGTCCCTATGATATTCTTGATATCTTTCTCAGGCTTCGTGTAGATTCTCATTCGGCTTTTGCATGAATGAGATGATCCTCTGTCTATTCCTGACGGTTTTCTCCGTAGGGTAAAACTTGTTCACAAAAGCGTCCGCCAGCGCATTCCATCCATTGAGAGCTTGATGCGGTAGCCCGAGGTACCAGGATAGGGCCTTGTCCTCTAAGGAGAAAATGAAACCTTTGCAGTAAATCACCTCCTGTGGAACTCCCCACATTTTAATGGTATCACAGATGTTCTTAAACACATCTAAATGATGGTAAGGGTTATCATTCTTCGAATTCCCTCTGAAACTCTTGTTCTGGATCATAGATATTACAGATAGTTTCATCTCAAAGTTAGTCGCATTGAACCTTGGGATAACAATAGGACATCTTGAATTATTGGCCTTTGTGGCAGCCAACTCCCTGAGGGTCTTTTCTTCTTCGTTAGAATCTTCGCCGTTTTTGTTTCCATGGTTCTGCTCCTGATTATGTTGATTTCTTCGGTGTCTGCGGTGATGACAATGTCTCTCATGATGGTGATCATCCTCAAATTATTCTGTTTCAGGTTCTTCCTGTTGTTGATCGCCATTATAACGGTTATTGTTCCCACGCGGAGGTGAGTGGGGTCCAACTCTAGCATTTTACTCACCCTCTGAAAGAGGTGGTTCGACGCGAGGTGGCATGACTAGCGGTGTCAGTGCTCAACGGAGCAAAATGCTTCTTTCCTGAGTACCTGAATAGCACGTATAATCAAGTTAGAAAACTTGAATTAATAAAATGAACTACTCTATACTCATTTCAGGTTAGAAGATCAAAAAGGAAAAAGTGTTGTCAAGCTCATTTCTAAGCTTGAGGCACATGAGTGTAGTTAGTGGATTCGGGTCCGTTAACCGTACCATTTTTCCTTGTCCCCGGCAACGGTGCCAAAACGTTGACCGGCCTAAATCGCACCTCTAAAAGGAGCAGATTTGAAGTAGTCAGACTTTTAAATTACCCGACTCTTAGGCCCCCACAACGATGACGGGTCTGAAGTAGCAATCGGGGTCAAACCACAGGGACAAGGGTGGTAGTGTTAAGAATTTGGAATCAACACATTACAATACAATAAAAGCAAGGTGAGGATAAATTTCCCAAAGGGAACAACAGGCGAAGATCGATAAAATAAAAGAAAACTATCTACAACTGGAGTTACAAGGAAAATTAAGGTTTTTAAGCGTTTATCGGTTTTTAGGGGTTTTGCGCAAAAGAACTAGAGGAGATAAAACTATTTCTTTGGTAAGAAATGAAGGAGGAAACTTTGGTAAAACAAGCGGCAGCAGGAACATCCAGTACCCCTTCTCTCAAAGAGGGTACCTCTAACTAAGCACCAACACCTCTCTCAAGGTTGCTGGACTTGGGTTAGAGTGGAAAGATCACTAAAGAAACTCCGATCTTGGGTACTCTCATACTCCCTGATCGGACCAAACACTAGAGCCACAACACCTCTCTCGAGGTTGCTGCAACGGGAAACACGATTCGATAGCTAGTCAAAACATGATCCAAGCATACAAGCTAGAGTTCGGATGCTAAACAAAGTAATCATCCAACAAAAAGGAACCAAACATAAAGCCAACAGATATTTAAAGCTCCTCTAATTCCATGAGAATAATCATTATATAAAAGGGTTTCGTTACATTGCGTAAGTAAAGAAAGTAAATGACTGAAAAAGGAAAGATAGGTATCGTCTCCTTGATTTAGGAAATCGATAAGCAGCAGCAGATCCCTAATGGCCCTCTAGCCCGATACCAGGCGGGAGCTCTGCCTGATACGCCTGTGTCGGGCGGCATCCCCTGTCGGGTGACACGCCATGACGGATAGACGTATGGGACAAAGCGCTCATGCCCGATACGCCCGTGTCGGGATGCCACCCTCTCGAGCGACACACTGTAATGATTGATTCGTATCGGGCTCGGTATCGTGTCGGGCTAGAGATCACTTAGAGTATTGGGTTCCTCGTATCGGGTGGCCCCTCTGGTCGATATTGGGCTGCTGTGGCTACCGGGATGGATTCTAAGTGAACCATTCCCGCCCTCTCGGGTCGAGGAAATGCTCACCTTGTATCGCCCGGTACACCTCTGGGACGCGACACACTAGCTCCAGATACTTTCCAAAGTTAGCTGTCGTGAAGTTCTGACCCGTACCATCGAGGTCTTATAGTGCTATTTATAGGCAGCGGTTGGGAGGAGTTGCGCTTCTCTGGGCGCCACGTGTCCTCCATAAGCTCTATTATTGCGGCTTCAGGGATGCCCGATATGCGTGTTGCCCAGCACAGAGGGTGTCAGGTTGTAAGTGTGTCGGGTGTCGTGACGAGTGGGCGCCTGCCGGTGGGTGGCTTGTATCGCACGACACGCTTAAGTAGTCGTGGCAAGTACAGCTCCCTATCGGGTAAGTGGCATGTCGCCCGTCAGAGCGTTCTTGCGCGGCACACCCGTGTCGTGTAGCATCTGTATCGGGCTGCTGTGGCAAGGTGTGAGTGTATCGGCCGACTGGTAGGAAGGCCGATGCAGGTAAAATGCGTTCATGGGCCGGGACGAGATTTTTGCTGATAAAAGTGTGGAAAAATGAGGAAAATCCTACAAAAGATGATAAAAATGGGATAAGAGCGTAGCGTGGCCTGTTTATTCAAAAACATGACAAAAAGGAGAGGAAACAGCTTAAAAGGGCAGTTTTGACAATGAAATAATGGTTAAAAACATCACAAAATTTAGTGTTATCAAGGGCGATAACATAGCCAGCTCCCGCGGAGCCGGACTTGAGTGCAGTAGGCATAGAAGAACCGCTGGGCCTTCCATGTGAAGAAGACGTGCCAACCTGCGGTAGATCAGATGTCCAAGCAGCCGACATGAATTGAGGGGGATTGGTGCCGGCGCTGAGGGTGAGGGAGGAGCGAGGGCGGGAGCGGCGGTGGTCATGGCAGACACATTGATAGCAAGAACCTGGTCGGCGCCGCAGTGGCCCGGGAACATGCAGATGTAGTAGTGGGGGCCGACTTTGGTGATCTTGACAGTGGTGGGTCCGATGGTGGTCGCATCGCCCATGGTCGTGGAGTCACTACAAGCACCAGCCAAGCTGCTGGCCTGCAAGACGTTGTGGTTACCTGTCGTGAAGCTAAACACTGCATTCGAGACACACCGTTTCAGAAAATGAAAATTGAATTGTGACGCGCTGATGCCCCCACACGTTCCGGACGTGGGCTGGTAAGCGGTATTACCGCTAGGCTGGGGTGGTTTTTCCAGCCACGGACCCCATTTTGTATTATTTTTTGCCACATGAAATAGTTGCAGAAAATGTAGCACAAAAATAAAAAAAACATGAATAACTTTTGATCCGTAATGAATTTTTTGATGAAATAAAAATCATTGGACTCGTTACAAAAAATCTAATATAACAAGTCCAATATTGATATACTTTTAAAAAATAATATCTATGTCTTTTTACAAATATTGGGCGCATTATGTAAAAATTTGTGTTCTTTTGTTATTTATGCACAACATTTAAGAAGTAGGCACATTCACAATATAATTGACGCATTAACACCATAATTGGGCGAAAAAGGAGGGGTTCAAGTAGTATTTATAGAAAAAGGAGGGGTGACCGTACAAATTCTCATAAAGCAAACGGTCTTGGGTCCAAACGGTTTCAAGACCATATGAACCAAACAGTTTCAAGACCGTTTGGGTCCAAACGGTTTCGAGTCCGTTTGAGTCCAAATGGTTTAGAGACCGTGAGGACCAAACAGTTTTGAAATTGTTAGGATAAAACTATTTTGGTAATTGATTTTTATATTTTTATATTTGTTTTGGTTGCTTATGTAAATTTTTATATTTTCTAAACAAAGAAGATAGGTCTAAGAAAAAATCAAATAAGACCAAACATTAAGTAGATAGTTTACGGGGAGGCACCCCTTAACAAGCCTCAAAGAGCAACGGCCATAGGAAACAAAAAGATTATGTAATTATCCTTGATGCAGCATTTAGTAGGTTGGTTCCAGTTTCTTCATCGAGCATTTCTTTAAGCTAGAAAAGATAGGCTGCTTCTGATTTACTAGCATCAGAGTCTACAATTTCAACCACCTCCTCCGTTTCCTGGTGACCTGCAATGATGCATAATTTTTAGATTGAAAATTGTTGTATTAATTATGATGATCTTGGGTTTGTCTTTATTGTCGTATCTTCTGTTGTTTCTCTTGTTCCAGATATTCCATAAGATTATTAGAAGGTAGTCATCAGCCAGGAGGTGGTGGCTATTTCTGCGGGGATGTAGGTTGGTTGGGATTTTTGTTATGTTTTGGTCTGAGTGTCTGAGGAACATGAAATGGTTGATGATTTTCCTAGAGATGTAGAAGTGGTTAAAGATGTGGTTCACTGTTTCTTCCTATCTCATGCAAAGGGAGCATCTAGATGGTCCTTGAAAGCCTCTTTTTTTGAGATTTTGGTCAGTAAGAAGTTTATTGTTCAGGTAAAGCCAATAGAAGATTTTGTTTTTTGTGGCCATTTTTTTCCAAATGGTGGAGCAAGGAGGAGTGACACCTCTTAATAGGAGGAAGGAATATGCATCTTTTGGCGTATATTTTGATCCTCAAATCCATGAAATTCTATTTGAAGTATTATTTTCAAGCTCGTGGATGATGTCGGTAAGTCCATTTTGATCTAGATTTTCTAAAATCCATTGTTTGAGGGAGTTGGATCTCTTGCTGGTGAGGAGGTCAAGAGATTTGACCGTAGTGATGTTTGTAAGTTTTTTTGGGATGGACCAGAATAATGGGGCAAAACGGGGCTTATAACGGAGCAAAAAAATCAAAATGGTACTTTTGGCCATTTTAATTCCCAAAATAACACGTTATTGAATTTAATTTCCAAACTAGCACATTTTAGGAGCAATGCATCCCACCTTGAGACGCATTGCTCTCTCGCAGAGCAATGCATCCTGACTGGGGATGCATTGACCCCACAATAGGGCATTACGTCCCAGATCATAATGCATTGCTCTGCGACAGAGCAATACATCCTGAAGCGGGACGCATTGCCCTACTGTGGGGCCAATGCGTCCCTGGCCAGGACGCATTGCTCTCTCATAGAGCAATACATTCTCGGGTAGGACGTATTGGCCCCACAGGAAAGCAATGCGTCCCACATGGGGATTTATTACAATTTTTTAATTTATTTTACATTCATTATTATTTTTTCATGCATATTGATTTATATATTAACAAAATTGATTATGTTTGTACATTTACAATTAATTCACTTGCATTTGATTATCTATAATATAGCCAATTATTATAAATTTGTTAATTTCAATAGCTCTGAACATGCATATGGATTATAGAAGTGGTATTGCAACCAACACTAGTTGGTTCCTAATTGATTATATGAGAAGAAATTAATCCAAAAAATGAGATATCATTAAAAATAAGGTTAAAACATGAACCAACTTGATGAGAAAATAATACACAACAGAACAATATGATAGATCCAAAATGAACTAATATGATATCATAATATGATAGATCCACATACAAGCCAAATAAATGCCTGAACAAAGGCATATATACAATACAGTATAATATATGAAAAACTAAGCATGTCCTCCACGACCATGACATCCTCGCCCACCTCCATGTACATTTGGCTTCAGAGTATCAAAGTCATATGGAGTTGTCTCAATGGGGGATAACTCTGTGGCAGTAGGCTGACGAGGACCAGAAAAGTAATGAAAAGCTAGAGGTGGGGTGAGGGGTCTCTGAATACTAGGATGTGGGGCATCAGGGGGGTGTATCCAGAGAAATCTAATGTAGTCGGTGAGTATGTGGCATAGGGTGGTGGTCGAATCTCATGAATAACAGGTGGTGGGAGTGGAGTGTATGGAACAGAAGAAGAACATGTTCCGTAGTAGGATGACGGTGGAAGTGGGGTGATGAATGAAGAAAATGAATCAACTCCTATATAGTATGAGCCTGTTGGTCCCCATCCCATGAACTGAGAAGTGGGAGTGGGCTTAGGAGCAGTAAGCACAGGAGTAGGAGTAGGAGTGGGCTCAGGGGCTATGGTATGAGTGGGTATGGGATCATACAGGAGAGTATAGTCAGGAAGTATGTCAAAGTAAGTCCCCTGGATGTCATAGATGTCATCTCTGATCTGTGCAGGGGCATGCTGTAAAGCTGCTCGGATCCATACATGTGATTCCACCTGTTCAAACAAAGTATGTACAAAATATAATGACCAATTGCATATATTACAAATAATAAAGATAAATAATAACAATTTGTAAAAGAAATAATAATGATACTCACAAATTGTTATTGACGATGACTTTGTGGGTAGTATGTGGTCGGAGGCTGAGCTGGAGGGGGCAGTACGTACTAAAGATGATACCATGTGATAATCTAACTCATTTATTTAGATGATGCAATTCTCATGAGAATGTGGGGATGTTCCATAACTCTTAGGGTGATTTAGAAACCCTAAATGCCTCTAGTGTTATATATATATATATATATATATATATATATATATATATATATATATATATAGTCAGGCTAGAATAAACTCAAGTAGTTTTTCATGATACAATATTTTTTTCAAAAATCTAATCCGTTGATCTTCTTAATCATCTTGTGAATAACTCACATAAAAAATTTGAGCACATTTGGATATTTATAGGTCATGGCATAAAGACCACACAAATTATGCATTTCAAATTAGTTTCATGTATCGGTTTTGTTGCCCTCGGATGAGTGACTTACACTCATCCAAATAGGCTCAAAATTTCTATGTAGCCTAATTACAGTATAACAATGAAGATCAATGGTTTACATCTTACAAAAATAGTCTTGATATGCAAACACACTTGAGTGTATCCGTGCGATCTGTATACTCGAGTGTATTCTAATCTCTCTCTCTCTCTATATATATATATATATATATATATATATGTGTGTGTGTGTGTGTGTGTGTGTGTGTGTGTGGATCTTGTACAAGATATTTTATTGTGTGAGGTGCAAGGCTTACACCACCACCATCCATTTCATCAGTTGCATGTAACTTAAGGAAGCTCTGTCATGTTTTGTTAACGTGTCTAAATTTGACAGCAAGAAGTGAATGGATCATGTCACCACACTCCTCTCCTTCGCATACATACCGTGAGTAGTAATATATTTGAATCACCCACCCGCGTATGACTCAACTAGGTGCTACTTTTCTAGTTAAAATGATGAGCTGCTTAGCGTGGCAATTATATTTTATTAAGACTAAAATGATGTACGAACAAGAAATACCAACTATATATATTTTTTTCTATTTTGTTAGAGGTAGTAATTGTGAGTAAATGTAAAATATGAGAGCATGGGGAACAACTATGAGAATGGGTTGTATTTTGCTAAATGTTTCTCTCACCTGGATCGACTTGAACATGATGAACTTCGAACAACAAAAACTCTTGAAAAGATTAAACCCGCTTGAACTTGCATGATCCAACCTGACTCGATTTGACCTAAATGAACATTATAAAAATATTTTAACTATAAGTATTATATGGAAAACCAAAATTTTGATTTTAGCTAGTATGTATTGGGCACATCACAATACAACCTAACTTGAATCCACCGACCTGAAAAATCCCAAGACCTTAGCAGACCCTGAACACCCATAAATTCAGGTTGGGTCGGACTGGGTCAATCATGTGGGATTTTTATTTCCGTCATTAGAAGAGAGGTGCAACTCTCACTAGTCATGGTGCTATTATAGAAAATACTTTATTTGAAGATGGTGACAGTGCAAATAGATTCCAAACTTTTAACCCAACTCAAGTGGAAGAAACTTATTCGATGGTCATTGCTAACTGTTTTTGTCCTAAATTTTTCGGGTTGCTTTTTCCAATAAGTGATGTCAATGACCTTTCTCACTTTTTGTTTGACAACTATATAAATATTTTTTTGCATTAACTTGATATATGTCATGAATGGTACTTTTTGCACCAAAAGAAAAAATGATGCTTTTCTTCCATAGTAGATGTGTATCGTGTAAATTGCATCCAATTGGATATGTGTTTCATGCATGCCTTGGTATAAGGGCGAGCATTGGTCAAAATCTAAAATAAGACTAGAAACTCAAACAAAATTTACCACAATACGGTCTCAAATGGACACTTCCAAATCTGATATTAACAGGTAACATCCAGATACATATCTGACCTGAATATAATATTTAATAATACTACACATTATATATATTTAACACATTTATACTCTCATATTTTTTTTGTGAAGTCAGGATACTATTTTATTCATCCCACTCTCCTCATGTGGGCTAAATCTTCAAAATTCTTAAAAACACCATTATAATCTAGTAAAGGAAATAGGGTAGTACTACTACCCTTACATTTATCAATATAGAGAATATTTTCTAAAACCCTCGGTGGTTTCTCTAAATAAAATTTAGAAGGATGTTTTTGTTGGAGCTTGGCTAATCCATCTTCTAATTGATTAGCCTCCCTGCTTATGTGTCCAATACAGACTGACCAGTCAAGCTGGCTCCACTTCTTTATCTTCGCCACCCAAAGTAGAAACCTGGGACTTCCTCTAGCATTCTCAGCAATGCATCTTACAGAAATGCTACTGTCAGACTCAATAACCACCCTTCGCCATCCTGCTTCATGCGCAACCTTGAGTGTCATCTCTATAGCCTCCATTCCCCCAATGAACACAGACTTTATTCTCCTAGTGCAACTCCATCCTCCTTGCCATCGGCCCTCCTCATCCCTAGCCACGACTGCCAGTGAAGCTTTCCATCTTCTCTAGGATACCTCAGTATTAATTTTCATCCATGTAGCTTCAGGTGCTCTCCATATCTTATCTGACATCCTTCGCAGCGTACATGAACCAGTCCTCTATTCTTCATATATCTTCTGCATTAAAATACCACACTGTTTAACTGCATTCACCTGACGGGCCACCAGATCTTCCTTATTATTGAAGATGTAATTGTTTCTGCACTTCCATATCTGCCAGCAGGTTAAGGCAAAAAGGGTTCTTTTGGTATTAGTAAGCTTTACCCCATTCACAAACCAGCATTCCAAGTTCTCAGTTTGATCATAATGTGTTCCCATTGTTCCATCTCATACAGCCTTTGCAAGTCTGCAGTCTCTAAGGGCATGAACAATGGTCTCATCATGTTGATGGCATCTAGGACATGTAGCATCACTTGTAAAGTTCCTGCATTTTCTTTTGTAGTTAGTCATTATGGCTTGATGCCACACCAACCACAAGAAGAACTTTACCTTATTTGGAATCTGTAAATTCCAAATAATCCTCCAAGGGCCACTTCTAACTCCTTCACTTTCCCGAGATATGATCTTATAGGCCGAGTTGGTACTAAAATTGCCATTCTCAGACTCAAACCAATACCACTCATCATCTTCCTCAGAATTGGCTGGTGGTGGTATAGTTTTGATCGCTCTAATCACTCTTTCTGGAAGATGCTCGTGCATGAATTCCACATTCCAATCACCATTCAGATCAACTAAGCTGGATACTGTCATATCAGAAAGCTTTGCAGGGATCTCCTGGATAGTGATGTCCTTCAGTATATCGCCAGTCGGGCACCAACGGTCCGTCCAGACTTGTGTCTGTTGTCCATTCAGAATAGCTTTAATAGAATGTGTTTCAACTGTATCTTGAGTCAGAGCCACTCCTCTCCAAAAATTAGTTGCCCGCCCTCCTTTCATCAACCTGAACCCTTTGTACTTCCTTTGCACACCTTGTACCCAGGGCCTGCCACGTTCAGTTTTGACCTCCCATGCATTCTTCATAAGCAAGGCTTTGTTCCAATCTCGCATTTGTTTGATCCCTAACCCACCTTCCATTACCGGCTTCGTCACCTGCTTCCATCTAGTTAAAATGATGAGCTGCTTAGCGTGGCAATTATATTTTAATAAGACTAAAATGATGTACGAATAAGAAATACCAACTATATTTTTTTTGCTATTTTGTTAGAGGTAGTAATTGTGAGTAAATGTAAAATATGAGAGCATGGGGAATAGCTATGAGAATGGGTTGGATTTTGCTAAATGTTTCTCTCACCTGGATCGACTTGAACATGATGAACTTCGAACAACAAAAACTCTTGAAAAGATTAAACCCGCTTGAACTTGCATGATCCAACCCGACTCGATTTGACCTAAATGAACATTATAAAAACATTTTAACTATAAGTATTATATGGCAAACCAAAATTTTGATTTTAGCTGGTCCGTATTGGGCACATCACAACACTACCTAACTTGAATCCACTGACCTAAAAAGTCCCAAGACCTTAGCCGATCCTGAACGCCCATAAATTCAGGTTGGGTCGGACTGGGTCAATCATGTGGGATTTTTATTTCCATCATTAGAAGAGAGGTGCAGCTCTCACTAGTCATGGTGCTATTATAGAAAATAATTTATTTGAAGATGGTGACAGTGCAAATAGATTCCAAATTTTTAACCCAACTCAAGCGGAAGAAACTTATTCGATGGTCACTGCTAACTGCTTTTGGTCCTAAATTTTTCGGGTCGCTTTTTCCAATAAGTGATGTCAATGACATTTCTCACTTTTTGTTTGACAACTATATAAATATTTTTTGCATTAACTTGATATATGTCATGAATGGTACTTTTTGCATTAACTTGATATGTCATGAATGGTGCTTTTTGCACCAAAAGAAAAAAATGATGCTTTTCTTCCATAGTAGATGTGTATCGTGTAAATTGCATCCAATTGGATATGTGTTTCATACATGACTTGGTATAAGGACGAGCATTAGTCAAAATCTAAAATAAGACTAGAAACTCAAACAAAATTTACCACGATACGGTCTCAAATGGACACATCCAAATCTGATATGAACAGGTAACATTCGGATACATATCTGACCTGAATATAATATTAAATAATACTACACATTATATATATTTAACATATTTATACTCTCATATTGTTATGTATAAATAACATATATTTGATAATATATGTATATTTCTATTGAATTTAGTTCTTTTCACAATGTATTTAATAATATAAAATATTTGATTCCAACTTTCAGAACCAATATTTGATATATGAAACCTGGTTTGAATTTTTTGGGCTACATGATTTTATTTAAAATTCTAGATGTGGATCAAGGACGAATGTAACGATACCTAAGATTTACCATTTATTATCTATGTGCCAAATAATTTTTTTACAACACAATTTTTCACTATATCTATTTACATATTGAAAATAACAGTAAACACGCTATAGATATGAACTTTTTAAAGATATTTTAGCTTGATGTGACAGATAACATTTGTTGTAGTTGGTGAATATTCAAACATATTATGTATTATGTACTGCTATTTATTCTTTGTCTAAATAGAGGGAGCAATTTCTTATTTTTAATGTAGAGGAAGACAAACAATTTTAAAGGAAATATTAATGAAAAGTAATATGAATATATACAAAACATAATAAAAATGAATCATGAAATATAATTTGTTCGTTAATATTTCAACTAAAAGAATAAATAACAAGTTTAAAAGACAATGAAGAATTTCATTGATACCTTCTGTAGACATCCAATTGCTTGCACAACTACTCTTACTATCCACATGGTCAACTGTACATAGTCTCATGTTTCTTTTACCCTATGAATAAAGAGAAGTGACATGGCTGCTTGGTTGCTATTTCAGCAGCCTGCCTCCCTGATTCAATAATGTTCTTCTATTTTTATATATATTCATTTTAATTCAAATATGACTTTAATTAGTTTGTTCTTACATCAAAAATGTCACTCAGTCGTAGGGTCCCTTGCCTAAGTTTTATTGCAATCTAATTTATTTTCTACTAATCCACTAATGATTCTATCAATTATGTCAAACGTGTTCTTCCTTGGAGACTTAAAAATTTAATATGGAACATGGGAAATCAAGATGACCCAACTTTGTAAAAGTCAACTACAAATAAGTGTCGTTGTGTAATCTACTATTTAAGCTACTTACACAGTGTGTGTCTTAATTAATAGTTTATTTGATACACATGTATTTTATATTATATAAAAGTTAAATAGTGTGTTTTTGGCATTTGTATTCTTTACCAGGGATGTGCGTTTGGAACCGTGATTGGGCAACGTGGTCCGTTATGACAATTTCGCATAGACTTTAAGCGCCGACAGTTAGCTCTTGTCCATTATCTTTTACCCTATGAATAAAGGGAAGTGACATGGCTGCTTGGTTGCTATTCCAGCGGTCTGTCTCCCTGCGCAATGTTCTTCTATTTTTATATATAAGAATCTTAATTCAAATATGACTTTAATTAGTTTGTTCTTACATCAAAAAGGTCACTCAGTTGTAGGGTCCCGTACCTCCTTTAAGTTTTATTGCAATCTAATTTCTTTTCTACTAATCCACTAATGATTCTATCAATTATGTCAAATGTGTTCTTCATTGGAGACTTAAAAATTTAATATGGAACATGTGAAATCAAGGTGACCCAACTTTATAAAAGTTAGCTACAAATAAGAATCGGTATGTAATCTACTATTTAAGCTACTTATACATTGCATGTCTTAATTAATAGTTTATTTGATATGTATGTATTTTATCTTGTATAAAAGTTTTATAGTGCGTTCTTGGCATTTTGTATTCTTCACCGGGATGTGCGTTTGGAACCGTGATTGGACAACGCGGTCCGTTATGCTAGTTTCACATAGACTTTATGCGCCGACAATTAGCTATTGCCCATTACAATATTATTTTATAAAAAAAGCTCACACAACACAACAAGAATAAGATTCTCAATACTTTTTGGATGGCAAAGACTATAGATTTAAAAATAAAATTACAAGATGAACAATCTAAAATTCCTATTTTTTATGTATTGGAAGAGTAAAAAAATATAAAAATGAGAAAACAAGCATTTTATATTCATTGTGTTTATAGAAGTAGCTCCTTTCATGTATTTATATAATGAATAGTCTCTCATATATGCAACATTGTAAGTAATTTATTTACATATTATGTTTCAACTAAATGTATTTTTATTTTTTATGATATTTTGGGTTTATAAAACTCGAAGCACTACAAATAAATTTGAAATATGACCAATTTATAAAGACAATGTACTTCATTCTTCTATATTTATTTGAATTATATTAATTTGTATTCTATGTTAGATGTCAACCTGGAGATAACCCAATTTTACGAAATGTGCCCACAAAATAGGGGTGAGCAAATAATGGTCCAGACCGCAAAATCGGACCGAACTGCTCAATTCGGTCAGGTCCGGTCCGGTCCGCGGTCCGAGAATTTTGATGAGTTCGGTCTTCGGTCCGGTCCGGTCCAAAATCGGTCCGGACCGCAGAGCGACTTTTATATAAAATTCATGTATATTTGAAGGTATATTCTATAATAACTACAAATAAAGTACATATATAAGCACTACTAATATAAATGGTTGATACTAAAGTTATATAATTGTTAGAAGTGACTAAGATTATCTAAGTTTGTACAATTAAATAAGTTGTAAAACATGTAAAAAAATGCTGATTACGGTCCAAACGGTCCGGTCCGGTCCTAGCACAAAACGGCCCGGTCCCGGTCCGATCCTACCTCAAAACGGTCCGGTCTGCGGTCCATATATTTTTCGAAATCCGGTCTGCGGTCCAGTCCGGTCCGGTCCGGTTCTGGACCGATGCTCAGCCCTACCGCAAAATCCTTTTTCTCGGATAGAAACGAGTAGGGTCCACATGCTGAGATAGTAGTTTGATAACTATATACTTATTTTTGGAAAAATAGACACATGGAAGAAAAATTAGACAACTAGCATGTGATATGAAGATTTATATATAATTGGGAAAAATGATTATCATTTTCAAACTAGAATAGTTTGAGATCAATTTTTGTTGTTGTTAATCTGTAGACTAGGAACCATACTTGCTACTGTAATGGCTAATTTAAAACCAGATCTGTATTTTTCTATTCATATTCTAATAATATTAATTTTCACTCATATTAGAGTTTAGATTTTTCAACCAAAGTGTACA